>CM035167.1:64250800-65559219 GCA_020205615.1 Panax quinquefolius | reverse complement strand
AAGTTTATACCTTTACTAGATACCCTGCTCTACCCATTCTTTTATCTTTTCTTCAAGGCGCTCAACGCTTGAACTCGATCACGGGAGAAATTAGACTTTGATTTATTTATGGAGACTCTGCTAGAGAAACTTTCATTACATTCGTTGTTTAAAAATCTTGCTTGATTCAGTTGGCACTATCACATTACTCGTTAACCTTATTTCTATCGAGATATTTTGCTTTTGATGTGATTTTAGTGGATCGATCGTTAACTACTCATCACGCCAAATTGATTGCTTTGTAAGGTTGTTAGTTTTCATATTCCTAAGCAACCCGTTATTCAACTCAAGGCAGCCAAACCATTATTTTCATATCGTCAGCCGAAGTCATTCGCTTATTACGGATGTCAAGTTTTCTTAGCCCATGTTATGGATTTGAATAAAGACACGCCGATTTGAATAATATTCCGTTGTTATACGATTTTTCCCGACGATTTCAAGAATTTCGTTTACTCCCAAAGATCGATATTAAATTTTGTATCGACTTTTCAACCCTATAAAAACTCATTTCTAAAATCTCACATCGAATGGCTCCTATGAACTTCGTGAGTTAAAATTCAACTATAGAATTTGGCACTGAAGCCTTTTATCTTGCGGACTTCCTTTGTGGAATTCACCGCTGCATCCTCAGAGGGGGACACCATATTCGTATGATAGTAAATTCGATAGGTGTCATCAGTAACGTGTTATCCAAGGTCGATACGAGTCACGCTTGAGAACAACCTAAGTTTCAGAATCTAAATAATTTAGCTTTCAGGCTTAGTTGGTTATTATCGAGATTCATTCAAGGATATTCTCGAATCGCTATTCCATTAACGTAGCTGACTCATAGAGATACAAAATTCAAATGGAGCAAGGAATGTGGGAAGAGCTTCAAGAACTCAAGAGAGACTCATTTCAAGATATGTTCACCATGCCATCCCGAAAAGTTTAACGCGGTAGCCGACGTGTCGAGTAGAAGATCGTATACAAGTACGAAAGTACAATATCACAAAGACTCATTTTCAGATAATATACAAATAATAGAGATGGAGATGAAAACCTAGGTACCCACGTGATGATATACGAGCACGTGATGATATACGAGTATAATCGATTTTAATCGAGCAAAGTTAAAGCCGTTTCAAGCCTACACCGAGTCGATGAATTGAAGAAGGAGGTGCAAGAAGTTGTTATTTTAAAAGCAGAATCGGTGAGGTGAGGAAAGCTCAAACCTTCGATTTATTAATCCATTTGAAATTCTCGATCGAATAGGAATCGCGCCTATAGACTGCTTTTACCACAAAGTATGATGCGTGTTCATAACGTTTTTCACGATCGATGTTACGTAAATATGTGGACGAACCAAAACACGCTATCGAAAGTTAGAACCGGACGAGATAGTCAAGACTTAACGCACGAGGAGGTACTTGTCAAGATTTTAGAGGAAAGAACATGACCCATGCATTCGAGGTTATACCATAAGTTAAAGTTTTGTGGAGAAACCATGTTATCGAGGAAATGACCGGGAGTTGGAAACGAAAATGAAAGCGAGGTATTCTCATCTTTCAAAACACCAGACGCACGCACAATTTCGAGGACTAAATTTCATAAGGAGGGAGGTCAGAAGACCCCAAAAATTTTTAAATAAAAAGGAATTTCTTTATTTATTATTTTGAAATAGTAAGGGTGGATTTGATTAATGGATAGTTAAGGTTAAATACGCAAATATTTCAAAATAAGCAAGTGGTTATAAAATATTCATTTTTGTCTGAGAATATTCGTTTGGGTCGTGGAATATTCGCATCGTTTGGGAATATTCGCATTTACGACTGCCAAATGGCATGTGTGGGCCCCATAACTTGAAAGCGATCGATGAGGAAAACGATAAAGTTTGGGTGGTTATAAATAACGGCGTAGTTGTTACTGCTAAGACCGCTTGGAATACCCTTAGTGGTTAAAATACGTGAATACGCTGTGGTCGCATAAAGAAGACACCAGATTGCATGTGATTGTTGAATTATTAATTGCACGTAAGATGGCACTACTCAATAATTATTACAAAGAGTTATCGTTCAATAGTTTATTTTATTGATTCAATAATTGTCAAGGCTGGTATTTTTATATTATCATTGTTTCAATAATTGTCATCGCATAAAGATTTCCCATTATCGCATCAATAATTCATATTATTTGAATAATATTATTAGATAACATTATTGGCAATGTCTAGAAAGTTCTGCCTAAGGAGAGGTTTGGTCACCTAATTGCGCCGCCCAAGAAGGAGAGATCCTTATCGAAAGCCCTCTTCCGGGGAAATGTTCCGTCATTATAAATGTGATTCGTAATATTATTTGTGAATAATTAATTATCGATTCATATGATAAGGAAATATTTATTTTATATGAATATAAATGATGGATTTATTTATGTGGTTATTAATGAAGGAATTAATGTTGAGGTGTTTTGTCAAGATTTTATCTGATTGGATGTATTAAAAGATCAAATCCCAGGTTATTACAAACTTTATCATGCGTGAGTTATAATTTTTAATCCGACCGTTGGATTGTGGTAATTTTGGGTATGTTATACATACATAAGTCGAGTATATGTCCACAAATTTTGAACCGTTAAAATGCACGTAATGATTTGTTGTGAATTTTAAGAGGTGTCTGATTCTAAATTAGGTTTATAATTGATTTTGGTGGAAAATTCTAGAATTGAGTGGGCCCCACTTGTGGTTGGTGAAAATGTGCTGAATTTTATTTCAAATGTGGTGGGTGGCAATAGTAGAAGGTAAAGCCATCAAAGTTGCAAGTCAAGTCCGCTTTATGGGCTAATATTTTCCTATAAATAGAGGGCTAAGTTAGAATTGAAAATCACACCGTAAACAAAGTTTTTCTCTTTCTCTATATTATCGAGCGTATTTTGTGAGTATTTAGATACTTTGAGAGTTGTCGTCAAAGATAAGTTTCATTCAAAGATCACTTCCGGACCTTTCCTCCCAAGTAATCGATTCTTCGAGGTAAGGGATATTATTTTTTCAGAATGATATTATTTCTTCAATATCATTATGTTGAAATATCGTTGGTACTTTTATCAAATTTGGAACTTTTTCATGTTTCGGGTTACTTATTCATGAGTTACTATTCACGAAGTTACTATTCATGAGTTACTATTCACGAAGTTACTATTCATTTAGTACTATTCATGAAGCGTGAAAATGTTTTTTGTGGAATTTCTATCTTTCGTGCTCTGAAAGTTACTATTCACGATATTTACACTATTCACGATATACAAGACTATTCACGATACCAAGACTATTCATCGAAAAATAAAATTTCTTCTTTTCATTCAAAATATCTATTTTGGATACTAAAGCTTGATCAGATCCATGTTTTGATCATTCTCGAATTTTACACCACTATGATTATTTTTGAGGTATCATTGACATGGATAAAACAAAGTACCTAATCCTCGAATCCATAATATTTGTCATTTTGTTTCAATCGGATTCGCTTCTTTAAAAGTATTTTTCATCATCCTCGCCTTTAAATGATGATAGTATTGAATATCTTGGCCCGTAGTAGCAAAAGACGAATGATTTCAAGAATATCTTCGGGCCCGAAAGAAAAGATGAATGATTTCGATGAATATCTTTGGCCCAAAGTGCAAAAAGATGAACAGTGTTTAAATGAACATGACCGATCGATGAATATCTTTGGCCTTTAGTGCAAAAGATGAATGTGTGTTGAGATGAACATGATCGATTGATGAATATCTTCGGCCTCAGAAAGTAAAAAAGATGAATATTTGATTTGAGATTAATATCGATCGATGTTACTGTGGATAAAATATCGATGATGGATCGTTAAATTCATAGATTATAGTAGATTTTCATTCTCACGTAACTCTTCTATGAATTATTATTTCACGCTAATATCGATCCAAACTTGTCATTCTATTGTATTCTATCGATTTTTCCTCGTTGGAGACTAACGATAATTTGTCAGATATTATCTTAGTCATAACATTCTTTATCGCTAATGAGCTCACCCTTTTTCTTCGTTGTTCCATTTTCTTCTCGTGGAGGCGAGAATGTAAATAGTACTATTTCAATGGTAATGGAATGAAGGTTCTAGAGAGAGTTGTTTAGTAGTCCTCACCATTATTGTAAAATAATGTATCAATAAATGTGATGAGGATTTATTCGAGTATAAATATTGCCTCAAGATAATATTCAGATTTAAACTCTCGCTGCTATTATTGTGATAATAAAGTTGTAGTTGTTTCGCATCACGTATTTCATGCACTCGTAATGGGTTGGATGGAATGGACCTATTTTGGGGTCGCCACAAATGGTATCGTAGTTTAGGATACGATCTCCAATGAGATCGTGGAATAGAACTAGAGGGGAGAGACGAGTAAATCCTTTTGCTAGTGTGTCCTACCTAAGCTTATTTGTTAGTTGGTCAAGATATAGGATATTATGTGATTGATTTTTAATTAACCCTTGTTTTATGACAAGATTTGAGAATGTCGATCGAGAATATTAATAGTGGTGTAAATGAGACCGTGGAGATGCCTCAGACTTAACAACGAGGAGAACGCGCAACAGTCGGGCAATGTACCTCCCGTGAATAACACCACTTAGCGAGATGATGAACGAGGATGTTTAAAAGCTTTTCAGACTACGGCCAAAGAGAATCCATAGCCATAATCATACCAAAAATCTCGCCCATCAATGCACCACGGCCAACGAGGACTTTTTTTCGTGATCATTTGTAACATTACTGCTATGATTATACCCAATAATCCTCGGTCATAATCATACCAAGTCCATCTATGCACCACAAGCCATGTATGACTTTCAACATAATATAAACACGAGGATGATGACAATGATATAAGAATTCAATAAAAACAAGTTCAAGAATTAATTTATCCAGAACCGATAACGCTCAAATAATCAATACGACATCGCTTTTAGAGTAAAATTCAAGAATGCTCGTAAGAATATTTCCATGAAATGATATTTGATGGAAGCGTAAATATCAAGGATATTCCACTAATTTCATGGAGTATAGAAGTCAAAGTTTTAACCAACCGAGTATAATAAAGAATGGAATAACAAAAAAATCACCACGCACGCGATGTAATCAAGACATAAAAGTTATTCTAATGTAATAATAAATAATCGAACCAGTCCCCAGAAACGATAGACAAGATATGCCAACAAAATAATAAAGAATGGAATGTGTCCCCAGAACGCACGCATGTGATATTCGGCTGTAATAATAAATAATGGAACTGTGTCCGCTAAAAACGCATGCATACCTATATTCTCGGCGTAATAATAAATAATGGAACTCAGTCCCGCCAGAACGCATTGCATGTAATATTCCTATGTAATAATAAAGAATGAAATAATGTAAGAATGTTACGCTCACTTTAGTTGAATAAATGTTTAAGGATTTTAGAAATGGGTTTCAGATCGGGGTCAATACAAAAATTGATTTCACGCTTTTAGGGTAGGCTAAAAAGTCTTCAAGAATACGCCAGAAATTTATTAACAATAGAAATATCATTCAAAATCGTGACCTCATCCAAGACTTTGATAAGACGTCACATCGATACCTATCAACTTGCCATCGCTATTCATTTACATCGCTTATTTAAAGTCCGGGTTGATGAAGATTTTGTTGTTTTTTTATAGTTCTTATAAAGAGTTTAACTCACGTAAGTATACACGGTCAACAAGTAATACAGAAAGTAAAGTATCGATCCCACAAGAGAAAGTTGTTAACTTTAGACTACTATGCATTACTTGTCAATTCGCAGTATACTCAGATGAGTTAGAGCTCTTTATAAGAACTATAAAAGAGGCAACAAGTTTTTGGCACCGCCACGGAAAGGCGTTAATTTAGATAATTATCATTAGTTTAAAGTCAGATTGTATGACTTAGACAATTCCATCATTTCTCATTTCTATATTTGTTTTGTTTTGAGTATGTGTGTTGTAGAATTTTATGCACACGCCGATCCTCCAACTCAAAGTTAACACCAACACAAGCTAATATAAATGTAAAAGGTTGGAAAGTTTAGGTGTGATAAATCATAAGAGCAAGCTTAGAAAGCATTACAAATAATATGGCGAAGAACAAAGGATCGATCCAAGAGAAGATCATTTGCTCTAAGGGAATATTCCATTTAACATAAATGAATTATACCTAGCATAGTCAAACCCCATGATAAGTAAAACAACTTCAAATAAAAACTGCACTATTCAGATGGTGTGTAATTCAAAGATGGCTTGGGGTGTTTCATGATGATTCAATGAGCACCTATTAAGCTTCATCGAGATTGTGACACATTTAGATATAATGGTGTGATGAAGATGCCATCGACTAAGGTTATTCCCATTTTCATTGAGGGATAAAGCAAGGAGTTGGTTACATTCTTTGTCAGCTGGATCGATTACTACATGGGAGGATTTAGCACAAAAAATTTTAGCCAAGTTTTCCCAATGGCTAAGACTGCAAAGACGAGGATGCCCATATCTTAGTTTGAAAGCAACAACAGTGGTGAATCCTTATATAAGCATGGGAAAGGTATAAGGAGATGCTTAAGAAGTGTCCACATCATGGTTTACCGACCGGCCGGTAATTAATTCATTTTACAAAGTTGTCTCGGGATGGCGTAAACCACACCGATCAGAGATGCAAACGCTAGCAGGAGGGGCATTACGGGCAAAAAGCTATGATGAGGCCTATACGCTTTATCGAGACGATGGTCAAGAATGACTATCGTAATCCTACAAATCGGATGTCTCAACCCAAAGTTGCGGGTATGTTGGAGGTGGATGTGATTACACGCCTATCTAAGACAAATGGCAAATGCATGGCTAAGAAAATAGACGCTGCAGAGAGTAAAGTGAAGACGGTTGCTTTTGTTTCAGGAGATTTGAAAGGGTCACACTCCACGCACTAATGTGCTATCACCTCGTAGGCTCAAAGATGTAAACTCCCACAGAAAGGACCAAGGCCAATTCCAACACATACCACCCCAACAACCGCAATCATCCAAACTTCACCGTCTAACAACCAAGGACAACAACAAAATTAGTTCCAACCAAATCAATAGCTTCAACAACAACAAGACACCACAGCTTATACCAAAACCACCATTTCCACCGGATTTACTCAACAAAGAACAACACCACACTCCACCGTTGATCACATCCAAGAGAAGAAATCAAGTAAGGAGGAGATGATGTTGAAATAAATTTCAAACACCAAGGTCACGATCAAAAGCCAAGCAAGTGGCTATCAAGAATTTAGAGACGCAATGGGGCAAATGGCGCACCATGCTTACATTAATAGGCCCCAAGGTGCTTTTGCCAAGTAACACAGAGGCAAATCCTAGAAGAGATGGAAGGATAAAGGTCAAGCAACAACATCATTGCGATCCGAAAGAGTCGACAAGATTCCGCAAGTTGCGCTACCGCATGAGATACCACTTCAAGGAGGCTACGCTACCACTGACGCAGAAAGAAACCGAGGAGGATAAATATCCCGAAAATTATGAGGTTCAAAGAAATGAAACGAATAAAGGTGTTCGTAAGAGAAGGTCAAGAGTCCACTACAACCACTACACCCTCGAATACCATATCCGCAAAGGTTAGCAAAGTAGAAAGATGACAAACAGTTCAACAAGTTTTTAGAGGTCTTCAAAAAGCTATAAATCAATATACCTTTTGCCGAAGCATTGGAACAAATTCCAAGCTACGCAAAGTTCATGAAAGGTATACCGTCAAGGAAGATGAGATTAGATGAGTTTCAAAACCAGTAGCTTTGATGAAGAATGCGGCAAAGGCTTCAACGTAAGTTACCTCCAAAGTCGAAAGATCCGGTAGCTTCACAATTCGTGCACTCTTGGGAAGATGGAGTTTAACAAGTGTTTATGTGATTCGGGGAGCAAGTATAAATTTGATGCCACTGTCTCAGATTCAACCATTGGGATTACCGGCCCAAGACCAATGAATATATCATTACGCTTAATAATTTATTCTGCATACATATTCATGGGGAATTATTACAAATGTATGGTTAAAGTGGATAAGTTCATCTTTCCGGCCGATTTTATCATCCTAGATTTCAAGAGGACAAGAATATTCCGATCATACTCGGGAAGACCATTCTTCGCCACGCAGCAGTAGCTTTGATAGATGTATAAAAGGGAACTCACGATGCGAAGTTCGTGGATCAAGAGGTCATTTTAATGCATTCAAAGCTATGAAATTCCCAAATGATGAGGAGAATTGTTTCATTGTTGATTGGGTAACCGGATTCTAGATGATGACATATGAGAGTTTAGCGTATATCATGAATCTTTGAGGAATATCACCGATGAGAATTCAGATGCAGAGGATGAAGAATTTGATTTAATTTGTTCACTATCCGGATACTAACCCCCAATTCAGAGATTTAGACTCTCGCAGAGCTATCGACGATAGCCGGAGATACCTCAATAAAGCTAAAACCATCTCGAGACACCTCCCGACTTGGAGTGGAAGCCTTTACTACCTAACATCTCGTATGCATTTTTAAGTTCAGATTCCAAATTACCCGTGATTATTGCTTCGCACTAACATCTTGTCGTGAAGAAAACCGCCCGAAAGTGCTTATAGAGTTCAAATCACTATTGGATGGACCATAGCAGATATCAAAGGAATCAAGCCCTTCAGATTGCATGCACAAGATCCTAATGAAAGATGGTAGCAAGTCGGTTTGAGCAAACAAAGGAGGCTTAATCAAATAATGAAGGAGTTGGTCAAGAAAGAGGTACTAAAATGGCTAGATTCGTGAATAATCTATCCAATCTCGTGATAGCGCATGGGTGAGTCCAAAGATAAAGTGTTCCAAGAAGGATGGTACGACCATTTGACTAATGAGAATAATGAGCTAATCCCAACACCTAATAAAATGACGGGTGGAGAGTTTGCATGGATTATCGCAAGCTAAACAAGGTTACAAGGAAAGATCATTTCCGCCTCCCATTTATCGATCGAGATGTTGGATGACTAGCAGGGCATGAATACTATTGCTTTTCCGGATGGTTATTCTAAGTTACAATCAAATTATGATAGCTCCGTAAGATCGTGAAAAGACTACTTTCACATGTCTATACGGCACTTTGCTTTCCGAAGAATGTCTTTTTGGGTTGTGTAATGCTCCAAACCACGCTTCAAAGATGTATGATGGCTATATTCTCCGATATGGTGGAATGTAATGTGAAGTATTTATGGACGACTTCTCGCCTTTGGGGATTCATTCGACTTATGTCTCGAGAATCTAGTTATGGTGTTAAAGAGATGCTGAAACAAATTTAGTGCTAAACTGTGAAAATGCCACTTCATGGTACAATAAGGAATCATTTCAGACACAAAGTTTCAAAGACGGACTTGAGGTGGATAGAGCAAAACCGGAGACTATCGAGCACCTACCACCACCCACATCAAGAAAAGGAGTTCGCAGCTTTTTGGGACACGCAGGTTCTAACCGCAGTTCATTAAGGATTTCTCCAAAATCACTAAACCATTATGCAAAATTCTATTGGAGAAAGATGCAAAATTCAATTTCGGCGACACTTGTGTATCCGCATTAGAACACTTAAAGAGAAAACTTATTTCAAAGACCAAAGAATCATCGCATCCGATTCGATTTTACTGGTTTGAATTGACGTGACGCGCCATGATTACGCCAGTAGGGCCGTGGTTGGGCCAAATGAAAGAAAAGATATTTCATGTGATTTATTATGCCAGCAAGACCCTAACGGATGCACAATTGAACTATAACACCACAGAAAAAGAGTTATTGGCAGTGGTATACGCTTTTGATAAATTTCGAGCATATCTGATTGGAACAAGAGTGATAGTGTATACAGATCACGCAATGATTCGACATTTAATGGCCAAGAAGGACGCTAAACCGTGGCTGATCAGATGGATCTTACTACTGCAGGAATTTGACTTTGAAATCAAAGACGAAAGGAATCGAAAACCAAGTGGCGGGACCACTTATCTCGACTCGAGAACCAAAAGAGAAGTACAAGATAACGTTACGATCAATGAGTCCTTTCCAGATGAGCAGCTTGTTTGTGGTGAAAGGGAAGTGCCATGGTTGCGCGACTTCACCAATTATCTAGTAAGTAAGACGTTATCTTCCTCGACTTGGTGTGATATCGTAAAAAGAAATTACCGTACGACGCCAAATGGTATATATGGATGAGCCTTATATGCTCAAACAAAGGTTCTGATCAAGTGATAAGAAGGTGTATTCAGATAAATGAGACCGAAGGATTCTCAAAAGTGTCACCTCATCGTTGTATGGAGGTCACTATGGTGGGGGAACGACAAAAGCCGAGAGTCCTTCAAGTGGTTTTATCGCTAACTATCTTCAAGGACGATTACCATTTCGCCCAACGATGTGATGATGTCAATGAGTGGGTAATATCTCTAAAAGAAACGAGATGCCATCAATACCATCCTAGAAGTAGAAATTTTCATGTATGGGGCATTGATTTCACGGACCTTTCGCTTCTTCCCGTGGTAATCTCTATATATGGCTCGCAATGGATTACGCTTTTAAAATGGGTGGAGGTTGCAGCCACTTTACCCACCAACGATGCCAAGGTAGTCCTCAAGTTTCTACACAAAAGCATTTTTACGAGGTTTCGAACTCCAAGGGCTATCATTAATGATTTAAGGCGCTATTTCGCAATGTGCAATTCACCACCTTACTAGCTAAAGACGGGTGAAACATCGTGATCGCCACAACATATCACCCATAAACAAATGGCCAAGCCAAAGTATCAAACCGAGAAGTCAAAAGAACTCGAAAAGTTGTGAATCCAACACGTAAGGATTGGTCGTTAAAATTAGATGATGTCAGATGGGCCTATCGCATCAAGATACAAAACCCATTGGGTATGTCACCTTTTCAAATGTGTATGGAAAAGCCCGTCACCTCACTATGGAGCTAGAGCATAAGGCTTATTGGGCAATATGGAAGCTCAACCTCGACTTAACATCCGCAGGGAGAAAAGGCTACTTCACTCAATGAGCTAGATGAGTTTAGATTACGTGCTTATGAGAATGCGTAAATTATACAAGGAAAAGTGAAAAGGTGGCATGATCAGTAGAGATAATGGATGTAACGCTCGAAAGCGGGGAAAAGGTGTCGCTTCTATAATTCCGCACTTAATCTCTTCCCCGAAAATCGAAATCACGCTGGTCCGTCCTTTCACACGTTGAAAACTATCTTTCGCATTTGCAATTGAAATATACAACCAATTCCTGCATAAACCTTTCAAAGTAAACGACAACAATAAGTTGAAGTATTACTTTGTGACGTAAGTGGAAAGACACAATGTCACTATGATTCTCTCGTCGACATGAGCCTCCGGGACAGTCAACCTAAAGTGACTATAACTTAGCGCTGGATGGGAGGCAACCCATTAATTTCATCTTGAAACTCTTTTCAATACTTAAGTAAAATAGAAGTTAGAGTCATTCTATGTTGCTTGATACCCACCTCCGGTTCAGACTCATCTTGTTGTAGGTGATTTGGGTTACACGATCACAACCTCCATTTGGAAGTTCGTAATCATGTACTCGTGTAAAGTAAAGCTACCAACAAGATGCCCCAACAGGTGTTACCTCGCGCCTGCGCAACTTGCAGACAATTTTCACATCCTTGCACGCCCGCGCTAGATCAACCATACCATGTCACGCGCCCGCACGCTACGCCCAGCAGAGATATTATTATCAAAAAAAAGGGTTTACTTATTCTGTTTATGTGGTTTATTATGAGTCTACTCCCCCCTAATAAAAGGTTCCTTCCTTACCAATACATACGTATATCACCACCATCCTCATTGGACTCAACCTAGGGTTTATCTTGTGGGATTGGGTGAAAGCAAGTTTGGGGATATTATCATCTCGCAAAACACTCAGATTCTCTCCATAGCAATTGGTCATGGGTCCAACAAGAAGCCGTCTGCAACCTCAATTTCTTCACCCTCCGATTCCTCATCCAAAGGATCCCGACGACGATGTCACTGAATGAAGAAACTTCTTAAGCCGGAGGTTCATCACATCTATTATCACCTTCCGAGTAAATCATTTACGATTTTAACGAGGCTTTAACCCACCAAGACGGATGGACACTATGGAGCATGTCCGAGAAAGGAACCGGGTTAGCTCGCCGCAACACCTGCATTTCCTATCCCAATGGAAGTCGTCGAATTCTACTTAAACGTAAAAAGAGATGGAGCAACACGCAAGATAACGCTCGCTCTAAGCAGGTGCAAGTGGATTTCGCCTTCTTCACTATTAGAGTAAAGGTATGGAATAACCGATACACCACCCATCTGGGTCCGCCTAATCGGGTCCAAGGTGATCATTTAACGACTAACTCGATGTACCGATTTCAAATTGTGCATCCCGCACTAGTGGACCTGTAAGGTCGAACAACCGAGCCTCTCATTTCTAGCTTCCACTTTGAATCGCCACGCCCAAGCACGGCATCTGCTTATCCGCACCAAACTAATTTCGCTCCACTCACAAGCATGTCGTCCACGAAGGAGCAAGCCATCATTCTATGGGGTATTATCGAAGGAAGTACATAGACGCTTTACCACCTCATTCATCAAAACATGCAAGCGTATCAAGTAGGCAAATGGACGATCGGAGCATTCCGCATGCAATGCAAGAATTCGCCGCTTAAAACTTGTTGCCTCTTTTTTATAGTTCTTATAAAAGAGCTCTAACTCACGCAAGTATACACGGGTCAACAAGTAATACGTCTGAGTAAGTAAAGTATCGATCCCACAGTAGATAGTTGTTAACTTTAGACTACTATGCATTAATTAACTCACTATATTTATATGCTAAGACTATAAACTTAATTGTTGATTTGAATCATTTATAATTACCAACTAAAATTAAGAATATAAACGAATTAAATATGATGTGGAAACAATGGGATCCTAACTTCATTCAATATTTCATTCAAATGCCATATGTCATGCAAAAAGTGTTCACATATCACAGGATAATAGCCAAGGGCATAAAAACGAGTTATAACCATTTTCCAATGCACTATAACCAACTCACATATCATCTACAGATGTTAGAATCTATGTGATCACCAATACCATCACAATTACCATATTCCTATGTGTAATTGCAATCCTATTGACTTTAAACACAACCTTTATTCTAGCTCATACGGCAAAATAGTATATTCCTATCTGTTTCACAAAATATGCAATCCCCATATTCGCATGCTATCATGATTTCATCCATATTCATATGTTCATTTCCAATTCCATACAAATACTAACATGAAGATTATCAGTCATTCATACATACAAACCAACCATGATAGATAATCCATATGATATGCAAAACAAATCTAACATTTAGATATGCAACCAAACAACATATAAAAATCCGTTAGGATCCCATAATGAAATTTAGTTCATGGCGGAACCAAAAACCATTATGGGATCAAGACTAAACATTATCAATAATCAAGCAAATGAGATTAAGAGAGAAAGAAAAATCAAACCCAAACGCTAAATAGTAATCAATGATTAACTATGAAAACCTCAAAGAATTCCATTAACAATAATCAAAATCCACAATGGTGACGAACTCCAAGAAGAAGAAAATAAGACATTATGGCTTCGTTCTCCGTTGGACTCTCTCCCAAGGTGTAAACCCTAATTGCTACTATGAAAGTTACGTAATAAAAGTTAAGTCTCCCTCTGACATACGACAGAATCTCTTTATACCAATTACACATCATCACATTGCTTAATTAAAAATAAAACAAATTACAAAGATCGAAGATCATACGCCGCTGCAGGGCTCTAGCAGTATCCGCCTTCACTACCAGTGAGACTTGCAAAGCTTCGGGCCCCTAGACGCCTTATCGCTACGGTCAAGGTCACGCTTCATGATGGACGCATGGCCATGTTTCGCGCAAGGCTGGCAGGTTATGCCTCGCGGGCTCGTGACTTGTAAAAGGTTCTCTATGTAAAAGTTTCGCGCTCGGCGGCAAGCGCCATGAAGTCTTCGTTCGTTATGCTGCATTTACCGCCATTGGCCAGGTTTCGCAATTCCCCGAGTCCTGTTTTTGGTCTCGTCTGCTGCCGCTACTTGTTCATTCTGCTTAATCCCCTTTCTTGCTTGATTTCCATGCCTTATTGCACTTCTATGCCATGCAAATCCTCACCTTGTGACTAGCCTTCATGCATCCGCTCACCGATACCTCAATTCCCACCAAAATGATGCCGATTCCTGCACTTATTCACCAAAAAGACTTTAAATACATGCAATGCAAAATAACATGAAATGCAACTAAAACACAATGAAATGTGCTCAAGGTGGGCACAATTCGCATGGATCGGTATACAATAAAAGAGTAAAAATATCACTTATCAAATACACCCAAACTTGAACTGTTGCTTGCCCTCAAGCAATGCATATGAATGAACACTGAAAATGTAACTACTAAACTATGGAACTACTCTCTGATGCAAACTAGTCTCACATAATCTTAACCATAACAGAATTTCAGCCCAAATTACCTCAGTGAACTATTCAGATCCTAGAACATAGTTTCAAACCAAACCATAGATATAACATCATACACTCAGATAATTCATGACTGCTATAGAGATGTTGTGTGTGTGTGTTGTTCACAGAAACTTGATTCAAGCAAAGATTATATATCCTACACTACTCCAAACAGAAAATTGTAGTCTAAATCAAGATTCATGTATATTCATGCAACATAGACTGTTTAAACATATCACCGCAAACTAAGGCTCAACAATGGGTTTATTGCTTTATTACTACTCACGAGGGCGATTTCGCACTTTCCTGCGGGGTTTATTGCTATTATATTTTTTTTTACATGACTATGCAATGTCTTAATCCATTAGGCACACTACTACCCCTTAGCGAGTTTTCAACCAACGACTCTTGCACTACATGAAAGACCATAGGCGCCAGTGTAGAGACAATCCCCAGTGCATTTCTACTCAAGTAGCTAGGGCCCCGAATTAAGACTAATCATGTTATTGCTATTATATATATATTTTTTATTTTTTTATTTTTTACACAGCATGCCCATGTTTCCCCAAACTTTACACTTCAATGACTTTACAATCTACAACATTTTCCTCATGTTTCTCTTTTTAAAACTACATGTTCTATTGATCAATGCAAGACACACATCTTAGACTTACAAGTGAATGTGAACACAATTGTGCAAACCGAAAGCATATAAACAACAACATAAATCGCATTGTGTAAAACATTATATCCAAGTTGTGCTATGCACATATTCTGAAATCTTCCACAATTCAGTAACCTCATTGGCTTAGGCATAAAATATCTGTTTATAAGAAAAATTTTATGTGAGACATTAAACTAGAACATACTAAGAATAAATAAAAATAAAAAATTTATGCTAAACATTTAACTAACCCAAATTCATGCAAAATTAAACTAAACATGCTAACATAAAATGCAATCTAAACTACTACTATGTAAGTACTCCAATACCCCCAAACTTGAAATGTTCAATGTCCTTAGTGAATGAAGGTAAATGGTACGAGAAAACTCCCCTTATTATTTGCAGATGACCACCCTCCTGTGGTAACTGGTGGTGGATACGATACATCGCGGTCCCGAATCGAGGCCATTCAAGCATGGTTCTCGTCACAGCTTGGCGCTTTTACCAAAGCCCCAGTGAGTCCCGTGAGTAAAAGTTCCAAGATTGTCATACAATGCATCGACTTTTGCGCCCAACCTTCGTGAGGTGTCGATCGCTAGAGACAGTCGCCATGGGTAGATGGACTTGTTTACCCGGGCCGTGGGGTGGTTGGGTCGGCTTTAAATGGTGGGTTTGAGAATGAATCTGCACCTCATGATGTGGCTCGCCACCGCCTACCCTCAAATTTGGCAATTCAGGAGCGTGATATTCGCTTGATATCGTGATTTGCTCATTGCCCCAACTAACCCTCTTGCGTGTACATAACATGGCTATCATTAAAGCGTGTGGGATGCTGCCAGTGGTAATTCTCTTCAGATACTTTATAATGCTTTGATGGATCAAATACCCGACGTCAATATATTCGCCAGTGATGATGCCCCACGGAATTATGGCTCTCTCTGCTGTGATTTCATGTTGATGCGATGATGGTAATAATTTAGCACAAATGAACAGATTCCATGCCTTGGCATACCGATTCAGTGCGACTGCTGGAAAAATGCGAGGTTGGGTCGTAACGACTTTGTAAGTCCATCGGGATCCGGGAATGCACAATTTCATATGACCGCCCAAGTCTGCTTTCATTATGATCTCCGTGATCCAATTGGCCGCCTATTTGGTGGTCTAGTATGGGAGCCTCAAAGACGCTTTCTAATGGCGAGGGTTGGTAGTTTATTCTCTCATACAACGAACCATAGAGGTATCGCTCATGGTGGCTTTGCATTAGCATAGAACTCTCGAACTATGCTCATGGGAATCGCCGTGGAGTGCAAAGAAATACCCAAACCTCAACCTCGTCATGAATCATGGCAATATAGTTCCCCATCCCCGACCTTTCCGCCTAAATCCTCTTCCTCTTGATGAATGTCTTCACAACAATGCGATAGTACTTCACTGGGCCTCCAAACACGTAAATTTACATGATCGACAATATCCTCCTCATGACCGCTTGGAGGAAGATGAAGAGGATGAAGCTACCTTATTCTCTTTGGACCCATTGAGAGATAGAGATCGCAAATGAATTTCATCAAGGAACGAATGTATTTGCAAACCGATGAAATTCACTCTTGCTTGTGCCATCCTAATAGAGAGCCCTAGCTTTATATCATGAAGGAGATGGGGATGAGCACGGAATCGTGGAGGAAATTGTGGAGATTTGAGGGAGAGAAATACGCCTCAATCTGTAACTGATAGAGAGATAGTGACGTGAGTTGGGGAAAGTGAGAGATTTCCGCTTCTGTTAGTATCGCACATAAGAGTCCAACTGATTCCAATTTCTATTTTGAACTATTTTTATCCAACTGGACCCGACGCCACGCGGCCGCGCGATGATAAGCTTCCTTGGGCGCGCTGGCGCGAGACTTACAAAAAGGCTCGTGGATTAATTGGCTGAACACGCGGGCGCGTGAGTTGATACTGGTTGTGACGCGCGGCCGCAAGACTCCAAGTACAACCAATCTTCTTTGATTTACTCTTCCATCAGTGATGCTCTTTAATCATTGTACTAAAATAATCAAAAGGAAATAACGACAATAATTGAATTCTTGGGTGAAGAATTGATGGGTTGCCTCCCATCCAGCGCTAAGTTATAGTCAATTAGCTTGACTTTCTCGAACTTCTCATGTCATATCAATAAGTGTGGTGCCTTCCTTGCTGTCCTTGGCACCCAAAAATTTGATCACTTTGGCTTTCATTAACGGCTCAACCTTCAACTCTGCATTTTCATCCGTTACATATCTCTCGAGAGTCATCTATTCTCGGGTTGTGTATCCAATCCTTGCGGTTTCCATCTACTAGATCAACTAGAAAACACTCTTCTTCATCAGCTGGGAGCTTTATTGCGTTGAAGACGTTGAATATAACCTCCTGATCTTGTACACGCATAGTTAATTCCTCTTTCTGAACATCTATGGAAGTCCTGCCCATGGCCAAGAATGGTCTTCCTAGTATGATCGGTATATTCTTGTCCTCTTCGAAATCTAAAATGATAAAATCAGCCGGAAAGATGAACTTATCCACTATCAATATTCAACCAGTTAGGATTACCGGCCCTACAACCAAAGCATGCTATCATGATTTCATCCATATTCATATGTTCATTTCCAATTCCATACAAATACTAACATGAAGATTATCAGTCATTCATACATACAAACCAACCATGATAGATAATCCATATGATATTCAAAACAAATCTAACATTTAGATGTGCAACCAAACGACATATTAAAATCCGTTAGGATCCCATAAAGGAATTTAGTTCATTACGGAACCAAAAACCATTATGGGATCAAGACTAAACATGATCAATAATTAAGCAAATGAGATTAAGAGAGAAAGAACAATCAAACCCAAACGCTGAATAGTAATCAATGATTAACAATGAAAACCCCAAAGAATTCCATTAACAATAATCAAAATCCACAATGGTGAAGAACTCCAAGAAGAAGAAAAAAAGACGTTATGGCTTCGTTTTCCATTGGACTCTCTCCCACGTTGTAAACCCTAATTGCTACTATGAAAGTTACGTAATAAAAGTCAAGTCTCCTCTCGACATACGCCGTAATCGCTTTTATACCAATTATACATCATCACATTGCTTAATTAAAATAAAACAAATTACAAAGACGCGATCGCGCTGCGATCGCGAGACTTACGCAGAAGTTTTCAGTTCCCCAGACGCTTTATCGCATACGGCAAGGCCGCTTTCGCCATGCGCTACGGCCATGTTTCATGCGCGTGACTTGCAGAAGGTTCTCTATGTAAAGCCCTGCTTTCGCGCGGGCACGCGAGTCTTATCTTGTTATGCCACGCGGTACGCGCATGCGGCCAGGTTCGCAGTTCCTAAGTCCGGTTTTTTTTGGTCCGCTGCCGCTACTTGTTCATTCTTGCTTAATCCCCTTTCGCTTGATTTCCATGCCTTATTGTACCCCATGCCATGCACATCCTTGCCTTGCGAATAGCCTTCATGCATCCGCTCACCGATACCTCAATTCCCACCAAAATGACGTCGATTCCTGCATTCACCAAATGGATTTTAAATACATGCAATGCAAAATAACATGAAATGCAACTAAAACACAATGAAATGTGCTCAAGGTGGGCACAATTCGCATGGATCGGTATACAATAAGTGAGTAAAAATATCACTTATCACATTCCACATAAGAAAGTCAACAACGAAAGGACCGGGGCTCTTTACTTAGGGCTTGATATGACAATGATTGACTTTAGTGGTTTGGTTACTTGAATTCGCATAACAGGTTGGTTAGGAATATGAAAGCTAACAACCTTACAAAAAGCATGATGAGTAGTTAACCAATCGTTTCCAAAAATCACATCAAAGGCAAGTATTTTCAAAGAGATAAGATCGACAGTTAACGTGAAAGTGTTTATTTGAACAAGATTTATAAATAGTAGAGGTAACGAAGGTTTCTCCCAACTGAGTTTAAACAGATATATCAAATTCTAATTTCTGTAGAGTTAACTTCAAACATTGAACACAACTAGGTGCAATAAAAGAGTAAGTAGAACCGGTATCTAACATGGTATAGACTTCGCAAGAGTTTATGACTAACATACCCGTGATAATTTTATTCAGGTTCCTCGTCATGAGAAAAAAAAATGCTCTCTCTTAAACTACCGACTTTGGCATGTCCGGGACATCCTTTGGTGCCTCCATCCTAGCTGAACTTATCTTCGGTGAACGACAAAATCGAGCTAAGTGACCTTCTCTTCCACAATTATAGCATGCTTTGACTAAGATTGTGCGCTTTGACCGATGTGTCCTCCCTCCGCATTTGAAGCATATGATAGGTGGTCGCTTCTCCTTCCTTAACAACGGTGTTGGTGCTGACGTCTTTCCATCATTCTTGAATCTCCTCTTCTTGAAATATCCATTCTTATTGTTTTGACCATGATTACCACCGCAGTGGTTACCATTTCTGGCATGTTGATTCCCTCCATGCTTATTGTCACCGCTTTGATGATCAAGTATCACCCAGATATCATTTTTTGTTTACCGCTCTTTTGGTTGCGTTGACACTTTATCACGCTCCACTAACTGAGCCCTATTTACAATATCTGAATACAAACACAGTTTATGAGAAATAAGATATTTACGTATCTCCGGCTTCAAATGTGAAACCCCAGATTTTATGAATAAAGAATTAATTTTCTCGAAATAATTTTTTTTATATTATGGTGTGAATTTGAGATAATGTTATAGTTGTGGGTAATATTTATAAATTTTGCAAAGTATGCAAGTTGTCATATTATATTCGATTGGTCTGGGAATATTCATTTTAAACAGAAATATTCGTATTGACGGCACAATCATCAGTGACCCTACAAATGTAATTATCATTCGGATTCGAGAAAATGACAAAAATATTTTATTAAAAATAACGGCGAGAAGTTTTACCGTTGATCATTGTTGAACTACTCTCAGAGTAAAAGTACAAGAATACGTGTTGTTGCATAAAGAGCATACCAGATTGATTATTGATATTTATGTGAGAAGTCACCAGCTTTTGTTCAATTATTACTACAATAGTTGTTGCGATAAGATCTCACATTATTTGATTCAATTATTGTTGATTTAGAAGTTTTGTTTTATTCAGTATTATTAATGTAATAAAATAGAAACATCTTTTATATAAAACATAATACTTTATTAAAGTTATTCTATAAATAGAATATATTATATTCTATTACGCATAGTATTTTGCATAGTAAAATCTTTTTATATAAAATAGAACACTTTATTAAAGTTATTCTATAAATAGAATATATTATATTTTATTATGCATAGTGTTTGCATAGTACCCGATAAGTGTTTGCATAGTAAAAATCTTTTTATATAAATAGAATATATTATATTTTATTTAAAAGATTTTTCTTTAAATATGGACCGTCAGATTAAAGTAAATCAATCTGGACCGTTCATGGATTAGTTACTATGCACTCTATTTTTCTATAAATATAAGCACATTCCTTCATTATTTTCTTCATTTAATTCAATTTGAACTCTAGAGAGAAACTATAGAGAGAGACTATAGAGATAGAAGAAAAATTTTCTCGCTACTTCACTACTCTTATATCAAGTATTATTTTACTACAGAAGGGATATTATTCTTTTGTATTCAAGAAGAGAACTTCTGTTATTCCATTTCTTTATTGTTCTATTGGAATAACCTATATACGCGGGCTACCCTATACTTGGTGACATTCTTCTATTATTCATCTTTATTATTCGCTCGAATATCTTTGTCATGCAAGTATATACGGGACTGGTTCCATTTTTATTATTCCGTCTTTATTATTATGTCGAATATCACGTCTGCAGTATATACGGAATTGGTTTCATCATTTATTATTCCGCATTTATTATTCATTGGAACATCCCGTCGATGTGAATTTCACGACGACTCGGTTCCGTTATTATTATTCTGTTGAATAACCATCTATGCGCTGGCAACCGCATTTATGGTGATATCTTTTGTTATTCCATTCGGTATTATACTCATTGATTAAAATTTTGACTTCTATACTTCATGAAATTAGTGGAATATCTTTGATATTTGCACTTCATCCAAAGATCTTTCCATGGAAATATTCTTCTAAGCATTCTTGAATTTTACTCTACAAAGCAAAGATCATGTTGACAATTTGGACATTATTGGTTCATGGATAAATTAATTCTTGAACTTGTTTTATTGAATTCTTATATCATTGTCATCATCCTCATGTTTATATTATGTTGAAAGTCATATGTATTGTGAAGTGCATAGATGGACTTGGTATGATTATGACAGTGGATTATCTTGATGTAATCATGACCGTAATGTTACAAATGATGTAAAATTAAAAGTCCTCATCGCCCATAGTGCATTGATGGACAATTTTGGTATGATTATGGCTATGGATTCTTTTCGCCAAGAGGAGCAAAGATGAATTGTTTTATGGCATGATCAGACCGTTGATGAAAAACACGATTATCTTTTGCCCAGAAGTGCATGGATAATTCATGGTCGTGATACTAAAGTATATCCTTGGCTCGTAAAAGGGGATGATTTAATGATGTGGATTATTTATCGAAGTGAGTCTCAAAGAATAAATGTGATGAAAACCTTTTAAATCATAAAAGATAGTAGATTATATTCTCTACTTGACTCTTTTAATGGATCGCTTGTTCATTGTGTAGTTAAACTTGATGTCTATTGTATTTTATCGGTTTAACATTGTTGGAGGCTAATGATAATTTATTCGCATTATCTTAGTCATAATATTTCTTCTCGGGCTAGTTGAGCTCACCCTTTCTTCACCGTTTCTCTGTGAAATGAGAATATATTTGGGACGAAGCCTGGGGAAGCGGAGTGATGGTCCAGAGGATAGCATTAGTAGTCCTCACTATTCCGTGAAATAGTGTGATAACAATTGTAATGAGGAATCCTTTTGAGTTTGTATAATCTCTAGTAGACAATATTTGTATTCAAACTCACGGTTTATGTTTTGTCAGATTGCATACACTATACGTATTGGTATTATTAAGTTGTATTTGAATTTGCACCATGATCCGGGCGACCCAAAATGGGTGATGTATACCTAATTTTGGGGGCGCCACATCAAACCTCTTAAAAACATCGCGCCATTTCTCTTCATTATCAACCAAGTGGGACGTAAATCAGACAACTCGGTAGACAACTTGGCTTCAGATCGTGACACTGGCCATGTTGTTTTGCTCCAACTTGATAAATTCCACCTCCTTCATGTGACGAATGCTTTTGGGAAAGTACTTGTCATTGAATGACTCTTGGAACTTCTCCCAAGACATCTTGAGTGCGTTAGTCAAGTACATTTTCTGATTCCCACCGGTGATCCGCTTCTTCACGCAACATAAAGGTGGCAAGGGAACCTTTTGCTCCTCGGAGCATCCTAAGACATCAAATATCTTGGTGATCTGCTTAACCACGTCTCCGCCTTTAAGTGGTTCCGGCTTTCCTAAAAACTCCGGTGGTCCCGGCTCCTTGAATTGCTTAGCGGTGACCAACCGTGGGTCGCCATTATTTCTCCTCTGATTATGAGCAGAGTCGCCTTCGTCGATGTCGCATGAATTCTAAAAAGCTCCTAAACGCATCATTCATTCATTAATTGATCGTTGTTGTTGTTTACGGGAGGATTATCGCCATCCCGTTGCACATTGTCCCGATTATTGATCATGGAGAATCAACCGGTCCACACGCTCCATTGCTATTCTCAACATTCTCGGATGTCATTTTTAGATATTGCCACAAAGGTTAATTGACATGTAACATATTATCCCTATATTCTGACCGACCAATTAAATACCAAATAAACTTAGGTAGGTCATACTAGCGAAGGAATTCCCCGTCTCACACCTCTTAGTTCTATTCTCACATCCTAGTCAGGGATCATATCCCTAAGCTTTGATACCAACTGTGACGCCCCCAAAATTAGGTATACATCACCCATCTTGAGTCGCCAGATACATGGTATGTAATTCAAATACAACTTAATAATACAACCTGCAAGTGGTACAATACGACAAAACATAAATTGTGAGTTTGAATACAAATATTGTCTACTAGAGAGTATACAAACTCAAAAGGAGTCCTCACTACAATTATTATCACACTATTTCACAGCATAGTGAGGACTACTAATGCACCATCTAGGACCATCACTCTGTTCCCGACTAGTCCTAGCTACATTTTCATTTCCAAGAGAACAAAGAAAAGAAAGGGTGAGCTCAACTAGCCCAAAGAAGAAATATTATGACTAAGATAATGCGAGAATAATTTATCGTTATCCTTCCTTCAAAGTTGTTAAACTTGTAGAATATAATAACTATCAAGTTTAATCTGCAATTGAACAAGCAATCCATTAGAAGAGTCAAGTAGGGAATAAAATCTACTATCTTCTATGATTTAAAAGGTTTTTCATCACTTTTATCACGGGACTCAAACTTAATAAATAATCCACATCATCGATTCACCCACGCACTACTACCAAGGATATTCTTAAGTATCACGACTTACTTAATTATCCATGCACTACTACTTAAGATAATCATGTTTTCATCAACGGTCCTAATCATGCCATAAAACAATTCATCTTTGACTACTACCAAAGAGAATCCATAGCCAAAATCATACCAAAATCGCCCATCAATGCACCACGGGCCAATGAGGACTTTTTTTCACATTATTTGTAACATTACAAGTTATGATTATACCCAATAATCCTCGGTCATAATCATACCAAGTCCATCTATGCACTACAAAGCCACGCACAAGATATTCCAATGTAATAATAATGAATGGAACTGTGTCCCACAGTAAACGCATGTATGTGATATTTCCACAAAATAATAAATAATGGAATTCAGTCGGCGTAAAACGCATTGCATGATGATATTCCGTAATTATAAATAATGGAACCAGTCCGACGAACGCATATACGTGATATTCGGCTGTAATAATAAAGAATGAAATAATGTAAGAATTTCACCAAGTATAGGGTAGCTCACATGACAAAAGTTATTCCAATGTAATAATAAATAATGGAATAATGTAAGTTCTCTTCATGAATACAAAAGAAATAATACCCTTTACCGTAAAAGAACTGAATATAAGAGTAGGAAAGTAGCGTAATACTTTTCTATAGTTTCTATAAATTTCTCTAGAGTTTCAAAGTGAATTCGTAAGAAATAATGAAGGAATGAGCTTCTATTTATAGGAAAATGGACCTGAATAAGTAATTAATTCATGAACTATCCAGATTGATTTACTTTTTAAACAGACAATCCATATTGGTTTACTATTAAAACTTAAAGCAACGGTCATTCATACCGATTTACAATTAAAACTTTAAACAAGTTTATCCATATTGATTCACTATTATAACTTTTCACCGGTGCCATCCATATTGATTTACTATTATAACTTCAACCAACGGTCAGAAAAATTAGCACATCTCCTCATGGAATAATATTGTACCCAAAAATGATTTGGACCGAAAAAAAATATATTTTACGGGTGATCAATAGTACCTCGTGAATAGTAACTCATGAATAGTAACTCGTGAATAGTAACTCGTGAATAGTAACTCATAAATAGTAACTCATTAATAATAACTCCGATACAAAAAGTGTCCCGAATACCCGATTGAACAATACTAAGTGACTTCTCACATAAGCATCAATAATCAATACCGTATACTACTATGCAACCATGTATTACATCGCACCTTTAACACCGGTGTTTCAAATTAATCTGTAAAACTTCGCCGTTATTTTTATAAAGTATTTTTGTCGTTTTCTATCCGATAATAATTTCAAGTATGGGGTCCACTAATGATTGTACCGTCGTACGGATATTTCCCGACAAAAAGAATATTACCCGACTAATCGAATATTATACAACCACTTGCTTACTTTGCAAAATTTATAAATATTACTCACAACTATAACATTACATCAAATCCACACCATAATATTAAAAAAAAAATATTTTGAGAAATTTAAATCTTTATTCATAAAATTTGGGGTCTCACATTAGTTGGTTATATTCATGATTCTTAGTTACTTTTCATGCATTTTATGTTCATTTTGTAGGTTATACGTTTGGGAGCGGTGTGAGCGATTATTGGTAAGGAAAAACAAAGAAAATGCAAAGAAAAGGCAATCTGGACATCATTTGGGCTTTCATGTTACTTCATGTTCTTGGCTTGTAATTTGGACTACATTGTAGAGCGTCTTCGTAGCTTTCCGGAACATCTTGAATCGTTTTAATCGGAGTTCGGATGCAAGAGTTATGATCGTTGTACCAACGGACATCAAACTTCGCTGTTTTGGTTAGCCATTTTCATAGCAGTCCCTTCCAACTCGATTTCACCTTCATCCTATTGAATTTCTCAATCATCAAAGAATGAAAGTTGTAGAGCTCGTCGATATCTTCAATTTGATAGGTGGCAAGGCCCCGTAACTCTTCCCGGATCAAATGTTATGGCCATTTTACCAGAAAGCATTACTTGAAAAATCATCACCATGAAGCACGTGAATTCCGCGCACACACGACGACTCACAAAGAGCAAAAAGACACGATTTTCAGCTTTTACTACGCAAGCGTAACTAACTCAAGACAATTTCTCGCAAATTGCGTGACTTTGGTGTCAATTAACGTTGACTTTTCATTAAACAGTGCAATTGAAGCGTAAGGGAGAGGGGGATTCAATTAGGGCTTATATATTAGATGTATTTCCATTATGTGAAGGGGATTCCACCCCTTGGGGGCTGAAGCTATTGTCTTCTTCTCTCTTTAATTTCAATAATAGAATAGAGTCGATTAGTGTAGGTATTTTCTAGAGTTGATTGGATTGGAGACTTGAAGCAATTGGAAATCATTAGAGATTCAACCTTGGCTCAAGAGAACAGATTTGTATTACAATTCTCTATCCTTATTCTCTCTTTGATTGCTTAGTGTATCTCATGATGTGTCTTCAATATGTGGATAATAGCATTAATTCAATTATGACTTAACTTCTATTATGAGATTGCAATGGATTCTACGGATTAGTTATTTCTGATATGTTTCATTGTTAGCCTTATTGATTTCTATTGATTTGTCTATTAAGATTCATGCTTAATTGCTTAGTTGATTGGCCATCAATTACTGTGATAACCCATATGAACTTGAAAGAAGAAGTATGAGTTTAGATCTGATCTTGATAGCTTGTGATTGTATATTCTACGTTGTGATGGGATGTATGATTTGTTCTTAGGATAGACATATTCCGAAGCACCACTCGTAGTTAATTGAGAACTCGGAATTAAACCCTAATTATTTGTAAATCACATAGACATATAGTGATTTAGGTAATGTGGGTGTTCATGTGTATTCTATCAATTGTGGATTATATGTGATATGGGTATGGTGCATTGAAAGATGGCTATACTTTACTTTAGTGTTCTCACTAACAAACCTAAGGCAATTAGTTTGGCTTAACATGAAATGTATGGATTTGAATGAGTCAATAGATGAAATTGTAATCTCGTGTCTTCAATTATCTAGTCTCGATTTCTAGAATAGTTAGGTTTATTTAATTTTGTAGTTTAAATACAAAATATAATATCATTCGTTTAAATAAGACTAAAATGGTTATGGGTTAATGCTTGGTGAACTTTGTTAGTTAATTCTCCGTGGGAACGATACTTTACTTACTCTTAATTACTTGCTGACCACGTATATTTACGTGTTGTGCGTAACTAGAATTTACCCAACAAGTTTTTGGCGCCGTTGCCGGGGAATTATTTTAATAAATTTTGCCAACATTAATTTCAATCAAATTAGTCTTAATTTAAACATTTTATTTTATTTTAATTCTCTTCCTATATTTCTCTCTTTTCAGGTACCATGGGTGACTTTTCTTATCAAGGGCCTTATGCAAATAGGATTCAACCAAGGGACACAAGAACTGAAGGACTCAATGTTAGAGTTGGACAAGTACAGTTTGGGGGTGATTACCTCAACAATTATGTTTATCCCAATTATCCTCAAGGTTGCGGGTATCACCCAGATTCTGAATGGAGTTATAACTATCCCAACCAATACTGCATCCCAAGTCCAACACATCCATCAGATTTCTCATATCCACCTTCAACGCAATAAGAGGAAAATTCAAGGTTGAAGGAATTCATGTCAAAAAGCATAGCAGACCACGACAAGATGATGATGATTCAGGAGTTATCAAGCCAAAATCTTAACAAACAGATGGAACAACTCATTAATTCCTCAATGAATGGTCCTCAATACATGGATTTTGAAACTGAACAAGAGAATTCAAGAGTGGAGGATTTGTGGTTCAAGTTTGTAGTATCAACTGAGGAGAAGATGATTGAGCAAGGGAGGTCAATTCAGAATCTGCAGAATCAAATGGATCAAATACTCGAAGCCTTGAACAATCGCCCTCAAAACAATTGGTGTTATGACATTGACGATGAAACTGATGGAGAGCCAGAGGTGTGCATGCCACGGAATGAACTGAAAGGAGTGGACATAGAGGAGACAACTGGGGGTATGGAAAATGAAGAACATGAGCTGACTTGTATAATACCCCAAGTGCCTTCTCAGTTAGAGTTGAAAAATTCAGTGAAATTTGCACACCCATGTCCCCTTGGTAGTCACATCCAAAGCAAGAATTTTTGCGATTATGAGGCCTCTTACAAACCATGGGGGGCTGAGGAAGAGATAATAAAAGAAGAAAATCCTGTTATATCTATCATGCCTCAATGCAAAAATCTATTCACAGATACAATGGGAGAAGAACCTGGCATTGCAGTGGAACTAGGGACATCATGTACAGGAAATATGCTAGGTGGCTTCAATTCACAGACTCTAATGATGGGGAACCTACCTACACACAAAGCGGTTCTAATGGATGGAGGGTTCTTAGATTATCGTAGAGGAATTGGATAGAGGTGTCAAGAAAAGAGTTCAGCTAACAGACTATAAACCGAGCGCTAGATGGGAGGCACCCCATCCAATCTTTCCCCCTCCTTGTTTAATTCTTATTTACATTTCCATATTTAGTAGATGTTAGATAGTGGTAAATCTTAATAATAGTTTTATTGTTTCTCCTCTCAGGTTCAATCCAATTGCTATAAGCATTCAGGATCAAATGGTTAAAACCTAAGTCGCCAGAATCTGTGGTATCGCTACGTGTGCTCAACTACAAGCCAAACACCGCGCGAGAGCTCAGTCACAAAAAAAATTGCTAAATTTTTAGAATTTTTGACTCAAGTATTCGGATAGTTAGAAGCCCACACTCAGTCTCCAACTATAGAATATCTCAAACTTAGCCATCGCCTGATATACCATCGGATCATGAGGAGGCGAACGGGGATGACATTGCCACTTAGGGGAGTATTCTTTCACTTTTAATTACAATGAGGGCATTGTTTATTTTATGTTTGGGGGTATTGGGTTGTAGTGAGTAGTTGTTGCATATAGTTAGTTGCATATAGTTTTATTGCATGTTTAAGTTGCATAGTAGGGGTATTTTAGTATGAATTGTTTTTATTTTTATTACTTTTTTTAGTTTTCTTTTGTCTTGTTTATTCAGTATGTGTTTAGTTGCATAACATTGCATAATCCCAGGCTTTTAGTTAGTTGAATTCTAATTTGGCCAATGATGAAATAGAAATTTGATAGATTTTTGAATTTGGTTGATATCTTGAGCTTAGTTATAATTTTATACATGATATAATTCATGCTTGCTGTTTAGATGTTACCAGATAGGACGACAATGTTCCTATTTGCTTGTTGGTTAAGATTAGCATGTTTGTTTGCTGAGTAGAAAATGTTGTTTTTAAAGATGGAATTGTGTATAACGTAGACATAGACTATGAAAACAAAGATACTCAAACTTTGGGAACACATGGGTATGCTTGCTATTGGGACGAGATGGAGCGTAAAACGCACTCGTTTAAATGGAAATGGAAAGCGAGATGGAGCATAAAATGCACTCGCTTAAATGGAAATAAAAAGTGAGATGGAGCGTAAAACGCACTCGCTATATACACATAAAAAAAATTTAAAAAAAAATAAATTTATCAATAAACACCGCAGGAAAGTGCGAAAATCGCCCTCGTGAGTAAAAACAAAGCAGAATAAACCCATTGTTGAACCTTAGTTTGTATTAATGTGTTGGAGTAGTTTATGTCTCATTAGTATATGCAGTTCTTGACTTAAACTCAATTTTCTGCCTTAAGCAATAAAGCATGTGGTATCTTCACCTTTTTCAAGCTTATATGTGAACACATCACACACACACAACATCTTTATAGCAGGTTAGGATTATATGATTGTATGTCATTATGCCTTTAGCATAGTTTGATGCTTTGTTCTTGAATCTTGATATTTCTATGAGGCATATCTTATTGGAATTCTTAAAATGGCTGGAAATCTGGCGATTCATTGTCATAGTAGCGTAGCTTGCATAGCATATAGATTATATTGTGTTGTTTGGGGACAAACAACGGTTTAAGTTTGGGGGTATTTGATAAGTGGATTTTTTATACACTTATCTGGTATCTTTTACTTGAATTAGTTGCTTACATGCATGTGTCTTAGTTACTTTTCATGCATTTTGTGTTCATTTTGTAGGTTATACGTTTGGGAGCGGTGTGAGCGATTATTGGTAAGGAAAAGCAAAAAAAATGCAAAGAAAATGCAATCCGGACATCATTTGGGCTTTCACGTTACTTCATGTTCTTGGCTTGGAATTTAGACTACATTGTAGAACGTCTTTGTAGCTTTTTGAAACATCTTGAATCGCTCTAATCGGAGTTCGGATGCAAGAGTTATGATCGTTGTACCAACGGACGTCAAACTTCGATGTTTTGGTTATCCATTTTCATAGCAGTCCCTTACAGCTCGATTTCAACCTTCATCCGGCTAGAATTTCTCAATCATCAAAGAATGAAAGTTGTAGAGCTCGTCGATATCTTCGATTTGATAGGTTTCAGGCCCCGTAACTCTTTCCGGATCAAACGTTATGTCCATTTTACTAGAGCAGACTGCATCAGAAAATCACCCGCGCGCGGGCGCGCGAATTCCGCGCGGCCGCCCGACTTGCAGTAGCAAAAAGAAGCGATTTTCAGCTTTCGCGCGGGCGTGCCCAACTCAGGCCAATTCCTGCGTGGCCGCGTGACTTCGGGTGCTTACCAACGTTGACTTTTCATTAAACAGTGCAATTGAAGCGTAACGGAGAGGGGGATTCAATTAGGGCTTATATATTAGACGTATTTTCATTATGTAAAGGGGATTCCACCCCTTGGGGGCTGAAGCTATTGTCTTCTTCTCTCTTTAATTTCAATAATAGAATAGAGTAGATTAGTGTAGGTATTTTCTAGAGTTGATTGGATTGGAGACTTGAAGCAATTAGAAATCATTAGAGATTCAACCTTGGCTCAAGAAAACAGATTTGCATTACAATTCTCTATCCTTATTCTCTCTTTGATTGCTTATTGTATCTCATGATGCGTCTTCAATATGTGGATAATATCATTAATTCAATTATGACTTAACTTCTATTCTGAGATTGCAATGGATTCCATGGATTAGTTATTTCTGATATGTTTCATTGTTAGCCTTATTGATTTCTATGGATTTGTCTATTCAGATTCATGCTTAATTGGTTAGTTGATTGGCCATCAATTACTGTGATAACCCATATGAAATTGAAAGACAAAGTATGGGTTTAGATATGATCTTGATAGCTTGTGATTGTATATTCTACGTTGTGATGGGATGTATGATTTGTGCTTAGGATAGACATATACCGAAGCACCACTTGTAGTCAATTGAGAACTCGGAATTAAATCCTAATTATTTGTAAATCACATAGACATATAGTGATTTAGGTAATGTGGGTGTTCATGTGTATTCTATCAATTGTGGATTATATGTGATATGGGTATGATGCATTGAAAGATGGCTATACTTTACTTTAGTGTTCTCGACTAACAAACCGGTATAATTAGTTTGGCTTAACATGAAATGTATGGATTTGAATGAGTCAATATATGAAATTGTAATCTCAGGTCTTCGTTATCTAATCTCACTCTAGGAACAGTTAGGTTTATTTAATTTCGTAGTTTAAATACAAAATATAATATCATTCGTTTAAATAAGACTAAGATGGTTATGGGTTAATGCTTGGTGAACTTTGTTAGTTAATTCTCCATGGGAACGATACTTTACTTACTCTTTATTCCTTGTTGACCACGTATACTTGCGTGTTGTGCGTAACTAGAATTTACCCAACAAGTCTTCTCTTGACATATCATTATCTCCACTGTCTCTAATTGAGAGTTATACTTCAACCAAACACCAAGATTATATAGGTAGTTCTCGTAGATATACTCAGCAAATGGATGTGCACAACCCTGTCTTATGATGACACGAGGTTGTATGTCATTAGACATCTTGTATGATAGTGGCAAAACACCCTTCCAACGTTGGGTTCGCCTCACCTTATTTGATTCACCAAATATAACTACTAAATGATGTATAAAACACAACACACTTTTCTATACTGTTTAGGGAGAACACCACAGCTAGAGAAATCACGAATAGAGAAATAATCCATGTTAAGTTTGTACATAAGAACTGTAGAGTGGATATTAAGGGTAATATCATGAACGTAGATCTTATCCCTATTCGACTTGGGGAATTTGACGTTATCCTCGGAATGGACTGGTTATTCAATTACGGGGACTGTAATTGATTACCAGAAGAAGCGTATTAACCTTATGACTCCGTTAAAGGTTATGTTTTATGGTAGCAAGTCGCCTAGACAAGCTAGTTGTCTGACGATGATGCAGGCCAGGAAGTTGGTAAGACAAGGCTGTGTAGGATATCTAGCTTACATAGTCGATAGTCGTAAATAGAAACCGAAAGTAGAGGAGATACCAGTAGTGAAGGACTTCGCAGACGTATTTCCAGATGATTTGCCACTTCCGCCAGATAGAGAGGTTGAATTTGTAATCGATTTGGTCCCAGGAATGACTCTAATATCAAAGGCACCGTACTGAATGGCACCGGTAGAAATGAAAAAATTGATGGTACAACTACAAGAATTACTGGCCAAGAAGTACATTCAACCGAGCGTATCGCCGTGGGGAGCGCCGGCGTTATTTGTGAGGAAGAAGGACGGAACGATGCGGCTCTGCATCGACTATAGAGAGCTAAATAAGGTCACAATTAAGAATAGTTATCCATTACCGAGGATCGACAACTTGTTTTATCAGTTAAAGGGAGCGAAATACTTTTCAATGATAGACTTGAGGAGTGGTTATCATCAACTAAAGGTGAGGCCAGAGGATGTACCGAAGACAACGTTCAGAACACGATATGGTCACTACGAATTTTTTGTAATGTCATTTGGTCTAACAAATGCTCCTATAGCATTTATGGGCTTAATGAATAGAGTGTTAATGCCGTTTTTGGACAAATTCGTAGTGGTATTTATAGATGACATTTTGGTATATTCGAAAACCATGGAAGAACATGAAGAGCATTTGAAGGTAATGTTAGAGGCGTTGAGAAGAGAGAAGTTGTATGTCAAGTTTTTGAAGTGCAAATTTTGGATTGAGCGGGTATAATTTCTTGGATATTTGATTGATAAAGAAAGAATTTCGGTGGATCCATCCAAAGTTGAAGCTGTGATAAATTGGGATCAGCCGAGAATGCCGTCGGAAGTACGAAGTTTTCTTGGATTGACAGGATATTACAGAATATTCATTCAAGACTTTTCTAAGATCGCAACTCCGTTAACGAATTTGACTCAAAAAACTGTGAAATTTGTTTGGACAGAGAAGTGTGAGAAAAACTTTCAGGAACATAAGAAGAGGTTGAGTACATCACATGTGTTATCTCTCCCGGATGATACAGGAAATTTTGTGATTTATAGTGATATGTCGCATAAAGGACTTGGATGTGTGCTTATGAAAAATGGTAGAGTCATTGCGTATGCATCACGACAATTAAAGGATTATGAGAAGGGGTATCTGACCCACGACTTGGAGTTAGCTGCAGTAGTTTTTTCTTTGAAAATCTGGAGGCACTATCTCTATGGGGAGAAGTGTGAAATATATACAGACCACGAGAGTCTGAAATATATTTTTACACAGAAGGACTTGAATATGCGCCAAAGAAGGTTGGTGGAGTTAATTAAGGACTATGATTGTGAGATTTTATACCATCCGGGTAAGGCAAATGTCGTTGCCTACGCCTTAAGTAGAAAGGGTTGGGAGAAATTGATGACGTTGACCGCTCAAAAGCTAATTTCAGAAATGGAGAAACTGGAACTGGAAGTGAAGTATCCTATGGAAATTGATGAGAAACTGTTCCAGATGCAATCTGGTACAACCCTACTGGATAAAGTTAAGGAGGCTCAACTTCAGGATGAAGAATGTAAAAAGGTGAAAAAGAAGATATCCGAAGGAACCGAACCGAGATTGAAGATGGACAAGGAAGGAATACTGAGTTTTGAGAGTAGAATTTGGGTACCGCCAGTACTAGAAATTAAGGAAGACATTTTGAGTGAGGCTCATAGTTCACGATATTCAATACACCCTGGTAGTACCAAGATGTACCAAGATCTTTAACAAAATTTCTGGTGGCCAAATTTGAAACGAAATGTTACAGAGTGTGTTGCCAAGTGTCTGACATGTTAGAAAGTGAAAGCAAAACATCAGAGGCTAAGTGGATTGCTACAACCGTTGGAAATCCCATAATGGAAATGGGAACATATTACGATGGATTTCATGGTTGGCCTTCCACAACTCTGAAAGGCTATGACGCAGTATGGGTTATCGTTGACCGATTGACGAAATCCGCACACTTCCTTCAGGTCAAAATCAAATTCATCTTAGATTAGTTGGCGAGGTTATATGTGAAAGAAATTATTTCGAGACACGGAGTTTTGGTGTCAATTGTTTCTGATAGGGATCCGCGCTTTACATCGAACTTCTGGAAACGTCTACAGGAATGCATGGGTACGCAGTTGAGGATGAGTACGGCTTATAACCCTCAGACAGATGGGCAGAGTGAAAGAATGATTCAGACATTAGAAGATATGTTAAGAGCTTGTGTAATGGACTTTAAAGGTAATTGGGATGATCACCTACCGCTCGTAGAGTTCGGCTACAACAACAGTTACCATGCTAGTATTAGCATGCCGCCTTATGAAGCGTTATACGGCAGAAAGTGCAGAACTCCACTATACTGTGATGAAGTTGGCGAAAGACAATTACTAGGCCCAGAATTAGTACAACAGACAACAAAAATTGTTAAAGTGATCTGAACAAGACTGGTAGCAGCTCAATATAGGTAGAAGAAATACGTCGATCCACAGCGTAAAAATATTGAGTTTGAATCGGGTAGTTATGTGTTTTTGAAAGTCTCTCCTTGGAAGGGAAAGATCAGGTTCGGAGAGAAAGGGAAATTAAGCACAAGATTCATTGGACCCTTCAAAGTACTGTGAAGAATCGGGGAAGTTGCGTATGAGGTAGCCTTACTGTGACAACCCCAAAATAGGTCTATTCCATCCAACCCATTCTGAGTCGCCAAATACATGGTACAGAAAAAAACTACAACTTTATTACAACAATTGTAGTGCAAAATACAACAACATAAATGCTGTGATTTTTGATACAAATATATACCAACTGTGACTTATGTCCCAACCTTGGATAGCACGTCACAATGGCACCTTACATAAAGGTATAGTCAAAAACTATTTTAGAAATTAGAATCTTTGGGAAGTGCTCAAGGAAACCTTTGTACATGGGAGGCCATGCTTCTAGGTTATGATAGATATAATATGGCCACAAAATTATTCTTGGTTGACCCAATAGACCCCAACGAAAAATGAGAAGATTACTATCATATTCTTCCCAATGGTGAGTCTTCTCTTGACATATCATTATCTCCACTGTCTCTAATTGAGAATTATACTTCAAACAAACACCAAGATTATATAGGTAGTGCTTCTAAATATACTCAGCAAGTGGATGAGCACAACCATATCTTATGATGACACGAGGTTGTATGTCATTAGATATCTTGTATAATAGTGGCAAAACACCCTTCCAACGTTGGGTTCGCCTCACCTTAGTTGATTCACCAAATATAACTACTAAATGATGACCACCATTCTATTCCCCTGTTACCCCCGCTCGACCCAGCTACACTCTTATTACCTGAAAGGAATTGTGAAGCAAAAGGGTGAGCACAACTAGCTCAGTAAAGAATATCATGACTAAAGATAATTAAATTATCAATAACCTTCATCAATAATAAATCAGAGATTTAGAACATAAGGTAGATGATAAAAATTTCAACCATAGTTGCAGCGGAACGAGCAATCCATTAGAAGAGTCAAATAGATTATAAAGTCTATTATCTTCTCTATATTAAAAATCCACCAACAATGTTTTATCCCTATAACATCAATCAACAATTCTGGTCCACAATTATATGAATAACTCATAATCATAATTGTAGTTCTAAATTCCTCTTCTCATCTAGGACGAAGATAATTTTCATCACCTATCTTTACCTGAAACATCAAAGATCATGGTTACACCAAATCATATTTCATGTTCATAATCATACTAATAACTTCATCTTTGCACTACGGCCAAAGATATTCGTCAACAGTTCATCTTTGCACCATCGCCAAAGATATTCAACAACATGTCATCTTTTGACTACGGGCAAAGATATTCATCAACAATTCATCTTTGCACTACAGGCCAAATATATTCCTCAACAGTTCATATTTGCACTACAGGCCAAATATATTCATTAACAGTTCATATTTGCACTACAGGCCAAATATATTCATCAACAGTTCATATTTGCACTACAGGCCAAATATATTATTATCTCAAAGAAATATATAATCATTGAAGAATTTATATAAATAATAATTATAACCATGTTGATCATTTCACCTTTGCACTTAAGATAAAGATATTCAATTATAAATTCAATGGTCATGATCATACCAGTCAATAATTCAACTTTTCACTACTGGCCAAAGAGAATCCATAGTCATGATCATACCAATAATCTACCCATCTTTACACTCAAGTCAAAGAGAAATTAATATCATCATTAGGGTTATAAAAATGTTATATATGATAATAAAAATAATATAATCAACATATAGATTTAATCTCAAGAGTAATATTCATAACTCAACTATAATTTGGTTAGAAAAAGAAACCAATTTTGTCATGAATAGTAACTCGTGAATAGTAATCCATGAATAGTAACTTCGTGATTAGTAAATCATAAATAGTAACTCGTGAATAGTAACTCATGAATAGTAAACCCGACACAAAAAGGTAGAAATTCCACAATAAAATCCATACCAATATTTTGGTATAATGATATTGAAATAACATTCCTTAAACTTATAAACAATTTATTTGAATCGTTTACATTTTACTAAATAATGCATTTAATCATCCTAAAATGCTAAACTCATAAGATTTCATCACCAATAACCAAAACCATCATCAAAAATCTGCATATACCTCATATAGGATTCTCAAGCCATAAAATCCTATTTTCCAATTTTCTTACTTCACATAACATATTTAATTCATTTATTCATAACTAGTCTATTTTTCATGAAAATACCAAATCAAATCCAAAAATATTTCTTTTACGGGATTTAGCGTAATATAGTCCCATATTGAACATATATTTTTCTCAGAATTTTTAAAATTCATTTACTATTTTTCATATGGCCAAAACCGCCGAATATTTAGACATTTATCATAAATTGTAATTTTATCCAAAAATTCTAAAATTCGTAGAGTACACTGATATTATATAGATATACTTCCAATAAAAAGTTCATCAATTTTGGAGTTAACCACAAGGAGTTATAAGCGGTTACTTTTAAAATAGTCTTTTCCCGTAAAATTCATAACTCTTAATCTATACATCCAAAAATTGCCATTTTTGGACACAATCAATAAAACTCATCAAAATATCATTTCAAATTTTTCCAGAATTTTTTGAAGGACGGAAGAAGTACGAACTGAAAAACATAATAACCCTTAAAATCCCTTACTATCCCTTACCTCAAAAAGAAAAGACTTCCGATTGGATATCGGATATGTAATTTGAAGGAAACTTGCACTGATGAATAACAACTCACCAAGTATCTAAATACTCACAAAATACACTCGATAATCTAGAGAGAAAAAGAGAAAACTTATGAATTCTGGTGTGATTTTCAATTCTAACTTAGCCCTCTATTTATAGGAAAATGTTAGACGCCTCAAAGCAGACTTCGACATTTTCTTTACCGATGGCTTTTTTACCGCTACTATTCCACCAACCAAAAATCAGCTATCTTCCCCAACAACTAAAAGTGGGGCCCACCCATTTCTAGAATTTTCCACCAAAATCATTTATAAACCAAATTTCCGAATCCGTCACCTCATAAAATTTATAACAAATTATACGTTCATTTTTAACTGTTCAAAATTTGTGAACATATACTCAACTTATATATGTATAACATATCTAAAAATCACAACGATCCAACGGTCGGATTAAAAAATTATAACTCCTGCAATAAAGCTGTAAGAACATTGATTTGATCTTTTAATACCTCTAATCCGACAAAATACTGATATAATACCTCAAAATTAATTCCTTCATTTATAACCACATAAATAAATCCATTATTTATATCCACATCAAATAAATATTTCATTATCATATAAATCAATAATTAATTATTCACAAATAATATTACAGAATCACAATAATGACAACGATGCAGTTCCCAGGAAAGAGGGGGCTTTCCAATAAGAATTTCTCCTTACTGGCGCGCAATTAGGTGACCAAACCTATCCTTGACAGAACTTTCTAGACATTGCCAATAATGTTATCTAATAATATTATTCCAAATAATATGAATTATTGATCTGATAATGGAGATAATATGTAGTGATAATTATTGAAACAACAATAATATAAAATATCAACGCAGCAATTATTGAATCAATAAAATAAAATATTGAACAGTAATTACTGTAACAATTATTGAGTAGTTCCTTCTTACATAATAATCAATAATTCAAAAATATTGTGCAATACCGTGTGCTACTGTGCTACTATGCAACGACACGTATTACTATATTTTAACCATCGGGTATTTCAACAGTGTTAACGGTAACGATTACGCCGTTATTTATAAAAACTCAAATTTGTCATTTTCTTCATCCAACAGTTTATTCATTATGGGCCCACAATTGGTCAAGGCTACTGTGGTTATTTAATATTCCCAACAACAAGAATATTCTACGACCAAACAAATATTCCCCGATAACAAGAATATTCTATAACCACTTGCGTATTTTGAAAAATTTATATATATCACCCTTAACTTTAACTTTTTATCAATTTAACCATTTACTGAATAGTAATTATAAGAAAAATTGAATACTTTTATTTCATAAAATTCGGGGTCTTACAATCTCCCCTCCTTATGAAATTTCGTCCCCGAAATTTACTTACCTGGTATTTCGAAAAGTTGAGAATACCTTGCTTTCATTTCAAATTCTATCTCCCCGATCAACATGATTTCTCCATTGTTCCTCCTGTATTTCAGATATCATTCTAGAATACATCTTCAAAACAAATGTTAATTGACATATCATAATTTGTACACTTAAATAAGAAAATTCAGCTTAGGTAGGACACACACTAGCGAAAGATATTACTCCTCTCTCCCTTCCTAGTTCAAATCCCGAATCTCCGCCAAATATCATATCCCTAAGCTCTGATACCAAATTTGACAACCCCAAAATAGGTCCATTCCATCCAACCCATTCTGAGTCGCCAAATACATGGTACAGAAAAGAACTATAACTTTATTACAACAATTGTCGTGCAAAATACAACAACATAAATGCTGTGAGTTTTGATACAAATATATACCAACTGTGACTCATGTCTCAACCTTGGATAGCACGTCACAATGGCACCTTATATAAAGATATAGTCAAAAACTATTTTAGAAATTAGAATCTTTGGGAAGTGCTCAAGGAAACCTTCGTACATGGGAGGCCATGCTTCTAGGATATGATAGATATCATATGGCCACAAAATTATCCTTGGTTGACCCAATAGACCCCAAAGAAAAACGAGAAGATTACTATCATATTTTTCCCAATGGTGAGTCTTCTCTTGACATATCATTATCTCCACTATCTCTAATTGAGAATTATACTTCAAACAAACACCAAGATTATATAGGTAGTGCTCGTAAATATACTCGGCAAGTGGATGAGCACAACCCTATCTTATGATGACACGAGGTTATATGTCATTAGACATCTTGTATGATAGTGGCAAAACACCCTTCCAACGTTGGGTTTGCCTCACCCTAGTTGATTCACCAAATATAACTACTAAATGATGACCACCGTTCTATTCCCTTGTTATCCCCGCTTGACCCAGCTACACTCTTATTACCTGAAAGGAATTGTGAAGCAAAAGGGTGAGCACAACTAGCTCAGTAAAGAATATCATGACTAAAGATAATTAAATTATCAATAGCCTTCATCAATAATAAATCAGAGATTTAGAACATATGGTAGATGATAAAAATTTCAACCATAGTTGCAGCGGAACGAGCAATCCATTAGAAGAGTCAAATAGACCATAATGTCTATTATCTTCTCTATGTTAAAAATCCACCAATAATGTTTTATCCCTGTAACATCAATCAACATTTCTGGTCCACAATCATATGAATAACTCATAATCATAATTGTAGTTCTAAATTCCTCTTCTCATCCAGTACGAAGATAATTTTCATCACCTATCTTTACCTGAAACATCAAAGATCATGGTTACACCAAATCATATTTCATGTTCATAATCATACTAATAACTTCATCTTTGCACTACGGCCAAAGATATTCGTCAACAGTTCATCTTTGCACTATTGGCCAAAGATATTCAACAACATGTCATCTTTTCACTACGAACTAAAAATATTCATCAACAATTCATCTTTGCACTACAGGCCAAAGATATTCCTCAGCAGTTCATATTTGCACTACAGGCCAAATATATTCATTAACAGTTCATATTTGCACTACAGGCTAAATATATTCATCAACAGTTCATATTTGCACTATAGGCCAAATATATTATTATCTCAAAGAAATATATAATCATTTCAGAATTTATATAAACAATAATTATAACCATGTTGATCATTTCACATTTGCACTTAAGCTAAAGATATTCAATTATAAATTCAATGGTCATGATCATACCAGTCAACAATTTAACTTTGCATTATTGGCCAAAGAAAACCCATAGTCATGATCATACCAATAATCTACTCATCTTTACACTCAAGTCAAAGAGAAATTAATATCATCATTAGGGTTATAAAAATATTATATATGATAATAAAAATAATATAATCAACATATAAATTTAATCTCAAGAATAATATTCATAACTCAACTATAATTTGGCTAGAAAAAGAAACCAATTTTGTCATGAATAGTAACTCGTGAATAGTAATCCATGAATAGTAACTTCGTGAATAGTAATTCATAAATAGTAACTCATGAATAGTAAACCCGACACAAAAAGGTAGAAATTCTACAATAAAATCAATACCAATATTTCGGTATAATGATATTGAAATAACATTTCTTAAACTTATAAACAATTTATTTTAATCGTTTACACTGTACTAAATAATGCATCTAATCATTTTAAAATGCCAAACTCATAAGATTTCATCACCAATAACCAAAACCCTCATCAAAAATCTGCATATACCTCATATAGGATTCTCAAGCCATAAAATCCTATTTTCCAATTTTCTTACTTCACATAACATATTTAATTCATTTATTCATAACTAGTCCATTTTCATGAAAAATACCAAATCTGTTCCAAAAATATTTCTTTTCTGCGATTTAGCAGAATATAGTCCCATATTGAACATATATTTTTCTCAGAATTTTTAAAATTCATTTACTATTTTTCATATGGCCAAAACCGCCGAATATTTAGACATTTATCATAAATTGTACTTTTATCCAAAATTTCCGAAATTCATAGAGTACACTGATATTATATAGATATACTTCCAATAAAAATTTCAACAATTTTGGAGTTAACCACAAGGAGTTATAAGCAGTTACTTTTAAAATAGTCTTCTCTCGTAAAATTCATAACTCTAAATTATACATCCAAAAATCGACATTTTTGGACACAATCAATAAAACTCATCAAAATATCATTTCAAATATTTCCAGAATTTTCTGAAGGATGGAAGAAGTATGAACTGAAAAACATAATAACCCTTAAAATCCCTTACTATCCCCTACCTCAAAAGAGCAAAGACTTCGGATATCGGATATATATATGACATGAAGGAAACTTGCATCGATGAATAGCAACTCACCAAGTATCTAAATACTCACAAAATACACTCGATAATCTAGAGAAAAAAGAGGGAAAACTTATGAATTCTTGTGTGATTTTCAATTTTAACTTAGCCCTCTATTTATAGGAAAATGTTAGCACGCCGAAGCAGACTTGACCTGCTACCTAATGGCTTTATCTGCTACTATTCCACCAACCAAAAATCAGCCATTACCCCAATAACCAAAAGTGGGGCCCACCCATTTCTAGAATTTTCCACCAAAATCATTTATAAACCTAATCTCCAAATCAGTCACCTCTTAAAATTCATAACAAATTATACGTTTATTTTTAACAGTTCAAAATTTGTGAACATATACTTAACATATATATGTATAACATATCCAAAAATCACAACGATCCAACGGTCGGATTAAAAAATTATAACTCCTGCAATAAAGCTGTAAGAACACTGATTTGATCTTTTAATACCTCTAATCCGACAAAATACTGATATAATACCTCAAAATTAATTCCTTCATTTATAACCACGTAAAAAAATCCATTATTTATATCCACATCAAATAAATATTTCATTATCATATAAATCAATAATTAATTATTCACAAATAATATTATGTAATCACAATAATGACAACCAGTGGGTTCTGAAGAAAGAGGGGCTTTCTAATAAGAATTTCTCCTTCATTGGCGCCGCAATTAGGTGACCAAACCTCTCCTTGACAGAACTTTCTAGACATTGCCAATAATTTTATCTAATAATATTATTCCAAATAATATGAATTATTGATCTGATAATGGAGATACTATGCAGTGATAATTATTGAAACAACAATAATATAAAATTCAACGCAACAATTATTGAATCAATAAAATAAAATATCGAATAAATAATTATCGTAACAATTATTGAGTAGTGCCTTCTTACGTAAGAATCGATAATTCAAAAATATCGTGCAATACCGCCATCTGTGCTCTTGTGCAACGACAGCGACATCGTATTTTAACCACTGGGTATTTCAACAGTGTTAACGGTAATGATTAAGCCGTTATTTATAAAAACTCAAACTTGTCGTTTTCTTCACCCGACAGTTATTCATTATGGGCCCATAATTGTCGCCTCGCCGCATTTAATATTCTCCCACAACAAGAATATTCTATTTACCAAACTAATATTCCCTGATAACAAGAATATTCTATAACCACTTGCATATTTTGAAAAATTTATATATATCACCCTTAACTTTAACTTTTTATCAATTTAACCATTTACTGAATAGTAATTATAAGAAAAATTGAATACTTTTATTTCATAAAATTCGGGGTCTTACAATTACCTCCAGCACTCGAGAATGTCCACAACGTTTTCCATGTTTCAGTTTTACGACCCTATAAACCCGATTACAAGCATGCGATTGAATATGAACCCCTACATTTTGAGAAAGACTTGTCCTACGAAGAAATTCATGTTCAGATCGTCGACAGGAAAGAACAAGTTCTCAGGAATAAAGTAATACCTTCCGTTTAAGTAATTTGGAGGAACCACAATGCTGAAGAAGCAACGTGGGAACTCGAAGACCATATGATGAAGAATTACCCTCATTTATTTAATTAATTTATGTGTAAGCGATTTTGGAGACATAATCCTTGTAGGGGGGGGAGAATGTAATGTGGCGAATTGATTGAGTCGTGATTCTGAGGACATAATCCTTTTAAGGGTGGAAAGATGTAACAAACGAGATTTTGTAATTTAATTTTAATATTTATTGAATTAAATAAATATTTTCGATGATTTAATTATTAGATTAAATAATTAATTGATGAAGTTGTGATAGATTAATTTAATTATATGTGTTTTATATTTATTAAATTAATGTGGGGAATTTTATTATTCAAAGTATGTAATTATGTGAGTTTCTTGAATTAAAAGAAATATTTAATAAGCCTAATATTATTTTATTTAAATTAATAATTAATCAAAAAATTAATAATTTGACATAATTAACAAATGAGAAAATTAATTATGTGACTATGTGAATTAACGAGAAATTATCATATTTTATTTTAATTAAAATAAATAAGATATTTGATTTATTATGTAAATGGGTGTGACACGATTAAACTATATTATAAAGGATGAATTAAATTAAATGGGATTGAGTTCTTTTAAGGTTAGCCAAACAAGGCCTTAGTGGAGGTTGAGGGCAGTTAACCCATGATCGGTTAACTGACCACAACTGCGTCAGTTTATAAATTATATACGTATTCTTCTTTTAATTTTTCTAAGTCTGATAAAAATTAGCCAGAGAGAAATTGAAAATTTTGAGAGAAATTGTGATTGTGTGATTGAAGAAGTATCTGAGAAAGGATCATCTCTACTAATCTACACTCTGCACTTGGGTAATCTCTTCAACCCAGTTTTTATTTTACGTCATTGAATTTTTATAAAAAAATGGCTTTCAAGTTTATTAAAATCTCTGTTGTAAGACCCCGAATTTTATGAAATAAAAGTATTCAATTTTTCTTATAATTACAATTCAGTAAATGGTTAGATTGATAAAAGTTTAAAGTTAAGGGTGATATATGAAATTTTTTTAAATAAGCAAGTGGTTATAAAATATTCATTGTTGTCGGAGAATATTCGTTTGGTCGTGGAATATTCTTGCTGTCGGAAAATATTCGTACGACGGCGCAGCCTTGTGTGGGCCCCATAACGGAAAGTGATTGGATGAAGAAAACGACAAGTATAAGTTGTTTACAAATAACAGCATAGTTGTTACCGTTAACACTGTTGAAATACCCGATGGTTAAAATATAGTAATACGTGTCATTTGCAAAAGAACACACAAGATTGCACAAGATTTTGAATTATTGATTCTTATGTAAGAAGGCACTACTCAATAATTATTCTGATAAGAATTATCGCTCAATATTTTATTTTATCGATTCAATAATTGTCGCGTTGATATTTTATATTATTGTTGTTTCAATAATTATCACTACATATTATCTCCATTATCAGATCAATAATTCATATTATTTGGAATAATATTATTAGATAACATTATTGGCAATGTCTAGAAAGTTCTGTCAAGGATAGGTTTGGTCACCTAATTCATGCGCCAAAGAAGGAGAAATTCTTATCGAAAGCCCTCTTTCCTAGAACCGCTCGGGTCATTTCAGATTGTGATTATGTAATATTATTTGTGAATAATTAATTATTGATTTATATGATGAGAAAATATTCATTTATGTGGATATAGATGGAGAATTTTTTTAAAGTGACAATTGTTGAAAATCGATATTTTATCTTTTCTGATAAAATAATATTTTATTATATTATTATAATATAATAATGATGATATTTTTACAATGAATGTGGGATATATGAGTATATGAGGTGGAAGAGTATTTTTGTTGCAAAAGTTGTTTAAAACATGTTAAACATGTTTGTGGGGCCATTTCTTGACTGAAATTTGATTATAGCCTGTAAAATCGTTCGTATGTGGATTTCAGTCAATTTTTGTTTGGAATTTAGAAAAACTTACTGTTGCAAAGTTGTAGAGAATTGAATTTCCTATAAAAAGTCGCGAGATTCGAATTTTCAGATAAAAGGGTTATTTATTATGAATTATTGAATTCTGAAGTTCCGGAATAATTGATTTTTGGAAGTTTTAATTATTTTAATTAAGAAAAATGTTTTTTTATTTTTTTGAGTTGGTGGCTGATGCTTGGATCTGATTTGGTGTGCGTAAGAATATAATATATATATATATATAAGAATATTTTATTAAATTTTCTATTTTGGTGTTCTAAGCAATTTCCTATAAATAGGGTGCTTAGGTTAGAATTGAAAATCACACCAGAAACTAAAGTTTTCTCTCTATTTATCTCTCTATATTATCGAGTGTATTCTTGTGAGTATTTTGATATCTTGAGTGTGAAAGTAGTATGCATACAAGCCAATCATGTTTGATGATAAAGCATATACTTTGTAACAATCTTATTCATTTATTAATAAAAAGTATTAATTTATTAAAGGCTTTTAATTATCTACATGATGCTGTTGTATAATATGTGATAAACCCATAGTTTTAAGCAATGCTTTTAGAATAATGATGATGATCATTCTAATGAGATCTAAATTCTTAGAAAGCTTAAAACTAAAATAGTTCCCAATCATTGGATTACTAAATTGGGGATTAGTAAATCCGGATAGATTGGTACATACGTTGCTTGCTCATTGGATGAGGATGATTGATCTCATGATCATTTGTATGGAGACACTAAAGCAAGTATGTAGGTGTTTATTAGAGAATAAGTACAATCGAACGCGTGGCTCGCTAAGGAATACCTAATGGAGTTTTATTCATTCGTCAATAGGAATTCTTGTAGTGATAGTAAGACAAGTAATCCTTGGACTTGAGATCATCATAGTATCTTGTGTATGATGAGTTATACTTTGACTTATTCCTTAAGACCCTTAGGGTATATCAAAGGGTATACTTGGGTATAATAAGTTGTACATGGAGATAATGTATGATCAATAAAGAATCTACCACTTCTAATAAAAGAAGAGAATGTCCTATGTGATTCGATAAATGACAACCCAAAGAGTCCTTGGTTAAGGCGTAATGAAATTAGAAAGGAGTTTCTAATTTGCATTATTTGAGAGTTGTGCATTTAAGAATCGAAATACATATAATTAAATAAAATAAGACTTGACAAGAATTCCATGTCTTATATTTAATTGGGACATCAGTATGGTGGAAGGATTGAATCAGACGGTAACTATTTACTCAAAGGTTCTTTTATGATTAATGTTGAAATCTATATTATCCGGAAAGTCGTTGATCGCTAGGAGGCTTATCCCTATTGTAGAATAAATATTATTTATTTAAATAAATTAATTATTTAATTTATTTATTTAAATAAGATTAGAATTGTTTCTAATTGATTTATTCACAATGGGTTTAATATGGAGAACCTAAAGGGTCACACCATAAAAGGAAGAATAATTATTTAAGAAGTAAATGGCATAATCGTAATAATATGTTATGTATATTTAATTTAATCTATGGTGATAGAATAAATTAAATAGCTTAATATTTATTATTTAATATTTTAGAAATATTAAATATAAAATAATAAGAGGAGTCTTATTAATATTATTACAATTATTATTATTTTAATTTCTAAAAGAGTTTAGGAATTAATTTAATATAAGTACTCTCATTTATTCCTAATTGGATTAGGAAGGAAAATTAGTTAAAGGAGTTTAATTAATTATCCCTAATAAGATTAGGGAGCTTAATTAATTAAAAGAATTAATTAATTAAAACCCAATTCTTTAATTGTTAAGGTGGGTTGCCCACATCTATAAATAAGAGGAGTCTTATTATGGGTGGTATAGGTTGTTGACTTTAACAAAGTACGTAATAATTCCAAGTTGTTGGGAGTATGCCTTTTCTATAGAGATAGAAAACTAGGGTTAGCCATAACACCCATCTTCTTGAATTTTATTCTTCCTGGTGGATCACCTCAGAGGCCAAACACATGGGTGACTAACGTTGATCAAAGGAAGGAACCAAACCTGGTGGATTCAAGTTGAACGCGAAAAGGATTGGAGGTGAACTTGTACCTGAGGAAGCTCGATCTTCAAGGGTATGATTTTATTCTTTATCTTTTCGCTTAATTAATAATTATGCATAAAGGGTGATCCGGGTATATGGTTTGTAAATTTTAAACTCGATTTTACACGCTCAGCACTTTTTATGCAATTTGATCAAGGCCATGAATATTACAAACCTAACGGTGGCATCGTGAGCCAAACCTTTATGCAAATTATTAATTGTTCAAATTTAATATGTATATTGATATGTGTTTAGAACAATTTAATTGGGCATAAATTTATCATATAAAATTTAATTAAAAAAAAAAAAAAAGGTTCTCATGTCAAGACGGAATAAAAAAAAAAAAAAAAAGGAAAAGAAATCGGCGCATTTAAAAAAAACCAAGAGGAAAACATGGCAAACGGAAATGACCAAAGCAGAGGAGCAAATAAAATCAAGACAAAAAAGGCCATGCCCGGAAATCGAGATGGCTTAATTTGTTCTGCCCAATTTAATTTTTTTTTTTTTTTAAAAGGAAAGCACGGTTATTTATATATATTATTACCATAATATTATATATATATATATATATATAATATTTTAATAATTTTATAATTAAAATAAAAAGTTTATTTTAATTTAAAATAAAAGTTTATTTTAATTTTAAAATAATAGGTTTATTTTAATTTTAAAATTAAATTTCATGCTAACTAATTAGAGTTGGAATTTGATTCCATGATAACTAATTAGAGTTGAAATTGGATTTTATTTTTCCTAAAATAAAGGAGTTTATTTGTGAATAGGGAAGTAAATCCATCTTTCCTTAAATAAAGGAGTTTATTTAGATATGAAATAGGATTTCATATTATTCAAAATAAAAGAGTTTATTTGTGAATAGGAAAGAGAATCCATGTTTCCTTAAATAAAGGAGTTTATTTAAATATGGAATAAGATTTCATATTATTCAAAATAAAGGAGTTTATTTGTGAATAGGAAAGAATATCCGTGTTTCCTTTAATAATTTTTTTTTACATGGAATCGATTCCATAATTAATTAAAATAAAAGAGTTTATTTTAATTAAAGATTTTTTACATGGAATTGGATTCCATAATTAATTAAAATAAAGGATTTTATTTTGATTAAATTATTTTGATTAAAATAAAATAGTTTATTTTATTCAAAATTGGATAAATTAAAATAAAATAGTTTTATTTTGATTTAAATTTGGATTTAAATAAAGGAGTTTATTTTTATTCAAAATAGATTTTATACTAACTAGAGTTGCCCATTAAATGATATCAATATATATATTAAATGTTTATTATTCATGAGATGAATGTTATTTATTGATGCATATGGTGATGTGTATGATAATAAATGGGATTGATTATGGACTATTGACCAATATGATTGGATTTTATTTTAGTTGGATGCATGAATGTATGGATTTTATTAAATGGGATCTCACAGACTCGCCTTCTCTATTTTTTTTCTTAATGTAAATTCTAACTCCCTCCTATGTACTTCCCTCGATCACGATCAAGGTTTCTATTTATTTTAAAATAGTTTTGTAATAGGAATATTTAGAATTAATTTTGAAAAATTGGAGATCAACGAAGCAAGGAGCGCTTGAAGACCCGTTTGTAATGGAGCAGGGTTTAAATGTAATAGTTATATTTAAATATTATTTTCGCACCCTGGGGTTTGACCTTTTGGTTCACTTGGTGGCTCTAGTGAACCAAACTAGAATAAAAGTCCATAATCAATCAAGGGTAGAATATAGTATTCTATATGTGCATGCTTATACTATATATATATATATATATATATATATTATATATTATGCAAACATGCTTCGCATGTTAATTAATATGACGCGTATTTTATATATATATGTGCATGCTGCGCTTAAACAAAGATGAGACAAATTAATAACAAACCCCTCAATTTTTATATTAAGTCTTAAGCGCTCAAAGATATTTGGAATATCGAACGTCAGCTTTCTAGCATGATAAAATTAATAGAGTATTAAATATTTAATATGAGTTTGTTGTGTCACCACAAGGCAAGTATTAAGTATTTAAGATGTTAATTTATCACATTTGATGCTTATAAAGAAAATTGAACAATATTGTTTTGTTGTGTCACCACAAGGATGATATTTTCTTTTTGAATATATGGAGTGCTAGGTTGGACTTAACTTGGATAATTTTAATTTGGATGTGCCACCACTGATCAAAATAATCTAAGAGGAAAAATACAATGAGTTGCATAGTTGATGTAATTGACAAAAGTTGTCTACCTATTTATTTATATATAGTTTGTTGTGTCACCACAAGGCTATATACATTTGAAATGGGATCCTTATTCTCACTAGCAAATCTTTAATTAGATTTTGCCGAACTATATAAGTGAGGGTAATATAGTTTGAAGAAAATAGTGGGAGATACCAATTTAAAACAAGACCTAATTTATTTTGGTAATTAATAATAGAATGTATGTTAAAATGTTGTTAATTACAAATTCATTTACGTAATTTTACAATGTCTAAAATTACTATCATCGCGAAGCATATTAGATGCTAAATTAATCGTAATCAATTAAACGGATTGGTTAAGGAATTTGAGAATAGTTCTCATAACCGAAAAGCTATCTTATGTCCTTAATACGCCTATCCCTGCAATGGTTGCAGATAATGCCTCTGAGGAAGAGATTGCTACTTTTAGAAAGTGGCAAGATGATGCACTGATTGGCTCAATGCATCATGCTCGATCTATGAGTAACGAGCTTCAGTCACACAAGATGATACTATGGATGCTCTTACTATATTCCCGCACATCAAGTAGTTGATGGTGAGGAAAGTAGGACCGATAGATATCGATATCTAAGGAGCTCTTCCGATCTAGAATGGCCAATGGCACTATAGTATGCATAAAAAGTTCTTAACATAATCAATTTGATTGATCAATTAGGACAACGGGTTTTGTCATGGATGGAGAGTTGAGCCAAGATTTGATCTTGCACTCACTCCCGGACTCCTTTCACAATTGTTGTGAATTTTTCATATGAATAAGCTAGATATCAGCCTCGCTGATTTGCTTAACATGTTAAAAAATGTTGAGAGTCACTTTCTAACCAAGAAAGATCAAGTCTTACTGGTAGGGGCCAAAGGATCTTCTGAAAAGAAGAACGATTCAGAGAAGGTAAATAGAAAGGCATAAACAAAGGATAATAAGAACAAAACTGATATGGATAGCAAAGGAGTTTGCTTCCACTACAATAAGCCTGGACACTGGAAAGAAACTGCGAGAAGTATCTTGCAGAGGTTAACCAAAGAAGCTTAGTGAAGTTTTGATACATAATACGCTTTTGTTCATGATTGAAATAAATTTTCTTTAAGTCAAGGTTCTACTTGGGTATTGGATACCGACTTTGGTTATCATAAATATTGATTTATGAAAGGACCAAACAGAAGTAGAAAGCTAAACAAATATAAGTAATCCTATGTGTGGAAAATGAAGCAAAGGTTGTCATATTAGACATAGAAACTTATAGTTTAGCGATGCCTACGGGCAAATCTATTAAGTCAATAAGTTGTTATTGTATTCCAGTTCTTGTTAAAAATATTATTTCCATTTTATTGTTGGACAATGAAATCTTTGGTATTATAATTAAGAACAATTGTTGTTCTATTTATAATAATAATGTTTTGTATGTAAATCGAATATTACTTAATGGATTTTGTATACTTGACTTACGTGAAAAATATTTTGTAAATTGAACAAACTAGTATAAGAAAAGGAGATGATCATTCAAAGAGTTGAATGTATGTATTTGTTGAAATACAAGTGTGAATTATTTGAAAGGTTCAAAGAATTCGTAAGTGAAACAAATTGGCAAAAGTATTAAGATTCTTTGATTAGATCAAGGAATAAATACTTGTGCAATAAGTTTCTAGATCATCTCAAATAGTTTTCTCATAATGGACACATCCCGATATGCAATAATTGATTGATGTATCCGAATGAAAAATCGCACCTTGTTGGACATGGTGCGGTCCATAATGATTTTATCGACATTCCAAAGATCCTTCCGGGATAATGTCCTAGAAATGGTCGATATCTACAAAAATGGTAACCTCAAAATCCGGCCCCAAGACTCCATAAAAGTTATGGACAGGGAGGATTCCTAATCTTAAGTATATTAAGATAAGGGGTTCCAACTTATGTGAAAAGGTTTCAAAAGGATAAGCTTGGGACAAGATTTGACAAGTGTCGATTTGTGGGACATCCTGAAGTAAGTTTAGGGTATATGTTCTATAATTCTACTTAGCAAAAGGTGTTTGTTACGAAACACACTGCCTTCTAAGATAAAGGCGTTTATCATTGAAGGGGCTAGTGGGAGGATAATAGATCTTGAAAAGTTCAAGAACCACAAAACACTATAAGTCAAATAAGAGGAACCCGTAGATAGATTCTATTGTACCACAAACCAATCGTAAATCGGAATAGTATCAAGATACCTAGAGGTATGGATTCATCATGGATGATGATGATGAGGTACACATCATAGAAGATGATGATCCGAGTTACATTCGATGAGGTAAGACTTCTAGTGTGTACAAAGGGACAAGTGGGAGCGCCGTGACATTCCTAATATTATATGTTGATATACTACGGATAAGGAATGACATACCAATGCTACAATCAAGAAAGATAAAGTCGCTCTAAACATTCCTCCATGAATGATTTGGAAGAGTATCTTAATTGGGGATATAAATCTATATAGATAGATTTAAGAGGATGCTCGACTTAACCCAAGGAACGATATTCATTTGATGCTAAAGTCGTTTAGCATGGCAAACTCCAAGAGATGTCTCATGTCGATGAGCTATGGAGTGTATCTCTCTTAATAGTCCCCACGGACTCACGAAAAGAGAGGTCGCATGAACGACAATCATGTATGCAATGAAATATACGAGACCCGATGTAGATCGGTCATATTCTCGAGAAGTTCACTATGAGTCGTTGAAAAACATCTTAAAGTTCTTAATCGCACTAAGGATGTGAGCATACATGGTGGGTCCGAATTAAAACTAGAGGGCTTTACTGACTCAAGTTTTTCGATGCACTCAAGACGCATCGAAAATCCACTTTAAGGTAAAGCGTTATCTTGAACAATTGGTGCAGTTGAATTGGAAAGGTTCCAAACAAAGGCAAAGAGTTGTTGGTTTAGTGATAAAGACAAAGTATATAGCTATAAATGAAAGTCGCAAGTTGATTGTTTGGATTAAAGTTCATTACGTAACTAGGAATAGTTCCTAAGTCTCATCTTGGATCTAAACATGTGTTGTGGCACTTTCATTTGATTATTAGAATCATTGAAAGATGGGAAATCACTATAGAGATAGTGGACTCTCATAAACAACATTACATATCCATTAACTAAAGCTTATCCAACAGCAGGATAATTGTCACTTAGAGAAGAAGAGTATGAGATACCATGACGATTGGCTTTAGTGCAAGTGGGAGATTGAAAGTAGTATGCATACAAGCCAATCATGTTTGATGATAAAGCATATACTTTGTAACAATCTTATTCATTTATTAATAAAAAGTATTAATTTATTAAAGTCTTTTAATTATCTATATGATGCTGTTTTATAATATGTGATAAACCCATAGTTTTAAGCAATGCTTTTAGAATAATGATGATGATCATTCTAATGAGATCTAAATTCTTAGAAAGCTTAAAACTAAAATAGTTCCCAATCATTGGATTACTAAATTGGGGATTAGTAAATCTGGATAGATTGGTACATACGTTGCTTGCTCATTGGATGAGGATGATTGATCTCATGATCATTTGTATGGAGACACTAAAGCAAGTATGTAAGTGCTTATTAGAGAATAAGTACACTGAACGTGGCTCACTAAGGAATACCTAATGGAGTTTTATTTGCCTGTCAATAGGAATTCTTGTAGTGATAGTAGTACAAGTAATCCTTGGACTTGAGATCATCATAGTATCTTGTGTATGATGAGTTATACTTTGACTTATTCCTTAAGACCCTTAGGGTATATCAAAGGGTATGCTTGGGTATAATAAGTTGTACATGGAGATAATGTATGATCAATAAAGAATCTACCACTTCTAATAAAAGAAGAGAAATGTTCTATGTGATTCGATAAATGACAACCCAATTGTCCTTAGTTAAGGCGTAATGAAATTAGAAAGGAGTTTCTAATTTGCATTATTTGAGTTGTGCATTTAAGAATCGAAATACATATAATTAAATAAAATAAGACTTGACAAAGAATTCCATGTCTTATATTTAATTGGGACATTGTATGGTAGAAGGATTGAATTGTACAGTAACTATTTACTCAAAGGTTCTTTTATGATTAATGTTGAAATCTATATTATCTGGAAAGTCATTGATCGCTAGGGAGGCTTATCCCTATTGTAGAATAAATATTATTTATTTAAATAAATTAATTATTTAATTTATTTATTTAAATAAGATTAGAATTGTTCTAATTGATTTATTCACAACCGGTTTAATATGGAGAACCTAAAGGGTCACACCATAAAAGGAAGAATAATTATTTAAGAAGTAAATGGCATAATCGTAATAATATGTTATGTATATTTAATTTAATCTATGGTGATAGAATAAATTAAATAGCTTAATATTTATTATTTAATATTTTAGAAATATTAAATATAAATTAATAAGAGGAGTCTTATTAATATTATTACAATTATTATTATTTTAATTTCTAAAAGAGTTTAGGAATTAATTTAATATAAGTACTCTCATTTATTCCTAATTGGATTAGGAAGGAAAATTAGTTAAAGGAGTTTAATTAATTATCCCTAATAAGATTAGGGAGCTTAATTAATTAAAAGAATTAATTAATTAAAACCCAATTCCTTAATTGTTAAGGTGGGTTGCCCACATCTATAAATAAGAGAGTCTTATTATGGGTGGTATGGGTTGTTGACTTTAACAAAGCACGTAATAATTCCAAGTTGTTGGGAGTATGCCTTTTCTATAGAGATAGAAAACTAGGGTTAGCCATAACACCCATCTTCTTGAATTTTATTCTTCCTTGGTGGATCACCTCTAGAGGCCAAACACATGGGTGGCTAACGTTGATCAAAGGAAGGAACCAAACCCGGTGGATTCAAGTTGAACGCGAAAAGGATTGGAGGTGAACTTGTACCTGAGGAAGCTCGATCTTCAAGGGTATGATTTTATTCTTTATCTTTTCGTTTAATTAATAATTATGCATAAAGGGTGATCCGGGTATATGGTTTGTAAATTTTTAAACTCTGATTTTACACGCTTCCGCACTTTTTATGCAATTTGATTGCGCTCTTGAATATTACAAACCTAACATAGTGTTGCTATACGTTGCAAGTTCGTTCAGCGTTATTCCAGTCAGAAGTACTGCTCTTTTGAGGTAAGGGATTGTAAGGGTTATTATTTTTTTTAACAATGATATTATTTCTTCAATATCATTATGTTGAAATATTGGTTGGAATTTTTTTATCAAATTTGGAACTTTTCATATCGGGGTTACTATTGATGAGTTACTATTCACGAGTTACTATTCATGAGTTACTATTCACGGCGGTTACTATTCATGAGTAACTATTCACAAGTTACTATTCATGAGTTACTATTCATGGGTACTATTCACTACAAAATTGGTTTCTTTTTCTAACCAAATTATAGTTGATTTATGAATATTACTCTAGAGATTAAAACTATATATTGATTATATTTATTTTATTATCATATATAACATTTTTATAACCCTGATGTTGAAATTCTCTTTCACTAGAGTGTAAAGATGGGTAGATTATTGGTATGATCATGACTAGGGTTCTCTTTGGCCAGTAGTGAAAAGTTGAATTGTGACTGGTATGATCATGACCATTGAATTTATAATAAAATATCTTTAGCTTAAGTGCAAAGGTGAATTGATCAACATGGTTATAATTATTTTTATATAAATTCTGAAATGATTATATATTTATTTGAGATATTAATATATTTGGCCTGTAGTTCAAATATGAACCGTTGATGAATATCTTTGGCCCGTAGTGCAAAGATGACATGTTGTTGAATATCTTTGGCCTGTAGTGCAAAGAGGACATGTTGTTGAATATCTTTGGCCTGTAGTGCAAAGATGACATGTTGTTGAATATCTTTGGCCTGTAGTGCAAAGATGAACTGTTAATGAATATCTTTGGCCCATAGTGCAAAGATGGATTTATTAGTATGATTATGAACATGAACTGTGATTTGGTATAACCATGATCTTTGATGTTTTAGGTAAAGACAGGTGATGAAAATTATCTTCGTTCTGGATGAGAAAAGGAATTTGGAACCACAAATATGATTATGAGTTATTCATATGATTGTGGACAGGAACTGTTGATTGATTTTACAGAGGATAAAACATTGTTGGTGGACTTTTAACATAGAGAAGATAATAGACATTATGGTCTATTCGACTCTTCTAATGGATCGCTTGCTCACTGCAACTATGGTTGAAAAGTTTTATCATCTACCATATGTTCTAAATCTCTGATTTATTACTGATGAAGACTATTGATAATTTATTTATCTTTAGTCATGATATTCTTTACTGGGCTAATTGAGCTCATCCTTTTGCTTCACAATTCCTTTTAGGTTATAAAAGTGTAGCTGGGTCGAGCGGGGGATAACAGGGGAATAGAACGGTGGTCATCATTTAGTAGTTATATTTGGTGAATCAACTAGGGTGAGGCGAACCCAACGTTGGAAGGGTGTTTTGCCACTATCATACAAGATGTTTAATGACATACCACCTCGTGTCATCATAAGACAGGGTTGTGCTCATCCACTTGCTGAGTATATTTACGAGCACTACCTATATAATCTTGGTGTTTGTTTGAAGTATAATTCTCAATTAGAGACAATGGAGATAATAATATGTCAAGAGAAGACTCACCATTGGGAAGAATATGATAGTAATCTTCTCGTTTTTCTTTGGGGTCTATTGGGTCAACCAAGGTTAATTCTATGGCCATATGATATCTATCATAACCTAGACGCACGGCCTCCCATGTACGAAGGTTTCCTTGAACACTTCTCAAAGATTCTAATTTCTAAAACAGTTTTTGACTATACCTTTTTGTAAGGTGTCATTGTGATGTATTATCTAAAGGTTGGGATGAGAGTCACAGTTGGTATATATTTGTATCCAAACTCACAGCATATGTGTTGTTGTATTTTGCACGACAATTATTGTAATAAAGTTGTAGTCGTTTTATGTACCATTTATTTGGCGACTCATAATAGGTTGGATGGAATGGACCTGTTTTGGGGTTGTCACATTTGGTATCAGAGCTTAGGGATATGGTCTCTAGCGGAGATCGGGGAATAGAACTAGGAGGGGAGAGATGAGTAAATCCTTCGCTAGTGTGTCCTACCTAAGCTTATTTGTTGGTCAGTTATAATATCGGGATATTATGTGATATGTTAATTTGTTAAATTAACCTTTGTTTTTGAAGCTGTATTCTAGAATGATATCTCAAATACAGGAGATGAGCAATGAAGAAATCATGATGATAGGGAAGATGGAATCTGAAATGAAAGCAAGGTATTCTCAACTCTTTGAAATACCAGGTACATAAATTTCGGGGAAGAAATTTCATAAGGAGGGGAGATTGTAAGACCCCAAATTTTATGAAATAATATTATTCAATTTTTCTTATAATTACAATTCAGTAAATGGTTAAATTGATAAAAGTTTAAAGTTAAGGGTGATATATGAAATTTTTTTAAATAAGCAAATGGTTATAAAATACTCATTGTTGTCGGAGAATATTCGTTTGGTCGTGGAATATTCGAATGACGGCACAGCCTTGTGTGGGCCCCATAACGGAAAGCGATTGGATGAAGAAAACGACAAGTATAAGTTGTTTACAAATAACGACGTAGTTGTTACTGCATTAATAATCGTTGAAATACCGGTGGTTTAAAATACAAGAATACACGTTATTAGACAAGAAAGATACCTGTATTGTACGCGATATTTTGAATTATTGATTCTTACGTAAGAATGCACTACTCAATAATTGTTACGAGAATTCTTCGCTCAAAGATTTTATTTTATTGATTCAATAATTGACGCGTTGATATTTTATATTATCGTTGTTTCAATAATTGTCACTACACAATATTTTCTATTATCAGAGCAATAATTCATATTATCTGAATAATATTATTAGATAACGTTTTTTTTTATTTTTTTTGAGTTGGTGGTTGATGCTTTGATCTGATTTGGTGTGCGTAAGAATTTAATATATATATAAGAATATTTTATTAAATTTTCTGCTTTGGTGTTCTAAGCAATTTCCTATAAATAGGGTGGTTAGGTTAGAATTGAAAATCACACCAGAAACTGAAGTTTTCTCTCTATTTATCTGTCTATATTATCGAGTGTATTCTTGTGAGTATTTTGATATCTTGAGTGTTGCTATACGGTGCAAGTTCGTTCAACGTTATTCCAGTCAAAAGTACTGCTCTTTTGAGGTAAGGGATTGTAAGAGAATTTTTTTTTTTAATAATGATATTATTTCTTCAATATCATTATGCCGAAATATTGGTTGGAAATTTTTTATCAAATTTGGAACATTTCATATCTGGGTTACTATTCATGAGTTACTATTCACGAGTTACTATTTATGAGTTACTATTCACGACGGTTACTATTCATGAGTTACTATTCACGACGGTTACTATTCATGAGTTACTATTCACGAGTTACTATTCATGAGTTACTATTCACGGGTACTATTCACTACAAAATTGATTTCTTTGTCTAACCAAATTATAGTTTATTTATGAATATTACTCTGGAGATTAAAACTATATATTGATTATATTGATTTTATTATCATATATAACATTTTTATAACCCTGATGTTGAAATTCTCTTTTCCTTTGAAGTGTAAAGATGGGTAGATTATTGGTATGATCATGACTAGAGTTCTCTTTGGCCGATGGTGAAAAGTTGAATTGTGATCGTATGATCATGACCATTGAATTTATAATTGAATATCTTTAGCTTAAGTGCAAAGGTGAATTGATCAACATGGTTATAATTATTGTTTATATAAATTCTGAAATGATTATATATTTATTTGAGATATTAATATATTTGGCCTGTAGTGCAAATATGAACTGTTGATGAATATCTTTGGCCCGTAGTGCAAAGATGACATGTTGTTGAATATCTTTGGCTTGTAGTGCAAAGATGACATGTTGTTGAATATCTTTGGCTTGTAGTGCAAAGATGAACTGTTAATGAATATCTTTGGCCTGTAGTGCAAAGATGAATTTATTAGTATGATTATGAGCATGACTGTGATTTGGTATAACCATGATCTTTGATGATTTAGGTAAAGACAGGTGATGAAAATTATCTTCGTTCTGGATGAGAAAAGGAATTTGGAACAACAAATATGATTATGAGTTATTCATATGATTGTGGACATGAACTGTTGATTGATGTTACATGGATAAAATATTATTGGTGGACTTTTAATATAGAGAAGATAATAGACATTATGGTCTATTTGACTCTTCTAATGGATTGCTCATTCCGCTGCAACTATGGTTGAAAAGTTTTATCATCTACCATATGTTCTAAATCTCTGATTTATTACTGATGAAGACTATTGATAATTTATTTATCTTTAGTCATGATATTCTTTACTGGGCTAGTTGAGCTCACCCTTTTGCTTCACAATTCCTTTCAGGTAATAAAAGTGTAGTTGGGTCGAGCGAGGGATAACAGGGGAATAAACACAGTGGTCATTATTTAGTAGTTATATTTGGTGAATCAACTAGGGTGAGGCAAACCCAACGTTGGAAGGGTGTTTTGCCACTATCATACAAGATGTCTAATGACATACCACCTCGTGTCATCATAAGACAGGGTTGTGCTCATCCACTTGCTGAGTATATTTACGAGCACTACCTATATAATCTTGGTGTTTGTTTGGAGTTTAATTCCCAATTAGAGACAGTGGAGATAATGATATGTAAAGAGAAGACTAACCATTGGGAAGAATATGATAGTAATCTTCTCGTTTTTCTTTGGGGTCTATTGGGTCAACCAAGGATAATTCCGTGGCCATATGATTTTTATCATAACCTAGACGCATGGCCTCCCATATATGAAGGTTTCCTTGAACACTTCCCAAAGATTCTAATTTCTAAAATAGTTTTTGACTATACCTTTATGTAAGGTGTCATTGTGACGTGTTATCTAAAGGTTGGGATGAGAGTCACAGTTGGTATATATTTGGATCCAAACTCACAGCATATGTGTTGTTGTATTTTGCACGACAATTGTTGTAATAAAGTTGTAGTCGTTTTATGTACCATGTATTTGGCGAATCATAATAGGTTGGATGTAATGGACCTATTTTGGGGTTGTCACATCTGTAGTGGGAAAGGGTAACGATTATGTAAATATATGTGATAATATAACATCATAGCATATTTTACTATATATTGTATGGTTCCATAACATCAGTTTCATAAATATATGTCGTAGATAGTTTATTCAAAGTTATGGAGTATGAAAATATGGCCCTATGGCCTTACGTACCAAATTTAATACGTTAATCATATGTTATATCATAAATTTACACTTGTATATAATTATGCATGTTAAAACGAAGAAATCAAACTTCGAATGGACATACTTGGTGTTATAACGAACCCGTAGTGTTAATTTTTATGTTTTGTGTTCAAAACTTTCAAGAACATCAAGAACAGTGAAATTATATAAATTGATTCAAGAATTGTATGTTTTAACTTGTTAAAATCTTGCTAGAAGGGTTGGGTAGTAGTTATATGTATATTATAATGTCTGGGTATGTCTAATTTCTTGTATGAAATAAGAAATTGGTAGAAATTGGCATGTTCTGCAATTTTTTGCCAACTGCAATTTGTGTAACTGGTACGCCGCATCATCACCAATATACCAGCAGAATAAGAACCGCAAGGCCAGAATATGAAGCCACGATGTGACGCCCCAAAATTAGGTATACGTCACCCATCTTGGGTCGCCACTTACATGGTATAGAATTTAAATACAACTTACTAATATAACTGTCGTGTACAATACGACATAAACTGTGAGTTTGAATACAAATATTGTCTACTAGATATTATACAAACTCAAAAGGAGTCCTAATTACAATTATTGTCACACTATTTCACAAAATAGTGAGGACTACTAATGCTATCCTCTGGACCATTACTCCGTTCCCCGACTCGTCCCCGCCTATATTCTCATTTCTCAAGAGAACAAAGTGAAAGAAAGGGTGAGCTCAACTAGCCCAAGAAGAAATATTATAACTAAGATAATGCGTAATAAATTATCAATAGTCTTCAACAATGTTAAACCGATAAAATAAAATAGACAACAGGTTTAATCGCAGCGGAATACGCAATCCATTAAAAGAGTCAAGTAGAAAATAAAGTCTACTATCTTTTAGGTTTTAAAAGGTTTTCATCAATTTTATCACTAAGACTCGGTTTAATGAATAAACCACAATATCTAATCATCCCCGTACTACTGGTCAAGGATTTTCATCAAATTATCAATGGTCATGACTATACCGAATCACCCCGGTCATAATCATACCAAAAACTATCCATCATCGCATTGCATTGTGCCACCGAGGACTTTTGTCACATCATTTGTATCAAGCCATGATTATACCGAATGATCCTCGGTCATAATCATACTAAGTTCATCTATGCACGTAAGCCAAAGATAACATAATATAACATGAGGATGATGACAATGACATAATAATTCAATAAAACAAGTTCACTTAATTAATTTATTCAGGAACTAATAACGTCCAAATTGTCAACATAATACTGCTTTGTAGAGTAAAATTCAAGAATGCTCAGAAAAAATATTTTCATGAAAAATACTGGATGAAGCGCAAATATCAAGGATATTCCACTAAATTCATGGAGTATAGAAGTCAAAGTTTTAACCAACTGGGTATAATAAAGAATGGAATAACAAAGGAAATCACCATGCATGCGGTAGATTGCAGACAGAAAAGTTATTCCAATGAGAATAATAATAATAACGGAACCAAAGTCGTGAAATTCACACAAGCATTGGATGTTCAAATGTAATAATAAAGATGGAACCAGATCCGGTGTAAAACACACGGATAGGATATTCCAACAGAATGATAAAGACGAAACCAGTCCGGTGTAAAACACATGTATGCAGGATGTTCAAACGAATAATAATAAAGATTTTAACCAGTCCGTGTAAAACACATGCATGAGGATGTTCCAAAAGAATAATAGAAGAATGTCACCAAGTATAGGGTAAACCACATATATAGATTATGTATAGGGTATGCCACAGATACAAAGTTATTCCAATGTAATAATAAAGAATGAAATAATGAGAGGAATTCACCAAGTATAGGTATGTCACAGATATCAAAGTTATTCCAATGTAATAATAAAGAATGGAATAATGAAGTTCTCTTCAAGAATAAGAAAGAATAACACCCCTTACGGGTACAACAAATAATATCCCTTACCTTAGAAGAACTCGAATATTGGAAAAGTGAAGTAATAGAATACTTTTCTTCTTTCTCTATAGTTTCTCTCAGAGTTTCAATGAATTCGTAAGAAATAATGAAGGAATGAGCTTTTATTTATAGAAAAACCGAGGGTGGCTCTTGGTCTTAACGAAGGGTCAAAATGACTCTTGGTAATATCAAGAGACAACTACTATTTCATGAAGGGGTAATTAACCCTGGAACAATCAAGAGGCGCTTAACTCTTGGTAATATCAAGGGACAACTACTATTTGCGAAAGGGGTAATTACTATCGATTTAAGGTAATTACTATGAAGAAGGTAATTACTATCGAATCGGTTAAGGTAAATACTATCGACGGAAGGTAAATACTATTGACGAAGGTAATTACTATTCGACAAAGGTAATTACTATTCACAAAAGGTAATTACTATTCACAAAGGTAAATACTATCGACGAAGGTAATTACTATTCACAAAGGTAATTACTATTGACAAAGGTAAATACTATCGACGAAGAGACTCTTAGATGATGACATATGGGCCCCCATAAAATAATCAAACTTACCACAAACGCCTCATAATAAGACTCTTTATATACATCAAGGATTGAATAAATATTACCACAAATCATTTTATTTTTAATCAACACATATTTAATCTTTCAACAATTATTAATCATTTATAACTTGTCGTCTCAATTAATAATTTAATACTATAACATATTATATGAGATGATATCGTGATAATAATTGAATCAATAATAAAGAGATATGATCGGCAATTATCGTAGCAATAATTGAGCATAGATGAGTGACTTCTCACGTAAGTATCAATAATCAATACCGTGTGCTACTATGCAACCACGCCAGACATCGCATTTTTTACCACCGGGTAGTTCAACAGCTTTAACGGTAACACCTCCATAGTTATTTTTATAGAAAAATAATTTTGTCGTTTTCTAACTATTTAATAATACTTACATTATGGGGTCCACTAATGATTGAGCAGTCGCATTTAATATTCCCCGACAAAAAGAATATTCCCCACCAAACTAATATTTTATAACAACTTGCTTACTTTGCAAAATTTATAAATATTACCCACAACTATAACATTATATCAAATTTATTCCATAATATTCAAAAATAATATTTATAGAAAATTCATCTTTATTTATAAAAAAGCTGGGTCTTACAACCTCCCTTCTTATGAAATTTAAGCCCTCGAAATTAGGGTACGCACTGATATGATAAAGAGGTGAGGATACCTTGAATACCTTTTATCGTTAAAAATATTAAATTCATCTTCGTAATCCTACCAAAGATATTCATTAACAATTCATCTCTTTACACTACAAAGCAAAGATATACAAATCAGAAACCAATAATGCCGAGACGCAGCTTAATAGTATCACGACCACTTAATTATCCATGCACACCATCGCCAAGGATATTCGTGTTTTCAATTACTGGCCATGATTATACCGAATAATCCGTGGTCATAATCATACCAAGTCTATCAATGCACTACTACCAAAGATGACTTTTTACCACATCCATGAATTAATATTTCATTCTTTGAGACTCATTTCAATAATTAATCCATATCATCGAATCATCCCCGCACTACATGTGCCAAGGATATTCATTAGTATCACGACCATTTAATTATCCATGCACTACTACCAAGATAATAGTGTATTTATTAGTATCACGACCACAAATTATCCATGCACTACTACCAAAGATAATTGTGTATTCATTAGTATCACGACCACAAATTATCCATGCACTACTACCAAAGATAATCGTGTATTCATTAGTATCACGACCACAAATTATCCATGCACTACTACCAAAGATAATCGTGTATTCATTAGTATCACGACCACAAATTATCCATGCACTACTACCAAAGATAATCGTAGTTTTCAATTACGGTTATGATTATACCGAACAATCCTCGGTCATAATCATACCAAGTCCATCTATGCACTATGAGCCACGTATGACTTTCAACATAATATAAGCATGAGGATAATGATATAAAGAATCAATCAAATGAGATAAAGGATAAATATTAAACATTTATAATATAATTTATCCAGATTCAAGAATATCTCCATGTTATCAATCACTTAATAATCTCATAATCTAATATCATTAATATTATAACAATATTTTAATCACTTCTTAAATTTATAAACAATTTATCTCAATTGTTTATGCTTTACCATATAATGCATTTAATCATTCAAAAAATGCCATACTCATAAGATATCATCACCAATTATCAAAATCCTCAAAAAAATATGCATATACTCTATATAGGATTCTCTAGCCATAAAATCCTATTTTCAACTTTGTTACTTCACATAACATATTTAACTCATATATTCAGAATTAAACTATTTTCATGAAAATACCAAATCAGTCCCAAAATATTTCTTTTCTGGGATTTAGCATAATATAGTCCCATAATGAAAATATATTTTTCTGAATTTTTAAAATTCATTTATTATTTTTCAAAATCAATTTCTAATTAATTTCTTAAGAAATTAGCTACCTCAAGTTTAACTCCAAAAATTCCCAAATCTTGGCAGGACCTTACACATGTTAATGTGAGCCTCCAGTTTAAATTTCATGGTCATCGGAGTTATAGAACTCCAGTTATAGCATTTTTCGTCAAAAAAAACCTAAATATTGAAATGGTCATAACTTGCTCATTTTAAGTCGGAATGAGCTCATTTTTGGACACGATGTTCTTTATACCATATACTTTTATGTACCAAAAGGCCTGAATTTTTCTCACTAATTAAGTGGCCGAAACAGCCCTTACAAAAACGTGGCAGCAGCTTTTTGGACATTTTGAAGTTTTGACTCCTTTGCTAAAATCAGTCCACACGAAAATCTACAACACCTTTTTCATTGATTCCACTTGGATTAGTTAGGTAACTCATAGATCTAACTCTAGGACTTAACCACACTCAAAAATTCAAAATATAATAGGAGATTTGGTCAATTGAATTTCATGTTACGTTTTTCACCAAAATCTGGTTTTTAACTCCTTGTGATTTTTAAGAAACTTTCATGTTTTCACATACTAACCAACATAACTCATAATAACACTTACTAATACCACGATACCCATGATTTTCATTAGTCCAATGCTTTTATTATGACTTTCATCATAAACCACGAACCTGCTCATTTTAGTTGAAGAAATATTTGAGGGTTTAAGAAATGGGTTTTGTCAGATGGGGTCAATCTGAAATTCGATTTCACGCTCTAAGTAGGCTAAGAAGTCTTCAAGAATACGCCAGAAATTTATTAATAATAGAAATATCATTCAAAACCGTGACTCTCATCCAAGACTTGGATAGTACGTCACATTGATACCAATCGTGACTTCTATCCCTTAACCTAGATAGCACCTCACAATGATACCTATAAACTTGCCATCTTCATTCACGATGTCGCCATGTAAAGTCCGGGCTTTGCATTCCACACAAGGAAGTCAACAACGAAAGGTTCAGGGCTCTTTACTTATGGCTCGATATGACAATAATTGACTTTAGTAGTTTGGTTACTTGAATTCGCACAACAAGTTGGTTATGAATATAAAAGCTAACAACCTTATTTAAAAGCATGATGAGTAGTTAACCAATTGATTCCTAAAATCACATCAAAGGCAAGTATTTTCAAAAAGATAAGATCGACAGTAACGTGAAAGTGTTTATTTGAATCAAACAAGATTTAAAAAAATAGTAAGCAGAACGAAGGCTCCTACTAACGAAGTTTCAACCAATAAGTCAAAGTCTAACTCTCCTCGAGTCAAATTTAAACGTTGAACGCAAAGCAAGATAGATAAAATAATGGGTAGAACCAGATCTTATAAGGTATAGACTTCGCAATTTATAATTAACTAATCCGTGCTAACTTCGTTCGGTTTACTCGCTTTTTGAGATGTCATGAAAAATGCACTTCCTAAAACCAACGACTTTGTTTTGTCCATATCCACCTTTGGTGCCACCGTCCCAGCTAGACTTGACTTTGGTGCACAACAAAATTGGGCTAAATGACCTTCTCTTCTTGCAATTTCCACTTCTATTATCTTTTCCATGATTACCAATCAAGTGGTTACCATTCTTGGCATGATAATTTCCCCACGATGCTTATCATTATTCGATAGCCGTTGCACACCAAGATGATTATTATCGTGTTGTTGGTCGTTACCTTTTGTTTGAGTGAATCAACACTCTCATGTGCTTCATTGCTTATCTCAAAGCATTTCCGGATGCCATTCTCAAACACCGCCACAAAATAAGGGTTAATTAACATATCACATATTATCCCTATACTCACCACCAATTAAATACCAAATAAATTTAGGTAGGTCATACTAGCAAATTGAATTCTGCTCTCCCTCCTAGTTCTTATCTCACATCTCACCCAGGATCATATCCTAAGCTCGATACCAAACGTAACGCCCCAAAATTAGGTATACGCCACCCATCTTGGGTCGCCACTTACATGGTATGTAATTTAAATATAACTTTACTAATATAACTGCGTGTATAATTTACATAAACCGTGAGTTTGAATACAAATATTGTCTACTAGATATTATACAAACTCAAAAGGAGTCCTCATTACAATTATTGTCACACTATTTCACAGAATAGTGAAGACTACTAATGCTATCCTCTGGACCATTACTCCATTCCCCGACTCGTCCCAGCTATATTCTCATTTCTTGAAGAGAACAGTGAAAGAAAGGGTGAGCTCAACTAGCCCAGTAAGAAATATTATAACTAAGATAATGCAGAATAAATTATCAATAGTCTTCAACAATGTTAAACTGATAAAATACAATAGACAAACCGGTTTAACTATGCAATGAATATAATCCATTAAAAGAGTCAAGTAGAAAATAAAGTCTACTATCTTTTAGGTTTTAAAAGGTTTTCATCAATTTTTATCACTAAGACTCAGTTTAATGAATAAACCACAATATCTAATCATCCTTGTACCACGGTCAAGGATTTTCATCAAATTATCAATGGTCATGACTATACCGAATCACCCCTGGTCATAATCATACCAAAAACTATCCATCATCGCATTATAAAGCCATCGAGGACTTTTTGTCACATCATTTATACCAAGCCATGATTATTATACCGAATGATCCCTAGTCATAATCATACTAAGTTCATCTATGCACGTAAGCCAAAGATAACATAATATAACATGAGGATGATGACAATGACATAATAATTCAATAAAACAAGTTCACGAATTAATTTATTTAGGAACTAATAATGTCCAAATTGACATAATACTGCTTTGTAGAGTAAAATTCAAGAATGCTCAGAAAAATATTTTCATGAAAAATACTGGATGAAGCTTAAATATCAAGGATATTCCACTAAATTCATGGAGTATAGAAGTCAAAGTTTTAACCAACTGGGTATAATAAAGAATGGAATAACAAAGGAAATCACCATGCATGCGGTACATCGCATAGACAGGTTATTCAAAAAGAATAATAATAACGGAACCAGTCGTCGTGAAATTCACATCGCAAGTGAGGATGTTCCAATGTAATAATAAAGACGGAACCGGATCCGGTGTAAAACACATGAGATAGGATATTCCAAGAAGTAATGATAAAGAACGAATCAGGTGTAAAACACATGCATGTGATGTTCCAAATGAATAATAGAAGAATGTCACCAAGTATAGGGTAAACCACGATTATCTGATTATGTATAGGGTATGCCAGATATACAAAAGTTATTCCAACAGAATAATAAAGAATGGAATAATGAGAGGATTTCACCAAGTATAGGGTATCTGGCACAGATATAAAAGTTATTCCAATGAGAATAATAAAGAATGGAATAATGAAGTTCTCTTCATGAATAAGAAAGAATAACACACCCTTACAGGTACAACAACAAATAATATCCCTTACCTTAGAAGAACTTAATATTGGAAAAGTGAAGTAAGTATACTTTTCTTCTTTCTCTCTATAGTTTCTCTCTCAGAGTTTCAATGAATTCGTAAGAAATAATGAAGGAATGAGCTTTCTATTTATAGAAAAACTGAGGGTGGCTCTTGGTCTTAACGAAGGGTCAAAATGACTCTTAGTAATATTGGAGAGACAACTACTATTTGCGAAGGGGTAATTACTATTGACGAAGGTAATTAGTATTGACGAAGGTAATTACTATTGAAGAAGGTAATTACTATTGACGAAGGTAAATACTATTGACGAAGGTAAATACAATCGATGAAGGTAATTACTATCGATTTGAAGGTAATTACTATTCACAAAGGTAATTACTATTCACAAAGGTAAATACTATCGACGAAGGTAATTACTATTCACAAAGGTAATTACTATTCACGAAGGTAAATACTATTGATTGAAGAGACTCTTAGATGATGACATATGGCCCCCATAAAATAATCAAACTTACCACAAACGTCTCATAATGAGACTCTTTATATACATCAAGGATTGAATAAATATTACCACAAATCATTTTATTTTTAATCAACACATATTTAATCTTTCAACAATTATTAATCATTTATAACTTGTCGTCTCAATTAATAATTTAATACTATAACATATTATATGTGATGATATTGTGACAATAATTGAATCAATAATATAAGAGATATGATGCAAGAATTATTGTTGTAATAATTGAGCATACCGAGTGACTTCTCACGTAAGCATCAATAATCAATACTGGTGTCTGTGCTACTATGCAACCACGCCAGACATCGTATTTCTTTACCAATAGGGTAGTTCAACAGCTTTAACGGTAACACCTCCCGTTATTTTTATAGAAAAATAATTTTGTCGTTTTTCTAACTACGATAATACTTCCGTTAATGGGGTCCACAATGATTGAGTCGCCGCATCGAATATTCCCCGACAAAAAGAATATTCCCTAACCAAACTAATATTTTATAACAACTTGCTTACTTTGCAAAATTTATAAATATTACCCACAACTATAACATTATATCAAATTTATTCCATAATATTCAAAAATAATATTTATAGAAAATTCATCTTTATTTATAAAAACTGGGGTCTTACACCACGCCACAACGCCATTGACCAGGCCGCAACGCTGGCCACGCCGCAGCGCCGAGATTAGGCGTGTTGGTGGCACCGCAACGCAACTCTACAGATTTTTATGTCCAGGAATGTGATAGTAACCTAACCTAATGAACGTAAAGATATGTTAGACGTATAATGGGACGTTAAAATAGATTCTTAACATATTAATAATGCATTTATGTGTGGATATAATTAGTTGAACACATAGTTAGCTTATTGTTCGTGTAGTGTAATATTATGTGACAATAAGTGTGGTAAGTTGTAACGCCCAAGAATTTTGAATTTTCAATGAATTAAATTTTTATTTGAGTATGTGGATTAAATGAATTTAATTGAGTTATTATGTGAGTAAGATGTTCGAAGGTCGTTTTATGACCTAGAATGTGTAGATGTGGTTAGTATTCTGGCTTTGTGCTAGAATTAATTGTTGTGAATTATCAAGACGAGAATGGAAGTTTTCTGAGATTGTTTGCGTAAAAACACTATTCATCCACGACGCGTTCGGAGCTAGGGTTTGAAATTTCGAGAAGCAGCGTAATGTTAGAATATGGCGATATTATGGAAAATCCAATAATATTATCGTTATGGCAAACGAAGTTTTCGCCTGCGGACTTAAAACCTAAGGGTTTGTGAAAGAGGTTTCCGAAAGGGAAATGTAATGCGTATAGTCGTTTCGATTATTATACGTAACGAATATGAGTATTATACAAGTATGTATATGAGTATGATATGAAGAATAGTACGACGATATGTCTGAGTATTATATGAATATTATACGAAGAGAATACATGAATAATATGCGTAGAATACGAATCGTCTTATTAGAGTATGAGCTAAGGATTTTATCCAATCCAATTGGACTTGGATTAATATACAAGCCCAATGAATTAATTATACAAGCCCAAGTCAAGGCCCAATATTAGATTGGTTAAAGCCCAATGTTTTTATGTCAAGCCCAATCCAAAGAATTAAACCGTGGGTCGAACCAGAGGGTCAAGGGATGGGTAAAACCTATAAGGCAACCCATGGGGATAACCCATGGGCAAGGTGGGCCGGCCACTTGGTGTGCAAGGAAAGTGTCACTTGGTCACCAAGTATTTTGCTTGGTGACGAAGTGGTAAATAAGTGAGGAGGTGGGAAATTGGACTATTTTGCCCCTCGTTGTATTTTCAATAAATACAAGGCTTAGGTTGAGCTTTTGTGGTTTTACAAAGATTGACCAACATATATTGAGAGAGAGAAAGAGCTAGAAACAATAAATTCTTCATCCAATATACGTTTATCAAGAACGTTAACTACTTCAAAGGTAAATTCCTATAAACTGTAATCTTCATCCTTTTCGATTTCTTTCTCATAGAAGAATCGTAGATGAGTGGAGAGCGTTTATTAAGAAGGCCTATTAATAAACAAATCATGGATAGGTCATGAACAAATAAGAAATCGTAAGTGGTTATGTGAGTAAAAACTGTAGGAAGTCTTGAAAGTTAACTTAGCTATAATTGAACGTTTTGGAAACCGTTGTAGCTAAGGTATGTGCATCTTGATTGGTTAGGATGTAGATATGAAGTCCATGGAGTATTCCATGTGACTTGGCTTAGAGAACATTAGTAACGAATTTATGGCGTATTGTAAGGAAATAGACGTTAAACGTCGAAAACGTACAAAGTCCGGATTGAAGGTCAAAAGTTGTCGTGTGACTTGAAAATGTTGGTTTCCAATGTCAACACGTGAGATAAAGTAATTAAGAGTCGTTGGCAAAAGAATCGTCGCATTCCAACTTATAACGAAGAAAACGAGTATTGAACGAACGAAAACGGTAAACGAACGCTTAAAAACGAATTTAAAGATGAATTCTGAGTTAACGAATTCGGAAATATGAAATTCTTATATGAACACGTAAAGGATGTAATTCCTGACTTGTAGGAATCCGAATGGGTCAATTCGGATAAAAAATGAACAAATTAGGAAGCCGGGAGTTTTGTTAAGAAACTAAACTATTTTGTTAATGGTGCATTGAGTTTGGCGCCATGCCGCAAACCACAATGTTATCTGTCATACCAGAAGCGCCCGATTATGGCCAGGAGAAAATAAAAAGGTCTGGAGACTAGCGCCGCAGCGCGAGAATTTGTACATGGACTCGCGCCGCAGCGCCAAGTCCGGGCAAAACCTCTAAGAGTGGTACCGTAGGGCCACTAGAATGCATAGGATGTCGTGGCATGTACATGGCGATGAGAAAAGGTTGACCAAGTTAGTTTTTGTTCCATTTTGAATGAAGACTTAATGTAAGATATTGAAGGTACTTAATATACATTATAAGACTTACCTTAACTCAGTTGTAAGGTGTTAATGTAAGAAGATCTAGTAAGGTTTAATAGTAATTAAACGAAGAACACAAATACGTAATGAGTGAACCGTGAATGACGTTCAACGTTGGTAATTAACCATTTATGATCGAATGTCGGTTAAGGATGTAAAAACGTTAATAAAACGTAACGAAGTATAGAAAGTCGAATCGACATTAATAACGAAGTTAAAACAAGTAGGACATAGAAGAGAAAGAAGTTGGTTAGAACCGTAAATATAGTTTATGTGATAACTAATTACAGTGTGCTTTGTGAATATCTTATGTAGATCCTGTAAAGACTGAGAATAGTTGGAATATATATTCAAAGACGCTTGAAGGCAAGTCTTTCTTAACTCTTGTCTGACCTTCGTGTTAGTCAAGTTTTTACGTGATGCATGTTATACAATGCATGAATGGTAAATAGAAAAGAGTTGATGCCTATTTTATTCTGGCTAGACAAGTATTGAAGAGTTGATTGATTTGTTACAAGTCTGTTGATATAGAACTGTTAACGCTATCCTATACCAAGTATTTGGTACGGATGAGAAGGTAAGTTTGTCTTTGTACAAACAAAAGTATTTTCATCGATTATTCGATGGGCACGCGAGGTTGCAAAATGTTAAACGTAAATACGTTTAACATAAAAGTGTTGATCAACATAGAGTACAATAGGCTGATCACCTAGAAGTGCTCGTAAGTAAAGACGGGTGGATGGCCTTAGTGCCGGATATCCTTTTCAAGTATGAAAACGAAAAGAGTATGTTTATGGTCTATTGACCGGTTCATCATTCCTAAGCTATTATTTATGCTATGGAATTGTTGTATGAGAAGTATTAGTAAAATGTTAATAATGCTTCATAGATAATTGTTCAGATATAGAATAAAAGCATGTGTTTGTTAAGGTGATATTCATATTATTCGTTGTTAAGACTTGCTGAGCTAGTTATGCTCATTCTTGCTTGAACCATATGTTTTGCATGACTAAAAGCCGAGAAACGAACAGAGAATTCTAAGAGAGATAAAGGCAAGGCTAAGATGGACAATTAATCGTCCTGTAATAGACTAGTATATTTGTATGAAATATACTTATGAAGAACAACAAATGTATTCGGTTATGAACCTGGGAAAGGATTTATTACAGATGTAATACAAAGATAGTAATTAAACTCATTTTGTTGTTATTTCAATGGAATGATTGTATAAAATGTAGTATCGTGGAGCACCATCTGTCGGGTTGGAAGATACCCGGATTTGGGGGCGTCACAGGTTGGTATCAAAGCATTAGGTTATAAAACTTAGGGGGGGGAAGAACCTTAGGCTAATAACCTCGTAGGAAAGGATGAGTCCGAAGAAAGTTAACTCGAGTCAAATGAGTTAATAAGGTATTGAGGAAACTCAGTACCAAAAGATTTAAAAGATGGAAAGTAACCCTAAATGGATTAAATGTGATTTGTGCTTATATTATTGTGTATTATGTACTAATCAATTTGTTATGTGTTATTATAGATGTCGGTTGATAGCTTGATGTATAGGGATATACATGTGATCAGCGAGGAGTTCGTGAACCGAGTTGAGACAGTACTTGTGCCTATAGCAGACATACCAGTAGTGATTCTAGAAGAGTCAGAGCCTGAGGAATATTACTCGAAGGAGGATTATTCGGAGGAGACCATGGGGATAGCATCATATTTGAATATGATGATTGATGTGGAGGATGACATGGAGGTAACATCGATTAATACGGTGATGCACGCCTAGAGTCTACACCTACCGAGACTATGAGGGCAATGTACCTCTCGATTGGTGCTTGACAAGATGCAGCAATCGCACAATATGGTGCTGACACCGGAAGGAAGAGATCATTGATCTCTATGGGGGCGAAAGAGTCTACAGAGTCAGACTATGAGATAGAGCACGATGAGAAAGTGCTTATGACTGACAAGGCCTGGGACTATAAGAACGAGGTCATAGAAATTGCAAGAAACCGGTTGAAAAAGACCGGAAGATAGCACGTAATGTCATATATAAATGACGGTCATGACGAGGATTTCAAGCTTAAGATAGCTTGTTATTCTATTGAGTCGGGACGGACTCGACATACTATAAGTCAAGATATTGTGTCGATTTTGGCAAACCGAAGCATGAGAATCTTTGTTAGCAATATTAGGAGTAGTATGATAAATACTTTTGTGTAGTGACGTAAAACCCTCTTTTATATAATTAAAGGGTAGTCTTTTTGTAAATCCCAATTTTTGTAGAAGTCAATCGCGGGATGTATATGTAATAGCTTTTGGGCTATGTAAAGCAACTTGTAAATAGTTTTAAACTATGAAGAAGCATTTTAATATAAGGAAGTTTTTATTTTAAATTCACTTTGTTATGTATGAATTATTGTCCAATTGTTTGATGACTAATAATGAAGTAAGTATATAAGTAATAACGGAACTTTATTTATTTAATCAGAAATACCGCCAAGAAGAAGACAACGTAACCAAGAGGCGGAATCACATAATGAGAATGAGGGGGGTCCTAATAACCCAATGCAATAGTTTGTTAATTTATTAACGGCTGCATTTAACCAAACCGGAGGTAGAGCACCCGCAGGACCTAGAGTAGCCCGAACGACTCCTTTTAAGGAATTTAAAAGTGTAGGTCCACCCGAATTTAAGGGAACAACGGACCCAATGGAAGCCCAGACATGGGTCAAGGAAATAGAGAAGGCATTTGTTATTACAAACGTAGCTGAGGCGCAAAAGACCTCTTTTGCGACCTATATGATGAATGGGGAAGCCAACTACTGGTGGGAGGCTCACCAGGGTGGGGCTGGAGCGGAAGGTGTTAAATGGGAACAGTTTAAGAAGGTATTCTTTGAGAACTATTTCCCTACTAGAATGAATGGGAGAATGGAGATTAAGTTCTTGGAACTTAAGCAGGGGGGCATGACTGTTCCCCAATACGCGGCCAAATTCAACGAATTGGCAAGGTTCGCTCCACACCAAGTGGACACGGAGGAGAGGAAGGCTCGTAGGTTTGAGCAGGGCCTAAAACCCTGGCACTATAGTAGAATATCGGTGTTTCAGAGTGCTTCTTACGGGGCCATTCTGGAAAAGGCGATAATAGCGGAGGGTGGTAGCGAGGCGTTGACCCAATACCACAAGGATAGGAAGAATAAAATAGGAGAGGGAGAAAATAAGGCAGAGGTTGCCAGTGGAAGTGGTAATATGCCTAAGAGGAAGAATTTTAACCCTGGGAATACTAATGAAAAACAAGAGGATCCTAAGCGGAGGATGGAGGCATATAAGACACGCGGTAAGACTCATCTGGGAGTCTGCCTGAAGGGATAGACTGGTTGTTATAACTGTGGGCAGGAGGGTCATATATCTCCCAACTGTCCTAATCCTAAGAAAAGCCGTGGATGTTTTGTTTGTGGGTCGGTAGACCACATGGCAAGAAATTGCATAAAGAAAGGAGCGGAGGGTAGTAAGGGTTCTGGTAGTGGTAATTTAGTCATTACTAGACCAACACCATCAGTGGGTAGACCCTCAGCCAGAACGTTTACTATGACAGTCCAAGATGTGGTTTCATCAACGGATGTAGTAGTAGGTATCATTCCAGTCAATGAAATAAATGCTTACGTGTTATTTGACTCGGGTGGTACTTGTTCTTTTATAGCATGTGGATTTTCTCAGTAATTGGGATTAAATCCTGAAAAGTTAGAAAAACCTTTAGACGTTAAGGTCGCAAATGAGGAGATAATTCCCATTGAACACATTCATAGGAATTGTTTCGTAGATATCAAGGGTAACAGATTATTGGTAGATCTTTTACCGATAAGGTTAAGAGAATTCGATGTTATTCTCGGTATGGATTGGTTAATTAACCATAAAGAAATAATAGATTGTCATAGAAAGAGTGTGAACCTAAGGCTTCCTAAGAAACCGGGGGTGGTGTTTTATGGAAATAAATCACCGGGATGTTCTTGTTGTCTAACCATGACACAAGCTAGGAAGATGCTGAAGAAGGGGTGTAAGGGTTATCTGTGTCACGTGGTGGATACCCAGAGAATGGGAACATCATTGGAACAGATAGCGGTGGTTCAAGAATTTGCGGATGTTTTTCCGGAGGAGTTACGTGGTATTCCTCCAGATAGGGATGTAGAATTTGTAATTGATTTGATGCTGGGAACGACACCAGTTTCAAAGGTACCATATAGGATGGCGCCAGTTGAGATGAAGGAGTTAATGGTTCAGTTACAGGAACTATTAGATAGAAAGTACATTCAACCAAGTGTGTCACCGTGGGGAGCACCGGTGTTATTTGTAAAGAAAAAGGACGGATCGTTACGACTTTGTATCGACTTTCGGGAGTTGAACAAGTTAACGATTAAGAATAAATACCCGTTGCCCAGGATCGATGATCTATTTGATCAGTTGAAAGGGGCAAAGTATTTTTCTAAGATAGATTTGTGCACGGGGTATCATCAACTGAAGGTGAGGAAGGAAGATATACCTAAGACGGCGTTCAGAACTCGTTATGGACATTACGAGTTTTTGGTTATGTCGTTTGGGTTGACGAATGCGCCAGCCGCATTCATGGATATGATGAACAGAGTGTTCAAACAGTATTTGGACCAGTTCGTCGTAGTGTTCATTGATGATATTCTAGTCTATTCCAAGACGCCAGAAGATCATGTTGAACATCTAAGAATAGTGTTGGAAACCCTACGGAGGGAGAAGTTGTATGCAAAATTCACTAAGTGTGAATTTTGGCTCGAAAAAGTGCAGTTTCTAGGACATGTTATAGACAAAGATGGCATATCCGTAGATCCAGCGAAAGTAGAAGCGGTGAATGAGTGGGAGCAACCGAAAACGCCAACCGAGGTTAGGAGTTTTTTGGGGTTAGCGGGATACTATAGAAGGTTCATTTAGGACTTTTCTAAATTAGCTACTCCACTGACAAATCTGACAAGGAAGTCGGTGAAGTATGAGTGGACAGAAAAGTGTGAGCATAGTTTTCAAGAACTGAAACGGAGGTTGAGTGAGGCACCTGTATTATCTTTACTAGATGATACGAGGAATTTTGTAGTTTATAGCGATGCTTCGCATAGAGGACTAGGTTGCGTGCTTATGCAGTATGGCAAGGTCATTGCATATGTGTCACGTCAGTTAAAAGATTATGAGAAGGTCTATCCTACTCACGACCTAGAACTGGCAGCTGTGGTGTTTGCTTTAAAAATATGGAGACATTACTTATACGGGGAGAAGTGTGAGATATACACGGACCATAAAAGTCTGAAATATATCTTCACGCAGAAGGAGTTGAACATGAGGCAGAGAAGGTGGTTAAAATTAATAAAAGATTATGATTGTGATATCTTATATCATCCGGGAAAGGCAAATGTAGTAGCAGACGCGTTAAGTCGGAAGGGTAAAGATAAACTGTCAATGTTAATGACTCAAAATGAGTTAATAACAGAGATGGCGAGGATGGAATTAGAAGTTAAGTCACCAAGGGAAACGAGGGAGATGTTATTTGCAATAGAAACTCGACCAACGATAGTGGAACCAGGTTAAGGAATACATTGAGTCTTGAAGAATGCGAACGGATGAAGAAGATAATGAAGGGTGACGTGAAGACTAAGTATAACCTTGATAAAGAAGGTTTACTTCGTTTTGAAGGAAGAATTTGGGTTCCAAATAATTTCGAGTTGAAGGAAGAGATTATGTGTGAGGCCCATAGTTCGAGGTACTCGATACATCCTGGTAGTACTAAGATTTGTCAAGACCTTCGTCAAAACTTTTGGTGGCCGAACATGAAGATGGAGGTTGCAGAATATGTTAGTAAGTGCTTAACTTGTCAGAAAGTTAAGGCTGAACACCAAAGACCGAGTGGACTGATATAACCACTGGAGATTCCGAAGTGGAAATGGGAGCATATCACCATGGACTTTGTGGTGGGACTTCCAACGACCAGAAAAGGATACGATGTTATTTGGGTAATAGTGGATCGGTTAACTAAATTAGCTCAATTTCTACCAATAGGAGTTAGGTATAACCTAGAACAGTTAGCTAAGCTTTATGTCAAAAAAATCATTTCTAGACATGGAGTACCTATTTCAATTGTGTTCGATCGTGATCCACGATTCACGTCGAACTTTTGGAGGAGTTTGCAAGAGCAAATGGGAACACAGTTAAGATTGAGTACGATGTATCATCCACAGACGGATGGACAAAGCGAACGGACAATTCAAATGCTAGAAGATATGTTAAGATCTTGGTTATGAATTTCAAAGGGAGTTGGGACGAACATCTACCGTTGATAGAATTCGCTTACAACAATAGTTTTCACGCTAGTATAGGCATGCCGCCTTACGAAGCGTTGTATGGAAGGAAGTGTAGAACACCACTTTGTTGGGATGAAGTAGGTGAACGTCGAATGTTGGGACCTGAGATGGTACAACAAACGGCAGACATGGTAAAGCTGATAAGAGCTCGATTAGTAGCGGCTCAAGATAGACAACAGAAGTATGCAGATCCTCATCGAGAGAAGAGGGAGTTTGAAGTAGGGTCTTATGTCTTTCTAAAAGTATCGCCTTGGAAAGGGAAGTTAAGTCCGAGGTTTGTAGGACCTTTTGAGATTTTAAGAAGGATAAGAGAGGTAGCTTATGAAGTAGCCTTACCTCCAGAAATGGAAAGAATACACAATGTGTTCCACGTGTCTGTGTTACGTCCTTATAAACTGGACTATAAGCATGTAATAGAGTATGAGTCTATTCAAGTACAAAAAGACTTAACGTATGAAGAACTTCCGATTCAGATTATAGATAGGAAGGAACAAGTCTTGAGAAATAAAGTAATACCTTCCGTAAAGGTAATTTGGAGTAACCACGACGCTGAAGAAGCAACGTAGGAGCTCGAAAGTAAAATGTAGGAAAAGTTTCCTCATTTGTTTATATAAGAATAGCGAGATTCTGGGGACAGAATCCTTATAAGGAGGGAAGAATGTAACGCCCAAGAATTTTGAATTTTCAATGAATTAAATTTTTATTTGATTATTTGGATTAAATGAATTTAATTGAGTTATTATGTCAGTAAGATGTTTGAAGGTCGTTTTATGACCTAGAATGTGTAGTTGTGGTTACTATTCTGGCTTTGTGCTAGAATTAATTGTTGTGAATTATCAAGACGAGAATGAAAGTTTAATGAGATTGTTTGCGTAAAAATACTATTCATCCGATGACGTTCGGAGCTAGGGTTTGAAATTCTGAGAAACGTGTAATGTTAAAATATGACGATATTATGGAAAATCCAATAATATTATCGTTATGGAAAACGAAGTTTTCGCATGCGGACTAAAAACCTAAGGGTATGTGAAAGAGGTTTCCGAAAGGGAAATGTAATGCGTATAGTCGTTTCGATTATTAGACGTAGGAATATGAGTATTATACTAGTATGTATACGAGTATGATATGAAGAATAGTACGACGTATAATACGAGTATTATATGAATATTATACGAAAGAATACGTGAATAATACGCGTAGAATACGAATCGTATTATTAGAGTATGAGTTAAGGATTTTATCCAATCCAATTGGACTTGGATTAATATACAAGCCCAATGAATTAATTATACAAGCCCAAGTCAAGGCCCAATATTAGATTGGTTAAAGCCCAATGTTTTTATGTCAAGCCCAATCCAAAGAATTAAACCGTGGGTCGAACCGACGTGTCAAGGGATGGGTAAAACCTATGGGGAAACCCATAGGGATAACCCATGGGCAAGGTGGGCTGGCCACTTGGTGTGCAAGACAAGTGTCACTTAGTCACCAAGTATTTTGCTTCGTGACAAAGTGGTAAATAAGTGAGGAGGTGGGAAATTGGACCATTTTGCCCCTCATTGTATTTTCTATAAATACAAGGCTTAGGTTGAGCTTTTGTGGTTTTACAAAGATTGACCAACATATATTGAGAGAGAGAAAGAGCTAGAAACACTAAATTCTTCTACTTCCAAGCAATCCAATATACGTTTATCAAGAACGTTAACTACTTCAAAGGTAAATTCCTATAAACCGTAATCTTCATCCTTTTCGATTTCTTTCTCATAGAAAAATCGTAGATGAGTGGAGAGCGTTTATTAAGAAGGCCTATTAATAAATAAATCATGGATAGGTCATGAACAAATAAGAAATCGTAAGTGGTTATGTGAGTAAAAACCGTAGGAAGTCTTGAAAGTTAACTTAGCTATAATTAAACGTTTTGGAAACCGTTGTAGCTAAGGTATGTTCATCTTGATTGGTTAGGATGTAGATATGAAGTCCATGGAGTATTCCATGTGACTTGGCTTAGAGAACATTAGTAACGAAGTTATGGCGAATTGTAAGGAAATAGACGTTAAACGTCAAAAACGTACAAAGTCCGGATTAAAGGGCAAAAGTTGCCGTGTGACTTGAAAACGTTGGTTTCCAATGTCAACACGTGAGATAAAGTAATTAAGAGTCGTTGGCGAAAGAATCGTCGCAATCCGACTTATAACGAAGAAAACGAGTATTGAACGGACGAAAACGGTAAACGAACGCTTTAAAACAAACTTAAAGGTGAATTCCGAGTTAACGAATTCGGAAATATGAAATTCTTATATGAACACGTAAAGGATGTAATTCCTGACTTGTAGGAATCCGAATGGGTCAATTAGGATGTAAAATGAACAAATTAGGAAGCCGAGAGTTTCGTTAAGAAACTAAACTATTTTGGCCAACTGGTGCACAAGTTGGTTGTAACAAGCTAAAACCCCAGTGTTATCTGTCAGGCATAAACAGCCAGTTATGGCAGTGAAAATAAAAAGTGTGACTCCCCCAAAATAGGTATACATCACCCATTCTGAGTTGTCAATACATGGTACATAAACAACTACAACTTTATTATTACAACAGTAAAACTGTAAGTTTGAATACAAATATTATCTTCTAGACAATATCTATACTCAAATAAATCCTCATCACATTTATTGATACATTATTTTACAAAATGGTGAGGACTACTAACCAACTCTCTCTAGAACCTTCATTCCATACCCAGACTAAGTACTCGCTATATTCTCGCCTCCCGAGAAGAAAAATAGAACAAAAAGGAAAAGGGTGAGCTCAACTAGCCCGGTAAAAAAGAATATTATGACTAAGATAATATACAACAAATTATCGTTAGTCTTCAACGAGGGGAAAAATCTAATAGAATACAATAGACAACAAGTTTTAAATCAATATTCAGAAGTGGAAATAATAATTCATTAGAAGAGTTAAGTAGAGAATGCAAACTACTATCTTCAATGTATGAATTTAAAAGTTCATCGTCTATCTTCTATCCCCTGTAACATCAATCAATATATATCCGGAATAAAATATTCATCTTTGCACACTACTGAGCCAAAGATATTCATCGATTAGTCATGTTCATCTAAACACTGTTCATCTTTGCACTACGGGCCAAAGATATTTATCGAAATCATTCATCTTTACACTACGTGCCAGCCAAAGGTATTCAATAATATCATCATTTAAGATCGAGGATGATGAAAAATATTTTTAAAGAAACGAATCCAGTGAAACAAAATGACAAGGATTAAGGATTAAGGATTCGTACTTTGTTTTATCCATGTCCAAAAATACCTCAAAAATAATCATAGTGGTGTAAAATTCAAGAATGATCAGAACATGGATACAATCAAAGCAATCCACAATAGATATTTTAGACGAAAAGGGAAAATTTTCATTTTTTGATGAATAGTGCCATATTTGTGAATAGTGTCGTATACGTGAATAGTGCCGTATACGTGAATAGTAACTCCGACACCAAAAGTTCCAAATTTGATAAAAACTTCAAATCAATATTTCAGCATAATGATATTGAAGAAATAATATCATAACAAAAAAAAAATATCCCTTACCTCGAAAGATCAGTACTTCTAGCTGAAACACCGGATATAGGCTATGACTTGAACTTGCACCGTATAGCAATACTCAAAATATACTGAAAATACTCACAATAATACGCTCGATAATATAGAGAGAGAAAACTTCAGTTTCTGGTGTGATTTTCAATTCTAACCTAAGCACCCTATTTATAGGAAAATGCTTAGAACACCAAAGTAGAAAATTTAATAAAATATAAATATATATATCAAAATTCCTATGCCACTCTTGAAATCTGATTTCAACTCAATAAGCACATGCCACCTTCTAGAAAAAGTAAGAAAAAACGTTTTTCTAATTTAAAATAATTTAAACTTCCAAAAATCAATTATTTCGGAGCTTCGAAACTTCAATAATTCACAATAAATAGCCCTTTTGTCAGAAAATTTGAAACTCGAGCATTTTTATAGGAAATTCAATTCTATACAACTTTACAGAAGAATTTTTTTCCAAATTCCAAACAAAAATTGACCGAAATCCATAAACAGACGATTTTACAGGCTATAATCAAATTTCAGTCAAGAAATGGGGTCCACCGACACATAAAACATGCTTTAAATATTTTTGGTAACAAAAATACTCCTCCACATATACTCATATATCCCACATTCATCATAAAAATATAATCATTATTATATTATTAAAATATAATAATATATTTAGATGAATTATTTTATTAGAAAAAGATAAAATTTCAATTTTCAACAATTGTCACATTAAAAATTTTCTCCATCTATATCCACATAAAATCAATATTTTCCTCATCATATGAATCAATAATTAATTATTCACAAATAATATTATGAGAATCACAATATTGACAACCGTGCGTTCCCAGGAAAGAGGGCTTTCAATAAGAATTTCTCTCACTCTTGCGCCGCAATTAGGTGACCAAACCTCTCCTTAAAGCAGAACTTTCTAGACATTGCCAATAATGTTATATAATAATATTATTAGGATAATATGAATTATTGCTTCGATAATGAAAAATACTGTGTAATGACAATTATTGAAACAACAGCAATATAAAATATCAACGCAACAATTATTAAATCAACAAAATAAAATACTGAACAGTAATTACGGTAACCATTATTGAGTAGTGCCTTCTTACGTAAGAATCAATAATTGGTGCAATACCGTGTGCTACTGTGTGTTAACCACCGAGTATTTTAACAGTATTAACGTTAACAACTACGTCGTTATTTTTAAACAACTTATATTTATCGTTTTCTTCATCCAATCGCTTTTCGTTATGGGGCCCATACATCGGCATTGCTTGGCACGCACGAATATTTCCCGAAGATCTGAATATTCCACGACCAAACAAATATTCCCCGACACCAATGAATATTTTATAACCACTTGCTTATTTTGAAATATTTGCGTATTTTACCCTAACTATCCACATTAATCACATCAACCCTTACTATTTCAAAATAATAAAAGAGAAAATTAAATTTCATTAATAATAAGTTGGGGTCTTACAACCTCCCTCCTTATGAAATTTCGTCCTCGAAATTGACGACGTACTGGTGTTTGAAAAGGTGAGGATACCTCGCTTTCATTTCCGTTTCCAATTCCTGTCATTTCCTCTATAGCATGATTCCTCCACAAAACTTTAACTTGTGGTATGACCTTTCTTTGCTACAGAGGGACATGCTCCTTCCTATCCAAGATCTTGACAAAAGTACCTCCTCATACGTTAAGTCTTTGGCTATCTCGTGGGTTCTAACTCTATAACGTGGTTCGGGTCTTCACATATTTACTGAAGTGAGATATGTGAAACACATTATGAACACGAGACATACTCGGAGGTAACGCGAGTCTATAGGCTACATTTCCTACTCGGTCAAGAATTTGAAATGGACCAATAAATCGTGGATTGAGCTTTCCTCTCTTCCCAAATCTTGTAACTCCCTTCCATGGAGAAACTCGCAACAATACATGATCCCCTATACTAAATTCCACGTCCTTTCGATGAAGATCCGCATAACTCTTTTGTCGATCTTGTGCTGCTTTTGTATCGTTGTCGAATCATTTGGATCTTTTCGGTAGTCATACGTACTAACTCGGGTCCCAACAATGTTGCTTCACCCACCTCATCCCAACATATTGGAGAGCGACACTTTCGTCCATATAATGCTTGAAATGGAGCCACACCTATTCTTGCCTGATAACTGTTGTTGTAGGAGAATTCCACCAATGGTAAATACTTATCCCAACTGCCCTTGAAGTCTAGGACACAGAGTCTTAATAGATCTTCAAGAGTTTGAATAGTCCTCTCTGATTGTCCGTCCGTTTGAGGATGGTATGCCGAATCAATCAAAATCGTGCCCATAGCTTTTTGCAAGCTAACCCAAAATCTTGAAGTGAATCTTGGGTCATGATCCGAAACTATGGATACTGGCATGCCATGCAACCTCACAATCTCATTTACATATATACTAGCAAGACGTTCAAGGGAATAAGTCTCCCGTATCGGCAAGAAATGAGCAGACTTGGTTAATCTATCAACAATAACCCAAATAGCATTGATGCCTTGAGAAACCGTAGGAAGACCCGTAACGAAATCCATGGTAATGTGTTCCCACTTCCATTTTGGAATCTCAAGTGGTTGCAACGAACCCTTAGGTACTAGATGCTCCGTCTTTACACGTTAACAAGTTAAACACATTGAGATAAACTTTGCAATCTCTCTCTTCATATTGTTCCACCAAAATGTATGTCGAAGATCACGATACATTTTGGTACTTCCAGGATGGATTGAAAATGGTGTATTGTGTGCCTCCATCATAATCTTGTACTTCAAATCAGAGTCGTTAGGAACACAAAGTCTGGAGTGGACTCGAAGTACTCCCTCTTCATCAATTCTCACTTCCGAAATAGCACCTTCTTGTACTTTCTTCTTCATACGATCACTCCGGATTGGGTGGCTTGAGCAACCTTAACTTTTCTATTAAAGTTGGCTCTGTCGTATACTTGACAACATTGCACCCATTCCGCATATGATCTTCTACTCAACGCACAAGAACCACGTTCGCTTTTCCGGGATGGTAATGAATAGTGTGGTCGTAGTCTTTCAATAGCTCGAGCCAACGTCACGCCAGATGTTGAGTTCTTTTTGAGTGAAGAAATATTTAAGGCTTTTATGGTTTGAATATATCTCCACTTTCTCCCCATATAGATAGTGCCTCCATATCTTTAGCGCCGAAAACGATTGCCGCTAACTCTAGATCATGAGTAGGATAATTCCTCTCATATTCTTTAAGTTGTCATGAGGCATAGGCTATGACTTTCCCACGTTGCATAAGAACACATCCTAACCCTTTGCTGACGAAGCATCGGCCAGAGATAAAAAATCTATCCGAACCAGATGGTATTGTTAGAACTGGTGCCGAAATAAGTCTCCTCTTAAGCTCTTGGAAACTCTTCTCGCATTCTTCGCTCCAAAAGAATTTTGTATCCTTCCGAGTTAGCTGGGTTAATGGAGTAGCGATTCTAGAAAACCCTTCCATAAATCTCCGATAATAACCAGCTAAGCCCAAAAAACTACGTACTTCAGTCACCGACTTCGGTTGCTCCCAACTTTGTATTGCTTCAATCTTCGCCGGATCAACAGATACTCCATGTTTCGACACCACGTGCCCAAGGAATGCTACTTCCTTAAGCCAGAACTCACATTTCTTCAACTTGGCATAAAGCTTGTTTTCAAGAAGCCTTTGGAGTACCAGCTTCAAATGGTGCTCATGATCTTTACGGCTTTTGGAATATATGAGGATGTCATCAATAAAGACAACAACGAATTGATCCAAATATTCCTTGAATACTCGATTCATCATATCTATGAAAGCCACAGGAGCATTAGTCAATCCGAAAGACATGACTAAGAATTCATAATGCCCGCATCGAAGTTCTAAAGCGGTCTTTGGAATATCCTCGCTTTTAATCTTGGTGATGATATCCGTAAGCTAAGATCGATCTTTGAAAAAATTGTGCCACTTGCAACTGGTCAAACAAGTCATCAATACGAGGTAGAGGATACCTATTCTTGATGGTGACATGGTTCAATTCCCGATAGTTAATACAAAGTCGCATACTCCCGTCTTTCTTCTTGACGAATAAACTAGGAGCACCCCAAGGAGATGTACTAGGACGAATGAAACCGATGTCCAACAATTCCTGTAGTTGAACCTTTAACTCCTGAAGTTCAATAGGAGCCATTCGATATGGGGTTTTAGAAATGGGCTTTGTACCAAAGTTAAAGATCAAGAAGAATTCAACTTCACGTTCGGGGTAGACCGGGAAGTTCTTCAGGAAATACGTCAGGAAAGTCAATAATAACAGGAATATTATTCAAATTTGACGTGTCTTTATTCAAATCCATAACATGGGCTAAGAAAGCTTGACATCAGTTTTTCAATAAACGAATAGCTTTATGATTAGATATAGCGTTGATTGATTTTAATGGTTTAGTTGCTTGAATTTGGACAACGAGGTTGGTTAGGAATATAAAACTAACAACCTTACGAAAACAATCAATTTTGGCATGATGAGTAGTTAACCAATCAATCCCTAAAATTACATCAAAGGCAAGTATCTTTAAAGAGATAAGGTCAACAGGTAATGTGATGGTGCCAACTTGAATCAAACAAGATTTATAAACAGTGGATGTGATGAAAGTTTCTCCTAACGGAGTTTCCACAGATAGGTCAAAGTCTAATTTCTCCGGAGTCATGTTTAAATGTTGAGCACAAGCAGGAGAGATAAATGAATGGGTAGCACCAGTATCAAGTAAGGTATAAACTTCGCAAGAATTTATAAATAGCTTACCCGTGATCACCTCGTTTGGGTTCCTCGCATTTTGACCAGTCACAACAAACGCTCTTCCAGGAACCATTGGCTTTGACTTTTCTGGGACAATCTTTTGAGTCACCATCCCTGCTGAACTAGTTTTTGCTACCGTACAATCTCGAGTGATATGTCCTTTCTTTCCATAATTATAGCATACCTTTAACTATTGTGGGCAGTTTGGACTGATATGTCCCTCTTTCCCGCATTTATAGCAAATGACCGGTGGTCGTTCTCCTCCCTTAGAACTAGTTGCTGTCGGCACTGTCGTCTTCACATGGTCGTTGTTAAATCTCCTCTTTTTAAAATCTCCTCATGACTCGCTTCTTCTATTTTCATGGCTATGATTACCACCAGAGTGGTTACCATTTTTGTCCGTCTTTTTCTTTCTCCGCTGGTTATCGTTGTTTTGTTGACTACTATCTCTGGTATGATCCTGATTGTGGTCCCTCGGTTGACCGTACTCATTATCTCGCTCTAATAATTGAGCCCTGTTTACAACATCTGAATAAAGAGAAAATTTATGAGAAATGAGATATTGTCGTATGTCGGGTTTCAAACCTCTCAGAAACATCCGCGTCCTACGTTCCTCATTCTCCACCAAATGAGGTGCAAACCTGGATAACTCTACAAACTTTGCCTCGTACTGAGACACCGTCATGTTGTTTTGTTCTAATCTGATGAACTCCACTTTCTTCATATGACGAACACTTTCAGGAAAGTATTTGTCATTAAATAGTTTCTAAAACGTCTCCCAAGACATGCTGAGTGCGGTTGGATGTGTATGCTTCACAGACTCCCACCTGTAGTCTGCCTCACCACGGAACATAAAGGTGGCGAATGGAACCTTCTGTTCCTCCGTGCATCCCAAGACATCGAATATCTTGGTAATTTGCTTGACCCATGTTTCCGCCATGATCGGATCTGGCTTTCCCTTAAATTCTGGTGGTCCCAACTCTTTGAATCGCTTGGGTTTGTGACAACCCGTGAATTGCTATCATTTCCTCCTCAGTATTTTGAACACGAAGTCTCCTCGTCTCGATTTTTTGCATGAAGCGCAAAAAGCTTCTAAACATCCCTCGTTCATCATCGCGCTCGGTGGTGTTGTTCACGGGGAGGAACATTGCCACCTTTGTTACACGTTCTCCTCGTTGGTGAGTACAAAGCGTCTCCACGGTCTCATTTCCATTTGTTAATATTCTTAGTCGACATTCTAAAAATTGTCATAAAACAAGGGTTAATTAAGGAAATCAATATATCACATAATATCCCTATATCTTGACCAACTAACAAATAAGCTTAGGTAGGACACACTAGCGAAGGATTTACTCGTCTCTCCCTCCTAGTTCTATTCCCCGATCTCCGCCAGAGATCATAACCCTAAGCTCGATACCAAGTGTGACGCCCCAAAATAGGTATACATCACCCATTCGAGTTGTCAATACATGTGTACGTAAACAACTACAACTTTATTATTACAACAAGAAAGCTGTGAGTTTGAATACAAATATTATCTTCAGGATAAATATCTATACTCAAATAAATCCTCATCACATTTATTGATACATTATTTTACAAAAATGGTGAGGACTACTAAACAACTCTCTCTAGAACCTTCATTCCATACCCCGACTGCATCTCGCTTATATTCTCGCCTCCCGAGAAGAAAAATGGAACAAAAAGGAAAAGGGTGAGCTCAACTAGCCCAAGAAGAATATTATGACTAAGATAATATACAACAAATTATCGTTAGTCTTCAACAGGGAAAAATCTAATAGAATACAATAGACAACAAGTTTTAAATCAATATTCGCAGCGGAAATAATAATTCATTAGAAGAGTTAAGTAGAGAATGAAAACTACTATCTTCTATATATGAATTTAAAAGTTCATCGTCTATCTTTTATCCCTGTAACATCAATCAATATATATCTTGAATCAAATATTCATCTTTGCACTACAGGCCAAAGATATTTATCAGAAAGCATTCATCTTCGCACTACAGGCCAAAGATATTCAATAATATCATCATTTAAGATTGAGGATGATGAAAAATATTTTTAAAGAAACGAATCCAGTGAAACAAAATGACAAGGATTAAGGATTAAGGATTCGTACTTTGTTTTATCCATGTCCAAAAATACCTCAAAAATAATCATAGTGGTGTAAAATTCAAGAATGATCAGAATATGGATACAATCAAAGCTAGTATCCACAATAGATATTTTAGACGAAAAGGGAAAATTTTTATTTTTCGATGAATAGTGCCGTATTCGTGAATAGTGTGTCGATATCGTGAATAGGCCGAGTACACGTGAATAGTAACTCCAACACCAAAATTTCTAAATTTGATAAAAACTTCAGATCAATATTTCAGCATAATGATATTGAAGAAATAATATCATTACGAAAAAAAAATATATCCCTTACCTCGAAAGATCAGTACTTCTAGCTGAAACACCGGATATAATCTATGACTTGAACTTGCACCGTATAGCAATACTCAAAATATACTCAAAATACTCACAAGAACACACTCGATAATATAGAGAGAGAAAACTTTAGTTTCTGGTGTGATTTTCAATTCTAACCTAAGCACCCTATTTATAGGAAAATGCTTAGAACACCAAAGTAGAAAATTTAATAAAATATAAATATATATATCAAAATTCCTACGCCATTCTTGAAATCTGATTTTAGCTCAATAAGCACATGCCACCTTCTAGAAAAAGTAAGAAAAAACGTTTTTCTAATTTAAAATAATTTAAACTTCCAAAAATCAATTATTTCGGAGCTTCGGAACTTCAATAATTCACAATAAATAGCCCTTTTGTTAGAAAATTCAAAACTCGCCACTTTTTATAGGAAATTCAATTCTCTACAACTTTACAGAAGAAAGGTTTTCCAAATTGCAAACAAAAATTGACCGAAATCCACAAACGAAGCGATTTTCTGTGCTATAATCAAATTTCAACCAAGAAATGGGGTCCCGACACATATAAAACATGCTTTAAATATTTTTGGTAACAAAATACTCCTCCACATATACTCATATATCCCACATTCATCGTAAAAATATCATCATTATTATATTATTAAAATATAATAATATATTTAGATGAATTATTTTATAGAAAAAGATAAAATTTCAATTTTCAACAATTGTCACATTAAAAATTTTCTCCATCTATATCCACATAAAATCAATATTTTCCTCATCATATGAATCAATAATTAATTATTCACAAATAATATTATGTAATCACAATATTGACAACTGTGCAGGTTCTAGGAAAGAGGAGGCTTTCCAATAAGAATTTCTCTCACTTCAAGCAATTAGGTGACCAAACCTCTCCTGTATGTAACTTTCTAGACATTGCCAATAATGTTATCTAATAATATTATTCAGATAACATGAATTATTGATTCGATAATGAAAAATACTGTGTAATGACAATTATTGAAACAACAGCAATATAAAATATCAACACAACAATTATTAAATCAACAAAATAAAAAACTGAACAGTAATTACTGCAACCATTATTGAGTAGTGCCTTCTTACGTAAGAATCAATAATTGGTGCAATACCATGTGATACTGTGTGTTAACCATCGAGTATTTTAACAGTATTGACGGTAACAACTACGCCGTTATTTTTAAACAACTTATATTTGTCGTTTTCTTCATCCAATCGCTTTCCGTTATGGGGCCCATACATGGTCATGTAGCTGTCGCATTTAATATTCCCAAAGCGATTTAATATTCCACGACCAAACAAATATTCCCCGACAACAATGAATATTTTATAACCACTTGCTTATTATGAAATATTTGCGTATTTTACCCATAACTATCCACATTAATCAAATCAACCTTTACTATTTCAAAATAATAAATAGAGAAAATTAAATTTCATTAATAACAAGTTGGGGTCTTACAAAAAGGTCTGGAGACTCGCGCCACAGCACTAGAGTTTGTACATAGACATGGAAATACAAATACCAACTCTGGGCAAAACTTATGGAGAGTGGCAAGTAGAGCGCCACTAGAATGCATAGGATGAAAATATGCAATACCTGCGAGAGAAAAAGGTTGACCAGGTTAGTTTTTGTTCCATTTTGAATGAAGACTTAATGTAAGATATTGAAGGTACTTAATATACATTATAAGACTTACCTTAACTCACTTGTAAGGTGTTAATGTAAGAAGATCTAGTAAGGTTTAATAGTAATTAAACGAAGAACACAAATACGTAATGAGTGAACCGTGAATGACGTTCAACGTTGGTAATTAACATTTATGATCGAATGTCGGTTAAGGATGTAAGAACGGTAATAAAACGTGATGAAGTATAGAAAGTCAAATCGACATTAATAACGAAGTTAAAACAAGTAGGACATAGAAGAGAAAGAAGTTGGTTAGAACCGTAAATATAGGTTATGTGATAACTAATTACAGTGTGCTATGTGAATATCTCATGTAGATCCTGTAAAGACTGAGAATAGTTGGAATATATATTGAAAGACGCTTGAAGGCAAGTCTTTCTTAACTCTTGTTTGACCTTCGTGTTAGTCAAGTTTTTACGTGATGAATGTTGTACAATGCATGAATGGTAAATAGAAAAGAGTCGATGCATATTTTATTCTGGCTAGACAAGTATTGAAGAGTTGATTGATTTGTTACAAGTGTGTTGATATAGAACTGTTAACACTATCCTATGCCAAGAATTTGGTATGGATGAGAAGGTAAGTTTGTCTTTGTACAAACAAAAGTATTTTCATCGATTATTCGATGGGCACGCGAGGTTGCAAAATGTTAAACGTAAATACGTTTAACGTAAGAGTGTTTATCAACATAGAGTACAATAGGCTGATCACCTAGAAGTGCTCGTAAGTAAAGACAGGTGGATGGCCTTAGTGCCGGATATCCTTTTCAATTATGAAAACGAAAAGAGTATGTTCATGGTCTATTGATCGGTTCATCATTCCTAAGCTATTATTTATGCTATGGAATTGCTGTATGAGAAGTATTAGTAAAATGTTAATAATGCTTCATAGATAATTGTTTAGATATAGAATAAAAGCATGTGTTTGTTAAGGTGATATTCATATGATTCATTGTTAAGACTTGATGAGCTAGTTATGCTCATTCTTGCTTGAACCATATGTTTGCAGCTAAAGCCGAACGAACAGAGAATTCTAAGAGAGATAAAGGCAAGGCTAAGATGGACAATTAATCGTTCTATAATAGACTAGTATATTTGTATGAAATATACTTATGAAGAACAACGAATGTATTCGGTTATGAACCTGGGAAAGGATTTATTACAGATGTAATACAAAGATAGTAATTACACTCATTTTGTTGTTATTTCAATGGAATGATTGTATGAAATGTAGTATCGTGGAGCACTATCTGTCGGATTGGAAGATACCTGGATTTGGGGGCGTCACATAAGTTGACTAAGTATAGTCATAACCAAAATTTAGACAAAAGAATGAACTTGTGATGACTAGTTACATTATAATTGACTGGTATTGTGAATGTAAATGGTATGTAGGAGTAAATTAAGGAACATGCATAATTAACATGTAATCTACGCACGAGGCAAGTTTCTTAACCCTACTTGTTATCGTTATTCAAGTTTATAAACCTTACATTGAATAAATTCTAGACTTATATTCTATATTGATCAAGTCTTGTTATTTATTAATCAAGTTTAATATGTTATTAATATTTCTAAAGTATGATTTCTGTTATACAATTCTTATTTCATTGTATACCTCTTGAGTTATTATTCAATTTGAATATCAGTTATTGTTGAACATTGTAAGACTAGCGAACCCTTATTGATTCGACTAGTCCATAGTTGATGAACGTTCTAAATTTCAGGACCCTTATTTGAATTATCAAAACCAAACTTCCTTTGGTGCAGACTCTAATGTCAAACTGAGATGAACAACCCTGTATATGGATTAATTATGCGTTAGCGTTAAGATATTGTTCACAGCATGGTACTAAGGGATGATCCCCCTAAGTACGAGTAGAAGAGCCCATAGTCGTATGATTGTTAAAGGTTTCAAGTATAACCCTTGATAACCTAGGACATAGTTCAAGGTCTTATGACCCTTAGAAATCTTTTGATTCTTGTTATTCATTCTTGATTCAAAAGTTGAGTTTTTATTCCAGAAGTCTTTGATTCACTTGAATGTTATTATATTGTTATTTCATTATTATACTTGTAGGCAATCGTTCTCACTCTTGAGTAATAATAACCTTGCAGTTAAGAACGAAAGGTCCGACGAGCCTTCTACTAGCAAAGGCAAGGGCAAGATTAACAAGTGATGAAGACCTATTGTTTTATGTGATGATGTATTTCTATTTTAGACTTATGTTAATGTTATGTAAGATGATTATTTGTTTATGTTTCCGCAATTGAGATTTAAGGTTAATATGACCTGAGATTTATGTAATTATTTTAGATAATGTAACTCCTTAAGGAGAGGATTTATTTCTATCTATTATTGCTTTCTTTTATTATGGGTAGATAGACATATGATGTTTGAATGATGAACACCAAATCATGTGGGAATTGAAGTACTCGGATTTGGGGTGTCACATGAAATCGTTCTTATCATCTTTTACTTCCTATTCTCGTTAAGCCATGTTTTTAACATATAAAACTTAAAGAAAATTTATAGGAGACTAAATTTTGAATTACCTTTCTTCATTAATCTCCTTTCGTCGGACAAAGTTTGCTCATGAGCAAGCTTTTCCTCTTCCTTTTCCTCTTCTTTCTCATCCAAAATCTCTCTCTCTCTCTCTCAAATGTTGTAGGATTTTCAAAATCCTAAAGAAATGATTTAAGCTTCCTATTTATAGAAAACCAAGGCTAGGGGCAAAATAATCATTTCGCCCCCCAGACCTCATTACTTTTCATTACTTAAGCACTAAATTAACTTACTCACCACTTAACTTAGCCCTTAAGATTGCTTAGCCTTTAAGTTTTCTTAGCCTTAAGTTTACTTAGCCCTTAAGTTTACTTACGCATCACTATTCCCACATCCTTAGTTAACCTCCTTACTATTCACGAAACTTAGTCTGTAAGTTTCGTGGTTCTGTCTTTCAATTTTCGTCTGACAGTTTTAAAAACTACGATTCTTGAAATCCAAATATTTTTGGATATTTCGCCTTTCCTTTACTGATTACTTTTACGTATTCTTCGGATCTCCGAAAAACTAAAAAACACTTTTTGGTGTGAAGCGTTTTCCTTCACGTTTTCCCCTAACGTAGCTAAACGAATGAAAAGTACATAACAGTACATTTTGTCATTTTTATTTCGTCCGATTTCTACACGTTTTTTGAGAAAAACTTTTATCGACTTACTTGACTTTTCACGATATATTATCGTCAAATCTTTCGATGGAATGTCATTTCGACATACCAAACTCTCGAAAAGGCTTAGGTTATTCAAACCCTAACCCTTAGGGTTTCGTCGGGTGAATAGTGCCTATTTCGTCTTTTTCCCAAAAATATTTTTGTTCTCGAAATTTTTTTAGTTCTGTCTTAAAAATTCTTGCTCGTTCAGTCTAGCTCGTAGCCAGAATCCTCCTGACTTATAATCATCCTAGGTTATAGAACGATTAATAAACACATAATATTATTAATAAAAATTCCTTTTATTAATAACTAATTTTTTAAACTTATATTCTGGACAAACCGAATTTTATGGTTGTAACATACGTACTCATATTGAAGAGGAGATCAGGTCTGCATAGTTCGAACCTAGTGTAAGAGGTTTAATGTTGTATGTGGCAAAAATGGTGTAGGAATGTTTTTGTTGTTTTTGTTTTTGTAATGAGAAGGGTGTAGAATTTTTGTTTTTGTTTTTGTTTTATTGCGACAAGGCCATATAAAATGGTTGCCTACGTACTCCCAGGTATCGGGGAGATCAGGTCGACGTAGTTCACCCCTCAAGATGATTTGTAGCCAATGAAGAGCTTGATCCCATGTGCAGGACAGACTGCGGGGAAAAAGAAAGTTTGATCCTAAGTTCAGGATAAACTGCAGGTGTCAAAAGTTTGATCCCATGTTTGGGACAAACTGCAAGTGTGAAAGGTTCAATCCTTTGTGGCATAACCGAAGTTATATGAATGGAGTGAAGCTAGGCTGCTGGCTTGAAGAGTATGTTTCCCTAAGGGGCAAAGTGTGAAAAAGAGTTGTATGTAGTGAAGGGTTAAAGAACTAGAATGACTGGTGATCTGATGATCCAACACCAAGATGTTTGCTTGATGGTAACCTCAGACATAGTACCGTTTCACGGTGTCCGAGTTGATGAGTTGTGGAAATTCATCGCCGTCCATTTCTTGTAATCTGAGAGAACCTCCTGTTAATACCTCCTTGAAAACAAATGGGCCTTCCAAGTTTGGAGCGAATTTTCCCTTGGACTGATCTTGGTTGTCAATGATCTTCTTTAAAACCATGTCATGTTTTTTAAACTGCCATAGCCGGACTTTTCTGTTGTAGGATCTGACAATCCTTTGTTGATATAACTGACCATGGAAGATAGCCGCGGTTTGTCTTTCGTCTATTAGAGACAATTGGTTATACCTATCTTGTACCCATTGGTCTTCATCCAGCTGAGCGTCTATCAACACTCTGAGGGATTCCATTTCCACTTCTACGGGTAGCACTGCTTCCATCCCATAGGTTAATGAGTAGGGGGTTGCCCTAGTGGAAGTTCGCATTGATGTTCTGTAGGCTAACAGAGTAAGAGGCAATAAGTCAGGCCATCCTTTGTGGTTTGTGGACATCTTTTGCATGATCTTCTTGATGTTTTTGTTAGCCGCTTCAACATCACCATTCATCTTTGGATGGTAGATGACAGAGTTAAGGTGTTTGATATGGAATTTGCTGCACAAATCCTCCATCATTTTATTGTTGAGGTTCTTAGCATTGTCTGACACAATTACCTCTGGTTGTCCATATCGACAGATAACATTATTTCTAATGAAAACAATGATGACTTCTTTGGTAACCCTGGGGAAGGAGGCTGCTTCTACCCATTTAGTGAAGTAGTCGATCATGGTGAATATAAAGCGATGCCCATTACTGGCTTTGGGCTCGATGGGCCCGATCACTTGTTATTCCATACATTGAGAAAGGCCAGGGCGAACTCATATTGTGGAGTTCCCTTGGAGGGGCGTGGATGGAATTTCCATAAATTTGGCATTGATAGCACCTCTTGACGTGATCATCACAGTCAGCCTTGAGCGTAAGCCAGTATTGTCCTGTCTTGAGGCTCTTCTTAACAAGTATTGGGCCACTCATGTGTGGGCCACATACTCCACCATGGACCTCATCCATGAGCCTCTGAGCTTGGTCCTTGTCCAGACATCTGAGGAGACCTAATCCTCCATCTCTTTTGTAGAGTGCATCTCCGCTCAGGTAGAATTTCATAGCAAGTCAATGGATCCTCCTTTTCTCAGTCGGGCTCACCTCAGCGGGTGTAAATCCATCCCATAAATACTCCTTGATGTTCTGATACCAAGGATGCTGGATGGGAGGTAGCTCATCCGATACTTCTCCAACATAGTTCCCATAGGCTGGTGCCTTATGCAGGGCAAATATGATGCTTGGCATGTGTTCCATGTCAGGTATACAAATCAAGGAGGCTAAAGTTGCTAGTGCATCTGCAAAGTCATTCCTGCTACGGGGAATTTGTAGAAAGGAGATCTCTTCAAACTCCGAATCCATCAATAAAACTTGTTGATGGTAAGGCAGCAAATATAGTTCTTTAGTTTTATAGATTCCCGTGGATTTTTTGATTACCAACTCTGAATCCCCAAAGACAGTTAACCGCCTGATGCCCATTGAATGGGCAAGTTTTTGCCCCATGATATAGCCTTCATACTCAGCTGTGTTGTTGGTACTGACAAACTGCAATTTGATAGTGACGGGATACTTCTTCCCCGTATCGGATACTAGAACTGCTCCATCTCCAGAGCCTTCCATGTTAACAGCTCCATCAAAATACATTTTCCATGTACGGCATATATCGTACTGATGGTATTGCTGAACTACCATTACCCCTTCATCGGGGAAGTATGTTTCTAAGGGTTTGAAATCCCCTGAAGGTGCGGCGGTCAGTTGATCCACAATTCTTTGACCTGTGATGGATTTTTTCGTTACGTAGACGATGTCAAATTGTTGTTGGATCAACTGCCATCTGGACAACCGACAACTTAATATGGGTTTACTGAACACATACTTGAGAGATTCACGCGGGATATGAGATGGGTTTTGTGACCATGGAGGTAATGCTTTAACCTCATGGAAGCTCATGCTAAAGTACAACAAGTCTTCTCAATCAGAGTGTACTTGTGTTCACTGCTGCTGAATCTTTTGTTGAGGTAATAGATAGCTCGTTCTCAGCCTCTATCGTCGTTCTGTCCCAGCATGCAGCCCATGGAATTGTCACTTATGGACAGGTACATGAACAGGGGAACATCATCCATGGGAGGTACCAAAATGGGAGCTTTGACTAGCTGCTCTTTGATTATAAGAAAGGTCTTCTGGCACTCATCGTTCCATTTCATGGAGGAGTTCTTCTTTAAAAGCTTGAAGATGGGCTCACAAGTTGCTGTGAGTTGAGAAATAAACCTGCTAGTGAAGTTGATTCTTCCCAAAAATCCCCGTATTTCCTTCTTTGTCCGAGGAATGGGCATTTCAATGATGGCCTGGATTTTGGTGGGATCCAACTTAATCCCCTTGTGGATGACTAGGAATCCTATCAACTTGCTTGATTTACTGCCAAAGGCGCACTTGGCTGGATTCAACTTCAAGTTGTACTTATGCAACCTGTTGAAGAGCTTTCTGTGATGGTCTAAGTGGTTTTCTTCCCTTTGGGACTTGACAATGATGCCATCCACATAGATCTATATCTCTTTGTGCATTAAGTCGTGAAAAAGAGCGATCATAGCTCGCTGATAGTTGGCTCCGGCATTGATGAGGACAGAAGACAATCGTCTATAACAAAAGGTTCCCCAAGGCATGATGAAAGCAGTTTTCTCACGATTCTTCCCAGCAACCATAATCTGATGATACCCTGCAAAGCAATCCGCAAAGGAGTACATGCCGTATTGAGGAGTATTGTCAATGAGAATGTGGATAAATGGCACGGGAAAGCTATCTTTAAGGCAAGCTTTATGCAGATCCCGATAATCCATGCAAACTCGCACCTTTCCTCCAGGTTTAGGTCCGAGAACTATATATGATATCCATTCAGGATATGTAGACACCATGATAATGTCAGCTTAAAATTGTTTCACAATTTCTTCTTTAACCTTTAAACTCCACTCAGGTTTCAATCGCCTGAGCTTTTGCTTGACTGGCTTGAATCTCTCTTTAATGGGAAGGAGATGAAGGACAATATCAGTGGACAAACCCACCATGTTTTCATAAGACCATGCAAACACATCCTAGAATTGGGTTAGTAGTGTAACCATGTCATTCCTCTGGTCTGAAGTGAGGTCTGAACTAATCTGGATTGACTTAGGGCTTTCTAAGGTTCCGAGATTGAAGGAAGTGGTTTGATCAAGGTTGGGTTTAGGTTTGTCTTTGACCCATTCTTTGATCTTCTAAGGCACCTCAATGTCCTCTTATATTTCCATCAAGGTTGAGTCCAACTTTTCATCAAAGTTACAATCCTAGTGGAGAAGAGGCATCTTATCAGCAAGTACATGCACATCTAAATTCAGAGTCCTGAAACAAAATATGGTTTCACTTAATATATGAAACTGTTTAATCATACAAAATGTTAGCATGTACTGACAAAATAAGTGCTAATACTGTATAAAAAAGTAAACAGTTAACGATATCTACATGGAAGAAGGAGTTTCTGCCCGTTTTACCCTTGTCGACCAATGAAAGGAGTGCGACTCCAATTTTCGAGGGCAAAGTCCTGGTGGAATACAGTGATGGAGGGGCTGTCATCATCCTCCTTCTACCGAATGATGACCATTATGTCTAGACAATCATCGTCTGGGGTGTATCTGTTTGTATGCTCATCATGGACAATGATGCGTATGTTGGACATCATCCTGGCGATGTCTTGCTTACGTCTTCGTTCCTCTTCTTCCACTTTCAGATCAGGAACTATGACCTCGTTTTCCTTGATCGATATAGGCTTGGGAAATAACATAGCCATTACATTGGTGGCACCTTCACTAAAGATTGTGCGGGCTCAGGATTTGCAGGTGGAGATAATCGCCGTGTGTCTGAAGCTAGAGGAATCTTCTTGTGCTTATGAGGATTCCTGTGACTAGAACTGGTAGAATAGCTAGTCCGACTGTCCCGGTTTGACTGGACACTTGAATTGGGTGCTTAATGCCCTCATTATTTTTACCCAGCCCTTGTCCAAGCTGATGACCCAATGACATCATTTCTAGAGTAGCTGCCATCACTTCGGCAGAAATCTTGGGTGTGAGAGGTGGCACCCCAATAGGGGTGGTAGTGAGTGTTGCTCACCTCCAGGGCATGAAAACTGTGACGCCCCCAAAATTAGGTATACATCACCCATCTTGAGTCGCCAGATACATGGTACAGAATTCAAATACAACTTAATAATACAACTGTTGTGTACAATACGACAAAACATAAACTGTGAGTTTGAATACAAATATTGTCTACTAGAGATTGTACAAACTCAAAAGGAGTCCTCATTAAAATTATTATCACACTATTTCACAGAATAGTGAGGACTGCTAATGCACCATCTATGACCATCACTCTGTTCCCCGACTAGTCCCAAATTTACGTTCTCATTTCTCAAGAGAACAAGAAAAGAAAGGGTGAGCTCAACTAGCCCAGTAAGAAATATTATGACTATGATAATGTAGAATAATTTATCGTTAGCCTTCAACAGTGTTAAACTGATAAAATATAATAACTATCAAGTTTAACTGCAGCGGAACAAGCAATCCATTAGAAGAGTCAAGTAGGGAATAAAATCTACTATCTTCTATGATTTAAAAGGTTTTTCATCACTTTTATCACTGGGACTCAGCTTAATAAATAATCCATATCATAGAATCACCCTTGCACTACGGCCAAGGATATTCTTTAGTATCACGACCACAAATTATCCATGCACTACGGGCCAAGGACATTCGTGTATTCATTAATGGTCATGATCATTCCAACAACTGTCCATCAATCCACTACGGGCCAATGAGGACTTTTATCACATCATTTGTAACATTACGGTCATGATTACACCGAATAATCCCTGGTCATAATCATACCAAGTCCATCTATGCACTACAGGCCACAGATGACTTTCAACATAATATAAACATGAGGATGATGACAATGACATAAGAATTCAATAAAACAAGTTCAAGAATTAATTTATCTAGGAACTGATAACGTCAAAATTGTTAACATGATACTGCTTTGTAGAGTAAAATTCAAGAATGCTCAGAAGAATATTTCCATGAAAAGATACTGAATGAAGCGCAAATATCAAAGATATTCCACTAATTTCATGGGTATAGAAGTCAAAGTTTTAACCAACTGAGTATAATAAAGAATGGAATAACAAAAGAAATCACCATACATGTGATAATCCGCACGACAGCAAAAGTTATTCTAATGTAATAATAAAGGATGGAACTGTGTCCCAAGGCATAACGCACGTACGGATATTCCGACGCTGAATAATAAATAATGGAACTAAAGTTTCGTATGAAACGCATACGGATATTCTCGACAGGATAATAAATAATGGAACCAGTCCCACAGAACGTAAGCGCATGCAGCGAGGATATTCACTGTAATAATAAAGAACGGAATATTAGAAGAATGTCACAATGTATGGGTAGCGGCGATATCTGAGTTATTCCAACGTAATAATAAATAATGGAATAACAGAAGTTCTCTTCATGAGTACAACAAATAACATCCCTTACCGTAAAAGAAACTGAATATAAGAGTAGGGAAGTAGCAGAATACTTTTCTATAGGTTCTCTTATAATTCTCTTTTTAGAGTTTCAGTGAATTCGTAAGAAATAATGAAGGAATGAGCTTCTATTTATAGAAGAATGGACTGTATAGTAACTAACTTATGAACGGTCCAGATTGATTTACTTTAAAAGGACGATCCGAATTGGTTTACTATTAAAACTTAAAACAACGGTCCATATGACGCCCCCAAAATAGGTCCATTCCATCCAACCCATTCTGAGTCGCCAAATACATGGTAAAGAAATAACTACAACTTTATTAATACATTTGTCGTGCAAAATACGATAACATATATACTGTGAGTTTAAATACAATTATTGTCTTCTAGACAATATACATACCCAAATAAATCCTCATCACAATTATTTATACATTATTTTATAAAATGGTGAGGACTACTAAACAACTCTCTCTATAACCATCATTCCATACCCCGACTCGTACTCGCTACATTCTCGCCTCCTGAGAAGAAAAATGGAACAAAAAGGAAAAGGGCGAGCTCAACTAGCCCAGTAAAGAATATTATGACTAAGATAATATACAACAAATTATCGTTAGTCTCCAACTGGGAAAAATCTAATAAAATACAATAGACAATGTAAGACCCCGAAATTTTTTTAAATAAAAAGGAATTTCCTTTATTTATTATCTTGAAATAGTAAGGGTTGATTTGATTAATGTGGATAGTTAAGGGTTAAATACGCAAATATTTCAAAATAAGCAAGTGGTTATAAAATATTCATTGTTTTGGTCGTGGAATATTAAATCTTTGTCTGGGAATATTAAATGACCAGTAAGCATGACCATGTGTGTGGGCCCCATAACTTGAAAGCGATTGGATGAGGAAAACGACAAAGTTTGGGTGGTTATAAATAACTACGTAGTTGTTATTCAAGTAAGACCGCTTGAATACCTTAGTTAAAATCTGATGAATACGCGTGGTCGCATAACAAGAGTTAATACCGGTATTGCATAGTATTGTTGAATTATTGATCCTTACGTAAGATGGCACTACTCAATAATTTTCACGATGAGTTCTTTGCTCAATATTTTATTTTATTGATTCAATAATTGCTTTGCGTTGATATTTTATATTATTGTTGTTCAATAATTGTCACACGCACAAGATTTCCCATTATCGATCAATAATTCATATTATTTGAATAATATTATTAGATAACATTATTGGCAATGTCTAGAAAGTTCTGTCTAAGGAGAGGTTTGGTCACCTAATTCATGCGCCAAAGAAGGAGAGATCCTTATTGAAAGCCCCCTCTTTCCGGGAAATGTACTGGTCATTATAAATGTGATTTCGTAATATTATTTGTGAATAATTAATTATTGATTCATATGATAAGGAAATATTTATTTTATATGAATATAAATGATGGATTTATTTATGTGGTTATTAATGAAGGAATTAATGTTGAGGTGTTTTATCAAGATTTTATCGGATTGGAGGTATTAAAAATCAAATCGGGTTTTGAGATATATTCATGGGGTTATAATTTTTAATCAAACCGTTGGATTGTGGTAATTTTTGGGTATGTTATACATACATAAGTTGAGTATATGTCCACAAATTTTGAACCGTTAAAAATTCACGAATGATTTGTTATGAATTTTAAGAGGTGACCGATTTAAATTAGGTTTATAATTGATTTTGGTGGAAAATTCTAGAATTGAGTGGGCCCCACTTGTGGTTGGTGAAAAAATGTGCTGAATTTTATTTCAAATGTGGTGGGTGGCAATAGTAGCAGGTAAAGCCATCAGGTAGCAGGTCAAGTCTGCTTCGGCGGGCTAACATTTTCCTATAAATAGAGGGCTAAGTTAGAATTGAAAATCACACCAGAAATAAAGTTTTCTCTCTTTCTCTCTCTATATTATCGAGCGTATTCTTGTGAGTATTTTGAGTATACTTTGAGTATTGTTAGACGGTGCAAGTTCCCTTCAGCACTATATCCGGTGTTTCAACTAGAAGTACTGATTCTTTGAGGTAAGGGATGTTATTTTCTTCTCAAATGATATTATTTCTTCAATATCATTATGCTGAAATATTGGTTGGAACTTTTTATCAAATTTGGAACTTTTTCATGTCGGGGTTACTATTCATGAGTTACTATTCACGAGTTACTATTCATGAGTTACTATTCACGAAGTTACTATTCACGCAGTACTATTCATGAAGCGTGAAGATGTTTTTTGTGGAATTTCTATCTTTTGGTGTCTGAGTTACTATTCACGATACTCAAGACTATTCACGATACTAAGACTATTCACGAATCATCTAAGATTATTCAATCGAAAAATAAAAATTTTTCTTTTCGTCTAAAATATCTATTCGGATACTAGCTTTGATTGTATCCATGTTTTGATCATTCTTGAATTTTACTTCACTATGATTATTTTGAGGTATTGTTGGACATGGATAAAACAAAGTACTAATCCTTAATCCTTAATCCTTGTCATTTTGTTTCATTGGATTCGTTCTTTAAAATATTTTCATCATCCTCGACCTTAAATGATGATATTATTGAATATCTTTGGCTCGTAGTGCAAAGATGAATGATTTCAAGAATATCTTTGGCTCAGTAGTGCAAAGATGAATAATTTCGATGAATATCTTTGGCCTTTAGTGCAAAGATGAACAGTGTTGAGATGAATATGACCGATCGATGAATATCTTTGGCCTTTAGTGCAAAGATGAACAGTGTGTTGAGATGAACATGACCGATCGATGAATATCTTTGGCTCAGTAGTAGTGCAAAGATGAATATTTGATTTGAGATGAATATTGATTGATGTTACAGGATAAAATATTGATGATGGACCGTTAAATTCATAGATTATAGTAGATTTCATTCTCTACGTAACTCTTCTATGAATTATTATTTCGCCGCGAATATTGATTTGAAACTTGTTGTCTATTGTATTCTATCGATTTTTCCTCGTTGGAGACTAACGATAATTTGTTGTATATTATCTTAGTCATAACATTCATTCTTCTTCGGGCTAGTTGAGCTCACCCTTTTCCTTGTTGTTCCTTTTTTCTTCTCGGAGGCGAGAATGTAGCGAGTACTAGTGGGGGTATGGAATGAAGGTTCTAGAGAGAGTTGTTTAGTAGTCCTCACCATTATTGTAAAAATAATGTATCAATAAATGTGATGAGGATTTATTTGAGTATAAATATTGTCTAGAAGATAATATTTGTATTTAAACTCACGCTTTTATTGTTGTGATAATAAAGTTGTAGTTGTTTCGCGTCACCATGTATTTGGCGACTCGAATGGGTTGGATGGAATGGACCTATTTTGGGGTCGTCATGTTAGTATCGAGCTTAGGGATATGATCTCAAGCGGAGATCGGGGAATAGAACTAGGAGGGAGAGACGAGTAAATCCTTCGCTAGTGTGTGTCCTACCTAAGCTTATTTGTTAGTTGGTCAAGATATAGGGATATTATGTGATTGATTTCCTTAATTAACCCTTGTTTTATGACATGATTTGAGAATGTCGATCGAGAATATTAATAGTGGTGTAAATGAGACCGTGGAGATGCCTGCATTTTAACAACGAGGAGAGCGCGGTAACACAGTCGGCAATGTACCTCCTGTGAATAACACCACCGAAAGCGGATGATGAACGAGGGATGTTTAAAAGCTTTTTGCGATTCATGCAAAATCGACGAGGAGACTCGTGTTCAAAATACAGGAGGAGATGATAGCAATTCACGGGTGGTCACATGCCCAAGCAGCTTCAAAGAGTTGGGACCACGCACTGGGAAAGCAGATCCGATCACGGCGGAAACATGGGTCAAGCAAATTACCAAGATATTCGATGTCTTGGGATGCACGAAAGAACGAAAGTTCCATTCGCTACTTTTATGTTCCGTGGCGAGGCAGACATTGGTGGGAATCAGTGAAGCTGCACTCCATTCAAATTTTGCACTCAAAGATGTCATGGGAGACGTTGAAGAAAAGCAATTCAATGACAAGTACTTCCCCGAAAGTATTCGGCTATATATGAAGGAAGTGGAGTTTATTAGATTGGAGCGAGTAATAACATGACGGTGTCCCAAAGACGAGGCGAAGTTTCTTGGAGTTATCGAGTTTGCACCTCATTTGGTGGAGAATGAGGAACGATGACGCGGATGTTTCGAGAGGTTTGAAACCCAAGATACGCCAAGATCTCATTTCTCATAAATTTTCTCTATTCGAGATGTTGTAAATGTGGCTCGATTGTTAGAGCGAGATAACGAGTACGCTCAACCGAGGGACCATAACCGTGGATCATACCAAAGATAGCGATCATCGAATAACGATAACCAAAGTGGAGAAAGAAGAATACGGACAAAGGCGGTGAACTACTGGTGGTAATCGTGGCCATGAAAATAGAAGAAGCGAGTTGGGAGGAGATTTTAAAAGAGGAGATTCAACAACGACCATGTGAAGACGTCATCAGCAGAAAGCAACTAGTTTTAAGGGGAGGAGAACGACCCCAGGCCATATGCTACAAATGCGGAAAAGAGGGACATATCACCAAACCGCCCACAACAGTTCAAGATATGTTATAATTGTGGAAAAGAAGGACATATCGCCGAGATTAGACGATATCGAAACCCATCCAAGGAATGGTGACTCAAAAGGATGTCCCGTAAAAGTCAAAGTCAACGATTCTCGGAAGAGCGTTTGTCGTGACCGGTCATTAAAATACGAGGAACCCGAACGGTTAGCACACGGGTTAGTTAATTATAAATTCTTGCGAAGTTTATACCTTACTAGATACCTGGTTCTACCCATTCTTTTATCTCTCTTGCTTGCGCTCAACGTTTGAACTTGACTACGGAGAAATTAGACTTTGACCTATTTATGGAGACTCCGTTGGGAGAAACTTTCATTACATCCGTTGTTTTAAAAATCTTGTTTGATTCAAGTGGCACTATCACATTACCGTTAACCTTATTTCTATAGAGATATTTGCTTTTGATGTGATTTTAAGGTTAACTACTCATCATGCCAAATTGATTGCTTTTGTAAGGTTGTTAGTTTTCATATTCCTAAGCAACCCGTTATTCAATTCAAGCAATCAAACCATTGTAGTCAAACATTTTCATATCAAGCCATGAAGTCATTCGTTTATTACGGATGTCAAGTTTTCTAAGTCCATGTTATGGATTTGAATAAAGACACGCCGATTTGAATAATATTCTTGTTGTTATTGATTTTTCCGACGATTTCTGAAGAATTTCTTGGCTTACTCCCCAAAGATCGATATTAAATTTTGTATCGACTTTGAAACCCAGACAAAACTCATTTCTAAAATCTCATATCGAATGGCTCTTATTGAACTTCGGGAGTTAAAAATTCAACTATAGAATTTGGTACATGAGTTTTATCTTGTGACTTCCTTTGTGGAATTCACCGCCGACTCTCCGTAGGGGACACCATATCGCATGCGATAGTAAATTGATAGGTGTCATTGTAACGTTATCCAAGGTTGGGATATGAGTCACATTGAGAACAACCTAAGTCAGAATCGAAATACGTAGCTTTCTAGGCTTAGTTGGTTATTATCGGAGATTCGTTGAAGGATATTCTCGAATCGCTATTCCATTAACGAAATGACTCATAGAGAGATACAAAATTCGAATGGAGCAAGGAATGTGGGAAGAGCTTCAAGAACTCAAGAGGAGACTCATTTCAAAGACATGTTCGACCATGCCATCCTCGAAAAGCTTAACGTGGTAGGTGACGTGTTGAGTAGAAGATCGTATACAAAGTACGAAAGTACGATATTGTCAAAAACTAATTTCAGATAATATACAAATAATAGAGATGGAGATGAAAACTCTAGGTACCTACGTGATGATATACGAGTATAATCGATTTTAATCGATAAAGTTAAAGCCGTATTCAAGCTACACACCGAAATGATGAATTTGAAGAAGGAGGTGCAAGAAGTTGTTATTTCAAAAGCGAGAATCATTTGAGGTGAGGAAAGCTCAAACCTTCGATTTATTAATCCATTTGAAATTCTCGATCGAATAGGAACCGTGGCCTATAGACTGCTTTTACCGTCAAGTATGACGCGTGTTCATAACGCTTTTTTCACGTATCGATGTTACGACCGAACTACGTCATTGAGTTAGAACCGGACGAGATAGCCAAGACTTAACGATGAGGAGGTACCTGCCAAGATTTTGGATAGGAAGGAGCATGTCCCACGCCAAGAAAGGTCATACCACAAGTTAAAGTTTTGTGGAGGAATCATGCTTATAGAGGAAATGACCGGGAATTGGAAACGGAAATGAAAGCGAGGTATCCTCATCTTTTCAAACACCAGTATCGCACGCCAATTTCGAGGACTAAATTTCATAAGGAGGGGAGGTTGTAAGACCCTCAAATTTTTTAAATAAAAGGAATTTCCTTTATTTATTATCTTGAAATAGTAAGGGTTGATTTGATTAATGTGGATAGTTAAGGGTTAAATACATAAATATTTCAAAATAAGCAAGTGGTTATAAAATATTCATTGTTTTGGTCGTGGAATATTTAAATGCGTCGGGAATATTCGCATTTACTGACATGCAGACCATGCATGTGGGCCCCATAACGGAAAGCGATTGGATGAGGAAAACGACAAAGTTTGGGTGGTTATAAATAACTGGCGTAGTTGTTACCAATTAAGACCGTTGGAATACCCGGTAGTTAAAATACAATGAATACGTGGTGGGTTGCATGAAGAGCATACCAGTATTGCATAGTATTGTTGAATTATTGATCCTACGTAAGATGGCACTACTCAATAATTTTCACAAGAGTTACCGCTCAATATTTTATTTTATTGATTCAATAATTGTTTGCGTTGATATTTTATATTATCGTTGTTCAATAATTGTCATCGCGACAAGATTTCCCATTATCGATCAATAATTCATATTATTTGAATAATATTATTAGATAACATTATTGGCAATGTCTAGAAAGTTCATCTAAGGAGAGGTTTGGTCACCTAATTCGCGCCAAGAAGGAGAGATCCTTATTGAAAGCCCCTCTTTCCTGGGAACTACTGGTCATTATAAATGTGATTCTCGAATATTATTTGTGAATAATTAATTATTGATTCATATGATAAGGAAATATTTATTTTATATGAATATAAATGATGGATTTATTTATGTGGTTATTAATGAAGGAATTAATGTTGAGGTGTTTTATCAAGATTTTATCGGATTGGAGGTATTAAAAATCAAATCGGGGTTTTGAGATATATTCATGGGGTTATAATTTTTAATCCGACCGCTGGATTGTGGTAATTTTGGGTATGTTATACATACATAAGTTGAGTATATGTCCACAAATTTTGAACCGTTAAAAATTCATTTAATGATTTGTTATGAATTTTAAGAGGTGACTGATTCGGAAATTAGGTTTATAATTGATTTTGGTGGAAAATTTAGAATTGAGTGGGCCCCACTTGTGGTTGGTGAAAAAATGTGCTGAATTTTATTTCAAATGTGGTGGGTGGCAATAGTAGTAAGTGTAAAGCCATCGTGTGTAGCAGTCAAGTCCGCTTTCTGGCTAACATTTTCCTATAAATAGAGGGCTAAGTTAGAATTGAAAATCACACCGTAAAAAAAGTTTTTCTCTTCTCTCTCTATATTATCGAGCGTATTCTTGTGAGTATTTTGAGTATACTTTGAGTATTGTTAGATCTGCAAGTTCCTTCAAAGACTATATCCAGGTGTTTCAACTAAATAATCGATTCTTTTGAGGTAAGGGATGTTATTTTTCTTCTCAAATGATATTATTTCTTCAATATCATTACGTCAAATATTGGTTGGAACTTTTTATCAAATTTGGAACTTTTTCATGCTTGGGGTTACTATTCATGAGTTACTATTCACGAGTTACTATTCATGAGTTACTATTCACGAGTTACTATTCACGAGTACTATTCATGAAGCGTGAAGATGTTTTTTTGTGGAATTTCTATCTTTTGGTGTTTGAGTTACTATTCACGATATCAAGACTATTCACGATACAAGACTATTCACGAATAATAAGACTATTCAATCGAAAAAATAAAAATTTTTCTTTTCGTCTAAAATATCTATTCGGATACTAGCTTTGATTGTATCCATGTTTTGATCATTCTTGAATTTTACTTCACTATGATTATTTTTGAGGTATTGTTGGACATGGATAAAAACAAAGTACGAATCCTTAATCCTTAATCCTTGTCATTTTGTTTCAATCGGATTCGTTCTTTAAAAATATTTTCATCATCCTCGCCTTAAATGATGATATTATTGAATATCTTTGGCTCAGAGTCAAAAGATGAATGATTTTCAAGAATATCTTTGGCCTCAGAGTGCAAAAAGATGAATAATTTCGATGAATATCTTTGGCCTTTAGTGCAAAGATGAACAGTGTTGAGAGATGAACACGACCGATCGATGAATATCTTTGGCTTTTTAGTGCAAAGATGAGCAGGTGTTGAGATGAACATGACCGATCGATGAATATCTTTGGCCTGTAAAGCAAAGATGAATATTTGATTTGAGATGAATATTGATTGATGTTACAGGATAAAATATTGATGATGGATCGTTAAATTCATAGATTATAGTAGATTTCATTCTCTACGTAACTCTTCTATGAATTATTATTTCGCCATGAATATTGATTTGAAACTTGTTGTCTATTGTATTCTATCGATTTTTCCTGTTGGAGACTAACGATAATTTGTTGTATATTATCTTAGTCATAACATTCTTCATCGGGCTAGTTGAGCTCACCCTTTTCCTTGTTGTTCCATTTTTCTTCTCGTGGAGGCGAGAATGTAGCGAGTACTAGCTCTGGGGTATGGAATGAAGGTTCTAGAGAGAGTTGTTTAGTAGTCCTCACCATTATTGTAAAATAATGTATCAATAAATGTGATGAGGATTTATTTGAGTATAAATATTGTCTAGAAGATAATATTTGTATTTAAACTCACGATTTTATTGTTGTGATAATAAAGTTGTAGTTGTTTCGTACATCATGTATTTGGCGACTCGTGAATGGGTTGGATGGAATGGACCTATTTTGGGGTCGTCACAGCTTAGTATCGTAGCTTAGGGATATGATCTCCGGCGGAGATCGGGAATAGAACTAGAGAGGAGAGACGAGTAAATCCTTCGCTAGTGTGTCCTACCTAAGCTTATTTGTTAGTTGGTCAAGATATAGGGATATTATGTGATTGATTTCCTTAATTAACCCTTGTTTTATGACAAGATTTGAGAATGTCGATCGAGAATATTAATAGTGGTGTAAATGAGACCGTGGAGATGCTCAGACTTAACAACGAGGAGAACGCAACAGTCAGTGGCAATGTACCTCCTGTGAATAACACCAACCGAAAGCGGATGATGAACGAGGGATGTTTAAAAGCTTTTGCAGCTCATGCAAAATCGACGAGGAGACTCGTGTTCAAAATCTGAGGAGGAGATGATAGCAATTCACGGGTGGTCATGCCAAGCGGTTCAAAGAGTTGGGACCACGCACTGGGAAAGCCAGATCCGATCATGGCGGAAACACGGGTCAAGCAAATTACCAAGATATTCGATGTCTTGGGATGCACGAAGGAACGAAAGTTCCATTCGCTACTTTTATGTTCCGTGGCGAGGCAGACATCGGTGGGAATCTGAAGCGTACTCCATTCACCGCACTCAAAGATGTCGCGGGAGACGTTTGAAAAATATTCAATGACAAGTACTTCCTCGAAAGTATTCGGCTATATGAAGGAAGTGGAGTTTATTAGATTGGAGTAATAACATGACGGTGTCCCAAAGACGAGGCTAAGTTTGCATGAGTTATCCGTGTTTGCACCTCATTTGGTGGAGAATGAGGAACGATGACGCGGATGTTTCGAGAGGTTTGAAACCCAAGATACGCCAAGATCTCATTTCTCATAAATTTTTCTCTATTCAGATGTTGTAAAAGCAGGCTCAATTGTTAGAGCGAGATAACGAGTACGTTCAACCGAGGGACCATAACCGAGGATCATACCAAAGATAGCGTACCATCGTAATAACGATAACCAGTGGAGAAAGAAGAATACGGACAAAGGCGGAACCACTCCGGTGGTAATCGTGGCCATGAAAATAGAAGAAGCGAGTTGGGAGGAGATTTTAAAAGAGGAGATTCAACAACGACCATGTGAAGACGCCGGCATCAGAGCAACTAGTTTTAAGGGAGGAGAACGACCACCGGTCATATGCTACAAATGCGGAAAAGAGGGACATATCAGTCCAAACTGCCCACAACAGTTCAAGATATGTTATAATTGTGGAAAAGAAGGACATATCGCTTCGAGATTAGACGATATCGAAACCCAATCCAATGGAATGGTGACTCAAAAGGATGTCCCGTAAAAGTCAAAGTCAACGATTCTCGGAAGAGCGTTGTCGCGTGGCCAATCAAAATACGAGGAACCCGAACGGTTAGCACGGGTTAGTTAATTATAAATTCTTGCTAAGTTTATACCTTACTAGATACCTGGGTCTCTACCCATTCTTTTATCTCTTTGCTTGCTTGCGCCAACGTTTGAACTTGACTACGGAGAAATTAGACTTTGACCTATTTATGGAGACTCCGTTAGAGAAACTTTCATTACATCCGTTGTTTAAAAATCTTGTTTGATTCAAGTTGGCACTATCACATTACCGTTAACCTTATTTCTATAGAGATATTTGCTTTTGATGTGATTTTAAGGTTAACTACTCATCATGCCAAATTGATTGCTTTTGTAAGGTTGTTAGTTTTCATATTCCTAAGCAACCCGTTATTCAATTCAAGCAATCAAACCATTGTAGTCAAACATTTTCATATCAAGCCATGAAGTCATTCGCTTATTACGGATGTCAAGTTTTCTAAGTCCATGTTATGGATTTGAATAAAGACACGCCGATTTGAATAATATTCTTGTTGTTATTGATTTTTCCCGACGTATTTCAAGAATTTCTTGGCTTACTCCCAAAGATCGATATTAAATTTTGTATCGACTTTGAACCCCAGACAAAACTCATTTCTAAAATCTCATATCGAATGGCTCTTATTGAACTTCGTGGAGTTAAAAATTCAACTATAGAATTTGGTACATGAGCCTTTATCTTGTGACTTCCTTTGTGGAATTCAAAGAAGCCGGACTCTCCGTAGGGGACACCATATTCGTATGCGATAGTAAATTGATAGGTGTCATTGTAACGCTTTATCCAAGGTTGGGATATGAGTCACGATTGAGAACAACCTAAAGTCAGTAATCGAAAATACGTAGCTTTCAGGCTTAGTTGGTTATTATCGGAGATTCGTTGAAGGATATTCTCGAATCGCTATTCCATTAACGAAATGACTCATAGAGATACAAAATTCGAATGGAGCAAGGAATGTGGGAAGAGCTTCAAGAACTCAAGAGGAGACTCATTTCAAAGACATGTTCGACCATGCCATCCCGAAAAGCGAACGTGGTAGCCGACGTGTTGAGTAGAAGATCGATACAAGTACGAAAGTACGATATTGTCAAAAACTAATTTCAGATAATATACAAATAATAGAGATGGAGATGAAAACTCTAGGTACCTACGTGATGATATACGAGTATAATCGACTTTAATCGATAAAGTTAAAAAGCATTAGCCACACACCGGAAATGATGAATTTGAAGAAGGAGGTGCAAGAAGTTGTTATTTCAAAAGCGAGAATCGTTGAGGTGAGGAAAGCTCAAACCTTCGATTTATTAATCCATTTGAAATTCTCGATCGAATAGGAATCGTGGCCTATAGACTCGCTTTTACCGCCAAGTATGACGCGTGTTCATAACGCGTTTTTCACGATCGATGTTACGACCGAACTAACTACTCATTGAGTTAGAACCGGACGAGATAGCCAAGACTTAACGTATGAGGAGGTATTGTCAAGATTTTGGATAGGAAGGAGCATGTCCTACGCAAGAAAGGTCATACCACAAGTTAAAGTTTTGTGGAGGAATCATGCTATATAGAGGAAATGACCGAATTGAAACGGAAATGAAAGCGAGGTATCCTCATCTTTTGAAACACCAGTATCGTCGACGCCAATTTCGAGGACGAAATTTCATAAGGAGGGAGGTTGTAAGACCTCAATTTTTTTTAAATAAAAAGGAATTTCCTTTATTTATTATCTTGAAATAGTAAGGGTTGATTTGATTAATGTGGATAGTTAAGGGTTAAATACGCAAATATTTCAAAATAAGCAAGTGGTTATAAAATATTCATTGTTTTGGTCGTGGAATATTCGTACTGTCGGGGAATATTTAAATTACTTGACAAGCAGCCCATGCAAAAATGGGCCATAATGAAAGCGATTGGATGAGGAAAACGACAAAGTTTGGGTGGTTATAAATAATAGCGTAGAAGTTGTTACTGAATTAAGACCATTGGAATACCCTGTTAGTTAAAATACGATGAATACGCGTGGTTGCACAAGAGAGTAATACCAGTATTGCATAGTATTGTTGAATTATTGATCCTTACGTAAGATGGCACTACTCAATAATTTTCACAAAGAGTTATTATTCAATATTTTATTTTATTGATTCAATAATTGTCTTGCGTTGATATTTTATATTATTGTTGTTCAATAATTGTCACCGCACAAGATTTCCCATTATCGATCAATAATTCATATTATTTGAATAATATTATTAGATAACATTATTGGCAATGTCTAGAAAGTTCTGTCTAAGGAGAGGTTTGGTCACCTAATCAAGGCGCCAAGAAAGAGAGATCCTTATCGAAAGCCCCTCTTTCCGGGAACAAACTGGTCATCATAAATGTGATTACGTAATATTATTTGTGAATAATTAATTATTGATTCATATGATAAGGAAATATTTATTTTATATGAATATAAATGATGGATTTATTTATGTGGTTATTAATGAAGGAATTAATGTTGAGGTGTTTTATCAATTATTTTATCGGATTGGAGGTATTAAAAATCAAATCGGGGTTTTGAGATATATTATGGGGTTATAATTTTTAATCCGACCGTTGGATTGTGGTAATTTTTGGGTATGTTATACATACATAAGTTGAGTATATGTCCACAAATTTTGAACCGTTAAAATTCACTTAATGATTTGTTATGAATTTTAAGAGGTGGTGATTCGGAAATTAGGTTTATAATTGATTTTGGTGGAAAATTCTAGAATTGAGTGGGCCCCACTTGTGGTTGGTGAAAAAAATGTGCTGAATTTTATTTCAAATGTGGTGGGTGGCAATAGTAGCGAGTAAAGCCATCGGTAGCAGTCAAGTCAAGTCCTGCTTCTAATGCTAACATTTTCCTATAAATAGAGGGCTAAGTTAGAATTGAAAATCACACCGTAAATAAAGTTTTCTCTTTCTCTCTATATTATCGAAGCGTATTCTTGTGAGTATTTTGAGTATACTTTGAGTATTGTTTAGAAGTTGCAAGTTCCTTCAAAGACTATATCCGTGTTTCAACTAGAAGTCTTGATTCTTTGAGGTAAGGGATGTTATTTTCTTCTCAAATGATATTATTTCTTCAATATCATTATCTTTGAAATATTGGTTGGAACTTTTTATCAAATTTGGAACTTTTTCATGTCTGGGTTACTATTCATGAGTTACTATTCACGAGTTACTATTCATGAGTTACTATTCACGAGTTACTATTCACGAGTACTATTCATGAAGCGTGAAGATGTTTTTTGTGGAATTTCTATCTTTTGGTGTTTGAGTTACTTATTCACGATACTCAAGACTATTCACGATATCTGACACTATTCACGAATACTTAAGACTATTCACGAAAAATAAAAATTTTCTTTTCGCCTAAAATATCTATTTCGGATACTAGCTTTGATTGTATCCATGTTTTGATCATTCTTGAATTTTACTTCACTATGATTATTTTTGAGGTATTGTTGGACATGGATAAAACAAAGTACGAATCCTTAATCCTTAATCCTTGTCATTTTGTTTCCTTTGGATTCGTTCTTTAAAAATATTTTCATCATCCTCGGTCTTAAATGATGATATTATTGAATATCTTTGGCACCAGAGTGCAAAAGATGAATGATTTGAAGAATATCTTTGGCACATGTAGTGCAAAGATGAATAATTTCGATGAATATCTTTGGCCTTTAGTGCAAAGATGAGCAGTGTTGAGATGAACACGACCGATCGATGAATATCTTTGGCACGTAGTGCAAAGATGAATATTTGATTTGAGATGAATATTGATTGATGTTACTGAGGATAAAATATTGATGATGGACCGTTAAATTCATAGATTATAGTAGATTTCATTCTCTACGTAACTCTTCTATGAATTATTATTTCACCGCGAATATTGATTTGAAACTTGTTATCTATTGTATTCTATCGATTTTTTCCTGTTGGAGACTAACGATAATTTGTTGTATATTATCTTAGTCATAACATTCTTTTATTGGGCTAGTTGAGCTCACCCTTTTCCTTGTTGTTCCATTTTTTTTTCTTCTCGGGAGGCGAGAATGTAGCGAGTAGTACTAGTGGGGTATGGAATGAAGGTTCTAGAGAGAGTTGTTTAGTAGTCCTCACCATTATTGTAAAATAATGTATCAATAAATGTGATGAGGATTTATTTGAGTATAAATATTGTCTAGAAGATAATATTTGTATTTAAACTCACAGTTTTATTGTTGTGATAATAAAGTTGTAGTTGTTTACATACCATGTATTTGGCGAATTCAGAATGGGTTGGATGGAATGGACCTATTTTTGGGGTAAATCGACAACCGATTTTAAATCAATCTTCGCAGCGGAAATAATAATTCATTAGAAGAGTTAAGTAGAGAATGCAAACTACTATCTTCTATATATGAATTTAAAAGTCCATCGTCGATATTTTATCCCTGTAACATCAATCAATATATATCTGGAATCAAATATTCATCTTTGCACTACAGGCCAAAGATATTCATCAGTTGGTCATGTTCATCTAAACACCTGTTCATCTTTGCACTACGGGCCAAAGATATTAATCGATCATCATGTTCATCTCAACTTTGTTCATCTTTGCACTACGGCCAAAGATATTCATCAAGAAATCATTCATCTTTGCACCACTGTGCCAAAGATATTCAAGTAATATCATCATTTAGGACCGAGGATGATGAAAATATTTTAAAGGAAACGAATCTAGTGAAACAAAAGAACAATATTAAGGATTCGTATTTTAAACAATCCAAGTTCAAAAATACTTCATAAGTAATCGAGTGGAGTAAAATTCAGGGAATGATCAAAACATGGATACAATCAAAGCTAGTATCCATAATAGATATTTTGGACAAAAGAAGAAATTTCATTTTTCGTTGAATAGTGCCGTATTCGTGAATAGTGTCAGATATCGTGAATAGTGTCGATATACGTGAATAGTAAATCTCGACACCAAAAGATAAAAATTTTACAAAAAACATCTTCACGCTTCGTGAATAGTACTCGTGAATAGTAACTCGTGAATAGTAACTCATGAATAGTAACTCGTGAATAGTAACTCGTGAATAGTAACCCCGACATGAAAAAGTTTCAAATTTGATAAAAATTTCCAACCAATATTTCGACATAATGATATTGAAGAAATAATATCATTTTCGAATAAAATAACATCCCTTACCTCGAAAAAGACAAGACTTCTAGTTGAAACATCTGGATATAGGCTATGACTTGAACTTGCAATCGTATAGCAATACTCAAAGTATACTCAAAATACTCACAAGAATAAACTCGATAATATAGAGAGAAAACTTGAGTTTACGTGTGATTTTCAATTCTAACCTAAGCACCCTATTTATAGGAAATTGCTTAGAACACCAAAGCAGAAAATTTAATAAATTAATATTATAATTTTTCCACAACTTCATACGCACACTAACAATCTGAATTCAGCCTCCTAATCACATGTTAAATAAGTTTCAAAAATGAAAAAAAAATGTTTTTGTAATTAAAAATATTTTAAACTTCCAAAAATCAATTATTTCGGAACTTCGGAACTTCAATAATTCATAATAAATAGCCCTTTTATTAGAAAATTCGAATCTTGCGAATTTTTATAGGAAATTCAATTCTCTACAACTTTGCAGAAGAAAGTTTTTCCAAATTCCAAACAGAAATTGACCGAAATCCATAAACGGGCAATTTTACAGGCTATAATCAAATTTCGGTCAATAATTGTGTCCACCAACACACAAAATATGTATTAAACATTTAATTCCACAAAAATACTCTTCCTCCTCATATACTCACATATCTCACATTCATTATAAAAATATCACCGTTAATATATTATTAAAATAATATATTTAAATGAATTATTTTATCAGAAAAAGACAAAATATTAATTTTCAACAATTGTCATTTTAAAAAATTTCTCCATCTATATCCACATAAAATCAATATTTTCCTCATCATATAAATCAATAATTAATTATTCAAAAATAATATTACGTAATCACAAGATCGACAACCGTGCCATTCCGGAAAGAGGGGCTTTCAATAAGGATCTCTCTCATCTTGGTATGATTAGGTGACCAAACCTCTCCTTAGGCGTAACTTTCTAGACATTGCCAATAATGTTATCCAATAATATTATTCAGATAATATGAATTATTGCTCAGATAATGGAAAAATACCGTAATGACAATTTATTGAAACAAATAAATAATATAAAATATCAATGCAAAGAATTATTGAATCAATAAAAATAAAAATCTTTGAGCATTAATTCATGTAACAATTATTGAGTAGTGCCTTCTTACGTAAGAATCAATAATTGGTGCAATCGTAATGCTTCTTGTTCAAAGAACGCGTATTAGTGTGTTTTAACCTAAAGGGTATTCCAACAAGATAATCAGAATAACTACTGGCAAGTTATTTATAAACAACTTATATTTGTCGTTTTCTTCATCCAATCGCTTTCCGTTATGGGGCCCCAAAAAGGCGTGTAATTGCAATTTAATATTCCTCACGCAGATCTGAATATTCCACAAACAACCAAACGAATATTCCCCGACAATAATGAATATTTTATAACCACTTGCTTATTCGAAATATTTGCGTATTTTACCCATAACTATCCACATTAATCAAATCAACCCTTACTATTTCAAAATAATAAATAGAGAAAAATAAATTTCATTTATTAATAATTTGGGGTCTTATAGTCCATACTTATTTACTATTAAAACTTTAAACCAGCGATCCATATTGATTTACTATTATAACTTCCACCAACGGTCTATATTGATTTACTATTATATCTTCAACCAACGGTCTGAAAAATTAGCACATCTCCTTATGGAATAATATTGTACCCAAAAATTATTTGGACCGAAAATAAATATATCTTACGGGTGACTAGTACCCCGTGAATAGTAACTCGTGAATAGTAACTCATGAATAGTAACTTGTGAATAGTAACTCATGAATAGTAACTCGTGAATAGTAACTCATGAATAGTACTCCGACACGAAAAGTGTCCCGAATACCCAATTGAACAATATATCCTCCAGACATTAATTATACTAACACAAATAAGTCCAACACAATGGAACTATAAATTCATCTTTAATCAACACGAACTTATTCATCATTAATATTATAATTCACAATATTTAGCAACCAGATCATTCCCATGAAAGATGGGGCTTTCCGATAAGGATTTCTCCTTATTGGGGCGCAATTAGGTGACCAAACCTCTTCTTGACAGAACTTCTAGACATTGTCAATATTGCAAATAATAATATGAATAACTTTGCCTTCTTAATTATTGATTTAATAATATATCAAATAATGCAGATGATACTGTAACAATAATTGAATCAATAATATGAGAAATATGATGCAGCAATTACTGTAGCAATAATTGAGTATAGCTGAGTGACTTCTCACGTAAGCATCAATAATCAATCTTGTGTGCTCTTTGTGCAACACACATATTCTTTGTACTTTTACTCTAGGGTAGTTCAGTTTTAACGGTAACACCTCCGCCGTTATTTTCAGAAAGTATTTTTGTCGTTTTCTCAATCCGACAATAATTCTGTTGTAGGTTCAACCAATGATTGTGTTGTTGTACGAATATTCCCTGTTAAATTGAATATTCCCCGACCAATCGAATATTATATAACAACTTGCGTACTTTGCAAAATTTATAAATATTACCCACAACTATAACATTATATCAAATCAATACCATAATATTCAAAAATATAATTCGAAAAAAATTATTCTTTATTCATAAAAGTTGGGGTCTTACAACCTCCCCTTCTTATGAAATTTCATCCTCAAAATTAGGGTACATACCTGGTATGTCGAAGAGATGAGGATACCTTGACTTCATCTCAGATTCTAACTCCCAAGTCATTTCCTCCACATCGTGGTTTCTCCATAAAACTTTGACTTGAGGTATAACCTTGGAGCGTAGAACATGATCCTTCATATCCAAGATTTTTAACAGGTAACTCTTCATACGTTAAATCTTCCTCTATCTCGTCTGGTTCTAACTCAATAATGTGGTTTGGGTCTTTCACATATTTACATAACATAGATATGTGAAAAACAATATGAACACGAGACATACTTGGCGGTAAGGCGAGTCTATAGGCCACTGTTCCCACTAGCTCAAGAATTAAAAATGGGCCAATGAACCGAGGATTGAGCTTTCCTCTCTTTCCAAATCTCGTAACTCCTTCCCATGGAGCAACACGTAACAACATATGATCTCCAATATCGAATTCTACGTCCTTTCGATGAAGATCAGCATAACTCTTTTGTCGATCTTGTGAAGTTTTTATACGTTGTCGGATCGTTTGAATCTTTTCTGTAGTCATATGTATCAACTCCGGTCCCAACAACGTTGTTTCACCCACCTCATCCCAGTATACTAGAGAATGACACTTTCTTCCATACAACGCCTCAAATGGAGCCATGCCAATACTTGCTTGATAACTGTTGTTGTGGGAAAATTCCACCAATGGTAAAAACTTGTCCCAACTTCCCTTGAAGTCAAGGACATAGAGTCTTAATAGATCTTCAAGAGTTTAAATAGTCCTCTCCGACTGTCCGTCCATCTGAGGATGATATGCCGAGCTAAATCGTAAGTCTGTGCCCATAGCTTTTTGCAAACTAACCCAAAATTGTGAAGTGAATCTTGGGTCTCGATCGTAAACTATGGATCCTGGGTATACCATGCGATCTTACAATCTCGTTTATATACATACTGAGCAAGACGATCAAGTGCATAAGTTTCTCGATCGGAAGAAATGAGCGGACTTGGTCAATCTATCAACAATGACCCAAATCGCATCTATGCCTTGAGAAACCTTAGGAAGACACAGAATGAAATCCATGGTAATGTGCTCCCACTTCCATTTTGGAATTTTAAGTGGTTGCAATGGACCTTTTGGTACTTGATGTCTCACTTGACTCGTTGACAAGTTAAACACCTTGAGATAAACTCCGCTATCTCTCTCTTCATATTGCTCCACCAAAATGTATGTCGAAGATCATGATACATTTGGTACTCCCCAGATGGATTGCAAACGGTGTGTTGTGTGTCTCCATCATGATTTTATACTTTAAATCAGGGTCATTAGGAACACAAAGTCTGGAGTTGACTCGAAGTATTCCTTCTTCAACGATTCTTGCTTCCGGCATAGCACCATCTTGCACTTTCTTCCTCATACGCATCAGCTTCGGGTTTGTAGCTTGAGCAGCTTTAATTTTATCAATTAAAGTCGGTTCTACTCATATATTCGCCATCACCACATGGGTCCCTGGAGTTTTTAACTCTATCTCCATCATTTGCAAGTCACACAAAATGGGCCTTTGCGTTGACAATATCGCACTCAGACTTGCATATGATCTTCTACTCAATGCGTTAGCTACCACGTTCACTTTTCCAGGATGGTATTGGATGGTATGATCATAATCTTTCAATAGTTCAAGCCAACGTCATTGTCGCATGTTTAGTTCCTTTTGAGTGAAGAAATATTTGAGGCTTTTATGATCCGTAAAGATCTCCACTTTCTCCCCATACAAGTAATGCCTCCAAATTTTAAGTGCGAAGATAATTCCTCTCATATTCTTTGAGTTATCTTGAGGCATAGGCTATGACTTTCCCATGTTGCATGAGAACACATCCCAACCCTTTGCTCAAGCATCATCAGAGATGACAAATCCTCCGAGGCGGATGGTATTGTCGAGCAGTCTTTGAAATGAGTCTACTCTTGAGTTCTTGAAAACTCTTCTCACATTCTTCGCTCCAACCGAACTTTGTATCTTTCTGAGTCAGCTGAGTTAATGGAGTAGCGATTCGAGAAAATCCTTCCACGAATCTCCGATAATAACCAGCTAAACCGAGAAAGCTACGTACTTCGGTCACTGATTTTGGTTGCTCCTAGCTTTGAATAGCTTCAATCTTTGTCGGGTCAACAGATATTCCATGACTTGATACTACGTGCCCAAGGAATGCTACTTCCTCAAGCCAGAACTCATATTTCTTCAACTTGGCATAAAGCTTGTATTCACGAAGCTTTTGGAGTGTCAACCTCAAGTGTTGCTCATGATCTTCATGACTTTTGGAATAAATAAGGATGTCATCAATAAAGACGACCACAAAGTGATCCAAATATTCCTTGAATACTTGGTTCATCATATCCATGAAGGCAGCAGGAGTATTAGTCAATCCAAAGGACATGACTAGGAATTCATAATGCCCGTACCGAGTTCTAAAAGCCGTCTTTCGAATGTCATCGGTTCTAATCTTCAATTGGTGATATCCGAAACGAAGATCAATCTTTGAAAAGAATTTGGCTCCTTGCAACTGGTCAAACAGGTCATCAATACGTGGCAATGGGTACCTATTTTTGATGGTGACATGATTCAACTCTAGATAATCAATACAAAGTTGCATACTCCCATCTTTCTTCTTCACGAATACACAGGAGCACCCCAAGGAGACGTATTAGGACAAATGAAACCAATGTCTAATAATTCCTGCAATTGGGTCTTTAACTCCTGAAGTTCAATAGGAGTCATTCGATATGGGGCTTTGGAAATGGGTTTTGTACCAGGTTCAAGGTCGATACAAAATTTAATTTCACGCTCTGGGGGTAGGCCAGGAAGTTCTTCAGGGAATATGTCAGGAAATTTATTAACAATAGAAATATCGTTCAAAACTGACGTAATTTTGTTTAAATCTGTGACATGAGCTAAGAAAGCTTGACATCTGTTTTTCAATAAATGAAGAGCTTTATGGCTTGAAATGACCGTGATTGATTTTAATGGTTTGGTCGCTTGAATTCGCATAATAGGTTGGTTAGGAATATGAAAACTAACAACCTTACGAAAACAATCAATTTTTGCATGATGAGTATTTAACCAATCAATCCCTAGAATTACGTCAAAGGTAAGTATTTTTAAAGAAATAAGATCGACAGGTAATGTGCGGTTACCGATTTGAACCAACCAAGACTTATAAACAGTGGATGTAATGAAGGTTTCTCCCAACTGAGTTTCCACAGATAAGTCAAAGTCTAATTTCTCCGGAGTCAAATTTAATCGTTGAACGCAAGTAGGAGAAATAAAAGAATGGGTAGAACCGGTATCAAATAAAGTATAGACTTCACTAGAGTTTATGATAAGCTTACCCGTGATGACCTCATTCAAGTTCCTTTCTTTCTGGGAGGTCACAACAAACGCTCTCCCTTGCACTACCGGATTTCACTTTTCTGGGACGGCCTTTGGTGCCTCCATCCTAGCTGAACTTTTCTTCGGTGAACGACAAAATCGAGCAAATTTGACCTTCTCTTCGACAATTATAACATGATTTGGATGGCATCGCGCAGTTTGGACTGATGTGTCCCTCCCCTCCGCATTTGAAGCATATGATATGTGGTCGTTCTCCTTATTTAACAACGGGTGCTGGTGCTGATGTCCTTCCATCATTGTTGAATCTCCTCTTCTTGAAATGTCCATTCTTATTGTTTTGGCCCTGATTACCACCGAAGTGGTTACCATTTTTGGCCTGTTGATTCCTCCATGCTTGTTGTCACCGCTTCGATGACTGCTCTCCTTTGGTTGCGTTGACTTGTTATCGCGCTCCACTAACTGAGCCCTATTTACAACACCTGAATACAAACACAATTTATAAGAAATAAGATGTTGACGTATCTCTGGCTTCAAACCTCTTAAAAACATCTGTGTCATTCTCTCTTCATTATCCACTAAGTGGGGACTTAACCGGGACAACTCGTGCAAACATGGCCCGTCTTTGCGACATACGGTCATATTATTTTGCTCCAACTTGATGAATTCTACCTCTTTTATATGACGAATACTTTCGGGAAAGTACTTGTCGTTGAATAGTTCTTGTAACTTTTCCCAAGACATCTTTAGTGCGGCAAGTTGAGTACGCTTTATCGATTCCCACCAGTAATCTGCCTCTCCTCAGAACATAAAGCCGGCAAAGGAAACCTTTTGCTCCTCGGAGCATCCCAAGACATCAAATATCTTGGTGATCTTCTTTATCCATGCTTCTGCCTTAAGTGGTTTTGGCTCTCCAATAAACTCCGGTGGTCCCAGCTCCTTGAACTATTTAGTGGTGACTGTCCGAGAGTTTCCAGTGTTTCCACCTACATTTTGGACAGGAGCCGCTCTCGCCTGCTGTTGCATGAATTGCATAAAGCCTCTGAACATTCCATCATTCATCATTTGGTCAGTGTTGTTGTTTGCATGAGGATTATCGACTTTCTGATGCACATTATCCTGATTATTGATATGTGGTGAATCAACGGTCGCCTGTGCTCCATTGCAATTCTCAACATTCTCAGATGTCATTTTCAGATACTGCCACAAAACAAAAGGTTAATTGACATGTAACATATTATCCATATATTCTGACCGACCAATTAAATACCAAAAAAAACTTAGGTAGGTCATACTACCAAAGGAATTCCCCGTCTCTCCCCTCCTAGTTCTATTCTCACATCTTAGCCAGGGATCATATCCCTAAGCTCTGATACCAACTGTGACGCCCCCAAAATTAGGTATACATTACCCAGCTTGAGTCGCCAGATACATGGTACAGAATTCAAATACAACTTAATAATACAACTGTCGTGAACAATACGACAAAACATAAACTCTGAGTTTGAATACAAATATTGTCTACTAGAGATTATACAAACTCAAAAGGAGTCATCATTACAATTATTATCACACTATTTCACAGAATAGTAAGGACTACTAATGCACCATCTAGGACCATCACTCGTTTCCCGACTAGTCCCGCCATTACGTTCTCATTTCTCAAGAGAACAATGAAAGAAAGGGTGAGCTCAACTAGCCAAGAAGAAATATTATGACTAAGATAATGCGAGAATAATTTATCGTTAGCCTTCAACAAAAGTGTTAAAGCGATAAAATATAATAACTATCAAGTTTAACTGCAGCGGAACAAGCAATCCATTAGAAGAGCCAAGTAGGGAATAAAATCTACTATCTTCTATGATTTAAAAGGTTTTTCATCACTTTTATCGCTGGGACTCAGCTTAATAAATGATCCACATCAACGAATCACCCCTGCACTACGGCCAAGGATATTCTTTAGTATCACGACCACAAATTATCCATGCACTACAGGCCAAGGACATTCGTGTATTCATTAATGGTCATGATCATGCCAACAACTGTCCATGAATGCACTACGGGCTAATGAGGTCTTTTATCACATCATTTGTAACATTACGGTCATGATTACACCGAATAATCCCTGGTCATAATCATACCAAGTCCATCTATGCACTAAAGGCCACAGATGACTTTCAACAAAATATAAACATGAGGATGATGACAATGATATAAGAATTCAATAAAACAAGTTCAAGAATTAATTTATCTAGAACCGATAACGCCCAAATTGTTAACATGCAATCGCTTTGTAAGTAAAATTCAAGAATTCTCGTAAGAATATTTCCATGAAAAGATATCTTTGGATGAAGCGCAAATATAAAATATATTCCACTAATTTCATGGGTATAGAAGTCAAAGTTTTAACCAATCGAGTATAATAAAGAATGGAATAACAAAAGAAATCACCATGCATGCGATAGGCCAAGACACAGCAAAAGTTATTCCAATAGAATAATAAAGGATGGAACCGGTCCGGCGTAAGCGCACGTGCATGTGATATTTCGACAAAATAATAAATAATGGAACTGTGTTCTACAGAACGCATGCATGAGGATATTAAATGTAATAATAAATAATGGAACCGGTAAAGGCAGAACGATGTAGACATGATATTAATGTAATAATAAAGAACGGAATATTAGAAGAATGTCACCATGTATAGGGTAGCAGCAGATATCAAAAGTTATTCCAATGTAATAATAAATAATGGAATAATGTAAATTCTCTTCATGAGTACAACAAATAAAATCCCTTACCAGTAAAAGAAACTGAATATAAGAGTAGGGAAGTAGCAAAATACTTTTCTATAGGTTCTCTTATAATTCTCTCTTTAGAGTTTCAGTGAATTCGTAAAAAATAATGAAGGAATGAGCTTCTATTTATAGAAGAATGGATCAGATAGTAACTAACTTATGAACGGTCAGCATTGATTTACTTTAAGCAGACGATCTGGATTGGTTTACTATTAAAACTTAAAACAACGGTCCATACTGATTTACTATTAAAACTTTAAACCAGCGATCCATATTGATTTACTATTATAACTTCCACCAGCGGTCCATATTGATTTACTATTATATCTTCAACTAACAGTCTGAAAAATTAGCACATCTCCTCATGGAATAATATTGTACCCAAAAATGATTTGGACCGAAAATAAATATATCTTACGGGTGATTAGTACCCCGTGAATAGTAACTCATGAATAGTAACTCGTGAATAGTAACTCATAAATAGTAACTAGTGAATAGTAACTCATGAATAATAACTCGTGAATAGTAACTCGTGAATAGTAACTCATGAATAGTAACTCATGAATAGTACTCCGACACGAAAAGTGTCTCGAATACCCAATTGAACAATATATCCTCCGGACATCAATTATACTAACAGAAATAAGTCCAACACAATGGAACTATAAAATTCATCTTTAATCAACACGAACTTATTCATCATTAATATTATAATTCACAATATTTAACAACCAGGTCGTTCCCAGGAAAGAGTGGGCTTTCCGATAAGGATTTCTCCTTATTGGCGCGCAATTAGGTGACCAAACCTCTCCTTGACAGAACTTCTAAACATTGTCAATATTGTAAATAATAATATGAATAACTTTGTCGTCTCAAATATTGATTTAATAATATATCATATAATGCAGATGATACTGTAACAATAATTGAATCAATAATATGAGAAATATGATGCAGCAATTACTGTAGCAATAATTGAGTATAGCTGAGTGACTTCTCACGTAAGCATCAATAATCAATACTGAGTAAACTCTTTGTGTAACCACGCCAGACATTCTTGTACTTTTTACTACCGTGTAGTTCAACGCTTTTTAACGGTAACACCTCCGCCATTATTTTCATAAAGTATTTTTGTCGTTTTCTCAATCCGATAATAATTCTGTTGTGGGGTCCACCAATGATTGTGCCGTTGTATGAATATTCCCCGACCAATCGAATATTATATAACAACTTGCGTACTTTGCAAAATTTATAAATATTACCCACAACTATCACATTATATCAAATCAATACCATAATATTCAAAAATATAATTCGAAAAAAATTATTCTTTATTCATAAAAGTTGGGGTCTTATAAAAACTGACCGACTTAATTTCTGAATTGAAGTTGATGAGTGGTACGTCACTTTGTTTAGGACATTCCGGCTCAGCGTTAACCGTGACTAGACTGTCATTAATGATGTATTTAAGTTGCTGATGAAGAGTGGAGGGGACGACCCCGGCCATATGAATCTAAAGTCTTCCCAATATCATGTTGTATCCTGAATCTATCTTGAGCACGTGAAAAGATACGCATAATGTATGGGGACAAATCTCAATTGGCAGTTCAATCTCTCCGACCGAATTTCAGCGGGATCCGTCAAAAGCTTTAATAACCGTGTGGCTGCTTCGGATCCGTTTGAGAATGACATTCATCTTCAGCAAAGTAGCATAAGGACATATATTCAGATATGAACCTCCATTTATCAAGACTCCTGCTAGCATGTATCCGGAGGACAAAACCGCAATGTGCAACGACTTGCAATGCCCGGTCCCTTCTGGCGGTATGTCATCATCCATGAAAGATATCACATTGTTGTTAAAAATATGATCAACCAAATGTTAAAAATTTTCCAGATCCACTGATTTCGGCAAGTAGACTTCTTCCAAAACCTTCAATAAGATCTTCCTATGATCCTCAAAAGTAAAAACCAAGTCCAGTATTGAAATTTGATGTTGAGCTTCTCTTAAGCTTAAAACCACCTTGGTTTCATTATAGCCCATAGTACGGAGGAATTTTTAAATCTTCTCCATGGAAACTTTCCCCTATGATTTGATGGTAGGCTTTATCACCCGTTGGGGAAGATACAGTGGATTTTCCCTTGACACTGCAACAGTTGTATGAGATGTGGATCCTTAAGCTTCTCCATAATTCCATGGGACTTTTTGTAAGCTGATAACATGATATTGTGATCTGAATGGTAAGCTGATTGGTTTTGGTGCAGCCACTTTCAAAGGATTGTCAACTCCTTTAAGTTGAATTGCTTGTATTGTGAATGGTTTGACAGTCCCATCAGCCTCAGCGGATATAACTACTACCAATCCCCTCCATTTAGTAGGACATGTATTCTCATTCTCACATAACACAGTATCATTGTCTACCAGTTGTAGGACACCGCTGTCAATTAGATTTTGAATAAGGTGGTGGAGTGCCCAACATTCTTCTGTGTTTTGATCGCGAGAATGAAAGTGATATTGACATACTCCATTAGAATTGAGCCGTCCTGAATGGGGATTAATTGGAGGTAGAAGGGAGGTGATCATCCTTTCATTGATCAACATCTGAAATATCTCCTGCATAGGTTGGCCCAGGTATATAAATTCCCTTCTATTGGCAAAATCCCGATGGGCTTGGAATTTTCTCTCTTCACAACTTTGTCCTTCATTGTTTCAATTTCTGAAGGCGATGATGGAGTATTCATAACCAAAGGGAGGAAACTAGCATGCTCCTGGCTGACTAATTGGCATGTGACTTGATGCATATGGGTCACCAGTTCTACCAATTACTCAATTTGTTTACATAGAGCTTTCATCTTTCGTTCCATCACAAATTAGAACTTGGCATAATCCCACTTGTCAACACCATCTTTGATGGTCTGGGATGATTCACCATTAAAATTGGAACTTTGTCCACTACTCCAATTAATCATATTGACTTCTTCTTCTTTGTGTTGAGGAAGAGGGTTATCTTGTACATGATGTTGGTCTGGTTTGGTGACCACAATCTCACCGTTGTCTATCAAATCTTGGATCTTATGTTTCAAGGCCCAACAATCTTGAGTATCATGTCCAGGTGCCCCAACATGATAAGCACAGTTCCGAGTAGCATTGAAACCTCTCCCAATCGGGTTGGCTGGTGGAAGAAGATGTGTGATTTTTTTTTGAGTCGTCAGAAGAGTGAGAATGTTCTCGAGTGAGTCCCCTAAGGGTGTGAACACTCGAGGGCGTTTGACTTCTCTACCTTTAGGCAATGGAGGGTTTGAAAACTGAACTTGAAAAGGGGAGTAATTCCTCCTCTTAATAGGCATATTTTGATTGCCTTTCTGACCTTGTAGTATCAAGGAAACATCCTCCTCTTTCTTTTTATGGACCCTTCGGTGGTTGTTTCCATAAGTTTCGGACTGGATGTGCTCAGCAACAGCTTTTAGGGCAGCTAGGTCTTGAATCTTTCCTGACTTCAATCCCATCTCAGCCATCTCCCCGTGTTTAATCATTTTAGAGAATGGTTTACCAATGCCAGCTAAGACTCTCTCATAGAAAGGAGCTTCTTGTATGTTTATGAAGGTCATGACCATTTCTGACTCTATCATAGAAGGAACAACTTGAGCAGCAAGGTGCCTCCACCTTTGAGCATACTCTCTAAAAGACTCATTGGACTGTTTCTTGACCTTGGTAATCTGGTACCGGTCAGGAGCCATCTGAGACTGGAAGCTGTATTGAGTGAGGAAAGCGTGAGCTAGCATTTCCCAACTATGGGTCTTTAAGTTGTCTAATCTGGTATACCACGAACGGGCTTCTCCAATCAGACTCTTTTGGAACAGCTGCATTCTGAGTTTCTCATCCTCTGCATAAGATCCAAGTTCTCCATTAAACACCTTCAAATGTGTGTAAGGATCTCCTAACCCGTCGTACTTTTCGAAGTCAGGAGTTTTGAACTTTTCTGGATAATGAACCCCAGGGAATATAAAAAGGTCAGTATATGAGACACTCCCGTGTGCTCCAATTCCTTTGATAGAACGAAGGGTTTCTTCCATTTGAAGGACTTTTTTCCTGATATCATCAGTGTCTAGATCTCCTTTGAGATGAGTGTTTTCAGGGTTTTTGTCTGTAATTAACAAAAATTCCGGATTTGTTTTATCCGAACATTGGATTCCTCTCTATGAAGAGGACTCTGTATGTGTGGGCATTTTTGGGCCCTGAGTAGACTGATGCAATTCTTTAAGCAGAATAGCCAAATCTGTAATCTGTTTACTTAATCTGTCAAATTATTTGCGGGAAACGGGATTAGACTGGTCAGATGAAGACATGATTGGTTGTAGGCTCGTGACCTTTTTGGACTTTGAACGGGCAATAGGTCTGATTGTTTCCCTTCGAAAGACTTGCATAGTTTAGTCTTAGGGAATGTGTAAATGTTTACATGCTATGTGATGTATCCGTTTTAGGAATATTATCCTACAAAATGGATGTTAGCAATTTGTAATACATGGTTGTATGTACCTATGCGTGTACACATATTTCTTCATATTTCTCATTACATGGAGATGAATATGGAAAGAAATTACAAGTAATTGATTTTACGATTAATTTGAAATGAGAAAGCATGAAGAGACTTTCCTCCGCATTTGGTTTATTAGAGGTTGACCTATCTTAGGCTACTCTCGCTGCTTTTTGGCATGAAGGTTCCCAAATCATCGCAATTTACTCAACGGGAAGTTAATCCGGTCTTTCAACTGGAGCGAATTTGGGTGGTGCCTTTCCTGATCCTCGTTGGAATTAGTCTTCCTATGAGTCCAGTAATCAAACACCGACAGGATAGCCCCCTGGTGGAGGAACCACACAACATACATTCACATTCAACGTGTCTCACTGTTTATGAAAATGATGACATGTGCGAAACACTAATATCACAAGAAGATATAGTGTAAAGCATTAAGCGCAGTAAATATATGCATTCGTACACATTCATCATAAATGTAAATGCAAGATCCACTCACAAGCAGATAATAGTTTTGAAAAGATTATAATAGCGGCTTAAGCCCTCTTACTAGTGTCCCCAGCAAAGTCTTCACCGGTCAACGTCATGATTTTTATTTGTCCCTTTTCTTTTCTTGTTCTTTGGTATTCTCATGTTAGGTGAGATTTGTTTGAAAAAACAAGTTATGAAAAGGTCCGACATATATATGTTGACGATTGGACTGTAAGAGTCTCCAGTTGGTTTTTTAAATGGTTGTATCAACACAACCGAGAAAAGGTTTGCACATTGACCCAGTGATGTGACACTGCTAAACGGGTCTGTGAAACCGAGATTCATTAGGGTCCGGGGGCTTGATTATGCGGAGGGAAGCTGTTAGGCACCCCCCGACATCCGTGTTACCACGGTGACCACCACTTTTCAAGAAACTGTTATATGAATGTGTGTGTGTGGGTCAATGTGCTGTTCACATGGAAGTAATGCGAGGCCTTGTTCGCACCTATATACACAGGGTTTGAATTTGTGTAAAAATTCAGTTTTAAACAAGATATGGCAGTAATGTTTTGTAGGAAACGATTTTCAAACCCTTATGCTCAATAGTAATTGAGACCTTTTACACTTCCATTTTTATCAAGTGTACGGCTTAATTGCTTTTAATTTTCGAGATGCGAAGCATCTTCGAGAAAATAATGTACAAAGTAGTGCTGAACTCCTCGTGGGCATGAAAACCATTTGAGGAAATCCAGACACCTTGAATAAATTTACAAGCTGCTTATAGCTTAAAATGTCCATCACAGGAACCGAATCTAGATCCAGTAACCTTAATCTATGATCACATGATTCCTAGTCACACATGATGCTGCAATTGATATGAAAGTAGTAAGCAGTTATATATATAAAAGCTGTAAATATATATATATACAGACATGATCAGCCACCACGAAGCACCTCCATGGGGGATCAGAAATATAAAAAAGCTGTAAAAGCAGTCAACCGCCACGGAGTAAACTCCAGGCAGGACGAAGATATATATATATATATATATATATATATATATATATGTCAACTTTGGGATTTTTATTTGTCCCTTTTCTTTACTTGTTCTTTGGTGTTCTCATGTTAGGTGAGATTTGATTAAAAAAACAAGTGAAAAAGGTCCGACATCTATCATGTCGACGATGGACTGTTAAGAGTCACCAGTTGGTTTTTTATATGGTTGTACCAACACAACCGATAAAAGGTTTGCACATTAATCCAGTGATATGGCACTGTTAAAAGGGTCGGTGAAGCTGAGATTCATTAGGGTCGGGGGACTTGATTATGCGGAGGGAAGGTGTTAGGCACCCCCCGAAATCCGTGTTACCACGGTGACCACCTTTTTTCAAGAAACTGTTATATGAATGTGTGTGTGTGTGTGTATCAATGTGCAATTATTTGGAAGTAGTGTGAGGCCTCGTTCGTACCTATATACACAGGGTTTGAGTTTGTGTAAAAATTTAATTTTAAACAAGATATGGCAGTGAAGTTTTATGAAAAAAGGTTTTTCAAACCCTTGTGCTCAATAGTAATTGAGACATTCTACACTCCCATTTTACATTAAGTGTTCAACTTGATTGTTTTTAATTTTCCAGATGCAAAGCATCTTCAAGAAAATAATATACAAAATAGTGCCGAACTCCTCGTGGGTATGATAACCATCTGAGGAAATCCGAACACTGTGAATCAATTTACAAGCTGCTTACAGCTGAAAATGTCCATCACGGGAACCGAATCTAGATCTAGTAAACTAAATCTGTGATCACATGATTCCTAGGCTCACAAGATGCCGCAATTGATAATAAAGCAGTAAGTAGGTATGTGACAACCCGAGAATTCGGATATTAATAAAATCTTAAAATATTGAATTAAGGTTAAATAATAAACCTAGACAGAAAATAAGGGAATGGATTTTAGATTTTCGAGAAGTAATTTTGTGATTTTAAAATTTCTGTAGTGAATTATTCAGGATTAAGGATATACGTGAATATGTTCTGTGTATATGGTATTATATATCTACAGTATGTGGTTAAGGGTCAATGGTTGACCAGACTATGGCAAACCCTAATATTATATTAAGAACGTCAACGTTCAGCTAGATTAGGATGAATACGTCGGATACAAGGAAAGGTCAAAGACAGTTCCAGCTTTAGTATACGTGTGCAGTTAGATTTGTAACAGTATTGTATATTAATGTTATTATAAGACAAATAAGTTATGAATTGTGTATTAAGTAAAGGGTACTCGACCTTGGGGAAAAGTGTGTAAGTTTATTGTATAAACAATTTATGTTTATATCTTTCACAATATGTATAGAATGATTGTACCAGATCCGTGGTGATTTGGGACCCGGATTGGGGGCTCTCACAATTGGTATCAAAGTTGTAGGTTATGAACCTTAGGTAGGAATACCTGAGACTATTAACCACAGTGATTAGGATATGTACTAACTCAAATAGAGTTAGTGTGGCGTTAAGATTCAAAGACGAATCTCGGCGGGGTATAAGATACAAAGTTCGCTAACTCTGATAATAAAGTTGAACAGTAGTGGTGAATAGATAGATTCTAAAAGACTAAAAGTACGATGGTAGGAGATCGTAAAAAAAATCATTCATAGTGTAGAAATGAATCGTAATATATATGATAAGATCACCACGTGATCTAATAAAGTTATAGTATGGAGAAGGATCAGGCGAATGATTGAAAAGTTTACAACAAGAATGTTGTGTGTCTATGAATTGGTACAGATTCAGGAAAGGATTATGAATACGGATTAAATGAAATTTGTATTGAGAAGGGAGTTAGAATTAAGTGGGGATTTCAATTGAGGACTCATGTCAGCACCTAAGTTGTATGATTCTTCGTATAGGAGCTGAATTGTACTGGGTGTAATAACCACTAAGTTTCTGACACTGATAATCATTGAAATGTATGTGTCACGTTATTTGCTATATACATGTTAAGAAGGTGATTCCTTTCTCATTTGTATCAGATAGATAGGTTATAAGTAGAGAATATCAGGTTAAGTACGAGTTCTTAAAACTCATACTTATGGTACGTTCATGACTCATGATTATATGAAATGCTTATGAACCCCTCAGTGAATGGACGCCAAAGGTCTGACTAGGACAAGTTCTTAAACTCATATGATTGTGGAAAGTTCCTGAACTCATGAGTGTGGTTTGACAAACTTTGTAGAACTATGTGTAAACGGAATATTGAGGATTATAGGAACAGATATATTTCTAAGCAATTGATCATTAGTGGAGACATAAGTTTTTCAAATCTCCTAGCTGTGTTAGATTTCAAAAATTTTGACATCGCTAAATACGCACTACGTGCCTTTTTGAAAATGAATTTTTTTTTATTTTATTATTCAGCTCTTGGTGACCATTGTGTATGCGTGGACTTCGGGCCACCGACACAATCGTTACCTATTGATGTAATAACCCGATATTTTCTATATAATTAAATCAAAAAATTTGCGTATAATTTTTTTATTTTTTAGGATGAGGATTTGTACAAGATAAGGTGTATATGTATTTATGTGATAAATAAAAATATATTTATTACATGAATATTTACAAATAATTTTATTTTAGAATTATTGATTATTATAAAGTATATTCTTATAATAATTAATTTTTAGTAGAAATGTTTTTATTAATTAATTTCCATGAAAATATAATTATATATTATTTAAATAATAAATGAAATTATTTTTAGAATAATTATAATAATTATTTTATTATATGAATTTTGTTCTGATTATTAAGCTAATTATTTTACCTTAATTATTATGGTTAAATATGCAAGAAAAATCAGATATGGAATCCAAACCCTAATTTTGGATTTTGATCAATGGATGAGAATAATAATATAATATTAAGTATATTTTGATTTTTCAGTGCTATAAATGTGTACTGTATGTACGTATTGATAATGGTTGGTCAATTATGGTACAATATTTGAAAACCCTAATTTTACTGTGTTAAACCCTAACTTGAAAATCAAACTGGGGTTTGTGATTTGTAGGAAATTGTGGTATGTGATTTATGACGATTATTATATTATGCTAATTAGGTAAACCCTAATTATAAATTAGAAATCCTAATTTCCAATTTGAAACCCTAATTGCTAAGTTGGTAACTCTAATTACTATTTTAATAAATAATTATGTTCATTAAGAAACCCTAATTCATAATTTGGGGAACCCTAATAATATCAAGAAACCCTAAGCATTTTTAAAAACCCTAATTCTAATTAGTAAGTTATAATTAAAATTTTATTAAACTTTAATCTTATTTTTTCAAACCCTAGAAATTATTTGGGAAACCTTAAGGTTTAAAATCTAGTGATTAAACCCTAGATTCAAGTACCATGGACAAGAATACCCTTAAAATAACAAGGCAAATGACCAAATTACCCTTTTCTTAAATTTTAAAGTTAAATATAGTTGTGGTCAAAAATTGTGCCACATCTCTTGAGCCATTATCAAACACCTTTCACCAGCCAACATAAGCCACATAACACCAATTTTAACCACAAGAGTAAAAAGTGGAAAATTAAAGTAAGTGAAATGTCAAAGATTGGCTCATTTGTTATCTAGCACCCAACCAAGTCTCTCTCTGTAAAACCCCGAATTTTATGAAATAAAAGTATTCAATTTTTTATAATTACTATTCACGAGTTACTATTCACGAGTACTATTCATGAAGCATGATAATTTTTTTCGTAAGAAGGCATTACTCAATAATTGTTACAGTAATTACTGTTCGATATTTTATTTTATTGATTCAATAATTGCTACGTTGATATTTTATATTATTGTTGTTTTAATAATTGTCACGGCACAATATTTCCCATTATCGGATCAATAATTCATATTATTTGAATAATATTATTAGATAACATTATTGGCAATGTCTAGAAAGTTCTGTCAATGAGAGGTTTGGTCACCTATTTGCGCGCCAGTAAGGAAAAATTCTTATTGAAAAGCCCCCTCTTTCCTGGGAACGGCCTGGTTGTCAGTATTGTGATTCTGTAATATTATTTGTGAATAATTAATTATTGATTTATATGATGAGGAAAATATTAATTTTTTGTGTGGATATAGATGGAGAAATTTTTTTATGTGACAATTGTTGAAAATAAATATTTTATCTTTTTATGATAAAATAATTCATTTAAATATATTATTATATTTTAATAATATAATAATGGTGATATTTTTACAATGAATGTTGGATATATGAGTATATGAGGAGGAGTATTTTTGTTGCAATAAATACTAAAAACATGTTAAACGTGTCGGTGGACCCCATTTCTTGACTGAAATTTGATTATAGCTTGTAAAATCGCCTGTTTGTAGATTTCGGTCAATTTCTGTTTGGAATTTGGAAAAACTTAAACTTACAAAGTTGTAGAGAATGAAATTTTCTATGGAAAGGACAGGTGGTTCAAATTTTTCTGATAAAAGGGCTATTTATTATGAATTATTAAAGTTCCGAAGTTCAAAAATAATTGATTTTTAGAAGTTTTAATTGTTTGATTTAAGAAAAATGTTTTTTTACACTTTGGTGGGCCCCACTTGCATGTGTTAAATTGCTGAATTCAGATTCAAAGGTGTGCTAAGGAAATTTTATTATAAATAATATTATTTTAATAAATTTTCTGCTTTGGTGTTCTAAGCAATTTCCTATAAATAGGTGCTTAGGTTAGAATTGAAAATCACACACGTAAACCGAAATTTTCTCTCTATTTCTCTCTCTATATTATCGAGTGTATTCTTGTGAGTATTTTGATATCTTGAGTGTTGCTATACGGTGCAAGTTCGTTCAACGTTATTCCAGTCAGAAGTACTGCTCTTTTGAGGTAAGGGATATTGTCGTTAGTATGTAAGGGTTATTATATTTTTCAATTTCAAATTTTTTTTGAACCTTCAAAAATTATGAAAAATTTTGAAATGATATTTTGTGAAGTTTTGTAGAATGTGTCCAAAAATTGCGATTTTTCGATATATAGATTAGGAGTTATGGATTTTATGAGAAAAGACTATTTTAAAAGTAACCGCTTATAACTCCTTGTGATTAACTCCAAAATTGATGAAATTTTTATTGGGAGTACATCTATATAATATCAGTATACTCTGTAAATTTCGGAAATTTTAGATAAAAGTATATTATTCATGTGTACGTCACTATTCACGAATACAACAGTATTCACAGAAAAATTAAATTTTCTTTTCTGTGTTCAAGATTGTCTGTTATGGTCCTTATCTTTGATTGGATCTATGTTTTGATCTTCATTTTTAAATTCTGCTCCACAATAGTTTTTTTTATGGAGTATTTTTGAACATGGATAAACCGAAGTACGAATCCTTAATATTTGTTCTTTTGTCTCACTGGGTTCGTTTTCTTTAAAATATATTTTTCATCATCCTCGGTCCTAAATGATGATATTACTGAATATCTTTGGCATGTAGTGCAAAGATGACTTGTTGTTGAATATCTTTGGCATGTAGTGCAAAGATGACCTGTTGATGAATATCTTTAGCTCGTGGTGCAAAGATGAATTTATTAGTATGATTATGAATAAGAACTGTGATTTGGTATAACCATGATCTTTGATGTTTCAGGTAAAGACAAGTGATGAAAATTATCTTCGTCTTGGATGCGAAGAGGAATTTAGAATCACAATTATGATTATGAGTTATTCATATGATTGTGGAAAGGAACTGTTGATTGATGTTACAATGATAAAACATTGTTGGTAGACTTTTAACGTGGAGAAGATAATAGACTTTATAGTCTATTTGACTCTTCTAATGGATTGCTCGTTCCGCTGCAACTATGGTTGAAAATTTTATCATCTACCATATGTTCTAAATCTCAGATTTATTACTCATGAAGTCTATTGATAATGTAATTATCTTTAGTCATGATATTATTTACTGGGCTAGTTGTGCTCACCCTTTTTGCTTCACAATTCCTTTCAGGTAATAAGAGTGTAGCTGGGTCGAGCGGGGATAACAGGGGAATAGTGTGATGGTTTGGGTCTGTCAAAGTTTCTCAACACATTATAAAACGGCATGACATACAATATATAATTGTATTGAGGACCTAAGATGTGTGTGTCATATATTATACGTCACTTAATAATTGATTTTGGTGAACAACAATAGGGTGAGGCAAACCCAACTTTGGAAGGGTGTTTTGTCACTATCATACAAGATGTCTAATGACATACAACCTCGTGTTATCATAAGACAGGGTTTTGCAAAACCACTCGCTGAGTATATCTACGAGCACTACCTATATGATCTTGGAGTTTATTTGAAACATAATGTTCAATTACAGACAATGGAGATAGTTATATGTCAAGAGAAGACTCACCATTGGAAGGACCATGATAGTAACCTTCTCGTTTTTTTTGGGGTCTATTGGGTCAACCAAGGATAATTATGTGGGCATATGATATCTATCATAACTTAGATTCATGGCCTCCTATGTACGAAAGTTTCCTTGAGCACTTCCCAAAGATTTTAATTTCTAAAACAGTTCTAGATTGTACCTTTATGTAAGGTATCACTGTGAGGTGTTGTCCATAGTTAGGACATGAGTCATAGTTGGTATTAAAACTCACAGTATATATGTTGTTGTATTTTGCATGACAATTGTAGTAATAAAGTTGTAGTTATTTTCTGTACCATGTATTTGGCGACTGAGAATAAGTTGGATGGATTGAACCTATTTTGGGGGCATCGCAGTTGGTTTCAGAGCTAAGGGATATGATCTCTGGCGGAGATCAGGGAATAGAAATAGGAGGGGAGAGACGAGTAAATCCTTCGCTAGTGTATCCTACCTAAGCTGAATTTTCTTACTTAAGTTGACAATTTATGATATGTCAATTAACCTTTGTTTTGAAGCTGTATTATAGAATGATATCTAAAATACAGGAGATGAGCAATGGAGAAATCATGATGACAGGGAAGATGGAATCTGAAATAAATGCAAGGTATTCTCAACTATTTGAAATACCAGGAACGTAAATTTCGGGGATGAAATTTCATAAGGAGGGGAGATTGTAAGACCTCGAATTTTATGAAATAAAAGTATTCAATTTTTTATAATTACTATTCAGGAGTTACTATTCACGAGTTACTATTCACGAAGCATGATGATTTTTTTCGTAAGAAGGCATTATCAATAATTGTTACAGTAATTACTGTTCAATATTTTATTTTATTGATTCAATAATTGCTACGTTGATATTTTATATTATTGTTGTTTCAATAATTGTCACGGCATAGTATTTCCCATTATCGGATCAATAATTCATATTATTTGGATAATATTATTAGATAACATTATTGGCAATGTCTAGAAAGTTCTATCAAGGAGAGGTTTGGTCACCTTATTGCCCGCCAGTAAGGAGAAATTCTTATTGGAAATCACCCTCTTTCTTGGGAACGGCCTGGTTGTCAGTATTGTGATTCTGTAATATTATTTGTGAATAATTAATTATTAATGTATATGATGAGGAAAATATTGATTTCTTTTGTGGATGTAGATGGAGAAATTTTTTAATGTGACAATTGTTGAAAATAAATATTTTATCTTTTTATGATAAAATAATTCATTTAAATATATTATTATATTTTAATAATATAATAATGATGATATTTTTACAATGAATGTGGGATATAGGAGTATATGGGGAGGAGTATTTTTGTTGCAATAAATACTAAAAACATGTTAAACATGTCGGTGGACCCCATTTCTTGATGAAATTTGATTATAAATGTGTAAAATCGCTTGGTTTGTGGATTTGGTCAATTTACATTTGGAATTTGGAAAAACTTAAACTTACAAAGTTGTAGAGAATGAAATTTCCTATGGAAAGGATATGTGATTTGAATTTTTCTGATAAAAGGGCTATTTATTATGAATTATTGAAGTTCTGAAGTTCCAGAATAATTGATTTTTGGAAGTTTTAATTATTTTATTTAAGAAAATCGTTCTTTTACACTTTGGTGGGCCCCACTTACATGTGTTAAATTGTTGTATTCAAATTCACAGGTGTGCTAAGGAAATTTTATTATAAATAATATTATTTTAATAAATTTTCTGCTTTTGTGTTCTAAGCAATTTCCTATAAATAGGTGCTTAGGTTAGAATTGAAAATCACATTTAAAACTGAAGTTTTTCTCTATTTCTCTCTATATTATCGAGTGTATTCTTGTGAGTATTTTGATATCTTGAGTGTTGCTATACGGTGCAAGTTCGTTCAACGTTATTCCAGTCAGAAGTACTGGTCTTTTGAGGTAAGGGATATTGTCGTTAGTATGTAAGGGTTATTATGTTTTTCAATTTCAATATTTTTCTGAACCTTCAAAAATTCTAGAAAAATTTGAAATGATGTTTTGATAAGTTTTGTAGATTGTGTCCGAAAATGGCGATTTTTGGATGTAGATTAGGAGTTATGGATTTTATAAGAAAAGACTATTTTAAAAGTAACCGCTTATAACTCCTTGTGATTAACTTCAAAATTAATGAAATTTTTATTGGGAGTACATATATATAATATCAGTATACTCTGTAAATTTCAAAAATTTTGGATAAAAGTACAAGTTATGATAAATGTCTGAATATTAAATTGGTTTTGGCCGTATGAAAAATAGTAAATGAATTTTAAAAATTCGAGAGAAAAATATATGTTTAATATGGGACTATATTATGCTAAATCCCGAAATGAAATATTTTTGGAACCGATTTGGTATTTTTCATGAAAATGTTCTAGTTATGAGTAAATGAATTAAATATGTTATGTGATATAATAAAATTGGAAAATAGGATTTTATGGCTTGATAATCCTATATGAGGTATATGCAAATTTTTGATGAGGTTGTTGGTTATTGGTGATGAAATCTTATGAGTTTGGCATTTTAGGATGATTAAATGCATTAATTATTAAAGTGTAAACAATTAAAATAAATTGTTTATAAATTTAAGAAATGATTAAGATATTGTGGTAATACTAATGATATTAGATTATGAGATTATTAAGTGATTTATAACATTTGGATTAAGGTGTTATGAAATCATTTATTTATGAATCTTACTCTTGAGATTAAATCTATATGTTGATTATATTATTTTTATTATCATATATAACATTTTTATAATCCTAATGATGACATTTCTCTTTGACTTAAGTGTAATGATGGGTAGATTATTGGTATGATCGTGACTATGGGTTCTCTTTGGCCAGTAGTGCAAAGTTGTATTGTTGACTGGTATGATCATGACCATGGAATTTATAATTGAATATCTTTAGCTTAAGTGCAAATGTGAATTGATCAACATATATGGTTATAATTATAGTTTATATAAATTCTGAAATGATTATGTATTTCTTTGAGATATGAATATCTTTGGCCTGTAGTGCAAAGATCAATTATTGATGAATATCTTTGGTCCGTAGCGTAAAGATGACCCGTTGTTTAATATCTTTGGCATGTAGTGCAAAGATGACTTGTTGTTGAATATCTTTGGCATGTAGTGCAAAGATAAACTGTTGATGAATATCTTTGGCCCGTGGTGCAAAGATTAATTTATTAGTATGATTATGAACAAGAACTGTGATTTGGTATAACCATGATCTTTGATGTTTCAGGTAAAGACAGGTGATAAAAATTATATTCTTCTTGGATGCGAAGAGGAATTTAGAATCACAATTATGATTATGAGTTATTCATATGATTGTGGAAAGAAACTGTTGATTGATGTTATAGGGATAAATCATTGTTGGTAGACTTTTAATGTGGAGAAGATAATAGACTTTATATTCTATTTGACTCTTCTAATGAATTGCTCGTTCCGCAGCAACTATGGTTGAAAATTTTATCATCTACCATATGTTCTAAATCTCTGATTTATTACTCATGAAGTCTATTGATAATGTAATTATCTTTAGTCATGATATTCTTTACTGTGCTAGTTGTGCTCACCCTTTTTACTTCACAATTCCTTTAAGGTAATAAGAGTGTAGTTGGGTCGAGCGGGGATAACAGGGGAATAGTGTGATGGTTCGGGTCTGTCAAAGTTTCTCAACACATTATAAAACGGCATGACATACAATATATAATTGTATTGAGGACCTAAGATGTGTGTGTCATATATTATACGTCCCTTAATAATTGATTTTGGTGAACAACAATAGGGTGAGGCAAACCCAACTTTGGAAGGGTGTTTTGTCACTATCATACAAGATGTATAATGACATACAACCTCGTGTTATCATAAGACAGGTTTGTGCAAATCCACTCGCTGAGTATATCTACGAGCACTACCTATATGATCTTGGAGTCTATTTGAAATATAATGTTCAATTACAGACAGTGGAGATAGTTATATGTCAAGAGAAGACTCACCATTAGAAGGACCATGATAGTAACCTTCTCGTTTTTTTTGGGGTCTATTTGGTCAACCAAGGATAATTCTGTAGGCATATGATATCTATCATAACTTAGATTCATGGCCTCCTATGTACGAAGGTTTCCTTGAGCACTTCCCAAAGATTTTAATTTCTAAAACAGTTCTAGATTGTACCTTTATGTAAGGTATCACTGTGAGGTGTTGTCCATAGTTGGGACATGAGTCATAGTTGGTATTAAAACTCACAGTATATATTTTGTTGTATTTTGCACGACAATTGTAGTAATAAAGTTGTAGTTGTTTTCTCTACCATGTATTTGGCGACTCAGAATAGGTTGGATGGACTGGACCTATTTTGGGGGCGTCACAATTGGTATCAGAGCTTAGGGATATGATCTTTGGCGAAGATCAGGGAATAGAACTTAGGAGGGGAGAGACGAGTAAATCCTTCGCTAGTGTGTCCAACCCAAGCTAAATTATTTTACTTAAGTTGACAAATTGTGATATGTCAATTAACCTTTGTTTTGAAACTGTATTCTAGAATGATATCTGCAATACAGGAGATGAGCAATGGAGAAATCATGATGACAGGGAAGATGGAATCTGAAATGAAAGCAATGTATTCTCAACTCTTTGAAATACCAGGTACGTAAATTTCGGGGACGAAATTTCATAAGGAGAGGAGATTGTAAGACCCCGAATTTTATGAAATAAAAGTATTCAATTTTTTATAATTACTATTCATCAGTTACTATTCACGAGTTACTATTCATAAGTTACTATTCACGAGTTACTATTTATGAGTTAGTATTCACGAGTTACTATTCACGAATTACTATTCATGAGTTACTATTCACGAGTACTATTCACAAAGCATGATGATTTTTTTCGTAAGAAGGCATTACTCAATAATTGTTACAGTAATTACTATTCAATATTTTATTTTATTGATTCAATAATTGCTACGTTGATATTTTATATTATTGTTGTTTCAATAATTGTCACGGCACAGTATTTCCCATTTTCGGATCAATAATTCATATTATTTGGATAATATTATTAGATAACATTATTGGCAATGTCTAGAAAGTTCTGTCAATGAGAGGTTTGGTCACCTAATCTTGGCTATGAAGAAAGAGAAATTCTTCTTTGAAAGCCCTTCTTTCTGAGGAACAACACGGTTGTCGATATTGTGATTCTGTAATATTATTTGTGAATAATTAATTATTGATTTATATGATAAGGAAAATATTGATTTTTTTTGTGGATGTAGATGGAGAAATCTTTTAATGTGACAATTGTTGAAAATAAATATTTTATCTTTTTATGATAAAATAATTCATTTAAATATATTATTATATTTTAATAATATAATAATGGTGATATTTTTACAATGAATGTGGGATATATGAGTATATGAGGAGGAGTATTTTTGTTGCAATAAATACTAAAAACATGTTAAACATGTCGGTGGACCCCATTTCTTGACTGAAATTTGATTATAGCCTGTAAAATCGCCTGTTTGTGGATTTCGGTCAATTTCTATTTGGAATTTAGAAAAACTTAAACTTACAAATTGTAGAGAATGAAATTTCCTATGGAAAGGACATGTGGTTCGAATTTTTCTGATAAAAGGGCTATTTATTATGAATTATTGAAGTTCTGAAGTTCCAGAATAATTAATTTTTGGAAGTTTTAATTATTTTATTTAAGAAAAACATTTTTTTACACTTTGGTGGGCCCCACTTGCATATGTTAAATTGCTGAATTCAGATTCAAAGGTGTGCTAAGGAAATTTTATTATAAATAATATTATTTTAATAAATTTTCTGCTTTGGTGTTCTAAGCAATTTCCTATAAATAGGTGCTTAGGTTAGAATTGAAAATCACACCAAAAACTGAAGTTTTCTCTCTATTTCTCTCTATATTATCGAGTGTATATTCTTGTGAGTATTTTGATATCTTGAGTGTTGCTATACGGTGCAAGTTCGCTCAGCGTTATTCCAGTCAGAAGTACTGCTCTTTTGAGGTAAGAGATATTGTCGTTAGTATGTAAGGGTTATTATGTTTTTCAATTTCAATATTTTTCTGAACCTTCAAAAATTCTGGAAAAATTTGAAATGATATTTTGATAAGTTTTGTAGATTGTGTCCGACAATGGCAATTTTTGGATGTATAGATTAGGAGTTATGGATTTTATGAGAAAAGACTATTTTAAAAGTAACCGCTTATAACTCCTTGTGATTAACTTCAAAATTGATAAGATTTTTATTGGGAGAACATCTATATAATATCAGTATACTCTGTAAATTTCAAAAATTTTGGATAAAAGTACAAGTTATGATAAATGTCTGAATATTCGGTGGTTTTGGCCATGTGAAAAATAGTTAATGAATTTTAAAAATTCTGAGAAAAATATATGTTCAATATGGGACTATATTATGCTAAATCCCAAAAAAGAAATATTTTTGAAACCGATTTGGTATTTTTCATGAAAATATTCTAGTTATGAGTAAATGAATTAAATATGTTATGTGATGTAACAAAATTGGAAAATAGGATTTTATGGCTTGATAATCCTATATGAGGTATATGCAGATTTTTGATGAGTTTGTTGGTTATTGGTGATGAAATCTTATGAGTTTGGCATTTTAGGATGATTAAATGCATTAATTATTAAAGTCTAAATAATTAAAATAAATTGTTTATAAATTTAAGAAATGATTAAGATATTGTGGTAATACTAATGATATTAGATTATGAGATTATTAAGTGCTTTATAACATTTGGATTAAGGTGTTATGAAATTATTTATTTATGAATCTTGCTATTGAGATTAAATCTATATGTTGATTATATTATTTTTATTATCATATATAACATTCTTATAACCCTAATGATAATATTTCTCTTTGACTTAAGTGTAATGATGGGTAGATTATTGGTTTGATCGTGACTATGGTTTCTCTTTGTCCAGTAGTGCAAAGTTGAATTGTTGACTGGTATGATCATGACCATTGAATTTATAATTGAATATCTTTAGCTTAAGTGCAAATGTGAATTGACCAACATATATGGTTATAATTATAGTTTATATAAATTCTGAAATGATTATGTATTTCTTTGAGATATGAATATCTTTGGCCTGTAGTGCAAAGATCAATTATTGATGAATATCTTTGGTACGTAGTGTAAAGATGACCTGTTGTTGAATATCTTTGGCATGTAGTGCAAAGATGACTTGTTGTTGAATATCTTTGGCATGTAGTACAAAGATGAACTGTTGATGAATATCTTTGGCCCGTGGTGCAATGATGAATTTATTAATATGATTATGAACAAGAACTGTGATTTGGTATAACCGTGATCTTTGATGTTTCAGGTAAAGACATGTGATCAAAATTATCTTCGTCCTGGATGCGAAGAGGAATTTAGAATTACAATTATGATTATGAGTTATTCATATAATTGTGGAAAGGAACTGTTGATTAATGTTACAGGGATAAAACATTGTTGGTGGATTTTTAACATGGAGAAGATAATAAACTTTATGGTCTATTTGACTATTCTAATGGATTGCTCGTTCCGCTGCAACTATGGTTGAAATTTTAATCATCTACCATATGTTCTAAATCTCTGATTTATTATTGATGAAGGCTATTGATAATTTAATTATCTTTAGTCAAGATATTGATTTAATTAATGCTCACCATTTTGCTTCAAAATTCCTTTTAGGTAATAAAAGTGTAGCTGGGTCTAGCGGGGGATAACAGGGGAATAGAACGGTGGTCTATAGCTGTTGAGGTTCTCCCTAAATAGTATGAAAATAATTTTATTGAGACTTTAGATAAGTATGTCGTATTATATACATCATTTGATATTTAATTTCGGTGAACCGAATAGGGTGAGGTGAACTCAACTTTGGAAGGGTGTTTTGCCCTATCATACAAGATGTCTAATGACATACAAACTCGTGTTATTATAAGACAGGGTTGTGCACATCCACTTGCGAAGTATATCTACGAGCACTACCTATATAATCTTGGTGTTTGTTTGGAGTATAATTCTCAATTAGAGACAGTGGAGATAATTATATGTCAATAGAAGACTCACCATTGGAAAGAAGATGATAATAATCTTCTCATTTTTCTTTGGGGTCTATTGGGTCAACCAAGGATAATTCTGTGGGCATATGATATCTATCATAACCTAGACGCATGGCCTCCCATGTACGAAGGTTTCCTTGAGCACTTCCCAAAGATTTTAATTTCTAAAATAGTTTTTGACTATACCTTTATGTAAGGTGCCATTGTGACGTGCTATCCAAGTTGGTGTCCAGAGTCACAGTTGGTATATATTTGTATCAAAACTCACAACATATGTGTTGTTGTATTTTGAATGACAATTGTTGTAATAAAGTTGTAGTTATTTTCTGTACCATGTATTTGGCGACTCAGAATGGGTTGGATGGAATTGACTTGTTTTGGGGTTGTCACACAAGTATCCTAACTTTGCATTTTCTTTATGATGGACATGCGTAAGAATGTTTCTGAATTATATTATTACTGTACAGATTATTAACCCTATATTATATACGCTCATTGATTATCAACATGTTAGTATATGGTAATTCATATATATATTCTGTTCGTTAATTTCTATAAATGGTTATACAAGTGTCCCCACTTGGATAATCATTGTATTTAATCACATGTTGATACATCTTTGTTAATTACCCGTATATATATATATATATGTTGAATTATAGATTATTGTTGAACAAAATAAACCTTACTATTATCCAACTGAATTGCTTTGGTTTGGAACCCAGATAAGTATGAACATCCCTTGCATGGGAAAAATTTTTATGCACCTAAGGTGGACAGAGTGAACTATACCCTCGTTCTTGCATGTAGTGTTGATCAATACAGGGCATAACGGGCTAATCACCCTCATGCCCGTAAGTTATGACGGTTTACATATGAAGTTCTCTTTAACCTTTTCGAAAATGAAAACAATGTTCATAGTATGTCGCCTTAACCCTATTTATAGTCAATACGTAGTTTTAAAAATTTGAAAGAGGGTTGTTATGTTATTATTATCGGTTCAGATTACGTCACAACTATTGATTTGTTGTAGAAGGGTGGTATAAAGAAAATATTTAAATTCTTTCAGCTTATATATATATATATATATATATATATATAAATAATTTATTAATTTAAATGTTTTCAGCTAAGTGTGAAGAACCAAAAAGCTCATGCAGAAACAAAGGAAAAGGAAAGCTAACCAAATAAGATTTGTGGTAGATTATGTATTAGTTCGATATTATTAAAACAAGTATGATATATATTTTCTATCATGTATTGTAATGAATGTTTAAAGGTCTCGTACCTGGGGATTAGACTCTGATGATATGTAAATTAAGTTGATCTTTATATTATTGTTATTATTATTAATATTATTCGGCTCATAGAAATGGTATCGTGAAGCATCGAGTTCGGGTTTCAAGTACCCGAATTTGGGGGCTTTACAGGTTAGTATCAGAGCTTAGGGTTAAAAACCTTAGGTGGGCTAGACCTTAGGCTATAACCTTAGGAAAGTGGGAAACGTTGAAAATATAAATAACTCATATAGAGTTTAAAAAGAGATGAATTGAATAAATTCATCTTCAAACAAAATAAAAGATAACTTATATAAAACTCTTAATTGTTGTGTGTATATACTATATGCTAATCAGGATAATTTATGTGTGTAGATGTCTGGTAGAAAAGGCTTGTTATATGCTTATAGCATGAAGAAGGATCAAATCCATACACCCGAGCTAATATCGAAGCTAATAGCTGAAATAGAGGCTCACGATGAAAACAACTCAGACGAGGTGGTTATTATAGAAAATGTAGTACTAGATCCGGAGATGGTGGAACTGACAGATAGTGATTCGGACACTAAAGTTGAAGCTGATAAAGCATCAACGGAGGTGCAAGATCTGAGGAACAAGGTTTCTTCTTTGGAAAAAGGCTGTGGGAGATAGAAAAGCTGTTAAATAGTCAATTGCGTTAGGTGTTAATAGAAACAATAAAAGAACAAGATAAGCTTAAAATCCAAATTGGTCAGATGGGAGCCACAAGAAAAACATCGTGTACAGCTCTGAGCAAGAAGGGGAAAAGAAAGATAGGAGACCAGGACTTAGGAAAATTCGATAAGAAAAAAGGGAAAAGAATATGATATCTGTGCGGTTATGAGGGACATACCGGTCTATATTGTCCCGACTACAAACCAGGAGCATGTTTTATCTGTGGGATAGAAGGTCATCAGGCGAAGGGTTGTCCAAGGAAAAAGGCATAGCAAATAGGTAGTATAGGTTCTGTGGTGTATGTGTGTTTAATGTAATATATATGATAAGTATGTCTGTGAAATGTAATGTTCCCAACTTTTGTATTAGTCAAGACTGTAAATCCCGAGTTTTCTGGTCGCAAAGGGATAGTTGATGTTTAAAGCATTATGTGCTATGCTATGTAAAGTATTCGTTAAATGAATATGAATCTAAGTTTGAGAAATGAAACAAGTTTAATATATTAAACTTATGCGATAAGGTTAAGAATGTAAGTTAAATTTATGATTTTATTTAATCAGATAATGTCGCCAAGACGTCGAACTCGAATTCAAAGGGCAGAAGAATCATCAACAACAACGAGGACAACAACAAGGCATCCGATCGCGAGAACTTATGAACATGGTAGCTCAAAGCTATACGATATGGAATACCAGTAGTGAGGAACCCATGAGATAATCACTTGGAAAACTTTAAAGATTTCAAGGTGTGGGATATTTGGAATTCAAAGGTACTGTTATAAGACCGAATTTTATGAAATAAAAGTATTCAATTTTTCTTATAATTACTATTAGGTAAATGGTTAAATTGATAAAAGTTAAAGTTAAGTGTGATATATGAAATTTTTTCAAAATACACAAGTGGTTATAAAATATTAATTGTTGTGGGGAATATTCGTTTGGTCGTGGAATATTCTTTACGTCGGGAATATTAAATGCGACGCAGTAGCGACCATTTAATGGCCCCATAATGAGAATAAGCTATCGGATGAAGAAAATGACAAAATTAAGTTTTTATAAATAGCAGTAATCAAGTATTCAATTAACATTGTTGGAATACCCGGTTGGTAAAAATAAAGTAATCTGGCGTTGTTGTTGCGAGTAGCATTACGGTATTACACGATATTTTAAATTATTGATTCTTACGTAAGAAGGCACTACTCAATAATTGTTATAGTAATTCTTTATTCAATATTTTATTTTATTGATTCAATAATTCTTTGCGTTGATATTTTATATTATTGTTGTTTCAATAATTGTCACTGCACAGTATCTCCATTATCAAAACAATAATTCATATTATTTGAATAATATTATTAGATAGCATTATTGGCAATGTCTAGAAAGTTCTGTCAAGGAGAGATTTGGTCACCTAATTGCGCGCCAGTAAGGAGAAATCCTTATCGGAAAGCCCCCTCTTTCCTGGGAACGGCCTAGTTGTCATAATTGTGATTCTGTAATATTATTTATGAATAATTAATTATTAATTTATATGATAAGGAAATATTTATTTGATTTGGATATAAATTATGGGTTTATTTATGTGGTTATAAATGATGGAATTAATGTTGAGGTGTTTTATCAGTATTTTGTCGGATTGGAGGTATTAAAAGATCAAATCGGTGTTATTACAGCTTTATTGTGTGAGTTATAATATTTAATCAAATAGTTGGATTGTTGTAATTTTTGGATATGTTATACATATATAAGTTGAGTATATGTCCACAAATTTTGAGCAGTTAAAAAGAGCGTATAATTTGTTATGAATTTTAAGAGGTGGTGATTAGAAAATTAGGTTATAAATGATTTTGGTGAAAAATTCTAGAATTGGTGGGCCCCACTTTTGGTTGGTGAGAAATGTGCTCAATTGAATTTTCAAATGTGGTGGTGGGAATAGTAGAAGAGTAAAGCCATCGAGGTTGCGAGTTAAGTCTGCTTCGGTGTCTTAACATTTTCCTATAAATAAAAGGGCTAAGTTAGAATTGAAAATCACACCAGAATTCATAAGTTTTCTCCCTTTTTCTCTCTAGATTATCAAGTGTATTTTGTGAGTATTTAGATACTTGGTGAGTTGCTATTCATCAGTGAAAGTTTCCTTCAACATTACATCCAGATATCCGGTTAGAAGTCTTTGCTCTTTTGAGGTAAGGGATAGTAAGGGATTGTAAGGGATAGTAAGGGATAGTAAGGGATATTAAGGGATGTTATATTCTTCATAATGATGTTATTATTTCAATATCATTATACTGACATATTGGTATGGATCTTATTGTGGAATTTCTACCTTTTTGAGTTGGGGTTACTATTCACGTATACGGCACTATTCATGTATATGGCACTATTTACGTATATGACATTATTTATGTATACGGTACTACGAATACGGAGTACTATTCATGAGTTACTATTCATGAGTTACTATTCACGAGTTACTATTCACGAGTTACTATTCATGGGTACTATTCACGACAAAATTGGTTTCTTTTTCTGACCAAATTATCGCGTTGATTTATGAATCTTATTCTTGAAATTAAATGCAGTTGTTGATCATATTGTTTTTATTATCATTTATAACATTTTTATAATCCTGGTGAAGAAATTTCTCTTTGACTTGAGTGTAAAGATGGGTAGATTATTGGTATGATCATGACTATGGGTTCTCTTTGGCCAGTAGTGCAAAGATGAATTGTGACTAGTATGATCATGACCATTGAATTTACAATTGAATATTTTTAGCTTAAGTGCAAAGGTGAATTGATCAACATGGTTATAATTATGGTTTATATAGATTTTGAAATGATTATATATTTCTTTGAGATGTGAATATCTTTGGCCTGTAGTGCAAAGATGACCTGTTGAATATCTTTGGCTCGTAATGCAAAGATGACATATTGAATATCTTTGGCTCGTAATGCAAAGATGACCTGTTGTTGAATATCTTTGGCCTGTAGTGCAAAGTTGACTTGTTGATGAATATCTTTGGCCCGTAGTGAAAAGATGAATTTATTAGTATGATTATGAACATGAACTGTGATTTGGTATAACCATGATCTTTGATGTTTCAGGTGATAAAAAATATCTTTGTCCTGGATGAGAAAAGAAATTTAGAACTACAATTACGATTATGAGTTATATACGTGATTGTGGACAGGAATTGTTGATTGATGTTATAGGGATAAAACATTGTTCGTGGACTTTTAACATGGAGAAGATAATAGACTTTATGGTCTATTTGACTCTTCTAATGGATTGCTCGTTCTGCTGCAACTATGGTTGAAAAATTTTATCATCTACCATATGTTTTAAATCTCTGATTTATTACTGATGAAGGCTATTGATAATTTAATTATCTTTATTCATGATATTCTTTACTGAGCTAGTTGTGCTCACCCTTTTGCTTCACAATTCCTTTCAGGTAATAAAAGTGTAGCTGGGTCGAGTGGGGGATAACAGGGGACAGTGGTCTATAGCTATTGAGGGTGAGGCGAACCCAACGTTGGAAGGGTGTTTTGTCACTATCATACAAGATGCCTAATGACATACAACCTCGTATCATCATAAGACAGGGATGTTCTCATCCACTTGCTGAGTATATATACGAGCACTACCTATATAATCTTGGTGTTTATTTGAAGTATAATTCTTAATTAGAGACAGTGGAGATAATGATATATCAAGAGAAGACTTACCATTGGGAAGAATATGATAGTAATCTTCTTGTTTTTCTTTGGGGTCTATTGGGTCAACCAAGGATAATTCTATGGCCATATGATATCTATCATAACCTAGACGCATGGCCTCCCATGTACGAAGGTTTCCTTGAGCACTTCCCAAAGATTTTAATTTCTAAAACAGTTTTTGAGTATACCTTTATGTAAGTTATCACTGTGAGGTGCTGTCCACGGTTGGGACATGTGTCACATTTGGTATATATTTGTATCCAAACTCACAGCATATGTGTTGTTGTATTTTGTACTACAATTGTTGTAATAAAGTTGTAGTTGTTTTCTGTACCATGTATTTGGCAACTCAGAATAAGTTGGATGGTATGGACCTATTTTGGGGTTGTCACAGTTGGTATCAGAGCCATAAGTGTGAAGAGCCCCGAGCCTCTCGTTGGTGACTTCCTGTTGATGGGGGATGCACCGAAGCCAGACTCTCCGTAGGGGACGCCGTCTTTCGGTGGCAAGCTAATAGGTATCATTGTGAGGTGTGATGAGTAGGTTTTATACATATGAATCCGATATTATTAAACTTAATTATTGCTATCTTTAATTGTTTTTTAGTATCTTTTTATATCATTTTTGTGTTTATTTTGTGTAGGTTGGAGTTGGAGGGACAAATTGGTCATTTTGAGAGAAGAAAAGGTCAAAATCATTAAAATTAGAGTGAGTGGCATTTTGTAATTACGTGGTCTGGTCAAGCGCCCCAGGCGCTTGAAATGCTTGTGTTGAGCGCCTAGGCGCTCGTATGTGTGCAAAAAGGAGGATTTTCTACTTCCAAGTGGGTGGTTGAAGCCAAAAGGAATCTGAATGAGAGGGAGACTAATACAAATAGGAGGAGACTTTAGAAAAGACGTATCACTCAATTTTTCAAGGATTCGCAGAGAGAACAACGAAGAAAAAACACGAAGGAAAATTGCAAGGGTGAAGATCAAAGAGAGAGTATTGGAGAAAATTGAGTTTCTTCTTCTCTTCTCTAGTTTTATCTTTTGTAATTATCTGGGATGTTTGGATTATTAATCTGGATGATGTTTTTCTTTATTATTAGCATGAACTAAATTTTCATTAAGATTGCAACGGAACTTGGTATGAAGTTTAAATTGAACCTTCCCATTGAATGAAAGTTGGTTTTTATTGAATTGTTTATTATATCTTTTGCTTATTGATTAATTATTTGGCCAACAATCATTTGGATAATCTATATAAAATTGGAAGATGGAGTATAGATTAAGATCTGGATATGATAACATTTGTTCATATAATCTGAATAGGGTTAATATGATTAGCATGTAGGATAGGAATATACCTATGTGTCTTTTGTATCCTTTGAAAGAATTTATGCGTAAACCCTAATTAACTTGATTCACATAGGAATATAGTGAATTAATTGAGAAGGGTGTTCCTTGTAATTTTGTGTCTTAAGGATCGGAGTTAGGAGGATTTGTTCACGTGATTTGGAAAAAGTGTGTGAATTTTATAAATCATTCTTGGATAATGATTCATATTAATTAATTGCTTTAAATGGGAAGTGAATTGATTTAAATGAAATACCAAGGAAGTTGTAATCTTAACCGTTAAATCAATGAGTTATTCTTGTGAAGTTTTGATTTTTAATCATTAGTTTTGTTAAGTTTAAATTTCAAATCAAAACAAAATTTTGTAGTTTAAAATAGGATTAATTGCATTAGAATTAGTAATTGATAAATATTAGTCTATTTCCTCGTGGGAACGATATCCTTGCTTGCTGAATATTATAATTGAACGCGTATACTTGCGTGGTAAAGTGCTATTAAAAAAAGGCAACAAGTTTTTTGGCGTGTAGATTTCGGGAAATTAGTTTATTATTTTGTCATTATTGATTTTTATAGCGTTAATCTTAATTTAAACTTTTCTTTTTTCTGTTCTATTCAGGTGTTCTTGACTAGTGTATGCAAACGCGATTGAAGAAGCTAGATTTATTGCCTTACGAGGACGACATCGACAAAAGGTTTCAGCGGTTGCGTAAGTGGGTTAAAGAAACCAAAGAGGCACTTGATAAGAAAGATACTATGGCTGAAGAAGAGCAAAAAGCACTGCCTGCGGGATTATGCTACTCTGGCGCTGTTCTTGAAATTCAGTCGAGTATTACGAGGCCTGCCATTACTGCTACAAGTTTTGAGATAAAACCGGGGACAATACAGATGATTCAAAATTCATGTCAGTTTGGAGGGTTACCAAATGATGATCCGAACGATCACATAGTCAGCTTTATAGAAATCTGCGATACTTTCAAGTATAATAATGTGTCAGAGGATGCAATAAGGCTAAGGCTGTTTCCATTTACTCTCAGAGATAAGGCTAAGAGTTGGCTCCATTCACTACCACCAGGCTCGATTACTACATGGAACGACCTAGCCCAGAAATTTCTTGCAAAGTTTTTCCCGCCTGCAAAAACAAAGAAAGTTATGAACGATATCTTCTCTTTCGTTCAAAGAAGATTGTAATCACTATATGAAGCATGGGAGAGATTTAAAGACTCATTGAGAAAATGTCCACACCATGGGATTCCTAAATGGCTTCATGTGCAAACTTTTTATAACGGTTTATTAAGCACAGTGAGATCGAGTATAGATGCTGCAGTGGAGGAGCTATTATGGCCAAGAATTGTGATGAGGGGTATCAATTGCTTGAAACCATGGCAGCTAATAATTATCATGGCCAACAAAGAAGAACGACGCAAACCAAGGACGATGAGGGGTTTATGAAGTGGATGCGATGACAAAGATTATCACTCAAGTGACAAATTTCGATTTACGCTTACTTAAAAAAGATAGATGCACTTGGGTACAAACCAGCCTCGAAAATGGAAACTATTTGTGAAATATATGCGGTAGCCACTCAAGTGATCGATGTGCAATAAATCTCGAGTCATCCGGTTTGTTTCCAGTTATAACAAAAGAAGGCGCTTATCCAAACAAATACAATCCAGAGTGAGAAAACAACTCAAATTTTTCTTGGAGTAATAATCGGTCACATGCTCAAGCCCAAGCTCCAAGGCAATCATATCCACCGGATTTCAAAGCCACATCAACAATCTCAACAACACCCACAACCTCATCAACCCGATAAGCTATCACAAATGGAAGAATTGTTGGCAAGATTGGCAACTCGGTTTGAAGCCACAACAAAAACCAATCACCGCAATAAAGAATCTTGAGAACCAAATTGGGCGAGATAGCTAGTGCTTTGAATACTAGAACTCCGGTTCTTTACCTAGTGATACGGAGAAAATCCAAGGAATGATGGAAATGAACATTGTAAGGCGATTACACCTTCGAGAAGTGGGAAGGAGTTGACTCTGATTTAGAGCGGACAAAAGAAAATAATTTCGCCGAGGATGGTGAAAAGAGAGTGGAAATTCGAGAGAAAGTAAACTGGGGAAAATGTTGTGAAAAAACAACAAGAAGATAAGCAAACAACAGTCGTACCACCCGTGCCGTTTCCTCAAAGATTTCAAAAGCAGAAATTAGATAGACAATTTTCAAAATTTTTAGAAGTGTTCAAAAAGCTGCAAATCAACATTCCATTCGCAGATGCTTTAGAACAAATGCCTAGCTATGCAAAAATTCATGAAAGATATTTTAGCAAGAAAGAGGAAGCTAGGGATTTTGAAAGCGTAAGCGTTGATGAGAAGAATGTAGCGCAATTCTGCAAAGAAAGTTACCACCGAAGTTGAAGGATCCGGGTAGCTTCACCATACCGTGTACGATTGGACCCCAGTTCTTTAACAGATGTTTGTGTGATTTGGGTGCGAGTATTAACTTGATGCCGCTTTCGATCTACACGCAGTTAGGATTACCAGCACCAAAGCCAACAAATATCTCTTTACTCGCAGATAGATCAGTGACATACCCTAGGGGCATTGTGGAAGACATATATTAGTGAAGGTGGACAAATTCATATTTTCGGTGACTTCATTGTGTTGGACTATGAAGAGGATAAAGACATACCCATTATCCTTGGAAGACCATTTTAGCCCTTTGGAAGGACATTAATTGATGTACAAAAGGGAGAGTTAACGATGAGAGTCCAAGATGAAGAAGTAACGTTTAATGTTTTCAAGGCTATGAAATTCCCGAAGGGAGAGGAAGAGTGCTTTAGAGTTGATCGATTGAAGAAGCAACTAAGAGAGGTATTTAGTGAATTTGTGAATGAAGACCCTCTTGAAAGTGCATTGGTTAGTGAAAATTTATTTGATGATTCAACTGTGCTAGAATGGGTTCAAATGTTAGATTCAGCACCGAAGTTCACACGAAGTTTGCAAAAATTTGAACCTATGAATTTTTGGGGAAAACCGGATGAAAAGGTAAAATCATCTTTAGAAAAACCACCCACCTTGGAACTTAAGCCATTGCCTAACCATCTACGGTATGCCTACCTTGGTTCTTCTTCTACCTTTCCAGTTATTATTTCTGCATCACTTGATAAGGTTCAAGAAGAAAAGCTACTAAGGGTACTTCGGCAATTCAAGACTGCTCTTGGGTGGACTCTTGCGGATATCAAGGGAATAAGCCCATCAATTTGCATGCATAAGATTCTATTGGAAGATGAAGCAAAACCGATTATTGAACAACAACGAAGACTCAATCCCATCATGAAGGAAGTTGTAAAAAAAGAAATCATTAAATGGTTGGATGCGGGAATTATCTACCCTATCTCAGATAGCTCATGGGTAAGTCCAGTTCATTGTGTGCCAAAGAAAAGGGGAATGACAGTAGTTGCAAATGAGCGTAATGAATTGATCCCGACTCGAACAGTTACGGGTTGGAGGGTGTGTATGGATTATAGAAAGTTGAACAATGCCACCGTGAAGGACCATTTTCCTCTACCATTCATAGATCGGGATGTTGGGCCGGGCTTGCGGGATATGAGTATTATTGTCTTTGGGATGGATACTCGAGGTTATAACCAGATTGCCATTGCACCGAGGATCGGGGAGAAGACGACATTCACATGCCCATATGGTACCTTTGCTTTTCGCAGAATGTCTTTTGGATTATGTAATGCACTTGTACGACATTTCAACGGTGTATGATGGCTATTTTCTCCGATATGGTCGAACAAAATCTTGAGGTATTTATGGATGATTTTTCAGTTTTTGGGGATTCATTTGATTATTGTTTGGAAAATCTCACTCTCGTGCTCAAACGGTGTATGGAAACGAATTTGGTTTTAAACTGGGAGAAATGTCATTTTATGGTGCAAGAGGGAATAATCTTGGGTCATCGAGTGTCATCAAAAGGAATTGAAGTTGATAGAGCTAAGATCAAAACCATCGAGAGCCTGCCACCACCTATTTCAGTAAAGGGTATTCGAAGTTTTTTGGGACACGCTGGTTTCTATAGACGATTTATAAAAGACTTCTCCAAAATCACGAAACCACTTTGCAATCTTTTGGAGAAGGATGTCCCATTCAACTTTGATCAAGCATGCCTAGAAGCTTTTGATGTGTTGAAGAAAAAACTTGTTACCGCACCTGTAATCATAGCGCCAGATTGGAGTATCCCATTCGAATTAATGTGTGATGCTAGCGACTTTTGCGATTATTGGCGCGATTCTTCGCCAACGAAAGGATAAAATTTTTCATGCTATATACTATGCTAGTAAGACATTAACGGATGCCCATTTGAATTATACCACTACTTGAGAAGGAGCTATTAGCGATTGTTTATGCATTTGATAAATTTCGATCATATTTGATTGGGACAAAAGTTATCGTGTTTATGAGATCATTCGACAATTAAGTACTTAATAGCGAAAAAGAAGGATGCTGGGCCGAGATTAATTAGATGGGTATTATTGCTACAAGAGTTTGACTTGGAGATCCGGGACCAGAAAAGGAATGATAATCAAAGTTCTTGATCATTTATCACGATTAGAGAATGCAGAACTATAAAAAGATGACACAATGTTGATTAATGAATTTTTCCCGGATGAACAACCTTGCGCAGAAGGATGGATACTCCATGGTATGCTGATTACGTAAATTTCATTGTGAGTAAGGTGTTTCCACCAGATTTAACAAGTCAATGAAGAAGAAATTTCTCCATGATGTGAAAGCAAGATTTATGGGATGAGCCATTTTATTTAAACAATGTGGAGATCAAGTCATAAGAAGGTGTGTTAGGAAGTTGAAATGGAAAATATTCTCTACCAATGTCATGCATCTAACTACGATGGACATTTTGCGGGAGAAAGAACGGCAGCTAAGGTGCTTCAATGTGGGTTCTTCTGGCCAACACTCTTTAAGGATGCCCGAGTGTTTTCATTGAAATGTGATAGATGCCAAAGAGTGGGTAATATATCAAAGCAACAAGAGATGCCACTAAACATGATCTTAGAAGTCGAATTGTTTGATGTTTGGGGCATCGACTTCATGGGACCATTTCCATCATCTTTTAGCAACTCCTATATACTTCTAGCGGTGGACTACGTTTCGAAGTGGGTAGAAGCTATAGCATCGCCCACCAATGATGCTAAAGTTGTGGTTACGTTCATTCGAAAGACTATTTTCTCTAGATTCGGCACTCCTCGTGCAATCATTAGTGATGAAGGCACACACTTTTGGTAATAAGCGTTTTCAACCTATTCTCGCTAAGTACGGAGTCACTCATAAGATAGCTACGGCTACCATCCACAAACAAGCGGTCAAGCCGAGGTATCTAATCGAGAAGTGAAGCGAATCCTCGAGAAGATAGTGAACCCTAGTCGGGAAAGACTGGGCTAGTAAGTTGGATGATGCTTTATGGGCATATCGCATACCTTTACAAAACTCCGATAGGGATGTCTCCGCATGAGTTAGTATATGGGAAGGCATGCCATCTTCCAGTTGAACTAGAACACAGTGCTTATTGGGCAATTCGAAAGTTAAACTTTGATATGCATGCTGCGGGAGAGAAACGCCTCTTACAATTGGACCAAATGGATGAATTCAGACTCCAAACATACGAGAACGCGAAGTTATATAAAGAAAAGGTTAAGAGGTGGCATGATGAGAAAATTCTGGAAAGAAAGTTTGAAACAGGGCAAACAGTGTTATTATACAATTCAAGGCTTAAATTGTTTCCAAGAAAGTTGAAATCCCGTTGGTCAGGGCCATTTATCATTACAAAAGTTTATCCTCACGGAGCTGTGGAGGTGGAAGACCGGGATGCTAAACGTAATTTCAAAGTCAACGGTCAGAGATTGAAACACTACTATGGGGGTTGTGTTGATCGTGAAAGGACATCGGTCAACCTTGCTGATTAGAACAGAGAAGAAAGTCAGGCTGAAGACTATAAACCAAGCGCTAACTGGGAGGCAACCCAGGAATTTTTATTGTTATTTTCTATTTTTTACTTTTATTTTGTTTAATTTGCTTTACTGTTAGTTTATTTAGTGGTTAAACTTTTATAATTTAGGTTTTGTTACACCCCTTATGTTCTCTAACATGATATTTGATTGATTTCAGGGTAGGAAACATGAATTCTTATTTGGCGGGTTTGACTAATGGCCACTACGACTACCCCAAGCACTTATGAGCTCAATAGAAGAATATCCATTTGTCAAATTCTCATATTTCTAATCATTTCCCTCATTTTTAGTGTTATTGAATTGCTAAGTGGTGTAGGTTATTTATTTATTTATTTATTTTATTTAGGCGAATCTTTAATGTTGGTTAGTTTTCTTTTATTTTAGAATGTAGTTTATCTAGGTTATGGTTTTAGAATAAGTCTTAATTTAAGTTGTGGTATGCAGGTTGGGAGCACAAAGAAGCAAACAGTAAACCAAAGGCCCAAGACATGCCCAAGCGCCTAGGCGGCCAAGCCAGGCACAAGCCAAGCGCCTAGGCGCCCACTGCATGATAGCTCAGACGAGCACCAAGCGCTGGCGCCCATACCTAAAGTTAAACCAAGCGCCTAAGCGCCCAAGTCAGAGAGCCATACAATACCCCAAGCGCCTAAAGCGGTCCAAATCAAGCAATTCTAAGCGCCTAGGCGCTCCATGCGTACCACACATACTGCTACCTAGCGCCTAAGCGGTCCAGCCAAGGCATACTCAAGCGCCTAGGCGCTCATGCTGCAACTTTTAAAAAAAAATATAAGCCCTAATCGGGCAATACAAATCCAAACCCAAATCAAACACTCTCTTGCTCTCCCACTCCAATTCAAACTCACTCAAATCACAACCCTCCTCTAATTTAGCCACTATAATCAACGTTTTCTTGTATAAGCCTAATCAAACACTCAATCTCCTACCCAAACCAAGGCACTTAATCTCCATATGGTCGTCCTTCATCACCAATTCGGGCACCAACTCACATTCAAGCCACATCTATCTGAAGTAAGTGCTCAACCCTCAAAAAAATTGCTCCTACAACTTTGATTGGAACATCATATCTGGCTATAACCAAGTAAGTGCACAAGATTTTATTGCAAATTATTTGGTTTTGCTTGGATAGTAGCTAAGGTAGTAAGTTGAAGTTGGTTATTTCATTGTGTTGGCTTAAGTGGATTTGGGTACTTCTCATTGTTGCTTGTATTGCATTGGACGACTAGTGTGCTTAGTTATTGACAAATTTGGTGAAAATTAAGTTTGGGGGAGTGCCTACCAATAGTGTTCAAAATTTGTGCACACCAAGTGTTCGATACATTGTCACAAAGAGGATTGGCCCATACTAAGCCTCTGAACATTGTCTATTGGGCAAGCAATTCACACACAAGACTCATGGCTACTAAAAGGCAAAGAGGCGAGACTTCGGGCACTTCGACTAAGTATAACAAAAAGAGATTTGTAAGTGCTAGTGCATCCGAAAGATATTACAATGTGCTTTCTAGTAAAACGCTAATTCCTGAGCGTGGATTATTGCCAGAGGCAGAAGATGGGGAGTTACTACAAATGATTGAAAGTAGAAGATGGGGTAACTTTGCATCCCAACCGGATTCATCGGTCATTAAAATTTAAGGAATTCTATGCCAATGCAAAAGATGTTGTTGGTAACATAATTTGGGTTCGCGGAAAATCAGTGGAGGTCAGTTTTAGGATAATAAATGCTTACTACGGCTTGAACATAATACCCAATAATGGTTACATGCAATATTTAGAGCACGAAAGCTGAGACTACGTTGAGATCATTCAAGCTTTGTGTGTACGGAACAACATGGAAATTAACAGATCAACAAGAAGTCGTTTTGTTCTGCATCCACACTAAGCGCTTATGGGAAAGCATGGCATGCCTTTATTTGTGTGCAAGTTAATGTCTTGGTGTAGGCATATGAGTGATGTTATAAATCAACGGGCAGCGTTGCTTTTCTACATTGCACAAGGAAAAACGATAGATGTGGGTCATGTTATACATGATTCAATTGACAAAGCAATTCGAGGAGGGACCTCAGGTGGATTACCTCACCCATCTTTGATCACTGGACTATGTCAACAAGCTGGAGTCAAATGGGATGCCAAGAAGCTAGACAACCTCCCTTAAGCTGCGATTGACCACTCGCTTATTAAGAAGTACAAGGTATGGGGTGGTGGTATACCACACCCGAGAGGGTTAGGGTTCATTATCGTGCCTCCCGAGTCTGCACCGAGCCTAATCAACAATTACACGATAATCCTCCTACAGCTGGAAGTTCTAGGCCACCACCAAATTTTTTTGAAGATATTCGCCGAGAATTAAGAAATCAAACTAGAAGGATTGACATGGTGGCTACTAAAGTTCAACAGGGTTTTGACCGGGTTGAAAGAAATCAAGATAGCCTAGCTCAGCGACAAACAGAGATGTATCAGAATTGTAGTGCAAAGATTCCTAGAGATGTTTGACCGCGATGAATCCATTGCCGCTCCCTACCAATTTCCCCATTGTCTGCGTAAGATCTCCTACCGATCTACCCCCTGAAGATGAGGTTGATGAAGAAGAAGACGAGGATACTGACGAGGAATAAGGCGTCTATCTTTCAGGGAAGTCCTCAGTGCCTAATTTCTTATGTTTTGTTTGTTATATACAATGAGGACATTCAGATAGGTGAAGTTTGGGGTGCATTCTTCCAGCCCAAGTTGCATTCATGTAGTATTCATTTAGTAGTTTTGCATTCATGTAGTATTCATTTAGTAGTTTTTGCATTCATGTAGTATTCATTTCAGTAGTTTTTCATGTAATTTTCATTCTACTTTCTTAAAAAAAAAAATTAAAAAAAAAAAGAAGAAGAAAATTTCAAATATTTGCATGTTTCCAGCTGTTAGATAGTTTAAGTCTGTTTTGGCCGTTGATGAGATTGGAATTAAGTAGACAAGTATAGTAATCGATCGTTAAGGCGTGATGTGATTTCTTGTCATGATTTGAATCTTTACTGTTTGAAACCCGATATAATAAGGATATACGAAGAAAACAACTATGTTGGTGATTGAGTCTAAATTGACACATAGTGGACTTCTTGAGGATAATACTAGTTTGAATGAATGAAAGACATGAATAGGCGGAGATGACTGAATTTAGACAAAAACTTAAGTTTGGGGGAAAAATTTGGGATATATAAGCTTCAAAAGAAAAAAAAAAATACCGTGGCTAGTTTTGTTTCGGGGCCTTTGTTACTTGAGCAAGTACGCCCGAAGGGGTGTCTTAACACCTAGCGCCCTAAGGTCTTATATGGTCTGGGAGTCGTTGGTTGAAAGCTCGCTAAGGGGTAGCACTGTTAGCCTAATGGAATGAGACATTGCACAGTCATGGTTTAAAAAAAAATAATAAAACGGGAAAAGAGCAAAAAGCCCCCATAATGATAAGTAAAGCATAAGTATCCCGGATTGGACTTTTGAATTTGGTGGATGTTTGACTTTAGTTGGATCTAGCTTGTTCGTGAATTTTGTGAGTTGACACTATATGACGCCTTTAAAGAGATCTATTATGTTTTGTATTTAGCATTATATTAGTTAGCATTGTTGTTCAGCACACACACACTATATCAGTAATAACAGGGTAAGATTTGATGATTGACTAGGAAATTATTAATCTGTCTTGATATGATGTACTAGCATGTTTAATCGATTTCTCCGAGGCTTGATGAATAGATTTTATTCGTTTGATTCTTTGAAATTTTAGGCACGTAGATAATGTATTGCATATTTAGTTATCAGATTGTGTTTTATTGCTTGAGGACAAGCAATTGGTTAAGTTTGGGGGTATTTGATGAGTAGGTTTTATACCTATGAACCGATATTATTAAACTTAATTATTGCTATCTTTAATTGTTTTTAGTATCTTTTATCTGTTTTTTGTGTTTATTTTGTGTAGGTTGGAGTGGAGGGACAAATTGGTCATTTCGGAGAAGAAAAGGTCAAAAATCATTAAAATTAGAGTCGAGTGGCATTTTGTAATTATGTGGTCTGGGTCAAGCGCCTAGCGCTTGAAATAGCTTGTGTTGAGCGCCTAGGCGCTCATGTGCGGCAAAAAGGAGGATTTTCTACTTCCAAGTGGGTGGTTGAAGCCAAAAAGGAATCTGAATGAGAGGGGAGACTAATACAAATAGGAGGAGACTTTAGAAAAGACGTATCACTCAATTTTTCAAGGGATTCGCAGAGAGAACAACGAAGAAAAACACGAAGGAAAATTGCAAGGGCTGAAGATCAAAGAGAGAGTATTGGAGAAAATTCAGAGTTTCTTCTTCTCTTCTCTAGTTTTATCTTTTGTAATTATCTGGGATGTTTGGATTATTAATCTGGATGATGTTTTTCTTTATTATTAGCATGAACTAAATTTTCATTAAGATTGCAACGGAACTTGGTATGAAGTTTAAATTGAACCTTCCCATTGAATGAAAGTTGGTTTTTATTGAATTGTTTATTATAGCTTTTGCTTATTGATTAATTGTTTGGCCAACAATCATTTGGATAATCTATATAAAATTGGAAGATGGAGTATAGATTAAGATCTGGATATGATAACATCTGTTCATATAATCTGAATAGGGTTAATATGATTAGCATGTAGGATAGGAATATACCTATGTGTCTTTTGTATCCTTTGAAAGAATTTATGCGTAAACCCTAATTAACTTGATTCACATAGGAATATAGTGAATTAATTGAGAAGGGTGTTCCTTGTAATTTTGTGTCTTAAGGATCGGAGTTAGGAGGATTTGTTCACGTGATTTGGAAAAAGTGTGTGAATTTTATAAATCATTCTTGGATAATGATTCATATTAATTAATTGCTTTAAATGGGAAGTGAATTGATTTAAATGAAATACCAAGGGAAGTTGTAATCTTAACCTGTTAAATCTGCAGTTATTCTTGTGAAGTTTTGATTTTTAATCATTAGTTTTGTTAAGTTTAAATTTTAAATCAAAAACAAAATTTTGTAGTTTAAAATAGGATTAATTGCATTAGAATTAGTAATTGATAAATATTAGTCTATTTCCTCGTGGGAACGATATCCTTGCTTGCTGAATATTATAATTGAACGCGTATACTTGCGTGGTAAAGTGCTATTAAAAATAAGGCAACAAGGTGCTGACACAAGTTGGTGTCTAGAGTCACATTTGGTATCAGAGCTTAGGGATATGATCTCTGGCGGAGATCGGGGAATATAACTAGGAGGGGAGAGATGAGTAAATCCTTCGCTAGTGTGTCCTACCTAAGCTTATTTGTTGGTCAATCATAATATCGGGATATTATGTGATATGTTAATTTGTTTAATTAACCCTTGTTTTATGGCAGTATTTGAGAATGGCTACTGAGGATGTTAACAATGGAGTGAATGAGACCGTGGGGATACCTCTAATCACTAACCATGATAATGTGATGTCAGACGAAGAAGGAATTAGAGATATCCATGTGGTGAGTGAAGAATTGATAGTTGCACCCGAGATAGTCATAGAGGTAACAGCTGAGAGTGAGGAAGAAGAGGTACCTGAGGAGAGTTTATTAGAGGTATTATATGATCAAAATATAGAATTTCAAAATCGTATTCATGAGTTAGAAGAGCAGGCTAAAGAACGACAAGCATTCGTGGTAGCTAGGGTAGCTGAAGGGCAGAAGACTGCTTTTGCTACTTACATGATGAATGGGGAGGCAAACTTTTGGTAGGACGCGAATCAGGCGAGGGCAGGAGAAGGTGTAGTTACATGTGATATGTTTATGACACTGTTCTTTGAGAACTACTTTTCATCTAGTATGCAGGCTAGGATGGAGGTAAAATTTTTGGAATTGAAGAAGGAAAATATGACAGTGTCAGAATACGTCGCTAGGTTTAATGAGTTGGCTAGGTTTGCCCCGCATCAAGTTGATACGCAGGCTAGAAAAACGATAAGGTTTGAGCTGGGATTAAAACCTTGGCTCTACAATAAGGTGGCAGTGTTGTAGATCCCTACATTTGCAGCACTCATGGAGAAAGCAATTATAACTGAGGAGGGGAGTGAGGCCATGAGCCTCTACAACAAGGAAAGGTAGAATAAGGGTAAGGTTGAAATAGATGGGAAGGTGGAAATTAATAGTGGGAGTAGGGGTGGTAGTAGCAAGAGGAAGGAGAGCAATTTTGGAAGTGTGAAGGTAAAACAAAAAGGTGCGAAGAAGTAGATGGTGTCGTGTAAGACTTGTGGAAAGAACCACTCTGGGGAGTGTTTGAAGGGGAAATTTGTATGCTATAAGTGCGAGCAGGAGGGCCATATCTCTCCCAACTACCCCAATCCTAGGATAAGCAGTGGGTGTTTTCTGTGCGAATCGACTGAGCACAAGGTGAAGGATTGTCCGAAGAGGCGGGCGGAGGCAAGAGGTGTGAATGCTGGCAAGGGCAGCGGGATGTTAGCAATCAAAGGACCTACGTCATCCAGCAAGCCAACAAAATCAACAACAAGGGTCTACAACATGACTGTCCAGGATACGATGGCAGCTGGTAATGGAACTCCAGGTATTATTCGTATAACTTTTATTTCCTTATACATGATTTTTCTATATATAGTAAATTATTTTATAAAGAAATTTTAGAGGAGGAATTTGAGTTCTTTTAGAAATCAAATTTTTTCGTTTAATCAGATAGACATGTTTTATGTGAATAGTTAAAGATCAGTTCGATCAAAGTTGATCAAGATCTAATTTAAATGATTGTGTATACTATGTACCCTAGTATGTATAGGTTTTAAAATGGTGATTCCGGGAACAGAATCTTTATAAGAGAGGGTGAATGTAACAACCCGATATTTTCTATATAATTAAATCAGAAATTTTGCGTATAATTTTTTTTTTATTTTAGGATGAGGATTTGTACAAGATAAGGTGTATATGTATTTATGTGATAAATAAAAATATATTTATTGCATGAATATTTACAAATAATTTTATTTTAAAATTATTGATTATTATAAAGTATATTCTTATAATATTTAATTTTATAGTAGAAATGTTTTTATTAATTATTTTCCATGAAAATATAATTATAATTTATTTAAATAATATATGAAATTATTTTTAGAATAATTATAATAATTATTTTATTATATGAATTTTGGTACAGATTATTAAGCTAATTAATTTACCTTAATTATTAAGGTTAAATATGCAAGAAAAATCAGATATGGAATCCAAACCCTAAATTTGGATTTTGATCAATGGATGAGAATAATAATATAATATTAAGTATATTTTGATATTTTAGTGCTATAAATATGTACTGTATGTACGTATTGATAGTGGTTGGTCAATTATGGTACAATATTTGAAAATCCTAATTTTACTATGTTAAACCCTAACTTGAAACTCAAACCGGGGTTTGTGATTGGTAGGAAATTGTGGTACGTGATTTATGACCATTATTATATTATGCTAATTAGGTGAACCTTAATTATTGTCTAGAAACCCTAATTATAAATTAGAAACCCTAATTTCTAATTTAAAACCCTAATTACTAAGTTGGTAACTCTAATTATTATTTTAATAAATAATTATGTTCAGTAGGAAACCCTAATTCATAATTTATGGAACACTAATAATATCAAGAAACCCTAAGTATTTTTTAAAACCCTAATTTTAATTAGTAAGTTATAATTAAAATTTTATTAAACTTTAATCTTAATTTTTCAAACCCTAGAAATTATTTGGGAAACCTTAAGGTTTAAAATCTAGTGATTAAACCCTAGATTCAAGTACCATTGACAAGAATACCCTTAAAATAACAAGGTAAATAACCAAATTACCATTTTTTTAAATTTTAAAGTTAAATATAGTTGTGGCCAAAAATTATGCCACGTCTCTTGAGCCATTATCAAACACCTTTCATCAGCCAACATAAACCACATAACACCAATTTTAACCACAAGAGTAAAAAGTGGAAAATTAAAGTAAGTGAAATGTCAAAGATTTGCTCATTTTCTATCTAGCACCCAACCAAGTCTCTCTCTCTCCACACTCACAAATTCTAATAGCATTTCAGTCCCAAAAGCAAGCCCCACTACCTTCATTAATAGATCAAGAAGCCAGAATCAAGTATTGCTCAAGTTAGGTATAAACCCTAAAAGCCAAATCTGATCTTTGATTCCATGATAGATGTTGTGTTTTAATGTTAAAATGTGTTGTATGTAGTTTATAATGATGATCTGGGTTGCTAGATGTTAGATTCATAACATCTAGAGGCTCGGATTTGATGATTTAAAAAATCTGGAAATTATGTTTTTGATGTCTGACAACCAAATGTCAGGGCCTGTAGATCTCTGAATGTTTATTCTTGTTGTGTTTTTAAGCTTTGATCTTGAAGTATGCTATGAGAGCTTTGCTCTGGAACTCAAATCAGGGTCAGATCGGTTGTAGGTTGCAAGTTATGGGTGGTCAAACATCGTTGACCAACCATGAATGAACAAGTTCTAGGTAACCCAGAACGAGCCCAGAAAGCTCTAACAAAATTTTCAAGAGCTTGGATCTGACAGTGGTTTGATGTTTCATTATGGTTCTTGCATCTAAGTGAAAGTTATATGCACACAAGCCAATCATGTTTGATGATAAAGCATATACTTTGTAACAATCTTATTCATTTATTAATAAAAAGTATTAATTTATTAAAGGCTTTTAATTATCTACATGATGCTGTTTTATAATATGTGATAAACCCATAGTTTTAAGCAATGCTTTTAGAATAATGATGATGATCATTTTAATGAGATCTAAATTCTTTGAAAGCTTAAAACTAAAATAGTTCCCAATCGTTGGATTACTAAATTGGGGATTAGTGAATCCGGATAGATTGGTACATACGTTGCTTGCTCATTGGATGAGGATGATTGATCTCATGATCATTTGTGTGGAGACACTAAAGCAAGTATGTAGGTGCTTATTAGAGAATAAGTTCATCGAACGTGGCTCGCTAAGGAATACCTAATGGAGTTTTATTTGCTGTCGTCAATAGGAATTTCTGTAGTGATAGTAGTACAAGTGATCCTTGGACTTGAGATCATCATAGTATCTTGTGTATGATGAGTTATACTTTGACTTATTCCTTAAGACCCTTAGGGTATATCAAAGGGTATGCTTGGGTATAATAAAGTCGCATACATGGAGATAATGTATGATCGATAAAGAATCTACCACTTCTAATAAAAGAAGAGAAATGTCCTATGTGATTCGATAAATGACAAACCAAAGTAGTCCTTGGTTAAGGCGAATGAAATTAGAAAGGAGTTTCTAATTTGCATTATTTGAGTTGTGCATTTAAGGATCGAAATACATATAATTAAATAAAATAAGACTTGACATGTAATTCCATGTCTTATATTTAATTGGGACATTGTATGGTGGAAGGATTGAATTGTATTCAAGTAACTATTTACTCAAAGGTTCTTTTATGATTAATGTTGAAATCTATATTATCGGAAAGTCGTTGATCGCTAGAGAGGCTTATCCCTATTGTAGAATAAATATTATTTATTTAAATAAATTAATTATTTAATTTATTTATTTAAATAAGATTAGAATTGTTCTAATTGATTTATTCACAGGGTTTTAATATGGAGAACCTAAAGGGTCACACCATAAAAGGAAGAATAATTATTTAAGAAGTTAATGGCATAATCGTAATAATATAGTTATGTATATTTAATTTAATCTATGGTGATAGAATAAATTAAATAGCTTAATATTTATTATTTAATATTTTAGAAATATTAAATATAAATTAATAAGAGGAGTCTTATTAATATTATTACAATTATTATTATTTTAATTTCTAAAAGAGTTTAGGAATTAATTTAATATAAGTACTCTCATTTATTCCTAATAAGATTAGGAGGTTAAATTAATTAAAAGAGTTTAATTAATTATCCCTAATAAGATTAGGGAGCCTAATTAATTAAAAGAATTTAATTAATTAAATAAAACCCAATTTCTTAATTGTTAAGGAGGGTTGCCCACATCAATAAATAAGAGGAGTCTTATTATGGGTGGAGGGGGTTGTTGACTTTTTCAACATACGACATAATTCCAATTGTTGGGAGAGTACACCCTTTCTATAGAGATAGAAAAACTAGGGTTTGAGCCAATACCCCTTTCTTGAATTCTTATTATTCCTTGGTGGATCACCTCTAGAGGCCAAACATATGGGTGGCTAACGTTGATCAAAGGAAGGAACAAAACCCTGGTGGATTCAAGTTGAACGCGAAAGGATTTGGAGGTGAACTTGTACTTGAGGAAGCTCGATCTTCAAGGGTATGATTTTATTCTTTATCTTTTCGTTTAATTAATAATTGTGCATAAAGGGTGATCCGGATATATGGTTTGTAAATTTTTTAAAACTCTGATTTTTACACGCTTCCGCACTTTTATGCAATTTGATTGCATTCTTGAATATTACAAACCTAACACTAAGTTGTAGTATGTTTGTTAGACTACATCCTCATGCCTTAAGATCACATATATAGTAAACATGTTTAAAATTGTGGCCGGTCAAACTAGTTATGTCGATCATGTTTTCTATTTTCTGGGTAACCCAGAAAACAAAAGAGCATGACGACTGACATAGTTTGACCAGACAAGATCTAGCGGTTGTGTTGTTGTTGTTATGATTTTATGTGATAGATCTCTTGTCCTACATGTTGGCTACACACTGAAACTTTTAGATCACAAAAACAACACACGATCAACATGTTGTGGAAGCCCAAATATGGTTTGGTCGAATCGTTTCTTCATTTTGGGTAACCTGAAAATGAAGAACGACTCGAACAACTTGTTCATGGCTTTATATCTTTTAGATGTGTTATGATCTTGTCCAGAACTTGTTATACACTTGTAGTATGACATTAATACTACGCGATGTGATCTATAGCTTGCCCAGAAACATTAATAGCTGACATTTATCACTGGTCAAAGTAGCTATCTCGAAACTGTGTATGAAGATGTGGGTTTGCTTGAAGAACATGAAGAACACCTATAGCGACAGTTCTGTCACTATAGGTGGTCTTTAGCGACAGTTTCATTATTAAAATTATATTTTCATTAAATAATTATAGAAAATTAGATTTTAATTATTAAAAATACAAAATAATCTATTAAAAATTATTTTAAGGTCTGAAAATTTACTTTTAATTATTTTAATTACATTTCATAAATATTTAAAATTTTTGAAATATTAGAGGTATTTAATTTATTTAATAATTATATTAAATAAATTATTTAAAAATGATTTTAATACTTGAAAAATCATTTAAAATTATATTATGGTATAAGAAAATATTTTAAGTTATTTTTAATGAATTTTAATATTTTATGATGAAATTCATTAATAAATTAATATTAATGATAATTAATTTATTTAATAAATGCATTAAATAAATAAATTAAAAATGAATTTATTATATTAAAAATCATTTTAAAGAATAATATTAAGGCATTTAAAAATATTTTAAGTTACAAAATATAACTTTCAATATTTAAACATAAATTTCATTAATTAGTTATTATTAATGATATTAAAGTTATTTAATAATTATATTAAATAATTTAGTTTAAAAATGATTTTAATATTATTAAAATCATTTTAAATAAAAATAAAGTGTTTAAAGATATTTTAAGTTATAAAATATAACTTTTAATATTTAAAGGATAATTTCATTAATAACTTATTATTAATGATATTAATTTAATATTAATGATATTAAATTTATTTAATAATTGTATTAAATAAATAGTTTAAAAATGGTTTTATTAATTTAAAAATCATTTAGAAAGGATATAAATGAATTAAAAATATTTTAAGTTATACTTAATGACTTTTAATATTTTGATAAATAAAACATTAATACTTTAATATTAATGATAATGATAATTATTTAAAATGATTTTAAATGTTTTAAAAATTATTTAAGTGTAATATTAATACTTTTAAAATATTCTAAGTTATTATAAATAACTTTAATATTTTTGCAATAGTTTCATTAATAGTTTAATATTCATTAAATATTACCGATAATAGAATTGTTTAATATTTAAATCATTTAATAATGATTAGGTGTTTGAAAATTAAGCGATAAATTATAATAAATATTTTAAAATTATATTAAGTCATTTAAAAATAATACGACCGATACTAAGTTCTGAGGATATAGTCTTAGACTCGATAATTACTACGATAAAGCCGCTTAAATTTTGCTTAGACATGTTTTGAAATTGATCTGGACTTAGATAATTTGATTAAATATGTGTTTATTTGTGATTCAATGGTTGTTAAACATATGTGACAATGTGAATATGTTATGTGCTGACAACAATAAGTTGTATTATATATTGAGATATATTATTCTAATCAGTAAAATGATCTTATTACTGATAGGTGTTATATAAAAGATAAAACTAAGTTGTGAACTGTAAGCAGCGTATTAGGCAAGTATTCTAACTTTGCATTTTCTTTATGCAATGAACATGAGTAAGAATGTTTTTGAATGATATTATTACTATACAGATTATTAACCCTATATTATATACGCTCATTGATTATCAAAATGTTAGTATATGGTAATTCAGATATATATTTTGTTCATTAATTTCTATAAATGGTTATACAAGTGTCCCCACTTGGATAATCATTGTATTTAATCACATGTTGATACACATTTGTTAATTACCCGTATATATATATATATATATATATATATATATATATATGTTGAATTATAGATTATTGTTGAACAAAATAAACCTTACTATTATCCAACTGAATTGCTTTGGTTTGGAACCCAGACAAGTATGAACATCCCTTGCACGGAAAAACTTTTTATGCACCTAAGGTGGACGGAGTGACTGATACCCTCGTTCTTGAATGTAGTGTTGATCAATACAGGGCATAACGGCCTGATCACCCCCGTGCCCGTAAGTTATGACGGTTTACAGATGAAGTTCTATTTAACCTTTTCAAAAATGAAAACAATGTTCATTGTATGTCACCTTAACCCAATTTATAGTCAATACGTAGTTTCAAAAATTTGAAAGAGGGTTGTTATGTTATTATTATCGGTTCAGATTACTTCACAACTATTGATTTGTTGTAGAAGGGTGGTATAAAGAAAATATTTAAATTATTTCAGCTTATATATATATATATATATAATTGCTATTACTTGCTGGGCACTCAAATGCTCATCCTTGCTTAATTTAAATGTTTTCAGCTAAGTGTGAAGAACCAGAAAGCTCATGCAGAAACAAAGGAAAAGGAAAGGTAACCAAATAAGATTTGTGGTAGTTTATGTATTAGTTCAATATTATTAAGACAAGTATGATAAATATTATCTATCATGTATTGTAATGAATGTTTAAAGGTCTCGTACCTGGGGATTAGACTCTGATGATATGTAAAATAAGTTGATCTTTATATTATTGTTATTATTATTAGTATTATTCCGCTCATAGAAATTGTATCGTGAAGCACCAAGTTCGGGTTTCAAGTACCCAGATTTGGGGGCGTTACAGTTGAGATGATAAAACAGATTTGAAATGAATTTTTGAGCGGTTTAAAGAATAGTCTATGCTACATGTTTCAGCTAGACGATAATGATTTGAAATATCAAATATATTTTTTTATTTATCACTTATGTACCATGTAACCTGGTGTAGAGATTATAAAAGTTGATGGAGTTGTAAATGCAGGAATACTTAGTGTGAATTCGATCTAAAAATCATTGTTCCACTATTGTATGATATGTTATGACAAAGTCATACAATGACGGCATCCTCAAACGGACTGTTAATACAGTACAACATCCTCAAACGGACTGTTAATACAGTACGACATCATGACGTCATTTTCAAACTATTTTAAAATTTTAATTTGCCAACGGCGTTTGGCTACACACATTCGTAATTCGATTGAAGTTGATTATTGATATGAGTCTAAGCTATTTGATTCGGCTAGACCAACGTTTATGAAAATTCTAAGCGTTCTTTGAAAATTTTCCCAAACCAAATTATTTTGGTGCGAAATCAGATAAAACTAAGGTAAAATTTTGGTACCTATGGCAGAGACGAGAAATCGATTCGACCAGCAGTACTTAATAAGTACATGGCATATCGGGCTAAATACCCACTATTTCCGTAAGTTATGACGGTTTGCGGATGAATTTCCTTAAAATCTTTGCGAAAATGACAGACAATAATCTATACAACCCCTTAACAGAATTAAATTTTTTTTCTCTTGTGAGGAATGTATTAGGTAGCATGTGATGTTGTGTATGAATGGTGTATGGTGTATGGTGTAAGGTGTAAGATAAATTTCGGGGACAAAATTTTTAGAAGAAGGGGTGAATGTGACAACCCGAGAATTCGGATATTTCTAAAATCTTTAAATATTGAATTAAGGTTAAATAATAAACCTAGACAGAAAATAAGTGAATGTATTTTAGATTTCCGAGAAGGAATTTTGTGATTTTAAAAATTTTGTGGTGAATTATTCAGGATTAAGGATATACGTGAATATGTTCGGTGTATATGGTATTATATGTGTACAGTATATGGTTAAGGGTCAAGGGTTGACCAGACTATGGCAAACCCTAATATAATATTAAGAACGTCAACGTTCAGTTAGAAAATTCTTACGATTTCTAAGAAACCCTAAAACCGGTTTTGGAAACCCTAATTTCAGTTCCGGGAATCCGAAACCCTAATTTGAAAGTTGAAAACCCTAATTTGGGAATGCAAATGCTAGTATAAGGGTTAAACCCTAAGGGTCAAACCCTAAGGGTTGTAGCAATTGTCCATTATTACATTAAATTGGTAAGCCAAATGACCAAAGTGTCCTTATTACATTATTTGACTTAACTTGCAAATGTTGCCCGAAAGTGAGTGGTTCAACAACCCTAGTCCTAGCCATGTGACTATATCCCAGCAATCCGCCATCAAATGCCAGCCAATTCATTTAATCAAAGAGATATAAGTTGTAAAAGTAAGAAAAAATCTCTTACTTTCCTTAGCATTCTATCCTACCTTTTCTCTCTTTAAAAAATTCGAAATCTAGAGTGAGAGAGAGTGAAATATTGAGCCATGATCATTTTATAGCTTTCCATAATCAGATTCAATGATCAGAAATCAAAGATCAAAGTTTTAAAGGTATAAAACCCTAAACTTAGAAATCTATGTGATTCATGTTAATCTTTGTGTTTATATGTTTAAAGTTGTGTAGTAGGATGTCATTTAATGATCTGGGTTGTTAGATCAAGGATCCATAACCTCAAAGTGCTTGAAAATAGCATTTTAAGAAATCTGGGAAAAATTTGGAAAATGGCCTGATAGTCATATGTCAGTGCATATAACTTCTTCTGTATTAATGATTTTTGGTGTTTTAAGTTTTATATGTGTAATATGCCCTGTAGGATTTGATATGAAACTATAAACAGGGCCAGATCATGAATATATTGAGAGATTAGAACAGTCAAACTGCATTGACCAGTCACTGGAATGGGTTTCTGGGCAACCCAGAAACCCAAATCTGGTCTGACAGTGATATTGCAGGCCTTGATCTTACTTGTCTTTTATGTTTTATGTCATGTTGTTGGTTTGATCTTGTAGTATAACATAAGGACTACACATTCAAGCCTTTATATCACCCAGTCACGTATAAGGATCAAAGATAAGACCGGTCAAACCTTGGTTGACCATCTGCCGAAGAACATTTCTTGAAAACCCAGAAATGTTCAACGATAATTTTTATGGAATACTTTGACCAGCCTTGATCTTTTAATTGTGTTGTTGTTATGATGATCTAATGTTATTAACTTGTACCCGGACGTCTCTTCTGCAGGCTTAAACCTTTAGAATATAATTACCTAGCCTAGAATGCAAATCTTAAAGATCTAAACCTAGCACCCTCGACTGTTCTTCATTTTCTAGAAAACCCAGAAATGAAGAACAGCGTTGTCAGGCATTTTAGTGGCTTAGATCTCTCTATGATTATATGTTTTGGTCATGAACGTTGCTTAGATTTGTAGTATTACATCAAAGTAATTACCAGCCCCAGAAACTTTTGGATCAAAGAATTGAAACCGGTTAAAGTATGCACTGTGTAAACTGACATCCATACCTGGGTTTCACTCAAGAACACAATTAGCGACAATTTATTTCTGAAATTAATTATTTTAATTATTAAATAGATAAAAATAATTTTAAATTATTAAAAATACAAAATAAATTCCTAAAAATTATTTTAAAGTCCGAAAATTAGTTTTTAATTATTTTGAGTATATTTCATAAATATTTAATATTTTTGGAATATAAATGGTATTTAATTTATTTAATTATAATATTAAATAAATTATTTCAAAATGATTTTAATACTGAGGAAAAATTATATTATGGCATAAGTAAATATTTTAAGTTATTTTTAATGACTTTTATTATTTTGTGATGAATTTTAATAATTAATTAATATTAATGGTAATTAATTTATTTAATAAATGAATTAAATAAATTATGGAAAATAGAATTAATGTTTTAAAAATACTATAAAAATGATTTAAGTGTTATAAAAATATTTTAAGTTATAACATATAATTTTGATATTTTGTCATGAAAATATTAATATTTTAATATTAATAGCAATTAATTCTTAGGATAATGAATTTAACGATTTAAAAATCATATAAATATGATTTTAAGGTATTAAAATACTTTGATATATTATAAATATATTATAATATTATGTTATGATTTTAATTAATATTTAGTATTAAATAAATATTAATGATAAAGGAATTATGTGGTATTTAATTCGTATAAATACGTTTTTAATGATTGAAAATTCATGATAAATGATAATAATTATCTGAAAATTATTATGAGATTATGAAAAATGTTTTGATTGATAACAAAATTATCTAAGGTAATTTTTAAATGATTAGACATAGTTTAATTGAACTTAAACTCGACGATTGTTCGACTAGACCATCAGGATGTCAGAATTGTGCCGAACTCGACTCAGACTGTTAAAGTTTGACTAGAGGTTAGGTTTTATGCGTGTTATAGACTGATAGGGTTATGTGTTAATGTGTTTAGGTTATTTTAAATACTGTGATAATATTATTCTAATGTGCATATTGATATTATTAATATTAGGTCTTCAGACAAAGCTTATTAAATTGCGTAACGATAATCCAACGTTCAGGCAAGTCTTTCTTAACTCGACCTCGAGTTGTAGTATTCAATTATACTTGTGGTTAATCTTTTCTGATTGTCATGTCTAAGAATTATTAAATTGCACTCTGTGCGTATTGCATGTGTTCATTAGGTATGAAAGGCTGATCACCTTCATTACCATTCGGTCCAGTTATATTTGTTCATGTTAAATGCTTGTTCAGTCATAAAATTTGTTCATGCTAATTCACAACTATATTGTTGAATTATAGCCAGCTTATTATTTAAATTCTTTCAATCATGATATATCCTTAAATGAACTTATTCTTGTTGGGCAAATTCATTGCTCACCCTTGCTATATCATGATAAACATTGCAGATTAAGACGAATACGTCGAATACAAGGAAAGGTCAAAGACAGTTCCAACTTTAGTAAACGTGTGCAGTTAGATTCGTAACAGTATTGTATATTAATGTTATTGTAAGACAAATAAGTTATGAATTGTGTATTAAGTGAAAGTTACTCAACCTTGGGGAAAAGTGTGTAAGTTTATTATACAAATAATTTATGTTTATATCTTCCGCAATAGTTATAGAATGATTGTACCAGATCCGTGGTGATTTGTGACCCGGATTTTGGGCTCTCACAAGGTATATATATAAAAGTTGTAAATTAATATATATACATATATATACATACATGATCAGCCACCACGAAGCACCTCCGTGGGGGATTAAAAATGTAAATAAAGCTGTAAAAGCAATCAACCGCCACAGAGTAAACTCCAGGCGGGACGAAAAGTAAATAAAGTCAGAAGGCGGTCAACCAAGCATGAAGTAAAACTCAAAGGGATGAATATAAAATATATATATATATATATATATATATAAGCGATAAACGCACCAGATGTAAAATCCAGGCTCATCGAACAAAGTTCGACAAAAAATTCATGTATATAAATATATATATATATATATATATTAAAGTAGTAAACATCCGGATTTCATATATATATATATATATCTATATATATATATATATATATATATACAGTAAAACCTCTATTTAGGAATACTCTATATAAGAACAACCTCTACAATATTATAAAAAAATTAGTCCCAATTTGGGCCGATTATAAATAGGAATAACCTCTAAATTTTAATATGTTATATACTTTTTAAGTCCGTATTAAGAAATTATACCTCTATATAATAATAATTTCATATATATATATATATATATATATATTTTATATATATGAGAGAGAGAGAGAGAGACAATATTAATTTTAAAAGACTACATTTTTTATAAAAGACTACATTTCCTATAAAGAACTATATTTTCCTATAAAAGACTACATTTCCTATAAAGGACTACATTTTTCTATAAAAGACTACATATCCTATAAAAGACCACATTTTTCTATAAAAGACTACTTTGCATAAATATTTTTTGAATAATAATTATTAGGGAGTTCTTATTGATATTTTTGTGAAAGTGGATATTTTTGGGTGTTCGAAAAATATTTTATACGAATACCTCTATTTAGTAATAATCTCTCAATTAGAATACAAATAGTTTGATCCCAAGTCTATTCCTAAATAGAGGTTTTACTGTATATATATATATATATATATATATGTATACGAAAGCAAATAAATGCTCCAGACCGAAGTCTAGTCTCAATCGAGGCATAACTCGATAATGTTAGTTCATATGTAAATATACATATATATGTACAAACTAAAATAAAACCACTGACCGAAGTCCGAGAAAACACACGCAACACGACTCGCAACGTGAAGAAAAATGTGTGCAAAGATGAAGAGAAAGGCTTTAAAGTGTGTGAGAAGGCTTATAATGGGCTGCCAAAGAAGACTTCTACATCTTTAAAGGGATGAACACTCGGCTCCCACCGGTACAAAAAGTAGCTATATGTGAGCTCACAAGTGTTTAAAATGAGAAAGCACTCAATGTAGGGAGAGTACAGAGCAAATTTGACAGGACTTCCTCGCCTTTTCCTCTTACAAAATGGCCACCCCAAGCCCTCTATTTATAGAGGGAGGAGCTGCAGGTGCTAGCCGCAGTTGTACCTACGACTGGTTGGGTTGCCCCGGGCTTCGCGAGTCCCACCGTCTCGAAATACGTGCACATATGTACTATAATGTCCACTCGATTTTTCAAAATTGCAATTCGGGCATCCGACTGAGGTATGTAAGACCTATTTCGGACTGCCGTTATCGAGAGTTACACAATGACATGGGATTAGAGGTTGTACTGAGTCAGAAAGATGGGACCATGCCCTCCAGTCTTCAATCTTCAAATTCTATCTGTTATCTTGCGTAATAGTCACTCGGGATTGGACATCCTTAGTTCTTATGGGACATTGCTGTGTAGAAATGTATGTATTGAAATGTTGAGACGGCGCGATGTGGAGTCAAGGTGGTAAGATGATGACTTTGCCCCTCACCGGGGTTATCGGCCAATTACGTGATAAGCAGACGCGTTGCTCAGGGTTATCTCTGAGATTGGACTGCTGCAAGTGTTGAAGGTCCTAAATGTCATCTCTGAGGTGTGCCTATCTTCCCGGTGTTATCTCTGGGTCTTGTACTGAGTGCCTCGGTATGAACACCGAGGTTGAAGCTAATTAAATTTGAAACAAGCATTTTCGGGGTTATCTCTGGATTTGCATTCCTTGGGGTTATCTCCAAGGTTGGTAACTGCTACTCCCAGTGTTAGGACTGAGACTGAATATCTTGGGGTTATCTCTGAGATGGATTGGTCTTCTCTGGTGGAATTTCTGGTGTAGGAATTGTATGCCTTAGGGTTATCTCCGAGGTTGGACCTAATACTCCCGGTGTGTATTCCGGGGTTGAGGTTGAGCTTCCGGTAGTATCCGGATTGGATGTGAGCTGTCTTTCAGGGTTATCTCTGAAAGACGAATCTGTCCTCCTACAATGTCAGTAACAGGTGTGCAGAAAATTTTGAGTGTCTATAGATGCCCCTCTTTATCATATTCATGCAATGTAATGCATGGATAGGATAAAGAATCCTAGACACTTGAAATACAACAAGATAAACATGATGCAAAGTGTAGCAACATGATACAAATGTATGATGCATGTGTGCGTGGTTGTTGCCCAACATGCTGGGGATGATTGTCGGCTCCCTGTTGCTTTTATCGGGGATTGACAACGATGACCAGATTGGATGTGTGATCCACATATCGTAGGATATTGACGTTGGGGTTGTGACGCCCCCAAAATCGGTATACATCACCTATTTTGAGTTGCCAAATACATGGTACAAAATTCAAATACAACTTAATTATACAACAGTCGTGTAAAATATGACTAAACATATGCTGTGAGTTTTAATACAAATATTGTCATCTAGACAATATACAAACTCAATGGGGTCCTCATTACATTTATTATCACACTATTTTATAGAATAGTGAGGACTACTAATGCTATTATCTAGACCATCACTCTGTTCCCCGACTAGTCCCTGCTACGTTCTCATTTCCTGAAGAGAACAATGAAAGCAAAAGGGTGAGCTCAACTAGCCCAGTAAGAAATATTATGACTAAGATAATGCAGAATAAATTATCATTAGCCTTCAACAGTGTTAAACTGATAAAATATAACAAACATCAAGTTTAATTGTAGCGGAACAAGCAATCCATTAGAAGAGTCAAGTAGAGAATAAAATCTACTATCTTCTATGATTTAAAAGGTTTTTCATGACTTTATCGCTGAGACTCAGCTTAATAAATAATCCACATCATCTGTGCACTACGACAAAGGATATTCATTAGTATCACAACCACAAATTATCCATGCACCACAGCCAAGGATATTTGTGTATTCTTCAATGGTCATGATCATGCCAACAACTGTTCATCAATGCACTACGGGCCAATGAGGACTTTTTCCACATCATTTGTAACATTACGGTCATGATTACACCGAATAATCCCTGGTCATAATCATACCAAGTCCATCTATGCACCTTCTGAGCCACAGATGACTTTCAACATAATATAAACATGAGGATGATGACAATGATATAAGAATTCAATAAAACAAGTTCAAGAATTAATTTATCCAGGAACTAATAATGTCCAAATTGTCAACATGATACTTCTTTGTATAGTAACACTCAAGAATGCTCAGAAGAATATTTCCTTGAAAAGATACTAGATGAAGCGCAAATATCATGGATATTCTACTAATTTCATGGAGTATAGAAGTCAAAACTTTAACCAACTGAGTATAATAAAGAATGGAATAACAAAAGAAATCACCAGGCATGCGATAGACTGCACAGACAGGTTATTCCAACTGAATAATTAATAATGGAACCAGGTCATGCATAAACGCACCGACAGGATATTCCAACAAAATAATAAAATAATGGAACCAGGTCATGTGTTAACGCACCGACAGGATATTCCAATAGAATAATAAATAATGGAACCAGGTCATGCGTAAACGCACAGACAGGATGTTCCAACAGAATAATAAACAACAGAACCAGGTCATGCGTAAGCGTCGCAAGCTGGGATGTTCAATGAATAATAAATAATAGAATAATAGAAGAATTTCACCAAGTATAAGGTATCCCGCGTATACAGGTTATTCCAATAGAATAATAAAGAATGGAATAACAAAAGAATTTCACCAATAAGAAAGAAGGAATACCCCTAACGAGTACAACAAATAATATTCCTTACCGTAAAAGAAGAGTATTTTGACTAGTAGGGCGAGGATATACTCAAAGAAAACTTGCACTACGCTCAAAGCTTTCTTAAACTCTAAAGAAATACGCTCAAGATTATAGAAGAAGAACTCTCTCTATAGTTTCTCTCTCTAGAGTTTCAGTGAATTTGTAAGAAATAATGAAAGAATGAGCTTCTATATATAGAAGAATGGACTGCATAGTAACTAATTCATGAACGGTCCAGATTGGTTTACAATAAAATATAATATATTCTATTTATAATCTAATAAAACGAATAACTTTATAAAAGTATTCTGTTTTATATAAAAAGATTTGACTATGCAAACACTATGCAGTCATTATGCAAACACTATGCATAATAAAATATAATATATTCTAATTATTGTCTAAATAAAAGCAGATAACTTTAGAAAAGTATTTAGTTTTATATAAAAGATTTTACTATTAGTCTAATAAAACGAATAACTTTATAAAACTATTTTGTTTTATATAAAAAGTTTTTCTGTTTTATTACATTAATAATACTAATAAAACAAAACTCATTATCATTATTATAATTCACAATATTAATCGACCAAGTCGTTCTCAGGAAAGAGGGGGCTTTCCAATAAGGATTTCTGTGACACCCCCAAAATAGGTATACATCACCTATTCTGAGTTGTCAATCGTGATGCGAAACAACTACAACTTTATTATTACAACAAGAAAGCTGTGAGTTTGAATACAAATATTATCTTCTAGACAATATCTATACTCAAATAAATCCTCATCACATTTATTGATACATTATTTTACAAAAATGGTGAGGACTACTAAACAATCCTTTCTAAAACCTTCATTCCATACCCCGAGTCGTACTCGCTATATTCTCGCCTCCTGAGAAGAAAAATGGAACAAAAAGGAAATGGGTGAGCTCAACTAGCCCGATAAAGAATATTATGACTAAGATAATATACAACAAATTACCGTTAGTCTTCAACGAGGGAAAAATCAAATAGAATACAATAGACAACAAATTTTAAATCAATATTCGCAATGAAATAATAATTCATTAGAAGAGTTAAGTAGAGAATGCAAACTACTATCTTCTATGTATGAATTTAAAAGTTCATCGTCTATCTTTTATCCACTGTAACATCAACCAATATATATACGGAATCAAATATTCATCTTTGCACTCTGAGGCCAAAGATATTCATCGATTTAGTCATGTTCATCTAAACACATGTTCATCTTTGCACTACGGCCAAAGATATTCTTGAAATCATTCATCTTTGCACTCTGGATCAAAGATATTCCATAATATCATCATTTAAGACCGAGGATGATGAAAAATATTTTTTAAAAAGCGAATCCGGTGAAACAAAATGACAAGGATTAAGGATTAAGGATTCGTACTTTTATTTTATCCATGTTCAAAAATACCTCAAAAATAATCATAGTGGTGTAAAATTCAAGAATGATCAAAACATGGATACAATCCAAACTAGTATCCGAATAGATATTTTGGACAAAAAGAAGAAATTTTATTTTTAAATTGAATAGTGCAGATATCGTGAATAGTCTTGAAGTATCGTGAATAGTAACTCAGACACCAAAAGATAGAAATTCCATAAAAAACATCTTCACGCTTCACATGAATAGTACTCGTGAATAGTAACTCGTGAATAGTAACTCATGAATAGTAAACCCGACATGAAAAAGTTCCAAATTTGATAAAAGTTCCAACCAATATTTGAGATAATGATATTGAAGAAATAATATCATTTGAGAAGAAAATAACATCCTTACCTCGAAAGATTAGTACTTCTATTTGGAATATGGGTAGGTATAGTCTTCAGAGGAACCCTTGACCGTCTAACAATACTCAAAGTATACTCAAAATACTCACAAGAATATGCTCGATATATATAGAGAGAAAACTTGATTTCTAGTGTGATTTTCAATTCTAACCTAAGCACCCTATTTATAGGAAAATCTTTAGAACACCAAAGCGAAAATTTAATAAAATATTAATATATATTATAATTTCCTTAGCCCATCATTGAAGATCTGATTTCAGCAATTAATATCACATGTTAGCCCACTTAAATGCAAAAAACGTTTTCTTTAAAATAATAATTAAAACTTCCAAAAATCAATTATTTGAGACTTGAACTTCAATAATTCACAATAAATAGACCTTTTATCAGAAAATTGAATCTCTCATGAGTTTTTATAGGAAATTCAATTCTCTACAACTTTACTGAAGAAACTTTTTCCGAATTCCAAACAGAAATTGACCAAAATCCACAAACGGACAATTTTCTGTGCTATAATCAAATTTCGGTCAATAAATGGGGTCCACCAGACATGTTTAACATGTTTTAAACATTTATTGCAACAAAATACTCTTCCTCCTCGTATACTCATATATCCCACATTCGTTGTAAAAATATCACCATTATTATATTATTAAAATATAATAATATATTTAAATGAATTATTTTATCGAGAAAAGATAAAATTTCAATTTTCAACAATTGTCACATTAAAAATTTTCTCCATCTATATCCACATAAAATTAATATTTTCCTCATCATATGAATCAATAATTAATTATTCACAAATAATATTACTGAGAATCACAATATTGTGACGAGTGCGGTTCAGGAAAGAGGGGCTTTCAATAAGAATTTCTCTCTTCTTGGTAGTATAATTAGGTGACCAAACCTCTCCTTAGACGTAACTTTCTAGACATTGCCAATAATGTTATCTAATAATATTATTAGGATAATAAGAATTATTGCTTCGATAATGAAAAATATTGTGTAATGATAATTATTGAAACAACAAAGAATATAAAATATCAACGCAAGCAATTATTAACTCAATAAAATTTGAGCGGTAATTATCGTAACCATTATTGAGTAGTGCCTTCTTCACGTAAGAATCAATAATTGGTGCAATACTGGTGTGCTCTTGTGTTTTAACCAAAAGTATTTTAACAAGATAACTTGGTAACAACTACTGTTGTTATTTTTAACCAACTTATATTTGTCGTTTTCTTCATCCAATCGCTTTCCGTTATGGGGCCCACACATGTCATTTTGGTCAGTCATACGAATATTCACGACGAGTCTGAATATTCCACGACCAAACTAATATTCCCAAACAACAATGAATATTTTATAACCACTTGCTTATTTTAAAATATTTGCGTATTTTACCCCTAACTATCCACATTAATCACATCAACCCTTACTATTTCAAAATAATAAATAGAGAAAATTAAATTTAATTAATAATAAGTTGGGGTCTTACAACCTCCCTCCTTATGAAATTTCGTCCTCGAAATTGGACGTCACGATACTGGTGTTTGAAGAGGTGAGGATACCTCGCTTTCATTTCCGTTTCAATTCCCGGTCATTTCTTCTATAGCATGATTCCTCCACAAAACTTTAACTTGTGGTATGACCTTTTCATGCGTGTAGGACATGCTCCTTCCTATCCAAGATCTTGTGGTACCTCCTCATACGTTAAGTCTTGGCTATTTCATCCGGGTTCTAATTCTATAACGTGGTTGGGTCTTTCACATATTTCTGAAATCTGGATATGTGAAACACATTATGAACACGAGACATACTTGGAGGTAACGCAAGTACATAGGCTACATTTCCTACTCGGTCAAGAATTTGAAATGGACCAATAAATCGTGGATTGAGCTTTCCTCTCTTCCCAAATCTTGTAACTCCCTTCCATGGAGCAACTCATGCAACAATACATGATCCCCTACACTAAATTCCACGTCCTTTCGATGAAGATCCGCATAACTCTTTTGTCGATCTTGTGCCTTTTGTATACGTTGTCGAATCATTTGAATCTTTCGGTGAGTCATACGTCTTAACCCGGGTCCCAACAATGTTGCTTCACCCACCTCATTCCAACATATTGGAGAACGACATTTTCGTCCATATAATGCTTGAATGGAGCCACACCTATACTTGCACGATAACTGTTGTTGTAGGAGAATTCCACCAATGGTAAATACTTATCCCAAGCGCCCTTGAAATCTAGGACACGAGTCTTAATAGATCTTCAAGAGTTTGAATAGTCCTCTCGATTGTCCGTCCGTTTGGGGATGGTATGTCGAACTAAATCGCAAATCCGTGCCCATAGCTTTTTGCAAGCTAACCCAAAATCTTGAAGTGAATCTTGGGTCACGATTGAAACTATGGATCTTGGCATGCCATGCAACCTCACAATCTCATTCACGCATATACTAGCAAGGCGTTCGAGGAATAAGTCTCCGTGATCGGCAAGAAATGAGCGAGACTTGGTTAATCTATCAACAATAACCCAAATAGCATTGATGCCTTGAGAAACCGTAGGAAGACCCGTGCTTGAAATCCATGGTAATGTGTTCCCACTTCCATTTCGGAATCTCAAGTGGTTGCAACGGACCCTTAGGTACCGGATGCTCCGCCTTTTACACGTTGACAAGTTAAACACGTTGAGATAAACTTTGCAATCTCTCTCTTCATATTGTTCCACCAAAATGTATGTCGAAGATCACGATACATTTTAGTACTTCGAGGATGGATTGCAAATGGTGTATTGTGTGCCTCCATCATAATCTTGTACTTCAAATCAGTCGTTAGGAACACAAAGTCTAGAGTGGACTCAAAGTATTCCTTCTTCATCAATTCTCGCTTAGGAATAGCTCCTTCTTGTACTTTCTTCTTCATACGCATCATTTCTGGGTTTGCGGGAAAGCAACCTTAACTTTTTCTATTAAAGTTGGTTCTGTCGTATACTTGACATCATCGCACTTTCGTTCGTGATATGATCTTCTACTCAACGCTGGCACCACTACCACGTTCGCCTTTCCGAGGATGGTATTGAATAGTGTGGTCGTAGTCTTTCAATAGCTCGAGCCAACGTCATTGTCGTCGATGTTGAGTTCTTTTTGAGTGAAGAAATATTTAAGGCTTTTATGGTGAATATATCTCCACTTTCTCCCCATATAGATAGTGCCTCCATATTTTTTAGCGAAAATGATTGTACGCTAACTCTAGATCATGAGTAGGATAATTCCTCTCATACTCTTTTTAAGTTGTCATGAGGCATAAGCTATGACTTTCCCACGTTGCATGAGAACACATCCTAACCTTTTGCTCGAAGCATCATTTGTAGATAACAAATCCATCCGAACCGGATGGTATTGTTAGAACAGTCCGAAATAAGTCTCCTCTTAAGCTCTTGGAAACTCTTCTCGCATTCTTCACTCAAACGAATTTTGTATCCTTCCGAGTTAATTTGAGTTAATGGAGTAGCGATTGAGAAAACCCTTCCACGAATCTCCGATAATAACCGGCTAAGCCCAAAAGCTACGTACTTGACCACCGACTTGGTTGCTCTCCCAACTTTGTATTGCTTCAATCTTGGCGGATCAACAGGTACTCCATGTTTCGACACCACGCGCCCAAGGAATGCTACTTCCTCAAGCGAACTCGCATTTCTTCAATTTGGCATATAGTTTGTTTTCACGAAGCCTTTGGAGTACCGACTTCAAATGGTGCTCATGATCTTCACGACTTTTGGAATATATAAGGATGTCATCAATAAAGATAACAACAAACTAATCCAAATATTCCTTGAATACTCGGTTCATCATATCCATGAAAGCAAGCAGGAGCATTATTTAGTCCGAAAGACATGACTAAGAATTCATAATGCCCATCTACCGAGTTTAAGGCGGTCTTTGGAATATCCTCGATTCTAATCTTCAACTTATGATATCCGTAAGCGAAGATCGATTTTTGAAAAGAATTGTGCCTTGCAAATTGGTCAAACAAGTCATCAATACGAGGTAGAGGATACCTATTCTTGATGGTGACATGTTTCAATTTCGATAGTCAATCTGAAAGTCGCATACTCCCGTCTTTCTTCTTTACAAATAAAGCAGGAGCACCCCAAGGAGATGTACTAGGGGCCAGAATGAAACCGATGTCCAACAATTCACTGTAGTTGGACCTTTAACTCTGAAGTTCAATAGGAGCCATTCGATATAGGGTTTTAGAAATGGGCTTTGTACCGGGTTCAAGATCAATAAAGAATTCAACTTCACGTTACGGGGGTAGACCAAGGAAGTTCTTCTTGAAATCGTCGGGAAAGTCAATAACAACGGGAATGTTATTCAAATTTGGCGTGTCTTTATTCAAATCCATAACATGGGCTAAGAAAGCTTGACATCCGTTTTTCAATAAGCGAATAGCTTTATGATTAGATATGAGCGGTGATTGATTTTAATGGTTTAGTTGCTTGAATTAAATACAACAGGTTGGTTAGGAATATGAAAACTAACAACCTTACGAAAACAATCAATTTTGGCATGATGAGTAGTTAACCAATCAATCCCTAAAATCACATCAAAAGCAAGTATCTTTAAAGAGATAAGGTGTGAGGTAAGGTGATGGTGCCAACTTGAATCAAACAAGATTTATAAAGCAATGGATATGATGAAAGTTTCTCCTAACGAAGTTTCCACAGATAGGTCAAAGTCTAATTCTCTCGAGTCAAGTTTAAGCGTTGAGCACATGCAGGAGAGAAAAATGAATGGGTATACCGGTATCAAGTAAGGTATAAACTTCGCATGAATTTATAAATAGCTTACCCGTGATCACCTCGTTTGGGTTCCTCGCATTTTGACCGATCACAACAAAACGCTCTTCCGGAATAGTTAACTTTGACTTTTACGGGACGATCTTTTGAGTCACCGTCCCCATTGAACTAGGTTTCGCTACTGCATAATCTCGAAAGCGATATGTCCTTCCTTTCCACAATTATAGCATACCTTGAAGCTATTGCGGACGGTTTGGACCGATATGTCCCTCTTTCCGCATTTATAGCATATGGCCGGTGGTCGTTCTCCTCCCTTAGAACCGATTCTTGTCAAGACTTTATGCGTCTTCATACGGTCGTTGTTAAATCTCCTCTTTTTAAAATCTCCTCCGACTTCGCTTCTTACGCTTTTCATGGCCATGATTACCACCGGAGTGGTTACCATTTTGTCCATCTGTTTCTTTCTCATTTGGTTATCATTATTCTATTGATCGCTATCTCGATACGATCCTGGTTGTGGTCCTCAGTTGACCGTATTTCGTTATCTCGCTCTAATAATTGAGCCTGTTTACAACATCTGAATAGAGAGAAAGTTTATGAGAAATGAGATCTTGACGTATCTTGGGTTTCAAACCTCTAAGAAACATCTGCGTTATATGTTCCTCATTCTCCACCAAATGAGGTGCAAACACGGATAACTCTGCAAACTTTGCCTCTTATTGAGACACCGTCATGTTGTTTTGCTCTAATCGATGAACTCCACTTCCTTCATACGATTGAACACTTTCGGAAAGTATTTGTCATTAAATAGTTTCTGAAATGTTTCCCAAGACATCTTGAGTGCTTGTTTGGATGGGTACGCTTCACAGACTCCCACCAGTGATCGCCTTCGCCACGGAACATAAAGGTGGCGAATGGAACCTTCTGTTCTCCGTGCATCCCAAGACATCGAATATCTTGGTAATTTGTTTGACCCATGTTTCGCGCCATGATCGGATCTGGCTTTCCCTTAAATTCTGGTGGTCCCAACTCTTTGAAGCGCTTGGTTTGTGACAACCCGTGAATTGCTATCATTTCCTCCGAATTTTGAACACGAGTCTCCTCGTCGATTTTGCATGAACTGCAAAAAGCTTCTAAACATCCCTCGTTCATCATCTCGCTTCCGGTGGTGTTGTTCACGGGAGGAACATTGCCAAAGATGTTGCACGCGTTCTCCTCGTTGGTGAGTACTGAGCGTCTCCACGGTCTCATTTCCATTGTTAATATTCTCGATTCGACATTCTCAAATCTTGTCATAAAACAAGGGTTAATTAAGGAAATCAATATATCACATAATATCCCTATATCTTGACCAACTAAAAAATAAGCTTAGGTAGGACACACTAGCGAAGGATTTACTCGTCTCTCCCTCCTAGTTCTATTCCCCGATCTCGCTTGAGAGATCATATCCTAAGCTCGATACCCATTTGTGACACCCCAAAATAGGTATACATCACCTATTACGAGTTGTCAATACATGGTATGAAATAACTACAACTATTATTATTACAATAGTAAAGCTGTGAGTTTGAATACAAATATTATCTTCTAGACAATATCTATACTCAAATAAATCCTCATCACATTTATTGATACATTATTTTACAAAAATGGTGAGGACTACTAAACAATCCTTTCTAAAACCTTCAATCCATACCCAGGCACGTAGTACTCGCTTATATTCTCGCCTCCGAGAAGAAAAATGGAACAAAAAGGAAAAGGGTGAGCTCAACTAGCCCGGTAAAGAATATTATGACTAAGATAATATACAACAAATTACCGTTAGTCTTCAACAGGAAAAATCTAATAGAATACAATAGACAACAAATTTTAAATCAATATTCGCAATGAAATAATAATTCATTAGAAGAGTTAAGTAGAGAATGCAAACTACTATATCTTCTATGTATGAATTTAAAAGTTCATCCTCTATCTTTTATCCCCTGTAACATCAACCAATATATATCGGAATCAAATATTCATCTTTGCTCTGAGGCAAAGATATTCATCGATTGGTCATGTTCATCTAAACACATGTTCATCTTTGCACTACTGAGGCCAAAGATATTCTTCAGAAATCATTCATCTTTTGCACTCTGGGCCAAAGATATTCCATAATATCATCATTTAAGACCGAGGATGATGAAAAATATTTTTTAAAAAACGAATCGAGTGAAACAAAATGACAAGGATTAAGGAATAAAGATTCGTACTTTATTTTATCCATGTTCAAAAATACCTCAAAATAATCATAGTGGTGTAAAATTCAAGAATGATCAAAACATGGATACAATCAAAACTAGTATCCGAATAGATATTTTGGACAAAAAGAAGAAATTTTATTTTTCAATTGAATAGTGTCAGATATCGTGAATAGTCTTAGTATATGTGAATAGTAACTCAGACACCAAAAGATAGAAATTCCAAAAAAACATCTTCACGCTTTCATGAATAGTACTCGTGAATAGTAACTTCGTGAATAGTAACTCATGAATAGTAACCCCGACATGAAAAAGTTCCAAATTTGATAAAAGTTCCAACCAATATTTCAAAGATAATGATATTGAAGAAATAATATCATTTGAGAAGAAAATAACATCCCTTACCTCGAAAGATTAGTACTTCTAAATTTGGAATAAGGGTATAGTCTTTGCAGGAACTTGCAATATCTAACAATACTCAAAGTATACTCAAAATACTCACAAGAATAAGCTCGATAATATAGAGAGAGAAAACTTGATTTCTAGTGTGATTTTCAATTCTAACCTAAGCACCCTATTTATAGGAAATGCTTTAGAACACCAAAAGCGTAAAATTTAATAAAATATTAATATATATTATAAATTTCCTTAGCCCATCTTTGAAGATCTGATTTCAGCAATTAATATCACATGTTAGCCCACTTAAATGCAAAAAAACGTTTTTCTTTAAAATAACAATTAAAACTTCCAAAAATCAATTATTTCGGAGCTTTGAAACTTCAATAATTCACAATAAATAGCCCTTTTATCAGAAAATTCGAATCTTGCGAGTTTTTATAGGAAATTCAATTCTCTACAACTTTACAGAAGAAACTTTTTCCGAATTCCAAACAGAAATTGACCGAAATCCACAAACGGACAATTTTTTGTGGTATAATCAAATTTCGATCAATAAATGGGGTCCACAAACATGTTTAACATGTTTTAAACATTTATTGCAACAAAATACTCTTCCTCCTCGTATACTCATATATCCCACATTCGTTGTAAAAATATCACCATTATTATATTATTAAAATATAATAATATATTTAAATGAATTATTTTATCGAGAAAAGATAAAATTTCAATTTTCAACAATTGTTACATTAAAAATTTTCTCCATCTATATCCACATAAAATTAATATTTTCCTCATCATATGAATCAATAATTAATTATTCACAAATAATATTACGAGAATCACAATATTGACAACTGAGGCGGTTCACAGGAAAGAGGGGCTTTCCGATAAAATTTTCTCCTTCTTGGCGCGCAATTAGGTGACCAAACCTCTCCTTAAATGAGAACTTTCTAGACATTGCCAATAATGTTATCTAATAATATTATTAGGATAATATGAATTATTGCTTCGATAATGAAAAATATTGTGTAATGACAATTATTGAAACAACAAGAATATAAAATATCAACGCAAACAATTATTAACTCAATAAAATATTTGAGCAATAATTACAGTAACCATTATTGAGTAGTGCCTTTCACGTAAGAATCAATAATTGGTGCAATCTGGTGTGCTCTTGTGTTTTAACCACCGAGTATTTTAACAGAGACTTGGTAACAACTACTTCTTTGTTATCTTTAACCAACTTATATTTGTCGTTTTCTTCATCCAATCGCTTTCAGTTATGGGGCCCACACACGGTTTGTACTGGCCGCATGCGAATATTCCCGACGATGCATTTAATATTCCACGACCAAACGAATATTCCCGACAACAATGAATATTTTATAACCACTTGCTTATTTTGAAATATTTGCGTATTTTACCCCTAACTATCCACATTAATCACATCAACCCTTATTATTTCAAAATAATAAATAGAGAAAATTAAATTTCATTAATAATAAGTTGGGGTCTTACAATTTCTCCCCATTGGCGCGTAATTAGGTGACCAAACCTCTCCTTGACAGAACTTCTAGACATCGTTAATATTGCAAATAATAATATTAATAACTTGGTCATCTCAATTATTGATTATAAAATATTGACAATAATTGAATCAAATAACGTGAGATACTATGTAGCAATTACTGTAACAATAATTGAACAAAACTGAGTGACTTCTTACATAAGCATCAATGATCAATACCGTGTGCTATTGTGCAACTACGCGTATTACTGTACTTTTAACACCGTGTGTTTCAACAATTAACGGTAAAATTTCCGTCGTTATTTTCATAAAGTATTTTTGTCGTTTTCTTAATCCAACAATAATTCCGTTGTGGGGTCCATGTTGGTCGAAAAACCGATCACTAAACACGCGCAAGTATACGCGATCTAACAAGTAATACAGTGAAAAGGAGTGTGTCGTACCCACGAGGAACTATGACTAATATTTACCAATTACCGACTATGTATCGCTAAAGTCTTATTCGAACAGCAGTAAATGGAAGTGTGATTAATCTATTTAACTAATTAACAAAGCAAGTAAGTGGATAACGAATGGAAATCTAAGGAAATACAAGCTAAGGTCACAACTTCACCCCCACATAGGCATTCTGTTGAACACCTGGCGTGTTATGTTTCATCAAACTAGCTACCCTATCTCTCTTTGGTCTTAATGGTCACGAAGATTTATCGACCGAGAACGCACAGGTGCTAATGCACCTCTGTCGAGGTATGCACAAACATATCCTCTCCAGATCCACCCTAAAGGGAACAGAACAGAAAGGAACGTCAAAGCTAGATGCAATCCTACATATGTCTATGCGAATCAATCATAACAAGGATTTAAGCATAGGTTCTCAATTAAAGTCGCATTGCATTGGTATGTAGAGATATGTCTATTCTACGCACAACTTATGCAGTCGAACACCCACAATCACATGCCGATATATTTAGGAGTAAATCTATAATTCTTCTGTCGATATAATGCAGATTACCAAAATCATCACTAATGTCTTAGCAAGAATTAAAAAACACAAATATATTAACCCAAATCATATGGTGCCAACCAAAGAGATACATACAGTCAATTCAAATAACAAAGGGATCCATTATTACCTTAGAGCCAATAGTCAGTTCATATTTAATAAACCAAATACAAGTAGCAAATAAGACAACATTTATAGATTACAAAACTAGAGAAGATAAATGGATAAGAGGAAACTCTGTCAAGGCCCTTCAATCTCCATATACTCCGCTCAAATCAAGCTTTCTAATCTGCGTCGCTCGTTGCTCTTGTGATCCAAAGAAATACAAACTTCTCCCTAAAACTGCCTAATCTATATGTACAGACATCAACTAAGGGAAAGAAATAGAAATTACAAAGAAAAACTAAATTAAGCTAAGCTAACCTAAAAACTATAATATATGATGAGAGATTGAGAGAGCAGAGGCTGATTCTCTGAAATATCTATTTTTCTGCCTTCAAGCTAGGTAAAAAGGTCTTTGGGTCTGCCTGGGCACTAGAGGTCAGGCATTTGCAAGATCCAATACACTTTAGGGTGAAATGCAGCCAGCCACGCAGCAATAAGGAAAGTAGCTCAGATCTTGGCCATGAGTCCATGCAGGGAGAGGGAGGTGGCATGGCATGATGATGACGTAGCGAGGGACAAGGAGGTGGCGCCGCGGCACGAGTCTTGCACTGGTCATTGGAGCTGTGGCGCCAGTGTATAGGAAATTACAGTTTTGCCCCTGAATGCTAGAAAACACCTAATAAGCCCTGCAATATGTCAATTAAGCACAACAACACTATAATCATGTTAAAATATATAAACTCTACTAGAACAGGTAACTATTTAAGTCATAAAATATTCGATTCGCGGGTATAAATCCCACTCATCCAATACCCCCAAACTTAAGTCTTTGCTTATCCTCGAGCAAACTATCAAAGACAACACTACTCATAAAACACACGCGAAAGAAAACTAAAACTGTAAAGTAGTAACATGGCTTCAAAGCTCGATCATAGCCACTCCCAGAGAATAGGGAAAACACAGAAATGAATAAGGGTTCATTCAATTTCAAGCATAAGAGTGTATTCGATCCATTCTATGTGTGTGTGTGTGTGGAGACCAACCAATATAACTAATCATAACTTAAATAAGCTCGCTCAATCGATTGCTAATATCAATGAGCAAACTTCGCAACTTAAGCATTTAACAAGCATTAAGAATAAGACGCAAATGCAGGAAAAGATCAAAAGACTCTAGCATGACGATAGTAAAATCTGACTCGGACAGTACTTAATTACCTTAGGCTATTCAGAACTACTCATGAATGAGCTTTTGATCAGTGACTCCTAAGCCAGACGACTTTAGGGCACTAGGTGTAGAACACCCCTATGGATCTAATAACTCGAACAGTAAAGGCCACGTAATCAACAAAAGCCATTGAGATTTTACAACAAAAACGAAGATTATTTAGTGAGTGTATTTTATGCTCCATCTCGATATCGGTTCTGTGTTTATGGTCGAGTGCGTTTTACGCTCCATCTCGAACCACCGCAAAACTTTCGATATAAACTCTTTTTTTCTATTTTTATTTTCGTTTCATTCTTTTTTTTTCTTATATATGTCAACATGCCAGAAACCAAGATCCAAAACTATATAAACAACTAAGTCTTTTATTACCTTGTAAAAATGAAAGTTTATAAAAGTGAACAAACTCTCAAAGCAATAAACAAGCGAACTCAATTCGAAAAATAATGAGTTAACACAGTTGGTCGGTGCTTGCTAAGGAAGACGGATCAATAACAGTCTAAACTTATCAATTGCACAACCCCTAGCTCATACCTGCTTGACACGACTCTAAGAGATAGGCATAGATACTTGACGCTTGTCATCAACCACAATCAAAAATCAATGATAGCTATAACCCTTGCTAAATAGCAGCTCAAAATAGGGTAAAAAGGTGATTCATATGACACACATATATAATCTGTAAAAGCCCCAAAAAGATGGCTAAAAACCACAATCATGCTGATAATACTCAAAGCATTAAATAATAAAAACCAAAAACAGTTCATGGCATAAAAATTAAAGCATAATCTTGAAAATCCCGCAGTTCAAAACGACTGCACCACAATACTGATGATAAAAACATAATAAGTCTAAAGTATGAAATCCTAAAATACAGTAGAGAAATAATAGATAATAGCTAAAAACACCCCCAAACTTGAGATGAGCAATGCCCTCGTTGCTAAACATAAAGCAATCGATACAAGAGGGCTTCCCTGAAGTTTGCTCACTCAGCAGCAGTCTCGTCCTCGTCATCCTCGGCAAGTGGTGATGGGGGAGGGTAGGGTGGGAAAACAGGAGGCTCCGAGAACTGGAATGGCATGAACTCCTCATTCTCGCCACTGTACATGGTGTAGATGCACTGCATAGTGTTTACCAGCTCAGCCTGGTACTACATCGCTATTTCTTGCCTCTGAGCTACTGCAACTATGTGCCTCTGCTGCCTCTGCGCCTCGGCGTCCTATTTCTGATGCAGCAAGGTGAGGGACGCCATAATGTCGGTCAATAGACCTTGTGCAGCTAGGCCTACGTCTGGTGCCTGAGAGGGCTCTGGCTCTGCTGTAGGAGGTGGTGATGTAGGTGGCCCGTACCCTTCACCCCTAATATGCGACTCTGCCCCGTCCCACATAATGAAGCGTGAGATCGTCTGGTGGTCAATGACTAACATGGGAGGCAGAGTTATCTCTTCAGGCCCCCAATGAATACCTGGCCTCTTGCATAGCCTGGTGATCATGGATGGGTGAGGGAGTCCCGAAGCAACTGTGCTCTTGATCGCTTTTATGATGAACTCATGTATTAGCACCCCGATGTCCACTTTCACGCCCGTGACAATAGCAAATAAAAGGATCGCTCTATCCTTCGTCACGTCACTTAGGTGACGGGTTGGAATCATATCCGCACAGATAAAGCTAAACCAAGCCTTCCCATAGCGACTGAGCGCTGAAGACGGGAAGCTGGTCTTTTCCCCCGTGTAGTCATTCTTTTTTTATGACGTCCCGGGCTTGTAGAGCCTCCTAATCATATCCTCTAAGTCATAGCTATGGAGGCCCAGCTCCGTATAATCCTTGCCCTCATAGTTGGGCTTGGAAAACAGATCGTTAATAGCTAGGCTTCCAAAATCCACTGTCTTCCCTCTAACTTGGACAATCGACAGACCCTCGGCACTTGCATTGGCGTAGAATTCCCGAACCACAGTTACAATAGCCGAATCAGGCTACCTCGTGAAGTGAATCCCTAGCATCCCGCGATTATGGTCACCAACTCGCCATCATTTTTGCCCTGCCTCAAACCCCGCTCGGAATCAAATTTTGAGCGGCAAAAGAGCTCTTGTAGCGTTTCCATGCCTCCTCATCGGTGAATTTTGCTCTATCCCATAGAGTTGGTGCAGCGGATGAGGAACCGCCGACGCTAAGGCCTTGTCGCTTTTGTGCTATTTCTGAATTTGATGGGATTTTGTATGAATACTGGTAGACAACCCAACTTAAACTCCCCTAATCCTTTTTCAGACAACCCAATGCAATTGCAAGATCAAAACAGCCCAAATCAGTCAACTTTTTCTCTTAGGCAAACTGTCGAACACCTTGTGTGCGCTTGGACAACTAACTTTTTGATAGACTTTGCTTGATAGAGCACTAACCAGATTTCCCTTAGTGGAAATCACCCAAATAAACAAGAAGAAGAACACATCACAAATTGTACAAATTCAACAATTCGATCAAATCACTTTACTACTTGAATCTAAAAATACCTTGAGTGAGAAAACCCTATGAGAGAAATCGCGTGGGCGTTAACTCTGATAAGCAAAATGATGGAGGCTCTCGGCTGATGTTGGGGGTAGGGATGAGAAACTCCTTTTTAGAATGACACGGTTGATGGGTACGCAGGGGTCTTTTGTGCTCTGGTGTCGAGAGAATGGGAGTAATGTTGTGCCAACTCATCGCAATCTTCAAGATTTTAAAACAAAATTACTTCTGGTACATGCACATGAGAGACCTGCCCATTTTTTTGTTACTTGGCATTCATGAAGACGATTTAACGATTGGTTGGGCTCGCTTTCATGGCCGTATTACGAACTCCCCAAGATTGGATGGTATTTGCTGACACGGAAGAGAGAAGTTTTGCATTTACATCTTTGGCAAAGAAGTCACAAGATTGGGGTTAGAGCGCTAAACCCGTGGCCATGACACGGTTTGTAGTCTGATTTGGTGAAATACATGAGAGATCATTTTCAAATTTTCTAACTGCTATCTACACAAGCCAAGACCAGTAATACACAAAACACTTTGAAGCTAAAATAAATTATTACAAACAATCTAATAAGTAAGTAACTACAGCGTAAACAAGATATAGGTAAAGGAAAAAAGTAATAATTTATACCGAGATAGGGGTGCCTCCCCACCAAGCACTTATTTTTAAGTCGTTGGCTTGACTATACCGACGCCGTTCAATCCGGCTCATAAACGAAAATGACCTTTTCATGCCGCCTATTCGTCAATTCTTTTGGATTTTTGGCAGACATGGATGATTGGTCATCCTCGTTCTCCTCGTCCATCCAGTCATCCATCGGCACAAAGAAGCTTTCGCCACTGGAATTATCCACTAATTCACCTTTTGCGTTAAGTTGAAAATGGTCTTTGTGCGCTATTGGGCCCTCACGGATTTCCATAGTCGGGAGCGTGGTTTCTGATTGAAGATCAGTATGGACTATACAACCACTGTTTATCCTCATGTCTCCAACTTCAGACTCCACCGGTTGGCCAATCTGCACTATGACGTCACCCTCAACAACTATGCGAGACTCATTGCATTTTCCTTGCGTATCCACTTTGCAATGCTCTTCTGCTTCGTCGTCAATAACAATTAAGACCGGGAGTTTTCCTTGCGGTGGATTTGTGATGGCATTGACGAGTTTCCCCAATTGATTCTCAAGGCTGTGCACTGCGGCTTCTTGGCTTGCCATCCGAACCTCATTTCTCTCAATAAAGTCGGTGAGAAGCTCCCCGAGCCTGTTCTCTTCTTCTCATGTTGAGGTCTCATAGAAGCTCTCATTGGGTTGAGACGTCAACTCATAATGCGGCAGAAACTGATAGTTAAACTGAGAGGCATGATTCAGATCATGATATGGCTCTTGATTGTAGTCCCATGAGTTTGGATAACCCTGGCAGTTTGGATGATAGGAGATCGGTTCAAAGTAAGCTTGATTCTGACAGTAGGCATTCTGAGTGGAGTGACACTCAAGATTATCAGAAAAACTCAAGGCATTGGCAATTTGAAGTTGTAATCTCTCGAGTCCTTCTTCCGAGCTTGGTTGTGTGGTCCCCTCATAAGGCCATTGATAACATTGATCGTCCATAATCTGCAAACTTAAAAATAAAAAGAAAGGAAGATCAAACAAATAAAAGTAAACAATATATACAAGTTCAAAGTAAGACTCTATTGATTGAAATCAATATTGGACAATATTAGAATAATAGTTCCCCGGGAACGGCGCCAAAAACTTGTTGGTCAAAAAATCGATCACTAAACACGCGCAAGTACACACGGTCTAACAAGTAATATAGTGATAAGGAGTGTGTCATACCCATGAGGAACTATGACTAATATTTACCAATTACCGACTGTGTATCGCTAAAGTCTTATCCGAACAGCAGTAAATGGAAGTGTGATTAATCTATTTAACTAATTAACAAAGTAAGTAAGTGGATAACGAATGGAAATCTAAGGAAATACAAGCTAAGGTCACAACTTCTCCCCCACACAGGCATTCTGTCGAACACCTGGCGTGTTATGTTTCATCAAACTAGCTACCCTATCTCTCTTTGGTCTTAATGATCACGACGATTTGTCGACCGAGAAAGTACAGGTGCTAATTGTGAGACCCCAGATTTTATGAATAAATATTTAATTTTCTCGAAATAATTTTTTGAATATTATGGTGTGGATTTGATATAGTGTTATAGTTGTGGGTAGTATTTATAAATTTTGCAAAGTATGCAAGTTGTCATATTATATTCGATTGGTCGGGGAATATTTGTTTTATCAGGGAATATTCGTGAAACGGCACAATCATTGGTGGACCCCACAACGAAATTATTGTCTGATTGAGAAAATGACAAAATATTTTATGAAAATAACGACGGAAGTTTTACCGTTAACTGTTGAAACACCCGGTGTTAAAAAGTACGAAGAATCTGGCGTGGTTGCATAGTAGCACACAGTATTAATTATCGATGCTTACGTTATAAGTCACTTTTGTTTTGTTGGTATTATTAATGTAATAATATAAAAAATCTTTTTTTATATAAAATGTAATATTTTTATAAAGTTATTCTATAAATAGAATATATTATATTCTATTATGCATAGTGTCAGTATAGTGTATTCGTGCATAGTGTTTTGCATAGTAAAATCTTTTTTTATATAAAATGTAATACTTTTATAAAGTTATCTTTTATTAGACAATAATTAGAATATATTATATTTTATTATGCATAGTGTTTGCATAAGGCTCGTGATAGTGTTTGCATAGTAAAATCTTTTATAAAGTTATTCGTTTTATTAGATTATAAATAGAATATATTATATTTTATTTAAAAGATTTTGCTTTAAATATGGACCGTCCGATTAAAGTAAATCAACTGGACCGCTCATGAGTTAGTTACTATGCGTGATCCATTTTTCTATAAAATAAGCTCATTCCTTCATTATTTTTTTTAATTCATTCTTTGAACTCTAGAGCGATAAACTATATAGAGAGAAAGAAGAAAGTATTCTGCTACTTAACTACTTATATATCCAGTACTCTTCTTCTTAAGGTAGGGAATATTATTTATTGTAATCGTATGGAGTATTATTTCTTTTGTATTCATGAAGAGAACTTCTGTTATTCCATTCTTTATTATTCTCGTTGAATAACATGTATACGCCTTGCTACCCTATACTTGGTGACATTCTTCTATTATTTCGTCTTTACTATTCATTTGGAATATCCTACGTCTCAAGCGCTTTTTCGGACTAATTTTATTCCGCTTTTATTATTATTCTGTTGGAATATCCTGTCTGTGCGTTTTACGCCGGACCTGATTCCGTCCTTATTAGTATTCTATTGGAATAACCTATCTATATGAAGTACCGCATGCATGGTGATTTCTGTTGTTATTCCATTCTTTATTATTCTGTTGAACATCCCGCTTGCTGTGAATTTACTACCGATTCGGTTTCGTTATTTAGTATTCTGTTGGAATAACCTGTCTATGCGAAGTACCGCATGCATGGTGATTTCTTTTGTTATTCCATTCTTTATTATACTCAATTGGTTAATGTTTTAACTGCTATACTCCATGAAATTAGTGGAATATCCTTGATATTTGCGCTTCATCCAGTATCTTTTCACGGAAATATTCTTCTGAGCATTTTTGAATTTTACTCTATAAAGCAGTATCATGTTGACAATTTGGACATTATTAGTTCATGGATAAATTAATTCTTGAACTTGTTTTATTGAATTCTTATATCATTGTCATCATCCTCATGTTTATATTATGTTGAAAGTCATCGTGGCTCAGAGTGCATAGATGGACTTAGTATGATTATGACTGTGGATTATGCGGTGTAATAATCGCGACCGTAATGTTACAAATGATGTGGAAAAAGTCCTCATTGGCCCGTAGTGCATTGATGGACAGTTTTTTGTATGATTATGGCTATGGATTCTCTTCGGCCAAGGGTGCAAAGATGAATTGTTTTATGGCATGATCAGGACCGTTGATGAATACACAAATATTCTTGGCCCGTAGTGCATGGATAATTGTGGTCGTGATACTAAAGAATATCCTCGTCAGAAAAGTGCGTGGGTGATTCGATGATGTGGATTATTTATTGTCGAGTCCCAAACGATAAAAGTGATGAAAAACCTTTTTAATCATAAAAGATAGTAGATTTTATTCTCTACTTGACTCTTTTAATGGATTGCTTGTTTCACTGTAGTTAAACTTGATGTTTGTTATATGGTATCAGTTTAACACTATTTAAGGCTAATGATAATTTATTATGCATTATCTTAGTCATAATATGTTTTACTGGGCTAGTTGAGCTCACCCTTTCTTTCACTGTTCTCTTCAGGAAATTAGAACGTAGCTGGGACTAGTCGGGGAACAGAGTGATGGTCCTAGATGGTGCATTAGTAGTCCTCACTATTCTGTGAAATAGTATGATAATAATTGTAATGAGGACTCTTTTTGAGTTTGTATACTCTCTAGTAGACAATATTTGTATTCAAACTCACAGCTTTATGTTTTTGTCGTATTGTATACGCATAGTTGTATTATTAAGTTGTATTTCAATTCTGTACCATGTATCTGGCGACTCAAGATGGATGATGTATACCTAATTTTGGGGGCGTCAAAGTTGGTATCAAAGCTTAGGGATATGATCCCTGGCTAGGATGTGAGAATAGAACTAGGAGGGGAGAGACGGGGAATTCCTTCGCTAGTATGACCTACCTAAGTTTATTTGGTATTTAATTGGCTCTGGCCGAGTATATAGAGATAATATGTGATATGTTAATTAACCCTTATTTTGTGGCAAGATTTGAAAATGGCATCCGAAAATGTTGAGATAAGCAATGGAGCATGTGAGACCGCTGAGTCTCCACATATCAATAATCAGGACAATGTGCAACAAGATGGCGATAATCCTCCTATAAACAACAACACCGATCAATCGACGAACGAAACGACAACACGTTTAAGAGCTTTTTAGAATTCATGCAACATCAAAGGTAAAGCGCCTCCTGCTCATAATGCAGAGGAAACAATGGCAACCCACGGTTGGTCACCGCTAGCAATTCAAGGAGCTGGGACCACCGGAGTTTTTGGGAAAGCCGTAACCACTTAAAGCGAGAGACGTGGTTAAAGCAGATCACCAAGATATTTGATGTCTTGGGATGCTCCGAGGAACAAAAGGTTCCTTTTGCCACCTTTATGTTGCGTGAAGAGGCAGATCACTGGTGGGAATCTATAAAACATACCCAGCCTGACGCACTCAAGATGTCTTGGGAGAAGTTCCAAGAGCTGTTCAATGACAAGTACTTTCCCGAAAGCATTCGTCACATGAAGGAGGTGGAATTTATCAAGTTAGAGCAAAACAACATGACCGTGTCGCAGTACGAAGCCAAGTTTTCCGAGTTGTCCCGATTTACGTCCCACTTGGTTGATAATAAAGAGAGAATGACGCGGATGTTTTTAAGAGGTTTGTAGCCGGAGATACGTCAATATCTTATCTCTCATAAACTGTGTTTGTATTCAGATGTTGTTAATAGGGCTTAGTTATTGGAGCGCGATAATGAGTCAACCAAACCAAAAGAGAGCAGCCGGCAAATGATAATACCGGTGATAACAGTCATCAAAGAGGTGATAATAAGCATGGAGGGAATCAACATGTCAGAAATGGTAACCACTTCGGTGGTAATCATGGCCAAAACAATAAGAATGGAAATTTCAAGAAGAGAAGGTTCAACAATGACATAAAGACGTCGGCACCAGCACCCATTTCAAAGGAAGAAGAACGACCACCGGTCGTATGTTTTAAATGCGGACAGGAGGAACACATCCGTCCAAACTGTACGCAGCAATCCAAAACGTGTTTTGATTGCGGAAGAGAAGGTCACCTAGCTCTATTTTGTCGTATGGTGAAGTCAATTACAGCTGGGATAGTGATGCCAAAGGATGTCCCAGACAAGCCAAAGTCGGTAGTTTAAGAAAGGGCGTTTTTTTTCGTGATGAGGAACCTAAATAAAAATATCACGAGTATGTTAGTCATAAACTCTTGCGAAGTCTATACCGTTGTAAATACCGGTTCTACTTACTCTTTTATTTCATCTAGTTGTGTTCAATGTTTGAAGTTAACTCTGGAGAAGTTAAACTTTGATATATCTGTTGGGAGAAACCTTCGTTACCTCCACTATTTATAAATCTTGTTCAAATCAACACTTTCATGTTACTTGTCGATCGTATCTCTTTGAAAATACTTGCCTTTGATGTGATTTTAGGAATCGATTGTTTAACTACTCATCATGCTTTTTGTAAGGTTGTTAGCTTTCATACTCCTATCCAACCTGTTATGCGAATTCAAGCAACCAAACCACTAAAGTCAATCATTGTCATATCAAGTCATAAGTAAAGAGCCCTCATCCTTTCGTTGTTGACTTCTTGAGTGGAATGCACAAAGCCGGACTTTTCTGTAGGGACGACGCCGTGAATGAAGATGGTAAGTTGATAGGTATCAATGTGACGTACTATCCAAGTCTTTGATGAGGGTCACAGCTTTGAATGATATTTCTATTGTTAATAAATTTCCTGACGTATTCTTGAAGTCTTCTTAGCCTACCCCTAGAGCGTGAAATCGAATTTTGTATTGACCCCGGTACAAAACCCATTTCTAAAACCCTTAATTATTTATTCAACTAAAGCGAACGTAACATGTGCCAAAGACGTTGGCTCGAGCTATTGAAGATTACGATCGTACCATTCACTACCATCGTGGGAAAGCGGACGTGGTATCTGACGCTGTTAAGTAGAAGAATATCGTATCATTGAGTGTAGTGCAATGTTGTTAACACAAAGGCCCATTTCGCATTTAACTTACAAATGATGAAGATAGAGTTAAAGACTCTAGGAACCCAAGTGAAGATAACGAATATACGAGTAGAATCGACTTTAATAGATAAAGTTAAATCCGCTCAAGCTACACACCCAGAGCTGATAAATGTGAAGAAGAAGGTTCAAGAGGACGTTATTCTAGAAGCAAGAATCGAAGAAGAGAGGAAATCTCAACCCTCGATTTAATTGGCCCATTTAAAAGCCTCAATCGAGTAGGAACTGTGGCCTATAGACTCGTTTTACCGCCAAGTATGTTGCATGTTCAGAACGTTTTTTTTAAGTATCGATGTTACGTAAATATGTGGACGACCGAACCACATTATTAATTTAGAACTAGACAAGATAGTAGAAGATTTAACGTATGAGGAGATACGTGTTTAAATCTTGGATAAGAAGAATCGTATTCAACACTCAAAGGTTATACCTCAATAGTTGGAATTTGAAATGAAGTCGAGGTATCCTCACCTGTTCAGCATACCAAGTACGTACGTAAATTTCGAGGGCGAAATTCCATAAGGAGGGGAGATTGTGAGACCCTAGATTTTATGAATAAATATTTAATTTTCTCGAAATATTTTTTTGAATATTATGGTGTGGATTTGATATAGTGTTATAGTTGTGGGTAGTATTTATAAATTTTGCAAAGTATGCAAGTTGTCATATTATATTCGATTGGTCGAGGAATATTTGTTTTATCAGGGAATATTCGTCCAACGGAACAATCATTGGTGGACCCCACAACGGAATTATTGTCTGATTGAGAAAACGACAAAAATATTTTATGGAAATAACGGCGGAAGTTTTACCGTTAACTGTTGAAACACCCGGTGTTAAAAGTACATTAATACGCGTGGTTGCATAGTAGCACACGGTATTAATTATTGATGCTTACAAGATAAGTCACTTTAATACTTTTTTGTTTTTGTTGGTATTATTAATGTAATAATACATAAAATCTTTTTATATAAAAATGTAATACTTTTATAAAGTTATTCTATAAATAGAATATATTATATTCTATTATGCATAGTGTTGTATAGTGGTTCGTGACATAGTGTTTTGCATAGTAAAATCTTTTTATATAAAATAGAATACTTTTATAAAGTTATCTGCTTTATTAGACAATAATTAGAATATATTCTATTTTATTATGCATAGTGTTTGCAGATAAGGCTCAGATAGTGTTTTGATATAGTAAAATCTTTTATAAAGTTATTCGTTTTATTAGATTATAAATAGAATATATTATATTTTATTTAAAAGATTTTGCTTTAAATATGGATCGTCGATTAAAGTAAATCAATCTGGACCATTCATGAGTTAGTTACTATGTACCATTTTTCTATAAATAGAAGCTCATTCCTTCATTATTTTTTTATTTAATTCAATTGAACTCTAGAGAGATAAACTATAGAGAGAAAGAAGAAAAGTATTCGCTACTTAACTACTTATATATCCAAAGACTTTCTTCTTAAGGTAGGGAATATTATTTATTGTACTCGTAGGGAGTATATTTTTTTGTATTCATGAAGAGAACTTCGTTATTCCATTCTTTATTATTTCGTTGAATAACAGATATACGCTGGCTACCCTATACTTGGTGATATTCTTCTATTATTTTCGTCTTTACTATTCATGTTGGAATATCATTCATGCGTTTTTTACGCCGCATTCGGTTAAAATCTTTATTATTATTTTGTTGGAATATCATCGTATGCATGCTTTTTACGCCGGACTGGTTAAAATCTTTTTTTATTACGTTGGAATATCCATACATGCATTTTACGCCGGACCTGATTCCGTCCTTATTAGTATTATGTTGGAATAACCTATCTATATGAAGTACCGCATGCATGGTGATTTCTGTTGTTATTCCATTCTTTATTATTCTGTTGGAACATCCCGCTTGCGGTTTGCAATTACGCTTCGACCGGGTTCCGTTATTTAGTATTCTGTTGGAATAACATGTCTATGCGAAGTACCGCATGCATGGTAATTTCTTTTGTTATTCTATTCTTTATTATACTCAATTGGTTAAAGTTTTGACTTCTATACTCCATGAAATTAGTGGAATATCCTTGATATTTGCGCTTCATCTAGTATCTTTTCATGAAAATATTCTTCTGAGCATTTTTGAATTTTACTCTACAAAGCACTATCATGTTGACAATTTGGACATTATTAGTTCCTGGATAAATTAATTCTTGAACTTGTTTTATTAAATTCTTATATCATTATCATCATCCTCATGGTTATATTATGTTGAAAGTCATCTGTGGCCTGTAGTGCATAGATGGACTTGGTATGATTATGACAAGGGATTATGTGGTGTAATCATGACCGTAATGTTACAAATGATGTGGAAAAAGTCCTCATTGGCCCGTAGTGCATTGATGGACAGTTTTTGGTATGATTATGTCTATGGATTCTCTTCGGCCAAGGGTGCAAAGATGAATTGTTTTATGGCATGATCGGGACTGGTTGATGAATACACAAATATTCTTGGCCCGTAGTGTATGGATAATTGTGGTCGTGATACTAAAGAATATCCTTGGTCAGAAAGTGTAGGGGTGATTCGATGATGTGGATTATTTATTGTCGAGTCCCAAATGATAAAAGTGATGAAAAACCTTTTTAATCATAAAAGATAGTAGATTTTATTCTCTACTTGACTCTTTTAATGGATTGCTTGTTCCGCTGCAGTTAAACTTGATGTTTGTTATATTGTATCAGTTTAACACTATTTAAGGCTAATGATAATTTATTATGCATTATCTTAGTCATAATATGTTTTACTGGGCTAGTTGAGCTCACCCTTTCTTTCACTGTTCTCTTCAGGGAATGAGAACGTAGCTGGGACTAGTCGGGGAACAGAGTGATGGTCCTAGATGGTGCATTAGTAGTCCTCACTATTTTGTGAAATAGTGTGATAATAATTATAACGAGGACTCCTTTTGAGTTTGTATACTCTCTAGTAAACAATATTTGTATTCAAACTCACAGTTTATGTTTTGTCGTATTGTACACGACAGTTGTATTATTAAGTTGTATTTAAATTCTGTACCATGTATCTGGAGACTCAAGATGGGTGATGTATATCTAATTTTGGGGGCGTCACACTAATGCACCTCTGTCGAGTTATGCACAAACATATCCTCTCCAGATCCACCCTAAAGGGAACAGAACAGAAAGGAACGTCCAAGCTAGATGCAATCCTACATATGTCTATGCGAATCAATCATAACAAGGATTTAAGCATAGGTTCTCAATTAGGTCGCACGTGGCGCACAGAGATATGTCTATTCTACGCACAACTTATGCAGTCGAACACCCACTATCACATGCCAATATATTTAGGTGTAAATCTACAATTCTTCTGTCGATATCATGCAGATTACCAAAATCATCACTAATGTCTTAGCAAGAATCATAAAGCACAAATATATAAACCCAAATCGTATGGTGCCAACCAAAGAGATACAGACAATAAATTCAAATAACAAAGGGATCCATTATAACCTTAGAGCCAATAGTCAGTTCATATTTAATAAACCAAATACAAGTAGCAAATAAGACAACATTTATAGATTATAAAACTAGAGAAGATAAATGGATAAGAGGAAACTCTGTCAAGGCCCCTCAATCTCCATATACTCCGCTCAAATCAAGCTTTCTAATCTGTGTCGCTCGTTGCTCTTGTGCTCCAAAGAAATACAAACTTCTCCCTAAAATTACCTAATCTATATGTACAGACATCAACTAATGGAAAGAAATATAAATTACAATGAAAAACTAAATTAAGCTAAGCTAACCTAAAAACTATAATATATGATGAGAGATTGAGAGAGCAGAGGCTGGTTCTCTGATATATCTGTTTTTCTACCTTCAAGCTAGGCCAAAAGGCCTTTTGGTCTGCCTGGGCACCGGAGGTCGCGTTGCGGCGTGACCAATACACTTAAGGGTGGTGATTGCGATTGCGCGTGTGCAACAAAGGCGGAGCTTTCATGCTGGCATGAGTCCAGTCATGCTGAGGAGAAGGCGTCACTGAGTGCGGTGATGACATAAGCAGGGACAAGGAGGTGGCGTCGCTGCACAAGTCTTGCACTGGTCATTGGCGCTGCGGCGCCAGTATATAAGAAATTACAATTTTGCCCCTTAATGCTAGAAAACACCTAATAAGCCCTGCAATATGTCAATTAAGCACAACAACACTATAATCATGTAAAAACATATAAACTCTACTAGAACAGGTGACTATTTAAGTCATAAAATATTCGATTCGCGGGTATAAATCCCACTCATCAGTCCACCAATGATTGTGCCGTTGTACAAATATTCCCTGTTAAAACGAATATTCCCCGACCAATCGAATTTTATATAACTTACGTACTTTGCAAAATTTATAAATATTACCCACAACTATAACATTATATCAAATTCATTCCATAATATTCGAAAATGATATTTATAGAAAATTCATCTTTATTCATAAAAGTTGGGGTCTTACAACCTCCCCTTCTTATGCAATTTCACCCTCGAAATTAGGGTACGTACCTGGTATGTCGAAGAGGTAAGGATACCTTGATTTCATTTCAGATTCTAACTCCCAAGTTATTTCCTCAACATCGTGGTTTCTCCACAAAACTTTGACTTGAGGTATAACCTTGGAGCGTAGAATATGTTCCTTATTATCCAAGATTTGAAAAGGAACCTCTTCATACGTCAAATCTTCAGCTATTTTGTCCGGTTCTAACTCAATAATGTGGTTCAGGTCTTCCACATATTTACGTAACATGGATATGTGAAAAACGTTATAAACACGAGACATACTTGGCGGTAAAGCGAGTCTATAGGCCACAGTTCCTACTTGATCGAGGATTAAAAATGGGCCGATGAATCGAGAATTGAGCTTTCCTCTCTTTCCAAATCTCGTAACTCCTTTCCATGGAACAACACGTAACAACACATGATCTCTTATATCGAATTCCACGTCCTTTCGATGAAGATCAGCATAACTCTTTTGTCGATCTTGTGAGGTCTTTATATGTTGTCGGATCGTTTGAATCTTTTTTATAGTCATACTACTAACTCCGGTACCAACAACGTTGCTTCACCCACCTCATCCCAGCATACTAGAGAACGACACTTTCTTCCATACAACGCCTCAAATGGAGCCATGCCAATACTTGCTTGATAACTGTTGTTGTAGGAAAACTCCACCAATGGTAAGAACTTATCCCAACTTCCTTTCTTCACTGATGGAGGATGGGAGCTCTATTTAGGAGAGCGTGCTATTAAGAACACCACATGAGAGATCCGTATGCCGATCTTGCCTCCTGCCAGGCGTTATTGGCATGTGTCGTAGTCACCCGTCATTGATATCCCATTGTTGGGGGTTAACGATTTTGCATTATCAGAGGGTCCCTGCACTTAGGAGATGTTCCACCGTTGGTGGTCCCCTCTCACTATTGGAGCCCAGTCTCGCGCCACTCAGTTCATGAGGGATATGATTCCAGGATCCGTTATGATGACGGATTGGCTAGCTTGTGTCTGAGATCCGACTCATTTGACACAGATTGATAGTTTGACCCAGCGATTGGACCAGGCACATTTCTTTATCCGACATTTGGGCAGAGATCCGGCAGAGGTAGATTAGTTTGATCCTTTCAGTTCAGGCGCTGGCCCCTCAGATGACCCATTTGGCTTTGCCGGTGCAGATCCTCCTTTGTATAGGCCTGACATCCATGTTAATAGAGATCCAGTGACTCAGGAGGAGTTACATCAGGTGGACAGGATTGATGATGTAGATATTGACACCATTGTCTTCTTTTGATGTGTATTCTCGTTATCTCTTTTGATAGGCCTTTGTTAGATATTGGGTGGCTGTGCCCCATTATCGCTATATCTTTTGATAGGCCTCTGTTAGTAGTAGAGCGTCTGTGCCCCATTTCCCTATATTTTTCGTTGTACAAAGATGATGTATATAGATGACGATATACTTAAGAATGTATGTATTATTTTTCATTCCCTATATCATATTGCCATCTATTATCTGTAATGCATGTATCATGTTATGCATATGTATGTATGTCCAGAGATATTTTAGCATTGACCCCTGGATGGTATTATGATATGGCCCACACAGATGTCTTCTTCGACAGTCAGTCGCATAGATCATACCCCACCATTATTGGTGGCATCACGTCTTAGATCGTGGTATGATAGTATGTCACCATCGAACGGTATTTATAAATCGATGTCATAAAGATATCTATGACCCTCTTGCCATTTCAGGTTCCCACAGGATTTGTGGAGGGCATGCTAGAGCATTGGGTACCGGAGAGGCAAGTCTTCTGGTTTGGTACCCATGAGTGACTCCGTACCCAAGAGTGACTTCGACTTTGGAGGAGTATGCACGGTTGACAATGCTGCCGCTAGACAGACCTTGCGTGCATATGGCTATTAGTGATATGAGCAGACAGTTCATGACCCTCACCGGACTGCGGCGTAGGGTGGTACAGGATGAGATGACATCTGGCCATGTTATATCCCGGCGTTTTCTATTTGACAGATTTGGCTTTGAGGATAGCTACACACGACACTCCGAGGATTTCACCGCATTGGAGGATTATTAGCGCTCGGCCAGAGGAGATGTCCTGCTACTATGCGTGCTGTCATATGTATATATGCCACTGTACATGGATGAGATAGACATTAGTGTCATTATGGCCATGAGAGCTCTCAGGGAGGGTCATACCATCATCCCGATGATCATGGTAGAGACGCTGAGGTCGGCCATATACTGTTGCACCTATCCGATGGGGGTGTTTACAGGCAGCGCGGTCATGCTATACGTGTGGTTCATCTCACACTTAAGATCGATTGGGACCTTTCGCCGACATGGGTATTGCTTCACCCATGATATAGCTATGTCTTACTCCTTTCAGCCATCGGAGTGTAGAGACGCTATGTCTTGGTTGATGATCTTGGCGGATATCAGAGATCCATTTGGCATTCTGCCGTGCACAGGGCTTAGCTCACCCTACAGTTTCATTACTCATGCTCTAGGCATGGACTATCTCCCTCTGGTTGGTTTGAGGGGCATGACTACCTATCACTCGCTGGCCGTGATGTCGCAGTTTGACCAGTTCCAGGATTTCCATCCTTTTGAGGGGGCGCTAGGTAAGCGTTTAGCTTCTCGCCATCTATCAGCAGAGGACCGATCTCGGGTGTATGCATGTTGGGATTAGCGTGAGCTAGCTGCATTTTCTATCAGTCATCCAGGTTGTTCTGCAGAGTATTCTGCGTGGATGGAGACAAAGAGTTCATCGGCCGTGGTAGTATCCAAAGTGCCAAGTAGTGATTCAGACGATGGAGAGCCCATGAAAGACATTGATTCTCACATCGAGGAGGATCCATTTACTGGGTTGCCAACATCTCCTTTAGATTCTCCCTGTACTCGCACTGTTGTGATCCAGCATTCGACACAGTACTTCGAGTAGAGTCTTCATCTGATGACCTTCGAGAGAGATCAGGCTAAAGCGTTGATGTTGACAGCCCTTGATGGGAGAGATGCAGCTCTGTTAGAGAAAGACGAGGCATTAGCTCATAAAGACACCTTTGTTATTGAGTGGGATGAGGCCAGATCAGCCAGAGATATCGTGATAGTTGAGAGGGATATCGCCATATCTGCCCGGGATGTAGCCGTTACAGATAGTACTACAGTGAGGTCTCTTACCACTGGCATGATTGCAGAGATGAGAATGTACATTGATGAGCATAGAGTTACCATGCAGATGGCTGTAGATCTGTTAGCTCATGTGAATACCCTTGTACAGGAGACCACAACTTTACCTCCTTTTGCTGAGAGGGATGCCATGTTGGGCTTGATAGCTCGCATATAAACCGATTTATAGATGAGCTTGTATTTTCCTGTACAGACTAGCTTAGTCATTTTGTCATGTACAGTTTACATTGTGTATATCAAACAACATTATATATATAGCAGGGAAATATATTTTTGATCAGTTCCCTTTTAGATATGTCTGGATACTTGCTGATATTTTGTCTGCTTCTTCAGGGCTTGTGATCTTGATGTATTCTGAATTCCTCCTTGATGGATGGAAATTGAGTAGTCTCTGGACAGTTCAGAATGGATCATTGATCTGTGTGGATCCCTACCATCTTTGGTGTCTTGGGACTTGTTTCTGTATGGAAATATAGAGAGGAGTGTGGCTTTCCTCTCTGAGGTTGATCGCACCACAGATGGTCGCCAGTACTCCTATTTAGGAGGAGCCTAGTTAATTCCATCTCTTATGGATTGGTGTTACTCTTTGAGGCACAACTGCAACTTAGATGGTCGTCGGATCTCCTATTTAGGAGGAGTTCAGGTAATTCCATCCCTTTGGTATGAAGCCGATGAAATGTGGTGGACTGAAGGATGATCCCAGTACTGCTAACAAGTGTTGGTGATTTGGTAGGGGGTGAGACCGAACCATAAATAGCTGCATACGTACTCCTGTTGAAGAGGAGATTAGGTCTGCATAGTTCGAACCTGGTGTAAGAGGTTCACCGCTGTGTGTGGCAGAAATGGTGTATGAATGTTTTTGTAAAGAAAAGGGTGTAGAAATGTTTTTGTTATTTTTGTTTTTGTAAAGAAAAGGGTGTAGAGATGTTTTTGTTGTTTTTGTTTAATTGCGACTGGGCCATATAAAATAGTTGCCTACGTACTCCTATTGAAGAAGAGATCAGGTCGACGTAGTTCATCCCTCAGGACGATTTGCAGCGGAAGAGAAGTATGAATCCTATGTGTAGGCAATACTGCGGGGAGAAAAAAGTTTGATCCCATGATGGGGACAAACTGCAGGTGTGAAAAAATTTGATCCTGTCTTCAGGACAAACTGCAAGCATAGAAAAAGTTTAATCCCGTCTGTAGACACTCGAAATTTTCTATACCACTGTCACTAACATTGCAGGAGGAGGATGATTCGTCTCATTAAGAGGAACCACGAAAGATAATCCAAATCCATACAGGATACTACTAGGAAGTTCAAAGATCAACCCCGAGATCACACTGCGGGAATATGATTCAACCTCGGATGTAACCCCGAGGCATGCGAGATCCAATCTGGAACACACACCGGAGAAGACCGATTAATCTCGGAGATAACCCCGAGGTATCCAGTCTCAGTCCCAACCATGGGAATAGCCACCAACCTTGGTGATAACCCCAAGGAATTCAGTTTCGGCAATAACCCCGAAAATGCTTGTTTCAAATTTAGCTTCAATCTCAGCGCTCACAACGAGATACACTGCACCAACCCGGCAATAACATCGGGAAGACATGCACACCTCAAAGATGACAATGAGGACCTTCAACAATTGCAGCAGTCCAATCTCAGTGAAGTCTGAGCAACGTCCGCTTTATTAGCCCAATCCGGCGATAACACCAGTGAGGGGCAACATTGTCATCTCGTCAACACGATGCCACATCACGTCTCTACGCAACGATGTCCCACAAGACTAACCAATCCCAAGTGACTATTCTGCGGGGTAACGGATGAAAGTTGAAGCTTGAAGACCGGAGGACATCATCCTATCTTCAATAACTTCGTACAAACTCTAATCCAATGCCATCATACAACTCTCGACAACGGAGGTCCGAAATAGGTCCTGTATACCTCAAACGGATGCCCGGATTGCACTTCTAAAAGTTCGAGTGGACATTACAGTACCTGAGTGCACGTACTTTGAGACGACCTGGCCCGACAAACCCGGGCCCACCCGAATTGCCTTTGGTACACCTGCGGCTAAATTTCCTATAAATAAAGGCCTTGGGCTGCCCATTTTGCAAGAGAAAAAGGCAAGGAAGCCCTGCCCAATTTGCTCTGCACTCACCCCATGCAGTGTACTTTCCCCTTTTAAACACCTGTGAGCTCATATATAGCCCTTTTGTGCCTACAAGAGTCAGTGTTTACCCACTCTAAAGATATAGAAGCCTTCTTTATCAGTCAGCTGTAAGCCTTCTCACACACTTTAGAGTCTTTCTCTTCATCTTTGTACACACCCTTCTACACGTTGAGAGTCGTGTTGCTTGCTTTTGCCCAGACTTCTATCCAGTGGTTTCATTTCGATCTATATATATATATATATATATATATATATATATATATATATATATATATATATATATATTAAGCGTATGTCGAACTTTGTTCGATGAGCCCTGAACTTGATGCAGTGCGTTTACTCGCTTATATATATATATATATATATATATATATATATATATATATATATATATATATTTAATCTGTGTGACTACATTCGATGAGCACGGATTTTATATCCAAATATCGTTTTTACTCGCTTTCATATATATATATATATATATATATGAAGCGTGGTCGGACTACATTCGATGAGCTGGATTTTCTATCAGGTGTGTTTATTCGCTTTTATATATATACACTTATATATATGAAGCGTGGTCGAACTCATTCGATGAGCCCTAATTTTACATCAAATTGCATTTATTGCTTTATATATATATATATATATATATATATATATATATATATATAGAGAGCCCTTCCATAGTAACCAGGTTGCTATGGGTCTTGTCTAACCCCTTTTTGGACCGTTGATAAACTTATTGGAAGGTTGAGATTGAAACATAAATATACCAAGTCGTAAGAGCTTCTACCAGCTTTTATTTTAATATGAGGACCCCACCATAGTCAACATGTTGTCGGTTTGTTTAACTAAAGCAATTTTTAATATTAAATAATCTGGCCAGAAGATGCGACATGCAAACGTATAAAAAAAAAAAATCCTAAACCGTAACAAGCTCTTACGGCTTATAAAAAAAAAAAAAAAAAAAAAAAAAAAATCTAAACCGTAACAAGCTCTTACGGCTTGTAAAAAAAAATGTTTTTAACAAATATTTTTATAAAAAATAATTTATAACAAATGTTTTTATAACAAATGTTTTTATAACATATTTTATAACAAAAATAAAAATATTTGTTATAAAATATTTGTTTTTATAAAACATTTTTTTTTATTTTTTATTTTTAGTGGAATTGGAGCTTATCTTAAAGCTTAATACTTTTTTTTTTTTATTTAGTAGAGCTGAGAGACATGCTTTTAATATTTTATTTTTTTTTCTTTTCTCCATTATATGTTATGACTCAGCAAATTAAAATAAAATAAAATAAAAAAAAACAACCCTACTGGTAAATTATAGCTTTATCGTCACTTGAAGAAAAAAAATTTCGATATACCAACTAGTAGGCTATTTGAATGTGATTCGAACTTCATGACCTCATGCACCAATACCTCGTCATATGACCACCCGAGCACCACGGGCCTAGCTGCTAAGTTTAACCAAGGATATATCCTTATAGAAAAACTTCACCATCCCCAAAATCTATATTCTTGCATTACTATTATATTACGATTTATTATTATTAATAAATTTATATTATTAATTGGATTTTTCTAAATAGAAATAAGTTAATATCTATATTTATTATTATCCCCTTTAATATGTTTTCTTATCTTTGTAATAATATCAATAAAAAGATTATTAATATATTAAAATAAATATCATTCTTTAATAAAATATAAATAATGATCATTATAAATCTTGTATTATTAGTATTAATAATTTTATTATTAGCAATGATTATTAGTAATGATTTTATATATTAAGCAATGATTTTATTATTAAGAAATGATTTTATTATTAATAAAACTAGTTCAATTAGTTTAATAAGTAATGATGATAATTTTTCAAGTCATTTCAGGAAATTAATTTACTTATCGAATTTATAAAAGTAGTGAAGTATTATTATAATAATAATAATAATAATGTGATTATCAATATTAGAAGTACAGATTATACCAATACTAGTACTGCATAACATTAAGAGGAATAGTACATATTACATCTTCATTTTCATAAAATAAAAAAAACATAGAATGATTAATACAACCGACGCCTATTTTTTTGGCTCAGGAAGCCCTAGCACTCGATAGTGATTTCGCTTATCGTGGTCGGTTTCAAAGCCACAAATTGCAAATTTTCGATGAGTCTTAGAAGGAATGATTTTCTCGAGTGCACTCTTGAATCTAGATTGTTTTTTACGGCCCTTTGTTTGAGAAATATTAGGCGGCAAAAACTCTTCTTCTTCTTCCACCTCTGCATCTTCATCGTCATTATCGTATCCCATATCATGATTTGGATCTCCAACTGTGCAATCAATGTCGTCATCTGCCAGTTCAGTAATATTCTCATCCGGATCATCTTTGGTCAACCAACTCTTTTCCTCGTGCATTCGGTTTAAAACGGTTTTGTAACCTCGAATTTGAAAGCAAGCCGCTTTGCTTCGCTAACTCGGTAATCACTCATCAAATGATTATAAGCGCATTGCTTGATTTTGTTGAAGTCGTGAGATGTGGAGTTAAAAAGTAAGTCTTCACCATTGCTTTTGTTCGCGTCTCTTGTCCACCGATGAAGGATCATATCGATTCGGTATTTGTGAAATACTCTTTGCTATGAAATATCTCAAGATGTACTGCATAATTCACGAGTGAGAAAACATTTGGCGATTATATGTAACCGATCCCCTGTTGTCGATTGTTGACAACTTCTTTATATCTTCCACCACTTTCGGTTGCATCGCATTTATACCTCGCATAAACCTTAGTATCGGTGACACACAACTCACTAAGTTTACTGAACATTGTATTTCATGGAATCGGCGAATTGGCGTTGGAAATGTCTAAACATCTCTTTTGTGTACACTTATGCGGCATGAACTTCTAAAGATGAACCAAAGTACCATAATCCTTTTACGATGTTTTGTTATGTGTAGTGGCCTTCCTCTCCCCGATAAAGCTGTCTTTTCTGACCTTTTGACTCTGAGTACAAAACATAGCATACTGTTGATGCATTAACATACTCATCAAAAAAAGGCATTCATGCTCTCGCTTCTTCCGGTGGTAGTCATTCAGCGGCAAAATATCTCTTTGTATATCTTTGGAATCCATTTACGTAAGTACATCATACAAACTTCCAAGCCATTCATTAGTATACAATTCATAGGAACTTATCGAATATGCCAACGCTCTTCAAATTCCTCGATGGACAATGAGTTATACACACGGTTGTTAAAATCATTTTTGAGCGATGGGTGCTCATAATAAACATGATGCAATTTTTTAGGAAATTTATTGCTAATATGCCAAGAACACGATAAATGATAACTAGTTGGAAATCCGTAGCAATAACATTACTCATGGCTCTGTCTTGATCGGTGATGATGGTTGTAGGTGCCTTGTAGTCCATGGCTTCAAGCCGTATACATGTAATACCCAAACGAAAGTGTCCTCTGTCTCATCTCGTAGCGGTGTAAATCCAAACAATATAGACCGATAATGGTGGTTGACCCGATAAGAATGGAACAAACGGCATGCCATACTTATTTGTCCGGTATGTACTATCAAATGTCTGGCGTCTCTCGAACCGTTGATATATAAACCTTGATCGCAAGGCGTCAACCCACGAATACAAGCTATCTGGTTGTTTTCACTGGTTTCACTCGGAAAAAAATTTCTTTGGCACTTAGGATGCAAGTTTGTTCAAATGATTAACAATGACTTGTGCATCATTTTCATCTGCGAGAATCACGCCTTAAATCTCGCACCACATTCTCAACATTAGCGAGAGAAAGGAACATTTTGCAACCCACCTCCCATTGTGCTCAAAACATTCATCATCTTACTAGGACCAATACGGACTTATTTAAAGTGTCGATTAAAGTTCTTTGCAACAGAGTAATATTTACGTGAGTCTCGATCAAATCTACTTTGGTGGGGGTCACTAAGTGATGATTGTGCTCTAATTCAACGATAGATATATCATGATTGTCCTCTTTCTTATTGTGGACAACATATATTCTAGCTTTGCACATTGTTAGTCCTATGAGAGTCTCTCTATCTAGTTATTTTATTACTACTATCTTCATCATCGGGTAAACTCTTGCCAACAATTGGTGTCTGGCTTTCTTACATACATCTTGCCTAGATCGATATCATTACGTATTAGCATGTTTATGACTAGTTGCAATTCTAATCTCAAATCCATTTTTGCGAGCATATGATCTATAAAAATATTCAACCTCTTCCAACGTACAAAATAATTGATTAACGTACGGAACAATATCAGATTTATTACTTTCAACTTCACTGACAAATTCAGATGTATTATATGACATTTTGAAAAACTTACTTGTGAATAATAGTGATGAATTTTGCTCGATCAGAACTTCAACTTGATTTTCTGAAGTGAAAGTGGGCAACCAGATGAAACAAATTATGAGTAGAGGTGAAAAGAGAAAATAATATCAGAGAACAAATTCGGGTTCATGGAGAAGAAGATAACTTGGTAGAAAATAGCAGCTTCCTAGACAATATTTAAAAGGTAAAACTAATGTACTTTTTCCATATAGTAAATGTCAGCTTTTTTCTATTCCCATAGTGCTTTATTATTATGTTTGACCACTTAATCACCAAACAGTCTTTATAATAATAATAATAATGGTAATAAAATAATAAAAAGTACATAAGCCGCTACTATATGTAACGACTTTATACTCAATTAAATAATAATAATAGAATAATAATAATAATCGATTAATTATAATAAAAAATGAGAACATATAATTTGGGGGAAATGGAATGTTTTAAGATATATCCAAATCCAAGGTAAAATATGGCAGCTAGGCCCGTGGTGCTCGGGTGGTCATTTTGAATAATGTTTGGAGCTTGAGGTCACGGGTTCGATTACATCCGTGACTATGTAATTTATTTATTACAATGGGGTATAGCTGCATCTTAGGCGACATTTTTATTAAAAATTAATTTTAATTTTTTATTCTAAGTTTCAGATATAGCCTATCCGACAAGAAAAAAACCAATTTTAAAAATTAATTTTAATTTTTATTCTAAGTTTCAGATATATTTTGTCTTAGTAGAAGAAAAGCACCAAATTTTAAAAATTAATTTTAATTTTTTATTCTAAGCAGTATACTTTGCACTTGTATTTTGAAAAAAGAGACAAAGCCACATCATCCCTGGGAAAGACCAATTGAGACACAAGACCGATTAATGAAGACCACCTCGGGAAAGACCACAATGCCTCACCTCGAGAAAGACCAATTTCATTGAAACATCACCTCTAAGAAGAAACATCACCTCCTCGGGAAAGAACACCGCAATCTCGGTAAACTAAAAAAGTGAATTAAACAACGATGTCGATTATCGGTGTTTGAATTTGGTCCTAAATGTCTTAAGCTTGCATGAGCTTATTTAACCATCTATAGTGATCTATTGAGAACACACGTTGTTCAACCAAAAGTTCAAGATATATAACTAGATAAAATTACGATGTAATAGAGAGTGAGAGAGGAGTATTTGGAAGAGAGGGCAAAAAACTTCAACAAGTAAGTTTTTATTTATTGTTATTTGTTCGGTTTTAATAGTTTACATTGTTGTTATTATTTTCAGTATAATAGTAACAACAATGTAAACCTACATGTTATTGCCATTTTTTTATCCTTTGCATGTTATTCTTGAATTAAAGGGATATAATACCATGCATGTATTTGTTTTTGTTGTCATTAATGCATGTTATCCTTTGCATATTATGCATTTATGTAAAGTAGGATGCTTTTTTATTTGTTTTTTATTTTAATTTCTTTGAGTCATCATTATACAATGGAGAAAAGAAGATAAAAAATTAAAAAAGCTAAAAGCGGTTTAAAATTTATCTTAGGAAAAAAAAAAAAAAAAAAAAAAAAAACTTTTGCAAGATAACATGTATTGATAAATATTTATTTTATTATTATTTTCATTTATTGTTTTTATTTTATTCCAGTTTACTCAATTGTTCACTTATTGTTTTAATTTATTTTTCTTCTTATTGTTTTTATTTTTAATAGTTTGTTTTTTACTAGTTTTTAATGCATGTAATATTATTACATTATATACATGCATATTATTATTACATGCATGTTGTTCGATTTTTAATTCATGTTAGTGTGTATTGTTATTCTTGTCATTTTGCAACATGTTACTTTCAACTTCATTTTGTCATGCATCTTAATACTAATATGGAATTGATGTATTTTTTAGGTAAAAGATGGATAGTTGGGAATATGGGCCAATTGATCCAAGTGTTTCGCATGATCAACAAGATCATGTATCGGATGACATATATCATGGGAGAGATAGGGAAAACTAAGCTCCGGTCGATATCTTGATCGGAAATATAATCGGTGGGCTTTGACAAAAGAACAAAAAATCCTTTTAAATAAATGTGGATTTGGAGTATTTAGTTATCAAGGTGTTGTACACCAAACCCGATCTTGGTCCGATATACGCCTTTAGTCGAGAGATGGTAGGAGACTAATACTTTTCATTTAAAGCGTGGAGAAATAACAATCACGTTAGAGGATGTTCACTTTATTTTTGGAGTTCTGGGTGGTAGGAAAGCCCTTAATGGGTCCCCTTGTTGTCACCAATTTGAATTATTTTAGGGATTGTTTTGGAGATCAATTAGCTGGTGAATATTTTAGTTCAAAAAAACGCAGTGCAATTTCATTAGTGTGGTTGCACGAACATTTTAATAAATGTCCCGAGAATGCAAGTAAAGATGTTGTAGGGGCGACACACAAATGCATACATGTTGTGGTTGTGTGGGGCAATATTATTCCCTAATAGGAATAGAAATAGTGTGCACCCACGATATTTGTCTTTTATTGCTAACGCTGAAGATTGTGTAACTTACTCTTGGGGCGCCACTGCGGTGTTAGCATATTTATGCAGATCTTTATATCCGCTACTAGGAAAGGAGTTAAATACATTAATGGTTGTGTTACATTGTTACAAATTTGGGCTTATGGCGTGTAAGTATTGGAAAGCCAAACCCTTGGCCACAATCATCCTTATGGTTACCTAGGGCTTTAGCATGGTCCTATTTTGGAGCCACAGTTACCACGGTAGGCGTGAGAATCCCCATCACCATTTGTCATTTTCGAGGGGAGTTAGATATTAAGTACATGTGGGATGTGGTTTGGCGGCCTTACATAATGTGGGATGATGATATCGGTGGATTTAATTTTGAAGGCGGGTTGTTGAGATCTGGTGGGGTCCCTTGATCCACTTTGATATTGTGGAATTTCGGATCTTGGGAATAGTGTGATGAGGCAGTTTGGGTTCATGCAAGGCATACCATCAATGTGACCAAAAACCACGGTGACCTTAAGCGGGAGAAAAAATTTAAATTTATTGATGTCGAGGATTGCATGGCCTTGAGAGGGAATATATTTCGATGTGGGAGGCATACATGGATCATCTCGAAGGACAACAAACTGAAATTTCGATTATGTCCCAATAGATGATTACATGGTGCGGTATAGGAAAATTACACGTTGGAAAATTCACCCAAGCCTATAAAGCGAAATGACGACCACGACGGTTGTTATGAGCCTCGGGCCATTTACAACCAACAACACCTTATTCAAATGGTATAAAATTATATTCTTCTTTAATAAATCATGTATTGGAGTAAATACTTAATATTACATTTATTCATATTTATTGTTAATAATATTTTTTGTGTTTATCTTACGTGTGAGTTGAGAGTGCAAAGTCGTTACTTGATAAATTTTGATTACTTACTTTCATTTGCCTCCCGAGTTGGGTTCGCAAAATAATAATTGGGATTTCAATACGCCTATCGACTTGAAGCAAGAGGTAAACAAATACCTCGATGAGGAGGGTCCCACAAATTTTGGACCACGGTCCCAATACACACAACTTCAGCGAAGGGCTTGGGAAACAAAGCTGATTATGTTGTACAAGAGAGCTACATACCCACTACACAGTAATCGAGGAGAGCTCCATTCCCACCACCCAAGCCTACGAGGAGTGTTACATTCCAACCTTCCAAACCTATGAGGAGTGTTACATTCCAACCAACTCTTCATTTTGCGGGACTTTTCGGCGCTTGAGGATCTAGTTTACAAAAGGTATATATAGTTATGTTAATAGTGATGGTTTTAATTATTATTGCTATATAATAATAATGTACATTTGGGTCCCAATCAGGTACAAGATGCGGGAGACCACATCTCTTATGGACCAAAAGGGTCCTTATCCAAAAGACTTAAAGATTGAAGGAGACATTTGTAAATAAACATATGTTTGGAAAGCGTGGTGGCACCAGAAGGGGATTTATATCCTTTATCACATCCGCGCCAGTTATATGAATTAGAACACAATGCAGTGCAATATTTAGGGCCTGGGAGTTAGATATTAGAGCATATCATCAACGCTTATATGTTGTTGCTACGAGACAGAGAGGAATACTACAGGTCACGGGGAATACAAAGTTGGTCCCAATTTGGTTTCATTAATTCATTCTTCATGCATCTTAGGCGGTGGCTATGTGCCTGCACTAACGTGAATCTTGCATGGAGTTTTTGCGATCCGTATGTTAACCAATATGTTGGTCCACCTTATACGAATGCAAATACATATTCATCTTGGGTGTGTAGTACCAATCAGCGCCATTTTGTCTTTGTTTCTATTCGCAGTTGAAGATTGGATGGTTACCATAATTGACCCGCACTTCTGATGACACTAAGTATATTAAGTTACATGAAATGTACTCGAATTCATTCAAGTTGCGGTATGTTTAGTTTTAAAATATTTTAATTTTATAATGTCCTTTAATATTAAAAATTATTAACCAACTACTTTGTACATGCAAGTACATTTGATACCATTTTGTTTGTTTGAAATGGTAATCCGATGATTGATGAGTGGCCCGGTAATAATCTTGTCGCGAGACCTTAAAGATTCGACCAAAACAACACAACCACTTTCAGTTGTGGCATTTTTTATATGCAAGTATGTTGATTGTTTCGTTAGGGCCAATGGTAATATTTACGAAGAGAAGTGGTCCTTGGAAGATGTCACGATCTTTAAATTCTGCGTCGCATGGGAGCTCTACAAGAAATCATGCAAGATTACTCGGCCTACGAAATATAGAACTTATCCAACGTTATCTAATGTACATATTAATTAATGAAGATGTAATATGTATTATTCCTCTTAATGTTATGCAATACTAGTATTGGTATAATCTGTACTTCTAATATTGATAATCACATTATTATTATTATTATTATAATACTTCACTACTTTTATAAATTCGATAAGTAAATTAATTTCACGAAATGACTTGAAAAATTATCATCATTACTTATTAGACTAATTGAACTAGTTTTATTAATAATAAAATCATTTCTTAATAATAAAATCATTGCTTAATATATAAAATCATTACTAATAATCATCATTAATAATAATAAAATTAATAATACTAATAATACAAGATTTATAATGATCATTATTTATATTTTATTAAAGAATGATATTTATTTTTAATATATTAATAATCTTTTATTGATATTATTACAAAGATAAGAAAACATATTAAAGGGATAATAATAAATATAGATATTAACTTATTTCTATTTAGAAAATCCAATTAATAATATAAATTTATTAATAATAATAAATCGTAATATAATAGTAATGCAAGAATATAGATTTTGGGGATGGTGAAGTTTTTCTATAAGGATATATTGTGGCGACCCCAAAATAGGTCCATTCCATCCAACCCATTCTGAGTCGCCAAATACATGGTACAGAAACAACTACAACTTTATTATCACAACAATAAAACTGTGAGTTTAAATACAAATATTATCTTCTAGACAATATTTATACTCAAATAAATCCTCATCACATTTATTGATACATTATTTTACAATAATGGTGAGGACTACTAAACAACTCTCTCTAGAACCTTCATTCCATACCCCGACTAGTACTCGCTACATTCTCGCCTCCCGAGAAGAAAAATGGAACAACAAGAAAAAAGGGTGAGCTCAACTAGCCCAAGTAGAAGAATGTTATGACTAAGATAATATACAACAAATTATCGTTAGTCTCCAACAGGAAAAATCGATAGAATACAATAGACAACAAGTTTCAGATCAATATTCGCAATGAAATAATAATTCATAGAAGAGTTACGTAGAGAATGAAATCTACTATAATCTATGAATTTAACGGTCCATCATCAATATTTTATCCCCTGTAACATCAATCAATATTCATCTCAAATCAAATATTCATCTTTGCACTCTGAGGCAAAGATATTCATCAATCGATCATGTTCATCTCAACACTGTTCATCTTTGCACTAAAGGCCAAAGATATTCATCGATCGGTCATGTTCATTTAAACACTGTTCATCTTTGCACTCTGAGGCCAAAGATATTCATCGAAATCATTCATCTTTGCACTACAAAGCCAAAGATATTCTTGAAATCATTCATCTTTGCACTACTGGGCCAAAGATATTCAATACTATCATCATTTAAGACCGAGGATGATGAAAATACTTTTAAAGAACGAATCCATTGAAACAAAATGACAAATATTATGGATTCGAGATTCGTACTTTGTTTTATCCATGTCCAACAATACCTCAAAAATAATCATAGTGGTGTAAAATTCAAGAATGATCAAAACATGGATACAATCAAAGCTAGTATCCGTAATAGATATTTTGGACGAAAAGAAGAAATTTTATTTTTAAATTGAATAGTGTCAGATATCGTGAATAGTGCCAGATATCGTGAATAGTCAGATACGTGAATAGGCAGATATCGTGAATAGTAACTCAAACACCAAAAGATAGAAATTCCACAAAAACATTTTCACGCTTCATGAATAGTACTCGTGAATAGTAACTTCGTGAATAGTAACTCATGAATAGTAACTCGTGAATAGTAACTCATGAATAGTAACCCGACATGAAAAAGTTCCAAATTTGATAAAACTTCAGATCAACATTTCAAAGATAATGATATTGAAGAAATAATATCATTACGGAAAAAATAATATCCTTACCTCAAAGAATCAAGATTTCGAAGGAAAGGTCGGAAGTGATCTTTGAATGAAACTTGTCTTGAGCAATAAAGAACTCTCAAAGTATCTAAATACTCACAAAATACGCTCAATAATATAGAGAGAAAGAGAAAACTTTGTTTCGGTGTGATTTTCAATTCTAACTTAGCCCTCTATTTATAGGAAAATGTTAGCCCGTAAAAGCAGACTTGACTGCTACCGATGGCTTTACTCGCTACTATTGCCACCCACCACATTTGAAATAAAATTCAGCACATTTTTCACCAACCACAAGTGGGACCCACTCAATTCTAGAATTTTCCACCAAAATCAATTATAAACCTAATTTAGAATCGACACCTCTTAAAATTCACAACAAATCATTCGTGCATTTTTAACGGTTCAAAATTTGTGGACATATACTCAACTTATGTATGTATAACATACCCAAAATTACCACAATCCAGCGGTCGGATTTATAACTCACTTAATAAAGTCGTAATAACAACCGATTTGATCTTTTAATACCTCCAATCCGATAAAATCTCGACAAAACACCTCAACATTAATTCCTTCATTAATAACCACATAAATAAATCCATCATTTATATTCATATAAAATAAATATTTCCTTATCATATGAATCAATAATTAATTATTCACAAATAATATTACTGTAATCACATTTATGACAACCAGTTGTTCCCAGAAAGAGGGGCTTTCAATAAGGATCTCTCCTTCATCGCACGCAATTAGGTGACCAAACCTCTCCTTAGAATGAGAACTTTCTAGACATTGCCAATAATGTTATCTAATAATATTATTCAAATAATATGAATTATTGATCCGATAATGGGAAATATTGTGCGTTGACAATTATTGAAACAACAATAATATAAAATACCAACGCAAAGACAATTATTGAATCAATAAAATAAACTATTGAGCGGTAAGAATTCATCGTAATAATTATTGAGTAGTGCCATCTTACGCATGCGAATCAATAATTCAACAATGCATGCAATCTGGTGCTCTTTGTGCTGACCACGCGTACATCGTATATTTAACCACGGGTATTCCAACAGTCTTAATTCAGTAATAACTACGCCAAGTTATTTATAACCACCCAAACTTTGTGTTTTCCTCATCCAATTCAGTTATATGGGGCCCACACACGGTCGCTACTTGCCAGCGTCATTTAATAATATTCACGACCAAACGAATATTCCCCGACAAAAATGAATATTTTATAACCACTTGCTTATTTTGAAATATTTGCGTATTTAACCCTTAACTATCCACATTAATCAAATCCACCCTTACTATTTCAAAATAATAAATAAAGGAAATTCCTTTTTATTTAAAAATTTTTCGGGGTCTTACAACCTCCCCTCCTTATGAAATTTCGTCCTCGAAATTGACGTACGTACCTGGTGTTTTGAAAAGATGAGAATACCTCGCTTTCATTTTCGTTTCCAACTCCCAGGTCATTTCCTCAATAGCATGGTTTCTCCACAAAACTTTAACTTATGGTATAACCTCGGTACATAGGTCATGTTCTTTCCTCTACAAAATCTTTGATGGTACCTCCTCGTGACGTTAAGTCTTGGCTATCTCGTCCCGGTTCTAACTCAATGACGTGTTTCGGGTCGTCCACATATTTACGTAACATCGATACGTGAAAAACGTTATGAACACGCGTCATACTTTGTGGTAAAACGAGTCTATAGGCCACAGTTCCTATTCGATCGAGAATTTCAAATGGATTAATAAATCGAAGGTTTGAGCTTTCCTCACCTCACCGATTCTCGCTTTTAAAATAACAACTTCTTGCACCTCCTTCTTCAAATTCATCAGCTCCGGTGTGTAGCTTGAGCGACTTTAACTTTATCGATTAAAGTCGATTATACTCAGTATATCATCACGCATCAGTATATCATCACGTGGGTACCTAGAGTTTTCATCTCCATCTCTATTATTTGTATATTATACGAAATGAGTCTTTGACAATATTGTACTCGTACTTGTATACGATCTTCTACTCAACACGTCAGCTACCACGTTCGCTTTTCCAGGATGGCATGGTCAGAACATATGCTGAAATGAGTCTCCTCTTGAGTTCTTCGAAGCTCTTCCCACATTCCTTGCTCCATTTGAATTTTGTATCTCTATGAGTCAGCTACGTTAATGGAATAGCGATTCGAGAATATCCTTCAACGAATCTCCGATAATAACCAACTAAGCCTAGAAAGCTACATATTTCGATTACCGACTTAGGTTGTTCTCAACTGTGACTCATATCCCAACCTTGGATAACACGTTACAATGACACCTATCAATTTACTATCGCACGAATATGGTGTCCCCTACAGAGAGTCTGGCTTCGGTGAATTCCACAAAGGAAGTCACAAGATAAAGGCTCAGGTACCAAATTCTATAGTTGAATTTTAACTCACGAAGTTCAATAGAGCCATTCGATATGAGATTTTAGAAATGAGTTTTGTACCGGGTTCAAAGTCGATACAAAATTTAATATCAGTCTTTGGGAGTAAGCCAAGAAATTCTTCAGAAAATACGTCAGGAAAAATCAATAACAACAAGAATATTATTCAAATCGGCGTGTCTTTATTCAAATCCATAACATGGACTAAGAAAACTTGACATCCGTAATAAACGAATGACTTCATGGCTTGATATGAAAATGTTTGACTACAATGGTTTGACTGCTTGAGTTCGAATAACAGGTTGCTTAGGAATATGAAAACTAACAACCTTACAAAAGCAATCAATTTGGCATGATGAGTAGTTAACCAATCAATCCCTAAAATCACATCAAAAGCAAATATCTCAATAGAAATAAGGTTAACAGGTAATGTGATAGTGCCAACCTGAATCAAGCAAGATTTTTTAAACAACGGATGTAATGAAAGTTTCTCCTAACGGAGTCTCCATAAATAAGTCAAAGTCTAATTTCTCCGTAGTCAAGTTCAAACGTTGAGCGCAAGCAAGAGAGATAAAAGAATGGGTAGAACCGGTATCTAGTAAGGTATAAACTTCGCAAGAATTTATAATTAACTAACCCGTGCTAACTTCGTTCGGGTTCCTCGCATTTTGACCGGTCATGACAAACGCTCTTCCAGGAACCGTTGACTTTGACTTTTCTGGGACATCCTTTTGAGTCACCATTCCCGCTGGACTGGGTTTCGATATCGTACAATCTCGAGCGATATGTCCTTCTTTTCCACAATTATAACATACCTTAAACTGTTGTGGGCAGTTTGGGCTGATATGTCCCTCTTTCCCGCATTTGTAACATACGACCGGTGGTCGTTCTCCTCCCTTAAAACTAGTTGCTACTGGCGCTGACGTCTTCAAATAGTCGTTGTTGAATCTCCTCTTTTTAAAATCTCCTCCCGACTCGCTTCTTCTATTTTCATGGCCATGATTAACACCAGAGTGGTTACCGCCTTTGTCCATATTCTTCTTTCTCCATTTGGTTATCGTTATTCGATGATCTCGCTATCTTTGTATGATCTCGGTTATGGTCCCTCGGTTGAACGTATTTCGTTATCTCGCTCTAACAATCGAGCCACGCTGACAACATCTGAATAGAGAAAATTTATGAGAAATGAGATACTGACGTATGCCGGGTTTCAAACCTCTAAGAAACATCCGCGTCATACGTTCCTCATTCTCCACCAAATGAGGTGCAAACCTGGATAACTCCGCGAACTTCGCCTCGTACTGGGACACCGTCATGTTATTCTGCTCTAGTCTAATAAACTCCACTTCCTTCATATGACGAACACTTTCAGGAAAGTATTTGTCATTAAATAGTTTCTGAAACGTCTCCCATGACATGCTGAGTGCAGTTGGATGGGTACGCTTCACAGACTCCCACCAGTAGTCTGCCTCGCCACGGAACATAAAAGTAGCGAATGGAACCTTCTATTCCTCCGTACATCCCAAGACATCGAATATCTTGGTAATTTGCTTGACCCATGTTTCCGCCATGATCGGATCGGCTTTCCCTTAAATTCGGTGGTCCCAACTCTTTGAAGCGCATTTGTGACCACCCATGAATTGCTATCATTTCCTCCTATATTTTGAACACGAAGTCTCCTCGTCGATTTTGCATGAACCGCAAAAAGCTTTTAAACATCCCCTCGTTCATCATCCGCTTTCAATGGTGTTATTCGCAGGAGGTACATTGCCACTGTTGCACGTTCTCCTCGTTGTTAAAGCAGGCATCTCCACGGTCTCATTTACACCACTATTAATATTCTCAATTCGACATTCTCAAATACCGTCATAAAACAAGGGTTAATTAAGGAAATCAATCACATAATATCCCTATATCTTGACCAACTAACAAATAAGCTTAGGTAGGACACACTAGCAAAGCATTTACTCAAATCTCTCCCCTCCTAGTTCTATTCCCGATCTCCATGGAGATCATATCCCTAAGCTCGATACCAACCGTGGATGACGACCCCAAAATAGGTCCATTCCATCCAACCCATTCTCGAGTCGCCAAATACATGGTACGAAACAACTACAACTTTATTATCACAACAATAAAATCGTGAGTTTAAATACAAATATTATCTTCTAGACAATATTTATACTCAAATAAATCCTCATCACATTTATTGATACATTATTTTACAATAATGGTGAGGACTACTAAACAACTCTCTCTAGAACCTTCATTCCATACCCCGACTAGTACTCGCTACATTTCTCGCCTCCGAGAAGAAAAATGGAACAACAAGAAAAAGGGTGAGCTCAACTAGCCCAAGTAAAGAATGTTATGACTAAGATAATATACAACAAATTATCGTTAGTCTCCAACAGGAAAAATCGATAGAATACAATAGACAACAAGTTTTGGATCAATATTCGCAATGAAATAATAATTCATAGAAGAGTTACGTAGAGAATGAAATCTACTATAATCTATGAATTTAATAAATCCATCATCAATATTTTATCCTCAGTAACATCAATCAATATTCATCTCAAATCAAATATTCATCTTTTGCACTCTGAGCCAAAGATATTCATCAATCGATCATGTTCATCTCAACACTGTTCATCTTTGCACTAAAGGCCAAAGATATTCATCGATCGGTCATGTTCATTTAAACACTGTTCATCTTTGCACTCTGAGCCAAAGATATTCATCGAAATCATTCATCTTTGCACTACTGAGGCCAAAGATATTCTTGAGAAATCATTCATCTTTGCACTACACAGCCAAAGATATTCAATACTATCATCATTTAAAGGCGAGGATGATGAAAATACTTTTAAAGAACGAATCCAGTGAAACAAAATGACAAATATTATGGATTCAGGATTCGTACTTTGTTTTATCCATGTCCAACAATACCTCAAAAATAATCATAGTGGTGTAAAATTCAAGAATGATCAAAACATGGATACAATCAAAGCTAGTATCCAGAATAGATATTTTGGACGAAAAGAAGAAATTTTATTTTTTAGGTGAATAGTGTCGATATCGTGAATAGTGTCAGATATGTGAATAGTGCCGTATACGTGAATAGTAACTCCGACACCAAAAGATAGAAATTCCACAAAAACATTTTCACGCTTCATGAATAGTACTCGTGAATAGTAACTCGTGAATAGTAACTCATGAATAGTAACTCGTGAATAGTAACTCATGAATAGTAAACCCGAGCATGAAAAAGTTCCAAATTTGATAAAAAACTTCAGATCAAGCGTTTCAAAGATAATGATATTGAAGAAATAATATCATTACGAAAAAAATAATATCCCTTACCTCAAAGAATCAAGATGCTTAGGAAGGAAAGGCTCGGAAGTGATCTTTGAATGAAACTTATCTTGAACAAAGAACTCTCAAAGTATCTAAATACTCACAAAATACGCTCAATAATATAGAGAGAAAGAGAGAAAACTTTGTTTCGGTGTGATTTTCAATTCTAACTTAGCCCTCTATTTATAGGAAAATGTTAGCCGTACCAAGGACTTGACGACTCGCTACACGATGGCTTTACCTGCTACTATTGCCACCCACCACATTTGAAATAAAATTCAGCACATTTTTTCACCAACCACAAGTGGGGCCCACTCAATTCTAGAATTTTCCACCAAAATCAATTATAAACCTAATTTCCGAATCCGACACCTCTTAAAATTCACAACAAATCATTCGTGCATTTTTAACGGTTCAAAATTTGTGGACATATACTCAACTTATGTATGTATAACATACCCAAAAATTACCACAATCCAACGGTCGGATTTATAACTCACGCAATAAAGCTGTAATAACACCGATTTGATCTTTTAATACCTCCAATCCGATAAAATACTGACAAAACACCTCAACATTAATTCCTTCATTAATAACCACATAAATAAATCCATCATTTATATTCATATAAAATAAATATTTCCTTATCATATGAATCAATAATTAATTATTCACAAATAATATTACAGAATCACATTTATGACAACCAGTTTGTTCCAGAAAGAGGGGCTTTCAATAAGGATCTCTCCTCATTGGCGGCGCAATTAGGTGACCAAACCTCTCCTTAGATGTAACTTTCTAGACATTGCCAATAATGTTATCTAATAATATTATTCAAATAATATGAATTATTGATCCGATAATGGGAAATCATGTGCGATGACAATTATTGAAGCAAAGAATAATATAAAATACCAATGCAAAGAATTATTGAATCAATAAAATAAACTATTGAGCAAAGAACTCACTGTAATAATTATTGAGTAGTGCCATCTTACGCATTTAATCAATAATTCAACAATCTTATGCAGGTAATACCGTAGTGTCATCTTGGCAACCACGCAGTATTCTTGTATTTTAACCACCGGGTATACCAACAAATCTTACGGTAACAACTACGCCAAGTTATTTATAACCACCCAAACTTTGTCATTTTCCTCATCCAATCGCTTTTACGTTATGGGGCCCACACACACAACGCCGTCGTCATGCGAATATTCCCGACAAAGATTTAATATTCCACGACCAAACTAATATTTCCCCGACAAAATGAATATTTTATAACCACTTGCTTATTTTGAAATATTTGCGTGATTTAACCCTTAACTATCCACATTAATCAAATCCACCCTTACTATTTCAAAATAATAAATAAAGGAAATTCCTTTTATTTAAAAAATTTTAGAGGTCTTACATATATCCTTGGTTAAACTTAGCAGCTAGGCCCGTGGTGCTCGGGTGGTCATATGACGAGGTATTGGTGCATGAGGTCGCGAGTTCGAATCTGTTCAGCAGCTACTAGTTGGTATATCGAAATTTTTTTTTTCTTCGGTAGTGACGAGTTATATACGTAGGGTTTTTTTTTTATTTTATTTTATTTGAATTTCTTTGAGTCATAACATATAATGGAGAAAAGAAGAAAAAAAATATATATATATTTGTTTAAGATAAGCTCCAATTCGTAGAAAATCAAAAAAAAAAAAAAATGTTTTATAAAAACAAATATTTTATAACAAATGTTTTTATTTTTGTTATAAAATATGTTATAAAAACATTTGTTATAAAAACATTTGTTATAAATTATTTTTATAAAACATTTGTTATAAAAACATTTGTTAAAAACATTTTTTTTTACAAGTCGTAAAGAGCTTATTCTGGTTTAGATTTATTTTTTTTTTTTTTTTTTTTTATAAGCCGTAAGAGCTTGTTACGGTTTAGGATTTTTTTTTTTTTTTTTTAAAGCCGTAAGAGCTTGTTACGGTTTGAAATTTTTTTTTTTATACAAGGTGTACATGTCGTATTCAAATCAGTATTATTTAATATTAAAAATTCGTTTTAGTTAAACAAACCGACAACATGTTGACTATGGTGGGGTCCTCATATTAAAATAAAAGGTAGAAGCTCTTACGGCTTGGTATATTTATGTTTCAATCTCAGCCTTTCAATAAGTTTATCAACGGTCCAAAAAGGGGTGTCAGCAAGTACCCATAAAGAACAGGTTGCTATGGAAAGGCTCCTATATATATATATATATATATATATATATATATATATATATATATATATATATATATATATATATATTGTCCCACCGGAGTTTACTTTCGTGGTGGTTGATCGCTTTCTGACTTTCTTTACATTTCGTCCGCCTCGAGTTTACTTTGTGATAAATTGGACCGTATTTCTGACTTTATTTACATTCTTTCACTTTGGAGTTTTCCTTCGTGGCGGTTGGCCGATATTCTGACTTTATTTACGTTTTCGTCCTTTGGAGTTTCCTCCTTGGCGGTTGATAGCTTTTAAATGAATTTTATTTACATTTCGATCCCCAAGGAGGTTCTTCGTGGTTGGTGATCCTATCTCGTATATATATATATATTTACGCCTTTTATATATATACTTACTATCGCTTTCATACAAATTATGTAGATTCTTGGCGCCTAGGAATCATGTGATCACATATTCAACCCTATTGAATCTAGATTCCGTTCCATGATGGACATTTTCAAATTGTGACTTGACTTGAAAAATTATTCTGCGGTGTCTGAATTTCCTCAGATGGTTTCCATACCCACGAGGAAGTCGGCATCATTGTGTATATTATTTTCATACGGATGCCTCGCATTCGTAAAATAAAATCAATCAATCCGAACACTTAATAAAATGAGAGTGTAAAAGGTCTCAATTACTATTGAGCATCAGGGTTTGAAAAACCTTTTTATAAAACATCATTGCCATATCTTGCTAAAAATTGAATTTTTACAGAAATTCAAACCCTGTGTATATAGGTGCGAACGAGGCCTCGCACTACTTTCAAATAACAGCACATTGACCCACACACACACACATTCAGATAAAAGTTTCTTGAAAAGAGGCGGTCACCGTGGTAACACGGATGTCGGGGGGTGCCTAACACCTTCCCCCCCGCATAACCAAGTCCCCAGACCCTAATGAATCTCGGTTTCACCGACCCGTTTAGCAGTGTCACATCACTGGGTCAATATGCAAACCTTTTCTAGGTTGTGTTGGTACAACCATTTAAAAAACCAACTGGCGACTCTTAACAGTCCATCGTTGACATTATACATGTCGGACCTTTTTCACTTATTTTTTCAAACAAATCTCACCTAAAATGAGAACACCAAAGAACAAGTAATGGAAAGGGACATCCAAAAATCCCAACGTCGACAGGTGGCGACTCTGTTGGGGACTCCAGTAAGAGGACTTAAGACGTTATTACAATCTTTTCAAAACAATTATCTGCTTGTGTGTGGATGTTGCATTTACATTTTGATGAATGTGTACGAATGCATTTCCTTATTGCACTTAGTGCTTCGCACCATAACTGCTTGTGATGCTAGTGCTTTTCACCATAACTGCTTGTGATATTAGTGCTTCGCACCATATCTGCTTGTGATATTAGTGCTTCGCACATGTCATCATTTTCATATAGTGAGACGCGATGTATGTGAATGTATGTTATGTGGTCCCTCCACCAGGAGGCTATCCCATCGGTGTTTGATTACTGGACTCGTGAGAAGACTAATTCTCCGAGGCTAAGGAAAGGCACCACCCAAATTCGCTCCAGTTGAAAGACCGGATTAACTTCCCATCAAGTAGATTGCGATGATTTGGGAACCTTCATGCCAAAAAGTCGCGAGAGTAACCTAAGATAGGTCAACCTCTGATAAACCCAAAATGGAGGAAAGTCTCTTCATGCTCTCATTTCAATTACTTGTAAACACAATTACTTGTAATGTCATTTCATATCTATCTCCATGTAATGAGAAATATGAAGAAATGTGTACACATACATGCTACAAACAGCTGACATCCGTTGTGCAGGATAAAATTCCTAAAATGGACACATCACATAGCATGTTATTATATACATCCCCTATAGACTAAACTATGCAAGTCTTTCGCAGGGAATCAATCGGACCTACTACCCGTTCAAAGTCCAAAAAGGCAATAGGCCTACAGGCAATCATGTCGTCATCCGACCAGACTGAATTTAATCCAGTTTCTCTCAAAGAATTCGACGGATTAAGTAAACAAATTACAGATTTGGCTGTTCTATTCAAAGAATTACACCAGTCTACAAAGGGTCAGAAAATACCCGTACATGCTGAATCCTCCACACAAGGAGGAATCCAGGTTATTACCATACCTGAACCACAGTTGGATACGACCAACAAAACTCTTGATGCTGCCCTTCCCACTGGAGATCCAGACACTGGTGACATCAAAAAGAAAGTCCTCCAAATGGAAGAGACCCTTCGTGCTATCAAAGGAATTGGAACACATGGGAGTGTTTCCTATGTTGATCTGTGTATTTTTCCTGGGGTTGATTATCCGAAAAAATTTAAAACTCCTGACTTTGAAAAATATGACGGGTTAGGAGATCCTTATACAGATTTAAAAGTGTTTATTGGAGAACTTGGATCTTATGCAAAGGACGAAAAGCTCAGAATGCAATTATTCCAAAAAAGTCTAACTAGAGAAGCTCGTTCGTGGTACACAAGATTAGACAACTTCAAAATCCATAGCTGGGAAGAGCTAGCACATGCTTTCCTCACTCAATACAGCTTTCAAACTCAGATGGCTCCTGATCGGTATCAAATTACCAAGATCAAGAAACGATCTAACGAGTCTTTCAGAGAGTATGCTCGGAGGTGGAGACGCCTTTGGTCGCCCAAGTTAGTCCTTCCATGACGTAATCGAAATGGTCATGACTTTTCATGTACATACAAGAAGCTCCCTTCTATGAGAGAGTTTTAGCAAGATCGGCAAACCATTTTGAAATGGTCAAACATAGGGAGATGGTGAGATGGGATTGAAGTGGGAAAGATTCAAGACCTAGCCGCACTCAAAGTCATTATCGATCACATCCAACTCGATAATTATGGGAACAACCTTTGAGGGTCCATAAAAAGAAAGAAGAAGATGTTTCCCTGATACTACAGGGGCAAAAAGGCAATCAAAACATGCCTATTCAAAGGAGAAACTACACTCCCTTTCAAGCACAATCTACAAACCCTCTAATACCAAAAGGTGGAATAGTTAAACGCCCTCGAGTGTTTGCACCCTTAGGGGATACCCTCGAGAACATCTTAAATCTTCTGACAACATAGAAGAAAATTATGCATCTTCTTCCACTAGCCAGCCCTAATGGACGGGGTTTCAATGCTGCTCAGAAATGCGTTTATCATGTCGGGTCACCTGGACATGATACTCAGAATTGTTGGGCCTTGAAACAAGATCCAGGACCTGATAGACAACGGAGAGATCGTGGTCACCAAACCAAATCAACCTCACGTACAAGACAACCCTCTTCCTCAACACAAAGAAGAAGAGGTCAACATGATTAATTGGAGCAATGGACAGAGTTCCAATTTCAGCTGTGATTCTTCCCATACCATCAAAGACGGTGATGACAGATGGGATTATGCTAAGTTCCAGTTCACAATGGAACGAAAGATGAAAGCTCTCTGCAAACAAATTGAACAATTGGCGGAACTAGTGACTTATCAGCATCAAGTGACTCGCCAGTTAATCAGCCAGGAGCACGCCAGTCTCCTACCTATTATCATGAATATTCCCTCGTCACTTTCAGAAAATGAAATACTGGAAGGCAAAGTGACAAAGAGAGCAAATGCCAAAGCCTGTCGGGATCTCGCTAACAAAAGGGAATTCACCTATCTGGGCCAACCTATGGAGGAAATCCTTCATATGCTAATCAATGAAGGAAGGATCAGTTCCCTTCTACCTCCAATCAACCCTCATTCAGGACGGTACAACTCTGATGGAGTATGTCAATATCACTCCCAGTCTCGTGGTCACAGCACAGAAGAATGATGGGCACTCCGTCACCTTATTCAAAATCTAATCGACAGTGGTGTCCTGCGCCTAGCAGACACTGTGTTACATGCAAGTGAGGATGCAGGCCCTACTAAGTGGAAAAGCGTGGTAGCAGTTATATCCATTGAAACTGATGGGATTAATACATTGCTCACAATGCCAACAATTCAACTCAAGGGAGGCAACAATCCTTTGAAAGTGGCCACTCCCGAGCCAATCAACTTGTCGTGCAGAGCACAATATCCTATTGTTAGCTTACGCATAGTTCCGTGGAATTATGGAGAATGTGAAGGATCCACCTCACATACAACTGCTACAGTGTCGAAGGAAAATCCACTGTATCTTCCCCAACGGGTGATGAAACCTACCACCAAATCAAAGGGGAAAATACCCATGGAGAAGATTGAAAAATTCTTCAGCACTATGGGTCATAACGAAGCTACGGTGGTTTTAAGCTTGAAAGAAGCTCCACAATAAATATCAATTTTGGACTTGGTCCTAACTTCCGAGAGTCACTGGAAGGTCTTGCTAAAGGTTTTAGAAGAAGCTTATCTACTGACATCAGTGGATACGAAAAAGTTTCAACATCTGGTTGATCACATTTTCAACAACAATGTGATATCCTTCACTGATGATGACATCTGCTTAGAAGGGACCCGGTCATTCAAGTAAGTCGTTGCACATTACGGTCTTGTCCTCCGGATATATGGTAGCTGGAGTCTTAATAGATGGAGGGTCCTCTCTGAATATCTGCCCATATACTACCTTGGCGAAGATGAAAATCAATCTCAACCGAATTCGGAGTAGCCATACTATCATCAAAGCTTTTGATGGAGCCCGGCGAAATTCGGTCGGAGTAATTGAGCTGCCAATCGAAATTGGTCCTCACACATTCTGCATATCTTTCCATGTGCTCAAGATAGATTTGGGATACAACCTTCTCTTGGGACGACCATGGATTCATATGGCTGGGGCAGTCCCCTCCACTCTTCACCAACATTTGAAATACATTATTAACAATAGCCTGGTCACAGTCAACGCTGAACCGGAGATTCCTCAGCACGGAGACATGCCATTCATCAATGCCAATGCCGATGTGGAACAAGTCAATTTTCATGCTTTGGAAATAAGCAACACCCAATACCATGCTATTGGAGCACCACTGCTCGAAACCAAGATTTCTGCCGAGGTAATGTCGGCCACTCAAGAAATGATGTCGTTGGGTCATAAGCCGGGACAAGGGTTGGGTAAAGATTGCCAGGGTATCAAGTACCCAATTCGCTTAACCAGACAAGCTGGAATAGCTGGGCTAGGCTATTATGCTAGTTCTAGTCATGGGAATCCTCATAAACATCAGTAGATTCCTTCAGCTCCAACCATGTGGCGTTCATCTTTGCCTTCAAACTCTGCGTCCGCACAACCTCCCGTAAAGGTGCCAGCCAATGTAATGGCTATGTTATGTCCCAAGCCAGTACCGGTGAAAGGAAAAGAAATCTTTGTTCCAAATCCTGCAGTGGAAGAAGAGGAACGAAGAATCAAGCAAGACGTCATCCGAATGATGTCAAGCATACGCATCATCGTTCATGACGAGCATACCAACAAATACACCCCAGACGATGATTTCCCAGACATAATGGCCATCATTCGGGATAGGGAGGATGATGACAATCCCTCCATCACTGCAGTCCACCCGGACTTTGCCCTTGCCAATTGGAACAACATTCCTTCCATTGGTCGTCAAGGGTAAAAAGCGCGTAAACTCTTTTCGCCTGTAGATATAATAAGCGCTAACTTTTTCATGCATAAAGATTAGCAGTTTATTTTGCCAAGATATGCTAACACGTGTATGATCAACACATTTCATATATACTAAGTGAAAACATATTTTGTTTCAGGACTCTAAATTTAGATGTGCCTGCATTGACTTGCCGTCTGGTGCCTCTTCTCCACAAGGATTGCACCTTTGATGTAGAGATGAATTCACCTTGGTGGATATACTGGGATGACATTGAGGTGCCTCCAGAAATTCAAGAATGGGTCAAAGACAAACCCAAACCCAACCTTGATCAAACCACTTCTTTCAATCTTGGAACCTTAGAAAGCCCTAAGTTAATCCAGATTGGTTCAGACCTTACCCCAAACCAACGGAATGACATGGTTACGCAATTGACCCAATTCCAGGATGTGTTTGTATGGTCTTATGAAGATATGGTGGGTTTGTCCACTGACATTGTCCTTCATCGTCTTCCCATTAAAGAGGGATTTAAGCCAGTCAAACAAAAGCTCAGGCGATTGAAACCTGAATGGAGTTTAAAGGTGAAAGAAGAAATTGTGAAACAATTTCAAGCTGGCATCATAATGGTGTCTACATATCCTGAGTGGATATCCAACATAGTGCCCGTGCCTAAACCTGGAGGGAAGGTGCGAGTTTGCGTGGATTACCGGGACTTGAACAAAGCTTGCTTAAAAGATAGCTTTCCCGTGCCATTTATCCACATTCTCATTGACAATACTGCGCAATACGACATGTACTCCTTTGCTGATTATTTTGCGGGGTATCATCAGATTATGGTTGCCGAGGAAGATCGTGAGAAAACTACTTTCATCACTCCTTGGGAAACTTTTTGCTATAGACGGTTGTCATTCGGTCTCATCAATGCCAGAGCCACCTATCAACGAGCTATGATGGCTCTTTTCCAAGACTTAATGCACAAAGAAATTGAGATCTACGTGGATGACATCATTGTCAAGTCTCGGAAGGAGGACGACTATATTGACCATCTCAGAAAGTTGTTCAACAGGTTGCGTAAGTACAACTTGAAGTTGAATCCAGCTAAATGCACCTTTGGTGTTAAATCAGGTAAGTTGCTAGGATTTCTAGTCAGCCACAAGGGGATTGAGCTGGATCCTGCCAAAATCCAAGCCATCACCGAAATGCCCATTCCTCAGACAGCGAAGGAAATACAGGGATTTTTGGGAAGAATCAACTTCATTAGTAGGTTTATCTCCAAACTCACAGCAACTTGTGAGCTGATCTTCAAGCTATTAAGGAAGAACTCCTCCATGAAATGGAATGACGAGTGTTAGAAGGCCTTCCTTACAATCAAGAAACAGCTAGTCAAAGCTCCCATTTTGGTGCCACTTAGGGATGATGTTCCCCTGTTTATGTACCTGTCCATAAGTGACAATGCCATGGGCTGCATGCTGGAACAGAAGGACGATAGAGGCCAAGAACGAGCTATCTATTACCTCAGCAAAAGGTTCCGCAGCAGTGAACATAAGTACACTCTAATCGAAAAGACGTGTTATGCTTTAGCATGGGCTTCAATGAGGTTACAACATTACCTCCATGGTCACACAACCCACCTCATATCCTGCGTGGATCCTCTCAAATACGTGTTCAACAAACCTATATTAAATTGTCGACTGTCCAGATGGCAGTTGATCCTACAACAATTTAACATCGTATATGTGACTCAAAAGTCCATCAAGGGTCAAGGAATTACGGATCAACTAGCCGCCGCACCTTTAGGGGATTACAAACCCTTGGAAACATATTTCCCTGATAAAGGAGTAATAATAGTACAGCAACACCATCAGTACGATACATGCCAATCATGGAAGATGTATTTTCATGCAGCTGTTAATATGGAAGGTTCTGGAGCTGGAGCAGTTCTAGTATCTCGTCTGGGAACGATATCCGTTCTTCAGTCAAATTACGATTTATCGGCACAACAACACTGGTGAGTATGAAAGGTCATCTCATGGGGCTAAAACTTGCCCATTCAATGGGCATTAGGCAGTTAACGTCCTTGAGAGATTGAAATGGTAATCGAGACAATCCATCGGAATCTATCAAACCAAGGAACTACATTTGCTGCCTTACCATCGGCAGGTTTTGAAGATGGCTTTGGAGTTCAAAGAAATCTCATTTCTACACATTCCTCGTAATAGGAATGACTTTGCGGACGCATTAGCAACTTTGGCCTCCTTGATTTGCATATTAGACAAGGAACACTTGTCGAGCGTCACAATTTCCCTGCACAAGGCCCCAACCTATTGGAATTACATTGGAGAAGTATCGAATGAGCTACCTCCCATCCAACATCCTTAGTATCAAAATATCAAGGAATATCTACGAGATGGATCTACACCCGCTGAGGCGAGCCCGACTGAGAAAAGGCGGATCCATCGACTTGCTATGAAGTTCTATCTGAGTGGAGATGCGCTCTATAAAAGAGATGCAGGACTAGGTCTCCTCAGATGTCTAGACAAAGATCAAGCCCAAAGGCTTATGGATGAAATCCATGGCGGAGTCTATGGCCCCCACATGAGTGGCCCCCTCCTTGTCAAGAAAGTCCTCAGGACAGGACATTATTGGCTATCTCTCAAAGCTGACTACAATGACCACGTCAGGAAGTGCTATCAGTGCCAGATTCATGGGAATGTTATACACGTCCCTCCACGGGAACTTCACAATATGGGTTCACCTTGGCCCTTCTCAATGTGGGGAATGGACGTTATTGGGCCCATTGAGCCTAAAGCCAGCAATGGTCATCGGTTTATCTTCACCATGATCAACTAGTTTACCAAGTGGGTGGAAGCAGCCTCCTTCCCCAGGGTTACTAAAGAAGTCATCATTGATTTCATCAGAAACAATGTCGTTTGTCGATACGGACAACCAGAGGTGATTGTGTCAGACAATGCCAAAAACCTCAACAACAAAATGATGAAGGAATTATGCAATAAATTCCACATCAAACATCTCAACTCTGTCATCTATCGTCCGAAGATGAACGGTGCTGTTGAAGCGGCTAACAAAAACATCAAGAAGATTATGCAAAAGATGTCCGCCAACCACAAAGATTGGCCTGACCTATTGCCTCTGACTCTGTTAGCCTACAGAACCTCAATGCGTACTTCCACTGGAGCAACCCCCTACTCTTTAACCTATGGGATGGAAGTAGTACTCCCCATAGAAGTTGAAATGGAATCCCTCAGAGTGTTGATAGACGCTCAACTGGATGAAGACCAATGGCTACAAGACAGGTATCACCAATTATCTCTGATAGACGAAAGGCGAACCGCGGCTATCTTTCATGGTCAGTTATATCAGCAAAGGATCGCCAGATCCTACAACAAAAAAGTCTGGCTACGGCAGTTTAAACAACATGACTTGGTTTTGAAGAAAATTCTTGACAACCAAGATCAGGCTAAAGGAAAATTCGCTCCTAACTGGGAAGACCCGTTTGTTGTTAAAGAAGTATTGACAGGAGGCGCTCTCAGATTGCAAGAAATAGACGGCGATGAATTTTCACAACTCATCAACTCAGACGCCGTGAAATGGTACTATGTCTGAAGTAATTCGCAAACACCTTGGTGCATAATCATCAGGTCACCAGTCATTCTGGTTCCTTAACCCTTTACCACCTATAACTTTTCTACACTTTGCCCCTTAGGGAAACATACATTGCAAGCCAGCAGCCTGGCTCTCCTTTGCGTTCCTACAACTTAGGTCATCCCACCGTGGATTGAACCTCTTGCGTTTGCATTTTAGCTACCCGTACCTGGGATCAAACTTTTCATACCTATAGTTTATCCTCAACCTAGGATTAAAATTTCTCTTCCCCGCACTCTGACCTGCACATGGGATTATGCTTTTCTTCTCGCCCTGAGGGGCGAACTACGTCGACCTGATCTCCTCTTCAATAGGAGTACGTAGGCAACCATGTCACATGGCCCGGTCGCAATAAAACAAAAACAACAAAAACATTTCTACCCTTACAAAAACAAAAACAACCAAAAACATTCCTACACCATGTCAGCCATATACAACGTTGAACCTCTTACACCAGGTTCGAACTATTCAAACCTGATCTCCTCTTCAATAGGAGTACGTAGGCAGCCATTCATGGTGCGGTCTCACCCCCTACCAAAACACAAACCCTTGTCAGTTGGTACTGGGATCATCCTTCAATCCATTATATTTCATTTGGCTTTAGACCAAAGGGATGGAATTACCTGAACTCCTCCCAAATAGGAGATTCGACGACCATCTAAGCCGCGGTCATACCTTGAAGAGCAACACCAATCCATAAGAGATGGAATTAACTAGGCTTCTCCTAAATAGAAGTACTGGCAACCATCTGTGGTGTGTCAATCTCAGAGAGGAAAGCCACACTCCTCTCCACACTTCCATCCAGAAATAAGTCTCAAGACACCAAAGATGGTAGGGATACATAGATTGATGATCCATTCTAAACTATCCAGAGACAACTCAATGTCCATCCACCCAGGAGGAATTCAGAATACATCAAGACCACAAGCCCTGAAGCAGCAGGCAAAATATCAAGCAAATAGCAAGGCATAGCTAAAAGGGAAGTGATCCAAAAATATATTTCCCTGTCATATATAATGCTGTTTGATATATATACAATGTAAACTGTACATGACAAAATGGCTAAGCTAGTCTGTGCAGGAAAATACAATCTCATCTACAAGTTAGGGTATATATGAGCTAACAAGCCCAACATGGCGTCCCTCTCAGAAGAAGGAGGCGAAGCTGTGGTCTCCTGTATGAGAATATCCACAAGACCCAAAAGATCTGTAGCCATCTGCATGGTGACCATATGATCATCAATATATGTGTTCATCTCTGCGATCATGCTAGTGGTAAGGGACCTCACTGCAGTGCTATCTGTGACGGCTACATCCCGGGCAGATATGGCACTATCCCGCTCAACTATCACTGCATCTCTGGCTGATATAGCCTCATCCCGCTCAACAACAGCGACATCTCTAAGCTCTAATGCATCATCTCTCTCTTATAGAGCTGCGTCTCTCCCAGCAAGGGTAGTCAACATCATAGATCGAGCCTGATCTCTCTCAAAGGTCATCAGATGAAGACTCTGCTCTAAGTACTGTGCCGAGTGCTGAATCACAAAAGTATTGTTACTAGGAGAATCCGGAAGAAATGCTGGCAACCCAGCAGCGGGCTCCTCCTCGATGTAGGTATCAATGTCCTCCATGGGCTCTCCATCGTCTGAATCACTATTGAGATCTGCAGACATCTTTGTTGCGGTAGATAAAAATCTGTCTCTATCCATGCGAGTAATACTCGCAGAATAACCGAGAGACCGATCGAAAAAAGTAGCTATCTCACGCTGATCCCAACAAGCATACACACGGGATCAGTCCTCTGCTGAGAGATATCGAGAAGCTGAACGCTGACCTATCGCCCCATCAAAAGGATGGAAATCCTAGAACTGGTCGAACTGCAACATCACGGCCAGTGGGTGATAAGTAGTCACACCCCTCAAGCCAGCCAGAGGGAGGAAGTCCATGCCCGGAGCATGAGTAATGAAGCTATATGGTGAGCAAAGCCCCGAGCACGGCAATATACTGAATGGATCTCTGATATCTGCCAAAAATATGGACCAAGACAGAGCATCTATACACTCCGATGGCTGAAAGGAGTATGACATGGCCACATCATGGGAAAAGTAATACCCATGCCGTCTATGGGTACCAATCGGTCTCAAGTGTGACATAAACCACACGTACAACATGACCGAACTCCCTGTGAACACTCCTGTAGGATACATGCAACAATAGGATGCCGACCGTAGGGTCTCTGCTACTATCATAGGTACAATGGTGCGACCCTCTCTAAGAGCTCTCACAGCCATAATGACACCAATGTCTATCTCGTCCATATATCGTGCCATATAGACATATGACAGTACGCATAGCATCAGTACATCAACCCTGGCCAAACGCCAATGGTTTTCTGGTGCGGTGAAATCCCCAGAATGTCGTGAGTAGTTATCCTCTAAGCCAAATCTGTTATACAGAAAACGCTGGGAGATCACATGGCTAGATGTCAGTTCATCCTGCACTACTCTATGCCTCAATCCTGTGAGAGTCATGAATCGTCTACTCATGTCTCCCAAAGATAGATGCACGCAAGGTCTGTCTAAAGGCAGCATCGTCAAACGTGCATACTCCTCTAGAGTAGGAGTCAACTCATGGGTGCCAAAACGGAATACTTGCCTATCAGGTAGCCAATGCTCTAGCATCCCGTCTACAAATCCTGCAGGAACTTGAAAAGGCAATAAAGTCATGGTATACTACAGCAACTGATCTACGGTCACCCTATCTGGGGGTGACATGCTATCGTACCACGATCGCATACCTAATGCCACCACTAACGGTGGGGTATGATCTATAATGTGACGCCCCCAAAATTAGGTATACATCACCCATCTTCAGTCGCCATATACATGGAACAGAATTCAAATACAACTTAATAATACAACTGTCGTGTAAAATACTACAAAACATAAACTCTGAGTTTGAATACAAATATTGTCTACTAGAGAGTATACAAACTCAAAAGGAGTCCTCATTACAATTATTATCACACTATTTCACAGCATAGTGAGGACTACTAATGCACCATCTAGGACCATCACTCTGTTCCCCGATTAGTCCCAGCTACGTTCTCATTTCCTGAAGAGAACAGTGAAAGAAAGGGTGAGCTCAACTAGCCCAAGAAGAAATATTATGACTAAGATAATGTAGAATAATTTATCGTTAGCCTTCAAACAGTGTTAAACTTATAAAATATAATAACTATCAAGTTTAATCAAGAAGCGGAACAAGCAATCCATTAGAAGAGTCAAGTAGGGAATAAAATCTACTATCTTCTATGATTTAAAAGGTTTTTCATCACTTTTATCATTTGGGACTCAAATTTTAATAAATAATCCACATTATCGAATCACCCACACTACTACCGAGGATATTCTTTAAGTATCACGACCACTTAATTATCCATGCACTACGACTTAAGATAATCATGTTTTCATCAATGATCCCGATCATGCCATAAAACAATTCATCTTTGCACTACTACCAAAGAGAATCCATAGCCATAATCATACCAAAAGCGTCCATCAATGCACTACGGGCCAAATGAGGACTTTTTCCACATCATTTGTAACATTACGGTTATGATTATATTGAATAATCCCTGGTCATAATCATACCAAGTCCATCTATGCACTACAAGCCACAGATGACTTTCAACATAACTTAAACATGAGGATGATGACAATGATATAAGAATTCAATAAAACAAGTTCAAGAATTAATTTATCCAGGAACTGATATCGTTCAAATAGTTAATATGATACTGCTTTGTAGAGTAAAATTCAAGAATGCTCAGAAGAATATTTCCATGAAAAGATACTGGATGAAGCGCAAATATCAAGGATATTCCACTAATTTCATGGAGTATAAAAGTCAAAGTTTTAACCAACTGAGTATAATAAAGAATGGAATAACAAAAGAAATCACCATGCATGCGATAGACCGCACAGACAGGTTAAAAAATAAGCAGAAGTAATGTTATTATAACTTTCCACCAGCGGTCCATATTGATTTACTATTATAACTTCAACCAACGGTCTGAAAAATTAGCACATCTCCTCATGGAATAATATTGTACCCAAAAATGATTTGGACCGAAAAGAAATATATTTTACGGGTGATCAATAGTACCTCATGAATAGTAACTCATGAATAGTAACTCATGAATAGTAACTCGTGAATAATAACTTGTGAATAGTAACTCGTGAATAGTAACTCCGACACAAAAAATGTCCCGAATACCCGATTGAATAATACTAAGTGACTTCTCACATAAGCATCAATAATCAATACTGTGTACTACTATGCAACCATGCGTACATCGTATTACTGTACTTTTAACACCGGGTGTTTCAATAGTTAACGGTAAAACTTCTGCCGTTATTTTCATAAAGTATTTTTAAATCAAAACCATAAAAAAATTATTTCGAGAAAATTAAATCTTTATTCATAAAATCTGGGGTCTCACAATCTCCCCTCCTTATGAAATTTCACCCTCGAAATTTACGTACGTGCCTGGTATGCCGAATAGGTGAGGATACCTTGACTTCACTTCAAATTCTAACTCTTGAGGTATAACCTTTGAGTGTTGAATATGATCCTTCTTATCCAAGATTTTAACACGTAGCTCCTCATACGTTAAATCTTCTGCTATCTCGTCTAGTTTTAATTCAATAATGTGGTTTGGGTCGTCCACATATTTACATAACATCGATACGTGAAAAAAATGTTATGAACACGCGACATACTTGGCGGTAAAACGAGTCTATAGGCCACAGTTCCTACTCGATCAAGGATTTCAAATGGGCCAATAAAATCGAGGGTTGAGATTTCCTCTCTTCATCGATTCTTGCTTCTAGAATAATGCCCTCTTGAACCTTCTTAATTCTTCACATTCATCAGCTCCGGGTGTGTAGCTTGAGCGGCTTTAACTTTATCGATTAAAGTCAATTCTATTCGTATATTCGTTATCTTCACGGGGGTTCGTATATTCGCACTTGTAAACGCATACGATCTTTCACTCAATGCGTCAGCTACCACGCTCATTTTTCCCACGATGGTATTGAATGATATGATCGTAATCTTCAACAGCTCGAGCCAACGTCTTTGGCGCATGTTACGTTCATTTTAGTTGAAGAAATATTTAAGGGTTTAAGAAATGGGTTTTGTACTGGGGTCAATACAAAATTTGATTTCACGCTCTAGGGGTAGGCTAAAAAGTCTTCAAGAATACGTCAGGAAATTTATTAATAATAGAAATATCATTCAAAACTGTGACCCTCATCCAAGACTTGGATAGTACGTCACATTGATACCTATCAACTTGCCATCGTCATTCACGACATCGCCACTGAAAAGTCCCGGCTTGGTGCATTCAACATAAGAAAGTCAACAACGAAAGGACCGAGGCTCTTTACTTATGGCTTGATATGACAATGATTGACTTTAGTGGGTTGGTTGCTTGAATTCGCATAACAAGTTGGTTAGGAATATGAAAGCTAACAACCTTCGAAAAGCATGATGAGTAGTTAACCAATCGTTTCCAAAAATCACATCAAAGGCAAGTATTTTCAAAGAGATAAGATCGATAGGTAACGTAAAAGTGTTTATTTGAACAAGATTTATAAATAGTGGAGGTAACGAAGGTTTCTCCCAACTGAGTTTAAATAGATATATCAAAGTCTAACTTCTGCAGAGTTAACTTCAAACATTGAACATAACTAGGTGCAATAAAAGAGTGAGTAGAACCGGTATCTAACACAATATAGACTTCGCAAGAGTTTATGACTAACATACCAGTGATAATTTTATTCAGGTTCCTCGTCACGAAAAAAAAACGCTCTCTTAAACTACCGGCTTTGGCTTATGCCGGGACATCCTTTGGTGCCTTCATCCTAAATTGAACTTGTCTTCGGTGAACGACAAAATCGGGCTAAGTGACCTTCTATTCAACAATTATAGCATGCTTTGGACGGCATCGCGTAGTTTGGACTGATGTGTCCCTCCCCTCCGCATTTGAAGCATATGATAGGTGGTCGTTCTCCTTCCTTAACGTGTGTTGGTGCTGACGTCTTTCCATCATTGTTGGATCTCCTCTTCTTGAAATGTCCATTCTTATTGTTTTGACCATGATTACACTGAAGTGGTTACCATTTCTGGCATGTTGATTCCCTCCATGCTTACTGTCACCGCTTTGATGACTGTTATCACCGGTATTATCATTTTGCCGGCTGCTCTCTTTTGGTTGCGTTAACTCGTTATCGCACTCCACTAACTGAGCCCTATTTACAACATCTGAATACAAACACAGTTTATGAGAAATAAGATATTGACGTATCTCCGGCTTCAAACCTCTTAAAAACATCCGTGTCATTCTCTCTTCATTATCAACCAAGTGGGATGCAAATCGGGACAACTCGGCAAACTTGGCTTCGTACTGCGACACGGTCATGTTGTTTTGCTCCAACTTGATAAATTCCAAATCCTTCATGTGACGAATGCTTTTGGGAAAGTACTTGTCATTGAACAGCTCTTGGAACTTTGAGTGCATCAGGCTGGGTACGTTTTACAGATTCCCACCAGTGATCTGCCTCTTCACGCAATATAAAGGTGGCAAAGGGAACCTTTTGCTCCTCGGAGCATCCCAAGACATCAAATATCTTGGTGATCTGCTTTAACCACGTCTCCGCCTTAAGTGGTTCTGGCTTTCCTAAAAACTCCGGTGGTCCCAGCTCCTTGAATTGTTTAGCGGTGACCAACCGTGGGTTGCCATTGTTTCCTCCTGCATTATGAACAGGAGCCACCTTCGCCTGATGTTGCATGAATTCTAAAAATCTCCTAAACGTACCGTCATTCGTTAATTGATCAGTGTTGTTGTTTACAGAAGGATTATCGCCATCATGTTGCACATTGTCCTGATTATAGATCTGTGGAGAATCAACGGTCTGCTGTGCTCCATTGCTATTCTCAACATTCTCGGATGTCATTTTTAGATACTGCCACAAAACAAAGGTTAATTGACATGTAACATATTATCCCTATATTCTGACCAACCAATTAAATACCAAATAAACTTAGGTAGGTCATACTAGTGAAGGAATTCCCCGTCTCTCCCCTCCTAGTTCTATTCTCACATCCTAGCCAGGGATCATATCCCTAAGCTTTGTTACTATTGTATGGCGCCCCAAAATTAGGTATACATCACCCATCTTGAGTCGCCAGATACATGGTACAAAATTCAAATACAACTTAATAATACAACTATCGTGTACAATACGACAAAACATAAACTCTGAGTTTGAATATAAATATTGTCTACTAGAGAGTATACAAACTCTAAAGGAGTCCTCATTACAATTATTATCACACTATTTCACAGTATAGTGAGGACAACTAATGCACCATCTAGGACCATCACTCTGTTCCCCGACTAGTCCCAGCTACGTTCTCATTTCCTGAAGAGAACAGTGAAAGAAAGGGTGAGATCAACTAGCCCAGTAAGAAATATTATGACTAAGATAATGCAGAATAATTTATCGTTATCCTTCAATAGTGTTAAACTTATAAAATATAATAACTATCAAGTTTAACTGCAGCGGAACAAGCAATCCATTAGAAGAGTCAAGTAGGGAATAAAATCTACTATCTTCTATGATTTAAAAGGTTTTTCATCACTTTTATCGCTGGGACTCAGCTTAATAAATAATCCATATCATCGAATCACCCCTACACTACGGCCATGGATATTCTTTAGTATCACGACCACGAATTATCCATACACAACGGCTTAAGATAATCATGTTTTCATCAACGGTCCTGATCATGTCATAAAATAATTCATCTTTGCACTACGGCCAAAGAGAATCCATAGCCATAATCATACCAAAAACTGTCCATCAATGCACTACGGGCCAATAAGGACTTTTTCCACATCATTTGTAACATTACGGTTATGATTATACCGAATAATCCCTGGTCATAATCATACCAAGTCCATCTATGCACTACAAACCACAGATGACTTTCAACATAATATAAACATGAGGATGATGACAATGATATAAGAATTCAATAAAACAAGTTCAAGAATTAATTTATCCAGGAACTGAAAATGTTCAAATAGTCAACATGATACTGCTTTGTAGAGTAAAATTCAAGAATGCTCAGAAGAATATTTCCATGAAAAGATACTAGATGAAGCGCAAATATCAAGGATATTCCACTAATTTCATGGAGTATAGAAGTCAAAGTTTTAACCAACTGAGTATAATAAAGAATGGAATAACAAAAGAAATAACCATGCATGCGATAAATCGCGATAGATAAAAGTTATTCCAATGTATAATAAATAATCGGATCAGTCCCACAGAAAACGCATGCACAAGAGATATTCAACAGAATAATAAAGAATGGAACCGTGAGTTCACAGAACGCACGCACAAGATATTCCGATAGAATAATAAATAATGGAACCAGTCCGGTAAAAACGCGAGAGAGGATATTAGATAGAATAATAAATAATGGAACCAAGTCCGCCAGAAAGCTAAGCAGATAGGATATTCAACGAAATAATAAAGAATGAAATAATGTAAGAATTTCACCAAGTATAGGGTAGCAGCAGATACTGAGTTATTCCGACGAATAATAAATAATGGAATAATGAAGTTCTCTTCATGAATACAAAAGAAATAATACCCTTCTAGTAAAAAAGAACCGAATATAAGAGTAGGGAAGTAGCGAATACTTTTCTATAATTTTCTCTCTAGAGTTTCAAAGTTGAATTCATAAGAAATAATTAAGGAATGAGCTTCTATTTATAGGAAAATGGGTGAATAGTAACTAATTCATGAACGGTCCAGATTGATTTACTTTTAAACGGACGGTCCATATTGGTTTACTATTAAAACTTTAAACAACGGTCCATACTGATTTACTATTAAAACTTTAAACAAGCGATCCATATTGATCCACTATTATAACTTTCCATCAGCGGTCCATATTGATTAACAATTATAACTTCAAGCAATGGTCTAAAAAATTAGCACATCTCCTCATGGAATAATATTGTGCCCAAAAATGATTTGGACCAAAAAGAAATATATTTTACGGGTGATCAATAGTACCTCGTGAATAGTAACTCTGACACAAAAAATGTCCCGAATACCCGATTGAACAATACTAAGTGACTTCTCACATAAGCATCAATAATCAATACTGTGTACTACTATGCAACCATGCGTAGACATCGTACTTTTAACACCGGGTGTTTCAACAGTTAATCAGTAAAACTTCGTAGTTATTTTCATAAAGTATTTTGTCATTTTCTATCCGACAATAATTTTGTTGTGGGGTCCACCAATGATTATCACCGTCGCATGCGGATATTTCCCGACAAAAAGAATATTCCCCGACCAATCGAATATTATACAACCACTTGCTTACTTTGCAAAATTTGTAAATATTACCCACAACTATAATATTACATCAAATCAACACCATAAAAAAATTATTTTGAGAAAATTAAATCTTTATTCATAAAATCTAGGGTCTCACATATACGGCTAACTGTCGAAGAAGACATATGTGCGGACCGTGTCATAAGATCATTCAGGGGTCAATGCCGAATATCTCTGGACATACATACATATGCACTACATGATACATGCATAACAGATAATGGATGGCAATATGATATAGGGAATGAAAAACGGTGAATACATTCCTAAGTATATCATCATCTAATACATCAGCTCTGTACAGCTACAAATACAGGGAAATGGGGAACATCCACCCAATATCTAACAGAGGCCTATCAAAAGATATAATGAGAATATACATCAGAAGAAAACCAAGGTCTCGATGTCTATGTCCTCAATCCTGTCCACCTGATGTAACTCCTCCTGAGTCACTAGATCTCTATCAACAGGGATGTCAGGCCTATAAAGAAGAGGATCTACACCGGCAAAACCGAATGGGTCGTTTGAGGGGCCAGCGCCAGAGCTGGAAGGAACAAATGACTCTGCCTCTGCTGGATCTCTGCCCAAATGCCAGATAAATATGTGTGCCTGATCCAACTGCCGGGTCAAGCTATCAATCTGGGTCATATGAGTCGGAGCTCGAACACAAGCTACCCAATCCGTCATCATCAAAGATCCTGGAACCATATCCACCATGAGGCGTGGTGGCGCGGATGGGCTCCAATAGTGCGTGAGGGACCACCACCCACCGAGCGTCTCCACGAGTACATGGACCCTCTGATAATGCAAAGCCGTCAACCCCCAACAATGGGATATTAGTGACGGGTGACTGTGATACGGGCCAATGACGCCTAGTAGGAGGCAAGATCGGTACACGGATCTCCCCTGTGGTGCTCCTAATAGCACGCTCTCCTAAATAGAGCTCCCAGCCTCCATCAGTGAAGAGAGGAACTCTCCTGGTAGAGATCAAATACTCGACTCCGGTGGGATGTCCATCCTCAAAGCCGATGGTCAAATGCTCCCCTGAATAGGAAATCCATGTAATGGTACCCATTGTCAAGAACTCCAAATGTGCATCTGGCAGGAGGTGAATCCTCACCTGAGGACCTTTGGCAAAATAGAATGGTGCCATCGTCGTCCTCGTGGATAGGTATCTAAACCTAACACACTCACGGGATTTAAAACATGGGAGCCTCTCATAGGCCCAAAATCGCCAACACAATGGCAAAAAACATCTGCTATCAGTAAACACTCTTAAACCTATGAATGGGAAAAGACAAGAGAAATATTCACCAGCAGAAATGGGTAAAATCCTAGCCAAGCCTCAGTCAATCCCTGTGAGCGCATGTGCATGCCCCGGAGGAAATAGGCAAAGGTGTAAGAGCCCCAATCATACTCACCTATATGTTCCACATCACGTGTGGCGCTGATCAAAGCAAAGGATAGCGTAGAAGAGTTATCTGCTATGAAGCAGCCTCGAATGATCATCAGGAAAAATCGCCGCAGAACGCGATCCCTAATCCTGACATCATCAGACATGGGCTCACTCAAAAGCCCAATCATAGCATCTACGCTCAAAGGACCTGAACGGATAGTCCTGCCTTTGAGCGCCTCCACCGGAACTCCTAGTAAGGATCGAACAGCAGTAGGGGTGACATTCGCCATGCAAGGCACTGGCTCCTCTCCAAACTCCATACCTGTCATAAATCGTCAGTCTATAGGCGTCATCATCACCTCGCAATCCAGTAGATGGAGTGACTGAGTCTAATGAAACCATCACTCAAACAATGCCCTGAGGTAACCCCAAGGACAACAACGGGGAAGGATGGAGAAGAATGCCCCGAATCCCCACTCATGCACTACTACTCTATAGTCAGGGTGAAGCACCTGGTACATGGAGTGAATGCTAAACCAGTTCCCTCGAGGCAGTGTAAATCCTGGAACCTACATGAAATGCAGATCAACATCAGAACCCTTTAATCCTCATCAATAGGAAAGAAGGAAGATTAAAGTCTAACGCCATACCTCGTTAGCATGCAAGTACATCAATGGATGTCTACTCAAATCACCCAGCAACTCTGGGTTTGCCACCTGAATGCTCGAAAGCTCCCTACGAGGGACATGTGCAGCAGGAGCGGGATCCTCCATCGGAATATCCGCCTCCTCATCCTCAACGTCTGGCACATCTACCCGGACATGACGAATCACGGCCTCCACCAACTGACGAGGCTGTCTGACAGAACGGGAACGAGGCACTTCTGAAGCCCTCCGCCATACGCCAGAAGTGGTCCTATAGGAACTGCTCGGCTAATCCGGATCCATAATATCTGGACAACAAGTCTCCAAATCACCTCAAAAAGGGTGTGGTATTTCCTTACCTTGAGCTTTTTAAAATGCCTTTATGACTATATGTATGCGTGCATTTACTTTAAACATATTTAAAATGCATGACTACCCAATGCCTACATTTGGAAAAACTTTTGCCATAGTCCCCTTTGAAAATAGGACTATCCACATGCACATAGGCTTATCTAGGTGGCCATTCAGTAGCACACCTGCCCTAAAGTCATATACATAATATATGCATTAAAAATCAAAATCATCATGCATAAGACCAACCTCAATGCTAGGAGTACTTTTCCTTTCTACCTTTTGCTCATTGGACCTCATATAGGACAAAAAATAGCAGAAAAATGTGCCAATTTAACTGTCTCAAAAGTCAAATTTTTTCACATCATTATATTCAGCATGGTTTAATACTAACATTTACTATGTTGAATATTTTTTATCAAGTCATTTGTGCATACATAATCACTACTATGTGTTTAGATGCATTTCGTGCGATAACTCACAATCCAACGGATAGAAACTGGAAAAAAATACATGCATACATTACCAGGATAGTGTAGAACACTCGTATGGTGACAGAATTCGCAGAAAGCAGCCCGAACTCAGCAGATCTGAAGATGGCTCACGGTTCTCTCTTTGTGAAACAAGTTGAAAGTGACTTTTGAGACCAATCTGCTGGAATTTATCATCCACGATTGGCCGCAGGCCCACCTGTAGCTGCAGCAGGTGCACCTGTGGCACCCCTATGTGGGCCCCAACCCTCCGGCTCAGTCCAGTTCGAGTTGCAAAGGAGTTCTCACAGACTAAAAAGGTCAAATCGAGAATAAAAACGCCATGCGATTGAGCAAAACAGCATACAATCCTAGTTTTCTCGGATGAGACTTTGAATCTGTACATCGCCCATTGGTAGTCACCCGAACACGAGGGATACCCTACCAATGATCTCATTTGTCATAAATCACATTCTAATACCTCAGACAGTCCGATGTCGCCAACTCCGTGTCGTTACCTACACGAGTCCTCGACGGGTTCTAACGTGAGTCCTCGACGGGTTTAACGTATGTCCCGACGGGTTACAACGTAGATCCCCGGTGGGGGTTACAACACGTTCATCCGTTGACATGTCTATCAACGAAGGTCAAGCAGTCTTGACGTTATTTTAGCCAATGGCAAGTAAACCCATCGAAGCATTGAGAACAGTTAGATAAGTTGCGTACGTACTCATGCATCCCTAGTAGATCCCCGACGGGGGTTACAACGTATATCTCCGGTAGGAGTAATGACGCATGCTCAGCCGTTGACACACATATCAACGAAAGTCAAACAACCTTGACATCATTTCACCCGATAGCGATTAAACCTATCAGAGCTCTAGAGCTATTCGAGGTCTTCATACCCAACTTCTCGTATTCCCCAGCGGATCCCCGGCGAGGGTCACAACGCAACGCTCCATTGATCTACACGACAGCGAAGGTTAAGCAACCTTGACAATCTACAGAATCTCAGCCGTTGATTTACACATCAGTGAAGGTCAAGCAGCCTTGACAGTATATCTCACAGGATTTCTCAGCCGTTGATTCACATGTCGGTGAAGTACACGTCAACGAAGGTCAGGCATCCCTGACAACATTTGTTGTTGGCAGTAAATCCAACAGAATCTTGACATGTCCTGGCGATACCAACTAGAAAAGGTCAATGTTATCAAAGAGGATAAATGATGGAATATGTTATACACATCCTCAAACAGATCAAGCTTTATCCCCACAGATCTCTTGCACATAAGAGGTATCTCTTCGGGGTCAAGTCATTATCAAGAATACAGGAATTTGGTGATAACTCCAACATCAACATCCTAACAGATTCAGCTTACACATCAAATCTGGTCAGCATTGCCAATCCCCAGTTGAAGCAACAGGGATCCCGCAATCATCCCTAGCATGTTGGGCTACAACCCCGTACATATGCATCATACATTTGCATCATTTTGCTACCCATAGTACCACGTTCATCTTGTTGCGTTTCAAGTGTCTAGGATTCTTTATCCTACCCACACATCGCCATGCATGAGTATGATAAAGAGGGGCATCTGTAGACACTCAAAATTTTCTGTACCACTTTCACTAACATTTCAGGAGGACAGATTCGTCTTTTAAGAGGGAACCCTGAAAGATAATACAAATCCATACCGAATACTACCAGAAGTTCAGCATCAACCCCAGATCACACTCTGGGAGTAACAGTTCCAACCTCGGATGTAACCCTGAGGCATGCAGATCAAATACCGAAACACACACCGGAGAAGAGAGATTAATCTTGGAGATAACCCCGAGGTATCCAGTCTCAGTCCCAACCATGGGAATAGCCACCAACCTTGGTGATAACCCCAAGGAATGAAGTTTCGGCAATAACCCCGGAAATGCTTGTTTTAAATGCAACCAGCTTCAATCTCGGCGCTCACAACGAGATACACTGCACCAACCCGACAATAACATCGGGAAGACAGGCACACCTCAAAGATGACAATGAGGACCTTCAACAATTGCAGCAGTCCAATCTCAGCGAAGTCTGAGCAACGTCCACTTTATTTGCCCAATCTGGCGATAACACCGATGAGGGGCAACATCGTCATCTCGTCAACACGATGCCACGTCACGTCTCTACGCAACAATGTCCCACAAGACTAACCAATCCCGAGTGACTATTGTGCGGGGTAACAGATGAAAGTTGAAGCTTGAAGACCGGAGGGCATCGTCCCATCTTCAATGACTTTGTACAAACTCTAATCCCATGCCATCGGACAACTCTCGACAACGGCGGTCAGAAATAGGTCCTGCATACCTCAAACGGATGCCCGGATTGCACTTCTGAAAGTTCGAGTGGACATTACAGTGCCTGAGTGCACGTACTTCAAGACGACCCAACCTGACAAACCCGGGCCCACCCGGGTTGCCTCTGGTACACCTGCGGCTCAGCCGCAGGTACACCTGCAGCTAAATTGCCTATAAATAGAGGCCTTGGGCTGCCCATTTTGCAAGAGAAAAAGGTGAGGAAACCCATGCAGTGTACTTTCCCCTTTTAAACATATGGAGCTCATATATAGCCCTTTTGTACCTACAAGAGTTAGTGTTTACCCACTCTAAAGATATAGAAGCCTTCTTTATCAGTCAGCTGTAAGCCTTCTCACACACTTTAGAGTCTTTCTCTTCATCTTTGCACACACCCTTCTACACGTTGAGAGTTGTGTTGCTTGCTTTTGCCCAAACTTCGGTCCGTGGTTTTATTTCAGTCTGTATATATATATATTATATATTTACATATATATTGACTAACATTATCGATTTATGCCTCGATTGAGCCTAGACTTCGGTCTGGAGCGTTTATTTGCTTTAATATATATATATATATATATATATATATTTACATTTATATATATTAACTGTGTGTCGAACTTTGTTCGATGAGCCTAGACTTCGGTCTGGTGCGTTTACTCGCTTTTATATATATATATATATATATATATATATATATATATATATATGAACTGTGGTCGGACTCTGTTCAATGAGCCTGGATTTTATATCTGGTGCGTTTATTCGCTTTTATATATATACACACTTATATATATGAACTGTGGTCGAACTCTGTTCGATGAGCTTGAATTTTACATTCAATGCGTTTATTGCTTTTATATATATATATATATATATATATATTGTCCCACCTGTAGTTTACTTCGTGGTGGTTGATCGCTTTTACAGCTTTCTTTACATTTCGGCCCTACACGGAGTTTACTTGTGGCGATTGACCGTATTACAGCTTTTATTTACATTCGTCCCTTTGGAGTTTCCTTCGTGGCGGTTGACCGTATTCTGATTTTATTTACGTTTCGTCCTTCCCGGAGTTTCCTCGTGGCGGCGGTTGATAGCTTTTTAATGACTTTATTTACATTCCCGATCCCCATGGAGGGCTTCGTGGTTGGTGATCCCGCTCAGTATATATATATTTACTGCTTTTTTATATATATACCGCCATCGCTTTCATACAAATTACGGTATCTTGTGCGCCTAGGAATCGTGTGATCACAGATTCAGCCTATTTAATCTAGATTCGGTTCCCGTGATGGACATTTTCAGTTATAAGCAACTTGTAAATTATTTTGCGGTGTCTGAATTTCCTCAGATAGTTTCCATACCCATGAGGAAGTCGGCATCATTGTGTATATTATTTTCATACGGATGCCTCGCATTCGTAAAATAAAATTAATCAAGCCGAACACTTAATAAAATGGGTGTGTAAAAGGTCTCAATTACTATTGAGCATCAGGGTTTGAAAAACCTTTTTATAAAACATCATTGCCATATCTTGCTAAAAATTGATTTTTACATAAATTCAAACCTCAATGTATATAGGTGCGAACGAGGCCTCTGACTACTTCCAAATAACAAGACATCGACCCACACACACACACATTCAGCTAATAGTTTCTTGAAAAGAGGCGGTCACCGTGGTAACACGGATGTCGAGGGGTGCCTAACACTTTCCCCCCGCATAACCAAGTCCCCGAACCCTAATGAATCTCGGTTTCACCGACCCGTTTAGCAGTGTCACATCACTTGGTCAATGTGCAAACCTTTTCTCGGTTGTGTTGGTACAACCATTTAAAAAACCAACTGGCGACTCTTAAAAGGTCGGACCTTTTTCACTTGTTTTTTCAAACAAATCTCACCTAAAAGGAGAACACCAAAGAACAAGTAACGGAAAGGGACATCCAAAAATCCCAACGTCAACACCGTCTTCAGGATAAACTGCAAGTATAAAAGGTTCAATCCCTGGGGGGGATAACCGAATCTGTATGAACGTAGTGAAACCAGGCTGCTGGTTTGAAGAGTATATTTCCCTAAGGGGCCAAGTGTGGTGAAGAGTTGTATGTGATGAAGGGTTAAAGAACCGGAATGACTTGTGATCTGATGATCCAACACCAGGATGTTTTCTTGATGGTAACTTCAGACATAGTATCGTTTCACGGTGTCTGAGTTGATGAGTTGTGGAAATTCATCGCCGTCCATTTCCAGCAATCTGAGAGTGCCTCCTGTCAATACCTCCTTGATAATAAACGGGCCTTCCCAGTTAGGGGCAAATTTTCCTTTGGACTAATCTTGGTTGTCAAGTATCTTCTTTAAAACCAAATCACATTGCTTAAACTGCCGTAGTCGGACTTTTCTGTTGTAGGATCTGGCGATCCTTTGTTGATATAACTAACCATGGAAGATAGCCGTGGTTCACCTTTCGTCTATTAGAGACAATTGGTGATACTTGTCTTGTACCCATTTGTCTTCATCCAGCTGAGCGTCTATCAACACTCTGAGAGATTCCATTTCCACTTCAATGGGGAGCACTGCTTCCATCCCATAGGTTAATGCATAGGGGGTTGCCCCAGTGGAAGTGCGCATTGATGTTCTGTAGGCTAACAGAGTAAGAGGCAATAAGTCAGGCCATTCTTTGTGGTTGGCGGACATCTTTTACATGATCTTCTTAATGTTTTTGTTAGCCGCTTCAACAACACCATTCATCTTTGGATTGTAGATGACGGAGTTAAGGTGTTTGATGTGGAATTTACTGCATAACTCCTCCATCATTTTGTTGTTGAGGTTCTTAGCATTGTCTGACACAAGTACCTCTGGTTGTCCATATCGATAAATGACATTGTTTCTGAAGAAAGCAATGATGACTTCTTTGGTAACCCTGGGGAAAGAGGCTGCTTCTACCCACTTGGTGAAGTAGTCGATCATGGTGAATATAAAGCGATGCCCATTACTGGCTTTGGGATTGAAGGGTTCGATCACGTCCATTTCCCACGTTAAGAAGGGCCAAGGTGAACTCATATTGTGGAGCTCCCTCGGAGGGGGCGTGGATGGCATTTCCATGAATTTGGCATTGATAACACCTCTTGACGTGATCATTATAGTCAGCTTTGAGGGTAAGCTAGTAATGTCTTGTTCTGAGGATCTTCTTAACAAGTAGGGGGCCGCTCATGTGTGGGCCACATACTCCACCATGAACCTCATCCATGAGCCTCTGAGCTTGGTCCTGGTCCAGACATCTGAGGAGACCTAGTCCTGCATCTCTTTTGTAAAGTGCATCTCCGCTCAGGTACAATTTCATAGCAAGTCAATGGATCCGCCTTTTCTAAGTTGGGTTCTCCTCAGTGGGTGTAGATCCATCTCGTAGATACTCCTTGATATGCTGATACCAAGGATGTTGGATGGGAGGTAGCTCATCCTATACTTCTCCAACATAGTTTCCATAGGCTGGTTCTGACGCCCCCAAAATAGGTATACAACACCCATTCTGAGTCGTCAAAATACATGGTACAGAAACAACTACAACTTTATTAATACAACATAAAAACTGTGAGTTTAAATACAAATATTGTCATCTAGACAATATCCACACTCAAATAAGCCCTCAGTACAATTATTGATACATTATTTTACAAAAATGGTGAGGACTACTAAAACGACTTTCTAAAACCTTCATTCCATACCCCGACTAGTACTCGCTACATTCTCGCCTCCTGAGAAGAAAAATGGAACAAAAAGGAAAAGGGTGAGCTCAACTAGCCAAGTAAAGAATATTATGACCAAGATAATATAGAACAAATTATCGTTAGTCTTCAACAGGAAAAATATAATAGAATACAATAGACAACAAGTTTTAAATCAATATTCATAATGTAGCGAAATAATAATTCATTAGAAGAGTTAAGTAGAGAATGAAATCTACTATCTTCTATATATGAATTTAAAAGTTCATTGTCTATCTTTTATCCCTGTAACATCAATCAATATATAACTGAAATCAAATATTCATCTTTGCACTACTCTGAGGCCAAAGATATTCATCGATTAGTCATGTTCATCTAATTGTTCATCTTTCATCTAAACACTCATCGAAATCATCTTTGCACTACGGGCCAAAGATATTCAATTATATCATCATTTAGGGTGAGGATGATGAAAAATATTTTAAAGAAAAGCGAATCCGGTGAAACAAAAGAACAAATATTAAGGATTCGTACTTTAAACAATCCAAGTCTAAAAAATACTTCACAAATAACCAGAGTGGAGTAAAATTCAAGAATGATCAAAACATGGATACAATCAAAGCTAGTATCCATAATAGATATTTTGGACGAAAAATGAAAATTTAATTTTTCTGTGAATAGTGTCGTATTCGTGAATAGTGCCGTATACGTGAATAGTGCCATATACGTGAATAGTAACTCTGACACTAAAAGATAGAAATTTCACAAAAAAAATCATCATGCTTCGTGAATAGTACTCGTGAATAGTAACTCGTGAATAGTAACTCGTGAATAGTAACTCATGAATAGTAACCCCGACATGAAAAAGTTTCAAATTTGATAAAAAGTTCAAACCAGTGTTTCGGCATAATGATATTGAAAAAATAATATCATTTACGAAGAAAATAACATCCATTACCTCAAAAGGATAGTATTTCTGACTGGAATATTGGATATAGTGCTGAAAAAACTTTCACCGTATAGTAATACTCAAGTACTAAAATACTCACAAAAATACGCTCGATATTATAAAGAGAGAAAGAGAGAGAAATCTTTAGTTTCTGGTGTGATTTTTAATTCTAACCTAAGCATCCTATTTATAGGAAAATGCTTAGAACACCAAAGTAGAAAATTTAATATAATATTAATATATATATATATATATTAAATTCCTATGCACCCTCTTCTTTGGTCAACAAATCAGCCACACATGTTCCAAAGACAACAAAAACGCTTTTGTTAATTAAAACTTTCAAAAATCAATTATTCCAGAATTTCAGAACTTCAAAAATTCATACTAAATAGCCCTTTTGTCAGAAAAAATCAAACCACGTGTTTTTTCATAGGAAATTTCATTATCTACAACTTTGCAAAAGAAAGTTTTTCCAAATTCCAAACATAAGTTGACTGAAATCCACAAACGGGCGATTTTATAGGCTATAATCAAATTTCAGTCAAGAAATGGGCCCACAGACATGTTTAACATGTTTTAAACAACTTTTACAACAAAAATACTCTTCCTCCTCATATACTCATATATCCCACATTCATTGTAAAAATATCATCATTATTATATTATAAGAATATAATAAAATATTATTTTATCAAAAAAGATAAAATATCAAATTTCAACAATTGTCACTTTAAAAATTTTCTCCATCCATGTCCACATAAAAATGAATATTTTTCTCATCATATAAATCAATAATTAATTATTCACAAATAATATTACAGAATCACAATACTGACAACCAGGCAGTTCCCAGGAAAGAGAGGGATTTCAATAAGAATTTCTCTCATCTGGTGGCAGCAATTAGGTGACCAAACCTCTCCTTAGAGCAGAACTTTCTAGACATTGCCAATAATGTTATCTAATAATATTATTAAGATAATATGAATTATTGCTTCGATAATGGAAAATATTGTGTAGTGACAATTATTGAAACAACAGTAATATAAAATATCAACGCAACAATTATTGAATTAATAAAATAAAATACTGAACGGTAATTACTGTAACAATTATTGAGTAGTGCCTTCTTACGTAAGAATCAATAATTGGTGCAATAGGTGTGTTCTTATTCAACAACGCAGACATCGTGTTTTAACCAAGGGTATTCCAACAATATTAATTGTGAATAACTACTACCAGTTATTTATAAATAACTTATACTTGTCGTTTTCTTTATCCAATCGCTTTCCGTTATGGGGCCCACAAAAGACTGCTCCGTCGTACGAATATTCCCCAACAGCAAGAATATTCCACGACCAAACGAATATTCCCCGACAATAATGAGTATTTTATAACCACATGCTTATTTTAAAATATTTACGCATTTTATCCATAACTAACCACATTAATCCAATTAACCCTTACTATTTCAAAATAATAAATAAAAGAAATTCAATTTTATTTATAATAAGTTGGGGTCTTACAACCTCCCCTCCTTATGAAATTTCATCCTCGAAATTGACGTACGTACCTGGTGTTTCGAAAAGATGAGGATACCTCGCTTTCATTTCCGTTTCCAACTCCCAGATCATTTCTTCAATAGCATGGTTCCTCCACAAAACCTTAACTTGTGGTATAACCTTTGTGCGTAGGACATGCTCTTTCTTATCCAAGATATTGACAGGTATCTCCTCGTACGTTAAATCTTCGACTATCTCATCTGGTTCTAACTCAATAATGTGGTTCGGGTCTTTCACATATTTACGAAGCACAGATACGTGAAAAACATTATGAACACGAGACATACTTGGAGGTAACGCGAGTCTATAGGCCACTTTTCCTACTCGGTCAAGAATCTGAAATGGACCAATAAATCATGGATTGAGCTTTCCTCTCTTCCCGAATCTTGTAACTCCCTTCCATGGAGCCACACGCAACAATACATGATCCCCAATGTCAAATTCCACTTCCTTTCGATGAAGATCTGCATAACTCTTTTGTCGATCCTGTGCCGTTTGTATACGTTGTCGAATCATTTGGATCTTTTCTGTAGTCATACGTACCAACTTAGGTCCCAACAATGTTGCTTCACCCACGTCATCCCAACATATTGGAGAGCGACACTTTCGTCCATATAATGCTTCAAATGGAGCCACACCTATACTTGCCTGATAACTATTGTTGTAGGAGAATTCCACCAATGGTAGGTACTTATCCCAACTTCCTTTGAAATCTAGGACACAAAGTCTTAATAGATCTTCAAGAGTTTGAATAGTCCGCTCTGATTGCCCGTCCGTTTGAGGATGGTATGCCGAACTGAACCGTAAATCCGTGCCCATAGCTTTTTGCAAGCTAACCCAAAATCTTGAAGTTAATCTTGGGTCACGATCCGAAACTATGGATACTGGCATGTCATGCAACCTCACAATCTCATTCACGTACATACTAGCAAGACGTTCAAGGGAATAAGTCTCCCGTATCGACAAGAAATGAGCAGACTTGGTTAATCTATCAACAATAACCCAAATAGCATTTATGCCTTGAGAAACCGTGGGAAGACCCGTAACAAAATCCATAGTAATGTGTTCCCACTTCCATTTCAAAATTTCAAGTAGTTGCAATGGACCCTTTGGCACTTGATGCTCCGCCTTTACACGTTGACAAGTTAAACACATCGAGATAAACTTTGCAATCTCTCTCTTCATATTGTTCCACCAAAATGTATGTCGAAGATCACGATACATTTTGGTACTTCCAGGATGGATTGCAAACGGTGTGTTGTGTGCCTCCATCATGATTCTATGCTTCAAGTCAGAATCATTAGGAACACAAAGTCTGGAGTGGACTCGAAGTATTCCTTCTTCATCGATTCTTGCTTCTGGAATAGTACCTTCTTGTACTTTCTTCTTCATATGCATCAGCTCCGGATCTGTGGCTTGAGCAACTTTAACTTTTTCGATTAAAGTCGGTTCTATGCGTATATTTGACATCATCGCATGGGTCCCCGGAGTCTTGAATTCTATCTTCAACTTTTGTAAATCACACAAAATGGGCCTTTGTGTTAAAAACATCGCACTCGTTCCTACATAAGATCTTCTACTTAATGCGTTAGCTAACACGTTCGCTTTTCCAAGATGGTATTGAATGGTATGGTCATAGTCTTTCAACAGCTCGAGCCAACGTTGTTGCCGCATGTTGAGTTCTTTTTGGGTGAAGAAATATTTGAGGCTTTTATGGTCTGAATATATCTCCATTTTCTCCCCATATAGATAGTGCCTCCAGATCTTTAGCGCGAAAATGACTGCTGTCAACTCTAGATCATGAGTAGGATAATTCCTCTCATATTCTTTAAGTTGTCGCGAGGCATAGGCTATGACTTTCCCACGTTGCATAAGAACACACCCTAACCCTTTGCCTGAAATATCGCTGTAGATAACAAATCCATCCGAACCAGATGGTATTGTCAAAACAGGTGCCGAAATGAGTCTCCTCTTGAGATCTTGGAAACTCTTCTCGCATTCCTCGCTCCATATGAATTTTGTATCTTTACGAGTCAGCTGAGTTAACGGGGTAGCGATTCGAGAAAACCCTTCCACGAATCTCTGATAATAACCAGCTAAATCCAGAAAGCTACGTACTTCGATCACCGTCTTCGGTTGTTCCCAACTTTGTATTGCTTCAATCTTCGTTGGGTCAACAGATACTCCATGTTTTGACACCATGTGCCCAAGGAATGCTACTTCCTCAAGCCAGAACTCGCATTTCTTCAGCTTGGCATATAGCTTGTTATCACGAAGCCTTTGCAGTACCAGCTTCAAATAGTGCTCATTATCTTCACGGCTTTTGGAATAGATGAGGATGTCATCAATAAAGACAACAACAAACTGATCCAAATATTCCTTGAATACTCAGTTCATCATATCCATGAAAGCAAATAGGAGCATTAGTCAATCCAAAAGACATGACTAAGAATTCATAATGCCCGCATCGAAGGGTTAAAGCAGTCTTTGGAATATCCTCAGTTCTAACCTTCAGCTAATGATATCCAGAACGAAGATCGATCTTTGAAAAGAATTGCGCTCCTTGTAACTGGTCAAACAGGTCATCAATAAGAGGTAGCGGATACCTATTCTTGATGGTGACATGGTTCAATTCTCGATATTCAATACAAAGTCGCATACTCCCGTCTTTCTTCTTTACAAATAAAGCAGAGCACCCCAAGGAGATGTACTAGGGCCGAATAAAACCGATGTCCAATAACTCCTATAGTTGGACCTTTAACTCCACGAAGTTCAATAGGAGCCATTCGATATGGAGTTTTAGAAATGGGCTTTATACGAGTTCAAGATCAATAAAGAATTCAACTTCACGTTCGGGGGGGTGAGCGGAAGTTCTTCAGAAATACGTCGGGAAAGTCAATAACAACAGAATATTATTCAAATCGGCGTGTCTTTATTCAAATCCATAACATGGGCTAAGAAAGCTTGACATCCGTTTTTCAATAAACGAATAGCTTTATGACTTGTTATGACAGTGATTGATTTTAACGGTTTAGTTGCTTGAATTCGAACAACTGGTTGATTAGGAATATGAAAACTAACAACCTTACGAAAACAATCAATTTTGGCATGATGAGTAGATAACCAATCAATCCCTAAAATCACGTCAAATGCAAGTATCTTTAAAGAGATAAGGTCAACAGGTAATGTGATGGTGCCAACTTGGATCAAACAAGATTTATAAACAGTGGATGTGATGAAAGTTTCTCCTAACGGAGTTTCCACAGATAGGTCAAAGTCTAATTTCTCCGAGTCAAGTTTAAACATTGAGCACAAGCGGAGAGATAAATGAATGGGTAGCAATTAGATCAAGTAATGTATAAACTTCGCATGAATTTATGATTAGCTTACCTGTGATCACTTCATTTGGGTTCCTCACATGTTGACCAGTCACGACAAACGCTCTTCTAGGAACCGTTGACTTTGACTTTTTCGGGGATGACCTTTTGAGTCACCATCCCATTTGGACTTGGTTTTCGCTATAGTGCAATCTCGAAGCGATATGTCCTTCCTTTCCATGATTATAACATACCTTAAAGCTGTTGTGGGCGGTTTGATTTCGATATGTCTTTCTTTTTCGCACTTATAGCATATAACCGGTGGTCGTCCTCCTCCCTTGGAACCAGTTGCTGCTGGTGCTGACGGCTTCACATTGTCATTGTTGAATCTCCTCTTTTTAAAATCTCCCCCCGACTCGCTTCTTCTATTTTCATGGCCACGATTACCACCATAGTGGTTACCGCTTTTATCTGAATGTTTTCCTCCCCGCTGGTTTTCATTGCTCCGATAACTACTGCCACCGGTATGACCCTGGTTGCGGTCCCTTGGTTGAACGTACTCGCTATCTCTCTTTAATAATTGAGCCATGTTGACAACATCTGAATATAAAGAAAATTTATGAGAGATAAGATATTGCCGAATCTCGGGTTTTAAACCTCTCAGAAACATCCTCGTCATTTGTTCCTCATTCTCTACCAAATGAGGTGTAAACCTGGATAACTCTGCGAACTTCGCCTCGTATTGGGACACCGTCATGTTGTTTTGTTCTAGTCTAATAAACTCTACCTCCTTCATATGGCGAATACTTTCAGGAAAGTATTTTTCATTGAAATGTTTCTGAAATGTTTCCCAAGACATTTCACAGGCTGGGTCCGTTTCACAGACTCCCACCAGTAGTCTGCCTCGCCACAGAACATAAAGGTGGCGAATGGAACCTTCTGTTCCTCCGTGCATCCCAAAACATCGAATATCTTGGTAATTTGCTTGACCCACGTTTCTGCCATGATCAGATCTGGCTTTCCCTTAAATTCTGGTGGTCCAAACTCTTTAAACTGTTTGGCTGTGACAAGCCGCGCATTGCTAGCATTTCCACCCGTATTCTGTGCACGAGTCTCCCTCGTCTGGTTTTGAATGAACTGCAAAAAGCTCCTAAACATCCCATCATTCATTGTCTGCTCAATGGTGTTGTTTACAGGAGGAATATTACCTTCCTGTTGCACGTTCCCCTAGGTGGTGATTAAAAGTGTTTCCACGGTCTCAGTAACTCCACCGTTAATATTCTCAGCTGTCATCTTAAATACTGCCACAAAACAAGGGTTAATTAAACAAATTAACATATCACATATTAACCATATGCTTCGACTGACCAACAAATAAGCTTAGGTATGACACACTAGCGAAGGATTACTCGTCTCTCCCCTCCTAGTACTATTCCCCGATCTCCGCCAGAGACCATATCCCTAAGATCTGATACCAATTGTGACGCCCCCAAAATAGGTTTACAACACCCATTCTGAGTCGTCAAAATACATGGTACAGAAATAACTACAATTTTATTAATACAACATAAAAACTGTGAGTTTAAATACAAATATTGTCATCTAGACAATATCCACACTCAAATAAGCCCTCAGTGCAATTATTGATATATTGATACTCTCTCTAGAACCTTCATTCCATACCCCACTTCAGTATCGCTATATTCTCGGCTCTCACGAGAAGAAAAAATGGAACAAAAAGGAAAAGGGTGAGCTCAACTAGCCCGATAAAGAATATTATGACTAAGATAATATACAACAAATTATCGTTAGTCTTCACGAGGAAAAATCTAATAGAATACAATAGACAACAAGTGTTAAATCAATATTCGCAATGAAATAATAATTCATTAGAAGAGTTAAGTAGAGAATGCAAACTACTATCTTCTATGTATGAATTTAAAAGTTCATAAATCTATCTTTTATCCCTGTAACATCAATCAATATATATCTCGGAATCAAATATTCATCTTTGCACTACTCTGAGCCAAAGATATTCATCGATTGGTCATGTTCATCTAAACACTGTTCATCTTTTCACTACTGGCCAAAGATATTCATCGAAATCATTAATCTTTGCACTCTGAGCCAAAGATATTCAATTATATCATCATTTAGGATGAGGATGATGAAAAATATTTTAAAGAAAAGCGAATCTAGTGAAACAAAAGAATAAATATTAAGGATTCGTACTTTAAACAATCCAAGTTCAAAAATACTTCATAAATAACCGAGAGTTGAGTAAAATTCAAGAATGATCAAAACATGGATACAATCAAAGCTAGTATCCATAATGAGAGATATTTTGGACTGAAAACGAAAATTTAATTTTTTACGTGAATAGTGCCGTATTCGTGAATAGTGTCAGTATACATGAATAGTCTTAGTATACATGAATAAGAAACTCCGACACTAAAAGATAAAAATTTCACAAAAAAAATCATCATGCTTCGTAAATAGTACTCGTGAATAGTAACTCATGAATAGTAACCCCGACATGAAAAAGTTCCAAATTTGATAAAAAGTTCAAACCAGTGTTTCGGCATAATGATATTGAAGAAATAATATCATTTATGAAGAAAATAACATCCCTTACCTCAAAAGGATAGTATTTCTGACTAGAATACTAAATATAGTGCTGAAAGAACTTGACCCGTATAGTAATACTCAAGTACTAAAATACTCACAAAAATACGCTCGATATTATAAAGAGAGAAAGAGAGAGAAATCTTTAGTTTCTGGTGTGATTTTCAATTCTAACCTAAGCACCCTATTTATAGGAAAATGCTTAGAACACCAAATCAGAAAATTTAATATAATATTAATATATATATATATATATATATATATATATATATATTAAATTCCTACATACCCTCTTCTTTGGTCAACAAATCAGCCACACATGTTCCAAAGACAACAAAAATGTTTTTGTTAATTAAAACAATTAAAACTTCCAAAAATCAATTATTCAGGAATTTCAGAACTTCAATAATTCATAATAAATAGCCCTTTTGTCAGAAAAAATCAAACCACATGTGTTTTTTATAGGAAATTTCATTATCTACAACTTTGCAGAAGAAAGTTTTTCCAAATTCCAAACATAAATTGACCGAAATCCACAAACGGGCAATTTTATAGGCTATAATCAAATTTCAGTCAAGAAATGGGCCCACAGACATGTTTAACATGTTTTAAACAACTTTTACAACAAAAATACTCTTCCTCCTCATATACTCATATATCCCACATTCATTGTAAAAATATCATCATTATTATATTATAATAATATAATAAAATATTATTTTATCAGAAAAGATAAAATATCGATTTTCAACAATTGTCACTTTAAAAATTTTCTCCATCTATATCCACATAAAATGAATATTTTCCTCATCATATAAATTAATAATTAATTATTCACAAATAATTTTCTGAGAATCACAACATCGACAACCAGTGCGGTTCTCAGGAAGAGGGGCTTTCCAATAAGAATTTCTCCTTATTGGTGCGCAATTAGGTGACCAAACCTCTCCTTAGACAGAACTTTCTAGACATTGCCAGTAATGTTATCTAATAATATTATTCAGATAATATGAATTATTGCTTCGATAATGGAAAATACTGTGTAGTGACAATTATTGAAACAACGATAATATAAAATATCTACGCGCAGCAATTATTGAATCAATAAAATAAAATCTTTGAGCAAGTAATTCTTCGTAACAATTATTGAGTAGTAACTTCTTACGTAAGAATCAATAATTGGTGCAATACCGTGTCTTTCTTGTACGGCAACAACGCGTATTCTTGTGTTTTAACCACCGGGTATTCCAACAAGATTACTTAGTAATAACTACGCCGTTATTTATAAACAACTTATACTTGTCGTTTTCTTCATCCAATCGCTTTCCGTTATGGGGCCCACAAAAGACTGCTCCGTCGTACGAATATTCCCCGACAACAAGATTATTCTACGACCAAATGAATATTCCCTGACAATAATGAGTATTTTATAACCACCTGCTTATTTTAAAATATTTGCGCATTTTACCCATAACTAACCACATTAATCCAATTAACCCTTACTATTTCAAAATAATAAATAAAAGAAATTCAATTTTATTTATAATAAGTTGGGGTCTTACACCGGTGCCTTGTGCAGGGCAAATGTGACGCTTGGCATGTGTTCCTTATCAGGCATGTGAATCAAGGAGGCCAAAGTTGCTAACGCATCTGCAAAGTCATTCCTATTACAAGGAATGTGTAGAAAGGAGATTTCTTCGAACTCCAAAGCCATCTGTAAAACTTGCCGATGGTAAGGTAGCAAATATAGCTCTTTGGTTTGATAGATTCTCGTGGATTATCTGATTACCAACTCTGAATCCCCAAAGACAGTTAACGGCCTGATGCCCATTGAAAGGGCATGTTTTAGCACCATGACACAACCTTCATACTCAGCTATTTTGTTGGTGATGACAAAGCGCAATTTTGGCGAAGGATATCTGCTCCCGTCTTGGGAAAGCAGAAGCGCTCCGGCTCCGTAACCTTCCATATTAATAGCTCCATCGAAATACATTTTCTATGTATGGCATGTATCGTACTGATGGTGTTGCTGAACTATCATTACTCCTTCATCGGGGAAGTAGGTTTCCAAGGGTTTGAAATCCCCTGAAGATGTGGCGGCCAGTTGATCCGCAATTCCCTGACCTTTTAAAGACTTTTGCGTCACATAGACGATATCAAATTGTTGTAGGATAAACTGCCATCTAGACAACCGACAATTTAACATGGGTTTGTTGAACACGTACTTAAGAGGATCCACGCGGGATATGAGATGGGTTGTATGACTATGGAGGTAATGCTGTAACCTCATGGAAGCCCATACTAAAGCACAACAAGTCTTCTTAATCAGAGTGTACTTGTGTTCACCGCTGCTGATTATTTTGCTGAGGTAATAGATAGCTCGTTCTTGGCCTCTATCATCTTTCTGTCCCAGCATGCAGCCCATGGCATTGTCACTTATGGACATGTACATTAACAGGGGAACATCATCCTTGGGTGGTATCAAAACAGGAGCTTTGACTAGTTGTTCTTTGATTGTGAGGAAGGCCTTCTGGCACTCATCGTTCCATTTCATGGAGGAGTTCTTCCTTAACAACTTGAAGATAGGCTCACAGGTTGCTGTGAGTTGAGAAATGAATCTGCTAATGAAGTTGATTCTTCCCAAAAATCCCTATATTTCCTTCTCTGTCTGAGGAATGGGCATTTTCGTGATGGCCTGGATTTTAGTGGGGTCCAGCTCAATCCCATTGTGGCTGACTAGGAATCCTAGCAACTTGCATGATTTAACGCTAAAGGGGCACTTGGCTGGATTCAACTTCAAGTTGTACTTTCGCAACCTGTTGAATAGCTTCACGAGATGGTCTAAGTGGTCATCTTCCATTCGAGCTATAAAATTTGGTCCTACAACTTAATTCTTTTGGGCTTTTAAATTAATTACTTGAGCTATAAAATTTACATAGTCCAATACATTTAATTCTTATCCAGCCCAAATCATTTAATTAGGGTTTTCATTTCCTCAATTATAATTTAAATCATTACCCATGTACATTTAATTTCTTAACCCATTTAGACTTGCTATAATTAGGATATAAAATTAATTAATTGAGATGTATAAAATAGCTCTCTTAAAATTAGTATATAATTTATATACTAATATTCTCCCATATCATAACCCCTAAGTTATTCAATTTTTCATTCCTAATATATAATTAGATTACTTTAGTTTCTTTTATTTGTGTATATAATAATCAAATAAAAACAAACACATAATATTCATATTCATTACTCACATAACTTTTAACCCTTAAGGTTTTATACTTATCATTTGAATTCCCAAATTAGGGTTTTCTAATTCTGAATTAGGGTTTCAGATTTCCGGAACTGAAATTAGGGTTTCCAGAACCGATTTTTAGGGTTTCTTATAAATCATAAGAATTTTCTAACTGAATGTTGACGTTCTTAATATAATACTAGGGTTTGGACACTGATATAATTTATTTGGTCAACCCTTGACCCTTAACCACAAATTGTACACATGTATGACCATATACACAGAACATACACACTTATATACTTAATCCTGAATAATTCACCAAAAAATTTTGAAATCCTTAAAATTCCTTCTCAAAAATGTTAAATCCATTCACTTATTTTCTGTCTAGGTTTATTATTCAACCTTTAATCCATCATTTAAGATTTAAATAATTTTCTAAATTCTCGAGTTGTCACAAATGTAGCTAAGACCGAACGGACCGAAGGATCTGGCAAAGATAAAGGGAAGGCTAAGGCGAACCTATAGATTACCTATGTAATAGTATAGGTGAATTATGTTAATATATATTTGATATTATGACAAGAACAAATGTAATCGTTATTAAGAACTTGGGGAATTGCAATATTGTTTTGGAATATATATATAAGACATATTCTTTCTTTTGAGGCATTTCAATTGAATGTATGTGTGCTGTAGCACCGTGTAGCACCATCTGTCGGGTTGGAAGATACCCGGATTTGGGGGAGTCACAATTAACAAGTTAGAGTAGATTAACAATAATTAGAATTCAAAATTTGCTCGAATAAATTTAGGGTTAAAGCTTGCTCAAATAAAATTTAGGAACAAAGAACTTGCTCAAAAAAAGTTTAGGGTAAGAAACTTGCCTCGTGCGTAAGCTATAAATTTATAACTCATGTTCACCTACATATAGTATTAGAATCACAATATCTATTAGATATACTAACATCCACTTTTCAAAATAACACTCACTTGTAGTTAAACTTGTTATTTTAGTACAAATCATACTTTACCATACACATTTCAGAATCACAAGTGTTAATTTCACAACACTTATTCATTATTCCTTAAGTTTTTTAAATCATAACATATCACTTTCACAACTTACTAATTTTATACTTTAGAATTATTAACCACATGATATGATTCTGTTATAACCTTTTCATTACATGTTTCTCACATTAACATAACATTAGACCAACAGTGGGTGTCCAAAGTTTGCAGAAGTAGCTGATTTCATCGGGTCCGACCGACACTAAGCGCGCTAAACCAAAATTACTTAGAGTCACAAGCCTGCGTGCCACTTTTCGGCACCAAGATACTTGTTTTGCAGAACGCGAGTTTCGACTCTGTTCTAAGCCAACTAACACAAATTTTATCCACAAAACAGTAAATTAAGCATACCCAATTGACATAGGACTCATACAAACATGATTCCTCACATATACACTAACATAGAACAATTAAATAACAACTAATTTAAATCCTTTAAATTCCATGTTTTATACAAAAACACAAATTTTGACATCCTTTACAAAAATCATCACTGTGATCACAATTCTTGTCCAAATGAACTCATTCAAACTACGTTCTCTTCATTTCTTAATGAACTAACATATTCAAGGCTCAATTTATAGATTGGTTTACAAATTAACCACCAAAGTTGGTACTTTCACAAGCCATATGTATAAATATGAACTGTAAATACTTTTCTTCCTTTTTAAACGTAATTAGCATACTAATTCTTGTCTAAATACCAGTTCTAACATCACAATTACATACAATCACAAAGAATCAGTTGTATAACAATAATTCAAGAAAATTAAATTCACAGAGCTTGGAAGTTTATGTTGTAAAAAATATATATATATATATATATATATATATGTATATATATTTATGTATATATATATATATAATATTAAGGTTATGGAAAATACCTTTTCTTATTTTGAATAATCCTTGCTAAACACCAAGAATTTCTTTGACTTCAGAGAAATCTTCCTCTCAAACTCTCTCTATTCTCTCTCAAGTTTCTCTGTAATTTCCTTCTTTCTTCTCTTAGTGTCCGTATAGACCAACTAACAGTATACGTAAAATAAAAATAAAACTGATAGGGCCATAATACGCATATTAAGAAAATAACGGTTACAACTTAACGCTCATCAATTATAATATATATTATTTATTATTTTGATTTATTTTATTTATTATAATTCAAATTCAAAATTTAAAAGCCATACGGCTATATTTGGATAAAAATAGTTAAAATAAAGAATTAATATTTTAAGCCTTGTTTGGTAACCAGTTTAAAACTCCTTTAATTTATTTTAATAAACAATTTAGTTTACAATTTATAATCACATATTATTTATTTAGATTTCCATATCCAATAAACACACTAAATAAATTTTCCACTTAATTCAATTATCACAAATGATTCGACAACGTATACAAACGGCACAGGATCGACAAAAGAGTTATGCGGATCTTCATCGAAAGGACGTGAAATTTAGTATTGGGGATCATGTATTATTGTGTGTTGCTCCATGGAAAGGAGTTACAAGATTTGGGAAGAGAGGAAAGCTCAATCCATGATTTATTGGTCCATTTCAGATTCTTGACCGAGTAGGAAATGTGGCCTATAGACTCGCGTTACCTCCAAGTATGTCTCGTGTTCATAATTTTTTCATATATTTGTGCTACGTAAATATGTGAAAGACCCAAACCACGTTATTGAGTTAGAACCAGACGAGATAGCCGAAGACTTAACGTACGAAGAGGTACCTGTCAAGATCTTAGATAGGAAGGAGCATGTCCTGCGCACGAAGGTTATACCACAAGTTAAAGTTTTGTGGAGAAACCATGCTATTGAGGAAATGACCTGGGAGTTGGAAACGGAAATGAATGCGAGGTATCCTCATCTTTTCGAAACACCAGGTACGTATGTCAATTTCGAGGACGAAATCTCATAATGAGGGGAGGTTGTAAGACCCCAACTTATTATAAATAAAATTAAATTTCCTTTATTTATTATTTTGAAATAGTAAGGTTTGATTTAATTAATGTGGTTAGTTATGGATAAAATGCGCAAATATTTCAAATAAGCAAGTGGTTATAAAATATTCATTTTTATCGGAGAATATTCGTTTGATCGTGGAATATTCTTCTTTGTCGGGGAATATTAAATTTGACTTACGCGACTTTGTGTGGGCCCATAACTAAAAGCGATTTGATGAAGAAAGCGACAAGTATAAGTTGTTTATAAATAATCTGGCGTAGTTATTCACAGATTAATCTTGTTGGAATACCCAAATTGTTTAAAACACGATGTCTGGCGTTGTTGACAAGATGACACCTGCAGTATTGCACCAATTATTGATTCTTACGTAAGAAGGCACTACTTTCTAATAATTATTACAGTAATTCTTGTTCAATATTTTATTTTATTGATTCAATAATTGCTACGTTGATATTTTATATTACTGTTGTTTCAATAAATTGTCACTACACAGTATTTTCTATTATCGAAACAATAATTCATATTATCTGAATAATATTATTAGATAACATTATTGGCAATGTCTAGAAAGTTCTATTTAAGGAGAGGTTTGGTCATCTAATTGCGCGCTAGTAAGGAAAAATTCTTATTGGAAAGCCCCACTTTCCCACAGGAGAACTACTGTCACACAAGATCTTTGTGATTATGTAATATTATTTGTGAATAATTAATTATTGATTTATATGATGAGAAAAATATCGATTTTATGTGGATATAGATAGAGAAAATTTTTAAAGTGACAATTGTTAAAATTGATATTTTATCTTTTCTAATAAAATAATATTTTATTATATTATTATAATATAATAATGATGATATTTTTACAAATGAATGTGGGATATATGAGTATATGAGGAGGAAGAGTATTTTTGTTGCAAAAGTTGTTTAAAACATGTTAAACATGTCTCAGGGGCCCATTTCTTGGATCGAAATTTGATTATAGCACGTAAAATCGCCTTGGTTCAGGATTTGATTCAATTTCGCATTTGAAATTTGGAAAACCTTTCTTCTGTAAAGTTGTAGATAATGGAATTTCCTATGAAAAAGACATGTAATTTGAATTTTTCTGATAAAATGGCTATTTATTATGAATTATTAAAGTTCCGAAGTTCCGGAATAATTAATTTTGTTAAGTTTAAAATATTTTAATTCACAAAAACATTTTTTTGTGATGTAAGCTACATGAATGGCTGATCTTTGACTAAAAAAGTGGGCGTAGGAAATTAATATATATATATATATATATATATATATATATTTATATTTTATTAAATTTTCTGCTTTGGTGTTCTAAGCAATTTCCTATAAATAGGGTGCTTAGGTTAGAATTGAAAATCACACCAGAAACTGAAGTTTTCTCTCTCCTTCTCTCTCGATATATTGAGCGTATTTTTGTGAGTATTTTAATACTTTGAGTGTTGATATACGGTGTGTAAGACCCCAGCTTTTATAAATAAAGATGAATTTTTCTCTAAATATTATTTTTGAATATTATGAAATAAATTTGATATAATGTTATAGTTGTGGGTAATATTTATAAATTTTACAAAGTATGCAAGTTGTTATAAAATATTCGTTTGGTGGGAATATTCTTTTTGTTAGGGAATATTAAATATAACTACTCAATTATTGGTGGACCTCACAATGTAATTATTCATCGGATCGAGAAAACGACAAAATATTTTATAAAAATAACTACGGAGGTGTTACCGTTAAAACTATTGAACTACCGGTGGTAAAGTATACGAATGTCTGGCGTGGTTGCATAGTAGCACTGCAGATTGATTATTGATGCTTACGTGAGAAGTCACTCACTATGCTCAATTATTCACATAAAGAATTCACGCATCATATCTCTTATATTATTGATTCAATTATTGTCACAATATCATCTGTATAATATGTTATAGTATTAAATCAATAATTGAGACGATAAGTTATAAATGATTAATAATTGTTGAAAGATTAAATATGTGTTGATAAAAAAAAATGATTTGTGGTAAGTTTGATTATTTTATGGGGGCTCATATGTCATCATCTAAGAGTCTCTTCGTCAATAGTATTTACCTTCGTCAATAGTAATTACCTTCGTCAATAGTAATTACCCTTGTGAATAGTATTTACCTTCGTCAATAGTAATTACCTTCGTCAATAGTAATTACCCTTGTGAATAGTATTTACCTTCGTCAATAGTATTTACCTTCGTTAATAGTAATTACCTTTACCAGACGTCGAACCACTTGTCGTTTCACATTACAGGCGTCGAACCACTTGTCGTTTCACATTACAGGCGTCAAACCACTTTTCTTTTCACATCATTAGTCGTCAAGCCACTTGCCTTTTCACACGGCAGGTGCTAAGCTAGAAATCTTCTATAAATAGAGGCCTAGGGCTTCATTATTTTTCACGAATTCATCAAGCTAGCTAGAGAGAGAAAGTATAAAGAGAATAAAGAGAAAGAAGAAGAAGAAGAGTATTTTGTTACTACACCGTGCAGTAAAGATTCAATCTCCTACCAAAGGTAAGGGGTGTTATTCTTTCTTATTCATGAAGAGAAGCTGTTGTTATTCCATTGCTTATTATTACATTGGAATAACTCGTATATCTGCTTGGTTTACCTATACTTGGTGACATTCTTCTATTATTACATTGGAACATCCTCGTCATGTGTTTTACAGGACTGGTTAAAATCTTTATTTTTATTACATTGGAATATATCACATGCAGTGTGTTTTACAGGACTGGTTAAAATCTTTATTATTATTACATTGGAACATCCACATGCGTGTTTTTTACCAGGACTGGTTCCATCTTTATTATTATTCTCATTGGAACATCACATGCGTGTGTTTTATGGGACTGGTTCCATTCTTTATTATTATTCGTTGAATATATCGCTCTGTGCAGCTTTTTCTTTGGGACCGGTTCCGTTATTTATTATTCTGTTGGAATAACTTCGCTGCGCTTGATCTATCACATGCATGGTGATTTCTTTTGTTATTCCATTCTTTATTATACCCAAATTGGTTAAAACTTTGACTTCTATACTCCATGAAATTAGTGGAATATCCATGATATTTGCGCTTCATCCAAATCCTTTCATGGAAATATTCTTCTCAAGATTCTTGAATTTTACTCTACAAAGCAAAGATATCATGTTGATGATTTGGATGTTATTGGTTCCTAGATAAATTAATTCTTGAACTTGTTTTATTGAATTCTTATATCATTGTCATCATCCTCATGTTTATATTATGTTGAAAGTCAAATCGTGGCTGTAGTGCATAGATGGACTTGGTATGATTATGACCAGAGACTATTCGATTGTAATCATGGTAGTAATGTTACAAATGATGTGGTAAAAATCCTCAGTGGCCCGTAGTGCATTGATGGACAGTTGTTGGCATGATCATGACCATTAATGAATACACAAGTATTCTTGGCCCGTAGTGCATGAATAATTATGGTCGTGATACTAAAGAATATCCTTCGTCAGTAGTGCGAGGGTGATTCGATGATGTGGAATATTTATTAAAGATGAGTCTCAGCTATAACAGTGATGAAAAAACCTTTTAAAACCTAAAAGATAGTAGACTTTATTTTCTACTTAACTCTTTTAATGGATTGCTTATTTCGCTGCAGTTAAACTGGTTGTCTATTGTATTTTATCAGTTTAACATTGTTGAAGACTATTGATAATTTATTCTGCATTATCTTAGTCATAATATTTCTTACTGGGCTAGTTGAGCTCACCCTTTCTTTCACTTTGTTCTCTTGAAATGAGAAGAATATATTTGGGACGAGTCTGGGGAAGCGAGTGATGGTCCTGAAGATAGCATTAGTAGTCCTCACTATTCTGTGAAATAGTGTGATAATAATTGTAATGAGGACTCCTTTTTGAGTTTGTATAATATCTAGTAGACGATATTTGTATTTAAACTCACAGTTTATGTATTAAGTTGTATTTAAATTCTGTACCATGTAAGTGGCGACTCGAGATGGGTGATGTATACCTAATTTTGGGGGCGTCACAGTTGGTATCAGAGCCTAGGGATATGATCCCTGGCTAAGATGTGAGAATAGTACTAGGAGGGGAGAGACGGGGAATACCTTCGCTAGTATGACCTACCTAAGTTTATGTGCTATTTTATTGGTTGGTCAGAAGATAGGGATAATTTGTTTAATGTCAATTAACCTTTTGTTTTGTGGCAGTATCTGAAAATGACATCTGAGAATGTTGAGAATAGCAATGGAGCGCAGGCGATCGTTGATTCACCACATATCAATAATCAGGATAATGTGCATCAGGAAGGCGACAATCCTCATGCAAACAACAACACTGACCAAATGATGAATGATCAAATGTTCAGAGGCTTTATGCAATTTATGCAACAAAGAAAGAGAGAGCGACTCTGTCCAAAACGTAGGTGGAAACACGGAAAACTCTCGGCGGTCACCGCTAAACAATTCAATTTGGGACCACCGGAGTTTAAGGGTGAGCCAAAACCACTTGGCGGAAGCATGGATAAAGCAGATTACCAAGATATTTGATGTCTTGGGATGCTCCGAGGAGCAAAAGGTTCCTTCTTGCCGCTTTTATGTATTTATGTTGCAGAGAGTGGACATCGTGGGAAATTCCAGAAAGCGTACTCAACTTTCTTTGATCAAGATATCTTGGGAGAAGTTCCAGAGTCGCATTCAACGACAAATACTTTCCGAAAGTATTCGCCACATGAAGGAGGTGGAGTTTATCAAGTTGGAACAAAACAATACGACCGTGTCGCAATACGAGGCAAAATTTATGAGTTATCACGGCCATTCGTCCCACTTGGTGGATAATGAAGAGAGAATGGCGCGAATGTTTTTAAGAGGTTTGAAGCCGAAGATACGTCAACATCTTATTTCTCATAAACTGTGTTTGTATTCAGATGTTGTAAATAGGGCTCAGTTAGTGGAACGCGATAATGAGTCAACACAACTAAAAGAGAGCAGCCAGCAAAATTATAATACCAGCGAGAGTAGTCATCGAAGCGGTGACAACAAGCGTGGAGGGAATCAACAGGCCAGATATGGTAACCACTTCGGTGGTAATCAGGGCCAAAACAATAAGAATGGACATTTCAAGAAACGGAGATTCAACAATGATGGAAAGACGTCAGCACCAGCACCCATTGTTAAGGAAGGAGAAAGACCACCTATCATATGCTTCAAATGCGGAGGAGAGGGACACATCAGTCCAAACTGCGCCATGTCGTCCAAAGCATGTTATAATTGTGGAAGAGAAGGTCACTTAGCTTGATTTTATCGTTTCATCAAGACAAATTCAGCTAGGATGGAGGCACCAAAGGCGGTCCCGAGAAAATTCAAAACCCAGTAGTCAAGGAGAGCGTTTGTTGTGACCTCCCAGAGAGCAAGGAACCGAATGAGAGGTCAATCACGGGTAAGCTTATCATAAACTCTAATGAAGTCTATACTTTATTTGATACTGGGTTCTACCCATTCTTTTATTTCTCCTACTTGCGCTCATCGATTAAATTTGACTCAGGAGAAATTAGACTTTGACTTATCTGTGGAAACTCGTTGGGAGAAACCTTCATTACATCCTTTGTTTATAAGTCTTGTTTGGTTCAAATCGGTACCTCACATTACTCGTCGATCTTATTTCATTAAAAATACTTGCATTTGACGTGATTCTAGGGATTGATTGGTTAACTACTTATCATGCAAAAATTGATTGTTTTCGTAAGGTTGTTAGCTTTCATATTCCTAATCAACCTATTATGCGAATTCAAACGACCAAACCATTAAAATCAATCACGGTCATCTCAAGCCATAAAGCTATTCGTTTATTGAAAAACGGATGTCAAGCTTTCTTAGCTCATGTCATAGATTTAAACAAAAATACGTCAGTTTTGAACGATATTTCTATTGTTAATAAATTTCCTGACGTATTCCCCGAAGAACTTCCTGGCCTACCCCCAAAGCGTGAAATTAAATTTTGTATCGACCTTGAACCTGGTACAAAACCTATTTCCAAAGCCCCATATCGAATGGCTCCTATTGAACTTCAGGAGTTAAAGACCCAACTGCAAGAATTGTTAGACATTGGCTTTATTCGTCCTAGTACTTCTCCTTGGGGTGCTCCTGTTCTATTCGTGAAGAAGAAAGATGGGAGTATGCGACTTTGTATTGATTATCGGGAGTTGAATCATGTCACCATCAAAATAGGTATCCATTGCCACGTATTGATGACTGTTTGACCCGGTTGCAAGGAGCCAAATTCTTTTTAAAGATTGATCTTCGTTACGGATATCACCAATTGAAGATTAGAACCACGACATTCCAAAAAGCGGCTTTCGGAACTCGATGACGGGCATTATGAATTCCTAGTCATGTCCTTTGGATTGACTAATGCTCCTGCTGCCTTCATGGATATGATGAACCGAGTATTCAAGGAATATTTAGATCACTTTGTGGTCGTCTTTATTGATGACATCCTTATTTATTCCAAAAGCCGTGAAGATCATGAGCAACACTTGAGGCTGACACTCCAAAAGCTTCGTGAATATAAGTTTTATGCCAAGTTGAAGAAATGTGAGTTCTAGCTTGAAGAAGTAGCATTTCTTGGGCACGTGGTATCAAGTCATGGAATATCTGTTGACCCAGCAAATATTAAAGCTATTCAAAGTCGGGAACAACCTAAATCAATGGACCAAGCACGTAGCTTTCTCGGTTTAGCTAGTTATTATCGGAGATTCGTGGAAGGATTTTCTCGAATCGCTACTCCATCGAATTCAACCGACTCGGAAAGATACAAAGTTCTATTGGAGCGAAGAATGTGAGAAGAGTTTTCAAGAAGTCAAGAGGAGACTTATTTAAAGACTGCTCGACAATACCATCCGCTCGGAGGGATTTGTCATCTTGATGCTTGAGGGCAAAAGGGTTGGGATGTGTTCTTATGCAACATGGAAAAGTTATAGCTTTATGCCTCATGACAACTCAAAGAATATGAGAGGAATTATCCTACTCATGATCTAGAGTTGGTAGCTATCAATCTTTGCACTTAAAATTTGGAGGCATTACTTGTATGGGGAGAAAGTGGAGATCTTTACGGATCATAAAAGCCTCAAATATTTCTTCACTCAAAAGGAACTCAACATCCGACAACGACGTTGGCTTGAACTGTTAAAAGATTATGATCATACTAAAAGTAGTATGCACACAAGCCAATCATGTTTGATGATAAAGCATATACTTTGTAACAATCTTATTCATTTATTAATAAAAAGTATTAATTTATTAAAGGCTTTTAATTATCTACATGATGCTGTTTTATAATATGTGATAAACCCATAGTTTTAAGCAATGCTTTTAGAATAATGATGATGATCATTCTAATGAGATCTAAATTCTTTGAAAGCTTAAAACTAAAATAGTTCCCAATCATTGGATTACTAAATTGGGGATTAGTGAATCCGGATAGATTGGTAGATACGTTGCTTGCTCATTGGATGAGGATGATTGATCTCATGATCATTTGTGTGGAGACACTAAAGCAAGTATGTAGGTGCTTATTAGAGAATAAGTTCACTAAACGTGGCTCGCTAAGGAATACCTAATGGAGTTTTATTTGCCTGTCAATAGGAATTTCTGGTAGTGATAGTAGTACAAGTAATCCTTGGACTTGAGATCATCATAGTATCTTATGTATGATGAGTTATACTTTGACTTATTCCTTAAGACCCTTAGGGTATATCAAAGGGTATGCTTGGGTATAATAAGTTATACATGGAGATAATGTATGATCAATAAAGAATCTACCACTTCTAATAAAAGAAGAGAAATGTCCTATGTGATTCGATAAATGACAACCCAAAGAGTCCTTGGTTAAGGCGTAATGAAATTAGAAAGGAGTTTCTAATTTGCATTATTTGGAGTTGTGCATTTAAGGATCGAAATACATATAATTAAATAAAATAAGACTTGACGGTAATTCCATGTCTTATATTTAATTGGGACATCAGTATGGTGGAAGGATTGAATTGTATTTGCAGAACTATTTACTCAAAGGTTCTTTTATGATTAATGTTGAAATCTATATTATCCGGAAAGTCGTTGATCGCTAGGGAGGCTTATCCCTATCAGTAGAATAAATATTATTTATTTAAATAAATTAATTGTTTAATTTATTTATTTAAATAAGATTAAAATTGTTCTAATTGATTTATTCACAACCTAGGTTTAATATGGAGAACCTAAAGGGTCACACCATAAAAGGAAGAATAATTATTTAAGAAGTTAATGGCATAATCGTAATAATATGTTATGTATATTTAATTTAATCTATGGTGATAGAATAAATTAAATAGCTTAATATTTATTATTTAATATTTTAGAAATATTAAATATAAATTAATAAGAGGAGTCTTATTAATATTATTACAATTATTATTATTTTAATTTCTAAAAGAGTTTAGGAATTAATTTAATATAAGTACTCTCATTTATTCCTAATAAGATTAGGAGGTTAAATTAATTAAAAGAGTTTAATTAATTATCCCTAATAAGATTAGGGAGCTTAATTAATTAAAAGAATTTAATTAATTAAATAAACCCAATTCCTTAATTGTTAAGGTGGGTTGCCCACATCTATAAATAAGAGGAGTCTTATTATGGGTGGTATGGGTTGTTGACTTTTACAACGTAATAATTCCAATTTGTTGGAGAGTACCCTTTTTCTATAGAGATAGGAAAAACTAGGGTTTGAGCCATAAACACCCATCTTCTTGAATTTTCTTCTTCCTCGTGGATCACCTCAGAGGCCAAACGCTTGGGTGGCTAATGTTGATCAAAGGAAGGAACCAAACCCGGTGGATTCAAGATTGAACGCGAAAGGATTTGGAGGTGAACTTGTACCTGAGGAAGCTCGATCTTCAAGGGTATGATTTATTCTTTATCTTTTCGTTTAATTAATAATTGTGCATAAAGGGTGATCCGGGTATATGGTTTGTAAAATTTTTAAACTCTGATTTTTACTCGCTTCTGCACTTTTTATGCAATTTGATTGCGTTCATGAATATTACAAACCTAACAGTGGCATCAGAGCCAAACCTTTATGTGAATTATTAATTGTTTTAATTTGATATTATATTGATATGTGTTTAGAACAATTTAATTGGGCATAATTTAATTGTATAAAATTTATTTATAAAAAAAAAAAAAAAAAAAAAACCGAAAATCAATTCAAGGTTAACGTGGTATGTGAGCATTTTTTTTTTTTTTTTTTTTTTAAAATGTCTGCACTGTCATGCAGTAAAGGGTTGGCACTTAACAAGTTTTAAAATGTTATACGAAATCAAGATCAATTGAAAACTTTGGATTAGTAATTTTTTTTTTTTTTTTTTTGAAAAAAGCAGCTTTTTTTTTTTTATATATATAAGGGACACGGTACTAATATATATATATATATATATATACGGTTAATATATATATATATATATATATATATTATTCTTATTTATTTTATAATTAAAATAAAAGTTTATTTTAATTTTAAAATAAAAGGTTTATTTTAATATTAAAATAAAAAGATTTATTTTAATTTTAAAATTAAATTTCATGCTAACTAATTAGAGTTGGAATTGGATTCCATGATAACTAATTAGAGTTGAAATTAGATTAGTGTTTCCTTAAAATAAAGGAGTTTATTTTAGATATGAAATAGATTTCATATTATTCAAAAAATAAAAGAGTTTATTTGTGAATAGGAAAGAGAATCCATGTTTTCTTAAATAAAGGAGTTTATTTAAATATGAAATAAGATTTCATATTATTCAAAATAAATGAGTTTATTTGTGAATAGGAAAAAGATTATCCGTGTTTCCTTTAATAAAGATTTTTTTTTTACATGGAATTGGATTCCATAATTAATTAAAATAAAAGAGTTTATTTTAATTAAAGATTTTATATATATATATATATATATATATGGAATTGGATTCCATAATTAATTAAAATAAATGAGTTTATTTTGATTAAAAGTTTTGATTAAAATAAAATAGTTTATTTTATTCAAAATTGGATAAATTAAAATAAAATAGTTTTATTTTGATTTAAATTTGGATTAAAATAAAGGAGTTTATTTTGATTTAAAAATAGATTTTATACTAACTAAATTTGCCCATTAAATGATATCAATATATATATTAAATGTTTATTATTCATAAGATGGATGTTATTTATTGATGCATATGGTGATGTGTATGATAATAAATGGGATTGATTATGGACTATTGACCAATGTGATTGGATTTTATTTTAGTTGGATGCATGAATGTATGGGTTTTATTAAATGGGGTCTCACAGATTCGTCTTCTCTAATTTTTTCTTAATGTAAATTCTATCTCCTCCTATGTACTTCCCTCGATCACGATCAAGGTTTCTATTTATTTTAAATAGTTTTGTAATAGGAATAGTTAGAATTAATTTTGAAAAATTAGAGATCAAGGACAAGAAGCGCTTGAAGACCCGTTTGTAATAGAGCCAGGGTTTAAATGTAATAGTTATATTTAAATATTATTTCTTGCACCCCTCAGGTTTGACCTTTTGGTTCACTTGGTGGCTCTAGTGAACCAAACTAGAATAAAAGTCCATAATCAATCCGGGTAGAATATAGTATTCTATATGTGCATGCTTATACTATATATATTATATATTATGCAAACATGCTTCGCATGTTCATTAATATACGACGTATTTTATATATATATGTGTATGCTGCGCTAAACAAGATGAGACAAATTAATAACAAAACCCTCATAATTTTATATTAAGTCCTAAGCGCTCAAAGATATTTGGAATATCGAACGTCACCTTCTAGCATGATAAAATTAATAGAGTATTAAATATTTAATATGAGTTTGTTATGTCACCACAAGGCAAGTATTAAGTATTTAAGATGTTAATTTATCACATTTGATGCTTATAAAGAAAATTGAACAATATTGTTTTGTTGTGTCACCACAAGGATGATATTTTTCTTTTTGAATATATGGAGTGCTGCTAGGTCGGACTTAACTTAGATAATTTTGATTCTGGATGTGCCACCACTTGATCAAAATAATCTAAGAGGCAAAATACAAGGAATTGCATAGTTGATGTAATTGACAAAAGTTGTCTACCTATTTATTTATATATAGTTTGTTGTGTCACCACAAGGCTATATACATTTGAAATGGGATCCTTATTCTCACTAGCAAATCTTTAATTAGATTTTTGCCGAACTATATAAGTGAGGGTAATATAGTTTGAAGAAAATAGTGGGAGATACCAATTTAAAACAAGACCTAATTTATTTTGGTAATTAATAAAAGAATGTATGTTAAAATGTTGTTAATTACAAATTCATCTATAGAATTTTACAATGACTAAAATTACTATCATCGCGAAGCATATTAGATGCTAAATTAATCGTAATCAATTAAGCGGATTGGTTAAGGAATTTGAGAATAGTTCTCATATGAAAGGCTATCTTATGTCATATCGCCTATCCCGCAATGGTTGCGCATAATGCCTCGAGGAAGAGATTGCTACTTTTAGAAAGTGGCAAGATGATGCACATTGGCTATTCAATGCATCATGCTCGCATCCACGAGTAACGAGCTTCAAACACAAGATGAAACTATGGATGCTCCTACTATATTCCCGCACATCAAGTAGTTGATGGTGAGGAAAGTAGGACCGATAGATATCGATATCTAAGGAGCTCTTCCGATCTAGAATGGCCAATGGCACTATAAAGATGCATAAAAAGTTCTTAACATAATCAATTTGATTGATCAATTAGGACAACTGGTTTTGTCATGGATGGAGAGTTGAGCCAAGATTTGATCTTGCACTCACTCCGGACTCCTTTCACAATTGTTGTGAATTTTTCATATAAACAAGCTAGATATCACCTCATTTGATTTGCTTAACATATTGAAAAATGTTGAGTCACTTTCCAACCAAGAAAGATCAAGTCTTTACCGGTAGGGGCCAAAGGATCTTCCAAAAGAAGAACGATTCAAAGAAGGTAAATAGAAAGGCGTAAACAAAGGATAATAAGAGCAAAACTCGACACGGATAGCAAAGGAGTTTGCTTCCATTGCAATAAGCCCTGGATAACGGAAAGAAAGCTGCGAGAAGCATCTTGCGAGAGGCTAACCAAAGAAGCTTAGTGAAGTTTCGATTATAATACGCTTTTTGTTCATGATTGAAATAAATTTTTCTTTAAGTCAAGGTTCTACTTGGGTATTGGATACCGACTTTGGTTATCATAAATATAGATTTATGAAGGACCAAGCAGAAGTAGAAAGCTAAACAAATATAAGTAATTCTATGTGCGGGAAAATGAAGCAAAAGTTCTTTGCATTAGCTATAGAAACTTATAGTTTAGCATCGCTTACCGCAAATCTATTAAGTCAATAAGTTGTTATTGTATTCCAGTTCTTGTTAAAAATATTATTTCCATTTTATTGTTGGACAATGAAATCTTTGGTATTATAATTAAGAACAATTGTTGTTCTATTTATAATAATAATGTTTTGTATAGAACTGGAATATTACTTAATAAATTTTGTATACTTGACTTTACGAAAAATATATTTTGCAAATTGAACAAACTAGTATAAGAAAAGGAGATGATCATTCAAAGAGTTGAATGTGTGTATTTGCAAATACAAGTATGAATTATTTGAAAGGTTCAAAGAATTCAGAAGTGAAACAAATTGACAAAGTTTTAAGATTCTTTGATTAGATCAAGGAATAAATACTTGTGCAATAAGTTTCTAGATCATCTCAAATGGTTTTTCATAATGGACACATCCCGATACGCAATAATTGATTGATGTATCTCCGAATGAAAAATCGTACCTTGTTGGACATAGTGCGGTCCATAATGATTTTACCGACATTCCAAAGATCCTTACAGGATCATGTCCTAGAAATGGTCGCATATCTATTTAAAATGGTAACCTCAAAATCCAGCCCCAAGACTCCATAAAAGTTATGGACGGGGAGGATTCCTAATCTTAAGTATGTTAAGATAAGGGGTTGTCCAACTTATGTGAAAAGGTTTCAAAGGATAAGCTTGGGACAAGATTTGACATGTATAGATTTGTGGGACATCCTAAAGTAAGTTTAGGGTATATGTTCTATAATTCTACTTAGCAAAAGGTGTTTGTTATGAAACACGCTGCCTTCTAAGATAAAGGTGTTTATCATTAAAAGGGGCTAGTGGGAGGATAATAGATCTTGAAGAGTTCAAGAACCACAAAACACTATAAGTCAAATAAGAGGAACTCAGTAGATAGACCTATTGTACCACAAACCTAATCGTAAATCGGAATAGTACCAAAGATACCTAGGAGGTATGGATTCATCATGGATGATGATGATGAGGTACACATCATAGAAGATGATGATCCAGAGTTACATTCGATGAGGTAAGACTTCTAGTGTGTACAAAAGGGTCAGTGGGAGCGTCGTGAAATTTCTAGTATTATATGATGATATACTACGGATGAGGAATAACATACCAATGCTACAATCAGTAAAGATAAAGTTGTCTAATCATAACCTCCATGAATGATTTGGAAGAGTATCTAAATTGGGGATAAAATCTATATAGATAGATACAAGAGGATGCTCGACTTAACCCAAGGAACGTATATTCATTTGATGCTAAAGTCGTTTAGCATGGCAAACTCCAAGAGATGTCTCATGTCGATGAGCTATGGAGTGTATCTCTCTTAATAGTCCCCACAGACTCCTGAAAAGAGAGATCACATGAGTGACAATCATGTATGCAATGAAATTTACTAGACCTGATGTTGATCAGTCATATTATGGAGAAGTTCACTATGAGTCAGTGAAAATATCTTAAAGTGCTTAACCCAAGCACTAAGGATGTGATCATATTCATGGTGGGTCTAAATTAAAACTAGAGGGCTTAACAGACTCAAGTTTTTCGAGACGAGACCAAGATGATGAGAAAATCCACTTTAAGGTAAAGGGTTACCTTGAGCGAAAGGGTATTGTGGAATTGGAAAGGTTCCAAACAAAGAAAGAGTTCTTTGGTTTAGTGATAAAGACAAAGTATATAGCTATAAATGAAGTCGCAAGTTGATTGTTTGGATTAAAAGTTCATTCTGAGAACTAGGAATAGTTCCTAAGTCTCATCTTGGATCTAAACATGTGTTGTGGCACTTTCATTTGATTATTAGAATCATTGAAAGATGGGAAATCACTATAGAGATAGTGGACTCTCATGAACAACATTACATATCCATTAACTAAAGCTTATCCAACAATGAAGATAATCGTCACTAGAGAGAAGAAGAGTATGAGTTACCATGGCGATTGGCTTTAGTGCAAGTGGGAGATTGAAAGTAGTATGCACATAAAGCCAATCATGTTTGATGATAAAGCATATACTTTGTAACAATCTTATTCATTTATTAATAAAAAGTATTAATTTATTAAAGGCTTTTAATTATCTACATGATCTTTGTTTTATAATATGTGATAAACCCATAGTTTTAAGCAATGCTTTTAGAATAATGATGATGATCATTCTAATGAGATCTAAATTCTTTGAAAGCTTAAAACTAAAATAGTTCCCAATCGTTGGATTACTAAATTGGGGATTAGTGAATCCGGATAGATTGGTAGATACGTTGCTTGCTCATTGGATGAGGATGATTGATCTCATGATCATTTGTGTGGAGACACTAAAGCAAGTATGTAGGTGCTTATTAGAGAATAAGTTCACCTGAACATTGGCTCGCTAAGGAATACCTAATGGAGTTTTATTTGCTGTCGTCAATAGGAATTCTCTGTAGTGATAGTAGTACAAGTAATCCTTGGACTTGAGATCATCATAGTATCTTATGTATGATGAGTTATACTTTGACTTATTCCTTAAGACCCTTAGGGTATATCAAAGGGTATGCTTGGGTATAATAAGTTATACATGGAGATAATGTATGATCAATAAAGAATCTACCACTTCTACTAAAAGAAGAGAAATGTCATATGTGATTCGATAAATGACAACCCAAAGTAGTCCTCGGGTTAAGGCGTAATGAAATTAGAAAAGAGTTTCTAATTTGCATTATTTGGAGTTGTGCATTTAAGGATCGAAATACATATAATTAAATAAAATAAGACTTGACAAGTAATTCCATGTCTTATATTTAATTGGGACATTGTATGGTGGAAGGATTGAATTGTATGCAGTAACTATTTACTCAAAGGTTCTTTTATGATTAATGTTGAAATCTATATTATCCGGAAAGTCGTTGATCGTTAGGGAGGCTTATCCCTATGTAGAATAAATATTATTTATTTAAATAAATTAATTGTTTAATTTATTTATTTAAATAAGATTAGAATTGTTCTAATTGATTTATTCACAACTAGGTTTAATATGGAGAACCTAAAGGGTCACACCATAAAAGGAAGAATAATTATTTAAGAAGTTAATGGCATAATCGTAATAATATGTTATGTATATTTAATTTAATCTATGGTGATAGAATAAATTAAATAGCTTAATATTTATTATTTAATATTTTAGAAATATTAAATATAAATTAATAAGAGGAGTCTTATTAATATTATTACAATTATTATTATTTTAATTTCTAAAAGAGTTTAGGAATTAATTTAATATAAGTACTCTCATTTATTCCTAATAAGATTAGGAGGTTAAATTAATTAAAAGAGTTTAATTAATTATCCCTAATAAGATTAGGGAGCTTAATTAATTAAAAGAATTTAATTAATTAAATAAACTCAATTCCTTAATTGTTAAGGTGGGTTGCCCACATCTATAAATAAGAAGAGTCTTATTATGGGTGGTATGGGTTGTTGACTTTTTTACAAGCGTAATAATTCCAATTTGTTGGAGAGTACCCTTTTTCTATAGAGATAGGAAAACTAGGGTTTGAGCCATAAACACCCATCTTCTTGAATTTTCTTCTTCCTTGGTGGATCACCTCTAGAGGCCAAACGCTTGGGTGGCTAATGTTGATCAAAGGAAGGAACCAAACCCCAGTAGATTCAAGATTGAACGCGAAAGGATTTGGAGGTGAACTTGTACACGAGGAAGCTCGATCTTCAAGGGTATGATTTATTCTTTATCTTTTCGTTTAATTAATAATTGTGCATAAAGGGTGATCAAGGGTATATGGTTTGTAAAATTTTAAACTCGATTTTACCGCACAAAGCACTTTTTATGCAATTTGATTGCGTTCATGAATATTACAAACCTAACACATACCATCCAATACCATCCTGGAAAAGCGAACGTGGTAGCTGACGCATTGAGTAGGAAATCATATGCAAGTACGAGTGCGATATTGTCAACGCAAAGGCCCATTTTGTGTGACTTGCAAAGGATGGAGATAGAGTTAAAGACTCTGGGGATGCATGTGATGATAGCAAGTATCTGAGTAGAACCAACTTTAATCGATAAAGTTAAAGTCGCTCAAGCTACGGACACTGGAGCCGATGCGTATGAGGAAGAAAGTGCAAGAAGGTGCTATCTAGGAAGCAAAAATCGATGAAGAAGGAATACTTGAGTCAACTCCGGACTTTGTGTTCCTAACGACCCTGATTTAAAGTATAATATCATGATGGAGGCGCACAACACACCATTTGCAATCCATCCTAGGAGTACCAAAATGTATCATGATATTCGTCATACATTTTGGTGGAGCAATATGAAGAGAGAGATAGCGTTGTTTATCTCAAGGTGTCTAACTTGTCAACGAGTTAAAGCGGAGCATCAAGTACCAAAAGGTCCATTGCAACCACTTGAAATTCCGAATGGAAGTGGGAGCACATTACCATGGATTTCAAGTTATCGGTCTTCCTAAGGTTTCTCAAGGCATTGATGCGATTTGGGTCATTGTTGATAGATTGACCAAGTCCGCTCATTTCTTACCGTCGAGAAACTTATACACTTGAACGTCTTGCTCGTATGTACATAAACGAGATTGTAAGACTACATGGTATCTTGGGTATCCATAGTTTCCGATCGAGACCCAAGATTCACTTCACGATTTTGGGTTAGTTTGCAAAAAGCTATGGGCACAGACTTACGATTTAGCTCTAAGCATATCATCCTCGAGACGGACGAGCGATCGGAGAGGACTATTCAAACTCTTGAAGATCTATTAAGACTCGTGTCCTTGATTTCAAGGGAGTTGGGACAAGTTCTTACCATTGGTGGAGTTTTCCTACAATGCAGTTATCAAGCAAGTATTGGCATGGCTCCATTCAAGCGTTGTATGGAAGAAAGTGTCGTTCTCAAAGATATCTTTGGGATGAGGTGGGTAAAAGCAACGTTGTTGGGACCGGAGTTGGTACGTATGACTACGGAAAAGATTCAAACGATCCAAACAACGTATAAAAACCTCACAAAATCGACAAAAGAGTTATCTTGATCTTCATCGAAAGGACGTGGAATTCGATATAGGAGATCATGTGTTGTTAAAAGTTGCTCCATGGAAAGGAGTTACAAGATTTGGAAAGAGAGGAAAACTTAATCCTCGATTCATCGGTCCATTTTAATCCTAGATCGAGTAGGAAGGCGTGGCTATAGACTCGCTTTTCCGCTAAATATGTCTCGTGTTCATAACGTTTTCACATATCCATGTTACGTAAATATGTGAAAGACCGAACCACATTATTGAGTTAGAGACCGGACGAAATAGCGGAAGATTTGACGTATGAAGAGGTTCTGTTCAAATTTTGGATAAGAAGGAACATATTCTACGCTCCAAGGTTATACCTCAAGTCAAAGTTTTATGGAGGAACCACGATGTTGAGGAAGTGACTTGGGAGTTAGAATCGAAATGAAATCAAGGTATCCTTACCTCTTGACATACAGTAACGTACCCTAATTTCGAGGGGGAAATTTTATAAGAAGGGAGGTTGTAAGACCCCGACTTTTATAAATAAAGATGAATTTTTCTATAAATATTATTTTTAATACTATGGAATAAATTTGATATAATGTTATAGTTGTGGGTAATATTTATAAATTTTGCAAAGTATGCAAGTTGTTATAAAATATTCGTTTGGTGGGGAATATTCTTTTTGTTAGGAATATTAAGACAACTACTCAATCATTGGTGGACCCATTAATGTAATTATTGTCGGATCGAGAAAGCGACAAAAATATTTTATAAAAATAACTATGGAGGTGTTACCGTTAAAAGCTGTTGAACTACTTGGTTGTGGCGACCCCAAAATAGGTCCATTCCATCCAACCCATTCGAGTCGCCAAATACATGGTACGTAAACAACTACAACTTTATTATCACAACAATAAAGCTGTGAGTTTAAATACAAATATTATCTTCTAGACAATATTTATACTCAAATAAATCCTCATCACATTTATTGATACATTATTTTACAATAATGGTGAGGACTACTAAACAACTCTCTCTAGAACCTTCATTCCATACCCCCACTAGTACTCGCTACATTCTCGCCTCCCGAGAAGAAAAATGGAACAACAAGGAAAAGGGTGAGCTCAACTAGCCCGATAAAGAATATTATGACTAAGATAATATACAACAATTATCGTTAGTCTCCAACAGGAAAAATCGATAGAATACAATAGACAACAAGTTTCGGATCAATATTCGCAAATGAAATAATAATGCATAGAAGAGTTACGTAGAGAATGAAATCTACTATAATCAATGAATTTAACGATCCATCATCAATATTTTATCCCAGTAACATCAATCAATATTCTTCTCAAATCAAATATTCATCTTTGCACTACTGTGCCAAAGATATTCATCAATCGATCATGTTCATCTCAACACTGTTCATCTTTGCACTAAAGGCCAAAGATATTCATCGATCGGTATCATGTTCATTTAAACACTGCTTTCATCTTTGCACTCTCTGGCCAAAGATATTCTTCAGAAATCATTCATCTTTGCACTACAAGCCAAAGATATTCAATAATATCATCATTTAAGACCGAGGATGATGAAAAATATTTTTAAAGAACGAATCCGGTGAAACAAAATGACAAGGATTAAGGATTAATGATTAGTACTTTGTTTTATCCATGTCCAACAATACCTCAAAAATAATCATAGTGGTGTAAAATTCAAGAATAATCAAAACATGGATACAATCAAAGCTAGTATCCAAAATAGATATTTTGGACTAAAAGAAGAATTTTCATTTTAAATTGAATAGTCTTGAAGTATTCGTGAATAGTGTCAGTATCGTGAATAGTCTTGCCGTATCGTGAATAGTAACTCACACCAAAAGATAGAAATTCCACAAAAAACATTTTCACGCTTCATGAATAGTACTCGTGAATAGTAACTTCGTGAATAGTAACTCATGAATAGTAACTTCGTGAATAGTAACTCATGAATAGTAACCCGAGCATGAAAAAGTTCCAAATTTGATAAAACTTGGATCAACATTTCAAAGATAATGATATTGAAGAAATAATATCATTCTGAAAAAAAATAATATCCCTTACCTCAAAGAATCAATTGCCGGAAGGAAAGGTCGGAAGTGATCTTTGAATGAAACTTAGATCAACAAAGACAACTCTCAAAGTATCTAAATACTCACAAAATACGCTCAATAATATAGAGAGAAAAGAGAAAACTTTGTTTCTGGTGTGATTTTCAATTCTAACTTAGCCCTCTATTTATAGGAAAATATTAGCCCGCCGAAGCAGACTTGACCTGCTACCTGATGGCTTTACCTGCTACTATTGCCACCCACCACATTTGAAATAAAATTCAACACATTTCTTCACCAACCACAAGTGGGGCCCACTCAATTCTAGAATTTTCCACCAAAATTAATTATAACCCTAATTTCCGAATCCGACACCTCTTAAAATTCACAACAAATCATTCGTGCATTTTTAACGGTTCAAAATTTGTGGACATATACTCAACTTATGTATGTATAACATACCCAAAAATTACCACAATCCAACGGTCGGATTAAAAATTATAACCCCCGCAATAAAGCTATAATAACACCGATTTGATCTTTTAATACCTCCAATCCGACAAAAAAACATCTCAACATTAATTCCTTCATTAATAACCACATAAATAAATCCATCATTTATATTCATATAAAATAAATATTTCCTTATCATATGAATCAATAATTAATTATTCACAAATAATATTACAGAATCACATTTATGACAACCGAAACATTTCCCAGAAAGAGGGGCTTTCAATAAGGATCTCTCTCTTCTTGGGCAAGCATTAATTAGGTGACCAAACCTCTCCTTAGAGCAGAACTTTCTAGACATTGCCAATAATGTTATCTAATAATATTATTCAAATAATATGAATTATTGATCCGATAATGGGAAATCTTGTGCGGTGACAATTATTGAAGCAATGAATAATATAAAATACCAACTTGACAATTATTGAATCAATAAAATAAACTATTGAGCGGTAACTCACGTAATAATTATCGAAAGTAGTGCCTTCTTACGTAAGGATCAATAATTCAACAATCATGCAATACCGTGTGTATACTCGCAATGCAACCACGCGTATTCACGTATTTTAACCACCGGGTATTCAACGATCTTAATTGGTAATAACTACGCCATTATTTTTAACCAACTTATATTTGTCGTTTTCTTCATCCAATCGCTTTCCGTTATGGGCCCACACACATGGTTGCGCTGTGCCGCATACGAATATTCCCACAAGATCACGAATATTCCACGACCAAACGAATATTCCCACAAAAATGAATATTTTATAACCACTTGCTTATTTTGAAATATTTGCGTATTTAACCCTTAACTATCCACATTAATCAAATCAACCCTTACTATTTCAAGATAATAAATAAAGGAAATTCCTTTTTATTTAAAAAATTTCGGGTCTTACAACCTCCCTCCTTATGAAATTTCGTCCTCGAAATTGGCGTCACGATACACAGTGTTTGAAAAGGTGAGGATACCTCGCTTTCATTTCCGTTTCAATTCCCGGTCATTTCCTCTATAGCATGATTCCTCCACAAAACTTTAACTTGTGGTATGACCTTTCTTGGCGTGGGACATGCTCCTTCCTATCCAAGATCTTGGTGGTACCTCCTCATACGTTAAGTCTTGGCTATCTAAATGGGTTTAACTAACTCAATAACGTGGTTCGGGTCTTTCACATATTTACGAAATACTGATATGTGAAACACATTATGAACACGAGACATACTTGGAGGTAACGCAAGTCTATAGGCTACATTTCCTACTCGGTCCAAGAATTTGAAATGGACGATAAATCGTGGATTTGAGCTTTCTCTCTTCCCAAATCTTGTAATTCCCTCGCAACAATACATGATCCCCTACATTAAATTCCACATCCTTTCGATGAAGATCCGCATAACTCTTTTGTCGATCTTGTGCCGTTTGTATCGTTGTCGAATCATTAGTCATAATCGTACTAACTTTCGGGTCCCAACAATGTTGCTTCACCCACCTCATCCCAACATATTGGAGAACGACATTTTGTCCATATAATGCTTGAATGGAACCATGCCTATATTTGTTTAATAACTATTGTTGTATGAGAATTCCACCATGGCGGTACTTATCCCAACTTCCTTTGAAATCTAGGACACAGAGTTTTAATATATCTTCAAGAGTTTGAGTAGTCCTTTCTGATTGCCCATCCATTTGAGGATGGTAAGCCAAACTAAATCGCAAATCCGTGCCCATAGCTTTTTGCAAGTTAACCCAAAATCTTGAAGTGAATCTTGGGTCACGATCTAAAACTATGGATACTGGCATGCCATGCAATCTCACAATCTCATTCACGTACATACTAGCAAGACGTTCAAGTGAATAAGTCTCCCGTATCGGCAAGAAATGAGCAGACTTGGTTAATCTATCAACAATAACCCAAATCGCATCTATGCCTTGAGAAACCTTGGGAAGATTAGTAATGAAATTGTGGTAATGTGTTCCCACTTCCTTAGGAATCTCAAGTGGTTGTAACGGACCCTTAGGTACTAGATGCTCGCCTTTACACGTTGACAAGTTAAACACATTGAGATAAACTTTGCAATCTCTCTCTTCATATTGTTCCACCAAAATGTATGTCGAAGATCACGATACATTTTAGTACTTCCAGGATGGATTGCAAATGGTGTATTGTGTGCCTCCATCATAATCTTGTTCTTCAAATCGAGTCGTTAGGAACACAAAGTGCAGGAGTGGACTCAAGTATTCCTTCTTCATCAATTCTCGCTTAGGAATAGCTTCTTCTTGTACTTTCTTCTTCATATGCATCACTCAAGATTCGGTGGCTTGAGCAGCTTTAACTAAAGTCGATTATACTCGTATATCATCACGTGGGTACCTAGAGTTTTCATCTCCATCTCTATTATTTGTAAATTATACGAAATTAGTCTTTGACAATATCGTACTCGTACTTGTATACGATCTTCTACTCAACACGTCAGCTACCACGTTCGCTTTCCAGGATGGCATGGTCAGAACATGTGCTGAAATGAGTCTCCTCTTGAGTTCTTCGAAGCTCTTCCCACATTCCTTGCTCCATTCGAATTTTGTATCTCTACGAGTCAGCTGCGATAATGAAATAGCGATTCGAGAATATCCTTCAACGAATCTCCGATAATAACCAACTAAGCCTAGAAAGCTACGTATTTCGACATCGACTTAGGTTGCTCTCAACTGTGACTCATATCCCAATCTTGGATAAGACGTCACAATGACACCTATCGATTTACTATCGCATACGAATATGGCGTCTCCTATAGAGAGTTAAAGCTTAGGTGAATTCCACAAAGGAAGTCACAAGATAAAGGCTCGGTACCAAATTCTATAGTTGAATTTTTAACTCACGAAGTTCAATAGAGCCATTCGATATGAGATTTTAGAAATGAGTTTTGTCTGGGTTCAAAGTCGATACAAAATTTAATATCGAGGCTTTGGGAGTAAGCCAAGAAATTCTTGAAATACATCGGGAAAATCAATAACAACGGGAATATTATTCAAATCGGCGTGTCTTTATTCAAATCCATAACATGGACTAAGAAAACTTGACATCCGTAATAAGCGAATGACTTCATAGCTTGATATGAAAATGTTTGATTACAATGGTTTGATTGCTTGAATTGAATAATGAGTTGCTTAGGAATATGAAAACTAACAACCTTACAAAAGCAATCAATTTGGCATGATGAGTAGTTAACCTTAAAATCACATCAAAAGCAAATATCTCTATAGAAATAAGGTTAACAGGTAATGTGATAGTGCCAACTGAATCAAACAAGATTTCTAAACAACAGATGTAATGAAAGTTTCTCCTAACGGATTCTCCATAAATAGGTCAAAGTCTAAATTCTCCGTAGTCAAGTTCAACGTTGAGCGCAAGCAAGAGAAATAAAAGAATGGGTAGAGCCCAGGTATCTAGTAAGGTATAAACTTCGCAAGAATTTATAATTAACTAACCCGTGCTAACCGTTCGGGTTCCTCGCATTACGACCCGGTCCACGACAAGCGCTCTTCCAAGAACCGTTGACTTTGACTTTTTCGGGACATCCTTTTTGAGTCACCATTCACATTTGGACTGGGTTTCGATATCGTCTAATCTCGAAGCGATATGTCCTTCTTTTCCACAATTATAGCATACCTTGGAAGGCTTTGAGCAGTTTGACCTTATATGTCCCTCCTCTCCACATCTGTAGCATCTAAGCGGCGATCGTTCTCTTCCCTAGAATTTGTTGATGGTCTTTGATGTTCTGCCGACGTCTTCCGTCATCGTTAAATCTTCTCTTTTTAGATTGGACATCTCTTTCCATAATATCAACGCGTCGATGCGACTTTTACCCATGCATCACTCATTCTCACTCGTTCGGTTATTTCTTCTTTCAATTTCAGATTCGACTTTATCATCTTATACTACGCCAAAGAGTGCTTACATTCAAGCATCACGTATCGGGTAACACAAGCTTGAATCGTTGCATCCTTTTGCTCCACATTTGCCTGCAATTCTTACCGCTCTTCTAACTCATGAATACGATTTTGCAATTCTATATTTCGATCATAAAATACCTCTAATAAACTCTCTTTGGTACCTCTTCTTCCTCTTCTTCCTCACTCTCATTTATTACCTCTGCGATTATCTAAGGTGCAACTATCAATTCTTCACTCACCACATGGATATCTCTAATTCCTTCTTTACCGACATCACATTATCACGGTTGGCGATTAGAGGTGTCTCCACGATCTCATTCACTCCATTGTTAACGTTCTCGTGACCATTCTAAAAAAACTATCATAAAACAAGGGTTAATTAAATAAATTAACAAATCACATAATACCCCTATAATATGACCAACCAACAAATAAGCTTAGGTAGGACACACTAGCGAAGGATTTACTCGTCTCTCCCTCTAGTTTTATTCCCGATCTCGCATGGAGATCATATATCCCTAAGCTCGATACATTTAACTGTGGCGACCCCAAAATAGGTCCATTCCATCCAACCCATTACGAGTCGCCAAATACATGGTATAGAAACAACTACAACTTTATTATCACAACAATAAAGCGTGAGTTTAAATACAAATATTATCTTCTAGACAATATTTATACTCAAATAAATCCTCATCACATTTATTGATACATTATTTTACAATAATGGTGAGGACTACTAAACAACTCTCTCTAGAACCTTCATTCCATACCCCACTAGTACTCGCTACATTCTCGCCTCACGAGAAGAAAAATGGAACAACAAGGAAAAGGGTGAGCTCAACTAGCCCGATAAAGAATATTATGACTAAGATAATATACAACAATTATCGTTAGTCTCCAACGAGGAAAAAATCGATAGAATACTGATAAACAACAAGTTTGGATCAATATTACTTGTGGAAATAATAATGCATAGAAGAGTTACGTAGAGAATGAAATCTACTATAATCAATGAATTTAACGGTCCATCATCAATATTTTATCCTGTAACATCAATCAATATTCTTCTCAAATCAAATATTCATCTTTGCACTACAGGGCCAAAGATATTCATCAATCGGTCGTATTCATCTCAACACACTGTTCCTCTTTGCACTAAAGGCCAAAGATATTCATCGATCGGTCGTATTCATTTAAACACTGCTCATCTTTTGCTTTCTGAGGCCAAAGATATTCTTGAAATCATTCATCTTTTGCACTTTCTGGGCCAAAGATATTCAATAATATCATCATTTAAGGCGAGGATGATGAAAATATTTTTAAAAACGAATCCGATTGAAACAAAATGACAAGGATTAAGGATTAATGATTCGTACTTTGTTTTATCCATGTCAACAATACCTCAAAAATAATCATAGTGGTGTAAAATTCAAGAATAATCAAAACATGGATACAATCAAAGCTAGTATCCAAAATAGATATTTTGACGAAAAGAAGAATTTTCATTTTCTATTGAATAGTCTAAGTATTCGTGAATAGTGTCAGATATCGTGAATAGTCTTAGTATCGTGAATAGTAACTTTCAGACACCAAAAGATAGAAATTCCAAAAAAAACATTTTCACGCTTCATGAATAGTACTCGTGAATAGTAACTCGTGAATAGTAACTCATGAATAGTAACTCGTGAATAGTAACTCATGAATAGTAACCCGAGCATGAAAAAGTTCCAAATTTGATAAAAACTTGAGATCGACATTTCAAAGATAATGATATTGAAGAAATAATATCATTATGAAAAAAAAAATATCCTTACCTCAAAGAATCGATTGCCGGAAGGAAAGGTGGGAAGTGATGCTAAATGAAACTTGTCTTTGAGCAACAACTCTCAAAGTATCTAAATACTCACAAAATATTTCGATAATATAGAGAGAAAGAGAAAACTTTGTTTACGGTGTGATTTTCAATTCTAAACAGCCCTCTATTTATAGGAAAATGTTAGCCATAAAGCGGACTTGACACGCTACACGATGGCTTTACTCGCTACTATTGCCACCCACCACATTTGAAATAAAATTCAGCACATTTCTTCACCAACCACAAGTGGGGCCCACTCAATTCTAGAATTTTCCACCAAAATCAATTATAACCCTAATTTCCGAATTGACACCTCTTAAAATTCACAACAAATCATTCATGCATTTTAACGGTTCAAAATTTGTGGACATATACTCAACTTATGTATGTATAACATACCCAAAAATTACCACAATCAACTATTCGGATTAAAAATTATAACCCCATAATAAAGCTATAATAACACCAGATTTGATCTTTTAATACCTCCAATCCAGGCAAAAAACATCTCAACATTAATTCCTTCATTAATAACCACATAAATAAATCCATCATTTATATTCATATAAAATAAATATTTCCTTATCATATGAATCAATAATTAATTATTCACAAATAATATTCTGAGAATCACATTTATAACAACGAGTATGTTCCCAGAAAGAGGGGCTTTCGATAAGGATCTCTCTTCTCTTGGGCGCATGATTAGGTGACCAAACCTCTCCTTAGACAGAACTTTCTAGACATTGCCAATAATGTTATCTAATAATATTATTCAAATAATATGAATTATTGATCCGATAATGGGAAATATCATGCGATGACAATTATTGAAGCAATGAATAATATAAAATACCAATGCAATGAATTATTGAATCAATAAAATAAACTATTGAGCGATAACTCACCGTAATAATTATTGAGTAGTGCCTTCTTACGTAAGGATCAATAATTCAACAATCTTTATGCAATACTGGTGTCTTCTTTGTGCAACCACAGCGTATTCATCGTATTTTAACCAAGGGTATTCAACGGTCTTAGCAGTAACAACTACGCCGTTATTTTTAACCAACTTATATTTGTCGTTTTCTTCATCCAATCGCTTTTCGTTATGGGTCCACACATGGTTTTGCTTGCGTCATACGAATATTCCCGACAGCGCAGTAATATTCCACGACCAAACGAATATTCCCAAACAAAAATGAATATTTTATAACCACTTGCTTATTTTGAAATATTTGCGTATTTAACCCTTAACTATCCACATTAATCAAATCAACCCTTACTATTTCAAGATAATAAATAAAGGAAATTTTTTTTATTTAAAAAATTTGAGGTCTTACACCGGTGGTAAAAGAAATCTGATGTCGCTGTGGCGTGGTTAATAGTAACACGGTATTGATTATTGATGCTTACGTGAGAAGTCACTCATTTATGCTCAATTATTACTACTGATAATTCTTTGCATCATATCTCTTATATTATTGATTCAATTATTGTCACAATATCATCTCGTATAATATGTTATAGTATTAAATCAATAATTGAGGCGATAAGTTATAAATGATTAATAATTGTTGAAAGATTAAATATGTGTTGATAAAAAAAAATTATTTGTGGTAAGTTTGATTATTTTATGGGGGCTCATATGTCATCATCTAAAAGTCTCTTCGATAATAGTATTTACCTTCGTCAATAGTAATTACCTTCGTCAATAGTAATTACCCTTGTGAATAGTATTTACCTTCGTCTAATAGTAATTACCTTAAATCGATAGTAATTACCCTTGTGAATAGTATTTACCTTCGTCAATAGTATTTACCTTCGTTAATAGTAATTACCTTTACCGGACGTCGAACCACTTGTCGTTTCACATTCTGAAGGCCGAACCACTTGTCGTTTCACATTCTGAGCGTCAAACCACTTTTCTTTTCACATCATTAGTCGTCAAGCCACTTGCCTTTTCACACGGCGGTGCTAAGCTAGAAATTTTCTATAAATAGAGGCCTAGGGCTTCATTATTTTTCACGAATTCATTCAAGCTATAGAGAGAAAGTATAGAGAGAATAAGAGAGAAAGAAGAAGAGTATTTTTTGTTCTTACACCGCTGCTGCGATATTCAATCTCCTACCAAAGGTAAGGGGTGTTATTCTTTCTTATTCATGAAGAGAGGCTGTTGTTATTCCATTACTTATTATTACATTGGAATAACTTTATACTGTGGTTTACCTATACTTGGTGACATTCTTCTATTATTACATTGGAACATCCACATGCGTGTGTTTTTACAGGACACGGTTAAAATCTTTATTTTTATTACATTGGAATATCACATGCATGTGTTTTTACAGGACCGTTAAAATCTTTATTATTATTACATTGGAACATCACATGCGTGTGTTTTTTACGGACTTGGTTCCATCTTTATTATTATTACTGTTGAACATCATCCGTGCATGTGTTTTACTTGGGACTGGTTCCATTCTTTATTATTACTGTTGGAATATCACATGCATGCGTTTCTGCTTGGGACTGGTTCCGATTATTTATTATTACATTGGAATAACTTTTTTGTCTTGATCTATCGCATGCATGGTGATTTCTTTTGTTATTCCATTCTTTATTATACCCGGTTGGCTAAAACTTTGACTTCTATACTCCATGAAATTAGTGGAATATCCTTGATATTTGCACTTCATCGATATCCTTTCATGGAAATATTCTTCTCGATATTCTTGAATTTTACTCTACAAAGCGATATCGTGTTGTGATTTGGATGTTATTGGTTCCTAGATAAATTAATTCTTGAACTTGTTTTATTGAATTCTTATATCATTGTTGTAAGACCCCGAAAAATTTTTAAATAAAAAGGAATTTCCTTTATTTATTATTTTGAAATAGTAAGGGTGGATTTGATTAATGTGGATAGTTAAGGGTTAAATACATAAATATTTCAAAATAAGCAAGTGGTTATAAAATATTCATTTTTGTGGGGAATATTCGTTTGGTCGTGGAATATTAAATGCTTCGGGGGAATATTAAATGCGACGAAGTAGCGGCCATGTGTGGGCCCCATATGTGAAAGCGATTGGATGAGGAAAGCGACAAAGTTTGGGTGGTTATAAATAGCAGGCGTGGTTATTATACTGTTAAGGCTATTGGAATACCGGTGGTTAAAATACGATGTCTGGCGTGGTTGCATAAGAGTAGCTACGGTATTACAAGACAAGATTGTTGAATTATTGATTCGCACGTAAGATGGCACTACTCAATAATTATTACGGTGAGTTTTGTTCAATAGTTTATTTTATTGATTCAATAATTCTTTGCGTTGGTATTTTATATTATTGTTGTTTCAATAATTGTCTTCTGCAAAGATTTCCCATTATCGGATCAATAATTCATATTATTTGAATAATATTATTAGATAACATTATTGGCAATGTCTAGAAAGTTACATCTAAGGAGAGGTTTGGTCACCTAATTGCGGCGCATGATGTAAGGAGAGATCCTTATTGGAAAGCCCCTCTTTCACAGGAGCATTTGGTTCATCATAAATGTGATTACGTAATATTATTTGTGAATAATTAATTATTGATTCATATGATAAGGAAATATTTATTTTATATGAATATAAATGATGGATTTATTTATGTGGTTATTAATGAAGGAATTAATGTTGAGGTGTTTTGTCAGTATTTTATCGGATTGGAGGTATTAAAAGATCAAATCGGTGTTATTACAGCTTTATTGCGTGAGTTATAATTTTTAATCCGACCGTTGGATTGTGGTAATTTTTGGGTATGTTATACATACATAAGTTGAGTATATGTCCACAAATTTTGAACCGTTAAAAATGCACGAATGATTTATTGTGAATTTTAAGAGGTGTCGGATTAGGAAATTAGGTTTATAATTGATTTTGGTGGAAAATTCTAGAATTGAGTGGGCCCCACTTGTGGTTGGTGAAAAAATGTGCTGAATTTTATTTCAAATGTGGTGGGTGGCAATAGTAGCAGGTAAAGCCATCAGGTAGCAGGTCAAGTCTGCTTCGGCGGGCTAACATTTTCCTATAAATAGAGGGCTAAGTTAGAATTGAAAATCACACCAGAAACAAAGTTTTCTCTCTTTCTCTCTCTATATTATTGAGCGTATTTTGTGAGTATTTAGATACTTTGAGAGTTCTTTGTTCAAGACAAGTTTCATTCAAAGATCACTTGAGCCTTTCCTTAGAAATCAATCGATTCTTTGAGGTAAGGGATATTATTTTTTTTCGTAATGATATTATTTCTTCAATATCATTATCTTTGAAATGTTGATCTGAAGTTTTTATCAAATTTGGAACTTTTTCATGTCGGGGTTACTTATTCATGAGTTACTATTCACGAGTTACTATTCATGAGTTACTATTCACGAGTTCTTATTCACGAAGTACTATTCATGAAGCGTGAAAATGTTTTTTGTGGAATTTCTATCTTTTGGTGTCGGAGTTACTATTCACGATATATCAAGACTATTCACGATATCTGGCACTATTCACGATCTCTGCACTATTCAATTTAGACCAAATAAAATTTCTTCTTTTCGTCCAAAATATCTATTCGGATACTAGCTTTTATTGTATCCATGTTTTGATCATTCTTGAATTTTACACCACTATGATTATTTTTGAGGTATTGTTGGACATGGATAAAACAAAGTACGAATCCCGAATCCATAATATTTGTCATTTTGTTTCTTTGGATTCATTCTTTAAAAGTATTTTCATCATCCTCGGTCTTAAATGATGATAGTATTGAATATCTTTGGCTTTGTAGTGCAAAAGATGAATGATTTCTGAAGAATATCTTTGGCTTTGTAGTAAAGATGAATGATTTCGATGAATATCTTTGGCTCGTAGTGCAAAGATGAGCAGTGTTTAAATGAACATGACCGATCGATGAATATCTTTGGCCTTTAGTGCAAAGATGAACAGTGTTGAGATGAACATGATCGATTGATGAATATCTTTGGCTGTAGTGCAAAGATGAATATTTGATTTGAGATGAATATTGATTGATGTTACAGGATAAAATATTGATGATGGATTGTTAAATTCATAGATTATAGTAGATTTCATTCTCTACGTAACTCTTCTATGAATTATTATTTCGCCATGCTAATATTGATCTGAAACTTGTCATTGCTCATTGTATTCTATCGATTTTTTTCCTGTTGGAGACTAACGATAATTTGTTGTATATTATCTTAGTCATAACATTCTTTTCTTGGGCTAGTTGAGCTCACCCTTTTTCTTGTTGTTCATTTTTTTTTCTTCTCAGGAGGCGAGAATGTAGCGAGTACTAGTCGGGGTATGGAATGAAGGTTCTAGAGAGAGTTGTTTAGTAGTCCTCACCATTATTGTAAAATAATGTATCAATAAATGTGATGAGGATTTATTTGAGTATAAATATTGTCTAGAAGATAATATTTGTATTTAAACTCACAGTTTTATTGTTGTGATAATAAAGTTGTAGTTGTTTCTGTACCATGTATTTGGCGACTCAGAATGGGTTGGATGGAATGGACCTATTTTGGGGTCGTCACAGTTGGTATCAGAGCTATAAGTAAAGAGCCCCGAGCCTCTCGCTGGTGACTTCCTGTTGATGGGGGATGCACCGAAGCCAGACTCTCCGTAGGGGACGCCGTTCTGCGGTGGCAAACTGATAGGTACCATTGTGAGGTGCTGTGGTTGAAGCACCATGAGGGTCACAGTTGGTATCAGAGCTTAGGGATATGATCTCTGGCGGAGATCGGGGAATAGAACTAGGAGGGGAGAGACGAGTAAATCCTTTGCTAGTGTGTCCTACCTAAGCTTATTTGTTAGTTGGTTCAGTATATAGGGATATTATGTGATTGATTTCCTTAATTAACCCTTGTTTTATGGAAGATTTGAGAATGTCGATTGAGAATATTAATAGTGGTGTAAATGAGACCGTGGAGATGCCTCTGTACTTAACAACGAGGAGAGAACGTGCAACAGTGGTGGCAATGTACCTCTGTGAATAACACCACCGAAAGCGAGATGATGAACGAGGGATGTTTAAAAGCTTTTTGCAGTTCATGCAAAATCGCATTTGAGGAGACTCGTGTTCAAAATATAGGAGGAAATGATAGCAATTCATGGGTGGTCACATGACCAGCGAGTTCAAAGAGTTGGGACCACGAATTTAAGGGAAAGCGAGATCGATCGATCATGGCGAAAACATGGGTCAAGCAAATTACCAAGATATTCGATGTCTTGGGATGTACGGAGAACGAAGGTTCCATTCGCTACTTTTATGTTCCGTGGCGAAGCGGAGATCATCGGTGAGTCTCGTGAAGCGTACCCATCCAACCGCACTCAAAGATGTCATGGGAGAGCGTTTGAAACTATTTAATGACAAATACTTTCACGAAAGTGTTCGTATATATGAAGGAAGTGGAGTTTATTAGACTAGAAGCGAGAATAACATGGACGGTGTCCCAAAGACGAGGAAGAAGTTCATGAGTTATCGAGTTTGCACCTCATTTGGTGGAGAATGAGGAGCGTATGACGCGGATGTTTCTTAGAGGTTTGAAACCCACGATACGTCGGTATCTCATTCTCATAAATTTCTCTCTATTCAGATGTTGTCAATGAGGCTCGATTGTTAGAAGCGAGATAACGAGTACGTTCAACCGAGGGACCATAACCGAGGATCATCATCAAGATAGCGATCATCGAATAACGATAACCAGCGGAGAAAGAAGAATACGGACAAAGGCGGTAACCACTCTGGTGGTAATCATGGCCATGAAAATAGAAGAAGCGAGTCGGGAGGAGATTTTAAAAAGAGGAGATTCAACAACGACTATTTGAAGACGTCAGCGCCAGTAGCAACTAGTTTTAAGGGAGGAGAACGACCACCGGTCGTATGTTACAAATGCGGGAAAGAGGGACATATCAGTCCAAACTGCCCACAACAGTTTAAGGTATGCTATAATTGTGGAAAAGAAGGACATATCGCTCGAGATTGTACGATATCGAAACCAGATCCAATGAATGGTGACTCAAAAGGATGTCCCGAGAAAAGTCAAAGTCAACGGTTCTTGGAATAGCGTTTGTCGTGACTTCAATCAAAATACGAGGAACCCGAACGAAGTTAGCACGGGTTAGTTAATTATAAATTCTTGCGAAGTTTATACCTTACTAGATACAGGTTCTACCCATTCTTTTATCTCTCTTGCTTGCGCTCAACGTTTGAACTTGACTACGGAGAAATTAGACTTTGACCTATTTATGGAGACTCCGTTAGGAGAAACTTTCATTACATCCGTTGTTTAGAAATCTTGCTTGATTCAAGTTGGCACTATCACATTACCTGTTAACCTTATTTCTATAGAGATATTTGCTTTTGATGTGATTTTAAGGTTAACTACTCATCATGCCAAAATTGATTGCTTTCGTAAGGTTGTTAGTTTTCATATTCCTAAGCAACCTGTTATTCGAACTCAAGCAGTCAAACCATTGTAGTCAAACATTTTTATATCAAGCCATGAAGTCATTCGTTTATTACGGATGTCAAGTTTTCTTAGTCCATGTTATGGATTTGAATAAAGACACGTCAGATTTGAATAATATTCTTGTTGTTATTGATTTTTCCTGACGTATTTTCTGAAGAATTTCTTGGCTTACTCCCAAAGACTGATATTAAATTTTGTATCGACTTTGAAGCCGGTACAAAACTCATTTCTAAAATCTCATATCGAATGGCTCCTATTGAACTTCAAGAGTTAAAAATTCAACTATAGAATTTGGTACCTGAGCCTTTATCTTGTGACTTCCTTTGTGGAATTCACCGAAGCCAGACTCTCTGTAGGGGACACCATATTCGTGCGATAGTAAATTGATAGGTGTCATTGTAACGTGTTATCCAAGGTTGGGATATGAGTCACGATTGAGAACAACCTAAGTCGGAATCGAAATACGTAGCTTTCTAGGCTTAGTTGGTTATTATCGGAGATTCGTTGAAGGATATTCTCGAATCGCTATTCCATTAACGTAAATGACTCATAGAGATACAAAATTCAAATGGAGCAAGGAATGTGGGAAGAGCTTGAAGAACTCAAGAGGAGACTCATTTCAAAGATATGTTACGACCATGCCATCACGGAAAAGCGAACGTGGTAGGCGACGTGTTGAGTAGAAGATCGTATACAAGTACGAGTACAATATTGTCAAAGACTCATTTCAGTATAATATACAAATAATAGAGATGGAGATGAAAACTCTAGGTACCCACGTGATGATGATATACGAGTGCGTGATGATATACGAGTATAATCGACTTTAATCGATAAAGTTAAAGTCATTCAAGCTACACACCGGAACCGATGAATTTGAAGAAGGAGGTGCGAGAAGTTGTTATTTTAAAAGCGAGAATCGGTGAGGTGAGGAAAGCTCAAACCTTCGATTTATTAATCCATTTGAAATTCTCGATCGAATAGGAAGCGTGGCCTATAGACTCGTTTTTACCACAAAGTATGACGCGTGTTCATAACGTTTTTCACGTATCGATGTTACGTAAATATGTGGACGACCGAAACACGTCATTGAGTTAGAACCCAGGACGAGATAGTAGAAGATTTAACGACGAGGAGGTACTGTCAAGATTTTGTAGAGGAAAGAACATGACCTATGTCATCGAGGTTATACCATAAGTTAAAGTTTTGTGGAGAAACCATCTTTATTGAGGAAATGACACGGGAGTTGGAAGCGAAAATGAAAGCGAGGTATTCTCATCTTTTCAAACACACCAGTCGTCACGTCAATTTCGAGGACGAAATTTCATAAGGAGGGAGGTTGTAAGACCGAAAAATTTTTAAATAAAAAGAATTTTCTTTATTTATTATTTTGAAATAGTAAGGGTGGATTTGATTAATGTGGATAGTTAAGGGTTAAATACATAAATATTTCAAAATAAGCAAGTGGTTATAAAATATTCATTTTTTTGTGGGGAATATTCGTTTGGTCGTGGAATATTAAATCATTTGTGGGGAATAATCGTATTTGATGGTAGCGAAAATGTGTGGGCCCCATGTGAAAGCGATTGGATGAGGAAAGCGACAAAGTTTGGGTGGTTATAAATAAGCGGCGTAGTTGTTACCGTTAAAATTGTTGGAATACCCGGTGGTTAAAATACGATGTCTGGCGTGGTTAGCGATAGCTTTACGGTATTACAAGATATTGTTGAATTATTGATTAAATGACGTAAGATGGCACTACTCAATAATTATTACGAGTGAATTCTTTATTCAATAGTTTATTTTATTGATTCAATAATTCTTTGCGTTGGTATTTTATATTATTGTTGTTTCAATAATTGTCCACGCACAGTATTTCCATTATCGGATCGATAATTCATATTATTTGAATAATATTATTAGATAACATTATTGGCAATGTCTAGAAAGTTACGTCTAAGGAGAGGTTTGGTCACCTAATTGCGTGCGATAAGGAGAGATCCTTATTGAAAGCCCCTCTTTTCTGAGGAGCGACTGGTTATCATAAATGTGATTACGTAATATTATTTGTGAATAATTAATTATTGATTCATATGATAAGGAAATATTTATTTTATATGAATATAAATGATGGATTTATTTATGTGGTTATTAATGAAGGAATTAATGTTGAGGTGTTTTGTCAGTATTTTATCGGATTGGAGGTATTAAAAGATCAAATCGGTGTTATTACAGCTTTATTGCGTGAGTTATAAATCAAATCGAGTTGGATTGTGGTAATTTTTGGGTATGTTATACATACATAAGTTGAGTATATGTCCACAAATTTTGAACCATTAAAATGCACGAATGATTTGTTGTGAATTTTAAGAGGTGTCGATTCGGAAATTAGGTTTATAATTGATTTTGGTGGAAAATTCTAGAATTGAGTGGGCCCCACTTGTGGTTGGTGAAAAATGTGCTGAATTTTATTTCAAATGTGGTGGGTGGCAATAGTAGCGGTAAAGCCATCGGTGTTGCAAGTGAAAAGTCTGCTTTACGGGCTAACATTTTCTATAAATAGAAATTTAAGTTAGAATTGAAAATCACACCGAAACAAAGTTTTTCTCTTCTCTCTCTATATTATTGAGGCGTATTTTGTGAGTATTTAGATACTTTGAGAGTTCTTTATCAAGATTACAAGTTTCATTCAAACATCACTTGAGCCTTTCCTTAGAAATCTTGATTCTTTGAGGTAAGGGATATTATTTTTTTCGTAATGATATTATTTCTTCAATATCATTATCTTTGAAATGTTGATCTGAAGTTTTATCAAATTTGGAACTTTTTCATATCGGGGTTACTATTCATGAGTTACTATTCACGAGTTACTATTCATGAGTTACTATTCACGAGTTACTATTCACGAGTACTATTCATGAAGCGTGAAAATATTTTTGTGGAATTTCTATCTTTTGGTGTCTGAGATTATTTATTCACGTATCCAAGACTATTCACGATATCTGACACTATTCAATAGAAAAATAAAATTTCTTCTTTTCGTCCAAAATATCTATTACGGATACTAGCTTTGATTGTATCCATGTTTTGATCATTCTTGAATTTTACACCACTATGATTATTTTTGAGGTATTGTTGGACATGGATAAAAACAAAGTACGAATCCACGAATCCATAATATTTGTCATTTTGTTTCACTTTGGATTCGTTCTTTAAAAGTATTTTTCATCATCCTCGGTCTTAAATGATGATAGTATTGAATATCTTTGGCACGTAGTGCAAAGATGAATGATTTCTGAAGAATATCTTTGGCTTTTGTAGTGCAAAGATGAATGATTTCTAATGAATATCTTTGGGCTGTAGTGCAAAGATGAGCAGTGTTTAAATGAACATGGCGATCGATGAATATCTTTGGCCTTTAGTGCAAAGATGAGCAGTGTTGAGATGAACATGATCGATTGATGAATATCTTTGGCTGTAGTACAAAGATGAATATTTGATTTGAGATGAATATTGATTGATGTTACTGAGGATAAAATATTGATGATGGATTGTTAAATTCATAGATTATAGTAGATTTCATTCTCTACGTAACTCTTCTATGAATTATTATTTCCATTGCGAATATTGATCTGAAACTTGTTGTCATTGTATTCTATCGAGTTTTTCCTGTTGGAGACTAACGATAATTTGTTGTATATTATCTTAGTCATAACATTCTTTTCTTGGGCTAGTTGAGCTCACCCTTTTCTTGTTGTTCCATTTTTCTTCTCAGGAGGCGAGAATGTAGCGAGTACTAGTCGGGGTATGGAATGAAGGTTCTAGAGAGAGTTGTTTAGTAGTCCTCACCATTATTGTAAAATAATGTATCAATAAATGTGATGAGGATTTATTTGAGTATAAATATTGTCTAGAAGATAATATTTGTATTTAAACTCACAGTTTTATTGTTGTGATAATAAAGTTGTAGTTGTTTCTGTACCATGTATTTGGCGACTCAGAATGGGTTGGATGGAATGGACCTATTTTGGGGTCGTCACAATTGTCATCATCCTCATGTTTATATTATGTTGAAAGTTATCTGTGGCCTGTAGTGCATAGATGGACTTGGTATGATTATGACCAGAGACTATTCGGTGTAATCATGACCGTAATGTTACAAATGATGTGGTAAAAATCCTCGGTGGTCCGTAGTGCATTGATGGACATGATTGTTGGCATGATCATGACCATTAATGAATACACAAGTATTCTTGGCGTGTAGTGCATGAATAATTGTGGTCGTGATACTAAAGAATATCCTTGGTCAGTAGTGCGGGGTGATTCGATGATGTGGAATATTTATTAAAGTTGAGTCTCATTATAACAAATGATGAAAAACCTTTTAAAACCTAAAAGATAGTAGACTTTATTTTCTACTTGACTCTTTTAATGGATTGCTTATTCACCGCAGATTAAACTGGTTGTCTATTGTATTTTATCGGTTTAACATTGTTGAAGACTATTGATAATTTATTCGCATTATCTTAGTCATAATATTTCTTATTAAAGGCTAGTTGAGCTCACCCTTTCTTTCTTTGTTCTCTTGTGAAATGAGAATATATTTGGGGATTTAGAATCGGAAGCGAGTGATGGTCCGAAGATAGCATTAGTAGTCCTCACTATTCTGTGAAATAGTGTGATAATAATTGTAATGAGGACTTCTTTTTGAGTTTGTATAATATCTAGTAGACGATATTTGTATTTAAACTCACAGTTTATGTATTAAGTTGTATTTAAATTCTGTACCATGTAAGTGGCTACCCGAGATGGGTGATGTATACCTAATTTTGGGAGCGTCACACGGTGCAAGTTCAAGTCATAGCCTATATCCGGCGTTTCAACTAGAAGTACTATCTTTACGAGGTAAGGGATGTTATTTCTTCTTAAATGATATTATTTTCTTCAATATCATTATGCCGAAATATTGGTTTGAACTTTTTATTAATTTTGGAACTTTTTGTGTCGGTGTTACTATTCACGTATACAGCACTATTCACGTATACGCCACTATTCACGAATACAACACTATTCACCGAAAAATAAAATTTTCTTCTTTTTGTCCAAAATATCTATTATGAATACTAGCTTTGATTGTATCCATGTGTTTGATCATTCTTGAATTTTACTCCACTATGATTATTTATGAGGTATTTTTGGACATGGATAAACCGAAATACGAATCCTTAATATTTATTATTTTGTTTCATTGGATTCGTTTCCTTTAAAATATTTTTCATCATCCTCAGTCCTAAATGATGATATTACTGAATATCTTTGGCATGTAGTGCATAAATGAATGATTTTCTGATGAATATCTTTGGCCCGTAGTGCAAAGATGAACAAGTGTTTAGATGAACATGATCAACTGATGAATATCTTTGGCCTGTAGTGCAAAGATGAATATTTAATTCCAGATATATATTGATTGATGTTACAGGGATAAAATATCGACGATGAACTTTTAAATTCATATATAGAAGATAGTAGTTTGCATTCTCTACTTAACTCTTCTAATGAATTATTATTTCATTGCGAAGATTGATTTAAAAGCTGGTTGTCTATTGTATTCTATTAGATTTTTTCTGTTGAAGACTAACGATAATTTGTTCTATGTTATCTTAGTCATAATATTCTTTTCTTGGGCTAGTTGAGCTCACCCTTTTCTTTTTGTTCCATTTTTCTTCTCGGGAGGAGAGAATGTAGGAAATCTTAGTTAAAGGGTGTGGAATGATGGTTCTAGAAAGTCGTTTTAGTAGTCCTCACCATTTTTGTAAAATAATGTATCAATAATTGTAATGAAGACTTATTTGAGTGTGGATATTATGCAGATGACAATATTTGTATTTAAACTCATAGTTTTTATGTTGTATTAATAAAGTTGTAGTTGTTTACATCCATGTATATTTTGACGATTTCGAGAATGGGTGTTGTATACTTATTTTGGGGACGTCACATATATATATATATATAGCGTATATTCTATTTGTGCATGATCTTTCAAAAAAGCGTAATCGTTTTGGCATATTTATTTTTGATTTCTGATTTGGAAGGAGAGACGCTGTTTTTTAATAAATAATAGACAATATAATTTTGAAAAAAAGAATTAAATATTCAATGTAAACTTTTGAATCTAATTATAGATTATAAATATTACAAATTTTAAAGTGTATATATATAGGGTTCTAATTCATGGCAACCGGTTGTTATGAGTAATATTCCAACAACCATCATCTCTATCGTTAATCAATATAATTAATGGCTGAGATTGAAAAAATTAAAAGTCTTACCGCTAAAAAATAAAAATTATTTTAATTGTAATTTAGATTATTGATTATTGTATTTATTAAAAATAAATAAATTAACATTCATTCATTAATACTATATTTTAAAACTCATTATTTTTTTCTCATTCTAGCTATAGTTGTAATTAAAGTATTAATTTTAAAATTTAATATTTTAAAAATGACAATAACTTACTCGAATTATATTTTAAAATATTAATCATTATATATATATTAAAAATAATAAAATTAACATTCATTTATTAATAAACTTTAATTTAAAATTCATTATTTTTTTATTCTGGTTATACACTTATAATTACACAACTTTTATCTTTTTACTCTAAACCTGAAAAGATATCCAGATATAGATCTTGTTCTTAATGTTTGCTGAAGAAACAGAGGATCGTAGTCTGGGGAGAGGTGAGGGGTGGCGGAGGAGAAGCGGGTGGAGTCAAAGTCTGGGGAGAGGAATACTGAAAAAATTGGGTCGTAGGTGAAGGAGTCGAAGGGTGATGAGCGAGAGGAGGAGTGTAGGAATGCGATGGCGTTGGGAGTGTGAGTTATCGTAGCTGTTACGATGGTGGGGGTGGTTTTATCTTTGAAGGTGGGTCGTTCTCTCCTTCTCCTTCAGCCTCTTCCATTATTACCCAATTGAAGGTACAAATTCAATTCCTTTTGAATTTTCCCTAAAAATTAGGTTTTTGGTAGAAATTGAATCTGTTTCGTGATGGTCTTTGATGGAGGCAGTAATTGAGTGGTCATCGTGATGGTCTTTGATGGAGGCAGTAATGGTTGTGCTTAGGATAATATTGACTTTTGCACTGATAAGAACATTAGCCTTTTTCTTATTTTGTGTTCTTGGCTATATAAACATTATAGCAAAACTGGATTTACATGTACCACATTATTATACTGAATATGACCCAAATAGCAATTGGGACAGGTGAATCAATTCATTTTGTTCAACATTTCTTTGACAAAGATGCAGTCACAGCCAAGATAGGTAAACAATCAAGAACAGCCCTCCACATAGCAGTTGGGGCAGGTGAATCAATTCATTTTGTTCAACATTTGGTGAATTTGATGCCAATTGAGACACTGGCTCTGGGCGATGTGGATGGTAACACTGCCCTTCACATTGCTGCACTTGTTGGTAACACTGAGGTTGCAATTGTTATGTTGGAAAAGAACCCAGCTTTAATTCATATTAGGCACTATGGTGGTAGGTTACCAGTACACAGGGCTACTATATGTGCCCGCAAAGACACACTTAGACATATGTTAGATACCACACTAAGGATCCTGGATTCTTAGCAGGCCAATCTGGTGTTTTGCTTCTGGTTCGTGTCATAGAATCCAGATTCTTGGGTGAGTTATATCTTATTAGTCGCTTCTTGGTTCATGCTATCTTTTTAACTTAGAATTAATTGTGACAAAAATTACAGTAGTATTGGCATTTTCAGCCTAAAACTTAACAGAAATTAACTGTTACATGTTTTGTCTACAATTTGTAGGGGTTATATGCTTATCATCATGTGGATCCCCGCCATCTTCACCCTAACAAAAGGCCTGAATTATACTCTGAGATCCTAAGCATTACCAACAATTTTGAGAAAATTGTTGCGAGGGGAGGATATGGCACAGTGTACCATGGCTATTTAAGTGATGCTCAAGTTGCTGTAAAGATGCTCTCACCAACATCAGTTCAAGGGTACAAAGAATTTCAGACTGAGGTAAGTTATAGAACACTTCTAGTTTCCATCCCCATCACTAACTAAATATAACAAGGCGTTGGGCGATGTTATCCCGAGTCGAGTCACAATATATTTGTAAGTTAATTAAGTTGTTTTGGTTGGTAATCCCGAGTTAATCATTTAATACAATATCTATCACTCCTAAGTATTTACATGCATATATACAATAATTTAATCTTGCTAAACTCTTCGTATCCAGCAGTGAATAGATCATAATTCCTAAGTATCTACATGCATGTATATACAAATACATACAATAATTTAATCTCTATGCATGCATGTATAATGCCCGTGCGGCCATGTCTTGCGCGGATTATCTATCTAGTATTAGTAATAACTCGACTTCAGAAACAAGTCTATTATTTCATCTCGGACCTTACAATTTGTGGAAAATGCTGACTATTAACTGAAATGTAAACCAAAAATTATGCACCAATGAAAGTGTTAATGGGGCAAGTCAGTTGGTGCATAAGTTAGATGTACTAGTTAGGCATATGTAGCATCATTTGTATCTTTTTCTTACCTATTTATGAACTTCTACAATGTGACCTTGAATTGCTGGCCAAGCTTCTTATGAGTGTGCATCATAAGAATTTAACAGCTCTTGTTGGCTACTGCAACGAGGGCACCAATATAAGAATTATCTCATCTGGCCAGTTTTATATTTATCCTTCAAGAAAAATGATGTCATTAATTAATAATTATTCATTTTATGTTTCCTTACATTTAAGTGCCTGATTTATTAGCAAACTATTAAATTTTCATGTGTCCTCGCATGTTAATGCATATTTATTATCAAACTCTATTGAATGTTTCTTTAGCTCTGAGCATACATGTATAACTTTAAAATGTCATTTGATTATTTAAAGTTTTGTTGTCATTGCTTGTAGTAGAGGAATTTGTAGTTTATTAATGTAGCTTTTGTGGATCATAGCTATTTCTTACAAGTCCCTATTTTCTTTGTCTTTGTTTACTAAAATTATAGATATCTATTATTACAAATTTTTTTAACTGGTTTTGATCCAGTTGTGATTCTATAGCACAAATTTCATGCTCACAAACTCATTATTAATGTGATTGGTCTTGTTGTTTGTTGTTGGTTACTTGGTTGCTTTGATTACAGATTTTCTTGCTCTAAATTACGTTATGATCTGTTTTTTTGGTATTCCACTTAAATTCTGGGTTTTTGTCAATTTTATGCAATTTGTTTTGTAAGATTTGTGTTTTCTCCATTTCATTTCTTCATTTTTCTTTTAAATTATGATTGTATTTGCAATATTGTGATATTTTATGTCTGATTTCAATAATTTCTTGTAGGATGATCAGTTCTTTGGCTTTTTTAATAGCTGTTCATTGTTTGTGATTTTTCTTGTTCTCCTTACTTTCCGGTGCTAGACTGCTAGCTGTTGGACTAGAGTTTTTCTAAATGCTCTGCTTTTTCAAAGCAATTGCTGTATTAGGTACCGTTTTTAACTTTTGGAATCACTTACAATTTTCTCCGACTTTCATTTCTCATTCTTTTTCTGCTACCTTTTGGAAACCTTTTTCTCCAGTGTAACTAATTTGACTTTTTGAGTATATGCCCATCTCTTCATACCAATAAATGGGTAGATTTGAGGATTGGTAATTCTTTTGTCCTCGGAGATTAAAATTCCCAAATGCTCCTTTTGGTCTAGCCTGGTGTTGTAACCGATCAATTTAGTTTCTTAAATTATTGTAAGCACATATTTTAACCCTTTTTTTGTTGCCATGATTTTTAGGGGCATCTAGTGTGGGAGCAACTGTAGGTATCGGTATGTCTGCAGCAGCCTTCTGCATGCTCTCAGTTGTTGCTGCTTATGCAGTTTATGTAAGGTTGTCAAAGTTGTAAAAAGGTAGAATTTTGAAACTTCAACTAATAAGCCGAAGAAGAAAATTAATCTGAAACACTATCATTGTAAACATATTTCAATTGCCTTTTATGCAGAACGCGGTAATCTTGGCCATATCTCTTCATTTAACAAGTCTAGTTTGAAGCTGAGGAATGTCTCTCTCAAGACAAAACTACATTTATCGGTTTAAAAAACATATTTTTCACATTTACCTAGTTTTTTAATCCCACTATCTCGGTCTTTAAAGGTTTCCATAATATAGGACACTTGTGACCGTGTCTACATATAATAGATTTTGAGAATTTTTTTTTATATTAGACTATTTTCTTATTACTATAAGTAATGTTGATAATATGCTTGTGATAGAAATCAAGTAATTATTTTAAATGAATAACATGAGACTTAAGGAAGGATGAGGTTTCATTCTATATAAGAAAGTAAAAAGTTGTGTTGTCATCATTATAAGCCTGTAAAATGTCTGTTCATTTGTAGCATTATTTATGAGAATCAATTATTATCTTGATCCGTGTCAATGTATACCCACCAGGAGGAGGTTCACGAAGCAGAAGCACATGCCTGTCTTCTTCAGAATATTTGATTTAGATATTAATTTGGTAGTCAATAAAAAGGGTATTATCTTCTTTCATGTCCCTTGATTAGTAAGAAAATAACACAACATTGTTGTCTTTGTGTATTGATTTTGGAACTAAGTGCTTCTGGTGACCTATTTGCTTCATTTTTCTGACTTGTTATTATTTTTAAATATGTGCAGAAAGACTGCTTCTACGACACCTTTATACAATCTTTGGGTATCAAATTTTCGTGCTACGTTTACGGAAGACAATGGACGAAATTATGAAGTGTACTCTCTCTATATGTAGATATATACTTTGATTGAAGAACTGTGGTAGCTTTAGATGGTTAATGTTAAGATAATGAATGATTATGTAGTGGATGATTTTATTAAGTTAATAATATTTTAGTTTCTTGTATTTTTTTTATTATTTGCTATGGGAACATTTAGCCAGTCAGGTACACAAAAAGAATGTCAAATTTTGATTTGGTAACAATATAATTCGTTACCAAAGCATTGAACAAGTTTTAAAATAGCAACAATTTTTTATACATTTAGCAACAAATTTTCGTTGTTAATAGCATTAAAAATATAATATTTGGCAACGAAAAATTAACCTAATAACAACATAAATGATATTGTTGCTAATACTAAAATAAAAGGCAATATTTTTTATCGTTACAAATCATATCAACTTTCGTTGCACATATAAGGAAACGACAACATATAATGTTGTTGCTAATCGACGACTTTCGTTGCTATTGAAAAATAACCAGCAACAAACATTTTCGTTGCTGATTCAGCATAATGTCGTTGCCAAATTATATAATCAGCAACGAAAATCGTTGCTAAAAAGTTTACATTCTGCAACGAAAGCAAGCTTAGGCAACAATTTTCATAATTTACTGCAACGAAAAATGTCGTTGCAAAATGGTGTCAATTGCAACGAAAATGCATGGTCGTAAAAAAAAAGAGTTCATTTCGTTGCCAATTAGCATGCTTTTGCAACGAAATGGGATTTTTAGCAACGAAATTTTAATTATTCTGCAACAATACATTTTGTTGCTAAATGATCGATTTCTCTGTACGACAGCAAAATTTCGTTGCAAAATGTATTACTTTTGGTAACGAAAAAAATACGTTCGTTGCGGAACAATTTGCAACGCTCATTGCGCAACGAAAGACACAACGACAGTAAAGTCGTTGCCAAAACCCTTTAGTAAAGAAATTTGGCACCTTTAGCAACGAAAATCGGTTGTTGCTGAAGCCCCATTTTTTTGTAGTGCAAGGTTCATAACCTAAAGCTTTAATACCAACCTATGACACCCCCAAATCTGGGTACTTCATCCCCCTAAGACTTGGTGTTCATTTTCCATATATTCATACTATCTACCCAAATATGATAATGAAAGTATTATGCAAACAAGCCAATCATGTATGATGATAAAGCATATTCTGTGTAATCAATCTTATTTATTTATTAATAAAAGAATTATTTATTAAAGGCATTTATTATCTACATGGTGTCTTTGTTTTAATAATATGTGATAAACCCGTAGTTTTAAGCAATGCTTTTAGAATCATGATGAGATCATGCTAATGAGATCTAAATTCTTAGATAGCTTAAAACTAAAATGTTCCCAATCAATGGATTACTAAAAGGGATTAATGAATCCGGATAGATTGAATACGACGTTGTATGCTCATTGGATGAGGATGATTGATCTTATAATCATTTGTGTGGAGACACTAAAGTAAGTATGTAGGTGCTTATTAGAGAATAAGTTCATTTGAGCGTGATTTCGCTAAGGAATACCTAATGGAGTTTTACTTACTGTCAATAGGAATTCTCGTAGTGATAGTAGTACAAATGATCCTTAGACTTGAGATCATCATAGTATCTTATATATAATGAATTACACTTTGACTTATTCCTTAAGACTCTTAGAGTATATCAAAGGGTATGCTTGGGTGTAATAAGTTATATATGAAGGTAATGAATGATCGATAAAGAATCTACCACTTCTAGTAAAAAAAAGGAGAAATGTCCTATGTGATTCGATAAATGACAACCTAGGAATCCTTGGCCAAGGTGGAATGAAATTAGAAAGTAGTTTCTAATTTGCATTCATTAGGAGTTGTGCATTTAGGAATCGAAATACATATAATTAAATAAAATAAGACTTGACAAAGAATTCCATGTCTTATATTTAATTGGGACATTGTATGGTGGAAGGATTGAATTGTGCACGGTAACTATTTACTCAAAGGTTCTTTTATGATTGATGTTAAAATCTATATTATACGGAAAGTCGTTGATCGCTAGGGAGGCTTATCCCTATTGTAGAATAAATATTATTTTTAAATAAATTATTTGTTTAATTTATTTATTTAAATGAGATTAGAATTGTTCTAATTGATTTATTCACAATAGGTTTAATATGGAGAACCTAAAGGGTCACACCATAAAAAGAAGAATAATTATTTAAGAAGTTAATGGCATAATTGTAATAATATGTTAAGTATATTTAATTTAATCTATGGTGATAGAATAAATTAAATAGCTTAATATTTATTATTTAATATTTTAGAAATATTAAATATAAATTAATAAGAGGAGTCTTATTAATATTATTACAATTATTATTATTTTAATTTCTAAAAGGTTTAGGAATTAATTTAATATTAGTACTCTCATTTATTCCTAATTGGATTAGAAAGGAAAATTAGTTAAAGGAGTTTAATTAATTAACCCTAATAGGATTAGGGAGCCCATTTAATTAAAAGAGTTTAATTAAATGAATAATACCTTATTTTAATTAAAATAGGGTTATATGATATCTTTATAAGAGGAGTCTTATATCAGATATCTAATATATGTAATTCCTAGAGTTGGAGAGTACGCCTCCTTTTTCTATACAGATAGGAAAAACTAGGGTTTGAGCCAATACCCATTCTTCTTGAAAATTCTTCTTCTTTGGTGGATCACCTATAGAGGCCATGAAAGTAGTATGCACAAAAGCCAATCATGTTTGATGATAAAGCATATACTTTGTAACAATCTTATTCATTTATTAATAAAAGGTATTAATTTATTAAAGGCTTTTAATTATCTACATGATGCTGTTTTATAATATGTGATAAACCCATAGTTTTAAGCAATGCTTTTAGAATAATGATGATGATCATTCTAATGAGATCTAAATTCTTAGAAAGCTTAAAACTAAAATAGTTCCCAATCGATGGATTACTAAATTGGGGATTAGTGAATCCGGATAGATTGGTACATACGTTGCTTGCTCATTGGATGAGGATGATTGATCTCATGATCATTTGTGTGGAGACACTAAAGCAAGTATATAGGTGCTTATTAGAGAATAAGTTCCTTTGAGCGTGGCTCGCTAAGGAATACCTAATGGAGTTTTATTTGCTGTCGTCAATAGGAATTTCTGTAGTGATAGTAGTACAAGTAATCCTTGGACTTGAGATCATCATAGTATCTTGTGTATGATGAGTTATACTTTGACTTATTCCTTAAGACCCTTAGGGTATATCAAAAGGTATGCTTGGGTATAATAAGTTGTACATGGAGATAATGTATGATCAATAAAGAATCTACCACTTCTAATAAAAGAAGAGAAATGTCCTATGTGATTCGATAAATGACAACCCAGTGAGTCATTGGTTAAGCGAGAATGAAATTAGAAAGGAGTTTCTAATTTGCATTATTTGGAGTTGTGCATTTAAGGATCGAAATACATATAATTAAATAAAATAAGACTTGATAAAGTAATTCCATGTCTTATATTTAATTGGGACATTGTATGGTGGAAGGATTGAATTGTACGGTAACTATTTACTCAAAGGTTCTTTAATGATTAATGTTGAAATCTATATTATACGGAAAGTCGTTGATCATTAGGAGGCTTATCCTATTGTAGAATAAATATTATTTATTTAAATAAATTAATTGTTTAATTTATTTATTTAAATAAGATTAGAATTGTTCTAATTGATTTATTCACAATAGGTTTAATATGGAGAACCTAAAGGGTCACACCATAAAAGGAAGAATAATTATTTAAGAAGTTAATGGCATAATCGTAATAATATGTTAAGTATATTTAATTTAATCTATGGTGATAGAATAAATTAAATAGCTTAATATTATTATTTAATATTTTAAAATATTAAATATAAATTAATAAGAGGAGTCTTATTAATATTATTACAATTATTATTATTTTAAATTTTTAAAAGAGTTTAGGAATTAATTTAATATAAGTACTCTCATTTATTTCTAATAAGATTAGGAGGAAAATTAGTTAAAGGAGTTTAATTAATTATCCCTAATAAGATTAGAGAGCTTAATTAATTAAAAGAATTTAATTAATTAAATAAAACCCAATTCCTTAATTGTTAAGGTGGGTTGCCCACATCTATTAATAAGAGAGTCTTATTATGGGTGTAAGGGGTTGTTGACTTTTTCAACATCTGACATAATTCCAATTGTTGGGAGAGTACACCTTTTCTATATAGAGATAGAAAACTAGGGTTTAGCCAACCACCCTTCTTCTTGAATTTTCTTCTTCCTTGGTGGATCACCTCTCAGAGGCCAAACATATGGGTGGCTAACGTTGATCAAAGGAAGGAACCAAACCCGGTGGATTCAAGTTGAAGCGAAAGGATTTGGAGGTGAACTTGCACACGAGGAAGCTCGATCTTCAAGGGTATGATTTTATTCTTTATCTTTTCGTTTAATTAATAATTATGCATAAAGGGTGATCTAAGGGTATATGGTTTGTAAATTTTTAAACTCGATTTTTACACGCTTAGCATTATTTATGCAATTTGATTCACTTGCACATGAATATTACAAACCTAACAGTGGCATCAGAGCCAAACCTTTATGCGAATTATTAATTGTTTTAATTTAATATGTATATTGATATGTGTTTAGAACAATTTATATGGGCATAATTTTATTGTATAAAATTTAAAAAAAAAAAAAAAAAAATCGAAAATCAGAGTCTGCAATATTACGGAAATAACAAAGAAAGGAACATTACAAATCATATGTTTACTCCTTTCTAAATCTCACGTAATAACAACTTTCATGTTCCTTTTTAAAATTGACGTGATGCATATTTTTTTTTTATATGGCCGCACGCAAATCAATGATTTTAAGGAAGTGCACGGTTTTTAAAAAAAAAAAAAAAAAAAATCAAAGGAACATTCGGCTTTAGTATTTATATATATATAATAACAATTTCGGTTATTATTATTATACATATATAATTTCATTTATTTTATAATTAAGATAAAAAGTTTATTTTAATTTTAAAAAATAAAAGATTTATTTTATTATTAAAATAAAAGGGTTTATTTTAATATTAAAATTAAATTTCATGATAACTAATTAGAGTTGGAATTGGATTCCATGATAACTAATTGGAGTTGAAATTGGATTCTATTTTTCCTTAAATAAAGGAGTTTATTTAGATATGAAATAGATTTCATATTATTCAAAATAAAAGAGTTTATTTGTGAATAGGAAAGAGAATCCATGTTTCCTTAAATAAAGGAGTTTATTTAAATATGGAATAAGATTTCATATTATTCAAAATAAAGGAATTTATTTGTGAATAGGAAAGATAATCCGTGTTTCCTTTAATATTTTTTTTTACATGGAATTGGATTCCATAATTAATTAAAATAAAAGAGTTTATTTTAATTAAAGATTATTTTTTTACATGGAATTGGATTCCATAATTAATTAAAATAAAGGAGTTTATTTTGATTAAAGATTTTGATTAAAATAAAATAGTTTATTTTATTCAAAATAGGATAAATTAAAATAAAATAGTTTTATTTTGATTTAAATTTGGATTAAAATAAAGGAGTTTATTTTGATTCAAAATTAGATTTTATACTAACTAAATTTGCCCATTAAATGATATCAATATATATATTAAATGTTTATTATTCATATGATGAATGTTATTTATTGATGCATATGATGATGTGTATGATAATAAATGGGATTAATTATGGACTATTGACCAATCTGATTGGATTTTATTTTAGTTGGATGCATGAATGTATGAGTTTTATTAAATGGGGTCTCCGTACCTCGTCTTCTCTAATTTTTCTTAATGTAAATTCTATCTCCCTCCTATGTACTTCCCCTTGATTGCTGATCAAGGTTTCAATTTATTTTAAAATTGTTTAATAATAGAAATATTTAGAATTAATTTTTGAAGAATTAGAGATCAAGGGACAAGAAACGCTTGAAGACCCATTTGTAATAGAGCCCGGGTTTAAATGTAATAGTTATATTTAAATATTATTTCTTGCACCCCTAGGGTTTGACCTTTTGGTTCACTTGGTGGCTCTAGTGAACCAAACTAGAATAAAAGTCCATAATCAATCCGGGTAGAATATAGTATTCTATATGTGCATGCTTATACTATATATATTATATATTATGCAAACATGCTTCGCATGTTCATTAATATGACGCGTATTTTATATATATATGTGCATGCGCGCTAAACAAGATGAGACAAATTAATAACAAACCCCTCAATTTTATATTAAGTCCTAAGCGTTCAAAGATATTTGGAATATCGAGCGTAAGCCTTCTAGCATGATAAAATTAATAGAGTATTAAATATTTAATATGAGTTTGTTGTGTCACCCACAAGGCAAGTATTAAGTATTTAAGATGTTAATTTATCACATTTGATGCTTATAAAGAAAATTGAACAATATTATTTTGTTGTGTCACCACAAGGATGATATTTTTTTTTTTGAATATATGGAGTGCTAGGTCGGACTTAACTTGGATAATTTTGATTCGGATGTGTCACCACTTGATCAAAATAATCTAAGAGGCAAAATACAAGGAGTTGCATAGTTGATGTAATTAACAAAAGTTGTCTACCTATTTATTTATATATAGTTTGTTGTGTCACCACAAGGCTATATACATTTGAAATGGGATCCTTATTCTCACTAGCAAATCTTTAATTAGATTTTGCCGAACTATATAAGTGAGGGTAATATAGTTTGAAGAAAATAGTGGGAGATACCAATTTAAAACAAGACCTAATTTATTTTGGTAATTAATAAAAGAATGTATGTTAAAATGTTGTTAATTACAAATTCATTTACTGAGAATTTTACAATGTCTAAAATTACTATCCTTTGCGAAGCATATTAGATGCCAAATTAATGGGTAATCAATTAAGCGGATTGGTTAAGGAATTTGAGAATAGTTCTCATGCATTTGAAAAGCTATCTTATGTCATAATACGCCTATCCACGCAATGGTGCGCACAATGCCTACGAGGAAGAGATTGCTACTTTTAGAAAGTGGCAGAGATGATGCCTGATTGGCTCAATGCATCATGCTCGCATCTACGATGAGTAACGAGCTTGAGCTTGACGTCGGCATGAAACTATGGATGCTCTTATTATACTCCGCACATCAAGTAGTTGATGGTGAGGAAAGTAGGATGAAAGATATCGAGATATCTAAGGAGCTCTTAGATCTAGAATGACCAGAGTGACACTACAAAGATGATAAAAGTCCTTAATATTATCAATTTGATTGATCAATTAGGACAACGAGTTTTGTCATGGATGGAGAGTTGAGCAAGATTTGATCTTGCACTCACTCCGGACTCCTTTCACAATTGTTGTGAATTTTTCATATGAACAAGCTAGATATCGCCTCATTTGATTTGCTTAACATATTGAAAAATGATGAGAGTCACTTTCAACCAAGAAAGACCATGTCTTCTACCGGTAGGAGCCAAAGGATCTTCTAAAAGAAGAACGATTCAAAGAAGGTAAATAGAAAGGCAAAAACAAAGGATAATAAGAACAAAAGCGATACGGATAGCAAAAAGAGTTTGCTTCCACCGCAATAAGCATGGATCTTTGGAAAGAAGCTGCGAGAAGCATCTTGCAGAGAGGCTAACAAAAGAAGCTTAGTGAAGTTTGGATTTACAATACAAATTTGTTCATGATTTAAAATAAATTTTTCTTTAAGTCAAGGTACTACTTGGGTATTGGATCTGAGACTTTGGTTATCATAAATATAGATTTATGAAGGGCCAAATGAAGTAGAAAGCTAAACAAAGATAAGCAATCCTATGTGTGAAAAATGAAACAAAGGTTCTTTGCATTAACCATAGGAACTTATAGTTTAGCAATCCCTACTGGCAAATATATTAAGTCGATAAGTTGTTATTGTATTCCAAGTACTTGTTAGAAACATTATTTCTATTTTGTTGTTTGACATGATGAAATTTTGGTATTATAATTAAGAACAATTGTTGTTCTATTTATAATAATAATGTTTTTATATAGAGGCTGAAAAATTACTTAATGGATTTTGTATACTTGACTTACGTAAAAATATATTTTGTAAATTGAACAAACTAGTATAAGAAAAGGAGATGATCATTCAAAGAGTTGAATGTGTGTTTTCTTTGAAATACAAGTGTGAATTATTTGAAAGGTTCAAAGAATTCAAAAAATGAAATAAATTGGCAAAGTATTAGGATTCTTTGATCGGATCAAGGAATAAATACTTGTGTAATAAGTTTCTAGATCATCTCAAATGGTTTTCTCATAATGGACACATCCATCGATCATGATAATTGATTGATGTATCTGAATGAAAAATCGTACCTTGTTGGACATAGTGCGGTCCATAATGATTTTACCGACATTCCAAATTATCCTTTTGGGATAATGTCCTAGAAATGGGCTGCATATCTCTACGAAAATGGTAACCTCAAAATCCAAGCCCCAAGACTCCATAAAAGTTATGGATGGGGAGGATTCTAATCTTAAGTATGTTAAGATAAAGGGTTGTCAACTTATGTGAAAAGGTTTCAAAGGATAAGCTTGGGACAAAATTTGACATGTCTGATTTGTGGGACATCTTAAAGTAAGTTTAGGGCATGTGTTCTATAATCCTACTTAGCAAAAGGTGTTTTTTGCGAAAACACAGCGCCTTCTAAGATAAAGGTGTTTATCATTGAAAGGGCTAGTGGGAGGATTATAGATCTTGAAGAGTTCATGATCCACAAAACACTATAAGTCAAATAAGAGAAACACGTAGATAGACCTATTGTACCACTGTTGAATCGTAAAATCGGAATAGCAAGAAGATACACGGGAGGTATGGATTCATCATAGATGATGATGATGAGGTACACATCATAGAAGATGATGATCCGATTACATACGATGAGGTAAGTGTTGTAGACACTCAGAGAAATGGATTGAAGCAAGTTTCTCAAATATGGAACATTCGTTTTGATGAGGCAATCAAAAGATTTGATTTTATCAAAAATAAGAATGAACCTAGTGTGTACAAAAGGGTCAGTGGGAGCATCGTGAAATTTCTAGTATTATATGTTGATATACTACGGATGAGAAATTATATACCAATGCTACAATCAGTAAAGATAAAGTTGTCTAAACATTCCTCCTTGAATGATTTGGAAGAGTATCTTAATTGGGGATATAAATCTATATAGATAGATTTAAGAGGATGCTCGACTTAACCCGAGGCGTATATTCATTTGATGCTAAAGTCGTTTAGCATGGCAAACTCAAGAGATGTCTCATGTGTCGATGAGCTATGGAGTGTATCTCTCTTAATAGTCCCCACGAGACTCCTAAAAGAGAGGTCGCATGAGTGACAATCATGTATGCAATGAAATGTACGAGACACGATGTTGATCGGTCATATTATGGAGAAGTTCACTATGAGTCGGTGAAAAACATCTTAAAGTGCTTAGCAAGCACTAAGGATGTGATCATATTCATGGTGGGTCTTAATTAAAACTAGAGGGCTTAACAGACTCAAGTTTTTCAGATGAGACCAAGATGACGAGAAAATCAACTTTAAGGTAAAGTGTTACCTTGAGCGGTGGTGCGATGAATTGGAAAGGTTCCAAACAAAGAAAGAGTTCTTTGGTTTAGTGATAAAGACAAAGTATATAGCTATAAATGAAATTTGCAAGTTGATTGTTTGGATTATAAGTTCATTCTACGAACTAGGAAAAGTTCCTAAGTCTCATCTTGGATCTAAACATGTGTTGTGGCACTTTCATTTGATTATTAGAATCATTGAAAGATGGGAAATCACTATAGAGATAGTGGACTCTCATGAACAACATTACATATCCATTAACTAAAAGCTTATCCAACAATGCAGGATAATCGTCACTTAGAAGAAGAAGAGTATGAGATACCATGGCGATTGGCTTTAGTGCAAGTGGGAGATTGAAAGTAGTATGCACACAAGCCGATCATGTTTGATGATAAAGCATATACTTTGTAACAATCTTATTTATTTATTAATAAAAGGTATTAATTTATTAAAGGCTTTTAATTATCTACATGATCTTTGTTTTATAATATGTGATAAACCCATAGTTTTAAGCAATGCTTTTAGAATAATGATGATGATCATTCTAATGAGATCTAAATTCTTAGAAAGCTTAAAACTAAAATAGTTCCCAATCGATGGATTACTAAATTGGGGATTAGTGAATCCGGATAGATTAGTACATCGTTGCTTGCTCATTGGATGAGGATGATTGATCTCATGATCATTTGTGTGGAGACACTAAAGCAAGTATGTAGGTGCTTATTAGAGAATAAGTTCACTGAACGTGGCTCGCTAAGGAATACCTAATGGAGTTTTATTTGCATGTCAATAGGAATTCCTGTAGTGATAGTAGTACAAGTAATCCTTGGACTTGAGATCATCATAGTATCTTGTGTATGATGAGTTATACTTTGACTTATTCCTTAAGACCCTTAGGGTATATCAAAGGGTATGCTTGGGTATAATAAGTTATACATGGAGATAATGTATGATCGATAAAGAATCTACCACTTCTAATAAAAGAAGAGAAATGTCTATGTGATTCGATAAATGACAACCCAGTAGTCCTTGGCCAAAGTAGAATGAAATTAGAAAGGAGTTTCTAATTTGTATTATTTGAGTTGTGCATTTAAGGATCGAAATACATATAATTAAATAAAATAAGACTTGTGGTAATTCCATGTCTTATATTTAATTGAGACATTGTATGGTGGAAGGATTGAATTATACGGTAACTATTTACTCAAAGGTTCTTTAATGATTAATGTTGAAATCTATATTATACGGAAAGTCGTTGATCATTTAGGGAGGCTTATCCCTATTGTAGAATAAATATTATTTATTTAAATAAATTAATTGTTTAATTTATTTATTTAAATAAGATTAGAATTATTCTAATTGATTTATTCACAATAGGTTTAATATGGAGAACCTAAAGGGTCACACCATAAAAGGAAGAATAATTATTTAAGAAGTTAATGGCATAATCGTAATAATATGTTAAGTATATTTAATTTAATCTATGGTGATAGAATAAATTAAATAGCTTAATATTTATTATTTAATATTTTAGAAATATTAAATATAAATTAATAAGAGGAGTCTTATTAATATTATTACAATTATTATTATTTTAATTTCTAAAAGAGTTTAGGAATTAATTTAATATAAGTACTCTCATTTATTCCTAATAGGATTAGGAGGGAAAATTAGTTAAAGGAGTTTAATTAATTATCCCTAATAAGATTAGGGAGCTTAATTAATTAAAAGAATTTAATTAATTAAATAAAACCCAATTCCTTAATTGTTAAGGTGGGTTGCCTACATCTATTAATAAGAGGAGTCTTATTATGGGTGTAAGGGGTTGTTGACTTTTTCAACATACGACATAATTCCAATTGTTGGGAGAGTACACCTGTTTCTATAGAGATAGAAAAACTAGGGTTTAGCCAACCACCCTTCTTCTTGAATTTTCTTCTTCCTTTGTGGATCACCTCTAGAGGCCAAACATATGGGTGGCTAACGTTGATCAAAGGAAGGAACCAAACCCGGTGGATTCAAGTTGAACGTGAAAGGATTTGGAGGTGAACTTGTACCTGAGGAAGCTCGATCTTCAAGGGTATGATTTTATTCTTTATCTTTTCGTTTAATTAATAATTATGCATAAAGGGTGATCCGGGTATATGGTTTGTAAATTTTTAAACTCTGATTTTTACACGCTTCCGCATTATTTATGCAATTTGATTGCGCACATGAATATTACAAACCTAACAGGCCATACACTTGGGTGGCTTATATTGATCAAACGAAGGAATCAACCCGGAGATTCAAGGAGACCGCGGAGAAGTAGGAGGTGAACTCGTACCTGAGGAAGCTCGTTTCTACAAGGGTATGATTTCATAATTTCTTATTCTTCGTTCAATTAATAATATGCATAAAGGATGATCCGGGTAATTGGTTTGTGAAAAAATTTTAAAATCTGATTTTATTTCGCTTCCGCTAATTTTTCAATTTGATTGCTACTTTGATTTTCACAATACCTTACAGATAACATTTAAACCATAAATCTTCCCAATAAAGGGTTACATCATTAAATCAAATAGTCTCCTAGGTTATCTATGTGACACCCCCAAAATAGGTATACATCACCCATTCTGAGTTGTCAAATACATGGTACAGAAATAACTACAACTTTATTAATACAACTGTCGTGCAAAATACGACAACACTTAAACTGTGAGTTTAAATACAAATATTGTCATGTAGACAATATTCACACTCAAATAAGTCCTCATTACAATTATTGATACACTATTTTACAAAATAATGAGGACTACTAAAACAACTTCTAAAACCATCATTCCACACCCCGACTAGTACTCGCTACATTCTCGCCTCCTGAGAAAAAAATGGAACAAAAAGGAAAAGGGTGAGCTCAACTAGCCCAGTAAATAACATTATGACTAAGATAATATAGAACAAATTATTGTTAGTCCTCAACATAGAAAAATCTAATAGAATACAATAGACAACCAGTTTTAAATCAATATTCGCAGCGGAAACAATAATTCGTTAGAAGAGTTAAGTAGAGAATAAAATCTACTATCTTCTATATATGAATTTAAAAGTCCATCGTCAATATTTTATCCCTGTAACATCAATCAATATACATCTTGAATTAAATATCCATCTTTGCACTACAAGCCAAAGATATTCATCAGTTGGTCATGTTCATCTAAACACCTGTTCATCTTTGCACTACGACCAAAGATATTCATCAGAAAATCATTCATCTTTGCAATACATGCCAAAGATATTCAGTTATATCATCATTTCGGACTGAGGATGATGAAAAATATTTTAAAGAAAATAAATCCAGTGAAACAAAATAACAAATATTAGGGATTCGTATTACAGTTTATCCAAGATAGATAATACTCTATAATAACCAATTTTGAAGCATGATTCAAAAATAAATATCAAAACATGGATACAATCAAAGATAGTAACCATAATAGACATCTTGGATAAAAAGGAAAATTTTTATCTTTCGGTGAATCTTTGCCGATTCGTGAATAGTCTTGATAGTATCGTGAATAAGTGTCGTATACGTGAATAATAACCCCGACACAAAAAGTTCCAAATTTGATAAAAAGTTCAGACCAATATTTCGACATAATGATATCGAAAGAAATAATATCATTTACGAAGAAAATAACATCCCTTACCTAAAAAGAATAGTACTTCTGACTTAATATCGAATATAACGCTGAAAGAAACTTGCACCATATAGCAACACTCAAAATATCAAAATACTCACAAGAATACTCTCGATAATATAGAGAGAAGATTTCAGTTTCTGGTGTGATTTTCAATTCTAACCTAAGCATCATATTTATAGGAAAATGCTTAGAACACCAAAGCAGAAAATTTAATAAAATAAATATATATATATATATATATATATATATATATATATATATATATATATATAACTTTCACGCCCACCTTAGACAACTGATCTCAGCTTATTTTGCACATGTTAATGTAGCCCACAAAAAAAAACGTTTTACTTAATAAACATAATTAAAACCTCCAAAAATCAATTATTTCGGTATTTCGGGACTTCAATAATTCATAATAAATATCCCTTTTATCAAAAATTTTTTAATATCATGTCCTTCTATAGGAAATTCAATTATCTACAACTTTGTAAGTTTAAGTTTTTCCAAATTCCAAAAAGAAATTGACCGAAATCCACATACAGACGATTTTCTGTTATAATCAAATTTCGATCCAAGAAATGGGGTCCACAAACATGAAAAACATGTTTTAAATATTTTTAGTAACAAAAATACTCCTCCTCCTCATTTACTCATATATCACATTCATTGTAAAAATATCACCATTATTATATTATTATAATATAATAATAGATTATTTTATCGAGAAAAGATAAAATATCAAATTTCAACAATTGTCACTTTTCTAAAAATTCCTCCATTTATATCCACATAAATAAATATTTTCATTATCATATAAATCAATAATTAATTATTTATAAATAATATTACGAATCACAATAATAATGACGGTAGTTTTCGAGGAAAGAGGGGGCTTTCCAATAAGAATTTCTCCTTACTGGCGCGCAATTAGGTGACCAAACCTTTCATTAGACAGAACTTTCTAGATATTGCCAATAATGTTATCTAGTAATATTATTAAAATAATATGAATCATTGATCTGATAATGGAAAATACGGTGTAGTGACAATTATTAAAACAACAATAATATAAAATATCAACGTATCAATTATTGAATCAATAAAATAAAATATTGAACAATAATTACTGTAACAATTATTGAGTAGTGCCTTTTTACGTAAGAATCAATAATTGGTGCAATCTGGTGCTCTTGTGCAACAACGCGTATTCTTGTATTTTAATAAGGGTATTCCAACAGTGTTAAATGGTAACAACTTACGTAATTATTTATAAAAACTCATACTTGTCGTTTTCTTCATCCAATTGCTTTCCGTTATGGGGCCCCCAAAAGGCTGCGCCGTCGTACGAATATTCCCCGACAGGAAGAATATTCCATGACCAAGCGAATATTTCCCGACAACAATGAATATTTTATAACCACTTGTTTATTTGAAATATTTGCGCATTTTACCCATAACTAACCACATTAATCAATTCAACCCTTACTATTTCAAAATAATAAATAAAGAAATTCAATTTCATTTATAATAAGTTGGGGTCTTACAATCTAACCTTTAACATAAATCAAGCGCAAAAAATAAAAATAGTTACATCACATCATTTAAATAAAGTCTATTAACATAAAAGCCAATAAATTATAAGTCTTCGTCACTTGTACATTTTTCCTTTTCCTTTGTTTGTAGTAGGTTCATCGACCTTCTCAACTTTAGCAGTAATAATTATATTTATGCAAGAGTGAGCAAAACAAATGCTCACTAGATATAGCAATGAACAACAAGAGAATAATAACTGCCAATGAATAGGCTCATCAAAACTGAATAATACACTATCAATGATAACAGAAAACTGGAATCAAAACATGAAATATATCTGACGGTCATAAGACCACGAACTATGTACACGGTTACAAGTAATCTTTCAACTTTAACCTAAACAATTATATTGTATGGACTTCACGTACTTAGGGGGATTAGCCCTTCGTACCATGTTTTGTGCATAAACATCTAAGCGCATCGCGTGCCCCTGTAATAGGGTTGTTCTTCTTAGTTTTAGAGTACAAGTCCGCACCAAAGAAAGTTTGGTTTGGATAAACTTCAAGGGTAATTTAGAGTTTAACTATCATCAACTAAAGGATTAGTTGAATCAACAAAGTTTGATAACACTACGGTTGATCAATAACAACATAATATAGAACACTTGAGAATCATAGGTGAACCAACTATATATTAAACTCATGCTTGGAAATAACTAGAAAGCATAAGCATTGAATAAAATGATAAACCTTTGCTTGAACAATAATAAGCTAGGTCTATGATCTTGTCAAATTAGAAACTGAATTACTGAACATACATTAACTGATAGCAAGCTGAAAACAAAACTTGCTCAACATGATAATAACTTGTGCAAAGTAATTTAAAATAAGACAACTCAATATTAGAGACTAGAGTTCAAGAAGTTGCATTCATTATAAAGGAATGAAACTTAAGAAACTTGCTTAACTATAAATAAGTTATCGTAGATCAACAATGATTAGAATTAAAGCTTGCTTGAATAAAGTTAGGGTTAAAGCTTGCTAAAATAAAATTTAGGAACAAAGAACTTGCTCAATAAAAGTTTAGGGTAAGAAACTTGCCTCGTGCGTAAGCTATAAATTTACAACTCATGTTCACCTACACATAGTATTAGAATCACAATATCTATTAGATATACTAACATCCACTTTCCAAAATGACACTCACTTCTAGTTAAACTTGTTATTTTAGTACAAGTCCTACTTTACCATACACATTTCAGAATCACAAGTGTTAATTTCACAACACTTATTCATTATTCCTTAAGTTTCTTAAATCATAACATAACACTTGCAGAACTTACTAATTTTACACTTTAGAATTACTAACAACATGATACGATTCTGTTTTAACCTTTTCATTACATGTTTCTCACACTAACATAACATTAAACCAAGTTATAGTGGGTGTCCAAAGTCTGTAGAAGTAACAGACTTCACTAGGTCTGACTGACTACTGGCGCGACCACGCCATAATTACATTAGAGTCCGTGGCGCGCGCTTTCTAGAGGCAGCACGCGTTGCCTTGCGTTACTGAGACAAGTTACAATGGTGTCCAAAGTCTGTAGAAGTAGCAGACTTCACTAGGTCTGACTGACTACTGGCGCGACCACGCCATAATTACATTAGAGTCGTGCCATTGCGGTGGCGTAGCGTCCGCGCCTAGAGAAGCGTGGCGCTGCCAGCGCTTCACACCTGATACAAGTTTTTTGAGCAGCGAGTTTCAACCTTTATTTTTAAGCCAACTAACACGAATTTCATCCATAAAACAGTAAATTAAGCTTTCCCAATTGACATAGGACTCATACAAACATGATTCCTCACATGTACACTAACTTAGAACAATTAAACAACAACTACAACTAATTTAAATCCTTTAAATTCCATGTTTTATACAAAAACACCATTTTTGACATCCTTCACAAAAATCATCACTGTGATCACAATTCTTGTCCAAATTAACTCAGTCAAACTACGTTTTCTTCGTTTCTTAATGAACTAACATAATAAAGGCTCAATTTACAGATTAGTTTATAAATTAACCACCAAAGTTGGTACTTTCACAAGCTATATATATAAATATACACTGTAAATATTTTTCTTCTTTTTTAAACGTAATTGGCATACTAATTCTTTTCTAAATACTAGTTCTAACATCACAATTACATACAATCACAAAGAATCAGTTGTATAACAACAATTCAAGAAAATTGAATTCACAGAGCTTGGAAGTTTATGCCGTAAAACATATATATATATATATATATATATAATATTAAGGTTGTGGAAAATACCTTTTCTTGTTTTGAATAATCCTTGCTAAACACCAAGAATTTCTTTGACTTCACATAAATCTTCCTCTCAAACTCTCTCTACTCTCTCAAGTTTCTCTGTAATTTCCTTCTTTCTTCTCTTAGTGTCCGTATAGACCAACTAACAGTATGCGTAAAATAAAAATAAAACTGATAGGGTCATAATACGCATATTAAGAAAATAACGATTACAACTTAACGCTCATCAGTTATAATATATATTATTTATTATTTTGATTTATTTTATTTATTATAATTCAAATTCAAAATGTAAAAGCCATAAAGGCTATGTTTGGATAAAACTAGTTAAAATAAAGACTTAATATTTTAAGCCTTGTTTGGTAACCAATTTAAAACTCCTTTAATTTATTTTAATAAAAATTTAGTTTACAATTTATAATCACATATTATTTATTTAGATTTTCATATCCAATAAACACACTAAATAAATTTTCACTTAATTCAATTATCACAAAATTATAATCTCATTATAATTTTTATTTAATAAATTAATATACCATTTTAGACTATTAAATTAAAACAACAATATAACCATTCATGTTATCTTTAACAACTCTCTAAGCATTAAATTAAATTAAATTAAAATGTTATCTAATAAATTTAATTCACAAATATTTACTAAAAATAACCACATCAATAAAATATTTTTTAATTTAATAAATATTTTAAATTACAAATAATAAAATCTTGGATTGTTACAAAATACACAATGATAAAATGATAAGGAAGGATGGATTATATAATAATAATTCAGTTATGACAAACACAGTTTTTCGCCTGCATACTAAGTTCGAGAATGTTAAGGAAAGTGAAAATTCGAATAAATGATTATCGTATAATAAGAAAGTTATTATACGAGGTAATGAATACGAGTATAATATGTGGTATTATACAAGTATATACGAAAGATAACATAACGTATATGATGAACGTTATACGAACTAGTATACGAGAAGAATACGAGAATTATATGTTAAAAGCTAAAACCATTATTAATGGACTAGTAGGATTTGGTTATGAATTTGGAAAGCCCAAATGAATTTATGTTAAGGCCCAAAGATAAGTAATGCAAGTCCAATGTTAGGCTCAAAGTTAATTAAACCTAAGCCTGAACCAATAACCGGACCCATGGATCGAACCGATGGGTCATCAGGTGAGAAAAACCTATGGAGCAACCCATGTGGGTCCCCCATGGGGGCACATGGCCGACAAACGTGATGGCTAAGCAAGGGATAAGACTTTGTTAGCAAACTTTGAATAGTAAGGAGGTGGAATAGTAAGGAGGTGGATGGCTTTTTGACCCTTTTGCCCACACTTGGTAATTCTATAAATAGGAATCTTGATTAGTCATTTATTGCTTGTTTAATTTCCACCAACACTTAGCACAATTATATTGAAAGAGAAGTTAGAGCTAGTCTTTGCTAATCCAAGAAGAAGAAGAAGAAGAATCAAACATCAAAGGTAATGAATCCTTAAACCATTAATCTTTATCTCTTTAATTGTAGTTTTAATAGAGAAGTGGATATTGGTGGAGCATGTATCTTAAGGAGTAACAAGGATGGCTATTAGTGGACTTAAACATTAATAAACCATGTTATAAGTGGAATCATAATCATGGATATATGAACTAATGAAGAACATATGAAAATTTATCATATGTTGTTGATGGACAAGTTTAAAACCATCGTGTATAAGATTAGATGATATATGCTTGGTTAGGATGATAGATGTATGAATGATTAAATGAATCCATTTTGAACGGATTAAAAATCTCAAGTAACAAAGTTATGATGAAATTTACGAGATTAGATGATAATTGTCAAAATCGTGAAATTCTCGGAATAAAAGTCAAAAGTTGTCATTTAACTCAGAAACCTTAGTTTTTGATGGCGTATCATAGAACCTTGCACTTAAGAGTTGCGGACTCAAGAATGGTCGAATTCTGACTTAAAACGAAGAAACGAGCTATGAACGTTCACGAATGTTTAACGAACGCGTAATAAAGAACTTAAACTATGAATTCAGTGTTAACGGATTCGAAAATGTAGGTTGTCCTAATGAAATCTTAGTATACGAGATATGTGAGATAATGGCTTTTGAACGAGCCAATTCCGACTTATAACGATTAAGTTACGAGCCCAGAAAGGATTAGAATTGAAAAACTTACAATTTCTCTAAGGCTCAAGCTCGGCGCCACAGCACCGCCCAAGCTTATAAAGTTGGCACCGAAGCGCCATCCTCGGATCCCATACACTGCTAAGTCGCGTCACAACGTGGCATATACTGAAGGGTTTGGCGCCGCAGCACTACAACCGAATCCAAGACACTGCTAAATCACGCAGCGTCATGAACATATTTAGGAAAATTTGGTATGGCTACCATTACTAGAAAAAAGCGATGAAAGAAAGATAATGAATATAGTGAAAGGGGAAGTTGATTAAAGGTGAATTATTATCTTAATTAAACCCAAAGTGTTAGTTCTCGGGGGCACAATAGTTTTCTAGAAGGGGGGCGGGGTTGAATAGATATTTAAAAAATCTTTTCATTTTACTTTGTTAGAATGATAATGATTAAAACACAGTGGAATTAATATTTGTTTTAATCTCCCTTAAGATAGTGAGTTAATGAGAGTGAGGCAGTTATAGCAGTTATAACAAGAATGTAATAGACACATTCATTTTAAGTTGTTCAGAGCACTTAAAGCTCCTAGTCCACTCTTCTACTCCTCGAGTAGGAAATCCACTAAGGATGTCTTTTACACTTTCTGAATATCACAGATTCTTTTTAGACCAGCAGTCTAGGTACTTCTTAGTTCACTCTTAAACTCTTTAAGTCCAGCAGACTTGGCTCTTCATAGTTCACTTAGAACTCTTTAAGTCCTTCTGACTTGGAACTCTTACTTCAGTTGATTGGCAGTTATTAAGTTCTTGATTGTTTCTACTCAGTTGCTGTTTAAGCACTTGTTCAAAAGAACTGAGTAGCTGAGCAAGCTTTCTCTTTTTCTCAAATCGTAGAGTAGAGCGTTGAGTGTTTTTGTACGTTTTGTTCAATGCTTGCTTACTTCTCTCATCTGCACATGTTCTGCATATATATGTTCCTTGAAATCTATCCGTTGAAGCCTTTTGTTGAAGCATTAAATGCGTTTGACATTTTTGAGTTTTGATGGAGACTTTTCTGCACACCTTCTGATTTGCATTCTGGCCCACTGACATAGCAGACTGCTTTCTTACCTAACACCTGAAAAGGTGTTTTCCTCTGTCCTATGGTCCTTTCCTTAGCTTCTTTAATACATTTCTTTCGTTGTATACTAAGGATATCTTTTGTACCGTTTGAACTGATGAATACTTGAACATTTAAAACCCATTCCACATTTGTTGGAATTTGTCTCCTAACAAAAGGTAAGGCTTAATGCTTCTGAAACACGGTAGATGATACTCTACGATCCAGATCATGGTGTCTTGTAACCTTGGTGCTTCGTCTGATGCTATCAAAACAAGAGCACTACGATTTCTCTTAAAGACTTGCACACTACGATCTTCACTTGCTTGTTTTGCAAGCTCTATATTTTTGAGAGCAATCTACGATCTCTGAGTTGGCTCGGCAAACGTTGGGACCATCCGAAGAGGTCTTTCAAGGCAGACACACTACGATCCTCGAAGCTCTACGTTTCTGCCTTGGCTTCTGTAATCTTGAGCAGCTTGGTACACTACGATTCTTGTTGAGGCCTATCTATTACACTTTAAGATGTAGATCAACCTAACAAATTTGATCTATCACTAAGTTCTTGTACATATATTTCTCGAAGGACTTTACATATAATCATGGGCATTTACATTTAAACATCAAATCAAAATATGCACTCTCCCAACAATCTCCCCCTATTTGATGTTGACATAACCAAGGAGATTTGTTTTCATGATTATTAGTTTCTAGATGAATTTGCAGGAAAGTAAACATGACATAATATTTCAGTGAGCATCTGAAATTTCTAGAGAATAAGCATGAATTTATTGATGTTCGAAGAATATTACAATTTAGCTTTACATCAATAAGAATTTAAACTTTCACTTATCTCTATTTCTTTGATCTTTTGCGTGGGGGATTGGCATACTCCTCAGCTCCTCTTTTCTTGCTGGCTTCTTCTCTCCAGGCTAGATCTTCCAGCTCACTTGGGCTTAGCTTAGGATTTTGATCATGCCTATTCATGAATGCAGGATCTCCAATTGGCATTCTTAGGCCTGTTGTGGTCACATTCTGTGAGCTTGAAGTTGTCCCTCGACTCCTTATTGGTTGAGCCATTATAACTTCCTGCTGATCAGATCGTTGAGTCTGATGGTTGGATCGTGGAGTCTGTTGGTGGAATTGCCTTGCAGGAGGACTCTTTGAAGCTTTAGTTTGGAATTGTCCTCTGCCTCTGCCCTTTCCTTGAACTCATTTCCCTTTATTCTCCCCTTTTATGTCAGCATAAAGGGTTCAAATGTTTTCGGATAGGCGAGTCACTCCTTGGACGAGCTCGTTTAGTTGGCTTTAGGTTTGAGCAATGTCCTCTCGATTTTCCTTGATCAGAGCGTCAGATCTAGTTTCCTTATTTCGGAGGACGGTTAGAACATTGTCAGTCTGTTTACCTTGTTTGACGTAGAATTATTGGAATTCTTTTACGACAGTTTGCAAATGTATGATGCTTTCCAACAAAAGTTTATTCTGGGCGTTTTGAGCTATTTGTAAGGCAATAACTGCATCTCTGTGTCTTTTAGCTACTAGAAAGTGAATATCATCCATGTCCTTTATGCTCTTAACCATTTCCTTGATGATCTCTCTCAACTTCTTTGTAAGTTCAGAGTTTAGGGTGCTTGGGAGATTATTTACAGCACTGATCATTTTTGTCAGTCTGAGATGAATGAGTTCTGAGTGAGCTTCAAGGCTATCATCGATGTCTTTAATCATTTTCTTGGACATTTCTGTCAACTCAGCTTTGGTGGGCAGATCTGAAAGTAGTTCACTGAGTTGTGGATTGTTTAAAGGAGGGGATGTTTTCTTGTATTGATCTTGCAAGGAGTAGAGGGAAAGATCAAGGTTGAAGTATTCATTGGTGGATAAAGAAGGAATATCTGATGGAGGGTCCTATTTTTGGGTGTCTGGAGTGGGTGGCTCTACGATTTGAGCTTGGTCTTTACGATGGGGCTAGAGTCATCAATAGTAGAGTTGATGGGAGTTGGAATCAATATGAAGTTTAACACATGTGGTTCATCGGCCATGAAATTTTGGGATTACATGGCGGTAATTGTTTCGGTGGATTTAGGACCACTTCCAACTAGCTTGGAAATTCATAAAATTGGTTGAAGAAGGATAGTGGATAGTGATTAACTCTAAACATGATTTGGATAGATAATACCTCATGCACCATCCTTGAAGAGGGACCATTTATTTTCAGCTGTTTGGCAAAGTTGAAGTTTCCTGGGAATCCATGAGCTAGCACAGATATGGCTGAATATTCTTTGAAACTCCAAAACATGTGATTCCAGGAGTTTAGAATTTGAGCTTGATGAAAAGGCATCATGGGTAGATAGGAGAATAGCTGCTCATAGTTAGCTTTTCTATGCCCATTGTAGCCCACAACTATGATCTCGACCTCATCATCTTCGTCCTCTTCTTTGTCTTCGTTCAAGGATTCCACTATATCAATGACTTCATTTTGTTCCTGCTTTGGTTCTCCCTCATTTTCTGCAGGAACAACTTCTTTTGTACTGGGGATATCATGAGGCTCCCCCTCAACATGATCATCCATCTGCAGGACTATTAGCTCCCCCTCAGCTGGAGCATTTTCTAGGGTGAGAACTTCAGGTATCTCCCCCTCGGCTTGAGCTATGTCCTTTTGGCTTTCTTTGGATAGTTCCTTTTCAGCAGCCATCTTCTTATCTTCCTCCTTGAGCACTCCTTCATTGATAAGATGTACTTTTTAACTAATTTTTGTTTTGGTTTTCTAGGCTGAGCCACAGCCTCAGGACTTTCTCCAGCTTCAGCTCTGTCATGTTGATCAGTCAGACCATCTGGTGCAGCAACTTCCTTGCTTGAAGTGTTCAGTCTGGTCTCTAAAATCGGTACAAACTCGACGATCGAAGAGACAAATGGCCTATTGGACTTGTGACTGATTTTGTTCTTCTTCAGCAGCTGTGATATGGTAGCTCTATCTTCATCTGCCTCAGCCAGCTGTTCTTTTCTCCTTAGGATTCTCAGAGTCTCAATATCAGATGACTCTATAGGTATATTAGTGGTAGACCCTTGAGGTTCTTTTACCGTCCTAGTCTTTAGCTTTCTCTTGCCCTTGCTTTTTCTGATAAGGACAGTGGGTTCTCCTTTGTTGATCTCTTCCTCTTCTTCTTGAGTCTTTTTGACTACTGACATGTTTCCTGGAATCCCTGATTCCTTTAGATGACCAGTTCTACCACTGGATTCAGACATCATATGAACATTTTCTGCTGGATTCCTTTTCCAATTTTCAAACAGTTGTTGGGTCATCCGTCTGTTTGGGTTGATGGACTCTCCTTCATTGTCACCAATTTTGTCACCCAGAGCAGACTGTAGGATGATGCTTATAAATCGCCCGTAGAGCATCTTTTGAGAGCTCTTTGTCTTCTTCGAGCTAAGGATCCATTTTCCTATCCATTTAAGCCGTAGAGCTCCATAGTTAAGTTGTATTCCACAACTTATGGCAGTCACGAGTTTTAGCTGCACCTGATTTACAAAATCATGGCAGGAGCTTTTACAGCATATACACATCCCAACAATATCGGCCAAAAATTCATACCTCTGAGGAAACTCCTTCTTCTTGTATCCTTTAACAGTGGGGAATTTTTTGTGATGCATCTTCTTAAGTCCTACATGGAAATTGATGCCATCAAAAAACCAAAAACCTTCAGATTTGAAGCCTAGGGCTAGGTGGATGTTCTCAGCCTTTAGCTTGATTTCCACGTCCTTGACTCTCGTCGTGAGGACTTCATTTTCAAATGCCCCATTTATGTAAAACTCCTTTATTAACTTTGGGTAGATCCAGGTGTTCGTACCCAGAACGTCTTCGAGATCTGCCTTCTGTATCAATGACAGAGTCTTGTGAAATTTGGGTTCAGCGGTTTTGAACTCATCGAAGCACAGTCTGTAGCCAGAGACGACGTTTGAGGATGCCATTGATTTCTTTGCAAGGAGTATGGTTGTCTGAACTTTCTTAAGGGTTAGGGTTTTTGCTTGTAGAGAGAGAGAGAAGAGAGATAAGCTTTTTGAACTCCTGATTTCAAAAAGTTGTTTTCAAACTGTACTTGTAACTTCCCTCTCTCCATTTTTGTTTAGTGGGGCAGGTGTCAAATTCTGATTGGCTCTACGAATTTGACTGAGGAGGATTGTACTGATATGCCCTTAGCTCCTTCTGAGCTAATGTGTCCTTGGGGATGACTACGATCGTTGAGGTGGCCTTTGTGATTGTTGAGTCTACTTTTCATTCGTCTAGTCTGGACTATAATCATTGTTTCTGAACTGTAATCATTGAGTTCTGCTCGGCACTCGTCGTATCTGCTTAGCAATCATCGTGTCTACTCAAAGAATCGTCGTATACGAACTCACGATCGTCGAGTGCATTTCTGCAATCGTCGAGTCTTTCGTCAAAGAATCGTCGTGTCTGAACTACGATCTTTGATTTTGACCAGATCCTTATGATGAGTTTTTGACTTAGCATTCTTTTAAGGTAACTCAGGAAGGGCCAACCTCATAGAGTGAATCAAGGGTTAGGTTTATTCCTGAGGCGCTTATTAGAGGGATTGCTTTATTTTGAACTTTCTCATCACAGGATGCTCCCTTGTTTTGTTGATGGGGCTTCTGTCATCATTGAGTCTGCACTATGATTGTTGTCTTTTATCACTTCAGCTATACGATCGTGGACTTCCTTTGATCATGTCTACGATTTTGAACATAGCATTTATATATGTATGGTTAACACAGACTAGAGCATATATTTCATGGTTGTAGATTAAGCATGCCTAGCTCACTTATTAACTTGTTAAACCTGGATTCATCTAGAGGCTTTGTAAAGACATCAACAAGTTGATTTTTAGTAGGGATATATTGTAAAGATATAGTTCCATTTTGCACATGATCCCTAATGAAGTGATACCTTATTTCTATATGCTTAGTCCTAGAATGCATGGCATGATTATGAGTTATTGCTATGGCACTTGTGTTATCACAATGAATGGGTATGTATTTGAAATCAAAACCATAATCAGCTAGCTAATTTTTCATCCATAGGATATGAGCACAGCAGCTGCCAGCAGCAATGTATTCAACATCTATAGTTGAAGTAGATACTGAGTTTTGCTTTTTGCTAAACCAGGACACAAGTCTGTTTCCAAGCAATTGACAGGTGCCACTTGTACTCTTTCTATCTATTTTGCAGCCTGCAAAATCAGCATCTGTGTATCCTGTTTGTTCAAATGAGGTGTCCTTAGGATACCAAAGGCCCAAGTGAGGTGTACCCTTGAGATACCTGAAAATTCTCTTTACAATAGTTAAATGTGATTAGGATTAGCCTGAAATCTAGCACATATGCATGTTGTAAACATTATGTCTGGTCTACTGGCAGTTAGATATAGAAGAGAGCCTATCATACCTTTGTATTGAGTTATATTGATACTTTTACCTTTTTCATCTTTGTCAAGCTTGGTGGCAGGAGCAATTGGGGTTTTCATGGGAGAGGCTGATTCCATGTCATACTTCTTAAGTAAATCTTTGATGTACTTGGCTTGGTTTATGAAGATTCCCTCATCAGTCTACTTTACTAGCAGTCCAAGTAAGAAATTCAGCTCACCCATCATGCTCATTTCAAACTTGCTCTGAATAAGCTTGGAGAATCTCTTGCATAACTTTTCGTCAGTAGAACCAAAAATAATATCATCAATATATATTTGAACCAATAAGACTTTTTCTTTATGCTTTCTAAGAAATAGTGTGGTATCTACTCTACCTCTAGTGAACCCATTTTCAATAAGAAAGTTAGTCAGTGTCTCATACCATGCTCTAGGTGCTTTTTTAAGACCATATAAGGGTTTGTCTAATCTATAAAAATAATTAGAAAGAGATGGATTGATGAAACCTGGAGGTTGCTCTACATAGACTTCTTCTTAAAGTTCTCCATTCAGAAATGCACTTTTGACATCCATCTGGAAGACCTTGAATTTCATGTGAGCAGCAAAGGAGAGGAATATTCTGATGGCTTTTAGTCTGGCAAATAGGTGCAAATGTCTCATCATAGTCAAAGCCTTCTTCCTGATAGTAACCCTTGGCCACCAGTCTTGCCTTATTCCTGGTTATTACTCCATCTTCATCCATCTTGTTTCTGAAGACGCACTTGGTTCCAATGACAGGATGACTTTTTGGTCTCGGTACCAATCTCCATACTTTGCTTCTTTCAAACGGATTGAGTTCTTCCTGCATGGCTTCTATCCAGCTTGAGTCTTCCATAGCATCCTCTATCTTCTTTGGTTCCATTTGTGACAAGAAGCTTAGATAAAAATATTCATTTTGGGTGGCAGCTCTTGTTTTGACTCTTGCACTAGGATCTCCAATGATTAAGTCTTGAGTGTGATCTCTAGCACATCTGTTTCCCGTTGGAACATCTGTCCTGATGCCTTCTTGTCTTAGGTCTTCAAGATCAATTCCTTCTTCTTGGTGTGGAGGTTCGTTGTCTTGCATAGGCCTCTCTATGATCTCATTTTCTTGCTTAACAATTTCACTATCTTGCACTACGATCGTAGTGTTGAGCTCGACGACCTTGTTTGTAGTGTTGGGTTCCTAAAGTCTTTACTCTATCTTCATCATTTGTAAGTCATACGAAATGGGTCTTTGTGTTAACAACATCGCACTCGTAAACGCATACGATATTCTACTCAATGCGTCAGCTACCACGTTCGCTTTCCCATGATGGTATTGAATGGTACGATTGTAATCTTCAACAACTAGAGCCAACGTCTTTGGCGCATGTTACATTCGCTTTAGTTGAAGAAATATTTAAGGGTTTTAGAAATGTGTTTTGTACTGGGGTCAATACAAAATTTGATTTCACGCTCTAGGGGTAGGCTAAGAAGTCTTCAAGAATACGTCAGGAAATTTATTAATAATAGAAATATCATTCAAACTGTGACCCTCATCCAAGACTTGGATAGTACGTCATATTGATACCCATCAACTTGCCATCGTCATTCACGACATCATCTACAAAAAGTCTGGCTTCGGTGCATTCCACACAAGAAAGTCAACAACGAAAGAACCGGGGCTCTTAACTTATGGCTTGATATGACAATGATTGACTTTAGTGGTTTGGTTTCTTGAATTCGCATAACAGGTTGGTTAGGAATATGAAAGCTAACAACCTTATGAAAAGCATGATGAGTAGTTAACCAATCGATTTCTAAAAATTGCATCAAAGGCAAGTATTTTCAAAGAGATAAGATTGACAGGTAACGTGGAAGTGTCGATTTGAATCAACAAGATTTATAAACAATGGAGGTAACGAAGGTTTCTACTATCGAAGTTTCAACCAATAAGTCAAAGTCTAATTTCTTTGAAGTCAAATTTAAACGTTGAGCGCAAGCAAGAGAGATAAAAGAATGGGTAGAACCGGTATCTAATAAGGTATAGACTTCGCAAAAATTTATAATTAACTAACCCGTGCTAACTTCGTTTGGGTTACTCGCTTTTTGAGAAGTCACGAAAAGCGCTCTTCCTGGAACCACCGACTTTGTTTTGTCCGTATCCGCCTTTGGTGCCACCGTCCCAGCTGGACTTGACTTCACTATACGACAAAATTGAGCTAAATGACCTTCTCTTCTTGAAATTTTAACTTCTATTATCTTGGCCATGATTACCACCGAAGTGGTTACCATTCTTGGCATGATAATTTCCCCCACGATAGTTATCATTGTTCCGATGGCCGTTGCCACTGGTATGATTATTAACGTGTTGTTGATCGTTACCTTTTGGTTGAGCTGACTCAACGGCCTCATGTGCTTCATTGCTTATCTCAGTATTTTCATATGCCATTTTCAAATACTGTCACAAAATAAGGGTTAATTAACATATCACATATTATCTCTATACTCTGACCGACCAATTAAATACCAAATAAACTTAGGTAGGTCATACTAGCGAAGGAATTCCCCGTCTCTCCCCTCCTAGTTCTATTCTCACATCTTAGCCAGGGATCATATCCCTAAGCGTTGATACCAACTGTGACGCCCCAAAAATAGGTATACATTACCTATTCTGAGTCGCCAAATACATGGTACAGAACATAAATACAATCTAATAATACAACTGTCGTGTACAATACGACAAAACATAAACTGTGAGTTTGAATACAAATATTGTCTACTAGAGAGTATACAAACTCAATAGAGACCTCATTACATTTATTATCACACTATTTCACAAAATAGTGATACTAATGCACCATCTAGGACCATCACTCTGTTCCCCGACTAGTCCCCGCTACGTTCTCATTTCCTGAAGAGAACGGTGAAAGAAAGGGTGAGCTCAACTAGCCCAGTAAGAAATATTATGACTAAGATAATGCAGAATAAATTATCATTAGCCTTAAATAGTGTTAAACTGATACAATATAACAAACATCAAGTTTAACTGTAGCGGAAACAAGCAATCCATTAGAAGAGTCAAGTAGAGAATAAAATCTACTATCTTCTATGATTTAAAAGGTTTTTCATCACTTTTATCATTTGGGACTCAAATTTTTAATAAATAATCCACATCATCGAATCACCCCTGCACTACGGCCAAGGATATTCTTTAGTATCACGACCACGAATTATCCATGCACTACGGCTAAAGATAATCATGTTTTCATCAACGTACCTGATCATGCAATAAAATAATTCATCTTTGCACTACGGCCAAAGAGAATCCATAGCCATAATCATACCAAAAACTGTCCATCAATGCACTACGGGCCAATGAGGACTTTTTCCACATCATTTGTAACATTACGGTTATGATTATACCGAATAATCCCTGGTCATAATCGTACCAAGTCCATCTATGCACTACAGGCCACAGATGACTTTCAACATAATATAAACATGAGGATGATGACAATGATACTGTTTTGTAGAGTAAAATTCAAGAATGCTCAGAAGAATATTTCTATGAAAAGATACTGGATGAAGCACAAATATCAAGGATATTCCACTAATTTCATGGAGTATAGAAGTCAAAGTTTTAACCAACTAAGTATAATAAAGAATGGAATAACAAAAGAAATCACCATGCATGCGATAGATCGCTTGCAAAAGTTATTCCAAGAATAATAAATAATGGAACCGGTCCCGCAGAACGCGCATGATGATATTAAATGAGAATAATAAATAATGGAACCAAGTCCGTTAATAATGCACGTATATGATATTCCGGCGAATAATAAATAATGGAACCGAGTCCCGCCAGAACGCTTACATACATGATATTACGATAGAATAATAAAGAACGGAATATTAGAAGAATTTCACCATGTATGCGGACTTGCCAGATAAACAAAAGTTATTCAAACAGAATAATAAGAATGAAATAACAGAAGAATTTCACCAAGTATAGGGTATCCCGCGTATACAGGTTATTCCAATAGAATAATAAAGAATGGAATAACAGAAGTTCTCTCCATGAATAAGAAAGAAAGAATACCCCTTACGAGTACAACAAATAATATCCCTTACCTTAGAAAGAAGAGTACTGGATATAGAAGTAGTGAAGTAGCAGAACACTTTTTTTCTTTCTCTCTATAGTTTCTCTCTCTAGAGTTTTAGTGAATTCGTAAGAAATAATGAAGGAATGAGCTTCTATTTATAGAAAAATGGACTGCATAGTAACTAACTCATGAACGGTCCAGATTGATTTACTTTAATCTGAAAGTCCATATTTAAAGAAATTTTTTTTAAATAAAAATATAATATATTCTATTTATAATCTAATAAAACGAATAACTTTATAAAAGATTTTACTATGCAAAGACTATGCAGGCACTATGCAAATACTATGCATAATAAAATATAATATATTCTAATTATTGTCTAATAAAATAGATAACTTTATAAAAGTATTCTGTTTTATATAAAAAGATTTTACTATGGAAAACACTATGCAGCACTATGCAAACACTATGCATAATAAAATATAATATATTCTAATTATTGTCTAATAAAGCAGATAACTTTATAAAAGTATTTTTTTTATATAAAAAGATTTTACTATGCAAAACACTATACATGCACTATGCAACACTATACATATAGAATATAATATATTCTATTTATAGAATAACTTTATAAAAGTATTCTGGTTTATATAAAAAGATTTTTTGTATTATTAAATTAATAATACCAACAAAACTGAGTGACTTATCACGTAAGCATCAATAATTAATACCGTGTGCTACTATACAACCACGCGTATTATTGTACTTTTACTACCGAGTAGTTCAACAGTATTAATGGTAAAACTTCCGCCGTTATTTTCATAAAATATTTTTGTCGTTTTTCTCAAAAATAATAATTCCGTTATGGGGTCCACTAATGATTGTACTGGCCATATCTGAATATTCCCTGACAAAAAGAATATTCCCCGACCAATCGAATATTATACAACAACTTGCATACTTTTCAAAATTTATAAATACTACCCATAACTATAATATTATATCAAATCCACACCATAATATTAAAAAAATTATTTCGAGAAAATTAAATATTTATTCATAAAAATCTAGGGTCTCACATATTTCATCAAAGATGATGTGAATCGAGACTTCAACACTCAGTGTCTTCTTTTTGAACACTCTGTAGGCTTTACTGTCTGTGGCATAACCAAGAAAGATTACTTCGTCTGACTTGGGTTGAAACTTTGTCAAGTACTGCTTTCCATTGTTGAGAATGTAGCATGCACAGCCAAATACCTGAAAGTAGGTGACACTTGGCTTTCTTCCTTTAACAGTTCGTAAGGTGTCTTCTTGATCATATAGTGTATTAGTGATACATTACGTGTGTGTAGCATGCAATATTGGCGACTTACTTGAAGTATTCAGCAGATGGGGCTCTGCAAGTAGAGTTCTTCCAGCCCCTATCAATGTCCTGTTCTTTCTCTCAGCTACTTCGTTTTGTTGAGGAGTTCATGGAGCTGAGAAGTTATGACTGATGTCATTGTCTGTACAGAATTGGTCCATTTCAGAGAAGTCGAATTCTCTGTCATGATCACTCCTTATAGCCTTGATTTTCTCTCATTTCTCGTTCATCACCAGCCTAAACATCTTGATCAGTTGGGAGCTTGTTTCATCCTTTGAGGTTAGGAAGAACACCCATGTGAACTTGGTGTAGTCGTCGACTATAACCAGTGAGTATCTTTTTCCTTTGAGACTTGTTGTTGGAATTGGCCCAAATAGATCCATGTGGAGCAACTACAGGGGCTTGTCGATTGAGTTGGCAGTTTTGCTCTTGAATGAGCTTCTGGTTTGCTTTCCAAGCTGACAGGCATTGCATGGCCTTTCTTTGACGAAGCTGAACTTGGGTAGGCCTACAACAAGATCTTTTGAGGCAAGTTTGGACATGCTTTTGAAGTTTAAATGAGACAATTGTCTATGCCATAGCCAGCTCATTTCTTCAGATGCTTTAGCCAGAAAGCATATTGTCTCATCTGAGCTTAGCTGTCCAAGATTCACTGTGTAGACATTTCCTTCTCTTGTTTTTAGCTAGCTTTTACAAAGCAGATGTCTTCAAATCTCGACTTGACACTGATTGTTGAGGAATGTTACTTGATGGCCCTTGTCGCAGAGTTGGCTAATGCTCAAAAGATTGTGTTGTAGTCCTTCCCCATAGGCCACTTTACTAAAGGATACTGCAACATTTCAAGCTGAGCCATATCCTCTTATCTTGCCAGAGCCGTTGTCTCCAAAGATGACTGAGGGACCCTCCTTCTATACGTAGTTAGACAGAAGGGCTTTTCCCAGTCATGTGCCTTGAGCATCCACTGTCCAGATACCAGGTTGTGATCGTGGAGCTCTTTTCCTGTGACAACATTAAACCTTCATTTTGGTACCCATATTTGCATTGGTCCTACTTTGTTAGTGCCCTTGGGGACCCAAATCTGCTTGATATTGGGGTCTCACAAATATTGAATTATAATAGCACTTTGCAGCCTTGTGACCAACTTTATTGCACACAAAACATCTAGTATGATGCATGCCTGTGTGTGTGTGAGAATTCATCCTCCATTTGGACTTGTGCGGTTCTTTAGTCATCCTTCTATTAAATTGATTTTCCTTCTTCCACGTGTCCTTGGGTTTTATGAATTGTGAGGAGTGTACCTTACTTCTATTGTACCTTCCCAGTTGATTTGTAGAGTTTGTCTTACTTGACTCTACGATCCTTCGAGGTTGGTGAGTAGTGGATGGGTTACTCTTCTCTTTTCTGAAGCCCAGGCCAACATGAGATCCTTTACTCCTTGGAGTATGGATTGAATTAGTAGAACAGGGTTGGGTTGGTGCTTCCTTCTGTGAGGATTTCATAAATGTAATGCCTCTACGAAAACTTGAAGCATTACTAGTGCTAGTTTTCTTTAATTTTTTCACACATGGCTCTAAGGTGGATCTCCCAAAGCCTAAGCCTGTTCTGTCAGATGCACTTCTCTGACTCGAGAGCAGGGAGTCCATGGATGATGAGGATTTATTCCATGTAGAGATAGTCTTTTCTAGTTCCTCAATTTTAGAGGTTAGAATGGACTCTCTTTGTGCATTGTGCTCATTGGTCTTATTTAAGAGCTCATTCTCAGCCTCAAGCTTGGAGAGAGAGTTAATACTTAGAAGGGTTATTTCCAGTTCTTCTTAAACTTTCTTTTTCTCCTCTTGAAGAAGTGAATAATCCTTCGACAGAACTCTGAACCATTTCATGTATTGATGAAGATCAGTTATTATGCCATGCAGTGCAGTTCTCAAATCATCAATGTCTACATTAGGAGAGTTAAAGTCAAATACCTCATCGATACTTACTTCATGTATGTTGGAGTTCATTATGTCCTTTGCATGTTTGGCCATCAGGCACATATTAGCCATTTGAGGATCTTCATCATCTCCAGATTCGGGAGTTGAATCATTGTTTGGATCACTCCACGATCCTCCAGCTACAAGGCCTTTGTCTCTCTTTTGAGGCCTTTTGTTGCCTTTGTATTCCTTCTTTGGATGTGATTTCATCTTTAGCTCTTCTCTGAGAAGTTTGTTACAGTTGGCAATGAAATGGCCAGGCTTCTTGCAGTTGTAGCATAGATAATTCATTTGCTACTGGCTGTTGTAGTTGCTAACCTTCTTTGGTTTGCTGGTTTTGCCTTGACGCATGAACCTTCTGAGTCTTTTTACCAGCATTGCAAGGTCTTCGTCATCATCTTCATCATAATCAGAATCAATTTCAGTGTTGACCTTGGATGTACTTTCAGTTGCTTTGAGAGCAACACCCTTATCCTTCTTTCTTCCTTCTGATAGAGTTTCTGCTCGTTGAGTCAGCTCCAGTTCATATGTAAGAAGGTTTCCATATAGCTGTTGAGCATTCATCTCATGGAGATTCTTTGACTCTCTAATAGCAGTGGTTTTGGCATCCCACCTGCTTGGTAAGGCTCTTATGAACTTTATGATTATATCTTTGTTTGGATAGATCTGTCCATAGGCTCGTAGAGAGTTGAGCAGAACGTTGAATCTCTCGTAGGTGGCAGTGACATTTTCTCCTTGAACATGAGCAAACATTTCATACTGTTGTGTTAGGAGAGATTGTTTGTTTACTCTTACTTCTTCCATTCCTTCATGCATGATGAGTACTGCTTCCCAAGCCTCTTTTGTTGTTTTGCTGTTGACCACATTTTTGAATAGATCGTCTTCTAAGGATTGAAACAAAATGTTCTTAGCCTTCTTGTCGAGTTAAACATCTCTCTTCTCGTTGTCAGTCCATTCTTCTTTGACTTTGATTTGTATTCTGTTTGGGTCGTCTGTAGTTGGTGCAAGCTTTTTTGGAACGTATGGCCCATTTTGAACCATTTCAAATAGATCTTCATCTATTGAGTACATGTATGCTTGCATCCGAACTTTCCAGTTTGTGAATTTATCTTTGTTGCACATGGTGGCTTGCTGCCTCCTCCAGTCCTTGATTCACTTGGTTAGTGTGTCATTAGATCTACTTAAGCTTTGTAGGCTATATAATAGAACCTGCTCTGATACAAATTGTTAGTTCCCAGTGGCACAATAGTTATCTAGAAGGGGGGAGGGGGGGTTGAATAAATATTTAAAAAATCTTTTCGTTTAATTTGTCAGAATGATAATGATTAAAACACAGTGGAATTAATATTTGTTTTAATCTCCCTTAAGATAGTGAGTTATTGAGAGTGAGGCAGTTATAGCAGTTATGGCAGATATAGCAGTTATAACAAGAATTTAATAGATACAGTCATTTTAAGTGGTTTAGAGCACTTAAAGCTCCTAGTCTACTCTTCTACTCCTCGAGTAGGAAATCCACTAAGGATGTCTTTTACACTTTCTAAATCTCATAGATTTCTTCTAGACCAGCAGTCTAGGTACTTCTTAGTTCACTCTTGAACTCTTCAAGTCCAGCAGACTTGGCTCTTCACAGTTCACTTAGAACTCTTCAAGTCCTTCTGACTTGGAACTCTTACTTCAGTTGATTGGTAGTTGTTGAGTTCTTGATTGTTGCTACTCAGTTGTTGTTTAAGAACTTGTTCGAAAGAACTGAGTAGCTGAGCAAACTTTCTCTTTTTCTCAGATCGTAGAGTAGAGCATTGAGTGTTCTTGTATGTTTTGTTCAATGCTTGCTTACTTATCTCATCTGCACATGTTCTGCATGTATGTGTTCCTTGAAATCTATCCATTGAAGCCTTTTGTTGAAGCATTAAATGCATTTGACATTTCTGAGCTTTGATGGAGACTTTTCTGCACACCTTCTAATTTGCATCCTGGCCCACTGACATAGCTGACTGCTTTCTCACCTAACACCTGAAAAGGTATTTTCCTCTGTCCTATGGTCCTTTCCTTAGCTTCTCTAACAAGATTGACAATCTGAATCAGTCTTTCTCCCTCCAACTTGAGCTGATCCAACAAGAACTCAAGATTGAGGTTGGTAAATTCTCTTATCTGATGGAGTAACTTATGTCCAACATGGAGCAACTTTCATAAGTAATTAATGACAAAACGGGGGAGAAAAAGAGTCATAGAAAGAGGCATTCAAGGAAGAGCAAGGAAAGCAGAAGAATAGAAGATAAAAAGGCCAAGAAGAAGACAAAGAAGAATATAACAGAAGTAGAAGCTGAGTCATCATCTGAGGGGGAGCCAAAGGATGATGATCCTATGAATGCAGAGTTTGAGGGGGAGCTAGAAAAAGAAGAAGAACATGAATCTATGGGGGAGCAGAGAACAGAAATGAAGTCACCATCCCAAGGGGAGAAGGAGCAAAAAGATCAAGCAGATAAGTAACCAATCAACAGACATTCTGGAAACTCATATGGAGCCAAAGAGGTTGATAAGTAGGATTTACACCTACTTATGAAGTACCAATTCATGCGAACTATGCCCATCTCAAGTGCATTTTAGTTTGTTTTAGTTGCATTTTATGTTAATTTGCATTTCGCATACTTAAAACTCCTTTTGGTGAATTAGTACAGGAATTGGCCTAATTTGGTGGTGATATTGGGCACGAGGCTAATGGATGCGTGAGGCGAGGCAAAAGATAGGATGTGCAAGGCTAGGATTGAGTTGAGCATGGATGGACAAGCATGGATACATATAGGACATTTCAGTAGCAGCATCAACATTGCAGAACCAATCTCAGGAGCAGGATCAGAAGACAGCAACTGCAAGCCGCGTGGCCGCGCGACAAAGAGAGCTTGGAGGCGCGCGCCCGCACGAGTACCCAGCCAAACCAGGAAACCTACTGCAAGTTGCACGGCCGTGAGAAGGACAAGCCAAGGGAGCGCGCGCCCGCGTGAGAGATCGGCTGAATAGACAAACTTATTGCAAGTCTCGCGGTCGCGAGAATATCAAGCTGGAGGAGCGCGTGGCCGCGCGCGAGGCCTGAAGCTGCTGACTTATTTTATTTTATTTCCAATTTTTAAGGGTTGTAATTGATTTAAAACGATTCATAACTGGTGTTAGGGGTATCACTCGACATTTTATTAAGTTTTTCACGTATCTTTACATTGGAATTAGGGTTTACTCTCTGGAGGAGATTCCAACGTAGAAAGAGGCCATAACTCTATTTTTCTACTCCTTCTTGGGATTTTCTACCAGAGTTAATTATTATTATTAGTTTTGCTGGATTCTTATGAGGATCTGAATATTGATTTATATTCAGCAATTTGGTTTGATAGTTTTATCTTTCATCTTTCAATTGTCGTTTATTGACCATGTTTAGATTTGATCCCATAATGGCTTTTGGTTCAGTTATGAACTAACTCCATTATGGGATTCTAACGGATTTTAATATGTAGTTTGATTGCATGCTTAAATGCTGGTTTGTTTTGCATATCATATGGGATGTCTGTCATGATTGTTTTGCATGTATGAATGATTGATCACCATTCATTTTAGTATTTGTATGGAATTGACAATGAACATGCAAATATGGAATGTAATCATGACAGTATACGTATATAGGGTTGTGTTATATGGCTTATGTATTTTGTGAACCAGATAGACATATACTGTTTCACAGTGTAAGTTAGAATAAGGGCTTGAACTTAAAATTAATATAGTTGCAATTTTACATAGACATATAGTGATTTTGGTTATATTGATGATTACATAGAATCTATCATCTGTGGATGCTGTGTAAGTAGGTCTTAGTGCATTGAAAAATGGCTAATACTCTTTTAGTGCTCTTGGCTACTTTCCTGTGATATGTGAACAAGTCATGCATGATAGTGGCGATTGAATGAAGTATTAAATGAAGTTAGGACCCCATTAGTTCCAATATCATTTATTCTATCGTTATTATTATTTTAGTTGTTATTTGCAATTCGAGAACAAACCAAGTTTAATCATTAGTTTGAGCATATAAATATAGTGATTCAATTAATGAATAGTAGTTTAAGTTAAACAACTTTCTCTGTGGGATCGATACTTTACTTGCTCTATATTACTTGTTGACGCATGTATGCTTGCATGAGTTAGAGCTCTTTTGTTAAGACTAAAAAAGAGGAAACAAGTTTTTGGCGCCGATGCCGGGGAAAGGCGTTTAATTTAGTATTATTATCATTAGTTTTAAGCTATATTGTATGACTTAGACAATTCTAGTCTTATCTCATTTTAGTTTTTTGTTTTTGTTTCAGGAACTTGGATAAATTTTTATGCGCACACGGTCAACCAACCCCGATTTAACACCTGTTCAGGATAATATAAATGAGAGAGGTTGGAAAGTGCGTGTTCATAGAAATTTAGAAGAAGAATTGGAAAACACGACAGCTAACATGGCAGCCGAGGCACAAGAAGAAGATCAAAGAGAGGAGCATAGGGCTCTGAAGGAGTATTTCATGCCCAATATTAATGGACTACAGTCTAGCATAGTCAGACCAGTGATAGCAGCAAATAAATTCGAGATAAAAACTGGCACTATTCAAATGGTGAAGAATCTGATTCGGTTTTGGGGAGTCTTGCTTCTGAGATGATCCGAATGAACACCTGTTGAGTTTCATCGAAATTTATGATACATTCAGATACAACGGTGTGACGGAGGATGCTATCAGACTAAGGTTGTTCCCGTTCTCATTAAGGGATAAAGCGAAAAGTTGGCTTCATTCTCTGCCAGCAGGATCTATAACTACATGGGAGGACTTAGCACAGAAGTTCTTAGCTAAGTTTTTCCCAATGGCTAAGACTGCTAAGATGAGGACAACTATATCTCAGTTTGAGCAACAACAGGGCGAGTCATTATATGAAGCATGGGAGAGATACAAAGAAATGCTGAGAAAGTGCCCACATCACGGTATGCCAGATTGGATGGTAATCAACACGTTTTATAATGGATTGGGATGGCAGTCAAGACCGATTATAGATGCAGTTGCAGGAGGGGCATTATAGGCAATGAACTATAAGGAAGCCTATGACCTTATCGAGACAATGGCATCGAATGATTTTCATAATCCTACATCTCAAATGCCATAAACTAAAGTTGCATGTGTATTAGAGGTTGATGCTATTACTCAGTTGTCAGCACAGATGGCAGCCATGGCAAAGAAGATAGATACTTTGGCAGAAGGAAAAGTAAAGACGGTTGCCTTCAGTATGTGAGATTTGTGTGGGGTCACACTCGACGGATCAATGTTTATCGGCTCGAGAATCGGTCACGATATGTGAGCAACCATAGAAAAGACCAAGGTCAATTTCAGAACACATACAACCCCAACAACAGAAATCATCCAAACTTTAGTTGGTCGAATAATCAAGGGAATCAGCAGAATCAGTTTCAACCAAATAATCAATTTCTGGCACAACCAGCGTAGCCGCAGTTTATTCCTAGACCACCCTTTCCGTCGGGATTTTCTCAACAACAACAACAACATCACACTCCAGCTGCACCTCAGCAAGGAAAGAAATCAGAAGTGGAGGAGATGATGATGAAATACATGGCAAACATAGAAGTTATGATCAAGACCCAAGCAGTGGCTATAAAGAATTTGGAAACTCAAATGGGGCAGATGGCGAACATGCTTACTAACAGGCCCCAGGGTTCATTGCCAAGTAATACGGAGACAAATCTAAGAAGAGAAGGGAAGGAACAATGTCAAGCGATCACATTGAGATCTGGGAAAGATTTGTCGATTCTTGCAAGTAAATGCGGCCTAGCGAGAATGCTGAGGAGGAGGAGGGCTTGCGGCATGTGAAAGGAGCCCGACATCGAGAAAGAAAATTTGAAGAAATCTGAGGGTTAGCAGGAAGGGAAAGATAGAGCAAGTTCAGAGGAGACGTTTAAGAGTCTAGTACCACCAATTCACATTCAAGTTCCGTATCCGCAGAGATTAAATAAAAAGAGGGAAGACAAACAGTTCAGTAAATTCTTGGAGGTATTCAAAAAGCAGCAGATCAACATACCATTCGCCGAGGCATTGGAACAAATTCTAAGCTACGCAAAATTTATGAAGGGTATATTATCAAGGAAGATGAGATTAGATGAGTTTGAAACAGTAGCCTTGACAGAGGAATGCAGTGTAGTGCTTCAGCAGAAATTACCTCCAAAGCTAAAGGATCCGGGCAGCTTCATAATTCCATGCACCATTGGAAAGATGAACTTCAGTAAGTGTTTATGTGATCTTGGGGCAAGCATAAATTTGATGCCCTTGTCAGTGTTTAACCAGTTGGGATTGCCGGATCCAAAACCGATAAACATATCATTATAGCTAGCTGATAGATCGATCACGTATCCACGAGGAATTGTTGAAGATGTGTTGCTTAAGGTAGATAAATTTATTTTTCCGGCTGATTTCATTATCCTAGACTACGAGGAAGACAAAAATATACCAATCATATTGGGAAGACCATTCTTAGCCACATGAAAGACTGATAGATGTGCAGAAGGGGGAACTCACTATGCGTGTTCATGATCAAGAGGTCACCTTTAATGTCTTCAAAGCTATGAAGTTTCCAGCAGATGAAGAGGAATGTTTCTTGGTTGATTTGATGGATCAGGTCATAAATGATGAAGTACAAAGTCGGGTGAATGACAAACCTTTGAGTGTAATTGCTGAAAATCCAGATTTGGAGGACGAGGAACTTGATGAACTTGTGCAATATCTGGATACCACTCCACAAGTGAGGAAATTCAGGATACCTGTTGAGCCGTTGACAAAAATAGGAGAAACCTCCGTAAAATTAAAGCCATCTCTGGAGGCACCTCTAGAACTTGAATTAAAACCACTTCCAGATCATCTCAGGTACGCATTTTTAAATAAAGATTCGAAGCTACCTGTGATTATTTCTTCTGCATTAACATCCTTCTAGGAAGAAAAACTGCTACGAGTGCTTCGAGAGTTCAAATCAGCGATTGGATGGACCATAGCGGATATCAAAGGGATCAGCCCTTCATTTTGTATGCATAAAATCCTGATGGAAGATGAAAGTAAACCATTGGTTGAGCAACAAAGGAGACTTAATCTGATAATGAAAGAAGTGGTTAAGAAAGAGGTGCTAAAATGGTTGGATGCAGGAATAATCTATCCAATCTCAGATAGCTCATGGGTGAGCCCAGTGCAGTGTGTACCAAAAAAGGGTGGCATGACAGTAGTGACTAATGAGAACATCAAGTTGATTCCAACACGAACACTGACAAGGTGGAGAGTTTGCATGGACTACCACAGGCTCAATAAAGCTACAATGAAAGATCATTTTCCACTACCATTCATTGATCAAATGTTGGACAGATTAGCAGGTCATGAGTATTATTGCCTACTGGACGGATATTCGGGCTATAATCAAATAATGATAGCTCCAGAAGACCAAGAAAAGACAACTTTTACATGTCCATACGGCACATTTGCCTTCAGAAGGATGTCTTTTGGGTTGTGCAACGCTCCAACCACTTTTCAGAGATGCATGATGGCTATATTTTCAGATATAGTAGAGCAGAATGTGGAAGTATTTATGGATGACTTCTCAGTTTTTGGAAACTCGTTTGATCTATGCCTCAAAAATTTGGTGATGGTTTTGAAGCGATGTGTTGAAACAAATCTGGTACTAAACTGGGAAAAATGCCATTTTATGGTACAGGAAGGAATCATACTTGGACACAAAGTATCAAAGAAGGGACTCGAGGTAGATAGGGCAAAGTTGGAAACTATAGAGAAATTGCCACCACCTACTTCGGTAAAAGGTGTTCATGACTTTACACGGGCCATGCAGTTTCTCTAGTAGATTTATCAAAGACTTCTCCAAGATAACTAAACCATTATGCAGTTTATTGGAGAAGGATGCGCATTTTATCTTTGATGAGGCTTGCGTGTCGGCATTTGAGCATCTGAAAGGGAAATTAACATCAGCACCAATTATTACTGCTCCATATTGGGAATTTCCATTTGAGCTGATGTGTGATGCCAGTGATTATGTCGTAGGGGCTGTTTTGGGACAGAGGAAAGAGAAGATGTTTCACGTTATTTACTATGCCAGCAAGACCCTTACAGACGCACAGTTGAACTACACCACCTCAGAGAAAGAATTATTAGCAGTAGTGTACGCCTTCGATAAATTTCGAGCATATTTGATCGGCACAAAGGTGATAGTGTATACGGATCACACTGCTATTCGACATTTAGTGGCAAAAAAGGATGCAAAGCCTCGGTTGATCAGATGGATTTTATCACTGCAAGAATTTGATTTGGAAATCAAGGATGGAAAGGGCACTGAAAACCAAGTGGCGGACCACTTATCTCGACTTGAGAATCCGGAAAGGGAAACAAATGATAAGGTTTTAATCAATGAATCTTTTCCAGATGAACAGTTGTTTGTGGTGAAAAGGGAAGTGCCATGGTTTGCAGATTATGCAAACTATTTGGTAAGTAAGATGTTACCTTCCGATTTGGTGGGTTATCAAAAGAAGAAATTTCTGCATGATGTCAAATGGTATATATGGGATGAGCCTTATTTGTTCAAATAATGCTCTAATCAAGTTATACGAAGGTGTGTTTCATATAGCGAGGCCAGGGGATTTCTGCAGGATTATCACTCTCACGTGTATGGTGGACACTATGGTGGTGAAAGAGCGGTATGTGGCGAGAATACTACAAGCGAGGATTCTCTTTGGAAGGCAATTTTCAAGGATGCGTCTAATTTTGTCCGGTGATTGTGATAGATGTCGTGAGTGGGAACATCTCTAAAAGGAATGAAATTCCGTTGAATACAATCTTGGAAGTCGAAATTTTTGATGTATAGGGATTTGATTTCATGGGGCCTTTCGTTTCTTCTTGCAGAAATCTCTACATTCTGCTTGCTGTTGATTATGTCTCGAAATGGGTAGAAGTGGCAGCTCTTCCGACAAATGATGCCAAGGTTATCCTCAGATTTTTACATAGAAGTATCTTCACGAGGTTTGGGACTCCAAGGGCTATCATCGATTTAAGGCGGTCACTTTTACAACAGAAATTCTGACTTTGTTGGCTAAATATGGGGTGAATCATCGCATCGCTCTGACATATCCCCAAAGCGAAAAGGGCAAGCTGAAGTGTCAAATCGAGAAGTCAAGAGAATTCTGGAGAAAGTTATGAATCCCACAAGGAAGGACTGGTCATTGAAGTTAGATGATGCAGTATGGGCTTATAGGATAGCGTATAAAACACCGTTAGGTATGTCACCTTTTCAGCTTGTATATTGAAAAACATGCCACCTTCCCATGGAGCTAGAGCATAAAGCATATTGGGCCATTCAAAAGCTAAATTTTGATTTGACAGCTGTCGGGGAGAAACGCCTATACCAACTCAATGAGTTGGATGAATTCAGACTGCAGGCATACGAGAATTCGAAGCTTTATAAGGAAAAAGTGAAGAAATGGCATGATCGAAAAATCATTGAGAGAGCATTTGAACCAGGACAAAGGGTTTTTCTTTATAACTCCAGACATAAACTTTTTCCTGGAAAGCTGAAATGGAGGTGGTCAGGACCAGTCATAGTGAAAACTATTTTTCTGCATGGTGCAATTGAAATATTCGATACGTCGCCTGACAAGCCTTTTAAAGTGAATGGAGAGCGCTTAAAACATTACTTTGGTGGTGAGGTAGACAGACAAAAAGTCGCCTCAATTCTTTCTTTAACATGAACATCAGAGACAGTCACGCTAATTGACTATAACTTAGCACTGGATGGGAGGCAACCCATTATTTTTCTTCTCTAAAATCTATCTTCCACTCTTTGTTTATTTCGTTAAGTTATTTCAAACTAAGTTAACACATTAACATAATAGATGATAGTATAGGGGAGCGTGTATATGCATTTTATAAAATGAGGATATACAATAGACATTCATGTTTATGTAGTAAACCCTGTTTTGATAATGTCTATTGATGAATTGCAGGTGCAATGGAGAGCACACATTTCTATCTTGCCGCACCTACAATTAAATCTGGCGAAGGAGAATCTTGAGGATCGCATGCCGCCTATGCACACTAACATACAACCCGCGCCCGCGTTTGCAGATCGAGACCATTATAGCTACTCGCAAGCCCGCACCTGAAATCCATTATAAGAACGCGCGGCCGCGCATTCTAGCAGACGTGGAAAAAAATTTTATATGTCTAAAATCCGAGTTGCGGTCTGATTGGGTCTTTCCTCTAATATAACAGAAGCGTATTATTCGGTCTCCTATATTCATCAGGCTAATCAACTCTCATCAAAGTTCATACCCACACATCACGTGCCTGACATTATTTAAGGGTTCTACTTGGGTTGTGTAGCAATAAGTTTGGGGGAACAATCATCAACAATTCCTCCACATTCTCTCTATCATCCCCACATGGGCCCAGAAAGAGCACGTGCAATCTCACTCTCCTCTTCCTCAGAATCTTCTTCCGATCACCACGAAGAGGAGGTCTTGGACGAGAGTAAATTTATCAGTTTGGAAGCCCAGCAAGACTATTATCGAAGTGTGGCCAAATCATTTATGAAGGAACGGGGACTTCTACCAGCGAAGCAGGATGGCCAACTATGGCATATGATACGCGAACAAGACTGGGTTGGCTTAACTGCATCTCCTATGCCTATCTCCATGGGGATTGTTCGAGAATTTTATGCTAATGCTGCGGAGTTGATAATAAGAGGCATAACGATAGTTCGAGCAGAACAGGTGAATTTTCACCCTTCCGCGATCAGAGAAGTATTCAACATATATGATGCACCACCCACCGGGTCTGATAATTGGTTAGAAGGCGACTATTTAGAGACGGATCTCGCAGTTGTGATTACTGATTTGTGTATTTCGGGCACCAAATGGAAGTATAAGACAGCAACAACTGAACCAAAATCGTTTCCGTCGTCAGCATTGAATCGATATGCCCAGGCCTGGAACCTGTTTATTTGTGCCAAGCTAGTTCCGTCAGCTCATTACAATGCAATTCGAGAACAAACCAAGTTTAATCATTAGTTTGAGCATATAAATATAGTGATTCAATTAATGAATAGTAGTTTAAGTTAAACAACTTTCTCTGTGGGATCGATACTTTACTTGCTCTGTATTACTTGTTGACGCATGTATGTTTGCATGAGTTAGAGCTCTTTTGTTAAGACTAAAAAAGAGGCAACAGATACATCTCTAACTAATTAGGTATGTTCTGGATCCAAGATGTAAAGTGTCATAGCTTATGAAATTGCATATTATTATCAATGACATTCATGATTATCTATTTTAGAAATACAGCTGCTCACTGTATATAAGATTCATTCATAACATGCATGTGCACTTATTGTATTTGTCATAATCAAATAGGGGGAGATTTTTCAGGAATAAGCATGTGAATTGTAACAACCCGATATTTTCTATATAAATAAATAAAAAAATTGCGTATAATTTCTTCTTATTATTTTAAGGATGAGGATTTGTACAAGATAATGTGTGTATGTAATTATGTAATAAATAAAAATATATTTATTACATGAATATTTACAAATAATTTTATTTTAAAATTATTGATTATTATAAATTATATTCTTATAATAATTAATTTTTATAATAGAAATGTTTTTATTAATTATTTTTCATGAAAATATAATTATATATTATTTAACTAATATATGAAATGGTTATTAGAATTATTATAATAATTATTTTATTTTATTATATGAATTTATTTAACTTAATTATTAATGTTATATATGACAGTTAAAATCGGATATGGAATCCAAAACCCTAATTTTGGATTTTGATCAAATAATGAGAATATTAATATAATATTATTTTATTTTGAGTACTATGAATAGAGTACAAGATATATACGTATAATTGATAATGATTGGTCAATTATGATACAAGATTACAAAACTATAGTATTATTTTAATAAACCCTAATTGATAGTCAAATAAGACCGTAAGATTTCAAGTAATTACGTTATGTTATAAATGTCAAGTGTTATGTGGTATATGATACGTATTATTAAAATTTAATATTAATTAGAGAAACCCCTAATTAATATCTAGAAATCTAATTTTTAGAAACCTAATTAATTAGAAACCCTAATTAATTGAGAACCCTAATTACTAAATTTGGAAACCTAATTTCTAAATTTAGAAACCCTAATTAGTTATTATAAACCCTAATTACTAATTGTAAACTCTAATCGTGAAATTAAAAACCTTAATTAAATAATTAAAATCCTAAGTAATAATTAGTAACTCTAATTGTTATATGGGTAATACTAATTGCTAAGTATTTGCTCTAATTGTTAAATTAGTAAGTTTAATTATAATTATTAAATTATTGAACTTAATGTTTAATTTCTAAATATTAGAAAACCTACACTAATTAAGAAAACCCTAATTATATTTTTTTAGAAACTAAATTGTTATTTATTTTTAAATCCTAATTTTGGAAATCCTAGATTTTTTTTTGCTTTTAAAACCTAAAACGGTTCAAACCCTAAACCCTAAGGGTTTGACAAATTACCAAAATGCCATTAAATTTCCAAGAAAAAAGACTAAAATGCCCCTCTTGAATTATTTGAAGATAACTTGTGTATCTAGCCAAAATTGAAGTTGGTGAACTAAAATGTTGACTTAGCACAACCTAAATCTCCAGGACATTAGCCTATACTCGGCCATTCATGCATCTAACACATGTATATATAGATCCAAGAGAGAAAAAATGTCAGTTTATTGCTCATTTGATCACATTACACATTCAAGTCCCTCTCTCTCTAACCTACAAAATTTTAAGACATTTCAGTCACAAAACCGAGCCCCACTAGCATCCATAACAAATCACAAGATCAAAATCAAGGATCAAGGTGTAAAGAGGTAGAACCTTAATTTTAAAATCTGACTTTGATACTTTGTTAGATGTTAATTTTTTTGTGTTAAACATGTTGGTTATGGTGTCAATAGATGATCTGGGTTGGCACATGTTAGATCCATAATATCAAAGTGCTCGAAATTTAAGTTTTTCAAAATCTGGGAAAATTATTTTTTTTGGTGTGATCTTTCATCTAGAACTTGATTCAAAGCCAAATCGATTGTATACTGAAAGTTATTGATGGTCAAAGGTCGTTGACCGACCATGACTTCACTGATTCTGGGTAACCTAGAATTTTTCTAGAAGTCTGACAACGTTTATAATGGGCTCTGATCTTGCTGTATGTTTATGTTTTGGCTATGTTATTGTTATAAACTTGTAGACTGACATGAGTACTGTAAGACCCCAACTTATTATAAATGAAATTGAATTTCTCTATTTATTATTTTGAAATAGTAAGGTTTGAATTGATTAATGTGGTTAGTTATGGGTAAAATGCGCAAATATTTCAAATAAGCAAGTGGTTATAAAATATTCATTGTTGTCAGGGAATATTCGTTTGGTCATGGAATATTCTTCCTGTCGGGGAATATTCGTACGACGGCGCATTCTTTTGTGCGCCCTATAACGGAAAGCGATTGGATAAAGAAACGACAATTATAAGTTTTTTATAAATAATTGGCGTAGTTATTCTCAATTATCTTTGTAGAGAATACCCGGTGGTTAAAACACAAGATTACAGCGTTGTTTCCTGACAAGATGACGCGGTATTGTACCATTTATTGATTCTTACGTAAGAAGGCACTACTCAATAATTGTTACAGTAATTAGTGTTTAATATTTTATTTTATTGATTCAATAATTGCTATGTTGATATTTTAGATTACTGTTGTTTCAATAATTGTCACTACACACGAGTATTTTCCATTATCAGACAATAATTCATATTATCTCGAATAATATTATTAGATAACATTATTGGCAATGTCTAGAAAGTTCTGTCTAAGGAGAGGTTTGGTCACCTAATTGCGCTCCAGTAAGGAGAAATCATTATTGGAAAGCCCCCTCTTTTATGGGAACGGTCTGGTTGTCAATATTGTGATTCTGTAATATTATTTGTTAATAATTAATTGTTGATTTATATGATAAGGAAAATATTCATTTTATGTTGATATAGATGGAGAGAAATTTTAAAGTGACAATTGTTGAAAATTGATATTTTATCTTTTCTGATAAAATAATATTTTATTATATTATTTTAATATAATAATGGTGATATTTTTACAATGAATGTGTGATATATGAGTATATGAGGAGGAAGAGTATTTTTGTTACTAAAAATATTTAAAACATGTCAAACATGTTTTGTGGACCCCATTTCATGACTGAAATTTGATTATAGCCTGTAAAATTGCCCGTTTGTGGATTTCGGTCAATTTCTGTAGTGCAAAGATGAATGATTTCTGATGAATATCTTTGGCCCGTAGTGCAAAGATTAACAGGTGTTTAGATGAACATGACCAACTGATGAATATTTTTGGCCTGTAGTGCAAAGATGAATATTTGATTCCAGATATATATTGATTGATGTTACAGGGATAAAATATCGACGATGAACTTTTAAATTCATATATAGAAGATAATAAATTTCATTCTCTACTTAACTCTTCTAATGAATTATTATTTCCGCTGCGAATATTGATTTAAAACTGGTTGTCTATTGTATTCTATTAGGTTTTTCCCTGTTGAGGACTAACGATAATTTGTTCTATGTTATCTTAGTTATAATGTTCTTTACTAGGCTAGTTGAGCTCACCCTTTTCCTTTTTATTCCATTTTTCTTCTCAGGAGGCGAGAATGTAGCCAGTACTAGTCGGGGTGTGGAATGATGGTTCTAGAAGTTGTTTTAGTAGTCCTCATTATTTTGTAAAATAGTGTATCAGTAATTGTAATGAGGACTTATTTGAGTGTGGATATTGTCTAGATGAAAATATTTGTATTTAAACTCACAGTTTTTATGTTGTATTAATAAAGTTGTAGTTGTTTCTATGCCATGTATTTTGACGACTCAGAATGGGTGTTGTCTACCTATTTTGGGGGCGTCACAGTTAGTATCAGAGCTTAGGGATATGGTCTCTGGCAGAGATCGGGGAATAGTACTAGGAGGGGAGAGACGAGTAAATCCTTCGCTAGTGTGTCATACCTAAGCTTATTTGTTGGTCAGTCGGAGCATCTGATTATTATGTGATATGTTAATTTGTTTAATTAACCTTTGTTTTATGGCAGTATTTAAGAATGGCAGCTGAGAATATTAATAGTGGAATGATTGAAACCGTGGAGACACCTTTACTCACTAATGAGGAGAATGTGCAACAGGCCGGCAATGTTCCTCCTGTAAACAACACCATTGAGCAGACGATGAACGACGTGATGTTTAGGAACTTTTTTCAGTTCATGCAAAACCAGACGAGGGAGACTCGTGTACAAAATACGGGTGGAAATGATTGCAACGTGCGGCTTGTCATGGCCAAGCAGTTCAAAGAGTTGGGACCACCAGAATTTATTGAAAAGTCGGATCCGATCAAGGCAGAGACGTGGGTTAAACAAATTACTAAGATATTCGATGTCTTGGGATGCACGGAGGAATAGAAGGTTCCATTCGCTACCTTTATGTTCCGTGGCGAGGCAGACTACTGGTGGGAATCTGTGAAGCGTACTCAACCTACCGCACTCAGTATGTCTTGGGAAACATTTCAGAAACTTTTCAACGACAAGTACTTTCCTGAAAGTATTCGCCATATGAAGGAGGTAGAGTTTATTAGATTAGAACAAAACAACATGACGGTGTCCCAATACGAGGCGAAGTTCGCAGAGTTATCCAGGTTTGCACCTTATTTGGTAGAGAATGAGGAACGAATGACGAGGATGTTTCTGAGAGGTTTAAAACCCGAGATTCGACAATATCTTGTCTCTCATAAATTTTCTTTATATTCAGATGTTTTAAACAGGGCTCAATTATTAGAGCGAGATAAGGAGTACGTTCAACCGAGGGACCACAACCAGGGTCATACTGGTGGCAGCAATCATCGGAGCAATAAAAACCAGCGGGGAGGAAAATATTCGGACAAAAGCGGTAACCACTTTGGTGGTAATCGTGGCCATGAAAATAGAAGAAGCGAGTCCGGGGGAGATTTTCAAAAGAGGAGATTCAACAATGACAATGTGAAGACGTCAAGACCAAAGAAGAATCGGTTCTAGTGGAGGAGAAGCGACCACCGGTCGTATGCTTATAAATGTGGAAAAGAGGGACATATCACCAAACCCGCCCACACGGTTCAAGGTATGCTATAATTATGGAAAGGAAGGACATATCGCTCGAGATTAGACGCAGAGCGAAACCAAGTTCAATGGGACGGTGACTCAAAAGATCGTCCCCGAAAAGTCAAAGTCAAGCGGTTCTGGAAGAAGCGTTTGTCGTGATTTGGTCAAAATACGAGGAACCCAAATGAGGTGATCACGGGTAAGCTAATCATAAATTCATGCGAAGTTTATACCTTACTAGATACCGGTGTTACCCATTCATTTATTTCTCCTGCTTGTGCTCAATGTTTAAACTTGACTCCAGAGAAATTAGACTTTGATTTATCTGTGGAGACTCCATTAGGAGAAATTTTCATCACATCCACTGTTTATAAATCTTGTTTAATCCAAGTTGGCACCATCACCTTACCTGTTGACCTTATCTCTTTAAAGAGACTTGCATTTGACGTGATTTTAGGGATTGATTGGTTAACTACTCATCTTGCCAAAATTGATTGTTTTCGTAAGGTTGTTAGTTTTCATATTCCTAACCAACCTGTTGTGCAAATTCAAGCAACTAAGCCATTAAAATCAATAACTGTTATATCAAGTCATAAAGCTATTCGTTTATTAAAAAATGGATGTCAAGCTTTCTTAGCCCATATTATGGATTTGAATAAAGACACGTCATATTTGAATAATATTCCTGTTGTTATTGACTTTCGGACGTATTTCTAAAGAACTTCCCGGTCTACCCCGTAGCGTGAAGTTGAATTCTTTATTGATCTTGAACACTGGTACAAAGCCCATTTCTAAAACCCCATATCGAATGACTCTATTGAACTTCAAGAGTTAAAGGTCAATTACGAGGAGTTGTTGGACGCCGGTTTTATTAGTCTAAGTACATCTCCTTGGGGTGCTCTGTTTTATTAAGTAAAGAAGAAAAGGCGGGAGTATGCGAATTGTATCTACTACTGGGAATTAAACCATGTCACTATCAAGAATAGGTATCCGCTACCTCGTATTGATGACTGTTTGACCGGTTAAAAGAGAACAATTCTTTTCAAAAATCAATCTTCGCTCGGATATCATCATCGAAGATTAGAGGCGAGGATATTCAAAGGCGCCTTTAGAACTCGATGCGGGCATTATGAATTCTTAGTCATGTCTTTTGGATTGACTAATGCTCCTGCGGCTTTTATGGATATGATGAACCGAGTATTCAAGGAATATTTGGATCAGTTCGTTGTTGTTTTTATTGATGACATCCTCATATATTCCAAAAGTCGTGAAGATCATGAGCACCATTTGAAGATGGTACTCCAAAGGCTTCGTGAAAACAAGTTATATGCCAAGTTGAAGAAATTCGAGTTCTGGCTTGAGGAAGTAGCATTCCTTGGGCACGTGGTGTCAAAACATGGAGATATCTGTTGACCGGCGAAGATTGAAGCAATACAAAGTTAGGGAGCAACCGAAGTCGGTGATCAAGCACGTAGCTACGGGCTCATTTGGTTATTATCGGAGATTTGTGGAAGGATTTTCTCGAATCGCTACTCCATTAACTCAGCTGACTCGGAAAGATATCAAATTCGTATGGAGCGAGGAATGCGAGAAGAGTTTCCAAGAGCTTAAGAGGAGACTCATTTCGACACTTTTTTGACAATACCATCCGGTTCGGAGGATTTGTTATCTCAAATGATGCTTGAGGAAAGGGCTAGGATGTGTTCTCATGCAACGTGGGAAAGTTATAGCCTATGCATCACGTCAACTTAAAGAATATGAGAGGAATTATCCTACTCATGATCTAGAGTTGGTAGCAGTCGTTTTCGCGCTAAAGATCTGGAGGCACTATTTATATGGGGAGAAAGTGGAAATATATTCAGACCATAAAAGTCTCAAATATTTCTTCACCCAAAAGGAACTCAACATGCGGAAGCGACGTTGGCTCGAGTTATTGAAAGATTACGACCATACCATCCAATACCATCCTGGAAAAGCAAACATGGTAGCTGACGCATTGAGTAGAAGATCATATGCGGGTACAAGTGCAATGTTGTTAACACAAAGGCCCATTTTGTATGACTTGTAAAGGATGGAGATAGAGATAAAGGCTCCAAGTACCCACGTGATGATATCAAGCATACGAGTAGAACCGACTTTAATTGATAAAGTTAAAGTTGCTCAAGCTACAGACATGGAGCTGATGCGTATGAAGAAAAAAGTATAAGAAGGTGCTATTCCAGAAGCAAGAATCGATGAAGAAGGAATACTTCGAGTCAACTCCAGACTTAGTGTTCCTAACGATTCTGACTTGAAGCATAGAATCATGATGGAGGCACACAACACACCGTTTGCAATCCATCCTGGGAGTACCAAAATGTATCATGATCTTCAACATACATTTTGGTGGAACAATATGAAGAGAGAGATCGTGAAGTTTATCTCGAGGTGTTTAACTTGTCAATGTGTAAAGGCAGAGCATCAAGTGCCAAAGGGTCCATTGCAACCACTTGAGATTCCGAAATGGAAGTGGGAACATATTACCATGGATTTCGTTACGGGTCTTCCCACGGTTTCTCAAGGCATAAATGCTATCTGGGTTATTGTTGATAGATTAACCAAGTCTGCTCATTTCTTGCCGATACGGGAGACTTATTCCCTTGAACGTCTTGCTCGTATGTATGTAAATGAGATTGTAAGATTGCATGGCATGCCAGTATCCATAGTTTTAGATCGTGACCCAAGATTCACTTCACGATTTTGGATTAGCTTGCAAAAAGCTATAGCACGCGGATTCTGATTGATTCGGCATACCATCCTCAAACGGATGGGCAATCAGAGAGGAATATTCAAACTATTGAAGATCTATTAAGACTTTGTGTCCTAGATTTCAAAGGGAGTTAGGATAAGTACCTACCATTGGTGGAATTCTTCTATAACAACAGTTATCAAACAAGTATAGGTGTGGCTCCATTTGAAGCATTGTATGGACGAAAGTGTCGCTCTCTAGTATGTTGGGATGAGGTGGGAGAAGCAACGTTGTTGGGACCAGAGTTGGTACGAATGACTACAGAGAAGATCCAAACGATTTGACAACGTATACAAACGACACATGATCAACAAAAGAGTTATGAGGATCTTCATCGAAAGGACGTGGAATTTGACATTGGGGATCATGTATTGTTGCGTGTCGCTCCATGGAAAGGAGTTACAAGATTTTGGAAAAGAGAAAAACTCAATCCACGATTTATTGGTCCATTTCAGATTCTTGACCGAGTAGGAAATGTGGCCTATAGACTCGCGTTACCTCCAAGTATGTCTCGTGTTCATAATGTTTTTCATATACCTGTGCTTTGTAAATATGTGAAAGACCCGAACCATGTTATTGAGTTAGAACCGGACGAGATAGCCGAAGACTTAACGTACGAGGAGGTACCTGTCAAGATCTTGGATAGGAAAGAGCATGTCCTACGCACAAAGGTCATACCACAAGTCAAAGTTTTGTGGAGGAACCATGCTATAGAGGAAATGACCTGGGAGTTGGAAACGGAAATGAAAGCGAAGTATCCTCACCTTTTCGAAACACCAGGTATGTACGTCAATTTCGAGGACGAAATTTTATAAGGAGGGGAGGTTGTAAGACCCCAACTTATTATAAATGAAATTGAATTTCTCTATTTATTATTTTGAAATAGTAAGGGTTGAATTGATTAATGTGGTTAGTTATGGGTAAAATGCGCAAATATTTCAAATAAGCAAGTGGTTATAAAATATTCATTGTTGTCAGGGAATATTCGTTTGGTCGTGGAATATTCTTCCTGTCGGGGAATATGCGTACGACGGGGCAGTCTTTTTTGGGCCCCATAACAGAAAGTGATTGGATGAAGAAAACAACAAGTATAATTTGTTTATAAATAACGGCGTAGTTGTTACCGTTAATACTGTTAGAATACCAGGTGGTTAAAACACGATGTCTGGCGTTGTTGCCAAGATAGCATTGCAGATCTTGCACCAATTATTGATTCTTACATAAGAAGGCACTACTCAATAATTATTACAGTAATTACTGTTAAATATTTTATTTTATTGATTCAATAATTGCTACGTTGATATTTTAGATTACTGTTGTTTCAATAATTTTCACTACACAGTATTTTCCATTATCGGAGCAATAATTCATATTATCTGAATAATATTATTAGATAACATTATTGGTAATGTCTAGAAAGTTCTATTTAAGGAGAGGTTTGGTCACCTAATTGCGCGCCAGTAAGGAGAAATCCTTATTGGAAAGCCCCCTCTTTCCTGGGAACGGCCTGATTGTCATTATTGTGATTCTGTAATATTATTTGTGAATAATTAAATGTTGATTTATATGATAAGGAAAATATTCATTTTATGTGGATATAGATGGAGAGAAATTTTAAAGTGACAATTGTTGAAAATTGATATTTTATCTTTTCTGATAAAATAATATTTTATTATATTATTATAATATAATAATGGTGATATTTTTACAATAAATGTGTGATATATGAGTATATGAGGAGGCGAGTATTTTGTTACTAAAATATTTAAAAGCGTGTTAAACATGTTTGTGGACCCCATTTCTTATTTGAAATTTGATTATAGCACGTAAAATAAATGCATTTGTGGATTTGATTCGATTTACGTAGTGCAAAGATGAATGATTTTTGATGAATATCTTTGGCAAGTAGTGCTGAAGATGAGCAGTGTTTAGATGAACAAGACCTAGGTGATGAATATCTTTGGCTGTAGAGTGCAAAAGATGAATATTTGATTCGAGATATATATTGATTGATGTTACTGGGATAAAATATCGACGATGAACTTTTAAATTCATATATAGAAGATAATAAATTTCATTCTCTACTTAACTCTTCTAATGAATTATTATTTCCGCTGCGAATATTGATTTAAAACTGGTTGTCTATTGTATTCTATTAGGTTTTTCCCTGTTGAGGACTAACGATAATTTGTTCTATGTTATCTTAGTTATAATGTTCTTTACTAGGCTAGTTGAGCTCACCCTTTTCCTTTTTGTTCTATTTTTCTTCTCAGGAGGCGAGAATGTAGCAAGTACTTGTCGGGGTGTGGATTGATGGTTCTAGAAGTTGTTTTAGTAGTCCTCACTATTTTTTAAAATAGTGTATCAATAATTGTAATGAGGACTTATTTGAGTGTGGATATTGTCTAGATGGCAATATTTGTATTTAAACTCACAATTATTATGTTGTATTAATAAAGTTGTAGTTGTTTCTGTACCATGTATTTTGACGACTCAGAATGGGTGTTGTATACCTATTTTGGGGCCGTCACAAGTACTACATATACCTTCCTTTATATTACCCAGAACATGCACAGGATCGAAGTTAAGCTTGGTCAAAGTACGTTGACCGTTTTGCTTTATGAAGGTTTCTGGGAAACCCAGAACCTTCATGAGCAATTTTTCCAGTATGGTTTGACCGGCATGTATCTATCGATTATGTTGATGTTATAAGTGTTTTATGTATTAGATCTCTTCTTTTGCATGTTGTCTATACATTGAACGTATTATATCATATAAATCAGATCTGTGAAGCAAGTTATAATGATCGATAGAGGGCAGTATGAACTGTTCTTCATTTCTGGAAAACCCAGAAATGAAGAATAGCTCTGATAAGAGATTTGAGGGCTTATAACTCTCTGATTTGTTGTGTTCTGGCCATGACATCAATTGATAATGATAGTGTTACAACTATACTACAATAACAAAACATTAGCAAGCCTAGAATCCGGATAACCAAAGATTTACAACTGGTCAAAGTAGTACCCTCGAAAAATTGTGTATGAAGATCTGGGTTTGCATGAAGAACTTGAAGAACACCTATAGCGACAGTTCTGTCACTATTGGTGGTCTTTAGCGGCAGATTAATTATAAAAATTATATTTATATTAAGTAATTATAGAAAATTAGTTTTTAAATATTAAAAATATAAAATAAATTATTAAAAATTATTTTAAAATCTAAAAGTTAGTTTTTATTATTTTGAATATATTTCATAAATATTTAATATTTTAGAATATTAAAGGTATTTAATTTATTTAATTATAATATTAAATAAATCATTTAAAAATGATTTTTATGCATGAAAAATCATTTAAAATTATATTATGGTATAAGAAAATAATTTAAGTTATTTTTGATAACTTTTAATATTTTGTGATGAATTTCATTAATTAATTAATATTAATGATGATTAAGTTATTTATTGAATATATTAAATAAATTATGAAAAATAGAATTAATGATTTAAAATTATAGAAAATGATTTTAAAGTTATAAAAGTATTCTAAGTTATAAATATAACTTTTGATATTTTGTCATGAAAATATTAATATTTTAATATTAATGATATTAGATTTATTTAATAATTATATTAAAAAATTAGTTTAAAAATGATTTTAATATTAGAAAAATCATTTTAAATGAAAATAAATAGTTTAAAAATATTTTAAGTTATAAAATATAACTTTCAATATTTAACAGTAAATTTCATTAATTATTTACTATTAATGATATTAGAATTATTTAATAATTATATTAAATAAATTAGTTTTAAAATGATTTTCATATTATAAAATTCATTTAAAATAAAAGTAAAGTGTTTAAAGATATTTTAAGTTATAAATTATAACTTTTGATATTTAAAGGAAATTTTTATTAATAATTTAATATTAAATGATATTAGATTTATTTAATAATTATATTAAATAAATAGTTTAAAAAGCATTTTATTTATTTAAAATCATTTAAAAAGGATATAAATGAATTAAAAATATTTTAACTTATAATAAATGACTTTTAATATTTTGATAAATAATATATTAATACTTTAATATTAATGATAATTATTTAAAAATGATTTTAATTCTTTTAAAAATCATTTAAGTGTAATATTAATACTTTAAAAGTATTTTGAGTTATTATAAATAATTTTAACATATTGGCAATGGTTTCATTAATTATTTAAAATTAATTAAATATTAATGATAATAGAATTAATTGATATTTAAATCATTTAATAATGATTAGGTGTTTGAAAATTCGTGATAAATTATAATAAATGTTTTAAAAATTATTGTAAGTCATTTAAAAATAATATTACTGATAATTACAGATATTGAACTACAAGATAGAGTATTAGACTCGATAATTACCCGATAAAGTCGTCAGATAATTAAAGCATGTTTCGTAAATTGATACGGACTTAGATAATTTGATTAGATATGTGTTTATTTGTGATTCAATAGTTGTGGAACATATGTGACAATGTGATTAGGTTATGTGCTGACTGCAATAAGCAGTGCTATGTGTTATTGTATGTTGTTCTAATCGAACGAATGATCTTATTACTGATAGGTGTTATATAAAGATAGAACTAAGTTACGAACTATAAGCAGTGCATCAACCAATTATCCTACCTTTGCATTTCCTTTATGCAATGGACACGAGTAAGAAGTTTCAGAATTATATTATTATTGTACTAGACTATTAACTTTATTGCCGTATATATTATACCTGATCATTGTTTATCAACATGATATTATATTATATAACTCGTATATATATTCCGTTCGTTAATTTCGAAATATGGTTATACTAGTGTCCCTACTTGGATAATCATTGTATTTAAACACATGTTGATATATATATATATATATATATATATATATATATATATATATAAGATTCGAAAATATCGTCGAATAAGTTAAAACCTTTTTGTATCCAATCAAATTGTTTTGGTTCGGATTCCAGACTAAGTATGAACATCGATCACGGAAAACTTTTATCTTGTACAAGATAGAGATAGAGTGAAACGATCCTATCGTTCTTGTAATGTAGTATTGATCAATACAGGGCCCATGGGAAGTACAACCTAACGCCCGTAAGTTATGACGGTTTGTAGATGAAGTTCTGCTAAACCTTAGCGAAAACTAAAAATAATGTTCATAATCTATCGACTAATACCTATATATATAGTCAATACGTAGTTTCAAAATTTTGAGATAGAATTGTTATGTTGTTATTATCGGTTCAGTTTACTTCACAACTATAAATTCGTTGTAGAAGTGATGTACAAAGAAAACATTTATTTCTTTCAGCTAATTATATTCATAATTGTTATTACTTACTGGACACCCAAATGCTCATTCTTGCTTTAAAATTAAAAGTTTTCAGCTAGGCATGATCAACCCGAAGGTTCAGACAAGATCAAGTGAAAAGGAAAGCAAATAGAATATTGTTAATGGTAACTTTTGTAATAGTTAAACTGTATTAAGATAATGATATGTATTATATATCATGTAAAGAATTATAGTAAAGGTTGCGTAATTGGGATTAGACTATGATAAATATAAATTAAGTTGGAATTTTATATTATTGTTATTATTATTATTAGTATTATTCCGCTCATAGAAATGGTATCGTGAAGCACCGAGTTCGGGTTTCAAGTACCCGAGTTTTGGGGCTTTACAAGTTGGTATCAAAGCTTTAGGGTTAAAAACCTTAGGTGGGCTAGACCTTAGGCTATAACCTTAGAACAGAGGAAAACGTTAAAAATATAAATAACTCATATAGAGTTTATAAGGAGATGAATTGAATAAATTCATCGTTAAACGAAATAAAAGATAACTTATATAAAATTATTATTTGTTGTGTGCATATATTAGTAGATAATCAAGATAATTGGTGTGTAGATGTCAGATAGAAAAGAATTAGGATACCCTCAGATTGTAAAGAAGGAGTCAACTTCCATGACCGAGCCAATATCAAAGCCAATAGCTGAAATAGAGGCTCACATTGAAAGCTACCTCAATGAGGTGGTTGATTCGAAAAGTGTAGTACCAGACCCAGAAACGATAGTATACCTGATAGGTAAAGTATAGTTAAAGAATATGTGGTCAATGTCGAGTTCTTAAACTCATATGTTTGTGGTGAGTTCTTAAACTCATAATGTATGGTAAGTTGGACGAACTAGGTGTAGTTAGGTGTGAATGGATTATAGAGGATAATGGGAATAAACAAATTTCAAAGCAATTGATCCTTAGTGGAGGCGTAAGAAATAAGTAGTACTAGTATTACTTGAATATGTATGATTCCCGACTTTTGAGTCACAAAGGGATAGCGGATGATTAAAGCAATATGTGATATGGTATGTCAAGTGATATGAGTATGAATTTATATAGGATTAATGAAATAAGTTGGTATAAAGATAGTAGTTAATTATATGAGTACTGGTTAATACGGAAAACAAAAATTTTAAAATATATAATATTTTCAGTACATGATAAATATAGATTTTCGTGTTATATGATTATACGTATACGATAAGGATTAGAATAAAGAATAAATTGTGATAATGCCACCAAGGAGACGAAAACGAAATACACGGATAGAAGAACATGTAAACAAAGTTGGAAGACAACCAGACCCGATACAGAATTTTGCGAATATGAACGATCAAGCTATGCAGAACGGAATACTAGTCGTTGGAAGATCAGCCAGATAATCGATCGACGAACGTCAAAGACTTTAAGGCCATCGTACTGTCAGGATTCAGAAGATCAACTGACCCTGTAGCAACATTTGTGATAGCTAGGATAACAAAGGGGCAAAAGATAGTTTTGTCACCTATACGATAAAAGGAAAGGAGATAAAGGGCAAGTTTGTGTGTTTTAAGTGTGAATCAATGGAGTATAAGGTGGAAAGATCGGCCCAAGAAGGAGAAGGGGAGGCAAGTAATCGCAAAACGAAAAAAGCAATGAGGACATTGGCGATAACGGGACCAACATCAACAATCAAACAAACGAAATCAAGCTATGATTCGTATTATTGATATAAGAATTCAGCTATAGCATTTGGGGATGCAACTCCAGGTATTACTCAAACCAATTTTATTTTTTATGTATTATTTTCTTATATATAGTAAATTATTTTATAAATTATTTTGAAGGAGGAAATTGAGTTCTATTAGAAATCAATTTTTTCCATATAAGCAGATAGATAAGCTTTATGTGAATAGTTAAAGATCAGTTCGATCAAAGATGATCGAGATCTATTTGCAATGATTGTGTATGCTATGTACCCTGGTATGTATAGGTTTTAAAATGGTGATTCTGGGGACGGAATCTTTATAAGGAGGTGAATGTAACAACCCGATATTTTCTATATAAATAAATAAAAAATTTGTGTATAATTTTTTTATTATTTTAAGGATGAGAATTTATACAAGATAATGTGTGTATGTAATTATGTAATAAATAAAAATATATTTATTACATGAATATTTCTAAATAATTTTATTTTAAAGTTATTGATTATTATAAATTATATTCTTATAATAATTAATTTTATAGCATAAATGTTTTTATTAATTATTTTCCATGAAAATATAATTATATATTATTTAACTAATATATGAAATGGTTATTAGAATTATTAGAATTATTATTTTATTTTATTATATGAATTTATTTTAGATTAATTAAGTTATTTATTTTAACTTAATTATTAATGTTATATATAATGATTAAAATCGGATATGGAATCCAAAACCCTAATTTTGGATTTTGATCAAATAATGAGAATATTAATATAATATTATTTTATTTGATTGCTATGAATAGATGTACGGTATATCCAGTACATTGATAATGATTGTTCAATTATGATACAAGATTACAAAACTCTAGTATTATTTTAATAAACCCTAATTTGATAGTCAAATAAGACTATAAGATTTCAAGTAATTACGTTATGTTATAAATGTCAAGTGTTATGTGGTATATGATACGTATTATTAAAATTTAATATTAATTAGAGAAACCCAATTAATATCTAGAAATCTAATTTTGGAAACCTAATTAATTAGAAACCCTAATTAATTGAGAACCCTAATTACTAAATTTGAAAACCTAATTTCTAAATTTAGAAACCCTAATTAGTTATTATAAACCCTAATTAGTAATTATAAACTCTAATCGTGAAATTAACAAACCTTAATTAAATAATTAAAAAACCTAAGTAATAATTAGTAACCTAATCGTTATATGGGTAATACTAATTGCTACGTATTTGCTCTAATTGTTAAATTAGTAAGTTTAATTATAATTATTAAATTATTGAACTTAATGTTTAATTTCTAAATATTAGAAAACCTACACTAATTAAGAAAAACCTAATTATATTTTTTAGAAACTAAATTGTTATTTATGTTTAAATCCTAATTTTGGAAATCCTAGATTTTTTTTTGCTTTTAAAACATAAAATGGTTCAAACCCTAAACCCTAAGGATTTGACAAATTACCAAAATGACATTAAATTTCCAAGCAAAAAGACTAAAATGCCCTTCTTGAATTATTTGAAGATAACTTGTGTATCTAGCCAAAATTGAAGTTGGTGAACTAAAATGTTGACTTAGCACAACCTAAATCTCCAGCACATTAGCCTATACTCAGCCATCCATGCATCTAACACATGTATATATAGATCCAAGAGAGAGAAAATGTCATTTTATTGCTCATTTGATCACATTACACATCCAAGTCCCCCTCTCTCTCTAACCTCTCTAAATTTTAGGACATTTCAGGTCACAAAACCGAAGCCCCACTAGCATCCATAACAAATCACAAGATCGTAATCAAGGATCAAGGTGTAAAGAGGTAGAACCCTAATTTTAAAATCGACTTTAATCATTTTTAGATATTAATTTTTTTATGTTAAATATATTTGGTTATGGTGTCAATAGATGATCTAGGTTGGCACATGTTAGATCCATAACATCAAAGTGCTCGAAATTTAAGTTTTTCAAAATCTGGGAAAATTATTTTTTTTGGTATGACAACAAATGTCAGACCCTATAGATCTCAGTATGATATGTGTTTTTTGATGTTTAAATGTTTAAACATGTAGTTTGTTATGCGATCTTTCATCTGGAACTTGATTCAAAGCCAGATCGGTTGTATACTGAAAGTTATTGATGGTCAAAGGTCGTTGACAGACCACGACTTCACTGATTCTAGGTAACCCAGAATTTTTCCAGAAGTCTGACAACGTTTATAATGGGCTCTGATCTTGCTGTTTGTTTATATTTTGGCTATGTTGTTGTTATAAACTTGTAGACTGACATGAGTACTACATATACCTTCCTTTATATTACCCAGAACATGCACAAGATCGAAGTTAAGCTTGGTCAAAGTACGTTGACCGTTTTGCTTTATGAAGGTTTCTGGGAAACCTAGAACCTTCATGAGCAATTTTTCCAGTATGGTTTGAGCGGCATGTATCTATCGATTCTGTTGATGTTATAAGTGTTTTATGTATTAGATCTCTTCTTTTGCATGTTGTCTATACATTGAACGTATTATATCATAGAAATCAGACCTGTGAAGCAAGTTATACTGATCGATAGAGGGCAGTATGAACTGTTCTTCATTTCTGGAAAACCAATTTTATTTTTTATGTATTATTTTCTTATATATAGTAAATTATTTTATAAATTATTTTGAAGGAGGAAATTGAGTTCTATTAAAATCAATTTTTTCCGTATAAGCAGATAGATAAGCTTTATGTGAATAGTTAAAGATCGATTCGATCAAAGATGATCGAGATCTATTTCAATGATTGTGTATGCTATGTACATGTTACTGGTATGTATAGGTTTTAAAATGGTGATTACGGGGACGAGAATCTTTATAAAGGAGGTGAATGTAATAACCCGATATTTTCTATATAAATAAAATAAAAAATTTGTGTATAATTTTTATTATTATTTTAAGGATGAGGATTTATACAAGATAATGTGTGTATGTAATTATGTAATAAATAAAAATATATTTATTACATGAATATTTACAAATAATTTTATTTTAAAGTTATTGATTATTATAAATTATATTCTTATAATAATTAATTTTATAAAAAAATGTTTTTATTAATTATTTTCCGGGAAAATATAATTATATATTATTTAACTAATATATGAAATGGTTATTAGAATTATTAGAATTATTATTTTATTTTATTATATGAATTTATTTCAGATTAATTAAGTTATTTATTTTAACTTAATTATTAATGTTATATATGACAGTTAAAATCAGATATGGAATCCAAAACCCTAATTTTGGATTTTGATCAAGTAATGAGAATATTAATATAATATTATTTTATTTCGGTGCTATGAATAGGTACAGTATATCCGTACATTGATAATGATTGTTCAATTATGATACAGTATTACAAAACTCTAGTATTATTTTAATAAACCCTAATTTGATAGTCAAATAAGACTATAAGATTTCAAGTAATTACGTTATGTTATAAATGTCAAGTGTTATGTGGTATATGATACGTATTATTAAAATTTAATATTAATTAGAGAAACCCTAATTAATATCTAGAAATCCTAATTTTTGGAAACCTAATTAATTAGAAACCCTAATTAATTGAGAACCCTAATTACTAAATTTGGAAACCTAATTTCTAAATTTAGAAACCCTAATTAGTTATTATAAACCCTAATTAGTAATTGTAAACTCTAATCGTGAAATTAACAAACCTTAATTAAATAATTAAAAATTCTAAGTAATAATTAGTAACCCTAATCGTTATATGGGTAATACTAATTGCTACGTATTTGCTCTAATTGTTAAATTAGTAAGTTTAATTATAATTATTAAATTATTGAACTTAATGTTTAATTTCTAAATATTAGAAAACCTACACTAATTAAGAAAACCCTAATTATATTTTTTTAGAAACTAAATTGTTATTTATGTTTAAATCCTAATTTTGGAAATCCTAGATTTTTTTTTGCTTTTAAAACCTAAAATGGTTCATACCCTAAACCCTAAGGATTTGACAAATTACCAAAATGACATTAAATTTCCAAGCAAAAAGACTAAAATGCCCTTCTTGAATTATTTGAAGATAACTTGTGTATCTAGCCAAAATTGAAGTTGGTGAACTAAAATGTTGACTTAGCACAACCTAAATCTCCAGCACATTAGCCTATACTCAGCCATCCATGCATCTAACACATGTATATATAGATCCAAGAGAGAGAAAATGTCATTTTATTGCTCATTTGATCACATTACACATCCAAGTCCCCCCCTCTCTCTCTAACCTACGAAATTTTAGGACATTTCAGTCACAAAACCGAGCCCCACTAGCATCCATAACAAATCACAAGATCAGAATCAAGGATCAAGGTGTAAAGAGGTAGAACCATAATTTTAAAATCCGACTTTAATCATTTTTTAGATATTAATTTTTTTTATGTTAAACATGTTGGTTATGGTGTCAATAGATGATCTAGGTTGGCACATGTTAGATCCATAACATCAAAGTGCTCGAAATTTAAGTTTTTCAAAATCTAGGAAAATTATTTTTTTGGTATGACAACAAATGTCAGACCCTATAGATCTCGATATGATATGTGTTTTTGATGTTTAAATGTTTAAACATGTAGTTTGTTATGTGATCTTTCATCTAGAACTTGATTCAAAAGCGGATCGGTTGTATATTGAAAGTTATTGATGGTGAAAGGTCGTTGACGGACCACGACTTCACCGATTACAGGTAACCCGAATTTTCGTAAGTCGACAACGTTTATAATGGGCTACGATCTTCTTTGTTTGTTTATATTTTGGCTATGTTGTTGTTATAAACTTGTGGTGACGATATGAGTACTACATATACCTTCCTTTATATTACCTGAACATGCGACAAGATCGAAGTTAAGCTTGGTGAAATCGTTGATAGTTTTGCTTTATGAAGGTTTACGGGAAACCTAGAACCTTCATGAGCAATTTTTCGATATGGTTTGAGCGGCATGTATCTATCGATTACATTGATGTTATAAGTGTTTTATGTATTAGATCTCTTCTTTTGCATGTTGTCTATACATTGAACGTATTATATCATAGAAATCAGACCTGTGAAGCAAGTTATACTGATCGATAGAGGGCAATATGAACTGTTCTTCATTTCTGGAAAACCAATTTTATTTTTTATGTATTATTTTCTTATATATAGTAAATTATTTTATAAATTATTTTGAAGGAGGAAATTGAGTTCTATTAGAAATCAATTTTTTCCGTATAAGCAGATAGATAAGCTTTATGTGAATAGTTAAAGATCAGTTCGATCAAAGATGATCGAGATCTATTTGCAATGATTGTGTATGCTATGTACCCTGGTATGTATAGGTTTTAAAATGGTGATTCTGGGGACGGAATCTTTATAAGGGAGGGTGAATGTAACAACCCGATATTTTCTATATAAATAAATAAAAAAATTTGTGTATAATTTTTTTATTATTTTAAGGATGAGGATTTGTACAAGATAATGTGTGTATGTAATTATGTAATAAATAAAAATATATTTATTACATGAATATTTACAAATAATTTTATTTTAAAGTTATTGATTATTATAAATTATATTCTTATAATAATTAATTTTATAGCAAAAATGTTTTTATTAATTATTTTCCATGAAAATATAATTATATATTATTTAACTAATATATGAAATGGTTATTAGAATTATTAGAATTATTATTTTATTTTATTATATGAATTTATTTTGATTAATTAAGTTATTTATTTTAACTTAATTATTAATGTTATATATAATGATTAAAATCGGATATGGAATCCAAAACCCTAATTTTGGATTTTGATCAAAGTAATGAGAATATTAATATAATATTATTTTATTTGGTGCTATATGAATAGGTACAATATATCCGTACATTGATAATGATTGTTCAATTATGATACGATATTACAAAACTCTAGTATTATTTTAATAAACCCTAATTTGATAGTCAAATAAGACTATAAGATTTCAAGTAATTACGTTATGTTATAAATGTCAAGTGTTATGTGGTATGGTATACGTATTATTAAAATTTAATATTAATTAGAGAAACCCTAATTAATATCTAGAAATCTAATTTTGGAAACCTAATTAATTTGAAACCCTAATTAATTGAGAACCTAATTACTAAATTTGGAAACCTAATTTCTAAATTTAGAAACCCTAATTAGTTATTATAAACCCTAATTAGTAATTGTAAACTCTAATCGTGAAATTTACAAACCTTAATTAAATAATTAAAATTCTAAGTAATAATTAGTAACCCTAATCGTTATATGGGTAATACTAATTGCTACGTATTTGCTCTAATTGTTAAATTAGTAAGTTTAATTATAATTATTAAATTATTGAATTTAATGTTTAATTTCTAAATATTAGAAAACCTACACTAATTAAGAAAACCCTAATTATATTTTTTTAGAAACTAAATTGTTATTTATGTTTAAATCCTAATTTTGGAAATCCTAGATTTTTTTTTGCTTTTAAAACCTAAAATGGTTCAAACCCTAAACCCTAAGGGTTTGACAAATTACCAAAATGACATTAAATTTCCAAGCAAAAAGACTAAAATGCCCTTCTTGAATTATTTGAAGATAACTTGTGTATCTAGCCAAAATTGAAGTTGGTGAACTAAAATGTTGACTTAGCACAACCTAAATCTCAGGCACATTAGCCTATACTCAGCCATCCATGCATCTAACACATGTATATATAGATCCAAGAGAGAGAAAATGTCATTTTATTGCTCATTTGATCACATTACACATCCAAGTCCCCCCCTCTCTCTCTAACCTACGAAATTTTAGGACATTTCAGTCACAAAACCGAGCCCCACTAGCATCCATAACAAATCACAAGATCAGAATCAAGGATCAAGGTGTAAAGAGGTAGAACCCTAATTTTAAAATCGACTTTAATCATTTTTTAGATATTAATTTTTTTTATGTTAAACATGTTGGTTATGGTGTCAATAGATGATCTAGGTTGGCACATGTTAGATCCATAACATCAAAGTGCTCGAAATTTAAGTTTTTCAAAATCTGGGAAAATTATTTTTTTTGGTATGACAACAAATGTCAGACCCTATAGATCTCAGTATGATATGTGTTTTTTGATGTTTAAATGTTTAAACATGTAGTTTGTTATGTGATCTTTCATCTAGAACTTGATTCAAAGCCAGATCGGTTGTATATTGAAAGTTATTGATGGTCAAAGGTCGTTGACAGACCACGACTTCACTGATTCTGGGTAACCCAGAATTTTTCCAGAAGTCTGACAACGTTTATAATGGGCTCTGATCTTGCTGTTTGTTTATATTTTGGCTATGTTGTTGTTATAAACTTGTAGACTGACATGAGTACTACATATACCTTCCTTTATATTACCCAGAACATGCACAAGATCGAAGTTAAGCTTGGTCAAAGTACGTTGACCGTTTTGCTTTATGAAGGTTTCTGGGAAACCTAGAACCTTCATGAGCAATTTTTCCAGTATGGTTTGAGCGGCATGTATCTATCGATTCTGTTGATGTTATAAGTGTTTTATGTATTAGATCTCTTCTTTTGCATGTTGTCTATACATTGAAGCGTATTATATCATAGAAATCGGACACATGAAAGCAAGTTATCTTGATCGATAGAGAGGCGGTATGGCCGTTCTTCATTTCGGAAAACCGAAATGAGAACGCACTCGACAAGAGATTTGAGGGCTTATAACTCTCTGATTTGTTGTGTTCTGGCCATGACATCAATTGATAATGATAGTGTTACAACTATACTACAATAACAAAACATTAGCAAGCCCAGAATCCAGATAACAAAAGATTTACAACCAGTCAAAGTAATACCCTCGAAATTGTGTATGAAGATCTGGGTTTGCATGAAGAACACCTATAGCAACAGTTTTGTCACTATAGGTGGTCTTTAGCAGCAGATTAATTATAAAAATTATATTTATATTAAATAATTATAGAAAATTAGTTTTTAATTATTAAAAATACAAAATAAATTATTAAAAATTATTTTAAAATCCAAAAATTATTTTTTATTATTTTGAATATATTTCATAAATATTTAATATTTTTGAATATTAAAGTATTTAATTATAATATTAAATAAATCATTTAAAATGATTTTTATACATGAAAAATCATTTAAAATTATATTATGGTATAAGAAAATAATTTAAGTTATTTTTGATAACTTTTAATATTTTGTGATGAATTTCATTAATTAATTAATGTTAATGATGATTAAGTTATTTATTGAATATATTAAATAAATTATGAAAAATAGAATTAATGATTTAAAATTATAGAAAAATGATTTAAAGGTTATAAAAGTATTCTAAGTTATAAATATAACTTTTGATATTTTATCATGAAAATATTAATATTTTAATATTAATGATATTAGATTTATTTAATAATTATATTAAATAAATTAGTTTAAAAATGATTTTAATATTAGAAAAATAATTTTAAATGAAAATAAATAGTTTAAAAATATTTTAAGTTGTAAAATATAACTTCCAATAATTAAAGGTAAATTTCATTAATTATTTACTATTAATGATATTAAAATTATTTAATAATTATATTAAATAAATTAGTTTAAAAATGATTTTAATATTATAAAAATCATTTAAAATGAAAATAAAGTGTTTAAAGATATTTTAAGTTATAAATTATAACTTTTGATATTTAAAAGAAAATTTCATTAATAATTTAATTTTAAATGATATTAGATTTATTTAATAATTATATTAAATAAATAGTTTTAAAATGGTTTTATTTATTTAAAAATCATTAAAAAGGATATAAATGAATTAAAAATATTTTAAGTTATAATAAATGACTTTTAATATTTTGATAAATAATACATTAATACTTTAATATTAATGATAATTATTTAAAAATGATTTTAATTCTTTTAAAAATCATTTAAGTGTATATTAATACTTTAAAAGTATTTTGAGTTATTATAAATAACTTTAACATTTTGGCAATGGTTTCATTAATAATTTAAAATTAATTAAATATTAATGATAACAGAAATAATTGATATTTAAATCATTTAATAATGATTCAGGTGTTTGAAAATTCGTGATAAATTATAATAAATGTTTTAAAAATTATTGTAAGTCATTTAAAAATAATATGACTGATAATTACAGATATTGAACTACAGGATAGAGTCTTAGACTCGATAATTATTGCGATAAAGCCAGCGGTATTTGCAAGCATGTTTGTAAATTAATCACAACTTAGATAATTTGATTAGATATGTGTTTATTTGTGATTCGATGGTTGTGGAACATATGTGACAATGTGATTAGGTTATGTCTTTGTTGTAATAAGCGATTCTTATATGTGTTATTGTATGTTGTTTTAATCGAGCGAATGATCTTATTAATCGATAGGTGTTATATAAAGATAGAACTAAGTTACTGAGCTGTAGCGGGCGCATCAGATGCAAGTATCATACCTTTGCATTTCCTTTATCTGATGGACATTAGTAAGAAGTTTGTAATTATATTATTATTGTACTAGACTATTAACTTTATTGTCAGTATATATTATATCAGATCATTGTTTATCAACATGATATTATATTATATAACTCATATATATATTACATTCGTTAATTTCGAAATATGGTTATACAAGTGTCCCCATTTGGATAATCATTGTATTTAAACACATGTTGATATATATATATATATATATATATATATATATATATATATATATATATATAAGTCCAAGCTATTTGACCCAGCTAGACAAAGATTCAAAAATATCGTTGAATAAGTTAAAACCTTTTTTGTATCCAATCAAATTATTTTGGTTCGAATTCCAGACTAAGTATGAACATCCCGATCACGGGAAAACTTTTATGCGCCCAAGGCGGACAGAGTGAATGATCCTATCATTCTTGTAATGTAGTATTGATCAATACAGGGCCCATTGAAAGTACAACCTAACTCCCGTAAGTTATGACGGTTTGTAGATGAAGTTCTGCTAAACCTTAGCGAAAACTAAAAACAATGTTCATAATCTGTCGACTAATACCTATATATATATAGTCAATACGTAGTTTCAAAAATTTGAGATAGAATTGTTATGTTGTTATTATCGGTTCAGTTTACTTCACAACTATAAATTCGTTGTAGAAGTGATATACAAAGAAAACATTTATTTCTTTCAGCTAATTATATTCATAATTGTTATTACTTGTTGGGCACCCAAATGCTCATTCTTGCTTTAAAATTAAATGTTTTCAGCTAGGCATGATCAACCTGAAGGTTCAGACAAGATCAAGTGAAAAGGAAAGCAAACAAAATATTGTTAATGGTAACTTTTGTAATAGTTAGACTGTATTAAGATAATGATATGTATTATATATCATGTAAAGAATTATAGTAAAGATTGCGTAATTGGGATTAGACTCTGATAAATATAAATTAAGTTGGATTTTTATATTATTGTTATTATTATTAGTATTATTCCGCTCATAGAAATGGTATCGTGAAGCACCAAGTTCGGCTTTCAAGTACTCGAGTTTGGGGGCTTTACATGAATCGTAGTCTGTAAGATAGTAGATCTTGGAGTTCTTAGACTACGAGGAGAGACAATGAAGGATTGTAGTGTGTCAAGAAGAACTTCCTCAGAGCCGTAGTCTGCTGAGGAAGTCATGTTCAGAATCGTAGAGGACGATCATCTGCACGATTTGGTGACGACCATCCTTAGAAGCCAAGTCAAGAATCATAGACTACACTCGGAGTCATAGAGTTTACTGATCATATCAGAGGCAAAGATCGTAGTCGAGCAAGATCAGATGAAGACAACAAGTATAACGACAGAAATTATAAAGTGTCAAGATCTAATCTCGGAGTCGTAGTGTCTGCACAGCCGAAGCTGAATCGTAAAGAACAGAACTAAGGCTTCAACACATGTGCTCACAACTCCAAGGTAAAATCGTAGAGCAAACACGATTCTCAACAAATGAGCACTCCCAGAATATCCAAAGTATGAAGCCTGGTCTAAGCTTCAAAGTTACATCCAACCTGAAGGAAACCGGAGAGCACTCAACGAATGACATGCAAGCTAACAGAAGATCTAAGCACCAACTCAATCAGCATTCAGATTGAGTTGTGAAGCCATTCAAGATGAAGTCTTCCACAAGTTGATCAGAAGAAGACTTCAGTAACTGATTAAGGAAAGTCAGCAAGTGTAGTAGCTGTAAAGTGAACAGAAGACAACTATCTTGGGATTAACCAGGATCGAAGTGTTTGCCAAACAAAGAAGGAACTAATGGAGTGTATATAAAGATACTGGTCAGCCTATGAAGAGCAAGGCTAAAGTGATTAAGCATTGGGTCAGTCCATTGATGATAAGTTAATGGAAGATCACAAGGAGAAAGTGAGCTGAACACGCCACAAATTTGAAGTGTCTTGCTCTTCAGAAGGGGCCAGAACAAGGAGTCAAGCCATCAGTATCTAAGAGTAGTCGAAGAAAACAAAAGTGTTAAAGCACTGCACATGAGAAGGAAAAGGTGTTCTACATTGAAGATCATATGAAAACTTCAGGATCGTAGTGTTGTCTCAACTTGTTAAGGAGCAACATTCAACAAGACACTACGATCAGGTCCAAGAAGATATGTGACGACCCAAAAATTTGAGTTGTCCAGAATTTAGTTTTAAAGAATTAGTTATTAATAAAATTAAAGTTTTTATTAATACTATTATGTGCTATGTGTTTATTAATCGTTCTAGAACCTAGGATGATTATAAGTTGGGAGTATTCTGGCTACGAGCTAGATTGAACGAATAAGAATTTTCAAGACTGAAATAAAAAAATTTCGGGAATAAAATATTTTTGGGGAAAAAGACGAAATAGACACTATTCACCCGATGAAACCCTAAGGGTTAGGGTTTGAATAACCTAGGCCGTTCTGAGAGTTCGGTATGTCGAAATGACATTCCGTCGAAAGATTTGACGATAATATGTTGTGAAAAGTTAAGTAAGCTGATAAAAGTTTTTCTCGAAAAGCGTGTAGAATTCGGACAAATAAAAACGACAAAAAGTACTGCTATTTACTTTTCACTTGTTTAGCTCCGTTAGGGTAAAATGTGAAGGAAAATGCTTAACGTTGAAAAGTGTTTTTTAGTTTTTCGAAGATTCGAAAAATACGTAAAAATCAGTCGGTAAAGGAAAGACAAAATATCCAAAAATATTTGGATTCCGGGAATCGCAGTTTTTGAACTGTCGAACGAAAATCGAAAGACGGAAGCACGAAGCTTCCAAGGGAAGCTATGTGAATAGTAAGGAGGTGGGAATAGTAAGGAGGTGTGAATAGTAAGGAGGTTGGGGGGCAAAATGACTAAAATACCGCTAGCTTGGAAATTCTATAAATAGGAAGCTAAATTCAATTGTTTTGGGATTTTGAAAATCCTACAACATAGAGAGAGGGAGAGAGGTCGTTTCGGAAGGAGAAGGAGGAGGAAGAGCTTGCTCATGTGCAAACTTTGTCCGACGGGAGGAGATTAAAGGAGAACGGTAATCCGGAACCTAATCTCTTATAATTTATCTTTAAGTTTTTATGTTTAAAAACATAACTTAATAGGATTAAGAAGTAAAAGAAGATTGGAATGATTTCATATGGTTGAAATCATAAGAAAATGAAGAAATAAGAATTTAAAATTTAGTAAATAAATTTCTTAAGGAAGTATAAGATTCATAATGAATTAGAACAATCCTAATGGATTATATGAATAAGTAGGTGAAATAAGTAAGGAAAGATGTTCTATAACATCAAATTCTAATAAAAAGTGAAATCGTAATCCAAAATATCGATTAAAATGAAGAACGAACGAAGAACACGAAGAACGTTGTAGATGGACAAATTTAAAACCATCGTAGGATAATTGTTATTGATGGACAAGTTTAAAACCATCGCATATAAGTTAGATGTGTATTGCTTGGTTAGGAATGGTAGAAATGTTCATGAAGAATGGATTAAAACTTAGCTATAACGAAGTTATGGCAAAAATTTCGTAAAAGACAAGCGAGAATTAGAAAGTTAGTAAATGAACTCGAGTTGGTAGGGTTCCAAAAGAAAGTAAGAGAACATAGAAGAAATGAGTAGTGGACTCAAGAATGATCAAGTTTTGAGTTCGGATGATCGAATTATGGACGAACAAACGAAGAGCGTTAAAAACATAAAATGAACGAAGGGTGAAGATCAAGTCAATCGAAGGGCACGTTAATGGATTCAGAACAAAGTTCTATCTGAGGGGTATTGAAGTACGTAAGATAAGGAAGAGAATGGCTTTAGAACGACCTCGTTCCAAGTTATAACAAAGGAGTTATGAGATCGGGAAATAAACGTCTCAAACTTGATTCAAGACTTAGAGAAATTTCTAGGGTTTAGGCTCGACATCGCAGTGCTGGCTGAGCTTTAGGAAGTGGTACCGCAGCGCCAGACCAAAGGAAGAAGGTGAAGTAGGGCGCCACAAATGAGGTAAAAAGAAAGGCGGCGGCATGAGCTGCCGGTCAAAGCAGGCAAGGCCCAGTGAGGAGAGTTTAACTACTCAACTCCTAGGGGAAGTGTACGGATAGATAAAGAACATAATGTTCAACTAATGTAACACTTAATTAAGTGTTTTAAACCTTTCATGAAGGTTGAACGAAAAGATTAAACGAGATTAAAAGACAAAGAATTTAAGCGGTAGATTACGTAACCAATATCCGGGGACCGTAGTGGCGATAAAAGAACGTGAGGGATTGCTATGATTGTGATTCGTTAGACGTTGAGTGACGAAGATAATGAATACCACTTCGATGTTATGTTGTGGTAATGAGAGAAAAGTGTAAAGCGTTTAGACGTTGTGAATGCAATATAGTTGCGATGAACGATCGGTCTTAAAATACAACAATCGGTATGGCTTCGACACTAAGAACGTGTAATGAACATGGGGTTCATGAAATGGATAACGAAAGTATTAATAAGATATGAATTATTAAGAAAGTCGTACTGTATTAAAGGTAATAAGATTAATGAAAGCTGAATGTGAGTCGATAAAGAATGAATCCTGAAGTATGGCAATTAGTTGCCAGAAAGCCGTAAGGAATAAGAAATTGATTTAACAAACATTAAGTTGAATGGTTCAGATAAGTTAAGATAAGTTTAGGTTGTGGTACAATCGTAACCTTTGATGGTTAACATATGGGAGCTGGGCTAAACAATTCCTTCAGAGAGCGAAGGTATATACAAAACTGGCAACTGATCTAACTCACTGTGATGGCAGTGTAGATGAGACGGGAACATATTTATTGGTTGTTTATGGGAAACCACTGTGACGCCCCCAAATTCAGACACTCATATCTCAAATTTGGTTCCCCACGTGCTAATACTAACATCACACTAAAATCATCAACAACAGAAATAATAAAATAATTTACATTGATATAATATAAATATTCGCATCCCAAGGTTCCGTAACCATTACTACAACAATCCAGTGACTAAACTTAAACATAATTAATCATCCTTAATACATCATAATACGCATAGAAATAATAATACTACTACTCTTAACAAACTAAGCTACTCTGTAGCCTTGACCTTCCCCTTGTCCTTTCCCGAGGTACCGCCTTGCTCTGCCTTAACTGTAATATTTTTAGGGAAGCAAGAATGAGCAATAAGTTTGCCCAGCAAGTAATATAGAAACAAGAATGAGCAGTTATAGCATTTGAATCTTCAAGGGTATAACAGTAAGTGATAGTTCAAGGATATCAAGAAATATCAAAAGTATTCAATAGGGGTCACCATAGACTGAAGGATATCAATGAAATTTCAAGATTTAATCATTTCGAGGTTCAATAAGAATGAACACTGAGCAGTCATTAAGGACTAAGAACTCTTATTAGAATTAATAGTATTATACTGCAATCCAAGATAAACGAGTACAATAGGTGATCAGCCTAAGGTACCCTAAGTTATGCATAACATTTAATCATACTTGTGTGCGCACGTCGGTTCCCCGACTATATAAAATTTCCCCTTTTTAAGAGGGTTGTTCATCTTAGTAGATTTACAAGAGTCCGCACCAAGTTAATTGGTTTGGATAGCTTTCTAACATATGATAACAGTCTAACCGAATCAAAGGTTTAGACAACTTTTATAATGTATTTAAGAACATAAAGTCTAATGCTCGTAATAATATCAAAGTAATTGATTTCCGAATACTAATAGACATTTGCTTAATATAAGTATGTTAATAATTCGGATTTATACAATATACAATGTAAAGAATTTAGATAACTTGTATTCGATATGTGAATTAATGAAAGTTAGAGAATTCACACAAAATCCAAAGTTGTGAGAGTTAGGAGACTTACCTTTAGTGTAGATTACCACTTAGAGCATAAAATCACCTCAACAAACTAGGTTATCTTATTTATGTATGTATAGGTATTCATTAGTCATATACACTTGATATACATATTCGCATACTTTCATCACACATATCTAAATTCATGTAAGCTACACACATTCAAACTCATAGATGCGTAACTCACATTGATTTTACCTTTAAAATCTTTTAGAAACATTTTTAGTTTTCTTATACTTACCTAATATGTGAAACATCACTTAAGCTACTCATACATGTTGAAACACCTTTTGGCTAAGTTTTGTTCCTTTGTTGTATTTACTCATAAATTTCCATTTTACCAAGTTAAAAGAGCTTATTATAACAACTACTAACTATAGTATTCGTTAACCACATAACATTGTCAAACAACCCCTTTAAGTTCGTACTTGCGTATTTATTTAGGAACTCTTTTAGTTCATGCTTGCATAGCTTATAAAGTGTCTAACTAGATGTGTGAACATATTGGTTATTTATAGAGGCATAAAGCATCCTATCATATTTGTTCAAAAGTTCGCAATACAAGTCGTAGAGTTTTCCATCATAATTGGTTTTTAATTATTTAAGATGTTATGACTAACAATCTATATATGCAAGGTATGTTGAGTCCACACTTCATGTGTATTTTATAAAACCAATTAAGCTATAAACATATGCTCACAAGGTTAGATTCAAAAAGGCGTAAGGTTTTATAAACATGTTTTTCGTCTTTTAACTTTTCATTTAAAAAGGTTATGATTCGACTCCAAACCTACTAAACACCTTGTAACATACATTGATACATGTTTAAGGAGTATGTATGTTCTTGAAATTAAGTGGAGTTTAAGACTTCTTGCATCAAACAAACAAACAAACAAGATTTTTTGTTGTTATTAAAGACACTTTCACGTAAATGCAAGCGTTTTGTGTTTTAGGACCTTTCCGTAAAAAATGCATGTCCCTTGCTAAAATACGAGCAGGTATCTCCTGTTCGAACTATTTTGAAATTTTCAACCCAACTCTTATCCAAGCAACAATGTAATGATGTATAATTGCTATAAATTTGCTATATAACACTCCTAGCATGATTCTAACATTCCCACACATACAAACAATTAATTTCAAGGATCAATTCAAGGTTTTTTGCCATTTTCCCAAAGTCTAACACATTTAGCAATTCTCTTCCCTACGAATTTGTTAGTTGACCATTTTACTTCGTTTAACTCTCATTGATTTCGTTTTTGACCATATTAACAATATCTAGCATCAATTGATACATTCTAGCAAGTTTCAACTACAACCATTTCAACTTAAACAAGTGTTTTCATACTTTTCTATGAACTTTGCAAAACTTGAATGTATGAACATCTAGAGGAAGGTTACCTTTTATGAAGTTGAATTGCTTCTTCTAGATTCAATTTGCAAATAATGTAAGCTTAGCCCAACCACACTCTCACACACTAGAACTTTTCTCAGAGAACTTAGCAACATGTCTGTGAATGAGAAGGGCTTTATTTATAGGCAAGCTTGTGACCAATTTGGTTTTACTCAATGAATCAAACCATTGGAATGGAGAAGAAGCTAATGGTTATGAAGGATTTGGTGGAAGAGTACTAAGTAGCCCACTCCCTTCTCCATGATTTGCTAGCTATGTGGTTGGTAATGAGGGACTAGGCCAATGGCCTATTACGTGAAGAAGAGATGGAGTGACACTTATAGGTAAGGAAACCGTACCTTACTAGGGTTAGAGTTTCGTGTTGACTGAGGAGGAGAGAAATCCGCAAAGAGTACGGTCTTGATTGAGTGGTTGAAGAGGGGAGAAGAACAGGTAAGCAATTGCTCAAGTAACACGTGGCAGAACTCTTAGGGTTCAAGAGCCTTCTTCAAAGTATTTAGTTCAGAGAGAATCAAAAGTCCCCTTCTATGTAGGTAAGGAAACCGTACCTTACTAGGGTTAGGGTTTCGTGTTGACTGAGGAGGAGAGAAATCCGCAAAGAGTACGGTCTTGATTGAGTGGTTGAAGAGGGGAGAAAAACAAGTAAGCAATTGCTCGAGTAACACATGGCAGAACTCATAGGATTCAAGAGCCTTCTTCAAAGTATTCAGTTCAGAGAGAATCAAAAGTCCCCTTCTATTGAAATGAAGGGGGGGGGGTATTTATAGAGTTTCCTGAAAAATAGTCACGTGCCTTGCACATGTCCGGGTCTTGTGCTTGGCATGTGATTTCAGTGGAAATTCCAAAAATAACCTTAATCACTTAAGTAATGCGTAAATGAGTCGTCTCCACGAGCCTTCTGCCTCGGGACACGTGGAGACTTCTCCCGATTCATTTAATTCTTTAGATCACACATGTAAGCCCTAATTTTATATTTGGGCTCACAATTGCCCCCTGCACGATCGTCACGCCTTCGGAGTGACGATCATGCAAAAATATTTTGAGTCTTTGAATCCTGATTCAACTTTTCTGAATAATCCGCGGAGCTCGATCTTGCAAGCCTCGAAAAGAAATAGAAATATTATGAGAAATAAACCTTAAGAGAACTCTCCCAAAATATCCTGAAAATCATTTATTAAATTTGTTTCCAAATATTGCTCAATCAAATTAAATCTGAAAACTTGACAATGAAGGAATTAGTTGCAACAATTAATAGTATATATAAATTATTCATAATTCGTAAATGAAGATGCATAATAGAATACTTAACAATACTTGGCAATATGCATTAATTACAAGGGTAAATGTAACAATAAAATATGCACAAGATTTTAGTTTTGTGGGTGAAAACAAGTGACATCAGTGTGAACATGACTCGTGAACTCGTTAATCTAGAGTGGGGCCTATTTCGATTTGCTTTCAACTACTGCTTATACGGATTCTTATGAATATCATCCAGCAGTCTTTCAGGTTTTGCCAAAATATAATAATTTGGACACAATAAAGGCATTTCAAAAGTCGGAAGCTGCATTTTTATTTTTGAAAAATAAATAAAACATTAGGATATATAAATATGTATTCTATTAACAAAAAAAACAGTGCTTAACACGTTGTTGTTGTTGTTGTTTTTATTTATTTATTTAATATATATATATATATATTTATTTTAAAATTGGTTCAAACTTCAAACACCCACAATTAGAATTCTAAAACAAAACAATTTCACAGAGATTGATTTTATAAAATAACAAGTTTATTAGGATACATATATTTTATTGTGTATATATAGAAAGAGAAGGGCTGAGTTTCTTCTTCGCGATTGATGGAGTAATACCATATCAATACTACTTCTAATTTTTATAATTTATTTCTAAAGAAAATAATTTCTGTTTGTCTTTAAAGCTCTACAGTGACAGGAAATGTCGCTGTAGGTGTTCTTGAGTTTCTGGGCAGTCGTTCTTCGTGGTCGAGTGACCAATTTGACCATCAAATAACTTGTTACTGGTAATGATTTTTGGTTAGATCAACTATTGGTGTTGTAGTACTCATACAATAGTACAAGCTCAAGCAATAATCAGGCTTTAATCTACATCTGACAAGAAATTATAAAGGTCCAAAGTTACTGTCAGAGCTGTTCTTGGGTTTATAGGTAACCTAAAACAGTGGTCATGGTCGGTCAACGGTTTTGTGGCTTGAATAACTTTGATTCTGAGTATTAGATGTATGCATTATTTGTTGTAACATGTAATCTATATGTCAGGGTACATATATATAACATTAACATGTACAAAACTTAAATTTAAGGTCTCTATTTATACTGGTCAAAGTATAGCTACCAACTGTTCTTCGTGTTCTTCAGTTTCTGGAAAAAACCAAGAAACTTGGTCATGCTCGGTCAACTACTTTTGACCAATAATTCAGGTAATCCTATGAGTTATTTGTTCGATTGAAGATCATAGATAATGTAGTATGTATAACAGGGTACCAGTATATAACAAAAACTTAAACAATTAACAATTAGAAGACGATTAAAAAGGTCGGTCAAACTAGTTGGTTTAACTGTTCTTGAGCTTTCTGGGCAACCCAGAAAACCAATTTCCGTGAACGGTCAACCCACTTTGACTGCTTATATCTTGGAATCTATGGTTCATATGAACCTGTTTTCTTTTCTAGATTAAATACCTACTTACAGGCTACAAATACCACTCTAGTATACTTTCTAACATCCTAATACAATATTCTAAACATCTAAACAACAAATCTAACATAAGATCAAAGAGAAATTTATGAGCTAGGGTTTGCACCTTAACTTGAGCAACTCTTGATTCTATCTTTTGATCTTGTTGCTGTTAACACCCAGGCTTGATAGGGTAGGTTTATAAGTGTATCTAGGCTTTGAGAATTCGTGAGTTTGCTCAGCCCTAAGGTTCCTATTTATAGAATTCTTCAACTTGGCTTTTTGGTCATTTTTCCACCTACTTGCCTCCATAAAGATCTGATTTGTTACTCTTCTGCTGCTTGGGAGTTTGGAAGCATGTCATGTGATGTTTTGGAACTTGAAATGGTGTCTCTCAACCTACTTGTGAGCTAGTTGATCAAATTAGTAGCTTAATTAGGTTTAAATCTTCACTAATCTTGATTAGGATTTTGTTTCTAATGATTAGGAATATTAAGTAATGTTAATTAGTACCTAATAGAAGTTTACTAACCATGATTAGGTGTTAACATAAGCTAGTTAGGTTTAGATTAGCTAATTAGGGTTTAATTTATAAACTAGGTTTAGGGTTTTGCTAATTAGGGTTAGGGTTTGTTAACCTAGGTTTACTAACCTAAATTTCTCACTAATCCTAACAAGCACGACAAAGTATTTTGTCAGTGTAAGCACGACAAAGAAACTTGTCAAAATAATTTTACCGAAAAGTCCGATTATGGAAAAATATTTTAAGCACGAGGTGTCAAGCACGATGTTTTTTGGATAAAAAATTATTTGGTCAATTTTGTAAAACCAAGTATATAATAACACGTAACACATTCAGAACAGAGAAATTTTATTTATATAACGGGATTTATATATACGAGTCTTATTAGGGTTTTGGGTTTTTACATTCACCTACACTAATAAGAATTTCGTCCTCGAAATTACAGTACATGTTAAGTAAAAAGTTGAGGATAATTCTCTCGCATTTTATCTTCAAGCTCCCATGTAGCTTCTTCAAAGTTCTGATTTCTCCATATTACTTTAACCGATGCTATCACTTTATTACGGTGGACTTGCTCTTTACGGTCGACGATCTGCACAGGTTCTTCTACATAAGAAAGATCTTCTTCGATTTGGATAGGTTCATAATTTATAACGTGTTTATAATCAGGTTTGTATGGTCGTAAAACGGACACATGAAACACATTATGAATATGGTTTAACTCAGGTGGTAGTGCTATTTCATAAGCAACTTCACCAATTCTTCTCAAAATTTCAAAAGGTCAAATGAACCTCAGACTTAGTTTTCCTTTCTTGCCAAAACGTATCTTGACTTTCCAAGGAAATACTTTCAAGAATACGTGACTTCCTACGCTAAAGTCTTGTTGTTGACGATGTGGATCAACGTATTTTCTTTGTCGATCTTGAGATGCTTGCAATCATTGACGTATGATTCTGATAGTTTCAATGGTTTGTTGAATTATTTCAGGTCCTAACATTTGTCTTTCCCCGACTTCATCCCAACACATAGGCGTTCTACATTTTCTTCCATATAAGGCTTTATAGGGTGGCATACCTATGCTAGCATGATAACTATTGTTGTAGGCGAATTCGACTAAAGGTAACTGATCTTCCCAACTTCCTTTGAAGTCTATAACACATGTTCTCAACATATCCTCTAATGTTTGTATGGTTCTCTCACTCTGTCCATCAGTTTGAGGATGATAAGCTGTACTTAATCTTAGTTGTGTTCCAAATTTTTTCTGAAAACTCTTCCAAAAATTTGATGTAAAACGTGGATCTCGGTCTGATACTATGGAAACAGGTACTCCATGCCTAGAGATAATTTCATAAATATATAATTTGGAAAGGTGATCTAGGTTATGTGTAATCTTAAAAGGTAAAGAGTGAGCGGATTTAGTTATACGGTTAACTATTACCCAAATGGCATTATTGCCTTTTTGTGTAGTTGGAAGGCCCACTACAAAGTCCATGGTTATATGTTCCCACTTCCACTCAGGAATTCGTAAGGGTTGAAGTAAACCACTTGGCTTCTGATGTTCTGCCTTAACCCTTTGACACGTGAGACATTTACTTACCCATTCAGCTATTTCCCTTTTCATATTCGACCACCAAAAGTGTCGACTTAAATCTTTGAACATTTTAGTACTGCCAGGATGTATGGCAAATTTAGAATTATGTGCTTCGTTCAAAATTTCATCTTTTAAAGCTTGATCTAATGGAACCCAGATTCTATTTTCATATCTTATTATTCCATCCGCATCTATTCAAAATTTATTATACTTGTCATGAGTTATATTAGACTTGTATTTCTTACACTCTTCATCTTTTTCCTGTATCTCTCTAACTTTATCGAGCAGAGGTGAAACTCCTTCTAAAATATACAATTTTTGGGTAGAGGTAGTTGGACATTCCACCTCAATTTTTAAATGTTCAAAATCTTTTATTAACCTATCATTGGTGGTTAACACATTCAATTTTTCATGATTTTTTCTACTTAACGCATCAGTTACAACATTTGCTTTGCTGGGATGATATAAGATTTCACAGTTAAAATTCTTTATCAGTTCTAACCATTACCTCTGTCTTAAATTTAATTCCCGTTGTGTAAAAATATATTTCAAACTTTTATGATTTGTATATATTTCACACTTTTCCCCGTATAAGTAATGTCTCAAAATTTTTAGAGCAAAAACTACTGCGGCTAACTCTAAATCATGAGTAGGATACCTCTTCTCAAAATCTTTGAGTTGTCGTGATGCATAAGCTATCACTTTACCATGTTGCATCAACACACACCCTAATCCTCTGTGTGATGCATCACTATATACTACAAGGCCTTCTGTATCATCTGATAAGGATAACACTAGAGCCATGCTCAGTCGCTTCTTCAACTTTTGGAAGCTTTCCTCACATTTATCTGTCTAGACGTATTTCACCGTTTTTGAGTTAAATTGGTTAATGGGGTTGCTATTTTTGAAAAATCTTTTATAAACCGTCGATAATAACCCGCTAAACCGAGAAAACTTCGTACTTCTGTTGGAGTTGTTGGTTATTCCCAGTTCACAACTGTTTCGATCTTAGTTGGATCTATAGATATTCCATCTTTGTCAATTACATGACCTAAAAATTGAACTCTCTTTAACCAAAATTCACACTTGGAAAACTTTGCATAAAGTTGTTCCTTTCGTAATTTCTCCAAAACGACTCTCAAGTGTTCAGCATGCTCTTCCCGTGTTCTCGAGTATACCAGGATATCATCGATAAACATTACAACAAATTTGTCCAAGCATGGTTTAAACACTCGATTCATTAAATCCATAAATTCTGCCGGTGCATTTGTTAATCCAAAAGACATTACAAGAAATTCATAATGTCCATAGCGTGTCCTAAACGATGTTTTCGGCACATCCTCATTTCTTACCTTTAATTGATGATAACCTGTTCTAAGGTCAATTTTTGAAAAATGTTCGGCCCCCTTTAATTGGTCAAACAAATCATCAATCCTTGGCAAAGGATATTTATTCTTAATAGTTAACTTATTTAACTCCCTATAGTCTATACATAGTCTCATAGTTCCATCCTTCTTCTTTACAAACAACACTGGTGTGCCCCAAGGTGAAACACTAGGTTGTATGTACTTTTTATCTAAGAGTTCCTGTAATTGAATAAGTAACTCTTTCAGTTCTATAGGTGCCATTCTGTACGGTGCCTTAGAAACTGGTGCCGCTCTTGGTGCAAGATCAATGATAAACTCAATCTCCCTATCTGGAGGCAAACCAGGTAAATCATCTGGAAATAGATCAGGAAATTCCTTAACTATAGGTATTTGATCTAGTTTTACTCCTTCTTGACGAGTATCAACTATATAGGCCAAATATCCTAAACAACCCTTTTTAAGTAATCTTTTTGTCTGAACTATAGTCAAACATCGAGATTGCTTAGGTGAACAACTACCGTTGAACACTACCTTTGACTTCGAAGCAGTCAAAAGGTTAATACATTTTTGATGACAATCAATCATCGCGTTATGATTAACTAACCAATCCATTCCTAGAATTACATCAAATTCTCCCAACTGAATTGGTATCAAATCTACCTTAAAATTATGTCCTTTTATTACCACACTACAGTTTCTGTACACAAAATGGTTTGTCTAAATTTTCACAAGGCATATTCAAGTTTGTAGAGAAATTTCTAGACACGAATGAACAGGTAGCACCAGAATCGAATAACACATATTCATTTAAAGTGTTGATAGGGATGATACCTGTCACCACGTCCTGTGAAGCAACAATATCCCTCACCGACACATTAAATGTTCTCGCGGTAGGTCGATTCTGAACCCCAACTGCATCTACTGTCGATTGATTATTCTCTGGTATTCTAACCCCTTTTCCTCCTGGTTTATGGGACAGTTCCTAGAAAAATGGTCTATTGAACCACAATTAAAACATTTATTTTTCTTTGGAAGAGGACACTGTGAAAGATAATGTCCTGACTGTCCACAATTAAAGCATTTGTTAAGTAGACACTCTCCTCTATGTTTCTTACTACACTTAGGACAAGGTTTAATATTATTATTACTAAAATTGTTATTAGTATTTCCTATCTTTTTCCCTAAGTTGTTAGAAAAAGAATTATTCCATTTACGCTTGTTATTAAACCCACCTGAACTGGGTTCTGTCTTACTTTTCCCTTTCTCACTTTGAGTCTTTTTGTCCTGATGAAACTTAGTGAGATTTTCATTCTCACTTTCAATTATAGTGGCCTTCTCTAGTATTTCAGAGAAAGTTTTGATTTGAAGCACTGATAATTTACTCCAAATCTGAGGTTTTAAACCTTCTTGGTACCTATGAGTCTTTCTAAGTTCAGTGGTTACTTGATGAGGAGCAAACTTGGATAGTTCATTAAACTTAGCTGTATACTGGGTTACAGTAAGATCTCCTTGTTTTAAGTCCAGAAATTTTATTTCCATTCGGTCTTTCAAGGATTGGGAAAAATAGTTTTCAAAGAACAACTATTTAAATCTATCCCAAGGAACAATTTTAGTTTCTACTCGACCTTTGGTTGATTCCCACCAATAATTAGCTTCACCTTTCAAGAAGAAAGTTGCAAAAGTTGTCTTCTGGTTATTACTAACATTGGTTACTAGGAAGAATTTTTCTATCTCAGAAATCCAAATCTGTGCATCTACAGGTTCTAATGTACCTTTAAATTCAGGTGGTCCAACTAATTTAAAGTCTTTAAAGGATGTATTTTGGTTTACAGGTCTGTTTATTACTCCTAACATCATATCTACTAACTGTTGAGTAGGATTATCCTCATTATTCATTTCTCTTTGGGGTCTTCTGGTTGGTGGAATGATTCTATAAAACAACAACAAAGATTCACATAAGACTTTGAATAACAACACATATTGCTTATTTTATATATATTCCAACCATCTTACAACAACTTCAAAATTTAAACATACTACTATATTACACAGTACTTATCACAATACAAACTTTGAATGCTTCTTTATTGTACTACTATAAAGCATCCAACCTCCTATGCTACTCTCTAGAATTCATTGATATCATCAAAGGAATCCTGGATCATGTGACAAACCACAGATCGATTGATGAGATAAGCAGTTTTCTTCTTCTCTACTGGATATCGAGTTACACAATGCTGTAAATCATTAAAAGTATCTCGAACTCCCAGAGATGTTTTAAGAAACCTTGACTGAATTTCCCTCCTGCTCCTATGTAAATGGTGCAGTTGTACTTTCAGTCGATGACTATGACTCCTTTCATCCATTAGCATACACTTAGCTAAATCTGCCCTAAACTTCATCTTATTGTTCCCACATTCTGTTATCTGCAGTAGTGATGCCATTGCCTCATCATGCTCATTTATTCTCATTAATTATCCAGCCACTGGATCTTCTTCTTCTTCTTCAGCATCAAGCAGTTGTTGATCATGAAGCAATTCTTCTTCTTCTGCATCACTAGCTATAAAAGACTCTATTTGTGGTGGATTGATTACTATCACTCTTTCTTCAGCATTGGAGTTGGCCATCTATAAAAGAAAACTCCATAAATACTGGTATAAAGGTTTACACCACATAATAATTTTAATGTTATATTTTATATGTCTTTTTAAAATTTTTACGGACTCGAAGACTATATACTAAGAAAACTCTTCCTTATATCTATAGCCTTAACAACTTTGATACCAAAATTGTAACACCCCCATACCTATACTCCCGTGGTATCTAGTATGGTGTTTACAGAGAATTAACATAATGCATTTAAATCTATACACCCATGGTATCTGATTAAAATATTACATTAGATAGAGGGACTATCAGATATAATTCCGATAGATTCAAGATTCACAGTATCCCATAACAGATGGTAATTCCCAAGAGAAATATTACTGTGTTTGGATACCCTCACTTGAATATATGAACTGTATCTGTGACTAGAGTCTATCTATCCGAAATTCAGAGTATCAGTAATAACATGAACAGACCATATTACTAATACCCTCACCCAGATGTATAGTCTATGTCATGCGAATATATACTATCGTATCGATAGTAACCATCTATCTGAAATTTAGTGTATTAATAACAACATGAACAGTCCATGCTATTAACACCCTCACTCAGATAAATAGTTCCCAAGGATCTCAACTAGAATAGAAGACATCTTACTTTACATCTATATATGTAAGAAAACAAGGTTGTGGAAATAAAAGATGTTATATATATCATAATATTATGATTCGATTACAAAATTCTCATAACGAGTTCTTATTACAAGGTATTCATACAGACAAGAATATAATCTAATATATGTAGGGACGCTTCCCTTTATCTACTCCAGATGTTCCAGGATTACCATCTAAAACTGCAAAGGGAATAATTTGCAAGGATGAGCTATGACATGCTCAGCAAGTTGTATATTTATAACAATATAGGATTTGAAGAATTATAACAATTCAAATTTCGACTGATAGTTGTTTCCATTTCTGGATTTCTAATTCCAACTAGTTCTGGAATTTTTATCATTTCTGTCAGTCACAAAGACTTAGAAATTTTATTCAGATGTGAGATAGGGGATCAGCCTATTCAACATCCTAGGAGTATGCATATCACCTACAGTGCTCAAAATACACTTACAATTTATTGTCAATATATTCATTGACTAAACTTTGCTCCCTTACGGGATACTCAACTTCAGTATAAGATTGTCTTACCAAAAAAATTTGGTTTGACACAACAGTTTATGCTCAATAAACAATATCATGAATAAATAATTCATTTCTTAGTCATGCTGGAACTATAGCAATAACTTTTCAATAATAGGTAATTCAATGTTGGTGTATTATATCAACAGTATATCAAGATAAAATCTTATTCAGCGAATAAACAGGGTTGATAAATTTTCCATAAGTAATAAATTGGGTATAGGAGACTTGCCTGAGCGTAGATCAGTCAAGCTATACTATTCGAACGCTAATAAGTACCTATGACATTCAAAAATATAAATCTAACACGTTAGTATTGATAACAATACTCAAATAAAACATTTATTTAATCACGGGTTAGATTTAATAGGTTTGACTTTTTAATACCTTTGATAAATGAACTAAATTTTATTTATAAAATTTAATTATATTTTAAATAATTTAATTATCCTTATAATATATTTTAGAAGATTTAAAATATTTTTAAATTATTTATTAATCCTTTAAATGATTTTTAAATCATTTATTTCTATTTATAAGTAATTTATATTTACTAAAATTTTATAAAAACATTATTTAATATTATTAAATAATTAATAATCATTTATTATGATTTTTATTTCAATAATAATATTTTTACATAATTATTTAGTATTTAAAAGTAATTATTCTAATTACTTTATTAATAAGTTAATTATAAATAATATCTAAATAAAATAAAATAATTATTATATTTTAGTAGAAATATCGGAAATAATTTATAAAAATTTAATATAATTTTTAAAGCTGTTTTTATTAATTATTTCTAATTTTTATAATTTATTTCTAAAGAAAATAATTTCATGTCTGTCGTTAAAGCTTCATGATGGACAAGGAAGTGTCGTTGTAGGTGTTCTTGAAGTTTCTTGGCGATTCGTTGGTCGTAATTCGAGTGACCGGTTTGACCATCAAATAACTCGTTACTGGTAATGATTTTTGGTTAGATCAAGTATTGGTGTTGTAGTACTCATACAATAGTACAAGCTCAAGCAATAATCAGGCTTTAATCTACATCTAACAAGAAATTATAAAGGTCCAAAGTTACTGTCAGAGATGTTCTTGGGTTTTTGGGTAACCCAGAACAGTGGTCATGGTCGGTCAACGGTTTTATGGCTTGAATAACTTTGATTCTGTGTATTAGATGTATGTATTGTTTGTTGTAACATGTAATCTATATGTCAAGGTACATATATATAACATTAACATGAACAAAACTTAAATCTAAGGTCTCTATTTATGCTGGTCAAAGTACAGCTACCAATTATTCTGTGTGTTCTTCAGTTTCTGGAAAAAACCCAAAAACTTGGTCATGCTTGGTCAACTACTTTTGACCAATAATTCCGGTAATCCTATGATCTTCAATCGAACAAATAACTGTTCTTGAGCTTTCTGGGCAACCCAGAAAACCAACTTCCGTTAACGGTCAACCCACTTTGACTGCTTATATCTTGGAATCTATGTTTCATATGAACCTGTTTTCTTTTCTAGATTAAAGAACTACTTACAGGCTACAAATACCAATTAATTAATAGACCAAATCATAAACACACATGAATCGAAAAGCCCTGACATTCGGCTGTCAGACCATTTTTTTTTTCAAAATTTCCAGATTTCATAAAACGCTTAATAAAGGCATCTAGATGTTATGAAAATGTGTTCTACCACTCTAGCGTACTTTCTAACATCCTAATACAATATTCTAAACATCTAAACAACAAATCTAACATAAGATCAAAGAGAAATTTATGAACTAGGGTTTGCACCTTAACTTGAGCAATTCTTGATTCTATCTTCTAATCTTGTTGCTGTTAACACTCAGGCTTGATATGGTAGGTTTATAAGTGTATCTAGGCTTTGAGAATTCGTGAGTTTGCTCAGCCCTAAGGTTCCTATTTATAGAATTCTTTAACTTGGCTTTTTGGTCATTTTTCCACCTACTTGCCTCCATAAATATCTGATTAGTGACTCTTCTGCTGCTTGGGAGTTTGGAAGCATGTCATGTGATGTTTTGGAACTTGAAATGGTGACTCTCAACCTACTTGTGAGCTAGTTGATCAAATTAGTAGCTTAATTAAGTTTAAATCTTCACTAAACTTGATTAGGGTTTTGTTTCTAATGATTAGGAATGTTAAGTAATGTTAATTAGTACCTAATAGAAGTTTACTAACCATGATTAGGTGTTAACATAAGCTAGTTAGGTTTATATTAGCTAATTAAGGTTTAATTTATAAACTAGGTTTAGGGTTTTTCTAATTAGGGTTAGGGTTTGTTAACCTAGGTTTACTAACCTAAATTTCTCACTAATCCTAACAAGCACGGCAAAGCGTTTTGTCAGTGTAAGCACGACAAAGAAACTTGTCAAAATAATTTTGCCGAAAAGTCTGATTATGGAAAAAAAATTTAAGCACGAGGTGTCAAGCACGACGTTTTTTGGATAAAAATTAATTTGGTCAGACCAAGTATATTATAACACGTAACACATTCAGAATAGAGATATTTTATTTATATAACGGGATTTATACATACGAGTCTTATTAGGGTTTTGGGTTTTTACAAAATCTCCCTTGTTGTAGGCTAACTCTGACGAACGTTCTGCAGACCTGAAAACTACTAAGGATATCCCCTTCATTAATGAGTGGGGAAAAGCTCCCTTCTTTGGGCCTTTTGACGATTTCTGGGAACGAACGAAGAATTTTGACCGTGCAACTTTTCATCCACCTGATAAAGGGGGTGTATTTCTATATGCTGCAGCTAGCGAAAGTGCAGATAGCTTTCCTTGCTCTGCTCACATTCTCCGCATGTGCATCGAAAAACAAGAGTACCCTTTTAGTCCCGTTCGCTTCCTGTCTGACTCATCTAGTCGCCTTCAAGGACGACAACCTTGGACCGACGAGATCCTTGGGAATTCCGATTATGTGAAGTTGCTGGACAAAGCTGGGATTCTGCGTTGTGTTCAATTATGTAGGTATCTTCGTATCCAACAGGACTATGACGCCCTTAATTTATTGATTTCACGTTCGTGCTCTTCTATATGTACATTTGTCACCGCTTGGGGGGGAGTTCACCCCTACTCTAGAGGATGTCTATGCCATTTACCAGTAATTCTTTCTTCTATTTTGTATATTCATCCTCATTCTTTTCTGGGGTTATGTATTTATTTTGAACTATATCTTGTAGCCTTCCTGCTGCTGCTTCAACTTCTTGTGGTTCATCCAGAGTGTCCTCTAGGGATACCAAATGTGTCACGTATTTGACAGAAGCTTTCAAGCGGGCTTCCAATTACACCACGAGGTTCCAAGGCAATATAATCCTTTCAGACTTTGAGACGCCCAACCATCCGAAGACTTCCTGGCTATCTTGGGTCCGTTATTTCTTTCGGGATTACAAGCCTGGCAACTGGAATAGTTCTATTTATAGAGAGTTCGTTCTTGCTCTTCATAAGGAACCTTGCCCTTTTCCTTTAGCTGCATATCTGGCTATGTGGCTGTCCCACTTTATCTTCCCCGGTTATTTCTATGGATGGTCCTCAACCGTATGTTTAGCTTAAGCGGCTTTGTTGTCTCTGGGTCCGGATGTCCTCTTCATCGCTCTCTTTTTGGGGACCTTCAGATCGTCGCTTGGATGAAATCGTCCTTGCCATGAGAGAATCTGCCGGAAGGTACCCTTTTCAGTTTCACTCATTTATTGTATTTATTATATAGATATATATTGCTTATCAATATTTCTTTCATTTATTCAGGTATGACGTGAATTGCTTCGTTCCATGCTCCTTTCTTAAGATCTTTCTCTTCGAGCACTTTTGGGGCCATTCTACATTTGTGCACTTTTCCCAGAAACGAAGGAAATATCCATCCCCTTTTTCATCGTCCAATATTGTTCCCCGCAACGCTCGCTGGATTGATCATAGGATTACTTCAGATTTGCGACTTTATATTGATAACTTTTCCTGTTTCACTGCCCGTCCGTACACCATTATTCCAGAGGGAGGTTCTCTGCCTCGTTTATATAAGAGAGACTTCCGTTATTTTTCAAATGTCAGGGAATTGACCGGTTCTTCACTTTCTTGGTTCATATTCCTCCGAGCTGCGGAACTTCCCTATCTTGTTGAGGATGATGTTCTTGGCACAGTACTTTACTCTCCTCATAGAGTCACGAGGATTTTGATTTGACGTAATCGACCTTTTCTACCGCTTCTTGCCAAAGGGATTACGAGAGTGCTCTCCTCAATTTTGTCCCCACATCATCCTCATTTGCATGGGAGTTTCCAAAACCATCTACTTCTCCTTATGACTCTCTTCATTTTGTTATACCAGATGATTCTCGGCAAGGGCGCTATATTACTTTTGAACGCAGCTACTGGCTCATCAACCTTAAAAAATGGCAGGATGATACTATGATTTGTTCGCCGCCAATTTCTCTTCCCGAACGTCTTCAATGGGCCAGAATGTTATGTTCTCCTAGAACTAATACTCGTTCGGAGCGTTGGCCAACTAGTAGTTAGCTTCTTGAGCGTAAGGCTTTAATGTCTGAGTCTCTTCCTCCTCAGTCAGCAGATCCAGACGTTCATCCCGTACAGGTCCCTACTACTTCCTTGAATCTTCCATCATGGGTTTCATCTCAAATACCTTCTCCAGTTCCTCCCCAGGGATCCTTTGCTGCCGAGGAAATCAAAGTTACTTCTTCTAAAATGAGAGCATCTGCTATTACTAACTCAGAGGTGATGCCCCCTACAGATTCTACTGTGGTTCTCACTAGTCGTTCTGTCACTAGACGAATGCCAAATGGGCAAACACTTATCTTAAATCCTTTGGCAAAGCGCCCCCTTGATAACGCTAGCTCTAGTATGCCGGAAGCTAAGGATCCAGTCAAGAAATAACGCAAACTTTTGGTAAATTTTGTAGCATTTTCATTTGTCTTTCAACCATTCATACATCTATTTTTGTCCCCCCCTTTGTCATTATTTTCTTGTTTTTCAGATTGCCGAGGCTGATGAAGAAAATGATGATGTTCTTAATGGGTTTCCTGCGGGTGCTGTAAGTGAGATGGTTGCGACTTCCACTACTTGTGGGCCTCCTCAACCTATTACTATTGCCATCGAGTCTTCTTCACCGTATGATGATCGTGTTAGTCTTGATGCTGATGATTCTTTATCTGATGTGAGTTCGGGTCATGTTGTGGGTTTTACAACTCTTTCTTCACGTCCTCTTGTAGCACCTCCTCATGAGAGTCTAGACGGTATCATTGAGGCTCTTATTTTCTCGAGGGAGAATCCATCTGAGCTTATTGCTGACATTCTACTTTCAATGGCATCTCATGACTCTTTATCCATCAGTGTGAGTATTTTCTTTAGTTGACATATACATATTTTCTTTCTTTCTCCATAATATATTATGTTTTATCATTCATTTTTTAGATTGAGAAGAAAGATTTGCCTTTATCTGTCGAGTCACTTGCTTTATTTGATGCTCTTCATCCGGGTGTCGTCACCTTGCCATCTAGTAATGACCTTGGGTATCCTCCTACTGACCAGGGCTTCAAGGATTTATCAGCAACACAACAGCCACCTGTTTCTTCATCCTTTGTTAAGGAATCATCAGCATCACATCATCCACCTGTTTCTTCATCCTTTGTCCCGGGTGATTTTATGGTGGCTTCTGAAGTGGTTCCTACTAGAGTTTCCTTCAATCCAAGTGAAGATTTAATTTCATGGAGGGGTTTTCAAATATCATCTTCCAGTCAGGAAATTCTCGATCGTCTTTTAACTCAGTTTCCACAAACACTTTACCGTCTGACTATCCGCATGGCCCCCGTCCAGACTTTCTTTTTGGATCGACTTGCTAGCCTTTTTCTTGAATTGCACAATCATTCTTTCTATTCTTTGCGAGCTAAAGACTTAGATAGATTTAGTAGTGAGCTTAATGACTTCTCCATTGTTGGCTTTGATATGTCTCCCTTTCGGGCTCAGTTGGATCTTCTTAATTCTACTTTTCAGATTGTTGCAATACGGTCAGAGGTTACTATGTATGAATGTGAGAATAACTCATTTTCAGAACAACTTTCAGATCTTGAGAAAACCGCAAACGAACTTGAGACCCAACTTCAAGGTTTAAAGTCAAATATCAAAACTTTTCAGAAGCTGAAAGCTGCTAATGTGAAGGCTCGTGACGCTGCCATTGCTAAATTAGAGGCCCTAGCTTTGCCCCCGCTTCAGTTTGATATGTCACGGCCTTTAGATCATGACTTTTTGTAGTTTTTTTTTTCTGCATCAAAAACTTATTTACATATATTCCCTTTATGAGAATAGAGTTTCTTTAGCCTTATTAATTGCCTTTAATTTGATTTTTTTAAGACTCAATGCTTAACATTGAATCTCAAATTATTCAAATTAATATTCTAACACAACAATTTGAATAATAAAAAGGCAAACATGAATTTTGTAATAAAAAAAAACACGTTTTTTTTTCCGCAAACTAGCACTTGAATCCATACTTTATAAAATCAGAAAAATATTCAAGTATAAGTGAAAGTTTGACATTTTATTGATAATCATGTTGCTTTTAACGAAAAGCATAACGTTTCAGATTTTCATAAATCTTGCTTTTATCAGAGAAAGCATAACATTCTCCACTTTTAGAGATAAAGTGTAACTTTCTTGGATTTAAGGACTTAAACTCATGTGCCTTAATTACTTTTGAAGTTAAAAGTATAACTTTTCTGTGATGACTATCTCATGTATAATATTTCTTTACCCATTTCAGGTTCAATGGGCCTGAGATAGCATCTGATCCCACACGAGATATTTTGCAATATCCGCTTTCAGAGATCTCTCGCACCCTATATGGGCCTTCCCATTTGGGGAAAAATTTGGTGGTTGGTGTTCCCCTCATGACTTGATTCGCTGTCTTGAGCACCAAGTCCCCCACCAGAATTTGTCGAGGTACCACTGCAGTATTGTATTGTTGTCGCAGTTTTTCATGGTACCGTTCTAGTTTTTCTTTAGCTTTGTCTCTGAAGTCAGCTAAGGCTTCTAGGGCAGCTGGTCGGTTCTCTTCCTCGACTAAGCTTTAGAGTCTCATCCTTGCCGAAGGGATTTCTATTTCAACAGGCAACACAGCTTCTTCACCATATACTAGCGCGTATGGGGTTTCACCTGTAGGCTTTCTTTTTGAAGTTCGGTAGGCCCATAGTGCTATTGGTAACTGTTCTGCCCATGTTTTCGGGTGATCATCAAGGGTTTTCGAGAGAATCTTGATCAAAGTTTTGTTTGTAGCCTTTACTTGTCCGTTGCCTTTCGGGTAGTAAGGAGATGATTTGTAATATTTTACCATGTATCTATCTATCAGGCTCTTAACATCCCTATTGATGAAGGGAGTTCCATTGTCTGATAAAATGACATTCGGGATCCCGAAATGACAAATAATATGCTACTTGATGAAATTTTCCACTGCTGGTCTTGTAGCCCTCTTTAAGGGTATTTCTTCCTTCTACCCACCTTGTGTACATCTCAGTGGCGGTCAAGATCCAGATGTTACCCTTTGAATTGGGATGAATAGGACCTATAAGATCCATTCCCCATGTATGAAAGGGCCATGGTGTTGCTAAAGTCCGCAAATCCACAGCAGGAGCATTAATCAAGTTTCCATGAATTTGCCAAACGTGACATTTCTTGGCAAACTCTAAGCAATCCCCTTCCATTCTAGGCCAATAGTAACCATGATCAATCAACTGTTTATACAACTTGGCTCCTCCTTGGTGTTCATCTTTATGCATTTGGTAAACCAAACTTGGGCCTCCTAATTCCAAACACCGTAAGGGCTTGCGTTAAACCCTCTTCTAAACAACTCTCCGTTTTGTAAGAAGAATCATTGTGCTTTCTTATTTATCGTGACTGCATCCTTCTTTTCGGCAGGAAGACTACCGCTTTGTAAAAACTCCATATATGGGCTTCGCCAGTCTGCTATGTCGTCGATGAAGGCACATTCCTCCTCCCTGTGGTATTCTTCGCACGAAAGACATTGTCGCAAGTGCATCCGCTTTTCTTCATTCGGGCCAATAATACCCTTTGCGTTGCAACCTTCGATACAATCCAATATCTGCTAAATCGCAGTTTTCTTCATGTACCTGATATAAAATCCTATTTGCTTCATCCTTCCCCAAGAATCTTGTCAAAACACCATATGCTTCTTTATGGTATAATACTCCTTTAATGATGTGATATTTCTGAAGCTCCACCGGTGATATGTTCCCTTCTTTTGTTTGTAATTGATGAGAGATGTCATGTCTCCAATCTTCTGTCAAATCTTTGGGGAATAATTCCAGCACCGTGGTTGGGAGGATCCTTTTGATTACCTTCACATCCAAGTCTTCTCCTTTAATATACACTCTAGATGCTACTGTGGCTAATGCATCAGGTTGTCTATTTTGTATTCTTGGCACGTACTCAATCACTACCTTCTTGAAGGCTTCCATCACTTTTTGTGCTACAGTTCGGTATGGTGCCAAGATAGGTTCCTTTACTGTGAATTGACCTCTTATTTGTTGAACTATCAGATTTTAATTGCCCTTTACTTTAAGGCATTTGGCTCCCAATTCTCTAGCCGCTAATAATCCCAATATGAATGCCTTATATTCTGCTTCATTGTTCGAGCAAGGGAAATCTCGTTTGTATAACAGGGCCACTTCATTTCCATCCTTGGTAGTTAACACCACACCTGCTCCTCCTTTTCCTTTTGCGGATGACCCGTTAAAGGCCAAGTTCCACCACTCCGAATCTTCATCCAGCATGTTAATTTTTTCTACTTCTCCCCCTGGCAGATCCTCTGAAGGAGGTTCATATTCTCCATGTGGAAACTGAGTGAGCAGGTCTGCTAATGCTTGACATCTGATTTCCTTCGGTGTTACACACTTGATGTCATATTCTGAAAGGATCATCATCCATCTTACAGGTCTTCCTACCAACGCTGGCCTAGTTAACAAGTATCCGACGGTGGGTTCTTTGTTGCAAGTTTCACTGTGTGTGCCAAAAATAATGACGATTTTTTGTGCGACAAACACCAAATGCTGCATAATGTCTCTCTAATTGTGAATACTTGGTTTCTGGTCCCCTGATTATTCGACTGATGTAGTATACATGCTTTTCTTCCCCATCTACCTCTTGTGTTATCAATCCTCCTACAGACTTTGCGGTAGATGTGATATACAGCTGCAATGGTATTCCTCTCTGTGGTACTACCATCGTCTTCACCGAGGCCAAAATTTCTTTTACTTTCATGAAGGCTTGTTGCTGGTCCTGCCTCCAGTCCCATTCTGTCTTTCCCTTTAGCAACTTTCTAAAAGGTTCCGTGACTTCTGCTAATGCTGGCATGAATCTCCGCATGTAAGAGACTTTCCCTAGAAAGCTCTTTAACTGTTTCTGCGTTTTTGGTGGGGGCATATCTGTAATAGCTTTTGCCTTGTTTGGGTCTACTTCCAAACCTCTGTTGTGTACCAAGAAGCCCAAAAATTTTCCAGCTGTTATCCCAAAGGCACACTTTTTCGTGTTCATCTTTAACTTATACCTGCGACAACGTTCAAACACCTTTCTTAAATCCTCTACGTGGGTTGTCTCCTTTTTAGATTTCACTACTATGTCATCCACATAGTCTTCTACAATGTCATGAAAGATGGCATGCATTGCCCTTTCGTAAGTTGCTCCCGCGTTCTTCAACCCGAATGTAATTACTACATAGTAGAAATTCCCAAACAGGGTATGGAAGGCTGTCATCTCCGCATCCTCCACGGACATTTTTATTTGATTATAGCCTACGAACCCATCCATGAATCACATCATCTCATGATTTGCTGTTGTGTCCACCAAAGTGTCTATATTGGGTAGCAGATACATGTCCTTTGGGCATGCCTTGTTCAAGTCTCTGAAATCCACGCATATTCGTAACTGCCCATTAGATTTCTTACTGGTACTATGCTGGATAACCATACTAGATGTTGAATTGGTTTGATGAATCCTACATCTAACAACTTCTTTATCTCTTCTTTTATTTGTGTTTCAACTTCGTGCATAGTGTGAGGCGCTTCATTTCATCGGGTTTAGCTCCCGGGCTTACGTTCGATTATGTTCTACCAACTCCTTGTCAATCCGTGCATCTCATTATAGTTCCAAGCAAACACATCCCCATATACTCTCGTAGTAGCTTCACCAGCTTCTTCCTTTTGGTCATGCTCACCTCCTTGTTAATATAAGTCAGCCCAGCTGTTCCTTCTCCTCATTGCATGATCAACTTCCTCCAATTCATTCTGTTGAGGTTTTGGCCGGTCTTCGAAACATTTCGGAGCTGGTTCTACCTTCTGCTATACGATTTCTTCCTTTTTGTTGCTACTGGAGTGGGGGGCCTCTTCTGAGCCCCCAAGTTTCAGTGTACCTTTGAGCTCCTCCCCCTTCCACCGTCATAAGCGAAACACTATCTTTCCATCGGGTTTGATTACTCTTTCCCACTTTGTCTTATGTTCTTCTTTTCTTTTATTTACTTTTGTCGCTTCCGATCAATGTCTGTTTAGCATTGATTATGTTTCGCATCCTAGTTTGTCGCCTTTAGATTGGTCTTTTTTTCTTCTTTCTACATCTACTAATATAGGTTTCTTATTTTTGAAACATTCGCCTTATTCTAAAGTCTGCTTCTTTTCCTTTTTCACAGGTACAAACTTATCCTCCTATACATCTTCCCAGCTTGCTAGCTTCAAAGAATCAGGCTTGGCAATATGGTTTTCTCCTTCTTCGACGACATCATCGAAGAAAGTTGCTTCAGTGATATGTGCCTCCTCCGGCCCAAAAGGGTTCCTTGTTGCTGGTACCTTAACCTCCTTGCCTTTTTAAATTGCCTTCATGCACTGGTGAAAAACTGATGGTACCACCCCGTAATCATTCTGCCAAGCTCTTCCTAGCAACACATGATATGCCGCGTCAACCTCTGCTACATGGAACATCACAGGTCCTCGGATCTTCCCCACTTGCATATCAACCTTGATATATCCGAGGGTTCTCGTGCTTTGATTAGCAAACCCCGTGTTTTTTTTCTTTTCCTTCACGATCTTCTTCTTTGGCATACCTAAATGTTTAAAGACAGTGTAGGGCATGATATTTACAGACGCTTCATTATCGATGAATGCTCTCCGCACTTCTATGCTATTAATTATTGCTGTCACATATAGTGGTCTATTATGTGGATATCTCACCTCTCTATTAGCCTTAGAGAAAATGATTTTGTTCTCTTCCTCCTCCACCGTCTTCATAAACCCTTTGCTGATTTCCATACAAGTCTCTTGTGCCTCGGCAGCTTTGATGATTGACTTGGTCGCTTCTATCCTTGCTTCCTTGGTCAATCCGATCTGATTGAAAAATTTCCTGTTCATTAATGCGGTCACCTACAGACCTGGATCAGAATTGTCCTTCATCATTCCTGTGTTCTCCATCATCTTCACTTCTCTTCCCTCTAGTGATTTATTATGAGTAATAGTGTTGCACGTTTCTTTCCCCTTATGGTTAGGAAGTGGCTTGTCCAATACGTTGTTTCCTCCTTCCAGTTCAATTTCTCCTACCGCCAATTTCTCATGGTAGATCCTTCGTAGACTATAACAATCCATAGTGGAGTGTCCGGCGTACTGGTGGTATACACAGAAGTCTGGTCTCCTCTTTATTTCTTTTGTTATAACAAATCTGGGCCTTGTAGGATTTACAACTCCATGTTCTGCCCATTGCTCGTACAAATCCCTAAATGCCTTCTCACCACACGTAATAGCCCTTGGGATTGGCAATCTCGAAAACTTTTCTCCTAGTTTTCCATGGTTCCTTTCATTCTTTCCACTCTTTTCCCTTTTGACCCCTTGTGGCTTTTGCTGAGAATCTGCCAAAGCCACAATAGCAATTCTTTTTCCCTTCCACGTAACAGTCGCATGGCTTGCGGGCAAAGTCATAATTCCTCCCAAGTCTTGTGCAAATGTTGAGAGTGTTGCAAAGGAATCACATGCTTTAGTGACCAAGTGGGGCTTAAAGGTATCAATGGAACCATTGTTGCATATGCTCACTAAATTCTTCTCCTCAATCGCTTCCCACATTTTTTGCTTTCGAGCCTCGAATCATCTCACGTAATCGGCAAACTCCTCATTTGTCTTTTGTTTGAATCTCATTAACTCCACGATGGTCACCTGTTTCTGCATATAAAAAAACTTCTTAAAAAATTGTAACTTCAAATCGTCCCAATCTTGGACTGAGCCTTTCTCTAGATTATAGTACCAACTGAAGGCACTATCTATCAATGTTTTACTGAACTCATGAAGCAAAAGGTTGTGGTTGATTACTTCATCATAACCAACCATGGAGACATTGATTCTACAAACCTGGCTATATGTTCTCTCGCATTCCCTTTCTCTCCATCAGACTTTTGGAAATTGTATGGTGCTCAATATATACCTCATTGGGTAAGGTCGTGTCCCAGATATGTGTTCGGGTATGGTGGAGTGTAGTCCAATTTCGATGGTCCGCTGTCATGTCTCTCTGAGTTGATTGATTACGCAAGCATATCATCCTTTGTCACATACCGACTTGTTGTATGGACTTTCGAGAGGGTTGTAATGTATTGTATTGTTTGGCAAGTGTATATATGGTAAGGAGATCTACTGGTGTACACTTGCATCATTCAAAGCTTGCAATGCTCGTACTTGTTGGCTTGTTTGTTGGGCGTGGCTTGGTATAGTCGGTATCTGCACTTGTGAAAATGATGGGAATGTGGTGGGAATAACGACTGGTTGAGGCTGGCTTGTTTGCACTCTGGGTTGTGGTACATCACCACTGGTTTGGGGCTCTAAATGGATTATTGGAATCGGCTAACTGTCCGTTGCTGGAGGCACATTCTGATTGTCCTTGTTGATATTCGATCCTGCTCGTTCTACCTGCGAACTTCCTGGAAACATAGCTTTGAAGGTTGGAATCTGGATTAACTGCTGACGAAAATTTCCCATCTCTTCTTGTTGCTTCCGCATTTCTGACATCATTGCCATCATCATCCCTTGTCCTTCTCTTGCCTCCTTTAAGGCCTTGAACATCTCCAACTGCACAACATTCGTGGTTATTCGTTCTCCACTTGCTTCCTCGCCTTGTCTTCCTATGCCCATCTGCCTGTCATTGGTTTGTTGTTGATCAGCCATATGTGGTGATGTTGAACTTCCTTCAGAAGCGTCTTCTACGAGGGGTTTATCGAGATCCAGATTCGTGCCTTGAAAATGTTGATTTTTCTGCCTCGAAACCGGATTCGGAGAAGTAATGCTAGGTGTCGGTGAAACTCTTCCTATAGTTCTCCCACTTCGAGTCGTGGGCATACCCTTCATGAATTCTACACCTCCCCAGCAGAGTCGCCAAATAAATGAAGGTAAGGAAACCGTACCTTACTAGGGTTAGGGTTTCGTGTTGACTGAGGAGGAGAGAAATCCGCAAAGAGTACGGTCTTGATTGGGTGGTTGAAGAGGGGAGAAGAACAGGTAAGCAATTGCTCGAGTAACACGTGGCAGAACTCTTAGGATTCAAGAGCCTTCTTCAAAGTCTTCAGTTCAGAGAGAATCAAAAGTCCCCTTCTATGTAGGTAAAGAAACCGTACCTTACTAGGGTTAGGGTTTCGTGTTGATTGAGGAGGAGAGAAATCCGCAAAGAGTACGGTCTTGATTGAGTGGTTAAAGAGGGGAGAAGAACAGGTAAGCAATTGCTCGAGTAACACGTGGCAGAACTCTTAGGATTCAAGAGCCTTCTTCAAAGTCTTCTGTTCAGAGAGAATCAAAAGTCCCCTTCTATTGAAATGAAGGGGGGTATTTATAGAGTTTCCTGGAAAATAGTCACGTGCCTTGCATATGTCTGGGTCTTGTGCTTGGAATGTGATGTCAGAGGAAATTCTAAAAATACCATTAATCACTTAAGTAATGCCTAAATCATCATGTCCTTCTAGCCACCAATCCAATCCCTCAATCAATTCCGAAATTAGTCGTCTCCACGAGCCTTCTGCCTCGGGACACGTGGAGACTTCTCCCGATTCATTTAATTCTTTAGATCACACGTAAGCCCTAATTTTATATTTGGGCTCACAACACTCATATTGGGACACTACCAATTCTCAGCATTTTATCAGCACACTTAGATTTATTTTACCCTTTGTTCACAATTAATCATACATATCCATCCACTTATTAATCACACATACAATCATATAATCCATGTGCATTGATTTATTTTAATTAATATTTATTCTAGACTAGGATATAATTTAATTGTGTACCAATGTTACTTATTATTTATTATTAATTTAATCAAAGTTACTCTCTCTCTCATAGGTTTAAAATACCCATTTAATTACTCCCACACACATCCAAATGTCACATAAGACTTTTTCATACAACTTGGTTAATTACCTAAGTCAAGCTTACTTTTATCACATAGTCTTATATAATAATTATTTTCATTTCAATGCCACACCTCACTTTATATTAAATAAAAAACCTTATTATATATGATTTCTCTTTACATACTATTATTCATGATAATTAATGAATATCAAATAAATCAACCTCATTATGTAATTATTTATTTATTAGTAATACTAATTAATTTCTTCATTAGTTAAATTAGTATTTTCTCATTTCATCACCTTGCCACACTAGGCATAACTCCACAAGTTTAAACTAAGCTTCTCATTACTTTTGCTTCATTGTTTAATTATCATTGGCTTAATCAATTAAAATGCTTATCACAACACATATCGATGCTATATATATTTATATTCAAATAAATATGCTAACAAATCTTTATTCTCAATATTATAATTTATCAAAATTCGCGGGTATTACATCCTCCCCCCCCCCCTTATAAAAAATCCATCCTCAGAATTGTACAAGGTCACTCAAATAAATGGGGATAATCCCTTCGCATCTTATCCTCTAATTCCCACGTGGCCTCTTCGGTATCGAGGTTTCGCCAAACCACCTTTACAGAAGATATAATTTTATTCCTCAATGTTTGCTCCTTTCTATCTAGTATTCGAATAGGAGTTTCCTCATACGTTAAATTTTTCTCTACTTGAATAGGCTCATAGGAGATCACGTGTATATAGTTGGGCTTGTAAAGACGTAACACCGAAATGTGAAACACGTTGTGGATGTGTTCCAATTCAGGTGGTAATGCAACTTTGTATGCCACTTTGCCCACTCGTTTCAAAATTTTGAACGGTCCTATGAATCTCGGACTCAATTTCCCTTTCTTTCCGAATCTGATCTTTCCCTTCCAGGGAGAGACTTTCAAAAACACAAAACTTCCGACTTCAAAGTCTTGGCTCTGATGATGCAAATCGGAGTAATTCTTTTGGCGATCTTGAGCTGCTACCAATCTGGCCCTTATTGTTGTTACCACATCAGCCATTTGTTGAACTAATTCCGGTCCCAAAAGTCGTCGTTCTCTGACTTCGTCCTAACATAACGGTGTTCTACACTTTCTCTTGTAAAGAGCTTCATATGGTAGCATACCAATACTCGCATGATAGCTATTATTGTAACCGAATTCTACCAATAGTAAATGGTCATCCCAATTCCCTTTGAAGTCCATCACACAAGCTCTAAGCATGTCCTCCAACGTTTGTATGGTTTGTTCACTTTGTCCGTCGGTTTGAGGGTGATAAGCAGTACTTAATCTCAACTGAGTTCCCATTCAATCTTGCAAACTTTTCCAGAATTTTGACGTGAAACGCGGATCTCGATCAGAGACAATCGACACTGGCACTCCATGTCGTGACACGATTTCTTTTACATATAAATTTGCTAATTGGTTCAAACTGAATCGAATCTTGATGGGTATAAAATGAGCTGTCTTTGTTAGTCGGTCCACGATAACCCAAATGGCATCATAACCCTTCTGTGTGATCGGAAGTCCAACCACGAAGTCCATGGTAATATGCTCCCATTTCCATTCTGGTATTTCCAGTGGTTGAAGTAGTCCACTAGGCCTTTGATGTTCTTCTTTGACCCTTTGACAAGTAAGACATCTACTAACGCATTCTGCAACTTCTCTTTTCAAAATAGGCCACCAAAAGTGATGTCGAAGATCCCGGTACATCTTTGTGCCTCCTGGATAAAAAGAGTACGTGGTATTATGTGCTTCGTGCAAGATTTCCTCTCTCAGTTCGGTTATAGCTGGAACCCATACTCGGCCCTCAAATCTTAATATACCATCCTTATCTACTTTGAACTTTTCATCCTTATTTTCTACTATTCTCTTCCTTATCTTCTCACATTCTTCATCTTTCTCTTGTGCTTCTTTTACTCTGTCCAGTAACGTCGGGTGAGCTTCCATCACGAATAATTTTCCTCCTGCTTCTTTTGGTTCTTCCACCTCTATTTCCAACTTTTCCATTTCTCTTATTAATTCTTCTTGAGTTGTCAGCTTGAATAACTTCTCCCTTCTTTTTCTGCTTAAAGCGTCGGCTACTACATTTGCTTTTCCCGGGTGATAAAGAATTTCGCAGTCGTAATCCTTGATTAATTCCAACCACCTTCTTTGTTGAATATTCAACTCCCTCTATGTGAAGATATATTTCAAACTCTTGTGGTCTGTGTATATCTCACATTTTTCTCCATACAAATAATGCCTCCAAATTTTCAAAGCAAATACTACCGCTGCTAACTCCAAGTCATGGGTAGGGTATCACTTTTCGAAATCCTTCAACTATCGTGACGCATACGCAATGAACTTGCCATGTTGCATTAGCACACAACCAAGTCCTCTATGCGATACATCACTATATACTACAAATCCTCCTGTATCATCCGGTAATGATAATATAGGCGTTTCACTCAACCTTCTCTTTAATTCTTGAAAACTCTCCTCGCATTTATCTGTCCACACGAACTTCACCGTCATACTCGTTAGATTGGTCAGCAGGGTTGCTATCTTAGAAAAATCTTGGATAAATCTTCGATAGTACCCATCTATACCTAAGAAACTTCTTACTTCTGTTGGCGTCCTTGGTTGTTCTCAGTTACTTACCGCCTCCACTTTTGCAGGATCCACAGAAATTCCATGTTGATCTATCACGTGTCCTAAAAACATAACCTTCTCTATCCAAAATTCACATTTCGAAAATTTAGTGTACATCTTTTCCCTTTGCAAGGCTTCCAATACCATCTTCAGGTGTTCGGCGTGTTCTTCCCTAGTTTTTGAATAAATCAAAATGTCGTCAATAAACACTACTACAAACTTATTTAGGTATGGCTTGAAAACTCAGTTCATCAAGTCCATGAATGCTGCCGGAGAATTAGTTAACCCAAATGACATCACTAGAAATTCGTAATGTCCATATCGTGTTCGAAACGCCGTCTTTGGTATGTCCTCCTCTCGCATTTTCAACTGATGATAACCCGTTCGTAAGTCTATCTTGTTAAAACACTTCGGTCCCTTTAATTGATCAAAAAGGTCATCTATCTTTGGCAATGGATATCTATTCTTAATCGTCACTCGGTTCAACTCCAGATAGTTGATACAGAGCCTCATCGATCCATCCTTTTTCTTTACAAATAACACCGGTGCTCCCCAAGGAGACACACTTGGCCGAATGTAACACTTATCTAGCAATTCTTACAGTTGTATCATCAATTCCTTCATTTCCACTGGCACCATACGATATGGGGCTTTTGAAATCGGTGCCGTTCTTGGTGCTAAGTCTATTACTAATTAGATTTCTCTGTCTGGCGGAAGACCAGGCAGATCGTTTGGAAACACATCTTGAAAATCTTTGACTATCGATATATTCTTCATTTCTAATCCCTTTTTCTGAGTATATACTATATAGGCCAAATAACCTACACATCCTTTCTTTAACAATTTCTTGGCCTGCATCATCGTAAGGCAACACGATTGCTTGAGCGATGAGCTACCATAAAACACTACCTTAGACCGATTTGAAGTTCGAAGGTTCACACTCTTCTCTTGACAATTGATTATTGCGGCGTGGCTGGATAACCAATCCATTCCTAATATCACATCAACTTCTCCCAATCTAATCAGAATTAAGTCTACCTTTAGTTCGTTCCCTCTAATGTTTGCACAACAGTTCCGGTAAACAAACTCTACGGGGATTATTTCCTTATTTGCAACCTCTATATAAAATGAATTTTCTAAGCATTCATGGGGTATGTTTAGTTGCTTAACAAATTCTTCAGACGCAAAGGAATAGGTAGCGCTCGAATCAAATAATATATATGCATTTATATTATTGATTGGGAGAATACCTGACACCACATCCTTTGTCGTCACTGCGTCCTGGACAGTCATGTTAAAGGTTCGGGCAGTCGGTCGGTTGGATTGCGTTGGTCCACTGATCATCAGCTTGCTGCCCCCTCCTTGTTGGATGCTTCCTCCGTTGCTCCCCTTCTTTGGGCAATCCTTGATTTGATGCTCAGTTGAGCCACAAGCGAAACATCCCTTGATCTTTTTCGGTTTTGGGCAGTTAGGTGAAATGTGCCCTTCCGGCATGAACAGTAAGAGACGTTGCGTCCCTTCTAGCACTCCCCTTGATGGTTCCTCCCACATTTTGAGCAAGCTTCAGTTCTTTTCTTAAACCCTCCTTGATAACCCTTTCACTGACTGATGATTCGATTGTTGGTATTGTTGTTGTTATTGTTGTGGTTATCCTATTTCCTCTTTCCCAGATGGCTTCCACCACTACTACTCCCTCCACGAGTTTCTCCCACAACATTCTTATTTTTCTTCTCCTTGTTGTATTGGCTCAATGCCTCGCTACCTCCCTCAGCAATTATCGCCTTCTCTAACAATATGGCGAACAAGTCGATTTGAAGGACTGACACCTTGTTGAACAACCAAGGTTTTAGTCCTAGTTCGAAGCGTCGGGCTTTCCTTTCTTCGGTGTCGACTTGAAGTGTTGAAAATCGTGCGAGTTCATTGAACTTCGCCGCATACTGCACCACCGTCATCTCCCCTTGCTTCAGTTCCAGAAATTTTACCTCCATCCTATTTTTCATGCTATTGGGGAAGTAATTCTCGAAGAACAAAGTCTTAAACCTTTCCCAGGGTATAGTTCCTTCTCCCGCCCTCTACTGATTTGCTTCACCAGTAGTTTGCTTCACCCCTCATCATATATGTAGCGAACACAGTTTTCTGGTCTTCACCCACACGAGCAATGGCGAAGGCTTTCTCCATTTCCTTGATCCACGTTTGCGCTACGATAGGATCGGTAGTACCCACAAATTTCGGAGGTACTACGCTCTTAAAGTCCTTGAAGTTTGTGACCGGAGCTACTTGGGGATTGGGTGGTACTGGTTCGTTTCTTCCCCTAAGAGCTTCTCCTAACAAGTCAACAAGCCTCTGTATCGGATCCACTGGTCCTTTTTCATCATTAACTGATTCTTCTGGTGCAGTTATTCTTTGTCTGGGCGGCATGTTTCTGCATCACACAATTTTCATTTTATTATCTAGTTATATTACTTAGACATTTCTCAATTAGAAAAAATTTATAACACGTTTCAGAAATAAGATCATTTATATTCATATGCCAAATCATTACATCACATGTTTATCTCTAGCATACTTCTATAATTGACACAACATATCCCCTAATATTACAAAAGACAGGGACAACACCAACATACTACCCCTCTAATATTTTTCAAAAGTTGGGGTTTACTACCATCTCACATCTTACATAAAAAGACTGAGATTTCACAACACACATAATAAAAATATTACAACTACTAAAATTTAACACCTAGACTCAATCCAACATCCCGCGCTCCACAGCGCTCTGGTACTCTCTCTGGGAAATGTGCACCACCAAATCACAGCTTATGGTGTGTCGAGTTTTTCCCTGCTCTGCCGGGTAATGATTTACTCCATCAATCAACCTTCCCATGGCCGTGCGTAGAGCATAGCCCATATTGTTCATCTTCCTCCTTTTGCATCTCACTTCATCCTCTAGATCGTTAGCCCTATCATTGGCTCCTTCCCACTTCTCCTCAAAGTGGATCCTATCCATTACTTCCATTTCTAACTGAGTACGAAGAGCTTCCTTCTCAGCCTTCTCACTAAGTTCCCTCTGCTCAGACTCATCTAGTTTCCCTGCCAGCTCCACATTCCTAGCCACCGACCTATGAAATAAGGTTCCCAACTGGATCCCTACCTCCCTGCGTTGAGCAATTTTCACCTCCATCTCTTGTATAGCTAACTTCCTCTGATGGTCCTCGTCCCTCAATTTCTGGAACTCAGACTCCCTCTCCCTAGCCTCAGTCTCTAGCTCTTCCACTCTACTTCCTAACTCTAGAATCTGCTCCTCATATTCTCCCAACATCCGATCCTCGAAAGTAGTCTAGTCGGAGTCCTCCATAGGCTCATCCCCCATAGGCTCCTCCTCCATAGGCTCCTTCTCCGGATCAGACTCCTCGGGCAGAGGCTCCATCTCATCATCCTCATCATCATCATCGATAGGGCCATTGCTGACACGGGCTCTGCTATCAATGGTGACTCAAATACCACGTGTATATCACGCAGCTCCTCTTCTATTACTCGGCTATGTCCCCCCCATGTCAGTCATCCTACAATCACCAACATAAGAGAAAACAAACAACAACTCCATTAGAATGTTAAATAGCATAAGTTCATTGTATATAATGAAGTTATATTCTATAACACACTAAGTCACTCTCTATGAAAACTCTATATAAGTTTCATCACTCTCTATCTTCTAAGTTCTCCTAAGTTGTAATCTAAGGACTCTCGCTCCTAAGGTTTATAACTATTTCTTTGATACCAACCTGTGACGCCCCCAAATTCAGACACTCGTATCTCGAATTCGGTTCGCCACGTGCTAATACTAACATCACACTAAAATCATCAACAACAGAAATAATAGAATAATTTACATTAATATAATATAAATATTCGCGTCCCAAGGTTCCGTAACCATTACTACAACAATCCAGTGACTAAACTTAAACATAATTAATCATCCTTAATACATCATAATACGCATAGAAATAATAATACTATAACTCTTAAAGAACTAATCTACTCTGTAGCCTTGCCCTTCCCCTTGTCCTTTCCCAAGGTACCGCCTTGCTCTGCCTTAACTGTAATGTTTTTAGGGTAGCAAGAATGAGCAACAAGTTTGCCCAGCAAGTAATATAGTAACAAGAATGAGCAGTTATAGCATTTGAATCTTCAAGGGTATAACAATAAGTGATAGTTCAAGGATATCAAGAAATATCAAAAGTATTCTGTGACAACCCGAGAATTTTGAATATTTTTAAATTTTTTATTAATTGATTTAAGGTTCAACATTAGAACCTAGACAGAAAATAAGTTTATGCATTCGATATTTTTAAGAAGGAATTTTGAGGATTTCAAAATTCTGTGAAGCATTTAAGTGAATTATTCAGGATTAAGGAAAACGTGATTATGTTTTGTGTATATGTGTACAATATGTGGTTAAGGGTCAAGGGTTGACCAGATAAACGATATCTGTAACAAACCCTAAGTATATATTAAGAATGTCAACGTTCGTTTAGAAAACCCTAGCGATTAACAAGAAACCCTAAAACCGGTTCTGGAAACCCTAATTTCAGTTCCGGGTATTCGAAACCCTAATTCGAATATTGAAAACCCTAATCTGGGAGCTTAAATGATTATTATATTGCTTAAGTGTTATTAATTAAATTATTAATTAGGGTAAAGCTTAATTATTTAGCAAACCCTAATTTCAAATTTTTAAACCCTAATTTCGGGATTAAGAAACCTAATTTATAATTAGGGAAAACCTAAGTATTAATTTAATACTTTTAATGTTAATTAGAAAATATTAATTCTAATTTTCAAGTTATAGTAATTACAAAATCCTAATCTATTTAGGTAATCTAATTGCTTAATTAGCGATTGTAATAAGTGTGACAAACGAGAGATTTTGTAATTTAATTCTTAATATTTATTGAATTAAATAAATATTTTTGATAAATTAATTATTAGATTAAATAATTAATTGATGCAATTGTGATAGATTAATTTAATTATATGTGTTATATTTATTAAATTAATGTGAAGAATAATTATTATTCAAGTATGTATTTATGTGAGCTTATTGAATTAAATGAAATATTTAATAAGCATAATGCTATTTTTATTAATGTAATAGTTAATTAGATATTTAATAATTTGATATTATTAATAAATGAGAATTTAATTATTTGACTATGTGAATTAATGAGAAATTATTATATGTTATTTAATTAAATTAAATAATATATTTGAGTTATTGTATAATTGGGAGTGACACGATTTAAACTATAGTATAAGAGAATCATTAAATTAAATGGTTTTGAAATCTATTCTTGCTAGCCAAACAAGGCTCTAAAGGGAGTTGATTGCAGTTACCCATGATTGGGTTAACTGACCATTATGCGCGTCAGTTGCTTTATTATATTAAACGTATCATTTTCTTTCTTTTTATTTTTAAGTCTGAAAACAGAGAGGGAGAGAGAGTTTGAGAAATTGTCAAATAGAAATTGTGAGATTGAGAGAAATTGTGAGTGTGTAATCAATAAGTATTTGTGAAAAGATCATCTTTGATCATCTCTACTAATCTATACTCTACAATCTGGGTAATCTTTTCCTTCCCAAATTCTAAATTTATGTGGTTTGAGTTTTTATATAAAAAAAAAATGGCTCTCAAGTTTATTGTAAAGTCTCTGTAATTGGGAAAGAGTATGATTATGAGTTTGTATATGTGTTAAATGTTACCATATCGTATTTGATTATATATATTTTATAAACCATATCATCTGTTTCATGAAAATACATCGTATATGATTGCTTCAAAATTATAGAGTATGGGTTATGGCCATATGGATTTATACGTGATTTTAATATGTCAAACATAAATGTTTTTGTAAAATTTCCACTCTTATTTGATTATGCATGTTGATACAAAGTGACCAAACCTTAAATGAACGGAGTCGGTGTTATAACGAATCCGTAGTATTAATTTTCATGATTTATGTTAAAAACCTTCAAGAACATCAAGAACAGTGAAAATTTCATATTTTAATTATGTAATTATGTGTTTTAATGGATTAAAATCATTATATAAATGTTGGGTAGTGATTATGTTTGAATTCTAACATGTGGGTATGTTAAATTAGTGAAATTAATGATCATGGAATGTTTATTTTGCTGAACTCTGTGTTCTTCGCTAACTGAGAATCAGAATCTGGAGTTTCGCGCCGCGACGCCAACTCCAGAAATGAAGTCTCGCGCTGCAGCGCCACCGCGCCGTAGAGCCAAGTCTCAAGTCGCAACGCCAAGACCTAGTATAAAAGTGGCGCCGTAGCGCCACTCTCCAGAATGTTCAGAAATGAATTTTTTTTAAAATGTTTAAGTCTAACAATGTGGTATTAATCTAATTTAATAAACATAGAAATATGTTAGAAGTATAATGAGATGTTAAAATAAATGCTTAACATGTAAATAACATAATTACATGTGGACTGATTTATTAAATGCATAGTTAGCTTTTTATTCGTAAAGTATTTATTATGTGACAATAAGCGTGATAATTTGACTAAGTATAGTCATAACCAAAGTTAGACAAAAAGAATGAAGTTACTATGATTAGTTAAATTATAATTAACTGGTATTGTGAATGTAAATGGTATGTAGGATTAAATTCAAGGAACGTGTTTAATTAAAGTATAATCTACGCACGAGGCAAGTTTTCTAACCCTACTTGTTATCATAGTTCAAGTTTATTATTTACCTCGAGTAAATTCTCATTACTATATATTATTCAAGTTCAAATTGTTATATTAAAGATTGATTATCTTTTCAAAGTATGAATCTGTTATACAATAATTGTTCTATTGTATACTTCTTGAGATTATTATTCAATTTGAATATCATTATTGTTGAACTTTGTTAGACTAGTGAACCCTTATTTGATTCAACTAGTCCATAGTTGATGAATGTTCTAAATTTCAGAAACCTTATTGATTTATCCAAACCAAACTTCCTTTGATGCGGACTCTAATGTCAAACTGAGATGAACAACCCTGTATAGGGATTACTTATGCGTTAGCGTTAAGATATTGTGCACAGTATGGTACTAAGGGCTGATCCCCGAAGTACGAGTAGAAAAGTCCATAGTCTTAGGACTGTTAAAAGTTTCAAGTATAACCCTTGTTAACCTAGGACAAAGTTCAAGGTCTTATGACCCTCAAAAATCTTTTGATTCTTGTTATTCATGTTTGATTCAAAAGTTGAGCTTTTATTTCAGAAGTCTTTGATTCACTCGAATGTTATTATACATTATTATTTCATTATTTTACTTGTGGGCAATAGTGCTCACTCTTGCGTAATAATAACATTGCAGTTAAGAACGAAAGGTCCGACGAGCCTTCTACTAGCAAAGGCAAGGGCAAGATTAACAAGTGATGAAGATTTGTTGTTTTATATGAGGATGTATTTCTATTTAAGACTTAAGTTAATGATGTTGTTTAAGACTTACTTGTTTATGTTTCCGCACAGATATTTAAGGTTAGTATGACCTGTGATTATGTTTATTATTCAGATGTTGTAACCCCATAAGGGGAAGATTTATTTCTATCTATTGCATGGTTTGCATTTTTTATGGGTAGATTGATAGATGATATTTGTACAGTGAATACCAAATCCCGTGAAATTGAAGTACCTGGATTTAGGGGTGTCACAATTAGGAAATGCTAATCTTAATTAACAAGATTTAAGTAATGATTAAGAAATTTTAATATAATTAAAAAATTCTAATTATAATTTAGAAATATTGATTTTCTATTTTTAAAACCTAAATTAAAAATTTTAGAAAATTAAATTGTAAGCCCTAAGGGTTTCAAACCCTAAACCCTAAGATTTTCCAAACCCTAATCTAAACCCTAAACCCTAAGGGTTTGGCCATTTACTAGAATTCCATTAAAATTAAATGCAAAAAAACGAAAATACCCTTTTGTGCATTATTTGAGCTAGCTTGAAAATCTTTGTATATTTGTGGTAGGTAACCAACCATGTGGACTTTTTGACTTCAAATGTGCAGCAAAATTCGTCCAAGTGATTAGCCATGTGCTATATATAATAATAATATATATAGATTAAAGAGAGAGAAATGCATGTATTTGGCTCATTTGATATCTAATTCTCCCACCACTCTCTCTCTCTCTCTTCACATTCGAAAATAACAAGTATATCAGTCCCTAAAACAACCACTAGCAACCATAAGATCAGATTGCAGAGCTAGATCAAAGATTGAAATCAAGAAGGTATAAACCCTAAAGTTAGTGTTTATGTGTTTAGATGTTTGCTAGAAGATGTTTCATAATGATCTATGATGATCTATCATGGATCCATAGCATTAAAGTGGGTAAAAATGGTGTTTTTCAAAATCTGTCCAAGAACACAAAAGGTGACTTGACAATCGAATGTCAGTGTCCTTAGATTCGTTTCTGGTTTTCCGTTTTGTTGTTTTAAAGTTGAAATAGGTAGCTTGTCATGTGTTATTTGATCTGGAAGTGGAATCACAACCATTATAGGTCTAGATCGTGAGTTATTAACGGTCAGAGTGAGTTGACCGACGTTGACCGGATGATTTCTGGGTAACCCAGAAATCCTAAACCTGCGTCTGACAAGGTTTTGTTAGCCCCCGATCTATCAGTTTTTAAGTATTTTGATGTTGTGTTTGTAACTAACTTGTAGCCTCGTAGATCTACTATAAATGTATGTCTTTAGATCCTTTATACCATCAACTGAGAAAATCTAGTGGACGGTCAAACTAGACCAGTTGGTCACGATTGCAGTTTCTGGAATTTCCAGAAACCGGAAGAACAACTCCTCTGACAGGGTTTGACCAGATCACAGCTTACGAGTCTGTTATATTTGGACTGAGCTCATGATATTTATGTGTTCTATTACATATGTACTACATTTATGAACTAAGAGATCGACTAGTTAATGACCAGAACCATAAGATTTGTGAGGCACAAAGTGGTCACTCGATACTGACTGGATTTCTGGGTACCCAGAAATCCCAGGAACACTCTGACAATAACTTTACAAGCTTAGATCTCTTTGTTTGTTTGTTGTATGACCAAGGTTCTGATTGGGTTTTGTAGTGTTACATGTCCACTACACGAACATAGTCTAAGTTAGCCCAAATCATATCTAGACTGAGAATTATTCACGGTCAAACCGTGACCCTTGAGAATTGGCATGTCAGTGTTCTTGAGGCTCAAGAACACCAACAACGACGAATTTGTTGCCTAAAGCCCATATAGCGACACTTAATTTCGAAAATTAATTATTTTAATTAAATAAATTGAAATAAATAGATTTTAATTATTAAAAATACAAAATAAATTCTGAAAAATTATTTTAAAGTCTAAAAAATAGTTTTTATTTATTTTGAGTATATTTCATAAATATTTAATATTTTTGGAATATAAATGGTATTTAATTTATTTAATTATAATATTAAATAAATTATTTAAAAATGATTTTAATACATGAAAAATCATGATTTTAATACATGAAAAATTATGATATAAGAAAATATTTAAAGATATTTTCAAAGTGACTTTTAATATTTTGTGATGAATTTCATTAATTAATCAATATTAATGATAATTAGTTTATTTAATAAATATATTAAATAAAATAAGGAAAAATAGAATTAATGATTTAGAAATTATATAAAAATGATTTAAGTGATATAAAAATATTTTAAGTTATAACCTATAACTTTTGATATTTTGTCATGAAAATATTAATATTTTAATATTAATAGAAATTATCGGATAATGAATATTAATTGTTTAAAAATCATATAAAGGTGATTTTAAGGTATTAAAAATACTTTGATATATTATAATATTATGACATGTATTTCACTAATATTTGATAATAAATAAATATTAATGATAAATGAATTATTTGGTATTTAATTCGTATAAATACGTTGTTAATGATTGAAAAGTTTTGATAAATAGTAATAATTATTTAAAAATTATTACGAGCTTACGAAAAATATTTCGACTGATATTAAAATTATTTAAGTTAATTTATAAGTGTTTAGTCAGAGTTTAATTGAACTTAGACTCGATAAAAGTCCGACTAGACCGTCGGGATGTTAGAATTTGGTCGGATTCAACTCGGACTTAAATAGTCTGACTTGATGCTAAGTTTTATGTATTGAATAGACTGATAGGGTTATGTGTTATGTGTTATGTGTTTAGGTTATTTATTCTATATATATATATATATATATATATTATAGTATTATATTTTGATGATATCATTCTAATATTGGAGATCTATATTACTAATATTAGGTCTTGGATAAAGCGATATAAATTGCGTGAGTGGTAATCAACCAGTCGCCTGCAAGTTTGTTTTTACTTAACTCTACTAAGAGTTGTTTCATTCTTGATAAGCTTATGGTTAATCATTCTTTGGTTGCCATGAATTGTACTCGTACATATTGCATGTATAAGTCGGTATGAAAGGGTGATCACCTTCATTACCAGTTGGTTCAGATATATTTGTTCATGTTATATACTTGTTCAGTCAAAATTTTGTTCCTGCTAGTTCACAATTATATTGTTGAATTATAGCCAGCTTATTATTCAGACTCTTTCAATCATGATATATCGTTATATTATTGAATTTAAACTTTCTGGGCAATCTTATGCTCACCCTTGCTATATCATGATAAATATTGCAGATTAAGACGAACGCGTCGGATACAAGGAAAGGTTAAAGACAGTTCCAACTTTAGCTTACGTGTGTAGTTAGAATTGTAATAGTAATGTATATAATGTTATTGTAAGTCAAGTAAGTTATGAAATGTGTATTAAGTTAAGGTTACTCGACCTTGGGGAATAGTGTGAAAAATGTATTGTATAAACTATTTATGTTTATATCTTCCGCAAATAATAAGAGTTGTATAGAAGGATCGAACCGGATCCGCGGTGATTCGGGACCTCGAATTCGGGGCCCTCACATATTCACCATAGACTGAAGGATATCAATGAAATTTCAATATTTAATTATTTCGAGGTTCAATAAGAATGAACACTGAGTAGTCATTAAGGACTAAGAACTCTTACTAGAATTAACAGTATTATACTGCAATCCAAGATAAACGAGTACAACAGGTGATCAGCCTAAGGTACCCTACGTTATGCATAATATTTAATCATACTTGTGTGCGCACGTCGGTTCCCCGACTATATAAAATTTCCCCTTTTTAAGAGGGTTGTTCATCTGAGTTGATTTACAAGAGTCCACACCAAGTCAATTGGTTTGGATAGCTTTTTAACGTATGATAACAGTCTAACCGAATCAAAGGTTTAGACAACTTTTATAATGTATTTAAGAACAATAAGTCTAATGCTCGCAATAATGTCAAAGTAATTGATTTTCGAATAGTAATAGACATTTGATTAATATAAGTATGTTAATAATTCAGATTTATACAATATACAATGTAAAGAATTTAGATAACTTGTATTCGATATGTGAATCAATGAAAGTTAGAGAATTCGCACAAAATCCAAAGTTGTGAGAGTTAGGTGACTTGCCTTTAGTGTTGATTACCACTTATAGCGTAAAATCACCTCAACAAACTAGGTTATCCTATTTATGTATGTATAGGTATTCATTAGTCATATACACTTGATATACATATTCGCATACTTTCATCACACATATCTAAATTTATGTAAGCTACACACATTCAAACTCATAGATGCGTAACTCACATTGATTTTACCTTTAAAATCTTTTAGAAACATTTTTAGTTTTCTTATACTTACCTCATATGTGAAACATCACTTAAGCTACTCATACATGTTGAAGCACTTTAGGCTAAGTTTTGTTCCTTTGTTGTATTTACTCATAAATTTCCATTTTACCAAGTTAAAAGAGCTTATTATAACAACTACTAACTATAGTATTCGTTAACCACGTAACATTGTCAAACAACCCCTTTAAGTTCATACTTGCGTATTTATTTAGGAACTCTTTTAGTTCATGCTTGCATAGTTTATAAAGTGTCTAACTAGATGTGTGAACATATTTGTAAGACCCCAAATTTTATGAAATCAAAGTATTCAGTTTTTCTATTTAATAAATGGTTAAATTGATAAAAGATTAAAGTTAAGGGTGATATATGAAATTTTTCAAAATACGCAAGTGGTTATAAAATATTCATTTATCGGGGTATTCGTTTGGTCATGGAATATTCTTTCTGTCGAGGAATATTCGTACGACAGCGCAGCTATTTGTGGGCCCTATAACGAAATAACTGTCAGATGAAGAAAACGATAAATTTAAGTTTTTACAAATAACGACGTAGTTGTTACCGTTAACATTGTTGGAATACCCGGTGGTTAAAATACAGTAATACGTGTGGTTGCATAGTAGCACACGGTTTTGCACAGTATTTTTCAATTATTGATCCTTATATAAGAAGGCACTACTCAATAATTGTTATAGTAGTTACTGTTCAATATTTTATTGATTCAATAATTGATGCGTTGATATTTTATATTATTGTTGTTTCAATAATTGTCACTGCACAGTATCTCCATTATCAAATCAATAATTCATATTATTTGAATAATATTATTAAATAGCATTATTGGCAATGTCTAGAAAGTTCTGTCAAGGAGAGGTTTGGTCACCTAATTGCGCGCTAGTAAGGAGAAATCCTTATCGGAAAGCCCCCTCTTTCCTGGGAACGGCCTAGTTGTCATAATTGTGATTCTGTAATATTATTTATGAATAATTAATTATTGATTTATATGATAAGGAAACATTTATTTGATGTGGATATAAATGATGGATTTATTTATGTGGTTATAAATGAAGGAATTAATGTTGAGGTATTTTATCAGTATTTTTGTCGGAATGAAGGTATTAAAAATTAAACTAGTGTTTTTAAGATATATTACGTGAGTTATAATTTTTAATCCGACCGTTGGATCGTTGTAATTTTTGGATATGTTATACATATATAAGTTGAGTATATGTCCACAAATTTTGAACCGTTAAAAATGAACGTATGATTTGTTATGAATTTTAAGAGGTGAATGGTTCAGAAATTGTTGAAGTATCCGAATTTATCATTTTGGTGGAAAATTCTAGAATTGAGTGGGCCCCACTTGTGATTGGTGAAGAAATGTGCTGAATTTTATTTCAAATGTGGTGGGTGAGAATAGTAGCAGGTAAAGCCATCAGGTTGCAGGTCAAGTCTGCTAAAATTTTCCTATAAATAGAGGGCTAAGTTAGAATTGAAAATCACACCAGAAACATAAGCTTTCTCTCTTTCTCTCTCTAGATTATTGAGTGTATTTTGTGAGTATTTAGATACTTGGTGAGTTGATATTCATCGGTGCAAGTTTCCTTCAGCGTCATATCTGATATCCAGTCAGAAGTGCTGCTCTTTTGAGGTAAGGGATAGTAAGAGATTTTAAGGGTTATTATATTTTTCAGTTCGTACTTCTTCTGACCTTCAGAAAATTCTAGAAAAATTTGAAATAATATGTTGATGAGTTTTATTGATTGTGTACAAAAATGGTGATTTTTGGATGTATAGATTAAGAGTTATGAATTTTATGAGAAAAGACTATTTTAAAAGTAACCGCTTATAACTCCTTGTGTTTAACTCCAAAATTGATGAAATTGTTATTGGGAGTACATGTATATGATAGAAGTATACTATGTAAATTTCGGAATTTTTGGATAAAAGTACAATTTATGATAAATGTCTAAATATTCGGCAGTTTTGGTCATATGAAAAAATAGTAAATGAATTTTAAAAATTCTGAGAATAATATATGTTCAATATGGGACTATATTCTGCTAAATCCCAAAAAAGAAATAGTTTTGGAACTGATTTGGTATTTTTCATGAAAATGGACTAGTTATGAATAAATGAATTAAATATGTTATGTGAAGGAAGAAAATTGGAAAATATGATTTTATGGCTTGAGAATCCTATATGAGGTATATGCAGATTTTTGATGATGATTTTGGTTATTGGTGATGAAATCTTATGAGTTTGGCATTTTAGGATGATTAAATGCATTATTTAGTAATGTGTTAACAATTAAAATAAATTGTTTATAAGTTTAAGAAATGTTATTCTTTCAATATTATTATACCGAAATATTGGTATGGATTTTATTATGGAATTTCTACCTTTTTGAGTCGGGGTTACTATTCACAAGTTACTATTCACGAGTTACTATTCATGAGTTACTATTCACGAGTTACTATTCATAGGTACTATTCACGACAAAGTTGGTTTCTTTTTATGACCAAATTATCGTTGATTTATGAATATTGTTCTTAAGATTAAATGTAGTTGTTGATCATATTATTTTTTATTATCATATATAACATTTTTATAACCCTGATGTTGAAATTCTCTTTCACTTGAGTATAAAGATGGGTAGATTATTGGTATGATCATGACTAGGGTTCTCTTTGGCCAGTAGTGAAAAGTTAAATTGTGACTGGTATGATCATGACCATTGAATTTATAATTGAATATCTTTAGCTTAAGTGCAAAGGTGAATTGATCAACATAGTTATAATTATTGTTTATATAAATTACGAAATGAATATATATTTCTTTGAGATATTAATATATTTGGCACTGTAATGAAAATATGGCTGTTGATGAATATATTTGGCACTGTAGTGCAAATATGAATGTTGAGGAATATCTTTGGCCCAGTAGTGCAAAGATGAACTCATTAATGAATATCTTTTGCCCGTAGTGCAAAGATGACTGTTATTGAATATCTTTGGCGATTAGTGCGAAGATGAAGCGTGGATGATTATCTTTGGCCGCATCGCAAAGATGAATTTATTAGTATGATTATGAACAAGAAGCGTGATTTGGTATAACCATGATCTTTGATGTTCGAGTAAAGACATGTGATAAAAATTATATTAAATCACAGGTACGAAGAGGAATTTAGAATTACAATTATGATTATGAGATATTCATATAATTGTGGAAAAGAACCATTGATTGATGTTTGAGGATAAAACATTGTTGGTGGACTTTTAACATGGAGAAGATAATAGATTGTATTGTTTATTTGACTCTTCTAATGGATTGCTCGTTCACCGCAACTATGGTCAAAATTTTATCATCTACCATATATGTTCTAAATCTCGATTTGTTATTGATGAAGGCTATTGATAATTTAATTATCTTTAGTCATGATATTCTTTCTTGAGCTAGTTGTGCTCACCCCTTTTTTGCTTCACAATTCCTTTCAAGTAATAAAAGTGTATTTGGGTCGAGCCAGGGGTAACAAAGGAATAGAGCGGTGGTCTCTAGGCTGTGGAGTTCTCCTAAAGCAGTATAGACAAGTGTGTTGTATACATCTTTTAGTAGTTATATTTGGTGAATCATATAGGGAGAGGCGAACCCAACGTTGGAAGAGTGTTTTGCCACTATCATACAAGATGTCTAATGACATACAACCTCGTGTCATCATAAGACAGGGTTGTGCTCATCCACTTCTTTGAGTATATTTCTGAGCACTACCTATATAATCTTGGTGTTTGTTTGAAGTATAATTCTCAATTTGAGACAGTGGAGATAATGATAAATCAAGAGAAGACTCACCATTGGGAAGAATATGATAGTAATCTTCTCGTTTTTCTTTGGGGTCTATTGGGTCAACCAAGGATAATTCTTTGGCCATATGATATATATCATAACCTAGAAGCATGGCCTCCCATGTACGAAGGTTTCCTTGAGCACTTCCCAAAGATTTTAGTTTCTAAAACTGTTTTTGACTATACCTTTATGTAAGGTGTCATTGTGAGGTGCTGTCTACGGTTGGGACATGTGTCACATTTGGTATACATTTGTATCCAAACTCACATTATATGTGTTGTTGTATTTTGCACGATAATTGTTGTAATAAAGTTGTAGTTGTTTTCTGTACCATGTATTTGGCGACACAGAATGGGTTGGATGGAATGGACCTATTTTGGGGTTGTCACAATATTGGTTATTTCTAGAGGCATAAAGCATCCTATCATATTTGTTCAAAAGGTCGTAATATAAGTCGTAGAGTTTTCCATCTTAATTGGTTTTCAATTATTTAAGATGGTATGACTAACAATCTATATATGCAAGGTATGTTGAGTCCACACTTCATGTGTATTTTACAAAACCAATTAAGCCATAAACATATGCTCACAAGGTTAGATTCAAAAAGTCGTAAGGTTTTATAAACATGTTTTTCGTCTTTTAACTTTTCATTTAAAAAGGTTATGATTCGACTCCAAACCTACTAAACACCTTGTAACATACATTGATACATGTTTAAAGCGTATGTATGTTCTTAAAATTAAGTGGAGTTTAAGACTTCTTGCATCAAACAAACAAACAAGATTTTTTTTGTTACAGCACCCCCGCCAAGGCGGGCATTTGTACTTCAGGACCCCTTGCCAGGGCGGGCATGTCCCTTGCTAAAACACGAGCAGGTATCTCCTGTTCGGACTATTTTGAAATTTTCAACCCAACTCTTATCCAAGCAACAATGTAATGATGTATAATTGCTATAAATTTGCTATATAACACTCCTAGCATGCTTCTAACATTCCCACACATACAAACAATTAATTTCAAGGATCAATTTAAGGTTTTTTTGCCATTTTTCCAAAGTTTAACACATTTAGCAATTCTCTTCCCTACAAATTCATTACTTGACCATTTTACTTCGTTTAACTCTCATTGATTTCATTTTTGACCATATTAACAATATCTAGCATCAATTAATACATTCTAGCAAGTTTCAACTACAACCATTTCAACTTAAACAAGTGTTTTCATACTTTTCTATGAACTTTGAAAAACTTGAATGTATGAACATCTAGAGGAAGGTTATCTTTTCTGAAGTTGAATTGCTTCTTCTAGCTTTAATTTGCAAATAATGTAAGCTTAGCCCAACTACACTCTCACACACTAGAACTTTTCTCAAAGAACTTAGCAACATGTCTGTGAATGAGAAGGGCTTTATTTATAGGCAAGCTTGTGACCAATTTGGTTTTACTCAATGAATCAAACCATTGGAATGGAGAATAGGCTAATGGTTATGAAGGATTTGGTGGAAGAGTACTAAGTAGCCCACTCCTCTCTCCATGATTTGCTAGCTATGTGGTTGGTACTGAGGGACTAGGCCAATGGCCTATTACGTGAAGAATTGATGGAGTGACACTCATATTGGGACACCACCAATTCTCAACATTTTATTAGCACACTTATATTTTTTTTACCCTTTGTTCACAATTAATCATACACATCCATCCACTTATTAATCACACATACAATCATATAATCCATGTGCATTGATTTATTTCAATTAATATTTATTCTAGACTAGGATATAATTTAATTGTGTACCAATGTTACTTATTATTTATTATTAATTTAATCAAAGTTACTCTCTCTCATAAGTTTAAAATATCCATTTAATTACTCCCACACACATCAAAATGTCACATGAGACTTTTTCATACAACTTGGTTAATTACTTAAGTCAAGCTTTCTTTTATCACATAGTCTTATATAATAATTATTTTCATTTCAATGCCACACCTCACTTTATATTAAATAAAAACCTTATTATATATGATTTCTCTTTACATACTATTATTCATGATAATTAATGAATAACAAATAAATCAACCTCATTATGTAATTATTTATTTATTAGTAATACTAATTAATTTCTTCATTAGTTAAATTAGTATTTTCTCATTTCATCATCTTGCTACACTAGGCATAACTCCACAAGTTTAAACTAAGCTTCTCATTACTTTTGTTTCATTCTTTAATTATCACTGACTTAATCAATTAAAATGCTTATCAAAAAACATATCGATGCTATATATATTTATATTCAAATAAATATGCAAACAAATCTTTATTATCAATATTATAATTTATCAAAATTTGCGGGTATTACAACCACTCAGAGTACCATATGGACTACTAGCAGAGAAGCGATGTGTGCTGAGTCCTATAGAAGTTATAAGAAGAAGATAAGAATATAAATAATCCAAGATGATGAACGTTTTGAGTAAGACATCTGCGTATGCCATGAAGCCGTAAACTAGTAAAGGAAGTTAGTCGCGTAAACTGATATTGCAATAACGCGAACCCTAAGAAATAAAGCTAAGTAAACCAATGCGTAAGTTCAATATATGACTAGTTGGTGTTTATGTTTTCTCCTTATGTGTTTTATAGGAATTGAAATGAGCAGTTCAGCGTGTGCTGTAGTTGGGCGTAAGGCAAGTTTCCTAACTTCTTTCATATTATATGAATGCTAGTTTCTTAAACTTCTCAGATGTTGGAATTAAGAAGTTTTGTCTATGTGCGAATGTGTGATATTTTTACAAGGTGGTAGAATGTATGAGGCCTTGAGCCACAATTTGAACACTTCGGTGTTTCTATGATATGCACTGTTCTGTGATTTAGCTGTTCAATACAAGTATGTTTTGTTTATACATGAACCGTTATTGTTAAGTCTGTGCTAATGATTCTAGCCAGACAGGATGTGTATAAAAAAGGTAGAGGAATGAAAGTATTTAAAAATGAAAGTGATTGATGTTTTAAGATGATAGGAATGGAGATTATTCCTATTATTCAAGCTGTTTCATAACCTTTGTTCGGTTATAGAAGTTCTAAAGAAATGTTTTAATTCAGAAGTTATTTGTTCAACTGTTATGACTTGCTAGGCAATTGTATGCTCACACTTGCTTTAAATGAAAAACAATTTTCAGTGAACAAAGTTAGAAGAACTTAAGGATTCCGTAAAGATCAAACTGACGGTATCCAGATGAAGTACCATTCAGAAGGTGAATGAGCGAGAAGATCAAATGAAGACTTATAATGTAGAAAGATAAAAAACTGAACTATAGACTAGTTAAATGAACTATTATGTATCCTTGGTGGCGGATAAAAGTCACTCTTGTAAGATGAAATGAATAATGTATTTATTATTATTTGTAATGAAAAAGGTTATAAGGTTTTCAGAACCTAGGGTATGAGAGTGTATGTTGTTATATTTCAGTATATAATGATGTATGTTGAATGAATGAAGTACTCGTGATGTACGGAATTCATGTGCGAAGATAGATCAGATTTCGGGGCGTTACAAGTTGGTATCAGAGCTGATAGGTTATAAACCTTAGGTAAGAGTACCTAAGACTATAATCGTTGAGAGAATGATAAGAAGACCACCACGTGATCATAGTGAATCATAGTAACAGATGAGCTATTAAACGATGAATGATTTATAGCAAATGCTATGAATGAAGGGTACTACGAAGTAGTACGGGAATAAGATCTTAGATTAAGTTGTGAAGGATAGTATATGAATTAAAGAAAATTTTTATTAAGTAAAGAGAGATTTAGGAGTTGTACAATTTCAATTGAAGACTCATATCAGCAGCTGAGTTGTATGATTCCTTGTATGGGCGTGGAAATTGTACGTGGTTGTAGAACCACTTAGCTTCTTATGCGATAGAGTTGTTAAGTTGAACAATTCTTTGTATGGGCGGAGAATTGTTCTTGGTGTAACAACCGCTTAGCTTCTTATATCGGTCTGTAGCTGAGTTGACCAATTTTCTGTATGGGCAGGGAATTGTGTTTGGTTCTACAATCACTTATCTTCTGGTAGTGATAATCATTGGGATTGGTCGCGCTATCAAGAAGTATATGATGAGAAGGTGAATGTTTTCTCATGTATATACTTGGTAGGTAGAGGACGATAAGGTGGGTGCGAGTTCTTGAAACTCATACTTATGGTAAGTTCGTGACTCATAATAATATGGTATGTTTTTGAACGTCTCAGCGAATGGACGCCTATGGTCTGTCTGGATGTTCTTAAACTCATATTATTGTGGAAAGTTCCTGAACTCATAATGTGTGGAAAGTTGATGGACTGTACTAAGGTATAGGAATGTTTAGACTGAAAATGAGTTGTTTTCAGTAGGCTTAGTATTGAAGGTGCTAGAGAAGATTAAGTATTGTCGCAGTAAGACAATGAAGGAAGATGGACAAATAGGATATTCCAAGTCATCTAGCTATGCTAGATTTTGAACTTTATCGAACTCATGATGATATGTACATTTTGAAAAGGAAAGAATTGGTTCAACTTTTGGAACCAACGGATTCTAAAAGAACTATTCTTGGTATTTCTATGCTAATTGCTTCGGCTAGACAAAAATTGATTTGAAATATCAAAATGAATTTTATATCATCCGTGCATTTGATGCAAGGATGGTAAACGTATGGAGTTATTAATGCAATTGAACCTGGTGTTGGATGTGATCTTAGGATCAACAACCTGCTATGGTATTATGTATAATGACGAAGTCACAAACTGACGAAGTCCTCAACCTATTGTGAAAAGTACGGTATCATGACGTCATAAACCATTTTGATGTATTGCGAAAAGAATTTAAAGAAGTAGTCGACGTCAATTGAGTTGACTAAACGAAGGTTTCACGTTGAAATCCAATTTATTGGTATGGTCTAAGCTACTTGATTTAGCTAGACAAATGGTATGTAATTGAGCTTTCTTTGAGAACTTGTGCCAAACCAAATTGTTTTGGTGTGAAATCTAATGATTTAGTCTGAGGAGAACATGGAAGAGGTAGTTATTTTCTTTATGATTGTAAATTGACCGTTAAAGAAGGGCTTACGACGAAATGTTGTTTAACCTAGTAAGAGTTCATGGTCGATTTGACCCCTCAGCAAAAGTATGAAACGTTTTAAGAGGAAATTTTATATTCCTCATTATTCCTTCGGCTTCATGATTCTTGATAGGTTATGGGGTTAGGAATAAGGAAAAGACAAGAACTCCGTTGAAGGGAAGTTGAGAAGAAGAGTAGGCTAAAATTTTGAGGACGAAATTCTGTGAAGAAGGGGTGAATGTGATGACCCGGGTAAGGGTGTGGTTTTAAGAAATTTCGAGGACGGAATTTTTATAAGGAGGGAAGAGTGTGACGACCCGGAAATTCGGGTTATCAAAAATTTAGGTTTTAAGAATTAGTTATTAATAAAACTAAATTTTTTATTAATACTATTCTGTGCTATGTGTTTATTAATCGTTCTAGAACCTAGGATGATTATAAGTCCGGAGTATTCTGGCTACGAGCTAGATTGAATGAATAAGAATTTTCAAGACTGAAAAAAAATTTCCGGGAACAAAATATTTTTGGTGAAAAAGACGAAATAGACACTATTCACTTGACGAAACTCTAAGGGTTAGGGTTTGAATAACCTAGGCTGTTCCAAGAGTTCGGTATGCCGAAATGACATTCCGTCGAAAGATTTGACGATAATATGTTGTGAAAAGTTAAGTAAGTCAATAAAAGTTTTTCTCGAAAAGCGTGCAGAAATCGGACGATATAAAAATGACGAAAAGTACTGCTATGTACTTTTCACTTGTTTAGCTCTGTTAGGGTAAAATGTGAAGGAAAACGCTTAACGTCGAAAAGTATTTTTCAGTTTTTCAAAGATCCGAAGAATACATAAAAATCAGTCGGTAAAGGAAACACGAAATATCCAAAAATATTTGGATTCCGGGAATCGCAGTTTTCGAACTGTCGGATGAAAACTGAAAGACAGAAGCACGAAGCTTCCAAGGGAAGCTACGTGAATAGTAAGGAGGTGTAGTAAAGAGGTGGGAATAGTAAGGAGGTGTGAATAGTAAGGAGGTTGGGGGGGGGGGGAAATGACTAAAATACCCCTAGCTCGGAAATTCTATAAATAGGAAGCTAAATTCAATTTTTTTGGGATTTTGAAAATCCTACAACATAGAGAGAGAGAGAGAGAGAGATCAGATGGGAAGGAGAAGGAGGAGGAAGAGCTTGTTCATGTGCAAACTTTGTCCGACGGGAGAAGATTAAAGGAGAACGGTAATCCGGAACCTAATCTCTTTTAATTTTTCTTAAAGTTTTAATGTTTAAAAACATAACTTAATAGAATTAAGAAGTAAAAGAAGATTGAAATGATTTCATATGGTTGAAATCATAAGAAAATGAAGAAATAAGAATTTAAAGTTTAGTAAATAAAGTTCTTAAGGAATTATAAGATTTGTAATGAATTAGAACGATCTGAGTGGATTATATGAATAAGTATATGAAATAAGTAAGGAAAGATGTTCTATAACATCAAATTCCAATAAAAAGTAAAATCGTAATCCAAAATATCGATTAAAATGAAGAACGAATGAAGAACACGCGAAGAACATGAAGAACGTTGTTGATGGACAAATTTAAAACCATAATAGGATAATTTTTGTTGATGGATAAGTTTAAAACCATCGCATATAAGTTAGATGTCTATTTCTTGGTTAGGAACGGTAGAAACGTTCATGAAGAATGGATTAAAACTTAGCTATAACGAAGTTATGACGAAAATTTCGTAAAAGAAAAGCGAGAATTAGAAAGTTAGTAAATGAACTCAAGTTGGTAGGGTTTCATAAGAAAGTAAGAGAACATAGAAATCATGAGTCGTGGACTCAAGAACGATCAAGTTCCGAGTTCGGATGACAAAATTACGGACGAACAAACGAAGAGCGTTAAAAACATAAAATGAACGAAGGGTGAAGATTAAGCCAATCGAAGGGCACATTAACGGATTCAGAACAAAGTTCTGTTCTAAGTGTATTAAAGTACGTAAGATAAAGAAGAGAATGGCTTTGGAACAACCTCGTTCTGAGTTATAACGAAGGAGTTATGGATCGGGAAGTAAGCATCTCAAACTTGATTCAAGACTTAGAGAAGTTTCTAGGGTTTAGGCTCGGCGCAGTCCGGCTGATGATCTTCAGGAATGGCGCCATGCAATACGAACTCGACCATAAACTTGAGAGGAGAGTGGCGTTGTACGAGAGATAACAAATGGTTTGGTCTTGCCGCAAAATACTGGACCAAAGGAAGAAAGGTGAAGTACTGGAAATGCAGTATAAGGTAAAGTAAAAGGGCACGCAGTCTTGGCTGCGCGCCGGTCTTGAAGCAAGGCCCATTGAGGAGAGTATAACTACTCAACTCCTGGGGGAAGTGTACTGATAGATAAAGAACATAATGTTCAACTAATGTAACACTTAATTAAGTATTTTAAACCTTTAATGAATGTTGAACGAAAAGATTAAACGAGATTAAAAGACAGAGAATTGAAGCGATAGATTACGTAACCGATATCAGGGGACCGTAGTCGCGATAAACGAACGTGAGGGATTGCTATGATTGTGATTCCTTAGATGTTGAGTGACGAAGATAATGAATAACACTTCGATGTTATGTTGTGGTAATGAGAGATAAGTGTAAAGCATTTAGACACTATGAACGCAACATAGTTGCGATGAACGATCGGTCTTAACATACAACGATCGGTATGGCTTCGACACTAAGAACGTGTAATGAACATGGGGTTCATGTAAGGGATAACAAAAGTATTAATAAGATATGAATTATCAAGAAAGCCGTAATGAATTAAAGGTAATAAGATTAATGAAAGCCGAAAGTGAGTCGATAAGGAATGAATCCTAAAGTATGACAATTAGTTGCCAGAAAGCCGTAAGGAATAAGAAATTGATTTAATGAACATTAAGTTGAATGGTTCAGATAAGTTAAGATAAGTTTAGATTGTGGTACAATCGTAACCGGTGATGGTTGACATATAGGAGCTGGGCTAAACAATTCCTTCAGAGAGTGAAGGTATATACAAAACTGGCAACCGATCTAACTCACTGTGATGGCAGTGTAGATGAGACGAGAACTTGTTTGTTGTTTTTTTGTGGGAAACCACTCAGAGTACCAAATGGACTACTAGCAGAGAAGCGATGTGTGCTGAGTCCTATAGAAGTTATAAGAAGAAGATAAGAATATAAATCATCCAAGATGATGAATGTTTTGAGTAAGACATCTCCGTATGTCATGAAGCAGTAAACTGGTAAAGGAAGTTAGTCGCGTAAACTGATATTGCAAGAATGCGAACCCTAAGAAGTAAAGCTAAGTAAACCAATGCGTAAGTTCAATATATGACTAATTGGTGTTTATGTTTTCTCCTTATGTATTTTATAGGAATTGAAATGAGCAGTTCAATGTATGTTGTAGCTGGCAGTAAGGCAAGTTTCCTAACTTCATTCATATTATATGAATGTTAGTTTCTTAAACATCTCAGATGTTGGAATTAAGAAGTTTTGTCTATGTGCGAATGTGTGATATTTGTACAAGGTGGTAGAATGTATGAGGCCTTGAGCCACCATTTGAAAACTTCGGTGTTTCTATGATATGCACTGTTCTGTGATTGAGCTGTTCAATACAAGTATGTTCTGTTTATACATGAACCGTTATTGTTAAGTTTGTGCTAATGATTCGAGCCAGACAGGATGTGTATGAAAAAGGTAGAGGAATGAAGTATTTAAAAATGAAAGTGATTGATGTTTTAAGATGATAGGAATCGAGACTATTCCTATTATTCAAGCTGCTTCATAACCTTTGTTCGGTTATAGAAGTTCAAAAGAAATATTTTAATTCTAAAGTTGTTTGTTCAACTATTATGACTTGCTGGGCAATTGAATTCTCACACTTGCTTTAAATGAAAAACAATTTTCAGCGAAAAAAGTTAGAAGAACTTAAGGATCCTGTAAAGATCAAGCTGACGGTATCCAGATGAAGTATCATTCAGAAGGTGAATGAGAGAGAAGATCAAATGAAGACTTGTAATGTAGAAAGATAAAAAACTGAACTATAGACAAGTTTAATGAACTATTATGTATCCTTGGTGGCGGATAAAAGTCACTCTTGTAAGATGAAATGAATAATATATTTATTATTATTTGTAATGAAAAAGGTTATAAGGTTTCCAGAACCTAGGGTATGAGAGTGTATATTGTTATATTTCAGTATATAATGATGTATGTTGGATGAATGAATTACTCGTGACGTACGGAATCCAGGTGTGAAGATATATCGGATTTCGGGGCGTTACAAGATATGCATCAGAATCGTAGAGTTTGGTTATCTGAAGGATGAAGCATTGGCAACGGTTCAATCTAAAGATTGATATTTGAACAGAGCTTTTTAAGAGCATCAATGCAAAAGAACAACCTCTGATCGAGAAATCGGAAGGAGGAAATAAAGTCAACTACCTGCCCGAGACATCAAAGTGACATCTCTGACAAGGTAGGTGAAACAGTAAACTGCAGTGTCATAAAGTCATGTCAAGTCACATCTGCAGTCTTCCTCAAATAACTCGAGATATGCAAAGCAATTCAAATATCTTTCAACGGCTATATACCAACCGGAAGATTGGGAAGGAGTATAAATAAGCCAGAGCTTCAACGATCAAGAGTTGCTAATGATTGCTATATTGCAAAAATAGTTGAGTTGTTGGAATGCTATATTGATGACTCTACAAGTTCTACCAGAGCTTTACATGAACAAGTCTCAGTGATAGTGAGACTACAAAGGTTGAAGTGAAGAAGCCTTAGAAGAAGGACTTGAATAGACTAAAGCTTCACTCAAGAAAGATGAGAATGCCACTGAAGATGGTAGCTAAGCTGATAGCCGAGAAGGACAAGAAGATAGCATTCAGAAGAGTGGCAAAGCACAAAGAAGATCTAGAGAGCCACTCTACGAATCACCATGAACCTAAAGCTTAACAAGAATAAGTGCAAAACCATGTCTGCCAATGAGTCAAGAAGGGTTCAGAGAATGATGATGGTGCATAGCTGACATCGTATGAAGATGAGCAGAATAGAATGAAGATCAACTGCACCAAAGAAGAAGTAGTCCAGACTCAAAGAAGAATGCCAAGAGGACTATGCAAAGCTGCTAAGTACATAAGATGTTCAAGCTTAAAGACATATTAGCAGCTCAAAATCAACAACAACAACACCAACATCAACAAGAAGCCTGGGCCTTAGGGGTCCTTGTCCAGAGGGACTAAATGAAGTTCCAAGCCTACTGGGCTTGAAGAGTTCTAAAGGAACTAGAGAAGTTCCAAGGCTGCTGGCCTTGAAGAGTTCTTAGTGATTCAGGGTGCTTCCCTTCCTTAGTGGAAATCCTACTAGTTGAAAGTAGAAGAGTGGATTAGGAGCTCGAGTCTCTGAACCACTTAAAATCCCTTATGTCTTTTACTTTATATCATTTACATTATGTACTTAAATGCTTACAACTTAACTAATTCTAAGAACAATATATGTATGATTATGAATATATTAATGAAGGGGATCTTTTACCTATTCTGTTGTGCTTGAAAAGATTCTTATGTTTGTCATATGGTAAATCATTATCAATACAAAATAAACGAGAAAAGTATTTGAAATTCAAAAGGATCTATTCAACCCCCTTTCTAGATCTATTATGTGCCTACTGGGAACTAACATCTTCTATAACCGAATCAATAGTTATGAAGTACTATAGATAATTCAAAATAGCACTTCTCTTTTCTTTAAAAATGTTCAACAATGAACAACATATATTAAACCTTTATTTTGGTCCAAGACCTTGAGCATTTCATTCTTTTGTTAAAAAGGACAACTCAACACCAAGTCCGTAAGTCCGACATTTCTTACGAGCACGTCTAGGTGATCAGCCTATAGTACTCTATGATGTACAACACTACTTTATTAAATGTATCTACGTTTAAGTTTTGGCAACCTCACGTGCATATCGATTGACGACAAAACATTTGTTTATTCATACTCATTCTTTCTTTAAAATCCATACCAAAATAGTTGGTATAAGATAACAACATTGATAATATTTTGATAGATTATAAGAAAATTCACAAAACACATTAAGTCTAGCTGAAGGAATTAGCTTCAACTTCTTTGTACATCAATTCATGTGTAAGATACATGAATCATAAAGCTTATCCAAAATGAACATGAACAATGGTTTAGAACACTTTCCTTTAGCGTCTTCTACAGTTAATTCACTTTTTTTTGTGTCTTTATAGATTATACAATACATGATTACATAGCATACCAAATTAGGTCATAAACAATCATCAAGTATTGTCATTACCCTATCTTCCCCTTCTTCTCGGTTTAATCATTCATTTGATTAACTAACATTCATTAGTTTAGTTAACGATCGTTACAGTTTACCGTATTACTTTGCGTTTACATTCTCATAACCTTTCGTCAACTTTTAATCGTTAAACGTAAGGTTTTAATCATCCCATATGATGTTATTTTGTGTTGGGAGAGTGCATATTTTGATTTGATGTTTAAATGTAAATGCTCATGATTATATATAAAGTCCTTCGAGAAATATATGTACAATGACTTAGTGATAGATCAAATTTGTTAGGTTGATCTACATCTTAAAGTGTAATAGATAGGCCTCAACAAGAATCGTAGTGTATCAAGATGCTCAAGATTATAGAAGCCAAGGCAAAAACGTAGAGCTTCGAGGATTGTAGTGTGACTGCCTTGAAGGACCTCTTCGGAAATCGTAGAGTGGTCCCAACGTTTGCCGAGCCAACTCAGATATCGTAGTGTGCTCTCGAAAATTTAGAGCTTGCAAAAACAAGCAAGTGAAGATCGTAGTGTGCAAGTCTTTAAGAGAAATCGTAGTGCTCTTATTTTGATAGCATCAGACCAAGCACCAAGGTGACAAGACACCACGATCTGGATCATAGAGTATCATCTGTCGTGTGTCAGAAGCATCGAGCCCTACCTTTTGTTAGGAGACAAATTCCAACAAATATAGAATGGGTTTTAAATGTTGAAGTACTCATCAGTCCCAACGGTACAAAAGATATCCTTAATATACAACGAAAATAAAGGTTTTCTGAGAAATTTCCATAAAAATACTATTCATCTATTTCTGCTCAGAGATTAAGTTTGAATTTCTGAGAAACACGTAATGATATGATTCTAAGATGTAATTGAATATCCAATAATATTTCAGTTATGGCAAATGAAGTTTTTGCCTGCGGACTTAAAACCTAAGGGTTAGGAAAAGCGAGTTCTGAGAATTAAGTGACTACGTATAATGATTAGGGTTATTATATGTGAGGAATACGAGTATGATGCTAGTTATTATATGAGTATAGTATGAAGATTATTATGATGTATAATACGAATATTGTACGAACTATATACGAAGAGAATACGAGAATGGTATGCGTAGAATACGATTAGTTTTAATGGACTTTGAGTTCATGGACTTTATAGAATCCAATTGGACTTGGATTATGTCAAGCCCAATGTGTATGAAAATCAAGCCCAAGAAAGGCCCAAAAAGAATTAATGTTAAGGCCCAAATCAAGAAAACAAACTATGGATCGAACCGATGGGTCACCGGATGGGTAAAACCCATGGGGGGACCCATGGAGCATGTGGTCACTAATTAAAGTGATTACTTGGTGGCTAAGCCATGAATAGTAAGGAGGTGGGGCATGATGACCAAATTGCCCCAAATTGGATTTTCTATATAAAGGAAGCTAGGTTGGTTCATTATTTGTTTTTCACCAACTCTAGAAATTATATTGAGAGAGAGAGAGAGAGAAGTTCTATATCAAGTAATCAAGAGCAAGCAAAGAAAATCATTAAGATTTATCAAGAACAAGAAGAACGTTAAGGTAATATTTCATAAAACCTAAGTCTTCGATCCTTTTCTATTTATTTTTCTTAGAGAAGTATGAATTGGTGGAGCATGTCTCTTCCAGAGTAATAAGGATGGCTAATAGTGGATTAAACCATTATAAGTCATGTATGATTGGTAATCATAAGGGTTTAAGTAAGTTTTAATCCTAGAAAATCGTAAAGCGTTTATTTGGTTGTTGATGGACAAATTGAAAACCATCATAGGGTATGTGCATCTTGTTTGGTTAGGATGTAGATGATGAATCAATGGAGTTGTTCCATTTGATTTGGCGTATAGAACTCGAGTAACGAAGTTATGGAGAAATTTATGGGATTAGGCGTTAAACGTTGAAAACGTAGAAATTCCGGATTAGAAGTCGAAAGTTACTGTGTAACTTTGAAACTTTAGTTTTCGATGGGATAACGTAGCATAACGTATTTGAGAGTCGTGGACTCAAGAATCATCGAATTTCGACTTAGAACGAAGACATAGAAATCCAGGGCTCAGGGTCTGCGCCGCAGCATCACCCCAAGATATAATCACTCGCGCCGTAGCGCCGGGTCGAGGGAATAAATACTGCAGAGTCGTGCCGCATCGCAACTCTTATATAGTAAGTCTTGCGCCGCAACGCCGAGATCGAGTATTATCTACTGTTAGTTGGCACCGTAGTGCCAATGGTAAGCATGAGAACGGCGCCGCAGCGCCGAGACAGAGGAAATTAAGGACTTATTTATTTGTGAACCCAAATATTGTATGACAATTATGGGACAAGTACATATACTTAATGTACATGTTAAGACCATTCATATGTCACATATATAGTGATGACTTGAGGATATGAACGTTGTTTATTAGTAATGAAACAAAAAACGTAGAGTGTAAGAAAGTAAACTGTAATCGATTACTATGGTACTTAACCAATGGTAATGAAATGTTTGTTTACTGACGTAAGAACGTTAATAAGCCGTAAAGGAGGATAAGTAACTGTAATTGAGTTTTATTAATGAAATAAATTCGTTTATGTTATAGAAGAGAAATAAGTTGGTAAAGACAATGTGATTAGATTATTTGGTAGCTAATTATAGTGTGTTATGTGAATATATAATGTAGATACTGTAAAGACTAAGAGCTGTTGAATATTTATTTGAAGACGCTTGAAGGCAAGTTTTCTTAACGCTTGTCCAACCTTCGTGTTAGCCAAGTTTTCTGTGATTCTGTTAGGTTTGTAATATTCATCAACGCAATCAAATTGCATAAAAAGTGCGGAAGCGTGTAAAATCAGAGTTTAAAAAATTTACAAACCATATACCCGGATCATCCTTTATGCATAATTATTAATTAAAAGAAAAGATAAAGAATAAATCATACCCTTGAAGATCGAGCTTCCTCAGGTACAAGTTCACCTCCAAATCCTTTCGCGTTCAATCTTGAATCCACCGGGTTTGGTTCCTTCCTTTGATCAACGTTAGCCACCCAAATGTTTGGCCTCTAGAGGTGATCCACCAAGGAAGAATAAAATTCAAGAAGATGGGTGTTATGGCTAACCCTAGTTTTCTATCTCTATAGAAAAGGCATACTCCCAACAACTTGGAATTATTACGTACTTTGTTAAAGTCAACAACCCATACCACCCATAATAAGACTCCTCTTATTTATAGATGTGGGCAACCCACCTTAACAATTAAGGAATTGGGTTTATTTAATTAATTAAATTCTTTTAATTAATTAAGCTCCCTAATCTTATTAGGGATAATTAATTAAACTCTTTTAATTAATTTTCCTTCCTAATCCAATTAGGAATAAATGAGAGTACTTATATTAAATTAATTCCTAAACTCTTTTAGAAATTAAAATAATAATAATTGTAATAATATTAATAAGACTCCTCTTATTAATTTATATTTAATATTTCTAAAATATTAAATAATAAATATTAAGCTATTTAATTTATTCTATCACCATTAAATTAAATATACTTAACATATTATTACGATTATGCCATTAACTTCTTAAATAATTATTCTTCCTTTTATGGTGTGACCCTTTAGATTCTCCATATTAAACCTAGGTTGTGAATAAATCAATTAGAACAATTCTAATCTTATTTAAATAAATAAATTAAATAATTAATTTATTTAAATAATATTTATTCTACAATAAGGATAAGCCTCCTAGCGATCAGCGACTTTCCGGATAATATAGATTTCAACATTAATCATTAAAGAACCTTTGAGTAAATAGTTACCGTCACAATTCAATCCTTCCACCATACAATGTCCCAATTAAATATAAGACATGGAATTCTTGTCAAGTCTTATTTTATTTAATTATATGTATTTCGATCCTTAAATGCACAACTCAAATAATGCAAATTAGAAACTCCTTTCTAATTTCATTACGCTTGCCAAGGACTCTGGGTTGTCATTTATCGAATCACATAGGACATTCTCTTCTTTTATTAGAAGTGGTAGATTCTTTATTGATCATACATTATCTCCATGTACAACTTATTATACCCAAGCATACCCTTTGATATACCCTAAGGGTCTTAAGGAATAAGTCAAAGTATAATTCATCATACACAAGATACTATGATGATCTCAAGTCCAAGGATCACTTGTACTACTATCACTACAGAATTCCTATTGACAGTAAATAAAACTCCATTAGGTATTCCTTAGCGAGCCACGCGTTCGATGAACTTATTCTCTAATAAACACCTACATACTTGCTTTAGTGTCTCCACACAAATGATCATGAGATCAATCATCCTCATCCAATGAAAGCAAGTTAACGTATGTACCAATCTATCTGGATTCACTAATCCCCAATTTAGTAATCCAACGATTGGGAACTATTTTAGTTTTAAGCTTTCTAAGAATTTAGATCTCATTAGAATGATCATCATCATTATTCTAAAAGCATTGCTTAAAACTATGGGTTTATCACATATTATAAAACAAAGATCATGTAGATAATTAAAAGCCTTTAATAAATTAATACTTTTTATTAATAAATGAATAAGATTGTTACAAAGTATATGCTTTATCATCAAACATGATTGGCTTGTGTGCATACTACTTTCAATCTCCCACTTGCACTAAAGCCAATCGTCATGGTAACTCATACTCTTCTTCTCTAAGTGACGATTATCCTGCTGTTGGATAAGCTTTAGTTAATGGATATGTAATGTTGTTCATGAGAGTCCACTATCTCTATAGTGATTTCCCATCTTTCAATGATTCTAATAGTCAAATGAAAGTGCCACAACACATGTTTAGATCCAAGATGAGACTTAGGAACTATTCCTAGTTCTGTAATGAACTTTTAATCCAAACAATCAACTTACAGCTTCATTTATAGCAATATATTTTGTCTTTATCACTAAACCAGCAACTCTTTACTGTTTGGAACCTTTCCAATTCACTGCACCACTGTTCAAGGTAACCTTTTACCTTAAAGTGGATTTTCTGTCATCTTGGTCTGTCTGAAAAACTTGAGTCTGTTAAGCCCTCTAGTTTTAATTCAGACCCATCATGTATGATCACATCCTTAGTGCTGGTTAAGAACTTTAAGATGTTTTTTCACTGACTCACAGTGAACTTCTCCAGAATATGACTGATCAACATCAGGTCTCGTATATTTCATTGCATACATGATAGTTACTCATGCGATCTCTCTTTTCAGGAGTCTGTGGGGACTTTTAAGAGAAATACACTCCATAGCTCATCGACATGAGACATCTCTTGGAGTTTGCCATGCTAAACGACTTTAGCATCAAATGAATATACGTTCCTTGGGTTAAGTCGAGCATCCTTTTAAATCTATCTATATAGATTTATATCCCCAATTAAGATACTCTTCCAAATCATTCATGGAGGAATGTTTAGACAATCGTATCTTTCTTGATTGTAGCATTAGTATGTCATTCCTTATCTCAGTAGTATATCAACATATAATACTAGAAATTTCACGACGCTCCCAATCGACCCTTTTGCACACACTAGAAGTCATACATCATCGCATGTAACTCTAGATCATCATCTTCTATGATCGTACCTCATCATCATCATCCATGATGAATCCATACCTCCTAGGTATCTTGATTATTCGGACTTACGATTGGGTTGTGGTACAACAGTACATCTCTGAGTTCCTCTTATTTGATTTATAGTGTTTTGTGGTTCTTGAACTCTTCAAGATCTATTATCCTCCCACTAGCCCTTTTAATGATAAACACCTTTATCTTAGAAAGCGGTAGCGTTCGTAACAAACACTTTTTGCTAAGTAGGATTATAGAACATATACCCTAAACTTACTTTAGGATGTCCCACAAATCATACATGTCAAATCTTGTCCCAAGCTTATCCTTTTGAAACCTTTTCACATAAGTTGGACAACCCTTATCTTAACATACTTAAGATTAGGAATCCTCCACATCCATAACTTTTATAGAGTCTTGAAATTTGGATTTTGAGGTTACCTTTTCATAGATATATCTGACCATTTCTAGGACATGATCAGAAGGATCTTTGGAATGTCGGTAAAATCATTTTGGACCGTACCATGTCCAACAAGGTATGATTTTTCCTTTCAGATACATCAATCAATTATTATGTATCAGGAGGCGTCTATTGTGAGAAAACCATTTGAGATGATCTAGAAACTTATTGCACAAGTATTTATTCCTTGATCTAATCAAAGAATCTTAATACTTTGTCAATTTATTTCACTTCTGAATTCTTTGAACCTTTCAAATAATTCATACTTGTATTTCAACAAATACATACATTCAACTCTTTGAATGATCATCTCCTTTTCTTATACTAGTTTGTTCAATTTACAAAATTATTTTCATGTAAGTCAAGTATACAAAATTTATTAAGTAATATTCCGATTCTATACAAAACATTATTATTATAAATAGAACAACAATTGTTCTTAATTATAATACCAAAGATTTCATTGTCCAACAATAAAATGGAAATAATATTTTTAACAAGAAGCTGGAATACAATAACAACTTATTGACTTAATAGATTTTGCGTCGTAGGCATTGCTAAACTATAAGTTTCTATGGCTAATGCGTGAACCTTTGCTTCATTTTCCACACATAGGATTACTTATATTTGTTTAGCTTTTCTACTATTTGGTCCCTTCATAAATCTATATTTATGATAACCAAAGTCGGTATCCAATACCCAAGTAGAACCTTGACTTAAAGAAAAATTTATTTCAATCATGAACAAAAAGCGTATTATGGCAAACTTCAAGAAGCTTCTTTGGTTAGCCTCTCGCAAGATGCTTCTCGCAGCTTTTTCCGGTGTCCGGGCTTATTGCGGTGGAAGCAAACTCCTTTGCTATCCGTATCGATTTTGCTCTTATTATCCTTTGTTTACGCCTTTCTATTTACCTTCTTTGAATCGTTCTTCTTTTGAGAAGATCCTTTGGCCTCTACCGAAGAAGACTTGGTCTTTCTTGGTTGGAAAGTGACTCTCAACATTTTTCAACATGTTAAGCAAATCAATGAGGCGATATCTAGCTTGTTCATATGAAAAATTCACAACAATTGTGAAAGGAGTAAGGGAGTGAGTGCAAGATCAAATCTTGGCTCAACTCTCCATCCATGACAAAACCCGGTTGTCCTAATTGATCAATCAAATTGATTATGTTAAGAACTTTTTTATGCATCTTTGTAGTGTCATCTGGTCATTCTAGATCGGAAGAGCTCCTTAGATATCGATATCTATCGGTCCTACTTTCTTCACCATCAACTACTTGATGTGCGGGAATATAATAGGAGCATCCATAGTTTCATCTTGACGACAAGCTCTCGTTACTCATAGATGCGAGCATGATGCATTGAGCCAATTGTGCATCATCTTGCCACTTTCTAAAAGTAGTGATGTCTTCCTAGAAAAAGCGAAAACACGAAGAAAACGACTTCGGTGTGCTTTGAATTGCACTAAATAGAGACCTTAGATTTACGATTTGTTAAAGTTTGTGTTATATATATGTACCCTGACATGTATACTACATGTTACAACAAACACAACACACATCCAATACACAGAATCGAAAATATTAAGACCACAAAACTGTTGACCGGTCATGACCACTGTTCTGGGTTGCCTAAAAACTTAAGAATAGCTTTGATAGTGACTTTGAGCTTCTATAAATTCCTGTTATATATAGGTTAAAGCCTGAAATTTGATTCAAGTTGTACTACTGCAATAGTACTATAACATCAATACTTGATTGAACCCAAAAATGAAAATAACAATTAGATAAATCATGGTCAAACTAGTCCTTAAGCATTTACTACAAGCGTTTTGAAACTCAAGAACACCTCTGACGACACTTTCTCGGTCGTTGAAGGGCTTTAGCGACAGACAGAAATTAATTTTTTTAAAAATAAATTATAAAAAATTTGAAATAAATAATAAATAAATATAAATAAATACAAAAAAAGTTTTAAAAATTATATTAAATAAATATAATTAATTTCGATATTTTACATAAATTCAATAAATATTTTATTTTATTTAGATATTATTAATAATTAACTTTTGATAAAATAAATAGAATAATTACTTATATTTACTAAATAATTATGAAAAATAATATTAATGATATAAAAATCATAATAAATGATTATATATTATTTAAAAATAATAAAAATATTTTTGTAAAATTTTAAGTAAATATTAATTACCTAAAAATAGAAATAAATGATTTAAAAATCATTTAATCTGAGAAATAAATATTTTAAAAATACTTTAAAACTTCTAAAAATTATTATAATGGATATATAAATTATCTAAAAATATAATAAATTTTATAAATAAAATTTAGTTCATATATCAACTTAATTAGTATTTGGTAAAGATATTTAACACCGAAACTTTATCGAATCTAACCCGATCTTATATAAAATGCTATATTTGAGTATTGTTACTTATACTAACGTGTTAGATTTATATATATGAACATCGTAGGTATTAATTAAACGAATTGAGTATCATAACTTGACTGATCTATGCTCAGGCAAGTTCTTCTTAACCTTAACTTATTTATGCAAATTTTCACAAACCTGTTTATTCATTGAATAAGATTTTTATCTTGATATGCTGTTGATATAATATAGTACACCTACAATTGAATTACCTCTTGTTGAAAGGTTATTGCTATAGATTCAGAATAACTAAGAAATGAATTGTTTATTCATATTAATTGTTAAGCTTAAATTGGTGTGTCAAACCAAATTGTTTGGTAAGACATCCTATTTTGAAGTTGGGTATCCCGTATGGGATCTTTTGGTCGATAATATATTGACACTAATTTGGGTGCATTTGAGCACTGGTAGGATTAGATGCATACTCCTAAGATGTTGAATGGGCTGATCCCCTATCTCATATCTAAACAAAAATTTCTAAGTCTGTATGATTGACAGAAATATAAAAATCCATAGTGAAATAGTAACAACTATCAGTTGAAATTTGAATGGTTGTATTTCTTCAAATCATATATTGTTATAAATACAAAACTTTATGAGCATGTCATAGCTCGCCCTTGAAAATTATTTCCTTTGCAATTTTAGATGGTAACCCTGAAACATCTTGAGTAGATAAATGGAAGCGTCCCTGCTTAGATTAGGTTATATTCTTGGCTAATTGAATACTTTGTAATAAGAAATTCTTTATGAGAATTATGTAATCGAACCTTAATATTTATGATATATAACATCTTTTATTTTCATAACCGTGTTTTCTTTACATATATAGATGTAAATTTAGAATTCTTTGAATCTAGTTGAGATCCTTGGGAACTATTTATCTAAGTGAAGACATTAGTAATATGGACTGTTCATGTCATTACTGATATTTTGGATTTTGGATAAATAGTTACTATCAATACAATAGTATAAATTCGATTGGCATAGGTGAGGATATTAGTAATATGGATTGTTCATGTTATTACTGATATTCTGGATTTCCGATAGATAGATTCTATCCACAGACATAGTTTATACATCCAAGTGAGGGTATCCAAATACAGTAATAGTTCTCCTAAGAATTATTACTGTCACATGATTCAGGATTCCTTTGATGTTATCAATGAATTCTAGAGAGTGGTATAGATAGTTGAATGCTTAATATTAGTATGAATAAAGAAGCATTCAAAGTTTGTATTGTAACCAGTGTTTTGTAAAATAGTAGTATGTTTAACTACTAAGTTGTTGTGTACGACTGTTGTGATATATAAAATAAACAATATGTTTGTGTTATCCAAATTCTTATGTGAATTTTATTGTTGTTTTATATAGAATCATGCCACCAACGAGAAGACCCCAAAGAGAAATGGATAGTGATAATAATTCTACCCAACAGTTAGTAGACCTTATGCTAGGAGATATGAATAGACCTATACACCATAACACATCTTTCAAAGATTTTAAATTAGTTGGACCTCCTAAATTTAAAGGTACATCAGAACCTATAGAGGCACAAATTTGGATTTCTGAAATAGAGAAATTTTTCCTAGTAACCAATGTCAATAATAATCAGAAGACAACTTTTGCAACCTTTTTCTTGAAAGGTGAGGCTAATTATTGGTGGGAATCAACCAAGGGTCGGGTAGAAACTAAAATTGTTCCTTGGGATAGATTCAAAGAATTTTTCTTTGAAAACTATTTTTCCCAATCCCTTAAAGATCGCATGGAAATAAAATTTTTAGATTTGAAACAAGGAGACCTGACTATAACTCAATATACAGCCAAATTCAATGAACTGTCCAGGTTTGCTACTCATCAGGTAACCACGGAACTTAGAAAGACTCGTAGGTTTCAGAAAGGTTTAAAACCTCATATTCGGAGTAAGTTGTCAGTACTGCAAATAAAGACTTTCTCTGAAATACTAGAGAAAGCTACTATAGCTAAAAGTGAGAATGAAAGTCTTGCTAAATTTCACCAGGACAAGAAGAGTCAAAGTGATAAAGGGAAACTTAGGAAAAAACCCAGTTCAGGTGGGTTTAATAACAAGCAAAAATGGGATAATACTTTTTCTAACAACCCGGGGAAAAAGATAGGTAATGCTAATAATAACTTTAGTAATAATATCATTAACCTTGTCCTACTTGTGGAAAGAAACATAAAGGACTATGCTTCCTTAGAAAATGTTATAATTGTGGACAATCAGGACATATCTCACCACAATGTCCTCTCCCAAATAAAAATAAATGTTTTAATTGTGGTTCGTTGGACCATTTTTCAAGGAATTGTCCCAAACCTAAGAACCAAGGAGGAAAAGGGAATAGAGTACCAAAGAATAATCAGTAACCAGTAGCTGCAGTTGGGGTTCAGAATCGACCTACCATGAGAACATTTAATATGTCGGTGAGGGATGTTGTTGCTACACAGAACGTGGTGATAGGTATCATCCCTATCAACACTTTATATGCATATGTGTTATTTGATTCTGGAGCTACTTGTTCTTTCGTGTCTAAAAGTTTTTCTAAAAACTTGAATATACCTTGTGAGAAGTAAAGCAAACCATTTTGTGTAGAAATTGCTAACAGAGAAAAGATTTCGGTTGAAACCATATATATAAACTGTAATGTGGTAATAATAGGATATAATTTTATGGTAGATCTTATACCAATTTAGTTGGGAGAATTTGACGTAATTTTAAGAATGGATTGGTTAATTAATCATAGCGCAATGATTGATTATCATCAAAAACGAATAAACCTTCTGACTGCATCGAAGTCAAATGTAGTGTTCAATGGTAGTTGTTCAGTTAAGCAATCTCGATGTTTGACTATAGTTCAGGCAGACAGATTACTTAGAAAAGGTTGTTTAGGTTATTTTCCCTATATAGTTGATACTCGACATGAATGAGTAAAATTAGATCAAATACATATAGTTAATGATTTTCTCGATGTATTTCTGGATGACTTACCAGGTTTACCTCCAGATAGGGAAATTGAGTTCGTCATTAATCTTGCACCGGGAACGACGCCAGTTTCTAAGGTACCATATAGAATGGAACCTATAGAACTGAAAGAGTTACTCATATAATTATAGGAACTCTTAGATAAAAAGTACATACAACCTAGTGTTTCACCCTGGGGAGCACCAGTATTGTTTGTAAAGAAGAAGGATGGAACTATGAGACTATGTATAGACTATAGAGAGCTAAATAAATTAACTATTAAGAATAAATATCCTTTACCAAGGATTGATGATTTGTTTGACCAATTAAAGGGGGCCGAACATTTTTCAAAAATTGACCTCAGAACAAGTTATCATCAATTAAAGGTAAGAAAGGAGGATGTACCAAAAACATCATTTAGGACACAACATGGACAATATGAGTTTCTTGTAATGTCTTTTGGATTGACAAATGCACCGGTAGCATTTATGGATTTAATGAATCGAGTGTTGAAACCATGCTTGGACAAATTTGTTGTAGTGTTTATCGACGATATTCTGGTATACTCGAAAACACAGGAAGAGCATACTGAACACTTGAGAGTCATTTTGGAGATATTAAGAAAGGAACAACTTTATGCGAAGTTTTCCAAGTGTGAATTCTTGTTAAAGAGAGTTCAATTTTTAGGTCATGTGATTGACAAGAATGGAATATCTGTAGATCCAACTAAGATCGAAACGGTTGTGAATTGGGAACAACCAACAACTCCAAAAGAAGTACGAAATTTTCTCGGTTTAGCGGGTTATTATCGATGGTTTATAAAAGATTTTTCAAAAATAGCAACCCCATTAACCAATTTAACTCGATAGATGGTAAAATGTGTCTGGACAAATAAATGTGAAGAGAGCTTCCAAGAGTTGAAGAAGCGACTGAGCATGGCTCCAGTGTTGTCATTACTGGATGAGACAGGAGGCCTTGTAGTATTTAGTGATGCATCACACAAAGGTTTAGGGTGTGTGTTGATGCAACATGGGAAAGTGATTGCTTATGCATCACGACAACTCAAAGATTATGAGAAGAGATATCCTACTCATGACCTAGAGTTAACCGCAATAGTTTTTGCTCTAAAAATTTGGAGACATTACTTGTACGGGGAGAAGTGTGAGATATATACAGATCATCAAAGTCTGAAATATATTTTTACACAAAAGGAATTAAATTTAAGGCAACGAAGATGGTTAGAACTGATAAAGGATTTTTACTATGAAATCTTATATCATCCTGAAAAAGCCAATGTGGTGGCTGATGCGTTAAGTAGAAAGAATCATGAAAAATTGAATGTATTAACCACCAATAATAGGTTAATAAAAGATTTTGAAAAATTGGAAATTGAAATGGAATATCCAAGTACCTCTACCCAAAAAATTTATATTTTAGAGGGAGTTTTGTCTCTGCTTAATAAAATCAAAGAGATGTAAGAAAAGGATGAAGAATGTCTAAAGTATAAGTCTAATATAACTCATGACAAGTATAACAAATTCTGAATAGATAAGGATGGAATAATATAATATGAAAATAGAATCTGGGTTCCGTTAAACCAACCATTAAAAGATGAAATCTTAAACAAAGCTCATAATTCTAAATATGTCATACATCCTGGCAGTACTAAAATGTACAAGGATTTAAGTCGTCACTTTTGGTGGTCAAATATGAAAAGAAGAATAATAGAATGGGTAAGCAAGTGGCTCAAGTGTCAAAGGGTTAAGGCTAAGCATCAAAAGCCAAGCGGTTTACTTCAACCCTTACCAATTCTTGAGTGGAAGTGGGAACATATAACCATGGACTTTGTTGTTGGCCTTCCAGCTACACAAAAGGGTCATAATGCCATTTGGGTAATAGTTGACCGTTTAACTAAATCATCTCATTTTTTACCTATTAAAATTACTCATAACTTAGATCACCTTGCTAAGCTATACATTAATGAAATTATCTCTAGACATGGTGTGCTTGTTTCCAAAGTATCAGATTGAGACCCACGTTTTACTTCAAATTTTTGGAAAAGCCTTCAGAAACATTTAGGAACACAATTAAGATTAAGTACAACTTATCATCCTCAGACAGATGGATAAAGTGAGAGAACCATATAAACATTAGAGGATATATTGAGAACATGTGTCATAGACTTCAAAAGAAGTTGGGAAAATCAGTTACCTTTAGTCGAATTTGCCTATAACAATAGTTATCATGCTAGCATAGGTATGCCACCCTATGAGGCCTTATATGGAAGAAAGTGTAGAACACCTTTATGATGGGATGAAGTCGGGGAAAGACAAATGCTGGGACCAGAAATAATTCAACAAACTACTGAAACCATCAAAATTATACGTCAACGATTACAAGCATCTCAAGATTGACAAAGAAAATACGCTGATCCACATCGTCAACAACAAAACTTTAACGTAGGAAGCCACATATTCTTAAAGGTATCTCCTTGGAAAGGCAAAATACGTTTTGGCAAGAAAGGAAAACTAAGTCCGAGATTTATTGGACCTTTTAAAATTTTGAGAAAGATTGGTGAAGTTGCTTATGAAATAGCACTGCCTCCTGAGTTGAATCATATCCATAATGTGTTTCATGTGTTCGTGTTACGACCATACAAACCTGATTATAAACACGTTATAAATTATGAGCCAATTCAAATAGAAGAAGATCTTTCTTATGTAGAAGAACATGTATAGATCGTCGACTGTAAAGAGCAAGTCCTGAGAAATAAAGTGATAGCATTGGTTAAAGTGATCTGGAGAAATCAGAATGTTGAAGAGGCTACATGGGAGCTCGAAGATAAAATGCGAGAGAATTATCCTCAATTATTTACTTGACTTGTACTTTAAATTCGAGGACGAAATTCTTATTAGTGGGGGTGAATGTAAAAACCCAAAACCCTAATAAAATTCCGTTATGTAAAATCCCATTATATCAATAAAATTTCTACGTTCTGAATGTATTATGTGTTTATATATACTCGGTTTAACAAATTTGATCAAATAAAAGTTCGTCCGAAAAACGTCGTGCTTGACACCTCGTGCTTAAAAAATTTCTTTCAAAAATGGACTTTTCGGTATAATTGTTTTGACTATTAGGATTAGTGAGAAATCTAGGTTAGCAACCCTAGATTAATAAACCCTAACCCTAAATTGCAAAATCTATGACGAACGAGATTTTTGTAATTTAATTTTAATATTTATTGAATTAAATAAATAATCTCGATGATTTAATTATTGGATTAAATAATTAATTGATGAAGTTATGGTAGATTAATTTAATTATATGTGTTATATTTATTAAATTAATGTGAAGAATTTTTATTATTCAAATTATGTAATTATGTGAGCTTCTTGAATTAAATGAAATATTTAATAAGCATAATGTTATTTTAATTAATTTAATAATTAATTAGAGATTTAATAATTTGACATAGTTAATAAATGAGAAAATTAATTATGTGACTATGTGAATTAATGAGAAATTATCATAATTTATTTAAATTAAATTAAATAAGATATTTTATTAATTGCCTAAATATGTGTGACACGATTAAACTATATTATAAAGGATTAATTAAATTAAATGGGATTGAGTCTTTAAGAATAACCAAACAAAGCTTTATGGGAAGTTGAGAGAAGTTAACCATGTATGGGTTAACTGACCTCAACATTACTGGGTTATATGTGCGCCTTGTCAGTTTCTTCATTTATATATTTACAATTAAAAGTTAACTTGAGAAGTCAGAGAGAATTTAGAGAATTGTTAGGAGAATTTGTGAGAGTTAAGAAGAATCTGAGAAGGAACTTCACTCTTGTTCATTCGTAATAGGGTAATCTCTTCAACCCTGTTTTATTTACGTCATTTAAAGTTTCATGAAAATGGCTTTTAAGTTAATTGTTTAAGTCTCTGTAATCGAAAAGGGTAGTGATTATGTGGATATATGTGATAATATGTTAACGTAGTATGTTTTTACTATATTGTATGAATCATAACATCAGTTTCATAAAAATATATGTCGTAGATAGTTTCTTCAAAGTTACAGAATATTAAAATATGGCCATATTGCCTTACATACCAAATTTAACACGTTAATCATAAGTGGTATCATAAATTTACACTTGTATAAAATTATACATGTTAAAACGAAGAAAACAAACTTCAAATGAACAGATTCGGTGTTATAATGAACCTGTAATGTTGATTTTCATGTTTTGTATTCAAAACTTTCAAAAACATCAAGAACAGTTAATTATATGTTTTGATTCTGCAAATTACGTGTTATAACATGTTAAAAGCATGCTAGAAGGGTTGAGTAGTAAGTATATATGTATTACAGTGTTTGGGTATGTCTAATTTCGTGTAAGAATAAATTAATTGGAGGTGTTGGCCATGTTACGCAATTTAATTGAATTCAGAACTATATCTTTTCATTCCACAAGCATGTGTGGCGCTAGTCCCAAGCCTTACATCCCGCCACCAGTAAGCGCTTGAGGGCCAAGCCAGCAATGACACCAAGTGCCTTGTTGTAGAGAACAAGCATAAAAGTGGTAGCTGAAGATGCCACTCTGCAGAATGTCTAGAAATAAAAATTTTAAAGTGTTCAAGTCCATGAATGTGATAGTATCCTAATCTAATGTACATAAAAATATGTTAGACGTATAATGATATGTTAAAATAGATTCTTAACATGTCAATAACGCATTTAATTATGGATTGAATTATTGAACGCATGTTCAGCGTATTCTTCATGTAGGGTAATATTATGTGACAATAAGTGTGATAATTTGACTAAGTATAGTCATAACAAAAGTTTAGACAAAAGAATGAACTTGTGATGACTAGTTACATTATAATTGACTGGTATTGTGAATTAAAATGATGTTTAGGATTAATTCAAGGAACATGTATAAATAACGTGTAATCTACGCACGAGGCAAGTTTCCTAACCCTACTTGTTATCATTATTCAAGTTTATAATTTACGTCGAGTAAATTCTCATTATTGTTAACCAAGCTCAATTTGTTATATTAAAGATTATTTATCTTTTCAAAGTATGATTCTGTTATACAATACTTGTTCTATTGTATACCCCTTGAGATTGTTATTCAATTTAAATATCATTTATTGTTGAACCTTGTTAGACTAGTGAACCCTTATTGATTCGACTAGTCCATAGTTGATGAACGTTCTAAATTTCAAAACCTTTATTGATTTATCAAAACCAAATTTCCTTTGGTGCGGACTCTAATGTCAAATTGAGATGAACAACCCTGTATAAGGATTACTTATTCGTTATCGTTAAGATATTGTGCACAGTATGGTCCTAAGGGCTAATCCCCCTAAGTACGAGTAGAAACCTAGGACATAGTTCAAGGTCTTATGACCCTCAGAAATCTTTTGATTCTTATTATTCATTATTGATTCAAAAGTTGAGTTTTATTCCGGAAGTCTTTGATTCACTCGCATGTTATTATATTGTTATTTCATTATTATATTTGTGGAAAATCATGCTCACTCTTGCGTAATAATAACATTGCAGTTAAGAATGAAAGGTTTGATGAGCCTTCTACTAGCAAAGGCAAGGGCAAGATTAACAAGTGATGAGGACCTGTTGTTTTATGTGATGATGTATTTCTGTTTTAGACTTATGTTAATGATGTGTAAGATGATTAATTGTTTATGTTTCCGCAGTTAAGATTTAAGGTTAGTATGACCTGGGATTTATGTATTTTTACGATGTAACTCCTTAAGGAGAGGATTTATTTCTATATATTACTGCTTTCATTTATTATGGGTAGATAGACATATGATGTTTGTATAGTGAACACAAAATCATGTGGGAATTGAAGTACCCGAATTTGGGGGTGTCACAAAACACTAACCCTAATTAGCTAATTTAACCTGGGAGCTGTCGTTTACACTCCTAAATTAACCTCACTATCACTTTACAAATTTAAACAATTAGCACAGTAGTAAACAAGGATCGATCCCACAGAGAGTGATTTTTTTTATATTTATCCTATGATTTCTAATGAAAATGGGATTTTGAATTAATTATTTAAATTAACAAGAATAAACTAATAAGAATAAACAATAAATAAAAAGCTTCAGTTCTTCAGTTTAGTATCACCTTTTTATAACAATAGATTAATAAAGTGTAACATTATTTACCCTTCAATGAAACTAATAGCCCTAGGTAACAACAAGCTCTGCTACCCGAAACTCCCCTTAGATTGTCACTCAATGAAACAAGCTCTTCACAAGATTCTAACAATTATATAACCTAGAATAAGTTCTCTAGATTTAATATAATAGCAGCATTAAGAACTAGGAAATTAGACTATTCCAAGCAACAAACACATAAGCTCGGATTGTTTAACTTGTCTTCTGATAATCATAGCAATACTCAAAAGCTTGTCCACAATCAGATATTACTAATTACTACTTGTGATTAGAAACAATATCAATTACACGTAATATTATTCCTTGATCTAGCATATGACATTTGTTAACCAACTCAATCCTGCAGAAATCAAATCAGTTAAGCCAAATAGCATTCAGAAATTAAATCAGATTATCAAGAATGAATTTCATGTGAGAAGGAATAAATAATGAATACTCAATTAATCATTAATTATAAATAAGGTTCAACATCCCTTAGAACTGAATAAAAATAACTTAGCTCATGTCTTCAATCCTCCAATGTTGTAGATGAGAGAATGTAGTAGATGATTGAATCAATAAAACCTTGACTCTTATCCTCTATTTATAGTGCTAGACAAAGTCCTAAATCCTATGAGAATTAGAAATCCAAATCCTAAAAGGAATTACAAATCGTAACTAGTTTCCATAAAGAAATAGAATCTAATTTGGAAATAAATCTTAGTATAAAGTAAATCCAAAAGCTAATAGAAATAATAATCCCATTCCATGTTGAAATCTGTCAAAATATGCATTTAGAAACTTTCCAAAAATTCAAGATTTATCAATTTTTCCGCTCAAATTCGCTGGGGCGAATTTTCATTTTCTGTTACGACGTCCTTTATACAATGAGCATAACTTTTGATCTGGGAGGAGTTACGGGGCCTGCTACATATCAAAACAAAGATATCGACGACATCTAAAACTTTTATTCTTTGAGATTTGACAGTTTCAGGCTGGATAAAGGTCTAAATCGGGCTCCGAGTGACTGCTGTGTAAATTGCAACTTCCAAACTTTGAGGTTCAACGTCCGTTTAGTAAAAATATCATAATTTTTTCATATGAACTCCGATTGGGACGATTCAAGATGTTCTGGAAAGCTATGGAAGAGTTCTACAATAAAATTCAAGTCCCAAGCCAAGACCATGCATCCAACTTAATGTTAAAAACCCTGTAATTTTCCTTTTTTTCCTCATTTCAGCTCCAATTCCTCCTGAAATCATTAAACACCTTAATAAGCTCATATACACATGAAACATGCAATAAAACTAAATATAATGGAATCAAAATACATGAATAATATGCACTCATCATAACCCTAATTAGATTATCTTAACACCTAATCATGGTTAGTAAACTTCAATTAGGTACTAATAAACATCATTTAACAAACCTAATCATTAAAAACAAAACCCTAATCAAAATTAGTGAAGATTAGGGCAAAATTAAGCTACTAAACTAATCTAACTAGCTCACAAATAGGTTAAGAGTCACCAAACCAAGTCCCAAGGTTGCTCATGAGCTGATAACAAACCCTAAGTAGCACAAGTAACTTAGCATCAGATATTTAGAGAGGCGTAACAACCCGGAGAATCCGAATTGTTCAGAATTTAAGTTTAAGGAATTAGTTATTAATAAAATGAATTTTATTAATACTATTATGTGCTATGTGTATGTTAATCGTTCTATAACCTAGGATGATTATAAGTCGTGAGTATTCTGGCTACAAGCTAGATTGAACGAATAAGAATTTTCAAGACGAAAATAAAAATTTTCCGAAAACAAAAATATTTTCGGGGAAAAAAGACGAAATAGGCACTATTCATCCGTTTCTGCTCGGAGATTTATTTTAAAATTCCGAGAAGTTATTGATTACGTATAATTTTGAGACGTGAGGGAATATTGAATAATATTTCAGTTATGGCAAAAATGAAGTTTTCACCTGCAGACTTAAAACCCAAGGGTTTGGAAAAGTGAGTTCCGAGAATCGCAGTTTTTGAACTGTCGGACGAAAACCGAAAGACGGAAGCACGAAGCTTCCAAGGGAAGCTATTTGAATAGTAACTAGGTGTAGTAAGGAGGTGGGAATAGTAAGGAGGTTGGGGGCGAAATGACTATAATACCCCTAGCTTGGAAATTCTATAAATAGGAAGCTAAATTCAATTGTTTTGGGATTTTGAAAATCCTAAAACATAGAGAGAGAGAGAGGTCAGATGGGAAGGAGAAGGAGGAAGAAGAGCTTGTTCATGTGCAAACTTTGTCCGACGAGAGAAGATTAAAGGAGAACGGTAATCCGGAACCTATTCTCTTATAATTTTTTCTTTAATTTTTTATGTTTAAAAACATAACTTAATGAAGATAAGAAGTAGATAAGGTGAGAGATGAGTTCATATGGTTGAGATCATAAGAAAATGAAGAAATAAGAATTTAAAGTTTAGTAAATAAATTTCTTAAGGAAGTATAAGATTCGTAATGAATTAGAACGATCCAAGTGGATTATATGAATGAGTAGGTGAAATAAGTAAGGAATGATGTTCTATAACATCAAATTCTAATAAAAAGTGAAATCGTAATCCAAAATATCGATTAAAACGAAGAACAAACGAATAACACGAAGAACGTTGTTGATGGACAAATTTAAAACCATCGTAGGATAATTGTTGTTGATGGACAAGCTTAAAACCATCGCGTATAAGTTTGTTGCTTATTGTTAGGTTAGGAACGGTAGAAACGTTCATGAAGAATGGATTAAAACTTAGCTATAACGAAGTTATTGCAAAAATTTTGTAAAAGACAAACGAGAATTAGAAAGTTAGTAAATGAACCCGAGTGGGTAGGGTTTCATAAGAAAGTAATAGAACATAGAAAACGTAAGTCGTGGACTCAAGAATGAATGAGTTCCGAGTTCGGATGACCGAATTACGAACAAACGAGCAAAGAACATTAAAAGCGTAAAAATGAACGAAGGGCAAAGATCAAGCCGATCAAAGGGCACGTTAACGAATTTAGAACGAAGTTCTGTCTGAGGGGTATTGAAGTACGTAAGATAAGGAAGAAAATGACTTTAGAATGACCTCGTTCCAAGTTATAACGAAGGAGTTATGAGATCAGGAAGTAAGCGTCTTAAACTTGATTCAAGACTTAGAGAAATTTCTAGGGTTTAGGCTCGGCGCCGCAGCGTCGGCTGAGCTTTGGGAAATGGCGCCACAGCGCGAGCTCGGCCATAAGTTTCTAGCGAGTGGTGCCACAGCATGAGAGATAACAAAGAGTTTGGGGCCGCAGCGCCAGACCAAAGAAAGATGGTGAGGTAGGTCGCTACCGAAGATGAGAGAGAGAGGTATAGGCGCAAGGCAAGAAGACTGCAGCAGGCAACGCCAGCCGAAATGAGATTTTACTTCTCGCCATAAGGGATGTGCAAGAAAGAAATATGAACATGTAGTTCACCAAATGTAACACTTAAGCAAGTGATTTAAATCGTTAGTGAAGGTTGAACAGAAAGATTAAACGAGATTAAAAGACAAAGAATATAATCACGAGTTACGTAACCGATGTCCGGGGACTGTAGTTGCGATGAACGAGTGTGAGGGATTGCTATGATTGTGATTCCTTAGACGTTGAGCGATGAGGGTAATGAACATGGGGTTCAGGTAATGGATTACTAATGTATTAATAAGATATGATCTATAAAGAAAGCCATAATGAATTAACGGTAATAAGATTAATGAATGCCGAATGTGAGTCGATAAGAAATTGACTTAATCGAACATTATAGTTTAATAGTTCGTATACGTTAAAAGAAGTTAGGTTGTGGTATAATTTTAACTTTGATGGTTGACATATGGGAGCTTGGCTAAACAATTCCTTCAGAGAACGAAGGTATATACGAAACTAGCTACCGATCTAACTCATTATGATGGTAGTGTAGATGCGGGAACTAGTTTGTTGGTTATTTGTGGGAAACCACTCAGAGTACCATATGGACTACTAGCAAAGAAGCGATGTGTGTTGAGTCCTATAGAATTTATAAGAAGAAGATAAGAATATAAATCATCCAAGATGATGAACGTTTTAAGTAAGACATCTCCGTATGTCATGAAGCTGTAAACTGGTAAATGAAGTTAGTCGCGTAAACATATATTGAAAGAACGCGAACCCTAAGAAGTAAAGCTAAGTAAACCAATGCGTAAGTTCAATATATGACTAATTGGTGTTTATGTTTTCTCCTTATGTGTTTTATAGGAATTTAAATGAGCAGTTCAGCGTATGCGGTAGCTAGGCGTAAGACAAGTTTCCTAACTTCATTCATATTACATGAATGCTAGTTTCTTTAACTTCTCAGATGTTGAACTTGAGAAGTCTTGTCTATGTGTATATGTGCGATGTATGTACAAGGTGGTAGTATGTATGAGGCCTTGTGCCACAATTTGAACACTTCGGTGTTTCTATGATATGAATTGTTCTGTGATTGAGCTGTTCAATACATGTGACGCCCCCAAAATAGGTATACATCATCTATTCTGAGTCGCCAAATACATGGTACAGAATACAAATACAATCTTAAATATACAACATGAGCTATGAGTTTTAATACAATTATTGTCTTCTAGACAGTATTAAAACTCAAAATAAGTCCTCAATACATTTATTAACACACTATTTCATAGAATCGTGAGGACTACTAATGCTATCCTCTGGACCGTCACTCCGTTCCCCGACTAGTCCCTGCTAGGTTCTCATTTCCTAAAGAGAACAATGAAAGCAAAAGGGTGAGCTCAACTAGCCCAGTAAGAAATATTATGACTAAGATAATGCAGAATAACTTATCATTAGCCTTTAACAGTGTTAAATTGATATAATATAACAACCATCAAGTTTAACTACAGCGGAACAAGCAATCCATTAAAAGAGTCAAGTAGGGAATAAAATCTACTATCTTTTATGATTTAAAAGGTTTTGCATCACTTTTATCACTGAGACTCAGCTTAATAAATAATCCACATCATCCCTGCACTACGACCAAGGATATTCATTAGTATCACGACCACAAATCATCCATGCACTACGGGCCAAGGATATTCGTGTATTCATCAATGGTCATGATCATGCCAACAACTGTCCATCAATGCACTACGGCAGATGAGGACTTTTACCACATCATTTGTAACTTTACGGTCATGATTATACCGAACAATCCCTGGTCATAATCATACCAAGTCCATCTATGCACTATAGGCCACAGATGACTTTCAACATAATATAAACATGAGGATGATGACAATGATATAAGAATTCAATAAAACAAGTTCAAGAATTAATTTATCCAGGAACCAATAACGTCCAAATTGTCAACATGATACTTCTTTGTGGAGTAAAATTCAAGAATGCTCAAAAGAATATTTCCAAGAAAAGATTCTAAATGAAGCGCAAATATCAAGGATATTCAACTAATTTCAAGGAGTATAGAAGTCAAAATGTTAACCAACTGAGTATAATAAAGAATGGAATAACAAAAGAAATCACCAGGCATGCGATAGACCGCACAGACAGGTTATTCCAATAGAATAATACATAATGGAACCAGGTCATGCGTAAACGCACAGACAAGATATTCTAACAGAATAATAAACAACGAAACCAGGTCATGCTTAAATGCACAGACTAGATGTTCCAACAGAATAATAAATAACGGAACCAGGTCATGCGTAACGTACAGACAGGATATTCCAACAGAATAATAAAGAATGGAGTAACAGAAGAATTTCACCATGTATGTTGTGATGCCCCCAAAATAGGTATACATCACCCATCTTGAGTCGCCAAATACATGGTACAAAATTCAAATACAACTTAATTATACAACAGTCGTGTAAAATACGACTAAACATATGCTATGAGTTTTAATACAAATACTGTCATCTAGACAATATACAAACTCAATGGGGCCCTCATTACATTTATTATCACTATTTCACAGAATACTGAGGACTACTAATGCTATCATCTAGACCATCACTCCATTCCCCGACTAATCCCAGCTACGTTTTCATTTCCTGAAGAAAACAGTGAAAGAAAGGTTGAGCTCAACTAGCCCAGTAAGAATTATCATAACTAAGATAATGCAGAATAATTTATCGTTAGCCTTCAACAGTGTTAAACTGATAAAATATAACATACATCAAGTTTAACAGCAGCGAAACAAGCAATCCATTAGAAGAGTCAAGTAGAACATAATATCTACAATCTCTTCTAGATTAAAAGTCCATCGTTGATATTTTATTCATGTACTACTCATCAACGGTTCATTGTTATACTCAAAACAAATAGAACTTTCATCACTTGTCTTCACCTGAACCACCAAAGATGTTAGTTAAATTCACAATTCATATTTATAAGAATGTGAAATAACAGTTCCTTCTTGCCACAAAGGCTTAATAGAATGTTTACTCAATATCCTTACCCCAAAGGCTGAAGATATTCAAATGTAATAACAATGATCATACCAATTAGTTGTCTATCTTTGCACTACGGGCCAAAGATATTCAACTATAAACCCAATGGTTATGATCATACCAATCAATTGCCTGTCAGTGCACTACGGCCAAAGACATTCAACTGTTAACTAATGGTCAGGATCCTGCCAATCACATCATTGAATTATCCATGCACTACGGCCAAGGATATTCGTTAGTATCACTAGTTGTCATAATCATGTCATACACCTGTCCATCTACGCACTATGGGTCAAAGCTATCAAACAACATATCATCTTTGCACTACAGGCCAAAGATATTCAACAACATATCTTCTTTGCACTACAAGCCAAAGACATACAACTGTAAAACCAATAACCAACATTATAATAAAGAATGGAATAATAAAAGGATTTCACCATGTATACAGTACTTCGCATAGACAGGTTATTCCAACATAATAATAAAGAATGGAATAATAAAAGAATTTCACCATTATGCAAAGATTGCATAGACATGTTATTCAACATAATAATAAAGAATGGAATAATGAAGAATTTTTCACCGTGCGTGCGATAGATCGCACATACATGTTATTCCCAATGTAATAATGAATAATGGAAGGTGGTAAGATAAACGCATAGATGGGATATTCTAATGAATAATAAATAATAGAACGGAGTTACAGAACGCACAACGAGGATATTAAACGAGAATAATAAATAATGGAACCAGGTTCGACGTAAACGCACAGACAGGATATTCCGACAGAATAGCTTAGCTTGTTATTATCGGAGATTCGTTGAAGGGTTTTCTCGAATCGCTACTCCACTAACTCAGCTGACTCGGAAAGATTCAAAGTTCGGTTGGAGCGAGGACTATGAGAAGAGTTTTCAAGAACTCAAGAGGAGACTCATTTCAGCACCTGTTCTGACAATACCATCTGGTTCGGAGGGATTTGTCATCAACAGTGATGCTTCGGGCAAAGGATTAGGATGTGTTCTCATGTAACATGGGAAAGTCATAGCCTATGCCTCATGAAAACTCAAAGAATATGAGAGGAATTATCCTAATCATGACCTAGAGTTAGCAGCTGTTGTCTTCGCACTTAAAATTTGGAGGCATTACTTGTATAGGGAGAAAGTGGAGATCTTTACGGATCATAAAAGCCTCAAATATTTCTTCACTCAAAATGAACTCAACATGCGACAACGACGTTGGCTTGAACTGTTGAAAGATTATGATCATACCATCCAATACCATCCTGGAAAAGTGAACGTGGTAGCTGACGCATTGAATAGAAGATCAAATACGGGTACGAGTGCAATATTGTCAACGCAAAGGTCCATTTTGTATGACTTGCAAAGGATGGAGATAGAGATATAGACTCCAGGGACCTACGTGATGATGACAAATATACGAGTAGAACCGACTTTAATTGATAAAATTAAAGCTGCTCAAATTACAGATCCGGAGCTGATGCGTATGAGGAAGAAAGTGCAAGAAGGTGCGATGCCGGAAGCAAGAATCAATGAAGAAGGAATACTTCGAGTCAACTCCAGACTTTGTGTTCCTAACGACCCTGATTTAAAGTATAAAATCATAATGGAGGCGCACAACACACCGTTTGCAATCCATCCTGGGAGTACCAAAATATATCATGATCTTCGACATACATTTTGGTGGGGCAATATGAAGAGAGAGATAAGCATTTGTTTATCTCAAGGTGTCTAACGTGTCAACGAGTCAAGGCAAGAGCATCAAGTACCAAAAGGTCCATTGCAACCACTTGAAATTCTAGAATGGAAGTGGGAGCACATTACCATGGATTTTAAGTTCTTGGTCTTCCCAAGGTTTCTCAAGGCATAGATGCGATTTGGGTCATTGTTGATAGATTGACCAAGTCTGCTCATTTCTTACCGATACGAGAGACTTATACACTTGAACGTCTTTCTCGTATGTACATAAACGAGATTTTAAGACTGCATGGTATGCTAGTATCCATAGTTTCTGATCGAGACCCAAGATTCACTTTACGATTTTGGGTTAGTTTGCAGAAAGCTATGGGCACAGATTTACGATTTAGCTCGGCATATCATCCTCGCAGACAGACGGGACAATACGGAGAGGACTATTCAAACTCTTGAAGATCTATTAAGACTATGTGTCCTTGATTTCAAGGGAAGTTGGGACAAGTTCTTACCATTGGTGGAGTTTTCCTACAACAACAGTTATCAAGCAAGTATTGGCATGGCTCCATTTGAGGCGTTGTATGGAAGAAAGTGTCGTTCTCCAGTATGCTGGGATGAGGTGGGTGAATCAACATTGTTTGGACCAGAGTTGGTACGTATGACTACGAAAAAGATTCAAACGATCCAGCAACGTATAAAAACCTCACAAGATCGACAAAAGAGTTATGCTGATCTTCATCAAAAGGACGTGGAATTCGATATAGGAGATCATGTGTTGTTACGTGTTGCTCCATGGAAAGGAGTTACGAGATTTGGAAAGAGAGGAAAGCTCAATCCTCGATTTATCAGCCCATTTTTAATCCTTGATCGAGTAGGAACTGTGGCCTATAGACTCGCTTTACCGCCAAGTATGTCTCGTGTTCATAACATTTTTCACATATCCATGTTACGTAAATATGTGGAAGACCCGAACCAAATTATTGAGTTGGAACCGGACGAAATAGCGGAAGATTTGACGAATGAAGAGGTTCCTGTTCAAATCTTGGATAAGAAGGAACATATTCTATTTACAAAGGTTATACCTCAAGTCAAAGTTTTGTGGAGAAACCACGATGTTGAGGAAATGACTTGGGAGTTAGAATCGAAATGAAATCAAGGTATCCTTACCTCTTCGACATACAGTGCATTACCACGATTTTGAGGCGCGAAATTTTATAAGAAGGGGAGATTGTAAAACCCCAACTTTTGAATAAAGATGAATTTTCTATAAATATTATTTTTGAATATTATGGAGTGAAATTGATATAATAGTTGTGGGTAATATTTATAAATTTTGCAAAATCATGTAAGTTGTTATATAATATTCGATTGGTCGGGGAATATTTGTTTTAACAGGGAATATTAGTACAACGACATAATCATTGGTGGACCCCACAATGGAATTATTGTCGGATTGAGAAAATGACAAAAATACTTTATGAAAATAACGGCGGAAGTTTTACTGAATTTAATCGTTGAAACACCCGGCAAGTAAAGTACAATGTCTGGCGTGGTTAGCATAAGTAGCACACGGTATTAATTATTGATGCTTAAGTGATAAGTCACTCGCTTTTGTTGATATTATTAATGTAATAATACGAGAAAATCTTTTTATATAAAAGCAGTAATACTTTTATAAAGTAATTCTATAAATAGAATATATTATATTCTATTATGCATAGTGTTGCATAGTGTTTTTGCATAGTGTTTTACATAGTAAAATTTTTTATATAAAATAGAATACTTTTATAAAGTTATCATTTTATTAGACAATAATTAGAATATATTATATTTTATTATGCATAGTGTTTGTATAGTGCACTGTATAGTGTTTGCATAGTAAAATCATTTATAAAGTTATTCATTTTATTAGATTATAAATAGAATATATTTTATTTTATTTTGCTTTAAATATGGACCGTCAGATTAAAGTAAATCAATCTCGACAGTTCATGAGTTAGTTACTATGCATTCCATTTTTCTATAAAAAGAAGCTCATTCATTCATTATTTTCTCATTTAATTCTTTGAAACTCTAGAGAGATAAACTATATAGAGAAAGAAGAAAGTATTCGCTACTTCACTACTTATATATCCGATACTCTTCTTCTAAAGGTAGGGAATATTATTTGTTGTACTCGTAAGGGGTGTTATTCTTTCTTATTCATGAAGAGAAGCTGTTGTTATTCCATTTCTTATTATTACATTGGAATAACTTTGTATACGTGGCCTCACCCTATACTTGGTGACATTCTTTATATTATGCAGCCGGAACATCCTGCTTTTGTGTTTTTCTGACAAACCCGGTTAAAATCTTTTTATTATTATTTAGTTGGAAAATCACATGCATGTGTTTTACATCGGACTGGTTCGGGTTCTTATTATTATTACATTTGGAACATCACATGCGTGTGTTTTACCGGACTGGTTAAAATCTTTATTATTCTGTTGGACCATCTCGCCGGTGCAAATTTTGCCTCGACCGGTTCCGTTATTATTATTCATTGTTGAATAACTTTGCATACATCGTAGTACCGCATGCATGGTGATTTCTTTTGTTATTCCATTCTTTATTATACTCGGTTGGTTAAAATTTTGACTTCTATACTCCATGAAATTAGTAGAATATCCTTGATATTTGCATTTCATTCAAGATATCTTTTCATGGAAATATTTTTCTCGATCATTCTTGAATTTATTCTACAAAAACAAAGATCATGTTGACAATTTGGGACGTTAATAATTCTCGGATAAAATAATTCTTGAACTTGTTTTATTGAATTCTTATATCATTGTCATCATCCTCATGTTTATATTATGTTGAAAGTCATATGTGGCCTGTAGTGCATAGATGGACTTGGTATGATTATGACCGAGGATTATTTGATTGTAATCATGGTAGTAATGTTACAAATGATGTGGTAAAAGTCCTCATTGGCCCGTAGTGTATTGATGGATGAGTTGTTGGCATGATCATGACCATTAATGAATACACAAATATTCTTGGCCCGTAGTGCATGGATAATTGTGATCGTGATACTAAAGAATATCTTTGGTCAGTAGTGCGGGGTGATTCGATGATGTGGAATATTTATTGTCGAGTCTCAAATGATAATAAAGATGATGAAAACCTTTTAAATCATAAAATATAGTAGATTTTATTTTCTTCTTGACTCTTTTAATGGATTGCTTGTTCATTGCAGATTAAACTTGATGTCTATTATATTTTAACGGTTTAACATTGTTGGAGACTAATGATAATTTATTACGCATTATCTTAGTCATAATATTTTTCTTCGGGCTATTTGAGCTCACCCTTTCTTTCATTTATTCTCTTCTTGTGAAATGAGAATATAGCCGGGACGAGTCAGAACGGAGTGATGGTCCGAGTATAGCATTAGTAGTCCTCACTATTCTGTGAAATAGTGTGATAATAATTGTAATGAGGACTCCTTTTGAGTTTGTATAATCTCTAGTAGATAATATTTGTATTCAAACTCACAGTTTATGTTTGTCGTATTGTACACGATAGTTGTATTAGTAAGTTGTATTTAAATTCTGTACCATGTATCTGACGACCCAAGATGGGTGATGTATACCTAATTTTGGGGGCATCACACCAGATTTCCCATTATGCTTCTCCATTTCAGGTTCCTTATCACTAACTTCTTCCACTGGAGTACTCTCTCCACCTTGCTCATTAGTGATTTTCCCGCTTCTGAGTGTGACTACTTTGCATTGTTCTTTGCCTTCCCATTTTGAGTTAACATCAGTGTCACTAGGCAATGTGCCTTGTGGACGACTGTTTAAAGCAGTGGCCAATTGTCCCATATGTACTTCCAGATTCCGAATGGAGGCCTCTTGATTATTACTCCTTGTTTCATTCTGGGAAATATACCGCGATAAGAGATCCTCCAAACTAGGCTTTCTCTCCTGTTGAGGTGGTGGGTGGTGAAACTGATTTTGAGAGCTCTGCAGTTGTGGATTGTACTGATTATGAGATTGAAAACCCGGAGGGTTAGAAAAATTCGGCCTTGTGGACGAAGGTTGTGCTTGATTGGGGTTGTTGTTGTTGTTGTTGTTGCCCCAAGAGAAGTTGGGATGATTTCTCAAACCCGGGGTGGTAATGAGTAGGAAGATTTGTATTTTGTTGCCACCCGAAGTTGGAAACAAATTGAACTGACTCAGGGCTTATTGCACATTGATCAGTTGGATGGCTCCCTTGACATAACTCACACTGGAATGCAACACTCTTCACATTCTGTATTGCTGATGGTCCCATGGTGTCTAGCCATTTCGTTAGCACTGTAACCTGAGTCGCTAATGATGTGAATGAGTCAACCTCATATACCCCCGCTGCTCTTCTGGGGGCTTGTCTATCATTCGACCATTGATAGTTATTGACCGCCATTGTTTCCACTAGTTCGTACCCTGCTGTGTGATGTTTAGCCATGAAGGCCCCTCCAGACGCGGTATCAATACTCGAACGAGTTGATCCGGATAGCCCATTATAAAAGTTCTGGATAGGAAGCCCTTCTGGAAATCCATGGTTAGGGCATTTTCTCAGCAGATCCTTGAATCGCTCCCACGAGTCGTACAAGGATTCTGATTCGAATTGGAAAAATGAAGTGATATCATGCCTGAGCCAAGTCAATCCATGTGGTGATGGAACCTGACGGTAATGAATGTAGCCAGCTCTTGGCTTTGTCGCTCAAAGTGAATGGAAACAATTAGAGTCTGATGGCATCATCAGATAATCCGTTGTATTTTAATGTATCACAGATCTCCACAAAATTGATTAAGTGATCATTGGGATCATCATTCGATAGTCCCCCAAACTGAATATTGGTGCACATTTGAATGGTGCTCGGCTTGATCTCAAAGTTATTAGCTTGGATGGCGGGCCTGAGAATGCTCGACTGAAGATCATCGATAAGAGGCATGGCATAATCCCTTAAATATTTCTGAAGTTCCTCAACCATAATGGTAGGAGCAGGGATTTCCTTAGATTCCTCTCTTCTCAGCCGTCTGTATGTCCTTAAATTCTTATCAACCTCGGGATCGAGAGGTATTATGTTCTGACCCTTACGAGGTGGCATAAACAGTGAAGACTACCTGAAAAGGGAGTTAAACAGAAGAATCAGTTTAAACTAAGATTGTACTGACTTAGTGTTAATATTGAATAACAATTAATACTAAGTCCCCGACAACGGCGCCAAAAACTTGTTGGTCGATTTAGCTATTGCCAAATCGTGCGCAAGTTTACGCGGTCCACAAGTAATATATGAAAGTAGAGTGTAGAACCCACGAGGACAAAGTCTTAAGAGAATACAAATACTAAGGCAAAGTCGTTACTTATCTTATCTAAACAAGTGAACTAAGATGGTTGGTTAAGCTATAAGTTTAAAACTATAAGAATAAGAGAAGTGGTTGTGCGAGGAAGTCAAGATAGGATTACAATTCCCCTAATGCATCGCCTAATCTCCTAACTCTCCAAATTACCAACGAATCAAGGAATGGTCAACCGAGAACAATAAATACACATAAGCTTTTATCGAAGGTCAAATGCACATCCCTAGCCAGAAAAATCACAATATGTCTATTGGTGAAAATAGCTAGGCCAAGGTCATTAAGCTGAGTCTCAAGGTCGCACAAGGCAAATAGAGATATGTCTATCTTATTAGCAGTTTATGCACACATTCCGTTGGCATGGTCATAACAGGTGTTGTTGTATTTAAAAGCTAGATAATAGCATCCATTTGTCAATATCCATTATTATCACTACCAAAAACTCTATCAAGCAATCAATCATTAAGTACTAAATACAACAACCCATTCCAAAATGATTCATTATATAAAATAAGAGAGAAAGTTGATCAAGCTAAACAAAAGGTTACATTGCAATCCTAAAAATGGAGTTAGTTCATAAATATGGTACTAACACACATATTTAATACATTCAACATTATTAGTAATAAACAAATAAATAGGAGATTTGGAATAAGAAAAATCCTGTTTGGAAATGTTCTGTCTCCAAATCTTCTCTTCACTGTGCAAAAGTTGAGCTGCTGTCGGATGCAATAACTCTTCTCTTTAAAGCACAACTTCTTTCTCTTCTATGAATTTTAGATGCTCTGTACTATTTTCTAAGCTAAAACTCTATATCTAGTTCTATCGCAGGCGGCTGTATTAAGTATCCCCTTTTTTTTTCTCTTTAGGTCATTTAAAGCCCCTTTACTGTCTGGACACCTGAGGTCGCGCTGTGGCGCGAGCCTTTGCTTAGCAAGTGGCGATGCGGCGCCACGTGGCTTTAAAAAGACCAGAGGTTACATGGCAAGAACTGTGTATGGGGATTCGACACACTGCGGCAAAGCCGAGGCCTGGGCAAGTAGAATTGACTTGAACTGGCGCGATCCTGGTGATGGGCATGGCGCGGGGGTTCCATAGGTAGGTATAGAGAAGCACCGAAGTACAGTAACTTTGCCTAGCATTGGTATTTGGTAGGCCAGTATGTCCTGTTGGTAGCGAGGTCTAAGAGTAGCCTTCAGGCCTAGGCCAAGATAGAGAAAATGACCAGAAATGCCTATAAAAGCTAGAAATGACCTGCTGGGTATTGCATAATAGAACTTAGACATAATAATGTTGAAAATATAAATAAAAGCTAACTAAATAACTAAAAACAGGCAACAACTTAAGCTACAAAGGATCTGATTCGTAGGTATAAATCCTGCTCATCAGAAACTCATTTTTCTTATATCCTTTGACAGTGGGGAATTTCTTGTGATGCATCCTTTTTAGTCCTTCATGGAAATCTATGCCATCTATGAACGAAAACCCTTTAGATTTGAAACCTAGGGCTAGGTTGATGTCCTCAGCCTTTGTTTGATTTCCACGTCCTTGACCCTCGTTGTGATGACTTCATTCTCGAACGCCCCATTCTGGTAAAAATTTTTATTAGCTTTGAGTAGATCCACGTGCTCGTACCTAGAGCTTCTTTGAGACCAACCTTCTTTATCAATGATAGAGTTTCGTGAAATTTGGGTTCAGCTATTTTGAACTCATCAAAACAAAGTTTGTAGCCAGAGATGACGTTGGAGGCTGCCATTGATTTCTTTGCAAGGAGTATGATTGTTTGAGCTTTCTTAAGAGTTAGGGTTTTTGCTTGTACAGAGGAAGAGAGAGATAAGCTTTTTGAACTTCTGATTTCAAAAAGGCATTTTTTAAATTATACTTGTAACTTTCCTCTCTCCATTTTGCTTAGTGGGGCAGGTGTTAAATTCCGCTTGGCTATACAAATTTGACTGAAGACAATTATACTGATTTTCCCTTAACTCTTTTTGAGCTGATGTGTCATTTGGGAGGACTACGATCGTTGAGGTAGCCTTTGTGATTGTCTAGTCTGTTCTGTGTTCGTCGAGTCTGCTCTGCATTCGTCGAGTTTATTTAGCAATTATCGTGTCTACTCAGTAATTGTCGAGTCTAAACTGCAATTGTTGAGTCTGTTCTACATTCGTCGAGTCTATTCAACAATCATCGTGTCTACTCAGCAATCGTCAAGTCTGAACTGCGATTGTTGAGTCTGTTCAGGAATCGTCGTGTCTGCTCAGTAATCGTCGAGTCTGTACTGCGATCGTTGAGTCTGCACTGCAATCGTTGTCTTTCATGTCACTGCAGCTCTACGATCGTGGACTTCCCTTGATTATGTCTATGATTTTGAACAAAGTCTTTATATCTGTATGGTTAGCATAAACTAGAGCATATATTTCATGGTTATAAATTAAGCATGCCTAGCTCACTTATTAACTTGTTAAACCTGAATTCATCTAGAGGCTTTGTAAAGACATCAGCAAGTTGATTTTCAGTAGGGATATATTGTAAAGATATGGTTCCATTTTGCACATGATCCCTAATGAAATGATACCTTATTTATATATGCTTAGTCCTAGAATGCATGACAGGATTATGAGTTTTTGCTATGGCACTTGTGTTATCACAATGAACATGTATGGATTTGAATTCAAACCCATAGTCTGCAAACTAATTTTTCATCCATAGGATTTGAGCACAGTAGGTGCTAGCAGCAATGTATTCAGCTTTTGCAGCTGAAGTAGATACTGCGTTTTGCTTCTTGCTGAACTAAGACACAAGTCTGTTTCCTAGAAACTTACAGGTGCCACTGGTACTCTTTCTATCTATTTTGCAGCCTGCAAAATTAGCATATGTGTAGCCTGTTAGTTTAAATGAGGACTCCTTGGGATACCGAAGCCCCAAGTGAGGTGTACCTTTGAGATACCTGAAAATCCTCTTTGCAACAGTTAAATGTGATTCTTTAGGATTAGCCTGAAATCTTGTACATATGCATGTTGCAAACATTATGTCTGGTCTATTGGCAGTGAGATATAAAAGAGAGCCTATCATATATCTCTATTGAGTTATATCAATACTTTTACCTTTTTCATCTTTGTCAAGCTTGGTTACAGGAGCAATTGGGGTTTTCATGGGAGAGCCTGATTCCATGCCATACTTCTTAAGTTATTCTTTAATGTAATTGGCTTGGTTTATGAAGATTCCTTCATCAGTCTGCTTTACTTGCAGTCCAAGGAAGAAGTTCAACTCACCCATCATGCTCATTTAAAAGTTGTTCTACATAAGCTTGGAGAATCTCTTGCATAACTTTTCGTCAGTAGATCCAAAAATAATTTCATCAACGTATATTTAAACTAATAAGACTTTGTATTTATGCTTTCTAAGAAATAGTGTGGTATCTACTCTACCTCTAGTGAACCCGTTTTCAATAAGAAAGTTAGTGTTTCATACTATGCTCTAGGTGCTTATTTAAGACCATATACGGCTTTGTCTAATCTATAGACATAATTAGAAAGAGATGGATTGATGAAACCTAGAGGTTGCTCTACATAGACTTCTTCTTGAAGTTCACCATTCAGGAATGAACTTTTGACATCCATCTGAAAGACCTTGAATTTCATGTGAGCAGCAAAGGCAAATAATATTCTTATGGCTTCTAGTCTAGAAACAATCTCATCGTAGTCAATGCCTTCTTCCTGAGAGGAGCCCTTGGCCCCTAGTCTTGCCTTATTTCTGGTTATTACTCCATCTTCATCCATCTTATTTCTAAAGACCCACTTGGTTCCAATGACAGGATGACTTTTTGATCTTGGTACCAATCTCCATACTTTGCTTCTTTTAAACTGATTAAGTTCTTCCTGCATAGCTACTATCCAGCTAGAGTCTTCCATAGCATCCTCTATCTTCTTAGGTTCCATTTGTGACAGGAAGCTTAGATAAAAACATTCATTTTTGGTGGCAGCTCTTGTTTTGACTCTTGTACTCGGATCTCCAATGATTAAGTCTTGAGTGTGATCTCTTGCCCATCTGCTTTAGGTTGGGACATCTGTCCTAATGCCTTCTTGTCTGAGGTCTTCAAGATCTATATCTGCTTCTTGGTGTGGAGGTTCGTTGTCTTGCATAGGCCTCTCTACGATCTCATTTCCTTGCTCAATGATTTCACTATCTGGAACTATGATTGTAATGTTGAGCTCGACGACCTCATTCGTAGTGTCTGAACTATCGGTCATAGTGTCTTGAAGCACTATTTTGTCTAAGTCTGTCTCATCAAAGATGATGTGAATCGAGACTTCAACACTTAGTGTCTTCTTGTTGAACACTCTGTAGGCCTTACTGTCTGTGTCATATCCAAGAAAGATTCCTTCGTCTGACTTGGGTTAAAACTTTATCAAATACTTCTTTCCATTGTTGAGAATGTAGCATGCACAGCCGAATACATGAAAGTAGCTGACAATTGGCTTTCTTCCTTTCCACAGTTCGTAGGGAGACTTTTTAATTGTAGAGTGTATGAGTGATCTGTTCTGAGTGTAGCATGCAGTGTTGATAGCTTCTGCCCAGAAGTATTTAGGAAGATGGACTACTGCTAGTAGAGTTCTTCCAGCCTCTATTAATGTCCTGTTCTTTCTCTCAGCTACTCCATTTTGTTGAGGAGTTCATGGAGCTGAGAAGTTATGACTGATGCCATTGTCTGTGCAGAACTGGTCCATTTATGTGAAGTCAATTTCTCTGCCTTGATAACTCCTTATAGCCTTGATTTTCTCCCCTTTCTCGTTCATCACTAGTCTGAACATCTTTATCAGTTGGGAGCTTGTTTCATCCTTTGAGGTTAGAAAGAACACCCATTTGAATCTGGTGTAATCGTCGACTATGAGCAGTGAGTATCTCTTCCCTCCGAGGCTCGTTGTTGGAATTGGCCCAAATAGATCTATGTGGAGCAACTGCAGGGGCCTGTCAATTGAGTTGTCAGTTTTGCTCTTGAATGAGCTTCTGGTCTACTTTCCAAGCTGACATGCATTGCACGGTCTTTTATTAACGAAGCTGAACTTGGTTAAGCCTACAACTAGATCTTTTGAGGCTAGTTTGGACATGCTCTTGAAGTTGAGATGAGACAGTCTTCGATGCCATAACCAGCTCATTTCTTCATATACTTTAGCCAGAAAGCATATTATCTCATTTGAGCTTAGTTGTCCAAGATTTACTGTGTAGACATTTCCTTCTTTTGTTCCGGTTAACTTTACAGCAGATGTCTTCAGGTCTCTGACTTGACATTGATTGTTGAGGAATGTTACTTGATGACCCTTGTCGTAGAGTTTGTGATGCCCCCAAATTCAGGTACTTGAAACCCGAACTCGGTGCTTCACGATACCATTTCTATGAGCGGAATAATACTAATAATAATAACAATAATATAAACTTTAAACTTAATTTACATATCAGAGTTTGAATCCTCTGGTTTCCAACCTTTAAACATTACATTACATGATACTAATAAATATCACTGTCTTAATCAAGTCTAACTATTATAGAAGAGACCACAAACTTAATCTGCCATCTTTCCCTTCCCTTTGTTCTTGCCTGAACCTTCTGGTTGATCACGCTTAGCTGAACACATTTTAATTTAAAGCAAGGATGAGCATTTGATTGCCCAGAAAGTAATAGTAAATAATAAGTGATAGCTGAACGAGGTAAATGTTTTCTTTGAATGACACTTCTACAACGAATCAATAGTTGTGAAGTAAGCTGAACCAATGATAACAACATATCAAATCTATATCATATTTTTGAAACTACGTATTGACTATAAATGGAGATCATTCGACAGACTATGAACTTTGTTTTCAATTTTCAAAAAGGTCAAACAGAACTTCATCTACAAACCGTCATAAATTACAGGCACAGGGGGTGATCAGCCCGTTATGCCCTGTATTGATCAATACTACATACAAGAACGAGATTATCATTCACTCTGTCCGCCTTGGGCGCATAAAAGTTTTCCCTTGTTCGGGATGTTCATACTTAGTCGGGAATCCAGACCAAAACAACTTGATTGGATACAAAAAGGTTTTATCATATTCAACGATATTTCTAAATCTGTGTCTAGCTGATCAAATAACTTAGACGGCTTTTCATTAATGTATACATACGGGGAATCAATAAGTGTATATCTGTGAGACCCCAGATTTTATGAATAAATATTTAATTTTCTCGAAATAATTTTTTTAATATTAAGGTGTGGATTTGACATAATGTTATAGTTATGGGTAGTATTTATAAATTTTGCAAAGTATGCAAGTTGTCATATTATATTCGATTGGTCGGGGAATATTTGTTTTATCAGGGAATATTCGTGCAACGACACAATCATTGGTGGACCCCACAACGGAAATACTGTCTGATTGAGAAAACGACAAAAATATTTTATGAAAATAACGGTAGAAGTTTTATCGTTAATACTGTTGAACTACTCGGTAGTAAAAAAGTACAGTAATACACGTGGTTGCATAGTAGCACACGATATTGATTATTGATGCTTACGTGATAAGTCACTCAGTTTTGTTTTATTGGTATTATTAATGTAATAAAATAGAATACTTTTATAAAGTTATTATATAAATAGAATATATTATATTCTATTATGCATAGTGTTGCATAGTGTTTTGCATAGTAAAATCTTTTTATATAAAACATAATACTTTTAAAAAGTTATTCTATAAATATAATATATTATATTCTATTATGCATAGTGTTTGCATAGTGTTTTGCATAGTAAAATCTTTTTATATAAAAGTAATACTTTTATAAAGTTATTTGTTTTATTAGACAATAATTAGAATATATTATATTTTATTATGCATAGTGTTTGCATGAATTGCCTACATATAGTGTTTGCATAGTAAAATCTTTTATAAAGTTATTCGCTTTATTAGATTATAAATAGAATATATTATATTTTATTTAAAAGATTTTGCTTTTAAATATAGGCAAATCACGATTAAAGTAAATCAACTGGACCGTTCATGAGTTAGTTACTATCGATCCATTTTTCTATAAATAGAAGCTCATTCATTCATTATTTCTTTTAATTCAATTTGAAACTCTAGAGAGAGAAACTATAGAGAGAAAGAAGAAAAGTGTTCTGCTACTTCACTACTTCTATATCCAGTACTCTTCTTTCTAAGGTAGGGAATATTATTTGTTGTACTCATAAGGGGTATTTTTTCTTTCTTATTCATGAAGAGAACTTTTGTTATTCCATTCTTTATTATACTCAGTTGGTTAAAGTTTTGACTTCTATACTCCATGAAATTATTGGAATATCCTTAATATTTGCGCTTCATCCAGTATCTTTTCATGGAAATATTTTTCTGAGCATTCTTGAATTTTACTCTACAAAGCAGTATCATGTTAACAATTTGGACATTATTAGTTCCTGGATAAATTAATTCTTGAACTTGTTTTATTGAATTCTTATATCATTGTCGTCATCCTCATGTTTATATTTTTTTTTGAAAGTCATCTGTGGCCTGTAGTGCATATATGGACTTGGTATGATTATGACCAGGGATTATTCGGTATAATCATAACCGTAATGTTATAAATGATGTGAAAAAAGTCCTCATTGGCCCGTAGTACATTGATGGACAATTTTTGGTATGATGATGGCTATGGATTCTCTTTGACCGTAGTGCAAAGATGAATTATTTTATGGCATGATCAGGACCGTTGATGAAAACATGATTATCTTTAGCCGTAGTGCATGGATAATTTGTGGTCGTGATACTAAAGAATATCCTTGGCCGTAGTGCAGGGGTGATTCGATGATGTGGATTATTTATTAAGCTGAGTCCCAGCGATAAAAGTGATGAAAAACCTTTTAAATCATACACTGCTTGTTCCGCTGCAGTTAAACTTGATAGTTATTATATTTTATCAATTTAACACTGTTGAAGGCTAACGATAAATTATTATGCATTATCTTAGTCATAATATTTCTTACTGGGCTAGTTGAGCTCACCCTTTCTTTCACTGTTCTCTTCAGGAAATAAGAACGTAGCTGGGACGGGGAACAGAGTGATGGTCCTAGATGGTGCATTAGTTGTCCTCACTATTCTGTGAAATAGTGTGATAATAATTGTAATGATGACTCCTTTTGAGTTTGTATACTCTCTAGTAGACAATATTTGTATTCAAACTCACAGTATATGTTTTGTCGTATTTTACATGACAGTTGTATTATTAAGTTGTATTTGAATTCTGTACCATGTATCTGACGACTCAAGATGGGTGATGTATACCTAATTTTGGGGGCTTCACAGTTGGTATCAGAGCTTAGGGAAATGATCCCTGGCTAAGATGTGAGACTAGAACTAGGAGGGGAGAGATGGGGAATTCCTTCGCTAGTATGACCTACCTAAGTTTATTTGGTATTTAATTGGTCTGTCAGAGTATAGGGATTATATGTGATATGATAATTAACCCTTATTTTTTGACAGTGTTTGCGAATGACATCTAAAAATATTGAGAAAAGCAATGAAGCACATTAGACCGTTGAGTCAGCTCAACCAAAAGGTAACGACCAACAACACGATAATAATCATACCGGTGGCAACGGCCATCGGAACAATGATAACCATCGTAGGGGAAATTATCATGCCAAGAATGGTAACCACTTCGGTGGTAATCATGGCCAAGATAATAGGAATGGAAATTTCAAGAAGAGAAGGTCATTTAGCAAGATTTTGTCGTGCACCAAAGTCAAGTCCAGCTGGGACGGTGGCACCAAAGGCGGATACGGACAAAACAAAGTCGGTGGTTTCAGGAAAAGCATTTTTCGTGACTTCTCAAAAAGCGAGTGACTCGAACGAAGTTAGCATGGGTTAGTTAATTATAAATTCTTGCGAAGTCTATACCTTATTAGATACCGGTTCTATCCACTCTTTTATTTCACCTAGTTGTGTTCAATGTTTGAATTTAACTATGGAGAAGTTAGATTTTGATTTATCTGTTGAAACTCAGTTGGGAGAAACCTTCATTATTACATCCACTATTTATAAATCTTGTTTAATTCAAATTGACACTTTCACATTACCTGTCAATCTTATCTCTTTGAAAATACTTGCCTTTGATGCGATTTTAGGAATCGATTGGTTAACTACTCATCATGCTTTTCGTAAGGTTGTTAGTTTTCATATTCCTAACCAACCTGTTATGCAAATTCAAACAACCAAACCACTAAAGTCAATCATTGTCATATCAAGCCATAAGTAAAGAGCCCCGGTCCTTTCGTTGTTGACTTCCTTGAGTGGAATGCACCGAAGCCAGACTTTCTGTAGGCGACATCGTGAATGACGATGGCAAGTTGATAGGTATCATTGTGACGTACTATCCAAGTCTTTGATGAGGGTTACAGCTTTGAATGATATTTCTATTGTTAATAAATTTCCTGACGTATTCTTGAAGTCTTCTTAGCCTACCCCTAGAGCGTGAAATCGAATTTTGTATTGACCCCATAACAAAACCCATTTCTAAAACCCTCAAATATTTTTTCAACTAAAACGAACGTATAACGTGCCAAAGACGTTGACTCGAGCTGTTGAAGATTACGATCGTACTATTCAATACCATTATGGGAAAACGAATGTGGTAGCTGACGTATTGAGTAGAAGATTGGATGCGTTTATGAGTGCGATGTTGTTAACACAAAGACTCATTTCTTATAACTTACAAGTGATGAAGATAGAGTTAAAGACTCTAGGGACCCACGTGAAGATAATGAATATACGAGTAGAATCAACTTTAATCGGTAAAGTTAAAGTTGCTCAAGCTACACACCCGGAGCTGATGAATGTGAAGAAGAAGGTTCAAGAGGGCGTTATTCTAGAATCAAGAATCGACGAAGAGAGGAAATCTCAACCCTCGATTTAATTGGCCCATTTGAAATCATCGATGAAGTAGGAACTGTGGCCAAGTATGTTGCGTGTTCATAACGTTTTTAAAGTATCGATGTTACGTAAATATGTGGACGACCCGAACAACATTATTAAATTAGAACTAAACGAGATAGTGGATGATTTAACGTTTAAGGAGATACGTGTTAAAATCTTGGATAAGAAGAATCATATTCAACACTCAAAGGTTATACCTCAAGAGTTAGAATTTGAAATGAAGTCGAGGTATCCTCACCTCTTCGGCATACCAGGTACGTACGTAAATTTTGAGGGCGAAATTCCATAGGGAGGGGAGATTGTGAGACCCTAGATTTTATGAATAAATATTTAATTTTCTCGAAATAATTTTTTTAATATTATGGTGTGGATTTGAGATAATGTTATAGTTCTGGGTAGTATTTATAAATTTTGCAAAGTATGCAAGTTGTCATATTATATTCGATTAATCGGGGAATATTTGTTTTATCAGGGAATATTCGTGCAACGACACAATCATTGGTGGACCCCACAACGGAATTATTGTCTGATTGAGAAAACGACAAAAATATTTTATGAAAATAACGGCGGAAGTTTTACCATTAATACTGTTGAACTACTCGGTAGTAAAGGTAAAGTAATACGCGTGGTTGCATAGTAGCATACGGTATTGATTATTGATGCTTACGTGATAAGTCACTCAGTTTTGTTTTATTGGTATTATTAATGTAATAAAACATAATACTTTTATAAAGTAATTATATAAATAGAATATATTATATTCTATTATGCATAGTGTTACATAGTGTTTTGCATAGTAAAATCTTTTTATATAAAACATAATACTTTTATAAAGTTATTCTATAAATAGAATATATTATATTCTATTATGCTTAGTATTTGCATAGTATTTTGTATAGTAAAATCTTTTTATATAAAGCAGAATACTTTTATAAAGTTATCTATTTTATTAGACAATAATTAAAATATATTATATTTTATTATGCATAGTGTTTGCATAAGTGCTGCATAGTGTTTGCATAGTAAAATCTTTTATAAAGTTATTCATTTTATTAGATTATAAATAGAATATATTATATTTTATTTAAAAGATTTTGCTTTAAATATGGACCGTCAGATTAAAGTAAATCAATCCGGACTGTTCATGAGTTAGTTACTTATACAGATCCATTTTTCTATAAATAGAAGCTCATTCATTCATTATTTCTTTTAATTCAATTTGAAACTCTAGAGAGAGAAGCTATAGAGAGAAACAAGAAAAGTGTTCTGCTACTTCACTACTTCTATATCCAGTACTCTTCTTTCTAAGGTAGGGAATATTATTTGTTGTGCTCATAAGGGGTATTCTTTCTTTCTTATTCATGAAGAAAACTTTTGTTATTCCATTCTTTATTATACTCATTTGGTTAAAGTTTTGACTTCTATACTCCATGAAATTAGTGGAATATCCTTGATATTTGCGCTTCATCCAGTATCTTTTCATGGAAATATTCTTTTGAGCATTCTTGAATTTTACTCTACAAAGCAGTATAATGTTGACAATTTGGACATTATTAGTTCCTGAATAAATTAATTATTGAACTTGTTTTATTGAATTCTTATATCATTGTCATCATCCTCATGTTTATATTTTTTTTTGAAAGTCATCTGTGGCCTGTAGTGCATAGATGGACTTGGTATGATTATGACCAGGGATTATTCGGTATAATCATAACCGTAATGTTACAAATGATGTAGAAAAATTTCTCATTGGCTCGTAGTGCAATGATGGACAGTTTTTGGTATGATGATGGCTATGGATTCTCTTTGGCCGTAGTGCAAAGATGAATTGTTTTATGGCATGATCAGGACCATTGATGAAAACATGATTATCTTTAGCCAGTAGTGCATGGATAATTTGTGGTCGTGATACTAAAGAATATCCTTGGTCAGAAAAGTGTGGGGTGATTCGATGATGTGGATTATTTATTGTCGAGTCCCAGTGATAAAAGTGATGAAAAACCTTTTAAATCATAGAAGATAGTAGATTTTATTCACTACTTGACTCTTCTAATAGACTGCTTGTTCCGCTACAATTAAACTTGATAGTTATTATATTTTATCAGTTTAACACTGTTGAAGGCTAACGATAAATTATTATGCATTATCTTAGTCATAATATTTCTTATTGGGCTAGTTGATCTCACCTTTCTTTCCTTTGTTCTCTTTAGAAAATGAGAACGAAATGGGTTGGAAGTCTGGGAAGCGGAGTGATGGTCCTAGATGGTGCATTAGTAGTCCTCACTATTACGTGAAATAGTGTGATAATAATTGTAATGAGGACTCCTTTTGAGTTTGTATACTCTCTAGTAGACAATATTTGTATTCAAACTCACGATTTATGTTTTGTCGTATTGTATAACGGCGGTTGTATTATTAAGTTGTATTTGAATTCTGTACCATGTATCTGACGACTCAAGATGGGTGATGTATACCTAATTTTGGGGACGTCACAATATCAATATATCAATATTTGATTAAATATAATGATTATCCTAGTGGGGTCACTTGTATAACCATATTTAGAAATTAACGAACAGAATAAATATATCTGAATTATATAATAATATCATGTTGATAAACAATGATCGGATACATAATATATATAACAATAGGGCTAATAATCTGGTACAATAATAATATAATTCTGAAACTTTTTTACTTATGGCCATTGCATAAAGAAAATGCAAAGGTAGGATACTTGCCTGAGCTGCTGCTTACTATTACGCAACTTAGTTTTATCTTTTATTTTACAACCTATCATTAATAAGATCATTCATTCGATTAGAATAATATATCATATCACATAGTACTGCTATTTGCAGTTAGCACATAACCTAATCACATTGTTATATATGTTTAACAGTCATTTGATCATAAACAAATACGTATCTACTTATGATTTCTGAAACATTTTGGTGTACCAACGGCTTTTTTGGGTAATTATCGAGTCTAAAACTCTATCGTGTAGTTCAATGTTCGATTGGATAATTTAGATATCAATTATATTATTTTTCATAGCCTTATAATAATTTTTAAATAATTATTATAATTTATCATGATTTTTCAAACACTGGAATCATTTTAAAATGATTTAAATATTGAATAATTCTATTATTATTAATATTAAATTAATATTAAATTATTAATGAAACCATTGCCAAAATATTAAAGTTATTTATAATAACTCAAAATATATTTAAAACATTTTATTACCCTTAAATGATTTTTAAAACATTTAAAATCATTTTTAAATTATTACTATTAATATTTAAATATTAATGTATTATTCACCAAAATATTAAAAGTCATTTATTATTACTTCAAATATTTTTAAATCATTTATATCATTTTTAAATGATTTTTAATTCAATAAAATCATTGTTAAACTATTTATTTAATATAATTATTAAATAACTCTAATATTATTTAACATTAATTATTAATGAAATTTACCTTTAAATATTAAAAGTTATATTTTATAACTTAAAATATTTTTAAACTATTTATTTTCATTTAAAATTATTTTTATAATATTAAAATTATTTTTAATTAATAATTTTTAAAAGTTAATGTTTATAACTTAAAATAATTTTTAAAATAATTTTTGTAATTTTCAGAATTTATTTACTATTTTTAAATGATTTTTGGAAAATAAAATAAATAAAATTAAAATATATGTCGTTATAGCCTTTAACGACAGAAAACGTCGCCTTAGGTGTTCTTGAGTCCTCAAGAACATTCATAGGACAGTTTCTGGGTACCTTGTTTGACCATCAACAATTCAGTGTGTAAAGTGTTTCTAGACTAGAAAATGATTAGATGTTGTAGTATTAATGTCAGACTACACGATCCAACAACAATCATGGCCAACAAGCATATAACCAGAGAGATCTAGGCCCACAAAGTAGATGTTGAAAGTGTTCTTCATTTACAGGTTACCCGAAATGAAGAAACGATTAAATGAGGCCTACTTTGGGCTTCCACAACTTTCTTTTCATGTAATGTTTATGTGAGCTGATGCGTGCAGTTTGTAGCCAGCCTGTAAGTGAGGAGATCTATCATCTAAAAAACATATAACAACCACAGAAGCACCCGTTAAGATCCGGTCAAACCATGTCATAGACCGTATTCATATGTTTTCTGGGTTACCCAGAAAATAGAAAACATGGTCAAGTTGCCTGGTTTGACCGTCCATTAAATCTAACATGTTTAATATTAATGTGATATAATGACACTAGAAGGTAGTATAAAGCAACATACAATAACTTAGATTCAAGAAGCATAACAAAACAACAAACCACTATCAGATCCAAGCTCTTGAAGATCTTGTCCGAGCTTTCTGGGCACACTCTGGGCCAAAATAGTTTGGTTTTCTAAGGAAACTCTCGGCTTCATAATTTGTTCGTTTTATATCCGAATTGACCCATTCGAAAGCCTACAACTCACAAATTACATCCTTTACGTGTTCATATAAGAATTTTACACTTTCGAATCTGTTAACTCGGAATTCACCTTTGTGTTCATTTTTGAGCATTCGTTTAACGTTTTCGACCGTTCAATACTCGTTTTCTTCGTTCTAAGTCAGAATTCGACTATTCTTGCGCCAACGACTCTTAATTACCTTATGTCACGTGTTGACATTGGAAACTAATGTTTTCAAGTCACACGACAACTTTTGGCCCCTAATCCGAGATTTTTATATTTTCGACGTTTAACGTCTATTTTCACAAAATTTGCCATAACTTCGTTACTCGTGTTCTATAATCCAAATCAAATGGAACACTCCATTGATTCACCATCTATATCCTAACCAAACAATATGCACATTCCTTAGCTATAACGGTTTTCAAATCGTTCATTCATAACTAAGTTCACGTTCAAGACTTTCTACGGTTTTTAACTCACGTAAACACTTACGATTTCTATTTGGTCATGACCTATCAATGATTTGATCATTAATAGACATCTTTATCTCTCCTCAATAAACATGCTCCACCAATCTATGATTTTTCTACGAGAAAGAAATCGAAAAAGATGAAGATTACAGTTTATGAGAATTTACATTTGACGTACTTCACGTTCTTGATAAACGTCTAAAGGTTTGCTTGGAAGTAAATTGATTAAGTGTTTCTAGCTCTTTTTATCTCTCAATATATATTGGTCAAGCTTTGTAAATCAACAAAATAACCAACACAAGTCTTCTATTTATAGAAAACCAACATGAGGGCAAAATGGTCCATTTCCCCACCTCCTTACTATTCCCTATTGTATCACCAAGTAAAGTACTTGGTGATCAAGTATTACCTTTACTTGGCCATCACGTGGCCGGCCCACTCCCTCTTGGGTCATCCCATGGGTTTCCCCATTGGTTTTACCCATCCCGTGACCCGTCGGTTTGACCCGCGATTTAACTTCTTGGATTGGGCTTGTCTTTATTTAATATTGGGCCTTGACTTCGGCTTGTTCACTCAATTCATTGGGCTTGCTATTAGTCCAATTCCAATTAGATTATGCCAAAGTCCTTAACTCGTAATCCATTAGAACTTCTCGTATTCTATACGTATAACTCATGTATTCTCTTCATCTAATAGTCATACGATATTCGTATTATACGTCGTATTATTCTTCATACCATACTCGTATTCATACTAGTATAATACTCGTATATCATACGTATAAACACCGAAATGAGTATACACATTACATTTTCCCTTTCAGAAATCTCTTTCACAAACCCTTAGGTTTTATGTCCGCAAGCGAAAACTTTGTTTGCCATAACGGAAATATTATTAGATATTCCATTATATCTTCATATTCTATCATTACGCATTTCTCAGAATTTCAAACCTAAGCTCCAAACGAAATCGGATGAATAGTGTTTTTACGGAAAACTTCTCGGAAAACATTCATTTTCGTCTTGATAATTCAAAATAATAATCCTAGCACACAACCAGAATACTAACCACATTCACACATTCTAGGTCATAGAACGACCTTCAAATATCTTACTCACAAAATTAATAAATTAAATTCATTTAATCCACATAGTCAAATAAAAATTTAATTCATTAAAAATCCTAAATTCTCGGGCGTTACAGCAGAAACCCTAGCTTTCAGAAGGGCTCAACCAACCTCAGTTCAATCAAATTAACGGCGCCTTCAAATGTTATCTGTAGTTACCAACTTTGCTTCGACGAGTTCAAGACAGTTGACCCTCAATTTCATAAAGTTATGTCTCTTCTAAAGAAAGCTGGTCTTGAAGAAGCTCTGAGCACCAGCACATGGATCTACCCGAAGCTGGTGAAAGAATTCTACAGCAATGGAATCTTTGAGAATGACATCATCATTACAAGGGTCAAGGGGGAACAAATTAAACTCAAAGATGAAGATTTAAACATAGCCCTAGGTTTCAAATCAAAGGGACTTCTATCTATGGAGGTCATCAACTTTCATGAAGGTCTAAAGAAGATGCGTCATACAAAGTTTCAAAACGTCAAGGGATGCAAGAAGAAAGAGTTTCCCCAGAAGTATGAGTTTCTGGCTGACATTGTTAGGAAGTGCAACTAAGTGGATATGATGAGTTATCTAGTGAAAAAAGCACCAAGGTGAAAAACCCAAGTGATAGATACATTCTACAAATCTAGCGGGAGAATAGTTTGAAAAAAAGCTACAGAAGGGGGTGCTAGATACATGAGTTAAGTAAACCCAAGTTATAGAACTTTGGGTTGTTTTCCCAAAACAATCCACTTGGAATGTTAAGGGTTCAAAACCCTAAAATAGTTTTTGTCCCGTTTTTCTTGGGACTGTTTTGGACAGTTTCATGTCTCTTAAAAATCTGGGAAAAATCACAGAGGTACCTTGAGAAGTTATCTACATGTAAGAAAAAGAACGGACACGTTTTGAAAGTTATAGATTGTGCGTAATGACTATTTCAGTAAAGGACTCCTAAATATTTACCTTGAATATCTCTCATGTGTATACTTTGGAAAATTCAAAATTTATGAGTAGGTTCATATAAATGTTAGGAGAGCATACCCGAAAATTTCAGATTTTTCGAGCAAAACTCAATTTATGAAAAATGAAGCAAGATCCGAAAGTGTTTTGGGAACTTTAAAAATAGTAGATCATTTTCTAAAATTCCTAGAAAAATTTGGGGATCCTTGTGGGGTTCATATTCTGTCAAAATCCGAAGATGAGAATTTTGGAATCAGTTTGCTATTTTTCCTAAAAATGATTAAGTTATGAATAAAAGGAAATAAATAGTTAAATGATGTCTTTAATAAGAAAAATGTGATTTTATGCTTGAATACTCATAATATATCATATCATGACTATCTTAGAGCACTTTGGTAATTTATGATAAGAAATATTATTTATGACCTTTTATGGATATTAAATAAGAGGTTTAATAAAGGGTGAACAATTAGAATAAATTGTTTATTAATCCAATAAATTATTAAAATATTATTATGATATTAATAATATTAGAATATGATATTGATAAGTAAATAAAAATATTAAGATTAAAATTTCTTTAAAATATTATTAAATGGTTAATAATATTTGATTTAAGCATTGATAAATGATTAAAGTATTATTAAATTATTAAATAATAATATTAGTAATGGAATAAAATATTATTAAATGATTAATAATATTAGTAAATGAATAAAATATTATTAAATGATTAATAATATTAGTAAATAAATAAAATATTAGTAAATGATTAAAAGTATTATTAAATGATTAATGATACTAAAGCATAAGTAAGATATTATTAAGGTAATAATATTAATGCATAATTAAAATATTATTAAGAGGATTAATAATATTAGTAAGGTATTAAAATATTATTAAGATGTTAATAATATTAGTAAGCGAATGAAAGTATTATTAGGGAACTAATAATACTAAGAGGTGAATTAAATATTATCAAGATTAATAATATTAAGTTGTTATTTAATAGTAACATTATCAAGACATGATAATGTTTATAAGAACTAAATGTAATGTATAATATTTATGTGATTACATAATCTAATGTTATACTATGACTAATTGAAAGATTAACTATAGGTCTCTCAAAGGAAGATAATTTAACTGCATAGTGGATATAAATTAATTGCGTAGCCGTAATCTACAGACGAGGCAAGTTTCCTAACTCAAACTCGAGTTATTATTTTCAAAGCATATTAGTGAATAATTATTGATGATTATTTACATCTATAATGATTATTGAAATTCGCACTTTGTGCAATTGAATTCATGTTCTACTATTATTGAACTGTGAATTAAATTAAAGTTCTTCATTCATGAACTGTTTATGAGATAGATCTATGCTAATTGTATCAGCTAGATCAAGCATGTTTAAATTTGTTAAATCAAATGTATTTTAAAAAGTTGTTCTTATTAAATTGATATGATAAGAACTCTTGACTGAGAAAAGGACGAATTTGATTAAGGCATGATATCAATGCCGGATTATTAAGTGTTTATGCATAAATCACGAGGTATGAAAGGTTGATCCCTTGAATACCAAAACTTATTAAGAGGTCCAAGTTTAAATAATTGAGCACCTTGGCAAATGTTCATGGTTATTCCAAAACCACTCAGTTCATATTAGTTAATTATTCGAATATTCAATTGTTGATTATTAATTTATGTTCCTTCACGAACTAATACTATTGTTGAACATTGAACGCAAAAAATTCTTTTTAAGTCATGATATATCTCCCTTGTATATAAACTTGCTAAGCAAATTAGTTGCTTACCCTTGTTATATCATGATATCTATTTCAGTTAAGCCCGAAGGATCCAACACGAAAGACAAGGCAAGGGCAAGATCCAGGAGTAGCTTAGAATGAATGTTAATTTAATTATTATCTGATGGAATTTCTTATAAACCTTTTGTAATATGAATGGTGTGTTTAAAGTTAAGGTTATAAAAACCTTGGGACCATGTTATGAGAATTTATTATAATGAATAATGTATGTTTATTATTCCGTTATAGTTATAGAATGCTTGTGATGATGATAGATCGTGAGCACCAAATCTGAGGTTAGAGAACCTGGATTTGGGGGCATCACTGGTTGGTATCAAAGCCGTAGGTTATAAACATTAGGAATGCGAAACCTAGGTTATAACCTTAGTAGAAAACTCTTATAGAGTATGTTAGGAGATGGATTGTGGAAATTCATCGAGTTTGTGTGTACTTAATAAAATATTATTTCATTTTATCAATGAATATATTTTATTGTGGTACTAATGTTTGTTTTATTTATGGTGTTTGTAGGATGTCGGAAGCGCTAGAGGCGATCACTCGATGAGATCAGATCCCATTGAGCATGAGGTCATGGAAGAAGCCCCTCAGGGTCCTTTTATAGGGGATTTGTTGAGGAGAATCAATCAATTAGAAGGCAGGGTGGGAGAACTGGAGGTTGAAAACCACACACTCCAGTTCACAGAAGGTCAATACAAGGAGGCGGCTTATCAAGCCCATATGGAGGTAGTCGAACAAAAGGGAAAGTTGGATGAGTCAGAGTTGCAAGTTGGGATGCTGAGGGTACAGCTAGAGCATGAAAAGGCAAAGTTCGGAGAGCTGAGCGTAGAGCATCTGGCGATGCGGGGTGAGTTTGACGTGGAGATTGCAGATAAGATTCGCGTGGCGGAGGCATTTTATAATTCAGCTAAGAGGGTCGACCAGATGGAAGGTGAGCTCTTGGAGAAAGATAGGTCAGGATAGAGACTTTAGGGCTGGCGCTTGATGCAAAGATATGAGAGCCAACGCGAAGTGGACTGAGTGGAGGCCTCACGTGGAGATAGGGGAGTCGAGCCGATCCATTCGGCGTAGAGTTATGGAGGGTGGTTTCCCAGAGTTTTGCTGTTGTGTGACCACGAGGGCCACCAGTGATGATTATGCTATGGACCAGTTGTAGATAGATGCATTAGTACCCCTTTTGCGTAATAGGGTTTTATGATTATGTAAACCTCAGCAGGTGTGAGGTAGTAGGTATTTAGGTAGTATCCCTATTTGTGTTTGTAGGGAAGTATCATTTTGAGTTAATCCCATCTTTTGTGTTTAAAATGGGATAGCAGTATTTATAAAGATATACCTGTATTAATCATGTGAGACACAGAAGATTGGTATATGAATATAAATGCATTATTATTATGATATGTGTTAGAAAATTTTAAATAGTAAATTGTCTATTTAATGTTATGTGAATCCAGTAGACTTATTTGGGAAATTTTAAAAACAAAAAAAAACAATCTTAACCCACTAATCAGGGAGAAAGACTTCCAAATCTTGGTAACTTAAAATTTTCACATAATGATCATCTGATTGTTTGAATACAGTAGTGTGCTACATGCTAAATACTTGTATGATAATAAAACCCGAGTAACGTGTTAGAATTTTGTTTAACTAGATAATGCCGCCCAGACGAGTACTGAGGAACCAAGAGATCGAAGAGTCAGTTAATAATGCAAATGAGCTCAACCAAACCCAATGCAAGAGACTTTATCAACATGATGGTCAAGCCATGAGGAATCAAGCTCAACTGCAGGGAAATCAAAAAGGGAAACCAATTAGCCAACTTTAAGGACTTTCAAGTGAGGAGGGACCATGGAGTTTAGAGGAACAACAAACCCGATAGAGGCCCGGGACGTGGATGAAGGAGATTGAGAAGGCCTTCATTATTATTGCTAGAGTAGAAGAAGAAAAAAAACAATTTTTGCTACCTACTTAATGAAGGGTGAGGCTAACTATTGGTGGGAGGCCAACCGGAAACAAAGTCGGAATTTGGAATCGCGTGACTTGGGAAGCGTTCAAGAAGTTGTTCTTTGAGAACTACTTCCTCGAGAGTACACAAGCGAGAATGGAGATCAAGTTTTGGAATTGAAATAGGAGAATATGTCGTGTGTCGAGCATGTACTGCAAAGTTTAATGAATTGGCCAGATTCGCTCCACATCAAGTAGACACGGAGGTGAGGAAAGCAAGAAGGTTTGAAAATGGACTAAAGCCGTGGATTTACAGAAGGTAGCGGTTTTACAAATCACGTCATTCTCAACTCATTGGAGAAAGCTCTCATAGCGGAAGGTGGAAGCGAAGCGGTCTCAAAGTACAATCGGGAGAAGAACAAGAAGAAAGTAGAAGGTGGGAATCAGAATGTTAGCAGTGGCGGTAGCAATAATAAGAAGTTGAAATGGAGCAGTGGGGGTAGTAATTTGGAGATTCGGCAAGGATGTGTGCAACAAAAGAAGTCAGTGTGTGGAAACTGTGGAAAGGGTCACTCGAGAAAGTGCTTGAAAGGAAAAATGGTATGTTATACATGTGGACAAGAAGGGCATACCTCACCCAATTATTTTAAGGTGAAGAAGGGAGGTTGTTTTAACTGTAGTGAATTGGGACATCAGATTAAGGATTGCCCAAAGAAGAAAAGCACGGATGGCGGAAACGATAACAGGGGCAATAACACTAAGACAACTAGTGGAGGACCAGCCCAGCCAAACAAGCCAACAACGAGGACATTCAATATGACAGTGCAAGATGTCGTGGCATCCAGGGAGGTGGTGTCAGGTATAATTTCGATCAACGATATAAATGCCTATGTGTTATTCGATTCGGGAGCTTCATGTTCTTTTGTATCTGATGAATTTGCTCAAAGATTAAGTTTACCTCGTGAACTATTAGAACACCCAATGAATGTAGAAGTAGCAAACAAAGAAATTATCCCTGTAGACTACATACATAGGAACTGTTGTGCTGATGTAAGAGGGTTTAAGCTTAACGTGGATTTGATACCGATTCGTCTTGGAGAGTTTGATGTAATCCTCGGGATGGATTGGTTATCAAGTCACAGAGCGGTCATTGACTGTAAGAAAAAGTGCGTACACCTAAAGACTCCGAATAAGTCAAAGGTGGTATTTCATGGCAGTAAATCGCCGAGACAATCTTGTTGTCTGACGATGATGCAAGGAAAGAAGTTGCTTAGGAAAGGTTGTATAGGTTATTTGGCTCACGTTGTGGATACCCGCGAAGTCGAGGGTGAACTGGGTTAGATACCTATCGTAAGGGAATTCGTTGTCGTCTTCCCAGATGAGATTCCGGGATTGCCACCAGATAGAGAGATAGAGTTTGTTATCGATTTGGCACCAGGGACATCACCGGTATACAAAGCGCCGTATCGTATGGCTCCGGTAGAAATGAAGGAACTGATGATTCAACTACAAGAATTGTTAGATAAGGGATACATTCGACCAAGAGTATCACCGTGGGGAGCACCAGTCTTATTCGTAAAGAAGAAGGATGGGTCATTAAGGCTTTGTATCGACTACCGAGAGTTGAACAAGGTCACCATTAAGAACAAGTACCCGTTGCCCAGGATCGACGATTTGTTTGATCAGTTGAAGGGGGCGAAATATTTTTCAAATATCGACTTGAGGACCGGTTATCACCAACTGAAGGTGAGGCAGGAGGATGTTCTAAAGACGGCATTCAGAACTCGGTATGGACACTTTGAGTTTTTGGTAACGTTTTTTGGGTTAATGAATGCACTAGCAACATTCATGGACTTGATGAACAGAGTGTTTAAAAAGTATTTGGATAAGTTTGTTGTCGTGTTCATCGATGACATTCTGGTATATTCAGAGATAGAGGAAGAGCACGTTGAACATCTAAGGATAGTGTTGGAGACGTTAAGGAGGGAGAAGTTGTATGCAAAGTTCTCCAAGTGTGAGTTTTGGTTGTGGAGAGTACAATTTTTGGGTCACGTTATCGACAAGGATGGTGTTTTAGTGGATCTAGCAAAGGTAGAAGCGGTTATCAACTGGGAATAGCCAAAGACGCCGATAGAAATTAAGAGATTCTTGGGATTAGCAGGATACTATCGGAGATTCATCCAAGATTTTTCAAAGATAGCATCACCGTTGACCAACCTTACTAGAAAGATAGTGAAGTTCGTTTGGACGGAGAAATGTGAAGAGAGTTTCATGGAATTGAAGAAGAGGCTCAGTCAGGCACCTGTGTTGACTTTACCAGACAACACGGGAGGATTTGTAGTGTATAGTGATGCGTCACACAAGGGTCTTGGCTGTGTATTGATGCAACATGGCAAGGTCATTGCATACGCTTCACGTCAGTTGAAGGACTATGAGAAGGGTTATCCGACTCATGACCTGGAATTAGCAGCAGTAGTTTTTGCCTTGAAGATTTGGAGGCACTATTTGTATGGCGAGAAGTGTGAGATATATACGGATCACAAGAGTCTGAAGTATATCTTCACGCAGAAAGAGCTAAATATGAGGCAACGCTGATGGCTAGAATTGATCAAGGATTATGATTGTGAGATTTTATACCATCCAGGAAAAGCAAATGTAGTGGCAGATGCCCTGAGCAGAAAAGGCAGAGAGAAGTTACTGAAGTTGACCATTCAAGAGGAATTGGTGAAAGATTTCGAACGACTTGATTTAGAGGTTAAGTATCCGATGGAGACCAACGAGAAATTATTTACAGTGACAGCGAGCCCGACTCTATTAGATAAGGTTAAAGAGGCTCAAGAGAAGGACGAAGATTGCGACAACATCAAGAAGCGGTTAGCTGAAGGGGATGAATTGAAATACAAGATTGATGGCACCGGACTGCTGAGATTCGAAGGGCGAATTTGGGTACCGCTAGTACCAGAACTAAGAGAAGAGATTTTGCAAGAAGCGCACAGTACGAGGTACTCGATACACCCAGGAAGCACAAAAATGTATCAAGATTTGCGTCAACACTTTTGGTGGCCAAACATGAAGAGAGAGGTTGCAGAATGCGTCACAGATGTCTAACTTGTCAGAGAGTCAAGGCAGAGCATCAACGACCGAGTGGATTACTACATCCTTTAGAGATTCCAGAGTGGAAGTGGGAGCACATCACGATGGATTTTGTGGTGGGACTTCCAACAACGCAAAAGGACACGACGCCATATGGGTGATTGTAGATCGTCTTACGAAGTCGGCTCACTTCTTGCCGATCAAGATCAGGTATAGTTTGGACCAGCTAGCCAAATTGTATATCAAAGAAATTATCTCGAGACATGGCGTACCAGTATCTATTGTGTCGGATAGGGATCCGCGATTCACGTCAAACTTCTGGAAGAGTCTTCAGGAAAGAATGGGGATGCAACTACGGATGAGCACCGCATATCATCCGCAGACCGATGGGCAAAGCGAGAGAACGATTCAAACACTTGAAGACATGCTCAGAGCTTGTGTGATGGACTTCAAGGGTAGCTGGGAGGATCATCTTCCATTAGTAGAGTTCGCATACAACAATAGCTATCACGCCAGCATCGGAATGCCGCCGTACGAAGCACTATATGGAAGGAAATATAGAACTCCCTTATGCTGGGATGAAGTGGGTGAACGTCGACTGTTGGGACCAGAACTGGTGCAGCAGACTATAGAGATCATCAAGGTGATAAGAGCCCGACTGGTAGCAGCTCAAGATCGCCAGAAGAAGTATGCAGACTTACATCACCAGAAGAGAGATTTTGAGGTGGGAAGCCATGCATTTTTGAAAGTATCTCCCTGGAAAGGGAAGATAAGGTTTGGAAAGAAAGGTAAACTGAGTCCGAGATTTATTGGACCTTTCGAGATCTTGAGGAAGATAGGCGAAGTGGCGTACGAGGTAGCTCTACCTCCTGAACTGGAACATATTCATAATGTGTTTCATGTGTCGATACTACTACTGACCATACAAGCTCGATTAAGCACGTGATATCGCATTGAGCCAATTCAGGTCGAAAAGGATTTATCGTACGAGGAAATTCCAGTTGAAATTTTAGATAAAAAAGAACAGAAATTGCGAAATAAGGTTATACATTTTGTAAAGGTTCTTTGGAGGAACCACAATGCTGAAGAAGCTACGTGGGAACTCGAAGAAAGGATGAGGGAAAATTATCCACATCTTTTTGAGTAACCCTATAGGTAATTTCGGGGACGAAATTCTTATAAGGGGGGGAGGATGTAATAACCGTGAATTTTAAGTCACTATATATGTATGTACATTATTGATATTTAAAACTTTGTGTTATACAGTGATTTAATATGTGACAACATATGTGAAGTGGTGCATGGGTCAATTAACATGTATGTTATAGTTATGGATATATACATTTATAGATTTCATTAAAAATGAAAGCTTCGTAACCTAATTATACATTAGGTGAGACAATTAAATAACCTAAGGGTTATGGTGATAATGAGAGGTTAGTATTTAATATGTATACTAACTTAAGTGGATAATCTTATTATTTCAAGTGACTAATAATTTTAAATCTAATTCTTGTGAACCTAATTAGGTTATGAGCTAAAGTCACATGTATATGTAATTAAATTTCATAAGATTAGGAATGGAAACCCTAAATAATCAAATTGGGCAACATATAATAAAATTGTTAGACTATGTTTATTACATAGCCCAAAACAATTAAGGAGGGAGCCCAAAGGAAATAAAATGCAAACCAATACTTAGCCCACTTGATTAAGGGTATTTTAGACTTTTGATTAATCAAATTTGTGCATTAAAATAAAAGCAAATTAGGAGTAAAAATGGGGCTAGAGGGACCGACCAATTAGGCTTTTTATGGCAAGATGATTAAGCTAAACAATGTCCATTAGTAGTAACTCTTACACACAAGGACATGGTTGTCAAGCTCCCATTGATTGCCACTTTATTAAGCATCCTTAATAATGATTAGAATAATTAAAGTGATAAGGCAAAGATTTTATCCATGGGTTAAAGAAAGTATGGGGGATAATAAGGAATCAACCATTCCATTTGCTAGAATACTCCACCTTATCTCATTCTTCTTCTTCTAATTTTTCTCCCAAGCTAGCAACTTCTAGAGAGAGAAAGGAGAGAGAGGTTTGGCCATATATAGAGAGAGAGAGAGGAGTGCTAGTTTGTTCATGCATCCAAAGTTCATCACTTACTTTGGTAAATCAAGGAAGGTTGCCATTAAATCAAGGTATAACCTAACCTTCATCTTCTTCTTCTACTTTGTTTTATAGCTTGATTTTTGTTGGGGTTATAAACAAATACTCAATATACCCTAGTCCTACATATCATCATATATGGAACTAAGTATCTTGAGTGTTAGATCAAAGGCTTAGAGGAAGAATATGAGCATATGTTCCCCAAGGGTGAAAACTCTTGTTTTCTTCCACTAAATCTTGTGTAACTCAAGTTTTCCAACTTAGATTTGTGATCCATCAAGAAGGGGGTGCTAGATACATGAGTTATCTAGTAAACCCAAGTGATAGAACACAAATCTAGCAAGTTTTGAAACCTTTGGGGCTATTTTCCCCAAAACAGTCCACTTGGACGGTTAAGGGTTCAAAACCCTAAAATAGCTTCTGTCCTATTTTTCTTGGGACTATTTCGGACAGGTTCATGTCTCTTAAAAATCTGGGAAACATCACAGAGATACCTTGAGAGGTTATGTACATGTAGGAAAAAGAACGGACACGTTTCGAGTTATAGATTGTGCGTAATGACTATTTCCGTAAAGGACTCCTAAATATTTACCTTCGAATATCTCACTGTGTATACACTGGAAAACTCAATTTATGAAAAATTTCATATATACCCTGGAAATGTTAGGAGAGCATACCTTGAAAATTTCAGATATTTCTGAGCAAAACTCAATTTATGAAAAATGAAGCAAGATCCGAGTGTTTTGGGAACTTTAAAAATAGTAGATCATTTTCTAAAATTCCAGAAAAATTTGGGGATCCTTGTAGGTTCATATTCTGTCAAAATCCAGAAGATGAGAATTTTTGGAATCAGTTTGCTATTTTTCCTAAAAATGATTAAGTTATGAATAAAAGGAAATAAATAGTTAAATGATGTCTTTAATAAGAAAAATGTGATTTTTATGCTTGAATACTCATAATATATCATATCATGACTATCTTAGAGCACTTTGGTAATTTATGATAAGAAATATTATTTATGACCTTTTATGGATATTAAATAAGAGGTTTAATAAAGGGTGAACAATTAGAATAAATTGTTTATTAATCCAATAAATTATTAAAATATTATTATGATATTAATAATATTAGAATATGATATTGATAAGTAAATAAAAATATTAAGATTAAAATTTCTTTTAAAATATTATTAAATGGTTAATAATATTTGATTTAAGCATTGATAAATGATTAAAGTATTATTAAATGATTAATAATATTAGTAATAGAATAAGATATTATTAAATGAATAAAATATTAGTAAATGAATAAAATATTATTAAATGATTAATAATATTAGTAAATGAATAAAATATTAGTAAATGATTAAAAGTATTATTAAATGATTAATGATACTAAAGCATAAGTAAGATATTATTAAGGTAATAATATTAATAATATAATTAAAATATTATTAAGAGATTATTAATATTAATAATATTAGTAAGGTATTAAAATATTATTAAGATGTTAATAATATTAGTAAGCGAATGAAAGTATTATTAGGGAACTAATAATACTAAGAGGTGAATTAAATATTATCAAGATTAATAATATTAAGTTGTTATTTAATAGTAACATTATCAAGACATGATAATGTTTATAAGAACTAAATATAATGTATAATATTTATGTGATTACATAATCTAATGATATACTATGACTAATTGAAAGATTAACTATAGGTCTCTCAAAGGAAGATAATTTAATTGCATAGTGGATATAAATTAATTGCGTAGCCTTAATCTATAGACAAGACAAGTTTCCTAACTCAAACTCGAGTTATTATTTTCAAAGAATATTAGTGAATAATTATTGATTATTATTTACATCTATAATGACTATTGAAATTCGCACTTTGTGCAATTGAATTCATGTTCTATTATTATTGAACTGTGAATTAAATTAAAGTTCTTCATTCATGAACTGTTTATGAGATAGATCTATGCTAATTGTATCAGCTAGATCAAGCATGTTTAAATTTGTTAAATCAAATGTATTTTAAAAAGCTGTTCTTATTAAATTGATATGATAAGAACTCTTGACTGAGAAAAGGACGAATTTGATTAAGGCATGATATCAATGCCGGATTATTAAGTGTTTATGCATAAATCACGAGGTATGAAAGGCTGATCCCCTTGAATACCAAAACTTATTAAGAGGTCCAGTATAAATAACTGAGCACCTTGGCAAATGTTCATGGTTATTCTAAAACCACTCAGTTCATGTTATTCAATTATTCGAATATTCAATTATTGATTATTAATTCATGTTCCTTCACGAACTTATACTATTGTTGAACAACATCGAAGCAAAAATTTCTTTTCTAAGTCATGATATATCTCCTTGTATATAAACTTGCTAAGCAAATTAGTTGCTTACCCTTGCTATATCATGACATCTATTTCGATTAAGCCGAAGGATCCAACACGAAAAGACAGGGCAAGGGCAAGATCCAGGTAACTTAGAATGAGTAGCTTAGAATGTAATGTTAATTTAATTATTATGAAAACCTTGGGACCATGTTATGAGAATTTCTTATAAATTTATGTTTTTGTAATATGAATTGTGATGTGTTTAAAGTTAAGGTTATGGAAAACCTTGGGACCATGTTATGAAACTTTATTATAATGAACAATGTATGTTTATTATTCGGAAAATGGGCATGAGGTACAATCAATTATAGTTATAGAATGTCCACTTAATTAATTTCCAAATATAGAATCCCAACATTATGAAAAATGATGAATCAAATATGCCTAATTATATATTGATTGTGACAACCCCAAAATATGTCCAATCCATCCAACCTATTCTGACTATTATGCCAAATACATGGCACGTAAATACAACTACAACTTTATTACATACAACAATTGTCGACAAAAATACAACAACATATGCTTGTGAGTTTTGATACAAAATATATACCAACATGTGACTCACATCCCAACGTTGGATAGCACGTCACAATGGCACCTTAAATAAAGGTATAGTCAAAAAGCTGCTTTTAAAATTAATCCTTGGGAAGTACTCAAGGAAACCTTTCCGATACATGGGAGGCCATAAATACAGGTTATAATAGATATCATATGGCCACAAAATTATCCTTGGTTGACCCAATAGACCCCAAAGAAAAACGAGAAGATTACTATCATATTCTTTCCAATGGTGAGTCTTCTCTTGATATATCATTATCTCCACTGTCTCTAATTGAGAATTATACTTCAAACAAACACCAAGATCATATAGGTAGTGCGCGTAGATATACTTAGTAAGTGGATGTGCACAACCCTGTCTTATGATGACACGAGGTTGTATGTCTTTAGACATCTTGTATGATAGTGGCAAACCACCCTTTCAACGTTGGGTTCGCCTCACCCTATTTGATTCACCAAATATAACTACTAAATGATGACCATCGTTCTATTCCCCTATTACCCCCGCTCGACCCAGCTACACTCTTATTACCTGAAAGGAATTATGAAACAGAAGGGTGAACACAACTAGCCCGGTAAAGAATATCATGACTAAAGATAAATAAATTATCAATAGCCTTCAACAGTAATAAATCAGAGATTTAGAACATATGGTAGATGATAAAAAATTTCAACCATAGCTGCAGCGGAACGAGGAATCCATTAGAAGAGTCAAATAGACCATAAAGTCTATTATTTTCTCCACATTAAAAGTCCACCAACAATGTTTTATCCATGTAACATTAATCAACAGTTCATTTCCACAATTATATGAATAACTCATAATCATAATTGTGATTCTAAATTCCTTTTCGCACCCAGGACGAAGATAATTTTCATCACATGTCCTACCTGAAACATCAAAGATCATGGTTATATCAAATCATTGTTCCTGTTTATAATCATACTAACAATTTCATCTTTGTAGTACGGGCCAAAGATATTCATCAATAGACCATCTTTGCACTATAGGCCAAAGATTTTCAACAACAGGTCATCTTTGCACTATGGGCCAAAGATATTCATCAACAATTCATCTTTGCACTACAGGCCAAAGATATTCCTCAACAGTTCATGTAAGACCCCGAAATTTTTTTAAATAAAAAGGAATTTCCTTTATTTATTATCTTGAAATAGTAAGGGTTGATTTGATTAATGTGGATAGTTAAGGGTTAAATACGCAAATATTTCAAAATAAGCAAGTGGTTATAAAATATTCATTGTTTTGGTCGTGGAATATTAGATGCTTTGTCGGGAATATTAAACGCGACAGTAGCAGACCATGTGTGGGCCCCATAACTGAAAAGCGATTGGATGAGGAAAACGACAAAGTTTGGGTGGTTATAAATAACTTGGCGTAGTTATTACCGTTAAAAATTTGTTGGAATACCCTAGTAGTTAAAATCTGATGTACGCGTGGTTTAAAGAGTATTACGGTATTGCATAGTATTGTTGAATTATTGATCCTTACGTAAGATGGCACTACTCAATAATTTTCACGGTGAGTCTATATTCAATATTTTATTTTATTGATTCAATAATTCTTTGCGTTGATATTTTATATTATTGTTGTTCAATAATTGTCACCGCATGAAGATTTCCCATTATCGGATCAATAATTCATATTATTTGAATAATATTATTAGATAACATTATTGGCAATGTCTAGAAAGTTCGCTCTAAGGAGAGGTTTGGTCACCTAATTGGCCAAGAAGGAGAGATCCTTATTGGAAAGCCCCTCTTTCACAGGAGCGAAACTGGTCATGTATAAATGTGATTCTCAGTAATATTATTTGTGAATAATTAATTATTGATTCATATGATAAGGAAATATTTATTTTATATGAATATAAATGATGGATTTATTTATGTGGTTATTAATGAAGGAATTAATGTTGAGGTGTTTTATCAAGTATTTTATCGGATTGGAGGTATTAAAAATCAAATCGTGGGTTTTGAGATATATTCAGGGGTTATAATTTTAATCCAACCGTTGGATTGTGGTAATTTTGGGTATGTTATACATACATAAGTTGAGTATATGTCCACAAATTTTGAACCGTTAAAAATTCACGAATGATTTGTTATGAATTTTAAGAGGTGGTGATTCTAAATTAGGTTTATAATTGATTTTGGTGGAAAATTCTAGAATTGAGTGGGCCCCACTTGTGGTTGGTGAAAAATGTGCTGAATTTTATTTCAAATGTGGTGGGTGGCAATAGTAGCGAGTGTAAAGCCATCGTGTAGTGTGAGTCAAAATGCCTGCCTATGGCTAACATTTTCCTATAAATAGAGGGCTAAGTTAGAATTGAAAATCACACACGAAATAAAGTTTTTCTCTTTCTCTCTCTATATTATCGAGCGTATTCTTGTGAGTATTTTGAGTATACTTTGAGTATTGTTAGGCGGTGCAAGTTCCTTCAAAGACTATATCAGGTGTTTCAACTAGAAGTCTTGATTCTTTGAGGTAAGGGATGTTATTTTCTTCTCAAATGATATTATTTCTTCAATATCATTATCTTTGAAATATTGGTTGGAACTTTTTATCAAATTTGGAACTTTTTCATGTGGGGTTACTATTCATGAGTTACTATTCACGAGTTACTATTCATGAGTTACTATTCACGAGTTCTTATTCACGAAAGTACTATTCATGAAGCGTGAAGATGTTTTTTTGTGGAATTTCTATCTTTTGGTGTCTGAGTTACTATTCACGATACTCAAGACTATTCACGATATCTGGCACTATTCACGAATCTAAGACTATTCAATTAAAAATAAAAATTTTTCTTTTCGCCTAAAATATCTATCTCGGATACTAGCTTTGATTGTATCCATGTTTTGATCATTCTTGAATTTTACTTCACTATGATTATTTTTGAGGTATTGTTGGACATGGATAAAACAAAGTACGAATCCTTAATCCTTAATCCTTGTCATTTTGTTTCACTGGATTCGTTCTTTAAAAATATTTTTCATCATCCTCAGTCTTAAATGATGATATTATTGAATATCTTTGGCCTGTAGTGCAAAGATGAATGATTTCTGAAGAATATCTTTGGCCTGTAGTGCAAAGATGAATAATTTCTGATGAATATCTTTGGCCTTTAGTGCAAAGATGAACAGGTGTTGAGATGAACATGACCGACTGATGAATATCTTTGGCCTTTAGTGCAAAGATGAAAGGTGTTGAGATGAACATGATTGATCGATGAATATCTTTGGCTCAGTAGTGCAAAGATGAATATTTGATTTGAGATGAATATTGATTGATGTTACAGGGATAAAATATTGATGATGGACTGTTAAATTCATAGATTATAGTAGATTTCATTCTCTACGTAACTCTTCTATGAATTATTATTTCCGCTGCGAATATTGATTTGAAACTTGTTGTCTATTGTATTCTATCAGATTTTTCCCTGTTGGAGACTAACGATAATTTGTTGTATATTATCTTAGTCATAACATTCTTTACTGGGCTAGTTGAGCTCACCCTTTTCCTTGTTGTTCCATTTTTCTTCTCGGAGGCGAGAATGTAAGAAAGTACTAGTCGGGGTATGGAATGAAGGTTCTAGAGAGAGTTGTTTAGTAGTCCTCACCATTATTGTAAAATAATGTATCAATAAATGTGATGAGGATTTATTTGAGTATAAATATTGTCTAGAAGATAATATTTGTATTTAAACTCTGATTTTATTGTTGTGATAATAAAGTTGTAGTTTTTTCTACGTACCATGTATTTGGCGACTCGAGAATGGGTTGGATGGAATGGACCTATTTTTTGGGGTCGCCACGATTTAAATATCGAGCTTAGGGATATGATCTCTGGCGGAGATCGGGGAATAGAACTAGGAGGGGAGAGACGAATAAATCCTTTGCTAGTGTGTCCTACCTAAGCTTATTTGTTAGTTGGTCAGTATATAGGGATATTATGTGATTGATTTCCTTAATTAACCCTTGTTTTATGACAGTATTTGAGAATGTCGACTGAGAATATTAATAGTGGTGTAAATGAGACCGTGGAGATGCCTGTACTTAACAACGAGGAGAACGTGCAACAGGCTGGCAATGTACCTCCTGTGAATAACACCACCGAAAGAGATGATGAACGAGGGATGTTTAAAAGCTTTTTGCAGTTCATGCAAAATCGCACGAGGAGACTCGTGTTCAAAATACTGAGGAGGAGATGATAGCAATTCACGGTGGTCATGACCAAGCAGTTCAAAGAGTTGGGACCACCGAGTGCTGGGAAAGCCGAGATCCGATCATGGCGGAAACATGGGTCAAGCAAATTACCAAGATATTCGATGTCTTGGGATCTGGCGAATGTAAAGTTCCATTCGCTACTTTTATGTTCCGTGGCGAGGCGGACATTGGTGGGAATCGTGAAGCGTATCCATTCAACCGCACTCAAAGATGTCATGGGAGACGTTTGAGAACAGTTCAATGACAAGTACTTCCCCGAAAGTATTCGTCTATATGAAGGAAGTGGAGTTTATTAGATTGGAGCGAGAATAACATGGCGGTGTCCCAAAGACGAGGCGAAGTTTTGCGGAGTTATCCAGTTTGCACCTCATTTGGTGGAGAATGAGGAACGTATGACGCGGATGTTTCGAGAGGTTTGAAACCCTAAGATACGTCGATATCTCATTTCTCATAAATTTTCTCTCTATTCAGGATGTTTAAGCGAGGGCTCGATTGTTAGAAGCGAGATAACGAGTACGTTCAACCGAGGGACCATAACCGAGGATCATACCAAAGATAGCGATCATCGTAATAACGATAACCGGTGGAGAAAAAGAAGAATACGGACAAAGGCGGTAACCACTCGGTGGTAATCGTGGCCATGAAAATAGAAGAAGCGAGTTGGGAGGAGATTTTAAAAAGAGGAGATTCAACAACGACCATGTGAAGACGCGTCATCAGAAGCAACTAGTTTTAAGGGAGGAGAACGACCACCCATCATATATGCTACAAATGCGGAAAAGAGGGACATATCATCAAACCGCCACATGATTCAAGATATGTTATAATTGTGGAAAAGAAGGACATATCGCTTTCGAGATTAGACGATATCGAAACCCGATCCAATGGGAATGGTGACTCAAAAGGATGTCCCGAAAAGTCAAAGTCAACGATTCTGGAAGAGCGTTTGTCGTGACCCGGTCAAAATACGAGGAACCCGAACGAAGTTAGCACGGGTTAGTTAATTATAAATTCTTGCGAAGTTTATACCTTACTAGATACTGGGTTCTACCCATTCTTTATCTCTCTTGCTTGCGCCAACGTTTGAACTTGACTACGGAGAAATTAGACTTTGACCTATTTATGGAGACTCGTTAGGAGAAACTTTCATTACATCCGTTGTTTAAAAAATCTTGTTTGATTCAAGTTGGCACTATCACATTACCGTTAACCTTATTTCTATAGAGATATTTGCTTTTGATGTGATTTTAAGGTTAACTACTCATCATGCCAAATTGATTGCTTTTGTAAGGTTGTTAGTTTTCATATTCCTAAGCAACTTTGTTATTCAATTCAAGCAATCAAACCATTGTAGTCAAACATTTTCATATCAAGCCATGAAGTCATTCGTTTATTACGGATGTCAAGTTTTCTAAGTCCATGTTATGGATTTGAATAAAGACACGTCGATTTGAATAATATTCTTGTTGTTATTGATTTTTCTGGCGTATTATTTCAAGAATTTCTTGGCTTACTCCCAAAGATCGATATTAAATTTTGTATCGACTTTGAACTCGAGACAAAACTCATTTCTAAAATCTCATATCGAATGGCTCCTATTGAACTTCGTGGAGTTAAAAATTCAACTATAGAATTTGGTACATGAGCCTTTATCTTGTGACTTCCTTTGTGGAATTCACCGGCGAGACTCTCTGTGAGGGGACACCATATTCGATGCGATAGTAAATTGATAGGTGTCATTGTAACGTCTTATCCAAGGTTGGGATATGAGTCACGATTGAGAACAACCTAAGTTTCAGAATCTAAATACGTAGCTTTCTAGGCTTAGTTGGTTATTATCGGAGATTCGTTGAAGGATATTCTCGAATCGCTATTCCATTAACGAATGACTCATAGAGATACAAAATTCGAATGGAGCAAGGAATGTGGGAAGAGCTTCAAGAACTCAAGAGGAGACTCATTTCAAAGACATGTTCGACCATGCCATCCTGGAAAAGCGAACGTGGTAGGCGGCGTGTTGAGTAGAAGATCGATACTGAATGAGTACGATATTGTCAAAAACTAATTTCAGTATAATATACAAATAATAGAGATGGAGATGAAAACTCTAGGTACCTACATTGATGATATACTGAGTATAATCGACTTTAATCGATAAAGTTAAAGTCGCATTCAAGCCACACACCGGAAATGATGAATTTGAAGAAGGAGGTGCAAGAAGTTGTTATTTCAAAAGCGAGAATCACGAGAGGTGAGGAAAGCTCAAACCTTCGATTTATTAATCCGGTTGAAATTCTCGATCGAATAGGGCGTGGCCTATAGACTCGCTTTTACCGTCAAGTATGACGCGTTGTTAATAACGTTTTTCACGTATCGATGTTACGACCCGAACTACGCTCATTGAGTTAGAACCGGACGAGATAGCCGAAGACTTAACGTATGAGGAGGTACCTGTCAAGATTTTGGATAGGAAGGAGCATGTCCTACGCGCAAAGGTCATACCACAAGTTAAAGTTTTGTGGAGGAATCATGCTATAGAGGAAATGACACGGGAATTGGAAACGGAAATGAAAGCGAGGTATCCTCATCTTTTCAAACACTGTGCGTCGACGCCAATTTCGAGGACGAAATTTCATAAGGAGGGAGGTTGTAAGACCCCAGAAATTTTTTAAATAAAAGGAATTTCCTTTATTTATTATCTTGAAATAGTAAGGGTTGATTTGATTAATGTGGATAGTTAAGGGTTAAATACGCAAATATTTCAAAATAAGCAAGTGGTTATAAAATATTCATTGTTTTGGTCGTGGAATATTCATCTCTTTGTGGGGAATATTCGCATACGACAGCCTTGATAATAATGTTGGGCCCCATAACGAAAAGCGATTGGATGAGGAAAACGACAAAGTTTGGGTGGTTATAAATAGCGGCGTAGTTATTCAAGTTAAGACCATTGGAATACCGTTAGTTAAAATCAAAGATGTACGCGTGGTTGCATTAAAGAGCACACGGTATTGCATAGTATTGTTGAATTATTGATCCTTACGTAAGATGGCACTACTCAATAATTTTCACAGTAGTTACTGTTCAATATTTTATTTTATTGATTCAATAATTGCTGCGTTGATATTTTATATTATTGTTGTTCAATAATTGTCATCGCATGATGATTTCCCATTATTAGATCAATAATTCATATTATTTGAATAATATTATTAGATAACATTATTGGCAATGTCTAGAAAGTTCATCTCAAGGAGAGGTTTGGTCACCTAATTGCGCCAAGAAGGAGAGATCCTTATTGAAAGCCCCTCTTTCACGGGAACAATTTGGTTGTCATTATAAATGTGATTACTGTAATATTATTTGTGAATAATTAATTATTGATTCATATGATAAGGAAATATTTATTTTATATGAATATAAATGATGGATTTATTTATGTGGTTATTAATGAAGGAATTAATGTTGAGGTGTTTTATCATTATTTTATCGGATTGGAGGTATTAAAAATCAAATCGGGGTTTTGAGATATATCATGGGGTTATAATTTTAATCCAAATAGTTGGATTGTGGTAATTTTTGGGTATGTTATACATACATAAGTTGAGTATATGTCCACAAATTTTGAACCGTTAAAAATTCACGAATGATTTGTTATGAATTTTAAGAGGTGGTGATTAGGAATTTGGGTTTATAATTGATTTTGGTGGAAAATTCTAGAATTGAGTGGGCCCCACTTGTGGTTGGTGAAAAAATGTGCTGAATTTTATTTCAAATGTGGTGGGTGGCAATAGTAGTAGCAGGTAAAGCCATCGGTGTAGCAGTCAAGTCAAGTCTTGGTAGGGCTAACATTTTCCTATAAATAGAGGGCTAAGTTAGAATTGAAAATCACACCGTAAATAAAGTTTTCTCTTTCTCTCTCTATATTATCGAAGCGTATTCTTGTGAGTATTTTGAGTATACTTTGAGTATTGTTAGGCGGTGCAAGTTCCTTCAAAGACTATATCCAAGGTGTTTCAACTAAATCTTGATTCTTTGAGGTAAGGGATGTTATTTTCTTCTCAAATGATATTATTTCTTCAATATCATTATCTTTGAAATATTGGTTGGAACTTTTTATCAAATTTGGAACTTTTTCATGTCGGGGTTACTATTCATGAGTTACTATTCACGAGTTACTATTCATGAGTTACTATTCACGAGTTACTATTCACGAGTACTATTTCATGAAGCGTGAAGATGTTTTTTTTGTGGAATTTCTATCTTTTGGTGTTGAGTTACTATTCACGATACTACGGACTATTCACGATATCTGACTATTCACGAATACGGCACTATTCAATCAGAAAATAAAAATTTTTCTTTTCGTCTAAAATATCTATTCTCGGATACTAGCTTTGATTGTATCCATGTTTTGATCATTCTTGAATTTTACTTCACTATGATTATTTTGAGGTATTGTTGGACATGGATAAAACAAAGTCTGAATCCTTAATCCTTAATCCTTGTCATTTTGTTTCAATGGATTCGTTCTTTAAAAATATTTTCATCATCCTCGGTCTTAAATGATGATATTATTGAATATCTTTGGCTCTGTAGTGCAAAGATGAATGATTTCTGAAGAATATCTTTGGCTTTGTAGTGCAAAGATGAATAATTTCTCGATGAATATCTTTGGCCTTTAGTGCAAAGATGAGCAGTGTTGAGATGAACATGACCGATCGATGAATATCTTTGGCCTTTAGTGCAAAAGATGAGCAGGTGTTGAGATGAACATGACCGATCGATGAATATCTTTGGCACAGTAGTGCAAAGATGAATATTTGATTTGAGATGAATATTGATTGATGTTACAGGATAAAATATTGATGATGGACCGTTAAATTCATAGATTATAGTAGATTTCATTCTCTACGTAACTCTTCTATGAATTATTATTTCCATTGCGAATATTGATTTGAAACTTGTTGTCTATTGTATTCTATCGATTTTTCCTGTTGGAGACTAACGATAATTTGTTGTATATTATCTTAGTCATAACATTCTTTCTTGGGCTAGTTGAGCTCACCCTTTTCCTTGTTGTTCCATTTTCTTCTCGTGGAGGCGAGAATGTAAATGCAGTACTAGTCGGGGTATGGAATGAAGGTTCTAGAGAGAGTTGTTTAGTAGTCCTCACCATTATTGTAAAATAATGTATCAATAAATGTGATGAGGATTTATTTGAGTATAAATATTGTCTAGAAGATAATATTTGTATTTAAACTCACAGTTTTATTGTTGTGATAATAAAGTTGTAGTTGTTTCTGTACCATGTATTTGGCGACTCAGAATGGGTTGGATGGAATGGACCTATTTTGGGGTCGTCACAGTTCATATTTGCACTACATGCCAAATATATTCATCAACAGTTCATATTTGCACTACAGGCCAAATATATTAATATCTCAAAGAAATATATAATCATTTCATAATTTATATAAACAATAATTATAACCATGTTAATCACCTTTGCACTTAAGCTAAAGATATTCAATTATAAATTTAATGGTCATGATCATACTAGTCACAATTCATCTATGCACTACTGGCCCAAGAGAACCCATAGTCACGATCATACCAATAATCTACCCATCTTTACACTCAAGTGAAAGAGAAATTCAACATCAGGGTTATAAAAATGTTATATATGATAATAAAAATAATATGATCAACAACTGCATTTATTTTCCAGAGCAACAATAATAAATCAACGATAATTTGGTCAGAAAAAGAAACCAATTTTTGTCATGAATAGTAACTCGTGAATAGTAACTCGTGAATAGTAACTTATGAATAGTAACTCGTGAATAGTAACTCATGAATAGTACTCCGTATTCATACATAGTACCGTATACATAAATAATGTCATATACGTAAATAGTGCCATATACATGAATAGTGCCGTATTCGTGAATAGTGCCGTATACATGAATAGTAATCCCGACTCAAAAAGGTAGAAATTCCACAATAAGATCCATACCAATATGTCAGTATAATGATATTGAAAGAATAACATCATTATGAAGAATATAATATCCCTTAATATCCCTTACTATCCCTTACCTCAAAAAGCAGTATTTCTGACTGGATATCGTATATGACGCTGAAGGAAAATTGCACTGATGAATAGTAACTCACCAAGTATCTAAATACTCACAAAATACGCTCGATAATATAGAGAGAGAAAGAGAGAAAACTTATAAATTCTGGTGTGATTTTCAATTCTAACTTAGCCCTCTATTTATAGGAAAATGTTAGCACGCCGAAGCAGACTTTACCTGCTACGTGATGGCTTTACTTGCTACTATTCCACCCACCAAAAATTAGCCATCTTCCCCAACAACCAAAAGTGGGGCCCACCCATTTCTAGAATTTTCCACCAAAATTATTTATAAACCTAATTTTCGAATCAGTCACCTCTTAAAATTCATAACAAATCATTCGTTCATTTTTAACGGTTCAAAATTTGTGAACATATACTCAACTTATATATGTATAACATATCCAAAAATCACAACGATCCAACGGTCAGATTAAAAATTATAACTCACACAATAAAGCTGTAAGAACACTGATTTGATCTTTTAATACCTCCAATCCGACAAAATACTGATAAAATACCTCAACATTAATTCCTTCATTTATAACCATATAAATAAATCCATCATTTATATCCGCATCAAATAAATTTTTCCTTATCATATAAATTAATAATTAATTATTCACAAATAATATTACAGAATCACAACAATGATAACTAGGCAGTTCCCAGGAAAGAGGGGGCTTTTCGATAAGGATATCTCCTTACTGGCGCGCAATTAGGTGACATAACCTCTCCTTGACAGAACTTTCTAGACATTGCCAATAATGCTATCTCATAATATTATTCAAATAATATGAATTATTGATCTGATAATGGGAAATACTGTGCAATGACAATTATTGAAACAACAATAATATAAAATATCAACGGAACAATTATTGAACCAATAAAATAAAATATTAAACAGTAATTACTGTAATAATTATTGAGTAGTGCCTTTTTACGTAAGAATCAATAATTCAAAAATACTGTGCAGAACCGTGTGCTACTGTGCAACAACGCGTATTACTTTACTTTACCCACCAGGTATTCCAACAGTATTAACGGTAACAACTACGCCATTATTTATAAACAACTTATACTTGTCGTTTTCTTCATCTAATCGCTTTCCGTTATGAGGCCCACAAAAGACTGCGCCGTCGTACAAATATTCCCCGACTGGAAAAATATTCCACGACCAAACGAATATTCCACGACAACAATGAATATTTTATAACCACTTGCGTATTTTGAAAAAAAATTCATATATCACCCTTAACTTTAACTTTTTATCAATTTAACCATTTACTGAATCGTAATTATAAGAAAAATTGAATACTTTTATTTCATAAAACTCGGGGTCTAACAATCTCTCCTCCTTATGAAATTTCGTCCCCGAAATTTACGTACCTGGTATTTCAAAGAGTTGAGAATACCTTGCTTTCATTAAAGATTTCATCTTCCCTGTCATCATGATTTCTCCATTGCTCATCTCCTGTATTTCAGATATCATTCTAGAATACAGCTTCAAAATAAGGGTTAATTAAACAAATTAACAGATCACATAATATCCCGATATTATGACTGACCAACAAATAAGCTTAGGTAGGACACACTAGCGAAGGATTTACTCATCTCTCCCCTCCTAGTTCTATTCCCCGATCTCCGCCAGAGACCATATCCCTAAGCTCTGATACCAAATGTGACAGCCCCAAAATAGGTCCAATCCATCCAACCTATTATGAGTCGCCAAATACATGGTATAGAAAATAACTACAACTTTATTACAACAATTGTCGTGCAAAATACAACAACACATATGCTATGAGTTTTGATACAAATATATACCAACTGTGACTCACATCCCAACCTTGGATATCACGTCACAATGGCACCTTACATAAAGGTATAGTCAAAAACTATTTTAGAAATTAGAATCTTTGGGAAGTGCTCAACGAAACCTTCGTACATGGGAGGCCATGCGTCTAGGTTATAATAGATATCATATGGCCGCAGAATTATCCTTGGTTGACCCAATAAACCCCAAAGAAAAATGAGAAGATTACTATTATATTCTTTCCAACAGTGAGTCTTCTCTTGACATATCATTATCTCCACTGTCTCTAATTGAGAATTATAATTCAAACAAACACCAAGATCATATAGGTTGTGCGCGTAGATATACTCAGTAAGTGGATGTGCACAACCCTATCTTATGATGACACGAGGTTGTATGTCTTTAGACATCTTGTATGATAGTGGCAAAACACCTTTCCAACGTTGGGTTCGCCTCACCCTATTTGATTCACCAAATATAACTACTAAATGATGACCACCGTTTTATTCCCCTGTTACCCCCGCTCGACCCAGCTACACTCTTATTACCTGAAAGGAATTGTGAAACAGAAGGGTGAGCACAACTTGCCCAGTAAAGAATATCATGACTAAAGATAAATAAATTATCAATAGCCTTCAATAGTAATAAATCAGAGATTTAGAACATATGGTAGATGATAAAAAATTTCAACCATAGTTGCAGTGGAACGAGCAATCCATTAGAAGAATCAAATAGACCATAAAGTCAATTATTTCTCCACATTAAAAGTCCACCAACAATGTTTTATCCCTGTAACATTAATCAACAGTTCTTTTCCATAATTATATGAATAACTCATAATCATAATTGTGATTCTAAATTCCTCTTCGCACCCAAGACGAAGATAATTTTCATCACATGTCTTTACCTTAAACATCAAAGATCATGGTTATATCAAATCATAGCTCTTGTTTATAATCATACTAATAATTTCATCTTTGCACTATGGGCCAAAGATATTCATCAACAGACCATCTTTTCACTACAGGCCAAAGATATTCAACAACAGGTCATCTTTGCACTACGGGCGAAAGATATTCATCAACAATTCATCTTTGCACTACAGGCCAAAGATATTCCTCAACAATTCATATTTGCACTACATGCCAAATATATTCATCAACAGTTCATATTTGCACTACAGGCCAAATATATTAATATCTCAAAGAAATATATAATCATTTCAGAATTAATATAAACAATAATTATAACCATGTTGATCACCTTTGCACTTAAGCTAAAGATATTCAATTGTAAATTCAATGGTCATGATCATACTGGTCACAATTCATCTATGCACTACTGGTCAAAGAGAACCCATAGTCACGATCATACCAATAATCTACCCATCTTTACACTCATGTGAAAGAGAAATTCAACATCAGGGTTATAAAAATGTTATATATGATAATAAAAACAATATGATCAACAACTGCATTTATTTTCAAGAGAAACAATCATAAATCAACGATAATTTGGTCAAAAAAAGAAACCAATTTTTGTCGTGAATAGTAACTCGTGAATAGTAACTCATGAATAGTAACTCGTGAATAGTAACTCATGAATAGTACTCCATATTCATACATAGTACCGTATACGTAAATAATGTCATATACGTAAATAGTGTCATATACATGAATAGTACCGTATACGTGAATAATGTCGTATACGTGAATAGTAACCCCGATTAAAAAAGGTAGAAATTTCACAATAAGATCCATACCAATATGTCAGTATAATGATATTGAAAGAATAACATCATTATGAAGAATATAACATCCCATAATATCCCTTACTATCCCTTACCTCAAAGAGCAGTATTTATAGAATTTTCCACCAAAATCATTTATAAACCTAATTACCGAATCAGTCACCTCTTAAAATTCATAACAAATCATTCGTTCATTTTTAACGGTTCAAAATTTGTGAACATATACTCAACTTATATATGTATAACATATCCAAAAATTACAACGATCCAACGGTCAGATTAAAAATTATAACTCACACAATAAAAGTGTAAGAACACTGATTTGATCTTTTAATACCTCCAATCCGACAAAATACTGATAAAATACCTCAACATTAATTCCTTCATTTATAACCACATAAATAAATCAGTCATTTATATCCGCATCAAATAAATATTTCCTTATCATATAAATCAATAATTAATTATTCACAAAAAATATTACAGAATCACAACAATGACAACCAGGCAGTTCTCAGGAAAGAGGGGGCTTTCCGATAAGGATTTTTCCTTACTGGCGCGCAATTTGGTGACCAAACCTCTTCTTGACAGAACTTTCTAGACATTTCCAATAATGCTATCTCGTAATATTATTCAAATAATATGAATTATTGATCTGATAATGGGAAATATCATGCGATGATAATTATTGAAACAACAATAATATAAAATATCAACGCAAAGACAATTATTGAACCAATAAAATAAAATATTGAGCGATAATTCGTAACAATTATTGAGTAGTGCCTTCTTACGTAAGAATCAATAATTCAAAAATACTGTGCAAAACCTTGTGCTACTGTGCAACAACGCGTATTACTTTACTTTATCCACCGGGTATTCCAACAGTATTAACGGTAACAACTACGCCATTATTTATAAACAACTTATACTTGTCATTTTCTTCATCCAATCGCTTTCCGTTATGGGGCCCACAAAAGACTGTGCCATCGTACGAATATTCCCCGACAGGAAGAATATTCCACGACCAAACGAATATTACCCGACAACAATGAATATTTTATAACCACTTGCGTATTTTGAAAAAAATTCATATATCACCCTTAAGTTTAACTTTTTATCAATTTAACCATTTACTGAATCGTAATTATAAGAAAAATTGAATACTTTTATTTCATAAAACTCGGGGTCTTACATTGATCCAGTCTCCCACCATCTCTCACTCTACGAATATTGATCATACTCCAATCGTAGAGTCACCCACTCCAATTGTAGAGTCACTTCCTCCTAAAACTCAACCTCACACACACTGCTCGTCCATCAGATATTTCTTCATCATCAACCAATAACTATTTTGATCGTGATCTTGTTCTCTACAATCTCCAAAATCAAAATACGAGAGCGTCTCCTCCAAATACTCAGCAACTCCTTGAGCTTCTCTTAAATCTTCCTACCAAAATAGAGATGTCTAATGCATCACAGAAGGTGACCAAAGATATTCAAGAAGATGTTGAAGTTTACTCTGAGCTTGTTCATATGAGGCTGACTCATTTGATCGATGTTGCCAACACCCTCCCCAGCAATCTGAGTACTGAGCTTACAACTAAGCTAAGGGAGATCATCAAGGAAATGATCCAAAGTATAAATGAAAGGGATAAAATTCATTTTCAGGCTAGCAGGAAGCACAAGGAAGCAGTTCTCCTTCTGCAGAAAACTCAGGAATCTCAAAATAAACTTATGATGGAAAGTATTTCAAGTCTACAAACCTCAATGAAAGAATTCCAAGCATTTTCCATGGGTCAAATGCAACAAAAAGAAAATGTCATGGCCATTCTTCAAAAGAACACATCTCGAACTAATTATCTGGTCCAAGAAAATTGTGAAGACATTGCTCAATCCAGGAATCGTCCAAGGCATGACTCGACTATCTGAAGACATTCGAATCCTTGATACTGACATAAAGGGGGAGAATAAAGGGGAAGGAGAGAAAGAAAAAGGCAGAGGATAATTCATTGCTTAATATTCAAGGAGCCCTCCCTCAAGACAGCCTCGACATCAGAATCCACGACCTGAACAGTAACAAGTTATCATGGCGCAACCGCTAAGGAGTCAAGGGCCATCTCCAGCTCATAAAGGGTAACCACTACTAGCCTACATATGCCAATTGGAGACCCTTCCTTTATGAATAGACATGATCATGGAAAGAGGCTGAGTCAAAGCGAGCTGAAAGATATTGCATGGAGAGACGAAACCAGCAGGAGAAGGAGAGATCCAGAGCATGCCAATCCTCCAAGTAGTAAAAGGCAGAAGAAATAGAGATTAGCTAAAACTCAATTCTTATTGATGTAACTAAGCTTTTTTGTAATATCTGTCTTTACAAACATCAATAAATTCATGCTTATTCTCTAGAGATTTAAACTGCTCACTGAAACACTAAGTCATATTTACTTTTTAGCAACTGCATCTAGAAATTGATGATCATGATACAAATCTCCTTGGTTATGTCAGCATCAAATAGGGAGAGATTATTGGGAAATTGCATATTTAAATTTGATGTTAAAATTAAATATCTATGCTTATATGTAAAGTCCTTCCAGAATACATGTACAAGGACTTAGTGATAGATTAAACTTGTTAGGTTGATATGAGCTTTAATGTTTATAATTCTGTAAATAAATGTATAGAAGAAAAGATCAAAGTTGTTAGTGTAAGACCCCAACTTTTTAATGAATAAAATTGAATTTCCTCTATTTATTATTGTGAATAATAAGGTGTTAATTTGATATAATGCTTTGGTTATGGGTGAAATGTGCAAATTTTTTAAAATACGCAAGTGGTTATAAAATATTCATTTTTTGTCGGGGAATATTCACTTGGTTGTGGAATATTCTTTATGTCGGGGAATATTCGTATGACAGCGCAACCATTTGTGGGCCCCATAACAGAATAACTATCGAATGAAGAAAATGACAAATATGAGTTTTTATAAATAATGGCGTAGTTGTTACCGTTAACACTGTTGGAATACCCAGTGGTTAAAATAAAGTAATACGCGTTGTTGCACAAGCGAGTACACTGCAGTATTGCATGTAATTTTTCAATTATTGATTCTTACGTGAGAAGGAACTACTCAATAATTGTTACAGTAATTACTGTTCAATATTTTATTTTATTGATTCAATAATTGCTGCGTTGATATTTTATATTATTGTTGTTCCAATAATTGTCACTGCATAGTATCTCCATTATCAGATCAATAATTCATATTATTTGAATAATATTATGAGATAGCATTATTGGCAATGTCTAGAAAGTTCTGTCAAGGAGAGGTTTGGTCACCTATTTGCGCGCCAGTAAAGAGAAATCCTTATCGAAAAGCCCCCTCTTTCCTGAGAACTATCTGGTTGTCATTATTGTGATTCTGTAATATTATTTGTGAATAATTAATTATTGATTTATATGAGAAAGAAATATTTATTTGATGTGGATATAAATGATGGATTTATTTATGTGGTTATAAATGAAAGAGTTAATGTTGAGGTGTTTTATCAGTATTTTGTCGGATTGGAGGTATTAAAAGATCAAATCGATTGTTATACTGACTTTATTGTGTGAGTTATAATTTTAATCGTAGTTGGATCGTTGTGATTTTTGGATATGTTATATATATATAAGCTGAGTATATGTTCACAAATTTTGAACCGTTAAAAATGAACGAATGATTTGTTATGAATTTTAAGAGGTGACTGATTCGGTAATTATGTTTATAAATGATTTTGGTGGAAAATTCTAGAAATGGGTGGGCCCCAGTTTTGGTTGTTGGGGAAGATGGCTAATTTTCGGTTGGTGGAATAGTAGCAGGTAAAGCCATCAGGTAGTAGGTCAAGTCTGCTTCGACGTGCTAACATTTTCCTATAAATAGAGGGCTAAGTTAGAATTGAAAATCACACCAAAATTCATAAGTTTTCTCTCTTTTTCTCTCTAGATTATCGAGTGTATTTTGTGAGTATTTAGATACTTGGTGAGTTTCTATTCATCGTCTGCAAGTTTCCTTGACGTCATATCTCGATATCCGATTAAATCTTTTCTTTTGAGATAAGGGATAGTAAGGGATTTTAAGGGTTGTTATGTTTTTCAGTTTCGTAATTTTTCTGACCTTCAAAAATTCTGGAAAAATTTGAAATGATAATTTGATGAGTTTTCTTGATTGTGTCCAAAAATGGCGATTTTTGGATGTTTAGATTAAGAGTTGTGAATTTTATGAGAAAAGACTATTTTAAAAGTAAATCCTTATAATTCCTTGTGATTAACTCCAAAATTGGTGAAATTTTTATTGGGAGTACATGTATATAACAGAAGTATACTCTGTAAATTTCAGAATTTTTGGGTAAAATTACAGTTTATGATAAATGTCTAAATATTCGGCTGTTTTGGCCATATGAAAAATAGTAAATGATTTTTAAAAATTCTGAGAAAAATATATGTTCAATATGGGACTATATTCTACTAAATCTCAGAAAATAAAATTTGTTTGTACTGATTTGGTATTTTTCATGAAAATGAACTAGTTACGAGTAAATGAATTAAATATGTTATGTGAAGTAAGAAAATTGGAAAATATGATTTTATGGCTTGAGAATCCTATATGAGGTATATGTAGATTTTCGATGAGGGTTTTGTTATTGGTGATGAAGTCTTATGAGTTTAGAATTTTAGGATGATTAAGTGCATTATTTAGTAAAGTGTAAACAATTAAAATAAATTATTTATAAGTTTAAGAAATGTTATTTCAATATCATTATACCAAAATATTGGTATATATTTTATTGTGGAATTTCTACCTTTTTGTGTCGGGTTTACTATTCATGAATTACTATTCATGAGTTACTATTCACAAAATTACTATTCATAGATTACTATTCACGAGTTACTATTCATGACAAAATTGGTTTCTTTTTCTAACCAAATTATAGTTGAGTTATGAATATTACTCTTGAGATTAAATCTATATATTGATTATATTATTTTTATTATCATATATAACATTTTTATAACTCTAATGATGATATTAATTTCTCTTTGACTTGAGTGTAAAGATGGGTAGATTATTGGTATGATCATGACTATGAGTTCTCTTTGGCCAGTAGTGCAAAGTTGAATTGTTGACTGGTATGATCATAACCATTGAATTTATAATTGAATATCTTTAGCTTAAGTGCAAAGGTGAAATGATCAACATGGTTATAATTATTGTTTATATAAATTCTGAAATGATTATATATTTATTTGAGTTATTAATATATTTGGCCTGTAGTGCAAATATGAACTGTTGATGTAAGACCCTGAATTTTATGAAATAAAAGTATTCAATTTTTCTTATAATTACTATTCACGAGTTACTATTCACAAGTTACTATTCATGAGTTACTATTCACGAGTACTATTCATGAAGCATGATAAATTTTTTTGTAAGAAGGCATTACTCAATAATTGTTACAGTAATTACTGTTCAATATTTTATTTTATTGATTAAATAATTACTACGTTGATATTTTATATTATTGTTGTTTCAATAATTGTCACGGCACAGTATTTTCCATTATCGGATCAATAATTTATATTATTTGGATAATATTATTAGATAGCATTATTGGCAATGTCTAGAAAGTTACATCGAGGAGAGGTTTGGTCATCTAATTAAGGCATGCAGAAGGAGGAAAAATCCTGTTTGAAAGCCCCTCTTTCCAGGAACGATGCGGTTCATCGATGATTGTGATTACGTAATATTATTTGTGAATAATTAATTATTGATTTATATGATAAGGAAAATATTCATTTTATGTGGTTATAGATGGAGAAAATTTTTAATGTGACAATTGTTAAAAATTGATATTTTATCTTTTCTGATAAAATATATTATTATATTACAGTAATATAATAATGGTGATATTTTTACAATGAATGTGTGATATATGAATAAATGAGGAGGAAAAGTAGTTTTGTTGCATTAAATGCTAAACACATGTTTTGTGTGTTACAAATTTTTTTTAACACATGTTAAACATGATGGTGTACACAAATTTTGACTGAAATCTGATTATAGCCTGTAAAATCGTCCGTTTGTGGATTTCGGTCAATTTCTGTTTGGAATTTGGAAAAACTTTCTTCTGTAAAGTTGTTGAGAATGGAATTTCCTATGGAAAGGACATGTGGTTCGAATTTTTCTGATAAAAGGGCTATTTATTATGAATTATTGAAGTTCCGAAGTTCTAGAATAATTGTTTTTTGGATGTTTTAATTGTTTTATTTAAGAAAAACTTTTTTTACACTTTGGTGGGCCCCACTTGCATGTGTTAAATTGCTGAATTCAGTTGGCAAAGGTGTGCGTAGGAATTTGGTTAATAAATATTATTAATTTATTAAATTTTCTGCTTTGGTGTTTTAAGCAATTTCTTATAAATAGAGTGCTTAGGTTAGAATTGAAAATCACACAAGAAACTGAAGTTTTCTCTCTCTATATTATAGAGTGAGTATTTGGATATCTTGAGTGTTGTTATACGGTGCAAGTTCGTTCAGCGTTATATCCGACATTCCAGTATTGGTCTTTTGAGGTAAGGGATAGTAAGGGATTTTAAGGATTATTATGTTTTTCAGTTTCAAAATTTTTGCAAACCTTCAAAAATTCTGAAAAAAATTGAAATGATAATTTGATGAGTTTTGTTGATTGTGTCCAAAAATGGCGATTTTTGGATATATAGATTAAGAGTTATGGATTTTATGAGAAAAGACTATTTTAAAAGTAAACGCTTATAACTCCTTGTGGTTAATTCCAAAATTGATGAAATTTTTATTGGGAGTACATGTATATAATAGAAGTATACCGTGTAAATTTTAGAATTTTTGGACAAAATTACAATATATGATAAATGTCTAAATATTCGGCAGTTTTGGCCATATGAAAAATAGTAAATGAATTTTAAAAATTTGGATTAAGGTGTTATGAAATCATTGATTTATGAATCTTATTCTTGAAATTAAATGAAGTTGTTGATCATATTGTTTTTATTATCATATATAACATTTTTATATTTCAGGTGATGATATTTTTCTTTGACTTAAGTGTAAAGATGGGTAGATTATTGGTATGATCGTGACTATGGGTTCTCTTTGGCCAGTAGTGCAAAGTTGAATCGTTGACTGGTATGATCATGACCAATGAATTTACAATTGAATATTTTTAGCTTAAGTGCAAGGTGAATTGATCAACATGGTTATAATTATTATTTATATAAATTCTGAAATGATTATATATTTCTTTGAGATATGGATATATTTGGCCCGTAGTGCAAAGATGACTTGTTGAATATCTTTGGCCTGTAGTGCAAAGATGAATTATTGGTGAATATCTTTGGCCCGTAGTGCAAAGATGACTTGTTGAATATCTTTGGCATGTAGTGCAAAGATAAATTATTGGTGAATATCTTTGGCCCGTAGCGCAAAAATGACCTGTTGTTGAATATCTTTGGTCGTAGTACAAAGATGACATGTTAATGAATATCTTTGGCCCGTAGTTCAAAGATGGATTTATTAGTATGATTATGAACATAAACTGTGATTTGGTATAACCGTGATCTTTGATGTTTCAGGTAAAGACATGTGATGAAAATTATCTTCGTTCTGGATGAGAAAAGGAATTTGGAACCACAAATATGATTATGAGTTATTCATATGATTGTGGACATGAACTGTTGATTGATGTTACAGGGATAAAACTTTGTTGGTGGACTTTTAACATAGAGAAGATAATAGACATTATGGTCTATTTGACTCTTCTAATGGATTTTTCGTTCCGCTGCAACTATGGTTGAAAAGTTTTATCATCTACCATATGTTCTAAATCTCTGATTTATTATTGATGAAGGCTATTGCAAATTTAATTATCTTTAGTCATAATATTCTTTACTGAGCTAGTTGTGCTCACCCTTTTGCTTCACAGTTCCTTTCAAGTAATAAGAGAGTGTAGGTATTTGAATTGAGCGGGGATAATGAGGGAATAGAGCGGTGGTCTATAGTGCATTGAGGTTCTCCCTAAATAGTATGGAATTAATTTTATTGAGAACTTTATATAAGTGTGTCGTATTGTATACGTCATTTGATATTTAATTTTGGTGAACCGAATAGGGTGAGGCGAACCCAACTTTGGAAGGGTGTTTTGTCACTATCATACAAGATGTCTAATGACATACAACCTCGAGTTATTATAAGACAGGGTTGTGCACATCAACTTGCTGATTATATCTACAAGCACTATCTATATGATCTTGGAGTTTGGTTGAAGTATAATTCTCAATTAGAGACGGTGGAGATAATGATATGTCAAGAAAAGTCTCACCATTGGAAGGACCATGATAGTAACCTTCTCGTTTTTCTTTGGGGTCTATTGGGTCAACCAAGGATAATACTGTGGGCATATGATATCTATCATAACTTAGATTTATGGCCTCCTATGTACGAAGGTTTCCTTGAGCACTTCCCAAAGATTTTAATTTCTAAAACTATGACACCCCAAATTTTTATAAATAAATATTTAATTTTCTCGAAATAATTTTTTTAATATTATGGTGTGGATTTGATATAATGTTATAGTTGTGGGTAGTATTTATAAATTTTGAAAAGTATGCAAGTTGTTGTATAATATTCGATTGGTCGGGGAATATTCTTTTTATCGGGGAATATCCGTATAACCGTACAATCATTGGTGGACCCCGCAACGGAATTATTGTCGGATTGAGAAAACGGCTAAAATATTTTATGAAAATAACGGCGGAAGTTTTACCGTTAATACTGTTGAACTACTCGGTAGTAAAAGTACAGTAATACACGTGGTTTCATAGTAGCACACGATATTAATTATTGATGCTTACGTGATAAGTCACTCAGTTTTGTTGGTATTATTAATGTAATAATCTGAGAAAATCTTTTATATAAAAATGTAATACTTTTATAAAGTTATTCAATAATTAGAATATATTATATTTAATTATGCATAGTATTTGCATAGTACCTGCATAGTGTTTGCATAGTAAAATCTTTTATAAAGTTATTCGTTTTATTAGATTATAAATAGAATATATTATATTTTATTTAAAAGATTTTACTTTAAATATGGACCGTCGATTAAAGTAAATCAATCGGACCGTTTCATGAGTTAGTTACTATGCGATTCCATTTTTCTATAAATAGAAGCTCATTCCTTCATTATTTCTTATGAATTCACTGAAACTCTAGAGAGAGAAACTATAGAGAGAAAGAAGTGTTCTGCTACTTCACTACTTCTATATCCAGTACTCTTCTTTCTAAGGTAAGGGATATTATTTGTTATACTCGTACGGTGTATTCTTTCTTTCTTATTCATGAAGAGAACTTTTGTTATTCCATTCTTTATTATTTTGTTGGAATAACCTATATACGCAGGATACCCTATACTTGGTGAAATTCTTCTGTTATTCCATTCTTATTATTCTGTTGGAATAACCTGTTTATGCGAAGTACCGCATACATGGTGAAATTCTTCTTATATTCCGTTCTTTATTATTACGTAGGAATATCCACATCAAGCGCTTCTTACTGTGCACTCGGGTTCCATTATTTATTATTCATTGGAATAACTTGCTTTGTCTTGATATCTATCGCATGCATGGTGATTTCTTTTGTTATTCCATTCTGTATTATACTCAGTTGGTTAATACTTTGACTTCTATACTCCAAGAAATTAGTGGAATATCCTTGATATTTGCGCTTCATCCAGTATCTTTTCATGGAAATATTCTTTTGAGCATTCTTGAATTTTACTCTACAAAATAGTATCATGTTGACAATATGAACGTTATCAGTTCCTGGATAAATTAATTCTTGAACTTGTTTTATTGAATTCTTATATCATTGTCATCATCCTCATGTTTATATTATGTTGAAAGTTATCTGTGGCCTGTAGTGCATAGATGGACTTGGTATGATTATGACCAGGGATTATTCTGTATAATCATAACCGTAATGTTACAAATGATGTAAAAAAAGTCCTCATTGGTCCGTAGTGCATTGATGGATAGTTTTTGGTATGATAATGGCTATGAATTCTCTTTGGTCGTAGTGCAAAGATGAATTGTTTTATGGCATGATCAGGACCGTTGATGAAAACATGATTATCTTTTAGCAGTAGTGCATGGATAATTCGTGGTCGTGATCTTAAAGAATATCCTTGGTAGTAGAAAGTGGGGGTGATTCGATGTTGTGGATTATTTATTAAGCTGAGTCCCAGCGATAAAAGTGATGAAAAACCTTTTAAATCATAGAAGATAGTAGATTTTATTCCCTACTTGACTCTTCTAATGGATTGCTTGTTCTGCTGCAGTTAAACTTGATAGTAATTATATTTTATTTGTTTAACACTGTTGAAGGCTAACGATAAATTATTCTGCATTATCTTAGTCATAATATTTCTTACTGGGCTAGTGTAGCTCACCCTTTCTTTCACTGCTCTCTTCTGGAAATGAGAATGTAGTTGGGACTAGTCGGGGAACAGAGTGATGGTCCTAGATGGTGCATTAGTAGTCTTCATTATTCTGTGAAATAGTGTGATATAATTGTAATGAGGACTCCTTTTGAGTTTGTATACTCTCTAGTAGACAATATTTGTATTAAAACTCACAGTTTATGTTTTGTCGTATTGTACACGACAGTTGTATTATTAAGTTGTATTTGAATTCTGTACCATGTATCTGGCGACTCAAGATAGGTGATGTATACCTAATTTTGGGGGCGTCACAGTTGGTATCAAAGCTTAGGGATATGATCCCTGGCTAAGATGTGAGAATAGAACTAGGAGGGGAGAGACGGGGAATTCCTTCGCTAGTATGACCTACCTAAGTTTATTTGGTATTTAATTGGTCGGTTAGAGTATAGAGATAATATGTGATATGTTAATTAACCCTTATTTTGTGGCAGTATTTGAAAATGCCATCTGAAAATATTGAGATAAGCAATGGAGCACAGGAGACTGGTGAGTCTTCACAGATCAATAATCAGGACAATGTGCAACATTATGGCGATAATCCTCCTGTAAACAACAACACTGATCAATTGACAAACGACGGTACATTTAAGAGCTTTTTAGAATTCATGCAACATCAGGCGAAGGCGGCTCTTGTTCATAATGCAGGAGGAAACAATGGCAACCCACGGTTGGTCACCACTAAGCAATTCAAGGAGCTGGGACCACCGGAGTTTTGGGAAAGCCAGAACCATTTAAGGGAGAGACGTGGTTAAAGCAAATCACCAAGATATTTGATGTCTTGGGATGCTCTGAGGAGCAAAAGGTTCCCTTTGCTACCTTTATGTTGCGTGAGGAGGCAGATCACTGGTGGGAATCTATAAAACGTATCCAGCCTGACGCACTAAAGATGTCTTGGGAGAAGTTCCAAGAGTTGTTCAATGACAAGTACTTTCCTGAAAGCATTCGTCACATGAAGGAGGTGGAATTTATCAAGTTGGAGCAAAACAACATGACCGTGTCGTAGTACGAAGCCAAGTTTGCTAAGTTGTCTTGATTTGCGTCCCACTTGGTTGATAATGAAGAGAGAATGACGCGGATGTTTTTAAGAGGTTTGAAGTCGGAGATACGTTAATATCTTATCTCTCATAAACTGTGTTTGTATTCAGATGTTGTTAATAGGGCTCAGTTATTGGAGCGCAATAATAAGTCAACCAAACCAAAAAAGAGCAGACGGCAAAATGATAATACCTGTGATAACAGTCATCAAAGCTGTGACAATAAGCATGGAGGGAATCAACATGTCAGAAATGGTAACCACATCGGTGGTAATCATGGCCAAAATAATAAGAATGGATATTTCAAGAAGAGAAGGTTCAACAATGACATAAAGACGTCGGCACCAACACCCGTTTCAAATGAAGAAGAACGACCACTGGTCGTATGTTTCAAATGCGGACAGGAGGGACACATCCGTCCAAACTGTACGCAGCAATACAAAACGTGTTTTAATTACGGAAGAGAAGGTCACCTAGCTCGATTTTGTCGTATGGTGAAGTCAAGTCCAGCTGGGATAGTGATGCCAAAGGATGTCCCAGACAAGCTAAAGCCGGTAGTTTAAGAAAAAGTTTTTTTTTTCGTGACAAGGAACCTGAATAAAATTATCATGGGTATGTTAGTCATAAACTCTTGCGAAGTCTATACCGTGTTAGATACCGGTTATACTCACTCTTTTATTTCACCTAGTTGTGTTCAATGTTTAAAGTTAACTCCGGAGAAGTTAGACTTTGATATATCTGTTTAAACTCAGTTCGGAGAAACCTTCGTTACCTCCACTATTTATAAATCTTGTTCAAATCAACACTTTCACGTTACGTGTTGATCTTGTCTCTTTGAAAATACTTGCCTTTGATGTGATTTTAGGAATCGATTGGTTAACTACTCATCATGCTTTTCGTAAGGTTGTTAGCTTTCATATTCCTAACCAACCTGTTATGCAAATTCAAGAAACCAAACCACTAAAGTCAATCATTGTCATATCAAGCCATAAGTAAAGAGCCCCGGTCCTTTCGTTGTTGACTTTCTTATGTGGAATGCAGCGAAGCCAGACTTTCTGTAGGCGATATCGTGAATGACGATGGCAAGTTGATAGGTATCAATGTGACGTACTATCCAAGTCTTGGATGAGGGTCACAGTTTGAATGATATTTCTATTGTTAATAAATTTCCTGACGTATTCTTGAAGACTTCTTAGCCTACCCCTAGAGCGTGAAATCGAATTTTGTATTGACCCTAGTACAAAACCCATTTCTAAAACCATTAAATATTTCTTTAACTAAAGCGAACGTAACATGCACCAAAGATGTTAGCTCGAGCTGTTGAAGATTACGATCGTACCATTCAATACCATCGTGGGAAAGCGAACGTGGTAGCTGATGCGTTGAGTAGAAGATCGTTATGCTCGTTCTGATGCGATGTTGTTAACATAAAGACCCATTTTGTACGACTTACAAATGATGAAGATAGAGTTAAAGACTCTAGGAACCCACGTGAAGATAACGAATATACGAGTAGAATCGACTTTAATCGATAAAGTTAAAGCCGCTCAAGCTACACACCCGGAGCTGATGAATGTGAAGAAGAAGGTTCAAGAGGGCGTTATTCTATAAACAAGAATCGACGAAGAGAGGAAATCTCAACCCTCGATTTAATTGGCCCATTTGAAATCCTCGATGAAGTAAGAACTGTGGCTTATAGACTCGTTTTACTGCCAAGTATGTCGCGTGTTCATAACATTTTTAACGCATCGATATTACGTAAATATGTGGACGACCCAAACCACATTATTAATTTAGAACCGGACAAGATAGCAGAAGATTTAACGTATGAGGAGATACGTGTTAATATCTTGGATAAGAAGGATCATATTTGACACTCAAAGGTTATACCTCAAGAATTAGAATCTGAAATGAAGTCAAGGTATCTTCACCTCTTCGACATACCAGGTACGTATGTAAATTTCGAGGGCGAAATTGTATAAGGAGGGGAGATTGTGAGACCCCAGAATTTTTATGAATAAATATTTAATTTTCTCGAAATAATTTTTTTAATATTATGGTGTGGATTTGATATAATGTTATAGTTGTGGGTAGTATTTATAAATTTTGAAAAGTATGCAAGTTGTTGTATAATATTCTATTGGTCGGGGAATATTCTTTTTGTCGGGGAATATCCGTATGACCGTACAATCATTGGTGGACCCCGCAACGAAATTATTGTCGAATTGAGAAAACGGCTAAAATATTTTATGAAAATAAGTTGTAAGTTTTACCGTTAATCTTGTTGAACTACTTTCAGTAGTAAAAGTACAAAGAATACGCTGTGGTTGCATAAGTAGCACACAGTATTAATTATTGATGCTTACGTGATAAGTCACTCGGTTTTGTTGGTATTATTAATGTAATAATACGAAAACCTTTTATATAAAATAGAATACTTTTATAAAGTTATTCAATAATTAGAATATATTATATTTTATTATGCATAGTGTTTGCATAGTACACCAGATATAGTGTTTGTATAGTAAAATCTTTTATAAAGTTATTCGTTTTATTAGATTATAAATAGAATATATTATATTTTATTTAAAAGATTTTCTTTGTAAATATGGACCGTCAGATTAAAGTAAATAATTTGGACCATTCATGAGTTAGTTACTATGCAGTCCATTTTTCTATAAATAGAAGCTCATTCCTTCATTATTTCTTTACGAATTCAACTTTGAAACTCTGAGAGAGAAACTATAGAGAAAGAAGTGTTTCGCTACTTCACTACTTCTATATCCGAAGACTCTTCTTTCTAAGGTAAGGGATATTATTTGTTGTACTCGTAAGGGGTATTCTTTTTTCTTATTCATGAAGAGAACTTCATTATTCCATTCTTTATTATTCATTGGAATAACTTTCGTATATCTGTGAGATACCCTATACTTGGTGAAATTCTTATGTTATTCCATTCTTATTATTCCGTTGGAATAACTTTGTTTATGCAATACCGCATATATGGTGAAATTCTTCTAATATTCCGTTCTTTATTATTCAGCCGGAATATCACATCCTCGCGTCTGTAATGGGACTGACCGGTTCCATTATTTATTATTCGTTAGAATAACTTTTGCTTCAATGATCTATCGCATGCATGGTGATTTCTTTTGTTATTCCATTCTTTATTATACTCAGTTGGTTAAAACTTTGACTTCTATACTCCATGAAATTAGTCGAATATCCTTGATATTTGCGCTTCATCCAGTATCTTTTCATGAAAATATTCTTATGAGAATTCTTGAATTTTACTCTACAAAACAATATCATGTTGACAATATGAACGTTATTAGTTCCTGGATAAATTAATTCTTGAACTTGTTTTATTGAATTCTTATATCATTGTCATCATCCTTATGTTTATATTATGTTAAAAGTCATCTGTGGCCTGTAGTGCATAGATAGGCTTGGTATGATTATGACTAGGGATTATTCGGTATAATCATAACCGTAATGTTACAAATGATGTGGAAAAAGTCCTCATTGGCCCGTAGTGCATTGATGGACAGTTTTTGGTATGATTATGGCTATGGATTCTCTTTGGCCATAGTGCAAAGATAAATTGTTTTATGGCATGATCAAGACCGTTGATGAAAACATGATTATCTTTAGCCGTAATGCATGGATAATTCGTGGTCGTGATACTAAAGAATATCATGGTAGTGTAGCGCAGGGGTGATTCGATGATGTGGATTATTTATTGTCGAGTCCTAGCGATAAAAGTGATGAAAACCTTTTAAATCATAGAAGATAGTAGATTTTATTCCTACTTGACTCTTCCGATGGATTGCTTGTTTCGCTACTGATTAAACTTGATAGTTATTATATTTTATCGGTTTAACATTTGTTGAAGGCTAACGATAAATTATTCTGCATTATCTTAGTCATAATATTTTTTACTGGGCTAGTTGAGCTCACCCTTTCTTTCACTGTTCTCTTTAGGAAATGAGAGTGTAGCTGGGACTAGTCGCGGAACAGAGTGATGGTCCTAGATGGTACATTAGTAGTCCTCATTATTCTGTGAAATAGTGTGATAATAATTATAATGAGGACTCCTTTTGAGTTTGTATACTCTCTAGTAGACAATATTTGTATTCAAACTCACATTTTATGTTTTGTCGTATTGTACACGACAGTTGTATTATTAAGTTGTATTTGAATTCTGTACCATGTATCTGGCGACTCAAGATGGGTGATGTATACCTAATTTTGGGGGCGTCACAAAAATAGTTCAAGATTGTACCTTTATGTAAGGTATCACTGTGAGGTGCTGTCCATAGTTGGGACATGAGTCATAGTTGGTATTAAAACTCACAGTATATATATGTTATTGTATTTTGCACGACAATTGTAGTAATAAAGTTGTAGTTATCAGTTAGTATCAGAGCTTAGGGATATGATCTCTGGTGGAGATCGGAAAATAGAACTAGGAAGGGAGAGACGAGTAATATCCTTCACTAGTGTGTGTCCTACCTAAGCCGAATTTTCTTACTTAAGTTGACAAATTGTGATATGTCAATTAACCTTTGTTTTGAAGCTGTATTCTAGAATGATATCTGAAATACAGGAGATGAGCAATGGAGAAATCACGAGGACATAGAAGATCGAATCTGAAATGAAAGCAAGGCATTATCAACTCTTTGAAATACCAGGTACGTAAATTTCGGGGATGAAATTTCATAAGGAGGGGAGATTGTAAGACACCGAATTTTATAAAATAAAAGTATTCAATTTTTCTTATAATTACTATTCATGAGTTACTATTCATGAGTTACTATTCACGAGTATTATTCATGAAGCATGATAAATTTTTTTGTAAGAAGGCATTACTCAATAATTGTTAGAGTAATTACTGTTTAATATTTTATTTTATTGATTCAATAATTGCTACGTTGATATTATATATTATTGTTGTTTCAATAATTGTCACGACACAGTATTTCCCATTATCGGATCAATAATTCATATTATTTGGATAATATTATTAGATAGCATTATTGGCAATGTCTAGAAAGTTCTGTCAAAGAGAGGTTTGGTCATCTAATTGCGCGCCAGTAAGGAAAAATCCTTAGTGGAAAGCACCCTTCCCTGAACCGCTTTAGTTATCGATATTGTGATTCTGTAATATTATTTGTGAATAATTAATTATTGATTTATATGATAAGAAAAATATTCATTTTATGTGGTTATAGATGGAGAAATTTTTTAATGTGACAATTGTTAAAAATTGATATTTTATCTTTTCTGATATAATATATTATTATATTACAGTAATATAATATTGGTGATATTTTTACAATGAATGTGTGATATATGAATAAATGAGGAGGAAGAGTAGTTTTGTTGCATTAAATGCTAAACACATGTTTTGTGTGTTACAATTTTTTTTAACACATGTTAAACATGATGGTGTACACAAATTTTGACTGAAATCTGATTATAGCCTGTAAAATCGTCCATTTGTGGATTTCGGTCAATTTCTGTTTGGAATTTGGAAAAACTTTCTTCTATAAAGTTGTTGAGAATGGAATTTCCTATAAAAAGGATATGTGGTTCAAATTTTTCTGATAAAAGGGCTATTTATTATGAATTATTGAAGTTCCAAAGTTCTAGAATAATTAAATTTTGGATGTTTTAATTGTTTTATTTAAGAAAAACTTTTTTTACACTTTGGTGGGCCCCACTTGCATGTGTTAAATTGCTGAATTCAGTTGTCAAAGGTGTGCGTAGGAATTTGGTTAATAAATATTATTAATTTATTAAATTTTTTGCTTTGGTGTTCTAAGCAATTTATTATAAATAGGGTGCTTAGGTTAGAATTGAAAATCACACCAGAAACTGAAGTTTTCTCTCTCTATATCATCGAGCGTATTTTGTGAGTATTTAGATATCTTGAGTGTTGCTATACGGTGCAAGTTCGTTCAGCGTTATATCCGACATTCCAGTACTGCTCTTTTGAGGTAAGGGATAGTAAGGGATTTTAAGGGTTATTATGTTTTTCAGTTTCAAAATTTTTGCAAACCTTCAAAAATTCTGAAAAAATTTGAAATGATAAATTGATGAGTTTTGTTGATTGTGTCCAAAAAAGGCGATTTTTGGATATATAGATTAAGAGTTATGGATTTTATGAGAAAAGACTATTTTAAAAGTAAACGCTTATAACTCCTTGTGGTTAATTTCAAAATTGATGAAATTTTTATTGGGAGTACATGTATATAACAGAAGTATACCGTGTAAATTTCAGAATTTTTGGACAAAAATTACAATATATGATAAATGTCTAAATATTCGGCAGTTTTGGCCATATGAAAAATAGTAAATGAATTTTAAAAATTTTGAGAAAAATATATGTTCAATATGGTACTATATTATGCTAAATCCCAGAAAAGAAATAGTTTTGGAACTGATTTGGTATTTTTCATGGAAATGGTCTAGTTATGAGTAAATGAATTAAATATGTTATGTGAAGTAAGAAATTTGGAAAATAGGATTTTATGGCTTAAGAATCCTATATAAGGTATATGCAGATTTTTGATGAGGGTTTTGGTTATTTGTGATGAAATCTTATGAGTTTGGCATCTTAGAATGATTAAATGCATTAATTAGTAAATTATAAACAATTAAATTAAATTGTTTATAAGTTTAAGAAATGATTAAGATATTGTGGTAATATTAATAATATTAGATTATAAGATTATTAAGTGATTTATAACATTTGGATTAAGGTGTTATGAAATCATTGATTTATGAATCTAATTCTTGAAATTAAATGCAGTTGTTGATCATATTGTTTTTATTATCATATATAACATTTTTATAATTCCGGTGATGATATTTCTCTTTGACTTAAGTGTAAAGATGGGTATATTATTGGTATGATCATAACTATGGGTTCTCTTTGGTCAGTAGTTCAAAGTTGAATCGTTGACTGGTATGATCATGACCAATGAATTTACAATTGAATATTTTTAGTTTAAGTGCAAGGTGAATTGATCAACATGGTTATAATTATTATTTATATAAATTCTGAAATGATTATATATTTCTTTGAGATATGAATATATTTGGCCCGTAGTGCAAAGATGACCTGTTGAATATCTTCGGCCTGTAGTGCAAAGATGAATTATTGGTAAATATCTTTGGCCCGTAGTGCAAAGATGACTTGTTGAATATCTTTGGCATGTAGTGCAAAGATAAATTATTGGTGAATATCTTTGGCCCATAGCGCAAAGATGACATGTTGTTGAATATCTTTGGTCGTAGTGCAAAGATGACATGTTAATGAATATCTTTGGCCCGTAGTACAAAGATGGATTTATTAGTATAATTATGAACATAAACTGTGATTTCGTATAACCGTGATCTTTGATGTTTCAGGTAAAGACAGGTGATGAAAATTATCTTCGTTCTGGATGAGAAAAGGAATTTGGAACCACAAATATGATTATGAGTTATTCATATGATTGTGGACATGAACTGTTGATTGATGTTACAGGGATAAAACTTTGTTGGTGGACTTTTAACACAGAGAAGATAATAGACATTATGGTCTATTTGACTCTTCTAATGGATTGCTCGTTCCGCTACAACTATGGTTGAAAAGTTTTATCATCTACCATATGTTCTAAATCTCTGATTTATTATTGATGAAGGCTATTGAAAATTTAATTATCTTTAGTCATAATATTCTTTACTAAGCTAGTTGTGCTCACCCTTTTGCTTCACAATTCCTTTCAGGTAATAAGAGTGCAGCTGGGTCGAGCGGGGATAACAGGGGAATAGAACGGTGGTCTATAGCTGTTGAGGTTCTCCCTAAATAGTATGGAATTAATTTTATTGAGAACTTTAGATAAGTGTATCGTATTGTATAATTTATTTGATATTTAATTTTGGTGAACCGAATAGGGTGAGGTGAATCCAACTTTGGAAGGGTGTTTTGTCACTATCATACAATATGTCTAATGACATACAACCTCGAGTTAACATAAGACAGGGTTGTGCACATCCACTTGCTGATTATATCTACAAGCACTATCTATATGATCTTGGAGTTTGGTTGAAGTATAATTCTCAATTAGAGACGGTGGATGTAAGACCCCGAATTTTTTTGAAATAAAAGTATTCAATTTTTTCTATTTAGTAAATAGTTAAATTGATAAAAGTTTAAAGTTATGGGTGAAATGTGCAAATTTTGGCAAATTAAGCAAGTGGTTATAAAATATTCATTGTTGTCAGGGAATATTCGTTTGGTCGTGGAATATTATTTCTATCGGGGAATATTAAATGACGACAGTAGCGATCGATTAATGGGCCCCATAATGAATAAGCGTCGGATGAAAAAAATGACAAATTTGAGTTTTATAAATAACGGCGTAATCGTTACCATTACACATTGTTGGAATACACGGTGGTTAAAATACGATGAATACACGTAGTAAGACAAGAGTACACCACGGTATTACACAGTATTTTTTCAATTATTGATTCTTACGTAAGAAGGCACTACTCAATAATTGTTACAGTAATTACTGTTCAATATATTATTTTATTGGTTCAATACTTGCTGCATTGATATTTTATATTATTGTTGTAACGACCCCAAAATAGGTCCATTCCATCCAACCCATTCTGAGTCGCTAAATATATGGTACGGAAAATAACTACAACTTTATTACAACAATTGTCGCGTGCAAAATACAACAACACATATGTTGTGAGTTTGGATACAAATATATACCAATCAGTAGTGTACGTCACAATGACACCTTACATAAAGGTATAGTCAAAAACCTGTTTTAGAAATTAGAATCTTTGGGAAGTGCTCATGGAAACCTTCGTATATGGGAGGCCATGCTTTTAGGTTATGGTAGATATCATATGGCCACGAGAATTATCCTTGGTTGACCTAATAGACCCTAAAGAAAAAACGAGAAGATTACTATCATATTCTTCCCAATGGTGAGTCTTTTCTTGACATATCATTATTTCCTTTGTCTCTAATTGGGTATTATACTCCAAACAAACACCAAGATTATATAGGTAGTGCTTGTAAATATACTCAAGAAGTGGATGAGCACAACCATGTCTTATGATAACACGAAGTTTGTATGTCATTAGACATCTTGTATGATAGTGACAAAACACCCTTCCAAAGTTGGGTTCGCCTCACCTCTTTAGGGAGAACCTCAACAACTATGACCACCGATTCTATTCCTTGTTATCCCCGCTTCAACCCAGGCTACACTTTTATTACACGAAAGGAATTGTGAAACAAAAGGGTGAGCACAACTAGCTCAAATAAAGAATATTATGACTAAAGATAAATAAATTATCAATAGTCTTCATCAAGAATGAATCGTAGATTTAGAACATATGGTAGATGATAAAACTTTTCAACCATAGTTGCAGAATGAATGAGCAATCCATTAGAAGAGTCAAATAGACCATAAAATCTATTATCTTCTCCATGTTAAAAGTCCACCAACAATGTTTTATCCTCGTAACATCAATCAACAATTTCATCCACAATCACATGTATAACTCATAATCGTAATTGTAGTTCTAAATTCTTTTCTCATCCAAGACAAAGATAATTTTCATCACTTGTCTTTACCTGAAACATCAAAGATCATGGTTATACCAAATCACAGTTCATGTTCATAATCATACTAATAAATTCATCTTTGCATCACGGCCAAAGATATTCATCAACAGTTCATCTTTACACTACAGGCTAAAGATATTCATCAACAGGTCATCTTTGCATTACGAGCCAAAGATATTCATCAATAATTCATCTTTGCACTACAGGCTAAAGATATTCAACAACAGGTCATCTTTGCATTACGAGCAAAAGATATTCATTAATAATTCATCTTTGCACTACAGGCTAAGATATTCATCAACAAGTCATCTTTGCACTACGAGCCAAAGATATTCATATATCAAAGAAATACATAATCATTTCAGAAGTTATATAACAATAATTATAACCATGTTGATCAATTCACCTTTGCACTTAAGCTAAAAATATTCAATTGTAAATTCAATGGTCATGATCATACCAGTCAACAATTCAACTTTTGCACTACTGGCCAAAGAGAACCTATAGTCACGATCATACCAATAATCTACTCATCTTTACACTCAAGTCAAAGAGAAATATCATCATTAGGGTTATAAGAATGTTATATAAAAATAATATAATCAAAACATGGTTTTAATTTCAAAAGTAAGATTCATAAATCAACGATAATTTGGTCAAAGAAGAAACCAATTTGTAGTGAATAGTACTCGTATTAAATACATAGTAAAAGTATAATGCATAGTAAGTAACCTCGACATTAAAAGATAAAGTTTCATAATAAAATTCATATCCATATTTATAACACCTTAATCCAAATGTTATAAATCACTTAGAAATCTTATAATCTAATATTATTAATATTACAATAATATTTTAATCATTTCTAAAACTTATAAACAATTTAATTAAATTGTTTACACTTTACTAATTAATGCATTTAATCATCATAAAATGCCAAACTCATAAGATTTCATCACCAATAACAAAACCCTCATCAAAAAATCAGATATACCTCTATATATGATTCTCAAGCCATAAAATCATATTTTCCAATTTTCTTACTTCACATAACATATTTAATTCATTTACTCATAACTAGAATATTTTCATGAAAATACCAAATCAGTTCCAAAAATATTTCTTTTCTGGGATTTAGCATAACATAGTCCCATATTGAACATATATTTTTTCTCAAAATTTTAAAAATTGATTTACTATTTTTTATATGGCCAAAACCATAGAATATTTAAACATTTATCATAAATTATACTTTTATCCAATAATTCTGAAATTTAGACGGTATACTGATATTATATAGATGTACTCCCAATAAAAATTTCATCAATTTTGGAGTTAATCACAAGGAGTTATAAACAGTTACTTTTAAAATAGTCTTTTCTCATAAAATTCATAACTCTCAATCTATACATCCAAAAATCGCCATTTTTGACATAATATATAAAACTCATCAAATTATCATTTTAAATTTTCCATAATTTTTGAAGGTTCAGAAAAATTTTGAAACTAAAAACATAATAACCCTTAAAATCTTTTACTATCCCTTACCTCAAAAAAAAAGATTTACATTGGAATAACTTATTTGAAAGAACTTGCACCAGATATAGCAATACTCAAAGTATATTCAAAATACTCACAAGAATACGCTCGATATATAGAGAGAGAAAACTTGGTTTACGGTGTGATTTTCAATTCTAACCCAAGCACCCTATTTATAGGAAAATGCTTAACACACAAAGCGTAAAATTTATTAAATATTATTATTAATAACCAAAGTCATACGCCTCCTTTGAATTCAGATTCAGCAATTCTCACATGCAAAAGTACACTTATGGGGCCAACTAACATGAGAAACATGTTTTTAGCATTTTTTGTAATAAAATTAATTCGCACCCAATATTCGGAACTTCAATAATTCATAATAAATAGCCCTTTATCAGAAAATTCAAATCTCGCGAGTTTTTATAGGAAATTCAATTCTCTACAACTTTGCAGAAGAAAGTTTTTCCAAATTCCAAACAGAAATTGACCGAAATCCACAAACGGACGATTTTACAGGCTATAATCAAATTTCAGTCAAGAAATGGGATCCACCGACACATAAAACATGTGTTAAACATTTATTACCACAAAAATACTCTTCCTCCTCATATAATCATATATCCCACATTCATTATAAAAATATCACCATTATTATATTATTAAAATAATATATTTAAATGAATTATTTTATCAGAAAAAGATAAAATATTAATTTTCAACAATTGTCACTTTAAAAATTTTCTCCATCTATATCCACATAAAATAAATATTTTTCCTCATCATATGAATCAATAATTAATTATTCACAAATAATATTACAAAATCACAATATTAACAACTGAAGCAGGTTCAGGAAAGAGGGGCTTTCAATAAGAATTTCTCCTTATTGACAGTAGCAATTAGGTGACCAAACCTCTCCTTAGGCAGAACTTTCTAGACATTGCCAATAATGTTATCCAATAATATTATTCAGGATAATATGAATTATTGTCTCAGATAATGGAAAATATCGTCTTAGTGACAATTATTGGAACAACAATAATATAAAATATCAACGTAGCAATTATTGAATCAATAAAATAAAATATCGAAGCAAGAATTATCGTAACAATTATTGAGTAATGCCTTCTTACGAAAAAAAAAAAAAATTATCATGCTTCATGAATAGTACTCGTGAATAGTAACTTCGTGAATAGTAACTCATGAATAGTAACTCGTGAATAGTAACTCATGAATAATAACTCATGAATAGTAACTTCGTGAATAGTAACTCGTGAATAGTAAACTCATGAATAGTAATTATAAAAAATTGAATACTTTTATTTTATAAAATTCGGGGTCTTACAATCTCCCTCCTTATGAAATTTCGTCCCAAAATTTACGTACACGGTATTTCAAAGAGTTGAGAATACCTTGTTTTCATTTTGATTCTATCTCCCCTGTCATCATGATTTCTCCATTGCTTTCATCTCCGTATTTGGATATCATTCTAGAATCTGACTTCAAAACAAGGGTTAATTTAACAAATTAACATATCACATAATATCCAGATATTATGGTGACCAACAAATAAGCTTAGGTAGGACACACTAGCGAAGGATTTACTCATCTCTCCCTCCTAGTTCTATTCCCGATCTCCGCCGGAGATCATATCCCTAAGCTCGATACCAAATGTAACTCTGGACACCAACTCGTGTCAAGACCTCACATTGATACCTATCGGTTTGCCACCGCAGAAGCAGGCGTCCCCTACGGAGAGTCCGGCCGGTGCATCCCCATCAACAGAAGTCACCAAATGAGAGGCTCGGGGCTCTTTACTTATAGCTCGATACCAAATGTAACGACCCCAAAATAGGTCCATTCCATCCAACCCATTCTCGAGTCGCTAAATATATGGTACGGAAAATAACTACAACTTTATTACAACAATTGTAAGTGCAAAATACAACAACACATATGTTGTGAGTTTGGATACAAATATATACCAAGCAGAAGTATACGTCACAATGACACCTTACATAAAGGTATAGTCAAAAGCATTTTAGAAATTAGAATCTTTGGGAAGTGCTCATGGAAACCTTCGTACATGGGAGGCCATGCTTTTAGGTTATGGTAGATATCATATGGCGCACGTAATTATCCTTGGTTGACCTAATAGACCCCAAAAAGAAAACGAGAAGATTACTATCATATTCTTCCCAATGGTGAGTCTTTTCTTGACATATCATTATTTCCACCGCTCTCTAATTGGGTATTATACTCCAAACAAACACCAAGATTATATAGGTAGTGCTTGTAAATATACTCGCAAGTGGATGAGCACAACCATGTCTTATGATAACACGAGTTTGTATGTCATTAGACATCTTGTATGATAGTGACAAAACACCCTTCCAAAGTTGGGTTCGCCTCACCTCTTTAGGGGAGAACCTCAACAACAACTATAGACCACCGATTCTATTCCTTGTTATCCCCCTTTCAACCCATTACTACACTTTTATTACACGAAAGGAATTGTGAAACAAAAGGGTGAGCACAACTAAGCTCGATAAAGAATATTATGACTAAAGATAAATAAATTATCAATAGTCTTCATCGGTAATGAATCGGAGATTTAGAACATATGGTAGATGATAAAACTTTTCAACCATAGTTGCAAATGGAATGAGCAATCCATTAGAAGAGTCAAATAGACCATAAAATCTATTATCTTCTCCATGTTAAAAGTCCACCAACAATGTTTTATCCTCGTAACATCAATCAACAATTCATGTCCACAATCACATGTATAACTTCATAATCGTAATTGTAGTTCTAAATTCCTTTCCTCATCCAAGACAAAGATAATTTTCATCACTTGTCTTTACCGAAACATCAAAGATCATGGTTATACCAAATCACGATTCATGTTCATAATCATACTAATAAATTCATCTTTGCACCACTACCAAAGATATTCATCAACAGATTCATCTTTACACTACAAAGCTAAAGATATTCATCAACAAAGTCATCTTTGCATTCTGAGCCAAAGATATTCATCAATAATTCATCTTTGCACTACAAAAGCTAAAGATATTCAACAAACAAGTCATCTTTGCATTACTGAGCAAAAGATATTCATTAATAATTCATCTTTTACTACTCTGTGCTAAGATATTCATCAATAATTCATCTTTGCACTACAGGCTAAAGATATTCATATATCAAAGAAATACATAATCATTTCAGAAGTTATATAACAATAATTATAACCATGTTGATCAATTCACCTTTGCACTTAAGCTAAAAATATTCAATTGTAAATTCAATGGTCATGATCATACCAGACAACAATTCAACTTTTGACTACTGGCCAAAGAGAACCTATAGTCACGATCATACCAATAATCTACTCATCTTTACACTCAAGTCAAAGAGAAATATCATCATTAGGGTTATAAGAATGTTATATAAAAATAATATAATCAAAACATGGTTTTAATTTCAAAAGTAAGATTCATAAATCAACGATAATTTGGTCAAAGAAGAAACCAATTTGTAGTGAATAGTACCCCGTATTCGTACATAGTACCGTATACGTGCATAGTAACCTCGACACGAAAAGATAAAGTTTCATAATAAAATTCATATCCATATTTATAACACCTTAATCCAAATGTTATAAATCACTTAGAAATCTCATAATCTAATATTATTAATATTACAATAATATTTTAATCATTTCTAAAACTTATAAACAATTTAATTAAATTGTTTACACTTTACTAATTAATGCATTTAATCATCATAAAATGCCAAACTCATAAGATTTCATCACCAATAACCAAAACCCTCATCAAAAATCTGCATATACCTCATATATGATTCTCAAGCCATAAAATCATATTTTCCAATTTTCTTACTTCACATAACATATTTAATTCATTTACTCATAACTAGAATATTTTCATGAAAAATACCAAATCAGTTCCAAAAATATTTCTTTTCTGGGATTTAGCATAACATAGTCCCATATTGAACATATATTTTTCTCAAAATTTTAAAAATTGATTTACTATTTTTTATATGGCCAAAACCACCGAATATTTAAACATTTATCATAAATTATACTTTTATCCAATAATTCTGAAATTTAGACGGTATACTGATATTATATAGATGTACTCCCAATAAAAATTTCATCAATTTTGGAGTTAATCACAAGGAGTTATAAACAGTTACTTTTAAAATAGTCTTTTCTCATAAAATTCATAACTCTCAATCTATACATCCAAAAATCGCCATTTTTGGACATAATATATAAAACTCATCAAATTATCATTTCAAATTTTTCCATAATTTTTGAAGGTTCAGAAAAATTTTGAAACTAAAAACATAATAACCCTTAAAATCCCTTACTATCCCTTACCTCAAAAAAAAGCAAGATTACGATTTGGAATAACATTTGAAACGAACTTGCACCGTATAGCAATACTCAAAGTATATTCAAAATACTCACAAGAATACGCTCGATAATATAGAGAGAGAAAACTTCAGTTTCTGGTGTGATTTTCAATTCTAACCTAAGCACCCTATTTATAGGAAAATGCTTGTAAACACCAAAGCGTAAAATTTATTAAATATTATTATTAATAACCAAAGTCATACGCCTCCTTTGAATTCAGATTCCAGCAATTCTCACATGCAAAAGTACACTTATGGGGCCAACTAACATGAGAAACATGTTTTTAGCATTTTTTTGTAATAAAATTAATTGCACTCCAATATTCGGAACTTCAATAATTCATAATAAATAACCCTTTTATCAGAAAATTCAAATCTCATGAGTTTTTATAGGAAATTCAATTCTCTACATTTTTGCAGAAGAAAGTTTTCCAAATTCCAAAGCAGAAATTGACCGAAATCCACAAACAGACGATTTTACGTGCTATAATCAAATTTCGATCAAGAAATGGGGTCAATAGACACATAAAACATGTGTTAAACATTTATTACCACAAAAATACTCTTCCTCCTCATATAATCATATATCCCACATTCATTATAAAAATATCACCATTATTATATTATTAAAATAATATATTTAAATGAATTATTTTATCGAGAAAAAGATAAAATATTAATTTTCAACAATTGTCACTTTAAAAATTTTCTCCATCTATATCCACATAAAATAAATATTTTCCTCATCATATGAATCAATAATTAATTATTCACAAATAATATTACAAAATCACAATATTAACAACGAGCGGTTCAGGAAGAGGGGCTTTCAATAAGAATTTCTCCTTACTGGCGCGCAATTAGGTGACCAAACCTCTCCTTAGACAGAACTTTCTAGACATTGCCAATAATGTTATCCAATAATATTATTCAGATAATATGAATTATTGCTCCGATAATGGAAAATGTCTTCGTGACAATTATTGGAACAACAATAATATAAAATATCAACGTAGCAATTATTGAATCAATAAAATAAAATATTGAACAGTAATTACTGTAACAATTATTGAGTAATGCCTTCTTACGAAAAAAAAAAAATTATCATGCTTCATGAATAGTACTCGTGAATAGTAACTCGTGAATAGTAACTCATGAATAGTAACTCGTGAATAGTAACTCATGAATAGTAACTCGTGAATAGTAACTCGTGAATAGTAACTCATGAATAGTAACTCATGAATAGTAACTCGTGAATAGTAACTCATGAATAGTAATTATAAAAAATTGAATACTTTTATTTCATAAAATTCGGGGTCTTACAATTGTTGTTTCAATAATTGTCACTGCACAGTATTTCCCATTATCAGATCATTAATTCATATTATTTGAATAATATTATTAGATAGCATTATTGGCAATGTCTAAAAAGTTCTGTCAAGGAGAGGTTTGGTTACGTAATTGCGTGCCAGTAAGGAGTAATCCTTATTGGAAAGCCCCCTCTTTCCTGAGAACTGCCTGGTTGTCATTATTGTGATTTTGTAATATTATTTGTGAATAATTAATTATTGATTTATATGATAATGAAATATTTATTTGATGTGGATATAAATGATGGATTTATTTATGTGGTTATAAATGAAGGAATTAATGTTGAGGTATTTTATCAAGATTTTGCCGGATTGGAGGTATTAAAAGATCAAATCGTTGTTCTTACTGACTTTATGTGTGAGTTATAATTTTGATCCAAACCGTTGGATCGTTGTGATTTTTGGATATGTTATACATATATAAGTTGAGTATATGTTCACAAATTTTGAACCGTTAAAATAAACGAATGATTTGTTATGAATTTTAAGAGGTGATTCGATTAGAAAATTAGTTTTATAAATGATTTTGGTGGAAACTTCTAGAAATGGGTGGGCCCCACTTTTGGTTTTGGGGAAGATGGCTGATTTTGGTGGGTGGAATAGTAGCGAGTAAAAGCCATCAGTGTTGGTCAAGTCCGCTTTTGCGTGCTAACATTTTCCTATAAATAGAGGGCTAAGTTAGAATTAAAAATCACACCAGAATTCATATGTTTTCTCTCTTTTTTCTCTCTAGATTATCGAGTGTATTTTGTGAGTATTTAGATACTTGGTGAGTTGCTATTCATCAGTGCAAGTTTCCTTCAGCGTCATATCCGATATCCAGTCAGAAGTGCTGCTCTTTTGAGGTAAGGGATAGTAAGGGATGATATATTCTTCATAATGATGTTAATCTTTCAATATCATTATACTGACATATTGGTATGGATCTTATTGTGGAATTTCTACCTTAATGAGTCGAGATTACTATTCACGTATACGGCACTATTCACGTATACGACACTATTCATGTATATGGCACTATTTACGTATATGACATTATTTACGTATACGGTACTATGTACGAATATAGAGTACTATTCACGAGTTACTATTCACAAGTTACTATTCATGAGTTACTATTCACGAGTTACTATTCACGAGTTACTATTCACGGGTACTATTCACGACAAAAATTGGTTTCTTTTTCTGACCAAATTATCGTTGATTTATGATTGTTGCTCTTGAAAATAAATGAAGTTGTTGATCATATTATTTTTATTATCATATATAACATTTTTATAACCCCGATGTTGAATTTCTCTTTCACTTGAGTGTAAAGATGGGTAGATTATTGGTATGATCGTGACTATGGGTTCTCTTTGGCCAGTAGTGCAAAGTTGAATTGTTACTGGTATGATCATGACCATTGAATTTACAATTGAATATTTTTAGCTTAAGTGCAAAGGTGAATTGATCAACATGGTTATAATTATTGTTTATATAAATTCTAAAATAATTATGTATTTCTTTGATATATTAATATCTTTGGCCCGTAGTGCAAAGATGAATTATTGATGAATATCTTTGGCCCGTAGTGCAAAGATGACCTGTTGTTGAATATCTTTGGCATGTAGTGCAAAGATGATCTGTTGTTGAACATCTTTGGCATGTAGTGTAAGGATTAACTGTTAATGATTATCTTTGGCCCTTAGTGCAAAGATGAATTTATTAGTATGATTATGAACATGAACTGTGATTTGGTATAACCATGATCTTTGATGTTTCAGGTGATGAAAATTATCTTTGTCCTGGATGAGAAAAGGAATTTAGAACTACAATTACGATTATGAGTTATACATGTGATTGTAGACATGAATTGTTGATTGATGTTACAGGGATAAAACATTGTTGGTGGACTTTTAACATGAAGAAGATAATAGATTTTATGATCTATTTGACTCTTCTAATGGATTGCTCATTCCGCAGCAACTATGGTTGAAAAGTTTTATCATCTACCATATGTTCTAAATCTCTGATCTATTACTGATGAAGGCTATTGATAATTTAATTATCTTTTGTCATGATATTTTTACTGAGCTAGTTGTGCTCACCCTTTTGTTTCACAATTCCTTTCAGGTAATAAGAGTGTAATAAGAGGGTCGAAAGTGGTAGCTCTAGCGTGATGGGGAATAGAATAAAAATGGTCATCATTTAGTAGTTATATTTGGTGAATCAAATAGGGTGAGGCGAAGCCAACGTTGGAAGGGTGTTTTGCCACTATCATACAAGATGTCTAAAGACATACAACATCGTGTTATCATAAGACAGGTTTGTGCTCATCCACTTGCTGAGTATATCTATGAGCACGGCCTATATAATCTTGGTGTTTGTTTGAAGTATAATTCTCAATTAGAGACAGTGAAGATAATGATATGTCAAGAGAAGACTTACCATTGGGAAGAATATGATAGTAATCTTCTCGTTTTTCTTTAGGGTCTATTGGGTCAACCAAGGATAATTCTGTGGCCATATGATATCTATCATAACCTAGAAGCATGGCCTCCCATATACGAAGGTTTCCTTGAGCACTTCCCAAATATTCTGATTTCTAAAACAGTTTTTGACTATACCTTTATGTAAGGTATCACTGTGAGGTGCTGTCCACGGTTGGGACACGTGTCACAGTTGGTATATATTTGTATCCAAACTCACATCATATGTGTTATAGTATTTTGCACAACAATTGTTTTAATAAAGTTTTAGTTGTTTTCTGTACCATGTAATTAGCGACTCAGAATAGGTTGGATGGAATGGACCTATGTTGGGGGCGTCACATTTGGTATCAGAGCTTAGGGATATGATCTCTGGCGGAGATCCCAGATTAGAACTAGGAAGGGAGAGACGAGAAATATCCTTCGCTAGTGTGTGTCCAACGTAATATGAATTTTCTTACTTAAGTTGTCAAATTGTGATATGTCAATTAACCTTTATTTTGAAGCTGTATTCTAGAATGATATCTGAAATACAAGAGATGAACAATGGAGAAATCATAATGACAGAGAAGATGGAATCTGGAATGGAAGCAAGGTATTCTCAACTCTTTGAAATACCAGGTACATAAATTTCGGGGACGAAATTTCATAAGGAGGGGAGATTGTAAGACCCCGAATTTTTTTGAAATAAAAGTATTCAATTTTTTCTATTTAGTAAATAAATTGATAAAAGTTTAAAGTTATGGGTGAAATGTGCAAATTTTGCAAAAGAAGCAAGTGGTTATAAAATATTCATTGTTGTCGGGGAATATTCGTTTAGTCGTGGAATATTCTTTCTGTCGAGGAATATTAATACGACGGTGCAGTCATTTGTGGGCCCCATAACAGAATAACTCTCAGATGAAGAAAATGACAAATTTAAGTTTTTATAAATAACGGCGTAATCGTTACCGTTAACACTGTTGGAATACCTGGTGGTTAAAATACGATGTCTGGCGTGTGAATGCACAATAACATACCAGATTGCAGTATTTTTTCAATTATTGATTCTTACGTAAGAAGGCACTACTCAATAATTGTTACGATAATTATTATTCAATATATTATTTTATTGGTTCAATAATTTTGCATTGATATTTTATATTATTGTTGTTTCAATAATTATCATCGATGATATTTTCCATTATCGGATCAATAATTCATATTATTTGAATAATATTATTAGATAGCATTATTGGCAATGTCTAAAAAGTTCTGTCAAGGAGAGGTTTGGTTACCTAATTGCGCGCCAGTAAGGAGAAATCCTTATTGGAAAGCCCCCTCTTTCCTGAGAACTGCGTGGTTGTCATTATTGTGATTTTGTAATATTATTTGTGAATAAATAATTATTGATTTATATGATAATGAAATATTTATTTGATGTGGATATAAATGATGGATTTATTTATGTGGTTATAAATGAAGGAATTAATGTTGAGGTATTTTATCAGTATTTTATCGGATTGGAGGTATTGAAAGATCAAATCAGTGTTCTTACAGCTTTATTGTGTGAGTTATAATTTTGATTCGACCGTTGGATCGTTGTGATTTTTGGATATGTTATACATATATAAGTTGAGTATATGTTCATAAATTTTGAACCGTTAAAAATGAACGAATGATTTGTTATGAATTTTAAGAGGAGACTGATTCAGAAATTAGGTTTATAAATGATTTTGGTGGAAACTTCTAGAAATGGGTGGGCCCCACTTTTGGTTGTTGGGGAAGATGGCTGATTTTTGGTGGGTGGAATAGTAGCAGGTAAAGCCATCAGGTAGCAGGTCAAGTCTGCTTCGGCGTGCTAACATTTTCCTATAAATAGAGGGCTAAGTTAGAATTAAAAATCACACCAGAATTCATAAGTTTTCTCTCTTTTTTCTCTCTAGATTATCGAGTGTATTTTGTGAGTATTTAGATACTTGGTGAGTTTCTATTCTTCAAAGGTAAGTTTCCTTCATTATATATCAGATATCCAATGTCGGAAGTCTTTGCTCTTTTGAGGTAAGGGATAGTAAGGGATATTAAGGGATGTTATATTCTTAATAATGATGTTAATCTTTCAATATCATTATACTGACTTATTAGTATGGATCTTATTGTGGAATTTCTACCTTAATGAGTTGGGGTTACTATTCACGTATACGGCACTATTCACGTATACGACACTATTCATGTATATAGAACTATTTACGTATATGACATTATTTACGTATACGGTACTATGTACGAATACGGAGTACTATTCACGAGTTACTATTCACAAGTTACTATTCATGAGTTACTATTCACGAGTTACTATTCATGAGTTACTATTCACGGGTACTATTCACGACAAAAATTGGTTTCTTTTTCTGACTAAATTATCGTTGATTTATGATTGTTGCTCTTGAAAATAAATGAAGTTATTGATCATATTATTTTTATTATCATATATAACATTTTTATAACCCCGATGTTGAATTTCTCTTTCACTTGAGTGTAAAGATGGGTAGATTATTGGTATGATCGTGACTATGGGTTCTCTTTAGCCAGTAGTGCAAAGTTGAATTGTGACTGGTATGATCATGACCATTGAATTTATAATTGAATATTTTTAGCTTAAGTGCAAAGGTGAATTGATCAACATGGTTATAATTATTGTTTATATAAATTCTAAAATAATTATGTATTTCTTTGATATATTAATATCTTTGGCCCGTAGTGCAAAGATGAATTATTGATGAATATCTTTGGCCCGTAGTGCAAAGATGACCTGTTGTTGAATATCTTTGGCATGTAGTGCAAAGATGATCTGTTGTTGAATAACTTTGGCATGTAGTGCAAAGATGAACTGTTAATGATTATCTTTGGCCCGTAGTGCAAAGATGAATTTATTAGTATGATTATGAACATGAACTGTGATTTGGTATAACCATGATCTTTGATGTTTCAGGTGATGAAAATTATCTTTGTCCTGGATGAGAAAAGGAATTTAGAACTACAATTACGATTATGAGTTATACATGTGATTGTAGACATGAATTGTTGATTGATGTTACAGGGATAAAACATTGTTGGTGGACTTTTAACATGAAGAAGATAATAGATTTTATGATCTATTTGACTCTTCTAATGGATTACTCGTTCCGCTGCAACTATGGTTGAAAAGTTTTATCATCTACCATATGTTCTAAATCTCTAATCTATTACTGATGAAGGCTATTGATAATTTAATTATCTTTTGTCATGATATTCTTTACTGAGCTAGTTGTGCTCATCCTTTTGTTTCACAATTCCTTTCAGGTAATAAGAGTGTAGTATTGGGTCGAGCGTGAGTATCGCAGGGAATAGAAAATGGTGGTCATCATTTAGTAGTTATATTTGGTGAATCAAATAGGGTGAGGCAAACCCAACGTTGGAAGGGTGTTTTGCCACTATCATACAAGATGTCTAAAGACATACAACATCGTGTTATCATAAGACAGGGTTGTGCTCATCCACTTGCTGAGTATATCTACGAGCACTACCTATATAATCTTGGTGTTTGTTTGAAGTATAATTCTCAATTAGAGACAGTGAAGATAATGATATGTCAAGAGAAGACTTACCATTGGGAAGAATATGATAGTAATCTTCTCATTTTTCTTTGGGGCCTATTGGGTCAACCAAGGATAATTCTGTGGCCATATGATATCTATCATAACCTAGAAGCATGGCCTCCCATGTAAGAAGGTTTCCTTAAGCACTTCCCAAATATTCTGATATCTAAAACAGTTTTTGACTATACCTTTATGTAAGGTATCATTTGTGGTATTTGTCCACAGGTTGGGACACGTGTCGGTCATGATTGGTATATATTTGTATCCAAACTCACATAATATGTGTTGTAGTATTTTGCACAACAATTGTTTTAATAAAGTTTTAGTTGTTTTCTGTACCATGTAATTAGCGACTCAGAATAGGTTGGATGGAATGGACCTATTTTGGGGGCGTCACATTTGGTATCAGAGCTTAGGGATATGATCTCTGGCGGAGATCCCAGATTAGAACTAGGAAGGGAGAGACGAGAAATATCCTTCGCTAGTGTGTGTCCTACGTAATATGAATTTTCTTACTTAAGTTGTCAAATTGTGATATGTCAATTAACCTTTGTTTTGAAGCTGTATTCTAGAATGATATCTGAAATACAGGAGATGAGCAATGGAGAAATTATGATGGCAGGGAAGATGGAATCTATAATGGAAGCAAGGTATTCTCAACTCTTTGAAATACCAGGTACATAAATTTCGGGGACGAAATTTCATAAGGAGGGGAGATTGTAAGACCCCGAATTTTTTTGAAATAAAAGTATTCAATTTTTTCTATTTAGTAAATAAATTGATAAAATTTTAAAGTTATGGGTGAAATTTGCAAATTTTACAAAATAAGCAAGTGGTTATAAAATATTCATTGTTGTCGGGGAATATTCGTTTAGTCGTGGAATATTCTTTTCCGTGGGGAATATTAAAGACGACGCCGCAGATCATTTGTGGGCCCCATAATGTAATAACTATCGGATGAAGAAAATGACAAATTTAAGTTTTATAAATAATAAACAGAATCGTTACTCAATTAACAATCGTTGGAATACCGGTGGTTAAAATACGAATACGCGTGCATTGCGCACAAGCAGTTAATACCTGGTATTGGAGAGTATTTTTTCAATTATTGATTCTTACGTAAGAAGGCACTACTCAATAATTGTTACAGTAATTACTGTTCAATATATTATTTTATTGGTTCAATAATTGCTGCATTGATATTTTATATTATTGTTGTTTCAATAATTGTCATGCGCATAAAGATTTTCCATTATCGATTCAATAATTCATATTATTTGAATAATATTATTAGATAAAGCATTATTGGCAATGTCTAGAAAGTTACATCGAGGAGGTTTGGTCACCTAATTCAAGGCCAAGAAGGTGAAATCCTTATTGGAAAGCCCCCTCTTTCCTGGGAACTGCCTTGTTGTCATTATTGTGATTATGTAATATTATTTTTGAATAATTAATTATTCATTTATATAATAATGAAATATTTATTTGATGTGGATATAAATGATGGATTTATTTATGTGGTTATAAATGAAGGAATTAATGTTGAGGTATTTTATTAGTATTTTGTCGGATTGGAGGTATTAAAAGATCAAATCAGGGTTCTTACAGCTTTATCATGTGAGTTATAATTTTGATCCGACCGTTGGATCGTTGTGATTTTTGGATATGTTATACATATATAAGTTGAGTATATGTTCACAAATTTTGAACCGTTAAAAATGAACGAATGATTTGTTATGAATTTTAAGAGGTGACTGATTCGAAAATTAGGTTTATAAATGATTTTGGTGGAAACTTCTAGAAATGGGTGGGCCCCACTTTTGGTTTTTGGGGAAGATGGCTGATTTTTGGTGGGTGGAATAGTAGCAGGTAAAGCCATCAGGTAGCAGGTCAAGTCTGCTTCGGCGTGCTAACATTTTCCTATAAATAGAGGGCTAAGTTAGAATTAAAAATCACACTAGAATTCATAAGTTTTCTCTCTTTTTTTCTCTCTAGATTATCGAGTGTATTTTGTGAGTATTTAGATACTTGGTGAGTTGCTATTCATCAGTGCAAGTTTCCTTCAAACAATACATCCGATATCCAATGTAAGTCTTTGCTCTTTTGAGGTAAGGGATAGTAAGGGATATTAAGGGATGTTATATTCTTCATAATGATGTTAATCTTTCAATATCATTATACTGACATATTGGTATGGATCTTATTGTGGAATTTCTACCTTAATGAGTTGGGGTTACTATTCACGTATACGGCACTATTCACGTATACGACACTATTCATGTATATGTCACTATTTACGTATACGGTACTATGTACGAATACGTAGTACTATTCACGAGTTACTATTCACGAGTACTATTCACGATAAAAATTGGTTTCTTTTTTTGACTAAATTATCGTTGATTTATGATTGTTGCTCTTGAAAATAAATGCAGTTATTGATCATATTATTTTTATTATCATATATAAAATTTTTATAACCCTAATGTTGAATTTCTCTTTCACTTGAGTGTAAAGATGGGTAGATTATTGGTATGATTGTGACTATGGGTTCTCTTTGGCCGGTAGTGCAAAGTTGAATTATGACTAGTATGATCATGACCATTGAATTTATAATTGAATATTTTTAGCTTAAGTGCAAAGGTGAATTGATCAACATGGTTATAATTATTGTTTATATAAATTCTAAAATAATTATGTATTTCTTTGATATATTAATATCTTTGGTCTGTAGTCCAAAGATGAATTATTGATGAATATCTTTGGCCCGTAGTGCAAAGATGACCTGTTGTTGAATATCTTTGGCATGTAGTGCAAAGATGATCTGTTGTTGAATATCTTTAGCATGTAGGGCAAAGATGAACTGTTAATGATTATCTTTGGCCCGTAGTGCAAAGATGAATTTATTAGTATGATTATGAACATGAACTGTGATTTGGTATAACCATGATCTTTGATGTTTCAGGTGATGAAAATTATCTTTGTCCTGGATGAGAAAAGGAATTTAGAACTACAATTACGATTATGAGTTATACATGTGATTGTAGATAGGAATTGTTGATTGATGTTACAGGGATAAAACATTATTGGTGGACTTTTAACATGAAGAAGATAATAGATTTTATGATCTATTTGACTCTTCTAATGGATTGCTCGTTCCGCTACAACTATGGTTGAAAAGTTTTATCATCTACCATATGTTCTAAATCTCTGATTTATTACTGATGAAGGCTATTGATAATTTAATTATCTTTTGTCATGATATTCTTTACTGAGCTAGTTGTGCTCACCCTTTTGTTTCACAATTCCTTTCAGGTAATAAAAGTGTAGTTGGGTCGAGCGCGGGTAACACGGGAATAGAATAGTGGTCATCATTTAGTAGTTATATTTGGTGAATCAAATAGGGTGAGGCGAACCCAACGTTGGAAGGGTGTTTTGCCACTATCAAACAAGATGTCTAAAGACATACAACATCGTGTCATCATAAGACAGGGTTGTGCTCATCCTCTTCCTGAGTATATCTACGAGCACTACCTATATAATCTTGGTGTTTGTTTGAAGTATAATTCTCAATTAGAGACAGTGAAGATAATGATATGTCAAGAAAAGACTTACCATTGGGAAGAATATTATAGTAATCTTCTCGTTTTTCTTTGGGGCCTATTGGGTCAACCAAGGATAATTCTGTGGCCATATGATATCTATCATAACCTAGAAGAATGGCCTCCCATGTACGAAGGTTTCCTTGAGCACTTCCCAAATATTCTAATTTCTAAAACAGTTTTTTACTATACCTTTATGTAAGGTATCACTGTGAGGCGCTGTCCACGGTTGGGACACGTGTCACAGTTGGTATATATTTGTATCCAAACTCACATCATATGTGTTGTGGTATTTTGCACAATAATTGTTGTAATAAAGTTGTTGTTGTTTTCTGTACCATGTAATTGGCGACTCAGAATAGGTTGGATGGAATGGACCTATTTTGGGGGCGTCACATTTGGTATCAGAACTTAGGGATATGATCTCTGGCGGAGATCCCGGATTAGAACTAGGAAGGGAGAGACGAGAAATATCCTTCGCTAGTGTGTGTCCTACCTAAGCTGAATTTTCTTACTTAAGTTGACAAATTTTGATATGTCAATTAACCTTTGTTTTGAAGCTGTATTCTAAAATGATATCTGAAATACAAGAGATGAGTAATGGAGAAATCATGATGGCAGGGAAGATGGAATTTGGAATGGAAGCAAGGTATTCTCAACTCTTTGAAATACCAGGTTCATAAATTTCGGGGATGAAATTTCATTAGAAGGGGAGATTGTAAGACCCCAAATTTTTTTGAAATAAAAGTATTCAATTTTTTCTATTTAGTAAAAAATTAATAAAAGTTTAAAGTTATGGGTGAAATGTGAAAATTTTGCAAAATAAGCAAGTGGTTATAAAATATTCATTGTTGTCGGGGAATATTCGTTTAGTCGTGGAATATTCTTTCTCGCTTGGGGAATATTAAATATTTACTGCCGCTAGATCATTTGTGGGCCCCATAATGTAATAACTATCGGATGAAGAAAATGACAAATTTAAGTTTTTATAAATAACTGGCGTAATCGTTATCAAATTAACATCGTTGGAATACGGTGGTTAAAATACGATGTCTGGCGTAGTTGCATGAAGAGAGCACACGATATTGCAGAGTATTTTTCAATTATTGATTCTTACGTAAGAAGGCACTACTCAATAATTGTTATGTAATTCTTTATTCAATATATTATTTTATTGGTTCAATAATTGCTGCATTGATATTTTATATTATTGTTGTTTCAATAATTGTCACTGCACAATATTTTCCATTATCAGTTCAATAATTCATATTATTTGAATAATATTATTAGATAACATTATTGGCAATGTCTAGAAAGTTACATCAAGGAGAGGTTTGGTCTCCTAATTCTTGGCGCAAGATGGAGAAATCCTTATCGGAAAGCCCCCTCTTTCCTGGGAACTGCCTGGTAGTCATTATTGTGATTCTGTAATATTATTTGTGAATAAATAATTATTGATTTATATGATAAGGAAATATTTATTTGATGTGGATATAAATGATGGATTTATTTATGTGGCTATAAATGAAGGAATTAATGTTGAGGTATTTTATCAGTATTTTGTCGGATTAGAGGTATTAAAAGATCAAATCAGTGTTCTTACAGCTTTATTGTGTGAGTTATAATTTTGATCCGACCGTTGGATCGTTGTGATTTTTGGATATGTTATACATATATAAGTTGAGTATATGTTCACAAATTTTGAACCGTTAAAAATGAACGAATGATTTGTTATGAATTTTAAGAGGAGACTAATTCGGAAATTAGGTTTATAAATGATTTTGGTGGTAACTTCTAGAAATGGGTGGGCCCCACTTTTGGTTGTTGGGGAAGATGGCTGATTTTTGGTGGGTGGAATAGTAGCAGGTAAAGCCATCAGGTAGTATGTTAAGTCTGCTTCGGCATGCTAACATTTTCCTATAAATAGAGGGCTAAGTTAGAATTGAAAATCACACCAGAATTCATAAGTTTTCTCTCTTTTTTCTCTCTAGATTATCGAGTGTATTTTGTGAGTATTTAGATACTTGGTGAGTTGCTATTCATCGTCTGCAAGTTTCCTTCAAATATATCCGATATTCAATCGTAAGTGTTTGCTCTTTTGAGGTAAGGGATAGTAAGGGATAGTAAGGGATGATATATTCTTCATAATGATGTTAATCTTTCAATATCATTATACTGACATATTAGTATGGATCTTATTGGAATTTCTACCTTTTGAAGTCTGGGGTTACTATTCGGCAGATACGGCACTATTCATGTATATATGGCACTATTTACGTATATGACATTATTTACGATACTGATTGACTATGTATTTAATCACGTTGTACTATTCACGAGTTACTATTCATGAGTTACTATTCACGAGTACTATTCACGATAAAAATTGGTTTCTTTTTTTGACTAAATTATCGTTGATTTATGTTGTTGCTCTTGAAAATAAATGCAGTTGTTGATCATATTATTTTTATTATCATATATAACATTTTTATAACCCTGATGTTGAATTTCTCTTTCACTTGAGTGTAAAGATGGGTAGATTATTGGTATGATTGTGACTATGGGTTCTCTTTGGCCAGTAGTGCAAAGTTGAATTATGACTGGTATGATCATGACCATTGAATTTACAATTGAATATTTATAGCTTAAGTGCAAAGGTGAATTGATCAACATGGTTATAATTATTGTTTATATAAATTCTAAAATAATTATGTATTTCTTTGATATATTAATATCTTTGGCCTGTAGTGCAAAGATGAATTATTGATGAATATCTTTGGCCCGTAGTGCAGAGATGACCTGTTGTTGAATATCTTTGGCATGTAGTGCAAAGATGATCTGTTGTTGAATATCTTTGGCCTGTAGTGCAAAGATGAACTGTTAATGAATATCTTTGGCCTGTAGTGCAAAAATGAATTTATTAGTATGATTATGAGCATGAACTGTGATTTGGTATAACCATGATCTTTAATGTTTCAGGTGATGAAAATTATCTTTGTCATGGACGAGAAAAGGAATTTAGAACTACAATTACGATTATGAGTTATACATGTGATTGTGGACAAGAATTGTTGATTGATGTTACGGGGATAAAACATTGTTGGTGGACTTTTAACATGGAGAAGATAATATATTTTATGATCTATTTGACTCTTCTAATGGATTGCTCGTTTCGCTGCAACTATGGTTGAAATGTTTTATCATCTACCATATGTTTTAAATCTCTGATTTATTACTGATGAAGACTATTGATAATTTAATTATCTTTTGTCATGATATTCTTTACTAAGCTAGTTGTGCTCATCCTTTTGCTTCACAATTCCTTTCAGGTAATAAGAGTGTAGCTGGGTCGAGCGGGGGTAACAGGGGAATAGAACGGTGGTCATCATTTAGTAGTTATATTTGGTGAATCAAATAGGGTGAGGCAAACCCAACGTGGGAAGGGTGTTTTGCCACTATCATACAAGATGTCTAAAGACATACAACATCGTGTCATCATAAGACAGGGTTGTGCTCATCCACTTGCTGAGTATATCTACGAGCACTACCTATATAATCTTGGTGTTTGTTTGAAGTATAATTCTCAATTAGAGACAGTGAAGATAATGATATGTCAAGAGAAGACTTACCATTGGGAAGAATATGATAGTAATCTTCTCGTTTTTCTTTGGGGTCTATTGGGTCAACCAAGGATAATTATGTGGCCATATGATATCTATCATAACCTAGAAGCATGGCCTTCCATGTACGAAGGTTTCCTTGACCACTTCCCAAAGATTCTAATTTCTAAAACAATTTTTGACTATACCTTTATGTAAGGTATCACTGTGAGGTGCTGTCCACGGTTGGGACACGTGTCACAGTTGGTATATATTTGTATCCAAACTCACAGCATATGTGTTGTGGTATTTTGCACAACAATTGTTGTAATAAAGCTGTAGTTGTTTTCTGTACCATGTAATTGGTGACTCAGAATAGGTTGGATGGAATGAACCTATTTTGGGGGCGTCACAATGGAGATAATGATATGTCAAGAGAAGACTCACCATTGGAAGGACCATGATAGTAACCTTCTCATTTTTATTTGGGGTTTATTGGGTCAACCAAGGATAATTCTGTGGGCATATGATATCTATTATAACTTAGATTCATGGCCTCCTATGTACGAAGGTTTCCTTGAGCACTTCCCAAAGATTTTAATTTCTAAAACTGTGAGACCCCAAATTTTTATGAATAAATATTTAATTTTCTCGAAATAATTTTTTTAATATTATGGTGTGGATTTGATATAATGTTATAGTTGTGGATAGTATTTATAAATTTTGAAAATTATGCAAGTTGTTGTACAATATTCGATTGGTCGGAGAATATTCTTTTTGTCGGGGAATATCCGTATGACGGTACAATCATTGGTGGACCCCGCAACGGAATTATTATGGGATTGAGAAAACGACAAAAATATTTTATGAAAATAACGGCGGAAGTTTTACCGTTAATACTGTTGAACTACTCGGTAGTAAAAGTGCAGTAATACGCGTGGTTGCATAGTAGCACACGGTATTAGTTATTGATGCTTACGTGATAAGTCACTCAATTTTGTTGGTATTATTAATGTAATAATACAAAAAATCTTTTTATATTAAATAGAATACTTTTATAAAGTTATTCAATAATTAGAATATATTATATTTTATTATGCATAGTGTTTGCATTGTACCTGCATAGTGTTTGTATAATAAAATCTTTTATAAAGTTATTCGTTTTATTAGATTATAAATAGAATATATTATATTTTATTTAAAAGATTTTTCTTTAAATATGGACCATCGATTAAAGTAAATAACTGGACCGTTCATGAGTTAGTTACTACGCGATCCATTTTTCTATAAATAGAAGCTCATTCCTTCATTATTTCTTACGAACTCACTGAAACTCTAGGGAGAGAAACTATAGAGAGAAAGAAGAAAAGTGTTCTGCTACTTTACTACTTCTATATCCAGTACTCTTTTTTCTAAGGTAAGGGATATTATTTGTTATACTCGTAAGGGGTATTCTTTCTTTCTTATTCATGAAGAGAACTTCTGTTATTCCATTCTTTATTATTCTATTGGAATAACCTGTATATGCGGGATACCCTATACTTGGTGAAATTCTTCTGTTATTCAATTCTTATTATTATGTTGGAATAACCTGTTTATGCGAAGTACCTCATACATGGTGAAATTCTTCTAATATTCCGTTCTTTATTATTACATTTGGAGTATCACGTCTGTATGCTTATTTTACGCGGGACTGGTTCCATTATTTATTATTTTGTCGTAATATCACGTACAATGCGTTTATGCTTTGGGACTGGTTCCATTATTTATTATTTTTTTGGAATAACCTGCCTGTGCGGTCTATCGCATACATGTTGATTTCTTTTGTTATTCCATTTTTTATTATACTTAGTTGGTTAAAACTTTGACTTCTATACTCCATGAAATTAGTGGAATATCCTTGATATTTGCGCTTCATCCAATATCTTTTCATGAAAATATTCTTCTGAGCATTCTTGAATTTTACTCTACAAAACAGTATCATGTTGACAATATGAACGTTATCAGTTCCTGAATAAATTAATTCTTGAACTTGTTTTATTGAATTCTTATATCATTGTCATCATCCTCATGTTTATATTATATTGAAAGTCATCTGTGGCCTGTAGTGCATAGATGGACTTGGTATGATTATGACCAAGGATTATTCGGTATAATCATAACCGTAATGTTACAAATGATGTGGAAAAAGTCCTCATTGGCCCGTAGTGCATTGATGGACAGTTTTTGGTATGATTATGGCTATGTGGAGACAATGATATGTCAAGAGAAGACTCACCATTGGAAGGACCATGATAGTAACCTTCTCATTTTTCTTTGGGGTCTATTGGGTCAACCAAGGATAATTCTGTGGGCATATGATATCTATCATAACTTAGATTCATGGCCTCCTATGTACGAAGGTTTTCTTGAGCACTTCCCAAAGATTTTAATTTCTAAAACAATTCTAGATTGTACCTTTATGTAAGGTATCACTGTGAAGTGCTGTCCATAGTTGGGACATGAGTCATAGTTGGTATGAAAACTCACAGTATATTATTGTTGTATTTTGCACGACAATTGTAGTAATAAAGTTGTAGTTATTTTCTGTACAATGTATTTGGTGACTCAAAATAGGTTGGATGGGTTGGACCTATTATGGGGGCGTCACAGTTGATGAATTTATTTGGCCTTTAGTGCAAATATGAACTGTTGAGGAATATCTTTGGCCTGTAGTGCAAAGATGAATTGTTGATGAATATATTTGGCCCGTAGTGCAAAGATGACCTGTTGTTGATTATCTTTAGCCTGTAGTGCAAAGATGGTCTGTTGATGAATATCTTTGGCCCGTAGTGCAAAGATGAAATTGTTAGTATGATTATAAACAGGAACTGTGATTTGGTATAACCATGATCTTTGATGTTTCAGGTAAAGACATGTGATAAAAATTATCTTAGTCCTGGGTGCGAAGAGGAATTTAGAATCACAATTATGATTATGAGTTATTCATATAATTGTGGAAAGGAACTGTTGAGTGAAGTTACAGGGATAAAACATTATTGGTTGACTTTTAATGTGGAGAAGATAGTAGACTTTATGGTCTATTTGACTCTTCTAATGGATTAATCGTTCCGCTGCAACTATGGTTGAAAAGTTTTATCATCTACCCTATGTTCTAAATCTCTGATTTATTACTGATGAAGGCTATTGATAATTTAATTATCTTTAGTCATAATATTCTTTACTGCGCTAGTTTTGCTCACCTTTTGCTTCACAATTCCTTTTCAGGTAATAAGAGTGTAGCTGGGTCGAGCGAGGGTAACGAGGAAATAGAACGGTGGTCTCTAGCTATGGAGGTTCTCCCTAAGCAGTATAGAAAAGTGTTGTATACATCATTTGTATGACCCCAAATTATTAATAAATGAAATTTATTTTCTTCTATTTATTATTTTGAAATAGTAAGGGTTGATTTGATTAATGTGGATAGTTATGGGTAAAATACGCAAATATTTTGAATAAGCAAGTGGTTATAAAATATTCATTATTGTTGGGGAATATTCATTTTGGTCGTGGAATATTTGTACTGTCGGGGAATATTCATACGACGGAGCAGTCTTTTGTGGGCCCCATAACAGAAAGCGATTGGATGAAGAAAATGACAAATATAAGTTGTTTATAAATAACTGGCGTAGTTGTTACACAAGTATCATTGTTGGAATACCCGGTGGTTAAAATACACTAATACGCATTGTTGAACAGTAGCACACGGTATTGCACCAATTATTGATTCTTACGTAAGAAGGCACTACTCAATAATTGTTACGATAATTCTTGCTCAATATTTTATTTTATTGATTCAATAATTGTTGCATTGATATTTTATATTCTTCGTTGTTTCAATAAATTGTCATTACACAGTATTTTCCATTATCGAGCTAATAATTCATATTATTTGAATAATATTATTGGATAACATTATTGGCAATGTCTAGAAAGTTACTTAAGGAGAGGTTTGGTCACCTAATTGCGGCGCCCAAGAAGGAGAGATCCTTATTAGAAAGCCCCTCTTTCGGGAACTACCGTCACAAGATTGTGATTCTGTAATATTATTTGTGAATAATTAATTATTGATTTATATGATGAGGAAAATATTGATTTTATGTGGATATAGATGGAGAAAATTTTAATGTGACAATTGTTGAAAATTAATATTTTATTTTTTCTCGATAAAATAATTCATTTAAATATATTATTTTAATAATATATTAACTGGTGATATTTTTATAATGAATGTGGGATATATGAGTATATGAGGAGGAAGAGTATTTTTGTGGCATTAAATGATTAAAACATGTTTTTTTGTGTTGATTTAACCCCATTTCTCGATCGAAATTTGATTATAGCATGTAAAATCGCACGTTTGTGGATTTTGGTCAATTTTCATTTGGAATTTGGAAAAACTTTCTTACACGCAAAGTTGTAGAGAATTGAATTTCCTATACAAAGAAGCGAGATTCAAATTTTTCCGATAAAAGGGCTATTTATTATGAATTATTGAAGTTTCGAAGTTCCGAAATAATTGATTTTTAAAAGTTTTAATTATTTTTATTTACAAAAACGTGTTTTTCATTTTTTGTTCCCTCATTTAACATGTGATAGGGCTGAGTTCAGATGGTAAAAGCATGCGTATGAAGTTTTGGAAAAATATAATAATATTTAATAAATTTTCTACTTTGGCGTTCTAAAGCATTTTCTATAAATAGGGTGCTTAGGTTAGAATTGAAAATCACACCGTAAACTCAAGTTTTCTCTCTATATTATCGAGCGTATTCTTGTGAGTATTTTGAGTATATTTTGAGTATTGTTATACGGTGCAAGTTCAAGTCATAGCCTATATTCTGTTTCAAATTTAAGACCGATCTTTCGAGGTAAGGGATGTTATTTTATTCGAAAATGATATTATTTCTTCAATATCATTACGCCGAAATATTGGTTGGAAATTTTATCAAATTTGGAACTTTTTCATGTCGGAGTTGAGTTACTATTCATGAGTTACTATTTATTTAAAGTACTATTCACGAAGCGTGAAGATGTTTTTTTTGTGAAATTTCTATCTTTTGGTGTCTGATTACTATTCACGATATCAAGACTATTCACTTAATACTGGCACTTTTCACCAAAAAATGAAATTTCTTCTTTTTGTCCAAAATATCTATTATGGATACTAGCTTTGATTGTATCCATGTTTTGATCATTCTTGAATTTTACTCCACCGATTACTTATGAAGTATTTTTGAACTTGGATTGTTTAAAATACTTAATCCTTAATATTTGTTCTTTTGTTTCACTAGATTCGTTTCCTTTAAAATATTTTTCATCATCCTCGGTCCTAAATGATGATATTCTTGAATATCTTTGGCTTCAGTAGTGCAAAAGATGAATGATTTCTTGATGAATATCTTTGGCCGTAGTGCAAAAAGATGAACAAGTGTTGAGATGAACATGACCATCGATTAATATCTTTGGCACAAAGTGCAAAGATGAACATGACTCATGATTAATATCTTTGGCCCGTAGTACAAAGATGAACAGTGTTTAGATGAACATGACTAAATCGATGAATATCTTTGGCTCAGTGCAAAGATGAATATTTGATTCAGATATATATTGATTGATGTTCTTTGGGATAAAATATCAACGATGAACTTTTAAATTCATATATAGAAGATAGTAGTTTGCATTCTCTACTTAACTGCTTCTAATGAATTATTATTTTCATTGCGAAGATTGATTTAAAACTGGTTGTCTATTGTATTCTATTAGATTTTTCCTTGTTGAAGACTAACGATAATTTGTTGTATATTATCTTAGTCATAATATTCTTTACTGGGCTAGTTGAGCTCACCCTTTTCCTTGTTGTTCCATTTTTTTCTTCTCGGGAGGCGAGAATGTAGCGAAAGTACTAGTCGGGGTATGGAATGAAGGTTCTAGAGAGAGTTGTTTAGTAGTCCTCACCATTTTTGTAAAATAATGTATAAATAATTGTGATGAGGATTTATTTGGGTATGTATATTGTCTAGAAGACAATAATTGTATTTAAACTCACAGTATATATGTTGTCATATTTTGCACGACAAATGTATTAATAAAGTTGTAGTTATTTCTGTACCATGTATTTGGCGACTCAGAATGGGTTGGATGGAATGGACCTATTTTGGGGGCATCACAGTTGGTATCAGAGCTTAGGGATATGATCTCTGGCGGAGATCGGGGAATAGAACTAGGAGGGGAGAGACGAGTAAATCCTTCGCTAGTGTGTCCTACCTAAGCTTATTTGTTAGTTGGTTAGTATATAGGGATATTATGTGATATATTGATTTCCTTAATTAACCCTTGTTTTATGACAGTATTTGAGAATGTCGAATCGAGAATATTAACAATGGAGTAAATGAGATCGTGGAGATGCTGTATTTTACCAACGAGGAGAACGTGCAACAGTGGCAATGTACCTCCCGTGAATAACACCACCGAGCGAGATGATGAACGAGGGGATGTTTAAAAGCTTTTTTGCGATTCATGAAAAATCGACGAGGGAGACTCGTGTTCAAAATATGAGGAGGAAATGATAGCAATTCACGGGTGGTCACAATACCAAGCGATTCAAAGAGTTGGGACCACCGTGAATTCGGGAAAGCCGGATCCGATTAAAGGCGGAGACGTGGGTCAAACAAATTACCAAGATATTTGATGTTTTGGGATGCATGAGAGAATGTAAAGTTCCATTCGCTACTTTTATGTTCAGAACGAGGCGACATCGGTGGGAATCGTGAAGCGCACTCCATCCACCGCCTCGGCATGTCATGGGAGATGTTTGAAACAGTTCAATGACAAGTACTTCCCCGAAAGTATTCGTCTATATGAAGGAAGTGGAGTTTATTAGATCGAGCGTAATAACATGACGGTGTCCCAAAGACGAGGCGAAGTTCGCGGAGTTATCCAGTTTGCATCTCATTTGGTGGAGAATGAGGAACGATGACGCGGATGTTTCGAGAGGTTTGAAACCCTAAGATACGTCCAAGATCTCATTCTCATAAATTTTTCTCTATTCAGATGTTGTCAGCAGGCTCGGTTGTTAGAGCAAGATAACGAGTACGCTCAACCGAGGGACCATAAACGTAATCATACCAAAGATAGCAGTCATCGTAATAACGATAACCACGGAGAAAAAGAATACGGACAAAGGCAGATCCACTCCGGTGGTAATCGTGGCCATGAAAATAGAAGAAGCGAGTCTGGGAGGAGATTTTAAAAAGGAGATTCAACAACGACCATGTGAAGACGTTAGCGCCCAAGAGTAAATCGGTTCCAAGGAGGAGAAAGACCACGGTCGTATGTTACAAATGCGGGAAAGAGGGACATATCAGCCCAAATTGCCTACAACAGTTTAAGGTATGCTATAATTGTGGAAAAGAAGGACATATCGCTCGAGATTGTACGGTATCGAAACCTAGTCCAGCGGGAATGGTGACTCAAAAGGATGTCCCAGAAAAGTCAAAGTCAACGGTTCCGGAAGAGCGTTTTGTCGTGGAATTCCGGTAAAATGCGAGGAACCCGAACGAAGTTAGCACGGGTTAGTTAATTATAAATTCTAGCGAAGTTTATACCTTACTAGATACCGGTTCTACCCATTCTTTTATCTCTCTTTCTTGCGCTCAACGTTTGAACTTGACTACGGAGAAATTAGACTTTGACCTATTTATGGAGACTCCGTTAGGAAAAACTTTCATTACATCCGTTGTTTAGAAATCTTGCTTGATTCAGGTTGGCACTATCACATTACCTGATAACCTTATTTCTATAGAGATATTTGCTTTTGATGTGATTTTAAGGTTAACTACTCATCATGCCGAAATTGATTACTTTCGTAAGGTTATTAGTTTTCATATTCTTAAGCAACCTGTTATTCGAATTCAAGCAATCAAACCATTGTAGTCAAACATTTTCATATCAAGCCATGAAGTCATTCGTTTATTATGGATGTCAAGTTTTCTTAGTCCATGTTATGGATTTGAATAAAGACACGCCGATTTGAATAATATTCTGTTGTTATTAATTTTTCCGACGTATTTCTCAAGAATTTCTTGGCTTACTCCCAAAGCCCGATATTTAATTTTGTATCGACTTTGAACCCCAGACAAAACTCATTTCTAAAATCTCATATCGAATGGCTCCTATTGAACTTCGTGGAGTTAAAAATTCAACTATAGAATTTGGTACCGAGCCTTTATCCGGTGACTTCCTTTGTGGAATGCACCGCCGCACTCTCCGTAGGGACACCATATTAAATGCGATAGTAAATTGATAGGTGTCATCGTAACGCTATCCAAGGTTGGGATATGAGTCAGCGATTGAGAACAACCTAAGTCGATAATCGAAATCACGTACCTTTCTAGGCTTAGTTGGTTATTATCGGAGATTCGTTGAAGGATATTCTCGAATCGCTATTCCATTAACGCAACTGACTCGTAGAGATACAAAATTCGAATGGAGCAAGGAATGTGGGAAGAGCTTCGAAGAACTCAAGAGGAGACTCATTTCAGCACATGTTCTGACCATGTCATCCTGGAAAAGCGAACGTGGTAGCTGACGTGTTGAGTAGAAGATCGTATACAAATACGAGTACGATATTGTCAAAGACTAATTTCGTATAATTTACAAATAATAGAGATGGAGATGAAAACTCTAGGTACCCACGTGATGATATACGAGTATAATCAACTTTAATCGATAAAGTTAAAGTCATTCAAGCTACACACAACGAAATGATGAATTTGAAGAAGGAGGTGCAAGAAGTTGTTATTTCAAAAGCGAGAATCGGTGAGGTGAGGAAAGCTCAAACCTTCGATTTATTAATCCATTTGAAATTCTCGATCGAATAGGAACTATGGCCTATAAACTCATTTTACCGCCAAGTATGACGCGTGTTCATAACGTTTTTCACGTATCGATGTTACGTAAATATGTGGACGACCCAAACCACGTCATTGAGTTAGAACCGGACGAGATAGCCGAAGACTTAACATACGAGGAGGTACCTGTCAAGATCTTGGATAGGAAAGAACATGTCCTATGTACCGAGGTTATACCACAAGTTAAAGTTTTGTGGAGAAACCATGCTATTGAGGAAATGACACGGGAGTTGGAAACGGAAATGAAAGCGAGGTATTCTCATCTTTTCAAACACCTGTATCGCGACGTCAATTTCGAGGACAAAATTTCATAAGGAGTGGAGGTTGTAAGACCCCAAATTATTAATAAATGAAATTTATTTTCCTCTATTTATTATTTTGAAATAGTAAGGGTTGATTTGATTAATGTGGATAGTTATGGGTAAAATACGCAAATATTCCGAATAAGCAAGTGGTTATAAAATATTCATTATTTTCGGGGAATATTCGTTTGGTCGTGGAATATTCGTACTGTCGGGGAATATTCATACGACGGAGCAGTTTTTTGTGGGCTCCATAACGAAAAGCGATTGGATGAAGAAAATGACAAATATAAGTTGTTTATAAAAAACGGCGTAGTTGTTACCGTTAATACTGTTGGAATACCCGGTGGTTAAAACACACTAATATGCGTTGTTGAACAGTAGCACACGGTATTGCACCAATTATTGATTCTTTCGTAAGAAGGCACTACTCAATAATTGTTACAATGAATTCTTATTCAAAGATTTTATTTTATTGATTCAATAATTGATGCATTGATATTTTATATTACTGTTGTTTCAATAAATTGTCATTACACAATATTTTCCATTATCAGAGCAATAATTTATATTATCTGAATAATATTATTGGATAACATTATTGGCAATGTCTAGAAAGTTCGTCTAAGGAGAGGTTTGGTCACCTAATCGCGCCAAGAAGAGAGAGATCCTTATCGAAAGCCCTCTTTCCAGGAGAACTACCGTTGCAAGATCTTGATTCTGTAATATTATTTGTGAATAATTAATTATTGATTTATATGATGAGGAAAATATTGATTTTATGTGGATATAGATGAAGAAAATTTTTAATGTGACAATTGTTGAAAATTAATATTTTATTTTTTCTCGATAAAATAATTCATTTAAATATATTATTTTAATAATATATTAACGGTGATATTTTTATAATGAATGTGGGATACATAAGTATATGAGGAGGAAGAGTATTTTTGTGGCATTAAATGATTAACACATGTTTTGTGTGTCGGTCGACCCCATTTCTTGACTGAAATTTGATTATAACTTGTAAAATCGACCGTTTGTGGATTTCGGTCAATTTCTGTTTGGAATTTGGGAAAACTTTCTTCTGTAAAGTTGTAGAGAATTGAATTTCCTATACAAAGTCGCGAGATTCAAATTTTCTAATAAAAGGGCTATTTATTATGAATTATTGGAGTTTCGAAGTTTCGAAATAATTGATTTTTGAAAGTTTTAATTATTTTTATTTACAAAAACGTGTTTTTCATTTTGTTTCCCTCATTTAACATGTGATAGGGGCTGAGTTCAGATGGTAAAATCATGCGTATAAAGTTTTGGAAAAAATATAATAATATTTAATAAATTTTCTACTTTGGCGTTCTAAGCATTTTCCTATAAATAGGGTGCTTATGTTAGAATTGAAAATCACACCAGAAACAGAAGTTTTCTCTCTCTATATTATCGAGCGTATTCTTGTGAGTATTTTGAGTATATTTTGAGTATTGTTATACGATGCAAGTTCAAGTCATAGCCTATATTCGGTGTTTCAGCTAGAAGTACTGATCTTTCGAAGTAAGGGATGTTATTTTATTCGAAAATGATATTATTTCTTCAATATCATTATGTCAAAATATTGGTTGGAATTTTTTTATCAAATTTGGAACTTTTTCATGTCGGAGTTACTATTCACGAGTTACTATTCACGAGTACTATTCACGAAGCGTGAAGATGTTTTTTTATGAAATTTCTATCTTTTGGTGTCGGAGTTACTATTCACGATACGCAAGACTATTCACGATATCTATGACTATTCAATTTAAAAATGAAATTTCTTCTTTTTGTCCAAAATATCTATTATGGATACTAGCTTTGATTGTATCCATGTTTTGATCATTCTTGAATTTTACTCCACTCGATTACTTATGAAGTATTTTTGAACTTGGATTGTTTAAAATACTGAATCCTTAATATTTGTTCTTTTGTTTCACCGGATTCGTTTCCTTTAAAATATTTTTCATCATCCTCACCCTAAATGATGATATTATTGAATATCTTTGGCCTCAGTAGTGCAAAGATGAATGATTTCTTGATGAATATCTTTGGCCCATGAGTGCAAAAGATGAGCAGTGTTGAGATGAACATGACCTCATCGATTAATATCTTTGGCCCGTAGTGCAAAAAGATGAGCAGTGTTGAGATGAACATGACCTCTTGATTAATATATTTGGCCCGTAGTACAAAGATGAAGCAGTGTTTAGATGAACATGATTAATCGATGAATATCTTTGGCTCAGAGTGCAAAGATAAATATTTGATTCAGATATATATTGATTGATGTTACATGGATAAAATATCGACGATGAACTTTTAAATTCATATATGTAAGATAGTAGTTTGCATTCTCTACTTAACTCTTCTAATGAATTATTATTTTCATTATGAAGATTGATTTAAAACTGGTTGTCTATTGTATTCTATTAGATTTTTCCCTGTTGAAGACTAACGATAATTTGTTGTATATTATGTTAGTCATAATATTCTTTACAGGGCTAGTTGAGCTCACCCTTTTCCTTGTTGTTCCATTTTTCTTCTCAGGAGGCGAGAATGTAGCGAGTACTAGTCGGGGTATGGAATGAAGGTTCTAGAGAGAGTTATTTAGTAGTCCTCACCATTTTTGTAAAATAATGTATAAATAATTGTGATGAGGATTTATTTGGGTATGTATATTGTCTAGAAGACAATAATTGTATTTAAACTCACAGTATATATGTTGTCGTATTTTGCACGACAAATGTATTAATAAAGTTATAGTTATTTCTGTACCATGTATTTGGCAACTCAGAATGGGTTGGATGGAATGGACCTATTTTGGGGGCGTCACATCATTTAGTAGTTATATTTGGTGAATCAAATAGGGTGAGGCGAACCCAACGTTGGAAGGGTGTTTTGCCACTATCATACAAGATGTCTAATGACATACAACCTAGTGTCATCATAAGACAGGGTTGTGCTCATCCACATGCTGAGTATATCTACGAGCACTACCTATATAATCTTGGTGTTTTGGTTGAAGTATAACTCTCAATTAGAGGCAAGTGGAGATAATGATATGTCAAGAGAAGACTCACCATTGGAAAGAATATGATAGTAATCTTCTCGTTTTTCTTTTGGGGTCTATTGGGTCAACCAAGGATAATTTCGTGGCCATATGATATCTATCATAACCTAGACGCATGGCCTCCCGTATGCGAAGGTTTCTTGAGCACTTCCCAAAGATTCTAATTTCTAAAACAGGTTTTTCACTATACCTTTACGAAGATGTCATTGTGACGTATACCCAAGTTGGTGTCAAGAGTCACAGTTGATATATATATATTTGTATCAAAACTAACAACACATGAGTTGTTGTATTTTGCACGACAATTGTTGTAATAAAGTTGTAGTTGTTTTCTGTACCATGTATTTGGCGACTCAGAATGGGTTGGATGGAATGGACCTATTTTGGGGTTGTCACAGTTGGTATCAGAGCTTAGGGATATGGTCTTTGGCGAAGATCGGGGAATAGAACTAGGAGGGGAGAGATGAGTAAATCCTTCGCTAGTGTGTCCTACATAAGCTTATTTGTTGGTTAGTCATAATATCGGGATATTATGTGAAATGTTAATTTCTTCAATTAACCCTTGTTGTGAAGCTGTATTCTAGAATGATATCTAAAATATAGGAGATGAGCAATAGAGAAATCATGATGACAGGGGAGATAGAATCTGAAATAGAAGCAAGGTATTCTCAACTTTTTGAAATACCAGGTACGTAAATTTCGGGGACAAAATTTCATAAGGAGGGGAGGTTGTAAGACCCCAACTTTTGAATGAATAAAATTGAATTTCCTCTATTTATTATTGTGAATAATAATGTGTTAATTTGATATAATGCTTTGGTTATGGGTGAAATGTGCAAATTTTTCAAAATACGCAAGTGGTTATAAAATATTCATTTTTTGTCGGGGAATATTCGTTTGGTCGTGGAATATTCTTTCTGTTAGGGAATATTCGTACGACGGCGCAACCATTTGTGGGCCCCATAACAGAATAAATGTCGGATGAAGAAAATGACAAATTTGAGTTTTTACAAATAACGGCGTAGTTGTTACCATCAACACTGTTGGAATACCCGGTGGTTAAAATAAAGTAATACGCATTGTTGCACAGTAGCACACGTTATTGCACAGAATTTTTTCAATTATTGATTCTTACATTGAGAATATAATCGCTCAATAATTGTTCTGAGAATTATCGCTCAATATTGTAATTTATTGATTCAATAATTCTTTGCGTTGATATTTTATATTATTGTTGTTCCAATAATTGTCATGCGATAGTATCTCCATTATCGATCAATAATTCATATTATTTGAATAATATTATTAGATAGCATTATTGGCAATGTCTAGAAAGTTACATCAAGGAGAGGTTTGGTCACCTAATGCTAAGCGTCGATGAAGGAGAAATCCTTATCTGAAAGCCCCTCTTTCCGGGAACCGCTGGTAGTCATTATTGTGATTCTCGTAATATTATTTGTGAATAATTAATTATTGATTTATATGATAAGGAAATATTTATTTGATGTGGATATAAATGATGGATTTATTTATGTGGTTATAAATGAAAGAGTTAATGTTGAGGTGTTTTATCAGTATTTTATCGGATTGGAGGTATTAAAAGATCAAATCGGTGTTCTTACAGCTTTATTGTGTGAGTTATAATTTTTAATCTGACCGTTGGATCGTTGTGATTTTTGGATATTTTATACATATATAAGTTGAGTATATGTTCACAAATTTTGAACCGTTAAAAATGAACGAATGATTTGTTATAAATTTTAAGAGGTGACTGATTCAGAAATTAGGTTTATAAATAATTTTGGTGGAAAATTCTAGAAATGGGTGGGCCCCAGTTTTGGTTGTTGGGGAAGATGGCTGATTTTTGGTGGGTGGAATAGTAGCGTGTAAAGCCATCGTGTGGTGGTCAAGTCCGCTTGATTGTGCTAACATTTTCCTATAAATAGAGGGCTAAGTTAGAATTGAAAATCACACCAGAATTCATAAGTTTCCTCTCTTTTTCTCTCTAGATTATCGAGTGTATTTTATGAGTATTTAGATACTTGGTGAGTTACTATTCATCAGTGCAAGTTTCCTTCAGCGTCATATCCGATATCTAGTTAGAAGTACTGCTTTTTTGAGGTAAGGGATAGTAAGGGATTTTAAGGGTTGTTATGTTTTTAAGTTTCGTAATTTTTCTGACCTTCAAAAAATCTGGAAAAATTTGAAATGATAATTTGATGAGTTTTCTTGATTGTGTCCAAAAATGGCGATTTTTGGATGTATATATTTGGAGTTGTGAATTTTATGAGAAAAGACTATTTTAAAAGTAAACCCTTATAACTCCTTGTGGTTAACTCCAAAATTGGTGAACTTTTTATTGGGAGTACATGTATATAACAGAAGTGAAAGTAGTATGCACACAAGCCAATCATGTTTGATGATAAAGCATATACTTTGTAACAATCTTATTCATTTATTAATAAAAAGTATTAATTTATTAAAGGCTTTTAATTATCTACATGATGCTGTTTTATAATATGTGATAAACCCATAGTTTTAAGCAATGCTTTTAGAATAATGATGATGATCATTCTAATGAGATCTAAATTCTTTGAAAGCTTAAAACTAAAATAGTTCCCAATCATTGGATTACTAAATTGGGGATTAGTGAATCCGGGATAGATTGGTACACATACGTTCTTGCTCGTTGGATGAGGATGATTGATCTCATGATCATTTGTGTGGAGACACTAAAGCAAGTATGTAGGTGCTTATTAGAGAATAAGTTCATCGAACGTGGCTCGCTAAGGAATACCTAATGGAGTTTTATTTGCTGTCAATAGGAATTCTCAGTAGTGATAGTAGTACAAGTAATCCTTGGACTTGAGATCTTCATAGTATCTTGTGTATGATGAGTTATACTTTGACTTATTCCTTAAGACCCTTAGGGTATATCAAAGGGTATGCTTGGGTATAATAATTTGTACATGGAGATAATGTATGATCAATAAAGAATCTACCACTTCTAATAAAAGAAGAGAAATGTCCTATGTGATTCGATAAATGACAACCCAAGTAGTCCTCGGGTTAAGCGAGAATGAAATTAGAAAGGAGTTTCTAATTTGCATTATTTGGAGTTGTGCATTTAAGGATCGAAATACATATGATTAAATAAAATAAGACTGACGTGAAATTCCATGTCTTATATTTAATTGGGATATTGTATGGTGGAAGGATTGAATTGCAGGTAACTATTTACTCAAAGGTTCTTTTATGATTAATGTTGAAATCTATATTATCCGAAAAGTCGTTGATCGCTAGGAGGCTTATCCCTATTGTAGAATAAATATTATTTATTTAAATAAATTAATTGTTTAATTTATTTATTTAAATAAGATTAGAATTGTTCTAATTGATTTATTCACAACCTAGGTTTAATATGGAGAACCTAAAGGGTCACACCATAAAAGGAAGAATAATTATTTAAGAAGTTAATGACATAATCGTAATAATATGTTAAGTATATTTAATTTAATCTATGGTGATAGAATAAATTAAATAGCTTAATATTTATTATTTAATATTTTAGAAATATTAAATATGAATTAATAAGAGGAGTCTTATTAATATTATTACAATTATTATTATTTTAATTTCTAAAAAGAGTTTAGGAATTAATTTAATATAAGTATTCTCATTTATTCCTAATAGGATTAGGAGGAAAAATTAGTTAAATGAGTTTAATTAATTATCCCTAATAAGATTAGGGAGCTTAATTAATTAAAAGAATTTAATTAATTAAATAAAATCCAATTCCTTAATTGTTAAGGTGGGTTGCCCACATCTATAAATAAGAGGAGTCTTATTATGGGTGAAGGGGTTGTTGATTTTTACAACGACATAATTCTAATTTGTTGGAGAGTACCCTTTTCTATAGAGATAGAAAATTAGGGTTTGAGCCAAATACACCATCTTCTTGAATTCTTTATTTTTCCTTGGTGGATCACCTCTAGAGGCCAAACATATGGGTGGCTAACGTTGATCAAAGGAAGGAACCAAACCCGTTGGATTCAAGGAGATTGCGGAGAAGTAGGAGGTGAACTCGTACCTGAGGAAGCTCGTTTCTATAAGGGTATGATTTTATAATTTCTTATTCTTCGTTTAATTAATAATTATGCATAAAAGGTGATCCGGGTATATGGTTTGTAAATTTTTTAAACTATGATTTTACTCGCTTCCGCTTAATTTTGCAATTTTGATTGCGCACATGAATATTACAAACCTAACAAGAAGTATACTCTGTAAATTTCAGAATTTTTGGGTAAAAGTATAGTTTATGATAAATGTCTAAATATTCGGCTGTTTTGGCCATATGAAAAATAGTAAATGATTTTAAAAATTCTGAGAAAAATATATGTTCAATATGGGACTATATTCTACTAAATCTCAGAAAATAAAATTTGTTTTAACTGATTTGGTATTTTTCATGAAAATGGACTAGTTATGAGTAAATGAATTAAATATGTTATGTGAAGTAAGAAAATTGGAAAATAGGATTTTATGGCTTGAGAATCCTATATGAGGTATATGCAGATTTTTGATGAGGGTTTGGTTATTGGTGATGAAATCTTATGAGTTTGGAATTTTAGGATGATTAAATGCATTATTTAGTAAAGTGTAAACAATTAAAATAAATTGTTTATAAGTTTAAGAAATGTTATTTCAATATCATTATACCGAAATACTGGTATGGATTTTATTATGGAATTTCTACCTTTTTGTGTCGGGTTTACTATTCATGAGTTACTATTCATGAGTTACTATCCACGAAGTTACTATTCATGGGTTACTATTCACGAGTTACTATTCATGACAAAATTGGTTTCTTTTTCTAACCAAATTATAGTTGAGTTATGAATATTACTCTTGAAATTAAATCTATATATTGATTATATTATTTTTATTATCATATATAACATTTTTATAACCCTAATGATGATATTAATTTCTCTTTGACTTGAGTGTAAAGATGGGTAGATTATTGGTATGATCATGACTATGGGTTCTCTTTGGCCAGTAGTGCAAAGTTGAATTGTTGACTGGTATGATCATGACCATTGAATTTATAATTGAATATCTTTAGCTTAAGTGTAAAGGTGAAATGATCAACATGGTTATAATTATTGTTTATATAAATTCTGAAATGATTATATATTTCTTTGAGATATTAATATATTTGGCATGTAGTGTAAATATGAACTGTTGATGAATATATTTGGCCTGTAGTGAAAATATGAACTGTTGAGGAATATCTTTAGCCTGTAGTGCAAAGATGAATTGTTGATGAATATCTTTGGCCCGTACGTAGTGCAAAGATGACCTGTTGTTGAATATCTTTGGTCTGTAGTGCCAAGATGCTCTGTTGATGAATATCTTTGGCCTGTAGTGCAAAGATGAAATTGTTAGTATGATTATAAACAGGAACTGTGATTTGGTATAACCATGATCTTTGATGTTTCAGGTAAAGACATGTGATGAAAATTATCTTCGTCCTAGGTGGGAAGAGGAATTTAGAATCACAATTATGATTATGAGTTATTCATATAATTGTGGAAATGAACTGTTGAGTGATGTTACAGGGATAAAACACTGTTGGTGGACTTTTAATGTGGAGAAGATAGTAGAATTTATGGTCTATTTGACTCTTCTAATGGATTGCTCATTCCGCTGCAACTATGGTTGAAAAGTTTTATCATCTACCATATGTTTTAAATCTCTGATTTATTACTGTTGAAGGCTATTGATAATTTAATTATCTTTAGTCATGATATTCTTTACTGCGCTAGTTGTGCTGACCCTTTTGCTTCACAATTCCTTTTCAGTTAATACGAGTGTAGTTGGGTCGAGCGAGGGTAACGGGGAAATAGAACGGTGGTCTCTAGCTTTGGAGGTTCTCCCTAAGCAGTATAGAAAGGTGTTGTATACATCATTTAGTAGTCATATTGGGTGAATCAAATAGGGTGAGGCGAACCCAACTTTGGAAGGGTGTTTTGCCACTATCATACAAGATGTCTAATGACATACAACCTAGTGTCATCATAAGACAGGGTTGTGCTCATTCACTTACTGAGTATATCTATGAGCACTACCTATATAATCTTGGTGTTTGGTTGAAGTATAACTCTCAATTAGAGACAGTGGAGATAATGATATGTCAAGAAAAGACTCACCATTGGAAAGAATATGATAGTAATCTTCTCATTTTTCTTTGGGGTCTATTGGGTCAACCAAGGATAATTATGTGGCCATATGATATCTATCACAACCTAGACGCATGGCCTCCCATGTACGAAGGTTTCCTTGAGCACTTCCCAAAGATTCTAATTTCTAAAACAATTTTTGACTATAACTTTATGTAAGATGTCATGGTGACGTGCTACCCAAGTTGGTGTCAAGAGTCACAGTTGATATATATATTTGTATCAAAACTCACAACACATGAGTTGTTGTATTTTGCACGACAATTGTTGTAATAAAGTTGTAGTTGTTTTCTGTACCATGTATTTGGTGACTCAGAATGGGTTGGATTGAATGAACCTATTTTGGGGTTGTCACAGTTAGGTTGATCTATGTCTTGAGATGTAATAGAAAGGCTTCAACATAATCGTAGTTTGTCAAGCCAGTCAAGAGTTTGCCGAAGCCAAGGAAGAATCATAGAGCATCGAGAAATTGTAGTATGTCTGCTTTGGAGGGCCTCCCAGAAATTGTAGAGTGGTCCAAACGCCTGCCATGTCAAACTCAAGATTCGTAGAGTGCTCTCGGAAGCGTAGAGTCTGCAAATCAAGCAAGCTAAGATACTAGTCTACCAGTGCTTGAGAGAAATCATAGTTTTCTCTTCTATCAGTACCGGATCAAGCACCAATGTGGCAGTACACCACGATCATGATCGTAGAGCATCATTTGTCTGTATCAGAAGCATCGAGCCGTGTCAATTTGTGTAAGAATAAATCACAACAAATGTGGAATGGATTATAAATGTTGAAATCCTCGGGAGTCACAATGACCCAACACTCTTCCTTAGTATAGTATAATGAAATGTATTGAAGAAGCTAAGGAAAGTACTATGGGTCAGCTAAAAACACATTTTTAGGTGTTAGTTAAGATAGCAGTCTGCTGTGTCAGTGGGGCCAGACGGCTAAACAGAAGATTTGCATAAAGCCACCATCAGTGCTCAGAAATGTCAAATACAATTAATTCTTCAATGGATGCCTTTAAATGGATACATTTCAAAGGCACCTTATATACAAAATAGAAGCAGATGCAAGAATCATGCAAGTACATACAACGAAACGCTGAAGAATACTCAATGCTCAACTCTACAATTTGTAAAGAAATCTTGCTCAACTACTTAGTTATTTCGAACACAAGCTTAATGGCAACTAAGTAGCACCATTAAAGAACTCAACTATACTTAAGTGAAGTAAGAAGTTCCAAGTCTGCTGGACTTGAAGAGTTCTAAGTTAACTTGGAAGTTCCAAGTCTATTAGAATTAAAGAGTTCTAAATGAACTAAGAAGTTCCAAGACTACTGGTCTTGAAGGAATCTAAGTGATTCAATGATTGTAAAAACATCCTTAGGGGATTTCCTACTCAAGGAGTAGAAGAGTGGACTAGGAGCTTTGAATGCTCTGAACCACTTAAACTCTCTATGTCTTTTATATTCTTGCTTCAACTGCTATACTTGATATAATTGCCTGTCAACTATTAACTCTGTTTATCTTAAAGGGGAAAAAACAAATCACATATTCCGTTGAAATTGATTACCAATATCTGACAAAGCATTTCGAAAAGAATTTTAAAATATCTATTTGACCCCCCTTCTAGATAACTATTGTGCCTCTGGGAACAAACAAGTGTGATTTCACAGTAGCACACGATATTGCATAGTATATCTGATTATTGATTCTTACGTAAGAAGTCACTCAATAATTGAAACAGTAAGAATTGCACAATGTTTCATATTATTGATGCAATAATTGTTACAATGATAATTGAATAGTATTTTACATTATTAATTTAATAATTGTCACGACACAGTAACTCATATTATTAAAATGATATTATTAGATAGAATTAATGATAATATCTAGAAAGTTCTATCGAGGAAAGGGGTTAGGTTATATAATTGCGCGTCAATAAGGAGAAATCCTAATCTGAAAGCCCTCTCTTTCCTGGGAACAATCTGGTTGTCAGTGTTGTGAATCTATAATATTACTTAGAAGTAATTATTGAAGAATTTTAAATAATTGATGAATATAGTAAGTAAATATTTCATCAATTTTGATATAAATGGAGAAATTTTAGAATGAGACATTTGTCGAAAGTTTGTTATATTTTTCTATGAAACCATTATTATCTTCTCCAATAATATATTTATTTAAATATATTATAATAATATTACTCTGTAATAATATAATAGTATAATTTTGTAATGGTAATATTATTATAATAAATTTATGGCATAAGAATAAAATAAGGAGGAAGATAGCAAATTGAATTTGAATTCAATTTTAATTATAATTTTAAAAAAACATGTGATAAATTATGGAGGTGAGCAAGTTGGTATTGGAAAGTTTTCTTTCAAATTAGGTGTGATGCAAAAATCATCCGTACATAAATTTGTTAGAAGTGGTGTGCTAGCATTTTCCTATAAATAGGTTGCTTAGTTAAACAATGAAAGTCACACCAAAATCAGAAAATTCTCTCTCTATAATATTGAGCGTATTTCTTGTGAGTATAAGGATATTTTGAGTGTTGATTGCAGTGCAAGATTTCCTCAACATATTCTCCGTTATTCTAGTCAGAACTACTTTTCTAGTAGGGTAAAGGATATTTTTATTTTTTTCGTAAAGGATGTTATTTTCTTTTAATACTCGTAAATAATATTATTTTCTTCCAAACTCGTAAGGAATATCATTTTCTTTCATACTCCATATTACGTAAGTGATATTATTTCATTTCATATTCCAAAGTTTAAACTTACTACGGTAAGTATTGCTTCTATAATTCCTGAAATGATTAGAAAATCCTTAAGTTTTGTGCTTCATCTAATATCATTTCACTGGAATATTGGTCTGAACTTTCTTATTAAAATTTAATCTTTTTATTTCGGAGTACTATTAATGGGTACTATTCATATGGTACTATTTATACCGTACTATTCATATGGTACTATTCACAACAGAATTTTATTTATTTTCTTTGTCTAAGTTATCTTGTATAAATCTTATTCTTGAAATTGAATCCATGTTATGATCTCACTTGATTGATTCTTTATATCATTATCATCATCCTCGTGCTTATATTGTGTTGAAAGTCATCTTTGGCCCATAGTGCAAAGATGGACTGTTGATTGGTATGATTATGACCAGGAATTATGTATTGGTATAATCATGACCTGTAATGTTACAGACAAATGATGTGGTGAAAGTCCTCTTTGGCCCGTAGTACATAGACGGACAGGTATTTGGCATGATCATGATCACTGGTGATACAAACGAATATCCTTGGCCCGTAGTGCATGGATAATTTGTTGATTTGAAACATTTATTAATTAGTGTTAAAGGGATAAAATATTGATGATGGACTTTTAAATCATAGAAGATAGTAGATATCACGTTCTACTTGACTCTTATAATGGATTGTTGTTTCCGCTACAGTTATAATCTAAAACTTGTTGTCTATTGTATTCTATCAAATTTTTTCCTATTAAGGACTAAGGACAATTTATGGTATGCTAGCATTTTCCTATAAATAGGTTGCTTAGTTAAACAATGAAACTCACACCAGAATTAGAAAATTCTATTTCTATAATATTGAGCGTATTTCTTGTGAGTATAAGGATATTTTGAGTGTTGATTGCAGTGCAAGATTTCCTCAACATAATCTATGTTATTCCAGTCAGAACTACTTTTCTACTAAGGTAAATGATATTATTATTTTTGTCGTAAAGGATGGTATTTTCTTTCAATACTCGTAAATGGTATTATTTCCTTCCATACTTGTAAGAGATATCATTTTCTTTCATACCACATATTACGTAAGTGATATTATTTTATTTTATATTCCTAAATTTAAACTTACTATGGTAAATATTGCTTCTATAATTCCTGAAATGATTAAAAATTCCTTAAGTTTTGCGCTTCATCTAATATCATTTCACTGGAATATTGGTATGAACTTTCTTATTAAATTTTAATCTTTTAATTTTAGAGTACTATTCATGGGTACTATTCATACGGTACTATTCATGAGTACTGTTCACAACATAATTTAATTTCTTTTCTTTGTCCAAGTTATCTTGTATGAATCTTATTCTTGAAATTGAATCCATGTTATGATCTCACTTGATTGATTCTTTATATTATTATCATCATCCTTGTGATTATATTGTGTTGAAAGTCATCTTTGGCCCGTAGTACAAAGATGGACTGTTGATTGGGATGATTATTACCAGAAATTGTGTATTGGTATAATTATAATCTGTAATGTTACAGATAAATGATGTGGTGAAAGTTATCTTTGGCCCGTAGGCATAGATGAACAAGTGTTTGGCATGATTATGACCACTGGTGATACAAACAAATATCCTTGGCCCGTAGTGCATGGATAATTTATTGATTTGAAACATTTATTGATTGATGTTACATGGATAAAATATTGATGACGGACTTTTAAATCGTAGAAGATAGTAGATATCATGCTCTACATGATTCTTCTAATGGATTGTTGTTTCCACTACAGTTGTGATCGAAAACTTGTTGTCTATTGTATTCTATCATATTTTTCCCTGTTGAGGTCTAAGGATAATTTTTTTTACATTATCTTAGTCGTAATATTCTTTACTGGGCTAGTTGAGCTCACCCTTTTCCTTTTGGTTCCATTGTTCTTCTCAGGAGGCGAGAATGTAGCTGGGACTAGTCGGGGAGTGGAGTAGTGGTCCAAGATGGTAATTTTAGTAATCCTCACTATTTTGTAAAATAGTTTGAAAAGAAATGTAATGAGGATTTTATTTGAGTTTGGATATTGTTTACGAGACAATATTTGTATCAAATCTCACATCGTATGTTTTTTCGTATTTACACGACAATTAATAGTTGTATAAATGAAGTTGTATTTGAATTATGTACCATGTATTTGGCGACTCAGAATGGGTTGCGTAGTCCTATTTTGGGGGCGTCATAATTGGTATCATAGCTTAGGGATATGATCTCTGGTGGAGATCTGGGATTAGAACTACGAGGGTAAAGACGAGTAAACATTCTCTAGTTTGTCCTACATAAGTTTATTTGTTATTGGTCAGTCAGAAAATAGGGATAATATGTGGCATGTTAGTCTCTTTAATTATCCCTTATTTTGTGACAGTATTTAAGAATGACATCTGAAAATCAAGAGATGAACTCATATAGAGTTTTAAGTGATGAATTAAGGAGATTTATTTAAAGAATAAATATTAGAGTCTAATATCTTGTTATAACAAAGATGTTTATTGGGGAGTACTAATGAAGTTATTGAACTTGATTGTAGGATGTCATGCGAAGAAGAAATTAGAGATATCCATGTGGTGAGTGAAGAATTAATAGTTGCACCCGAGCTAGTCGCAGAGGTTGCAGCTGATAGTGAGGAAGAAGAGGACCCTGGGAGGATTTAATAGGAGAAATGTTTGATCGAAATATAGAACTACAAGATCGTATTCGTGAGTTAGAAGAGCAGGCTGAAGAACGGCAGGCGGTCGTGGAACTAAGGGATGCAACAATTTAAGATTTTGCTACCCGATATGAGAAGCTTGAACAGAAGATCTCTTTGGCAGAGTATATGATAATAAAGCAGGAATATGAGAATGCAAATATCAAAGATCATCTGAAAGAAGAAATAACTGAACGAGTGAGAATGGAGGATGCATGGCTAAAAGTCGCACGATGCGTTGATATTATAGAAAGAGACATCAAATCCAAGAAGGCCAAAATAGATGATATGGATTTTGCTTTTTAGACAACAATTGGGAGAATCAAACATTGAGTTTGGAATTACCCTGTACTGAGCGGTTAACACCAATTCAATATGAATCGAAGATTAATGATTCAGATCATGGATCAGGAGTACGGTGAAGCAGTTGAGGGTGGAATGTTCCCCATAGCAAAGTTAAGTCTAAATAAGATGGTGACATCAAAGGCTGTCCCAAACAAGTCAAAGTCGATCATTCAAGGGGGAGCATTTTTCATGACTTCCCAAAAAGTGAGGAACCTAAACAAAGTTATCACGAGTAAGCTAATCATAAAGTCTTGTGAAGTTTATACCTTATTAGATATTGGTTCTACCCATTCTTTTATTTCACCTGCTTGTGCTAGATGTTTAAACTTTACTCTGGAGAAATTAAACTTTGACTTATCGGTTGAAACTCCGTTGGGAGAAACCTTCATTACATCCTCTATTTATAAATCTTGTTTGATTCAAATCAACAGCCACACATTACCTGTTTATCTCATCTCTTTGAAAATACTTGCATTTGATGTGATTTTAGGGATTGATTGGTTAACTACTCATCATGCTAAAATTGATTATTTTTGTAAGGTCTTTAGTTTTCGTATTCTTAACCAACCTGTTATGCGAATTCAAGCAACCAACCCACTAAAGTCAATCACTATCATATCAAGCCATAAAGCCATTCGTTTATTGAAAAATGGATGTCAAGATTTCTTAGCCCATGTCATGGATTTAAACAAAAATACGTCAAATTTGAATGGTATTTTTGTTGTAATGAATTCCCTAACGTATTTCCTGAAGAAAGTTATGGCTTACCCCCAGAGCGTGAAATCAAATTTTATATCGACCTTAAACCCGAGACAAAACCCATTTCTAAAATCTCATATCGATTGGCTCCTATTGAACTTCAGGAGTTAAAAATCCAACTACATGAGTTATTAGATATTTGTTTCATTCGTCCTAGTTCATCTCCTTAGGGTGCTCCTATTTTATTCGTAAAGAAGAAAGATGGGAGTGTGAGACTTTGTATTGACTATTGGGAGTTGAACCATGTCACCATCAAAAATAGGTACCCGTTATCTCGCATTGATGACCAGTTTGACCAGTTGCAAGGTGTTAAATTCTTCTCAAAGATCGATCTTCGTTTCAAATATCATCAGTTAAAGATTAATTAAAACTGATGACATTCCAAAGACTGCTTTTAGAACTCGGTACAGTCATTATGAATTCCTAGTCATGTCTTTTGGATTGACTAATGCTCTAACTACTTTCTTGGATATGATGAACCGAGTATTTAAGGAATATTTGGATCATTTTGTGGTTGTCTTTATTGATGACATCCTCATCTATTCCAAAAGTCGTGAGATCATGAGCAACACTTGAGGCTGATACTCCAAAAGCTTCGTGAAAACAAGGTATACACCAAGTTGAAGAAATACGAGTTCTGGCTTGAGGAAGTAACATTTTTTGGGCACGTGATATCAAAATATGGAATATCAGTTGACCTGAAAAAGATTGAAGAGATATAAAGTTGGGAGCAACCTTAATCAGTTACCGAAGTACGCAGTTTTCTATGCTTAACTAGTTATTATCGGAGATTCGTTGATGGATTTTCTCGAATCGCCACTCCATTAACTCAGCTGACTCAAAAAGATATAAAATTCAGATGGAGCGGGGAATGTGAGAAGAGCTTCCAAGAACTCAAGAGAAGACTCATTTCAGCTCCTGTTCTGACAATACCATCTGGTTCGAATGGATTTATCATCTACAATGATGCTTCAGGTAGAGGTTTAGGATGTGTTCTCATGCAACATGGGAAAGTCATAGCCTATGCCTCATGACAACTCAAAGAATATGAGAGAAATTATCCTACTCATTATCTAGAGTTTGCAGTAGTCATTTTTGAGCTAAAGATTTGGAGGCACTACATGTTTGGGGAGAAAGAGGATATCTATACAGATCATAAAAGCCACAAAAATTTCTTCACCCAAAAGAAACTCAACATGCGGCAAGGATGTTGGCTTGAGCTGTTGAAAGATTACAACCATACCATTCAATACCATCTTGGAAAAGAGAACGTGGTAGCTTACGCAATGAGTAGAAGACCTTATGCGGGTACGAGTGCGATGTTTTTAACACAAAGACCCATTTTGTAAGACTTACAAAGGATGGAGATAGAGTTAAAGACTCCAAGTACCCATGTGATAATGTCAAATATACGAATAGAACCGACTTTAATCGATAAAGTTAAAGCTTCTCAAGCTACAGACCCAAAACTGATGAGTATGAAGAAAAAACTACAAGAAGGGTTATTCCAAAAACAAGAATCGACAAAAAAAGAATACTTTGAGTCAACTCCAGACTTTGTGTTCTTTAACGACTCTACTTTGAAGTAGAAAATCATGATGGAGGCACACAACACACCATTTTCAATCCATCCCGGAAGTACCAAAATGTATCGTGATCTTCGATATATATTTTGGGGGAGCAATATGAAGAGAGAGATCGCGGAGTTTATCTCAAGGTGTTTAAGTTGTCAACGTGTTAAGGCAGAGCATCAAGTACCAAAAGGTCCATTACAACCACTTGAAATTCCTGAATAGAAGTGCGAACACATCAACATAGATTTCGTTACCGGTCTTCCCAAGGTTTCTCAAGGCATGGATGCAATTTGGGTCATTGTCAATAGATTAACCAAGTCTTCTCATTTCTTGCCTATTCAAGAAACTTATTCACTTGAACGTCTTACTCGTATGTACATAAATTAGATTGTGAGATTTCATGGTATGTTAGCATCCATAATTTCTTATCGAGACCCAAGATTCACTTCACGATTTTGGGTCAGCTTGCAGAAAGCTGTGGGCACTGGTTTACAGTTCAATTCGGCATATCATCCTAAAACGGACGGGCAATCAGAAAGGATATTCAAACTCTTGAAGATCTATTGAGACTCTACGTTCTAGACTTCAAAGAAAGTTGGGACAAGTATTTACCATTGGTGAAATTCTCCTAAAACAACAGTTATCAAGCAAGTATAGGCGTGGCTCCATTCGAGGCTTGGTGCGGATGAAAGTGTCGTTCTCCAGTATGTTGGGACGAGGTGGGTGAAGCAATATTGTTGGGACCAGAATTCATACATATGACTACAAAAAAGATACACAACGTATACAAACCTCACAAAGAGTTATGTTGATCTTCATTGAAGGGACGTGGAATTCAATGATAGAGATCATGTATTTTTATGTGTTGCTCCATGGAAAGAAGTTACGAGATTCGAAAAGAGAGGAAGGCTCAACCCTCGATTCATTGGTTCATTCTAAATCCTTGATCTAGTAGGAAATGTGGTCTATAGACTCACTTTACCGCCAAATATGTCTTGTGTTCATAACGTTTTCCACATATCCATGCTACATAAATATGTTAAATACCCGAACCACATTATTGAGTTAGAACCAGACGAGATAGCAGAAGATTTAACGTATGAAGAGGTACCTGCTAAAATCTTAGATAAGAAAGAACATATTTTACGCTCAAAGGTTATACCTCAAGTCAAAGTTTTATAGAGAAACCACGATATTGAGGAAATGACCTGGGAGTTAGAATCTGAAATTAAAACAAGGTATCCTCACCTTTTCGAATACCAGGAACATACATCAATTTCGAGGATGAAATTTCATAAGGAGGGGAGGTTGTAAGACCCCAACTTTTAATGAATAAAGATTTAATTTTCTATAATTATTATTTTGAATAATAAGGTAGTGATTTGATATAATGATATAGTTATGGGTGATATGTGCAAATTTTGCAAAGGAAGCAAGTTGTCATAAAATATTCATTTTGTCAGGGAATATTTATTTTGGTTGGGGGAATATCCGTACAACGACGCAATCCTTGGTCGACCACATAATGGAATAACTGTCAGATATAGAAAGCGACAGAAATAACCTTTTATAAAAAAATAATAGCAAAACTTTTATCATTAACTGTTAAAATATTCGGTGATAAAAGTACAGTAATACGTGTGGTTGCACAGTAGCACAATATTGCTCAATATCTCTGATTATTGATTCTTACATAAGAAGTCGCTCAATAATTGATACAGTAAAAATTGCACAGTCTTTCATATTATTGATGCAATCATTGTTACAATGATAATTGAATAGTATTTTACATTATTGATTTAATAATTGTCACGACATAGTAACTCATATTATTGAAATGATATTATTAAATAGTATTATTGACAATATCTAGAAAGTTACATCGAGGAAAGGGGTTAGGTAATATAATTGCGCGCCAATAAGGATAAATTCTTATCGAAAAGTCCCCTCTTTCCTGGAAACAATCTGGTTGTCACTATTGTGAATCAATAATATTAATTATAAATAATTATTGAAGAATTTTAAATAATTTATGAATATGGTAAGTAAATATTTCTTCAATATTGATATAAATGGAGAAATTTTAGAATGAGACATTTGTCGAAAGTTTATTATATTTTTCTATGAAACCATAATTATCTTCTCCGATAATATATTTATTTAAATATATTATTATAATATTATATTGTAATAGTATAATGTAATAATATAATAGTATAATTTTGTAATGGTAATATTATTATAATAAATTTATGGCATAAGAATAAAATAAGGAGGAAGAGAGCGAATTAAATTTGGATTCCTTTTTAATTATAATTTCAAAAAAAACATGTGATAAATGTTTGAGGTGAGCAAGTTGGTCTTGGAAAGTTTTGTTTCAAATTAGGTGTGCTGCAAAAATCATCTATATGTAAATTGGTCAGAAGTGGTATGCTAGCATTTTCCTATAAATAGGTTACTTAGTTAAACAATGAAACTCACACCAGAATCAGAAAATTCTATCTCTATAATATTGAGCGTATTTCTTGTGAGTATAAGGATATTTTGAGTGTTGATTGCAGTGCAAGATTTCCTCAACATAATCTCTGTTATTCCAGTTAGAACTACTTTTCTACTAAGGTAAATGATATTATTATTTTTGTCGTAAAGGATGTTATTTTCTTTCAATACTCGTAAATGGTATTATTTCCTTCCATACTTGTAAGAGATATCATTTTCTTTCATACTACATATTACGTAAGTGATATTATTTTATTTTATATTCCTAAATTTAAACTTACTATGGTAAATATCGCTTCTATAATTCCTGAAATGATTAAAAATTCCTTAAGTTTTGCGCTTCATCTAATATCATTTCACTGGAATATTGGTATGAACTTTCTTATTAAATTTTAATCTTTTCATTTTAGAGTACTATTCATGGGTACTATTCATACGGTACTATTCATGAGTACTGTTCACAACATAATTTAATTTTTTTTCTTTGTCCAAGTTATCTTGTATGAATCTTATTCTTGAAATTGAATCCATGTTATGATCTCACTTGATTGATTCTTTATATTATTATCATCATCCTTGTGATTATATTGTGTTGAAAGTCATCTTTTGGCGTAGTAGTACAAAGATGGATTCATTGATTGGGATGATTATTACGTAAATTGTGTATTGGTATAATTATAATCTGTAATGTTACAGATAAATGATGTGGTGAAAGTTATCTTTGGCCCGTAGGCATAGATGAACAAGTGTGTGGCATGATTATGACCACTGGTGATACAAACAAATATCCTTGGCCCATAGTGCATGGATAATTTATTGATTTGAAACATTTATTGATTGATGTTACATGGATAAAATATTGATGACGGACTTTTAAATCATAGAAGATAGTAGATATCATGCTCTACTTGATTCTTCTAATGGATTGTTGTTTCCACTGCAGTTGTGATCTAAAACTTGTTGTCTATTGTATTCTATCATATTTTTCCCTGTTGAGGACTAAGGATAATTTTTTTTACATTATCTTAGTCGTAATATTCTTTACTGGGCTAGTTGAGCTCACCCTTTTCCTTTTGGTTCCATTGTTCTTCTCAGGAGGCGAGAATGTAGCTGGGACTAGTCGGGGAGTGGAGTAGTGGTCCAAGATGGTTATTTTAGTAATCCTCACTATTTTGTAAAATAGTGTGAAAAGAACTGTAATGAGGATTTTATTTGAGTTTTGATATTGTCCACGAGAAAATATTTGTATTAAAACTCACAGCATATGTTTTGTTGTATTTACACGATAATTAATAGTTGTATAAATGAAATTGTATTTGAATTATGTACCATGTATTTGGCGACTCATAATGGGTTTTGTGGACCTATTTTGGGGGCGTCACAGACGCAATATATACACAAAACTACAAGCTTAACGCTGAACAAATGATATATCTACATAGATCTAGATATATTGAACTATATTTACAATATAATGCGCAAATAGACGCTTTTTCACCTTGGAGGGCAACGGAACAAGCTTCTTTTGGCTTGGATTTGAACTCTCTAACTCTAGGTAAACAAGATCTGTAATATATGTGATGGATTTAACACCAATCTAGTGATTTACTGCCAAAACTGAACCTTTCTCTCTCTATAATCAGAACTCTCTCTCTCTAGAATGCTCCAACCTTTCTCAAATGAGATGAAAATTCGTATATCTGTAAGGGAACTAAGACAGCCGCAGGTACACCTTCCGCTGGCCTAGGGTGGACCCCCTTTCTTAGTTTTCATGTCGCGAAGTTAGTTTTTGATCTATCCACTGAAATGTCCATAACTCTCAATCCTGGAGGAGTTGGGAGACAATCTATACCAATTCAAAAATCTCTTTCTGATAGCTTCGCCAAATTCTGAGTTTGGGAAGATAGGTAAAAAGGGGAAAACCATACATAGGTAGATGTTAGCTAGTCATTCGCATTGCTTTGTAGTCGGTTGTTTGTTCCTTTTAATCCAGAAATAGTTGGGAGACGTGTCATACCAATCCGAAAAACTCTTTCTGAGGGCTATACAGTGCCATCAAGTTTTACTTTGTCTAGATTTCAGAAGATGAAGCAAATAGCAAATGTGTATCTTCCAGAATTAACGGGATAGTCGACTAGTTTGTCTACGGCTCGGGGAACGCTGTGATGGCTTCTTATGACCTTATCCTCATCATGGCGATCCTTGCTTAAATATGTTATCAGGGCAAAATTATATTTTTTCCCTCTCACGGGGTTATCGCCAGGGTAAAATTACATTTTTGCTCTCCTGCAGGATTAGTCAAAGGAAAGCAAAATTTTGAGTGTCTACAGTATGCACACAAGTCAATCATATTTCATATGATAAGATATATACTTTGTAACAATCTTATTCATTTATTGATAAAAGTATTTATTTATTAAAGGCTTTAATTTATCTACATGGTGTTGTTATATTTAATATGTTATAAACTCATAGTTTTAAGTAATACTATAAGAATCATGATGATATCATACTAATGATATTTAAATTCTTAGATAGCTAAAAACTATAATTGTTCCCAATTGTTGGATTATTAAAATGGGGATTAGTGAATCCGAATAGATTGGTACATATGTTTCTTGCTCATTGGATGAGAATGATTGATCTCATAATCATTTGTGTGTAGACACTAAAGCAAGTATGTAGGTGCTTATTGGAGAATAAGTTCGTTGAACGTGACTCACTAAGGAATACCTAATGGAGTTTTACTTGCTTGTTAATAGGAACTCATGTAGTGATAGTAGTACAAGTGATCCTTAGACTTGAGATCATCATAGTATCTTGTGTATGATGAGTTATACTTTGACATGTCCCTTAAGACCCTTAGGGTATATCAAATGGCATGCTTGGGTATAATAAGTTGTGCATGGAGATAATGAATGATCTATAAAAAATTTATTGCTTCTAATAAAAGGAGAGAATTTCCTATGTGATTCGATAAATGACAACTCATGAATCCTTGGCCAAGGTGGAATGAAATTAGAAAAGAGTTTCTTATTTACATTATTTAGAGTTGAGCATTTGAGAATCGAAATACATATAATTAAATAAAATAAAATTTGACAGTAAGCACATATCTTTTAATTAATTGGGACGTTGTATGGTGGAAGGATTGAATTGTATAGTAAATATTTACTCAAAGGTTCTTTTATGATTAATGTTGAAATTTATATTAGCTGGAAAGTTGTTGATCGATAAGGGAGTTTACCCTTATCATAGAATAAATGTTATTTATTTAAATAAAATAAATAGTGTAACTTATTTATTTAAATAAGATTAAAATTGTTCTAATTGATTTATTGATAATTGGTTTAATATGGAGAACCTAAAGGGTCACATCATAAAAAGAAAAATTATTTATTTAAGATGAAAATGGCATAATCGTAATAATAAGTTAAGTGTATTTAATTTAATCTATCATGATAGAACAAATTAAGTAACTTAATATTTATTATTTCATATTTATGAAATATTAATATTAATTAATTAAAAGAATCTTATTATTATTATTATTTATTATTATTATTATTATTATTATTATTATTATTATTATTATTATTACTAGTTTAATTCCTAAAGGTGTTTGGGAATTAATTAATAAAGTACTCTTATAATTCCTAATTGGATTAGGAGCCTAATTAATTAAAGAAGTTTAATTAATTAAAATAAAACTATATTCCAAGAGTTAGGAGAGTACATATAATCTTTAGAGATAGAATCTAGAGTTTTACAAACACTCATCTTCTTGAATACTTATTCTTTCTTGGTGGATCACCTCTAGAGACCAAACACTTGGATAGCTAACATTGATCAAAGGAAAGAATACAACTTGGTGAATTCAAGGAGAACGTGAAAGGAATTGGAGGTGAACTCGTACTTGAGGAAGCTAGTTTCTACAACGGTATGATTCTAATCTCCTCCTTGATAATTATGCACAAAGTATGATCATGGTGATAGGTTTGTATAAAAATTTTAAATTCCTATTTTATTGCGCTTCCGCACTTTTTATATAATTTGATTGCATGATCGCGCTATATATAAACTTAACAATGGTATCAGTTCCTAACTTTGTGCTGATTATCAATTTTATGATTCCAAGTATGAATTGATATGAGATTGGATCGAATTTTAAGGAAAAAATTAAATAACTTTATAGTTACGCTTATGCGGTCTTGCGTAGCGCCTAACCCGTAAATCTTTTTAGGCTAGCTATGTTGTAATAGCGCTAACTATGAGAAACAAATTTTTTTTTTGTTTTCTTCAATTAAAGTAAATGGTTTATTTAGCTGATAAAAGTTTAAAATAAAGAAGTTTATTTTATCTAGAATATGATTTCAGATTGCTAAAATTAAAGGAGTTTAATTTGGATTTGGTTTTGGATTAAAATAAAAGAGTTTATTTTGTTTCAAAACTAAATATTAGCAAACTTTTGCCCAATAAATTGATATTGATGCATATGTGGAATGGATTTAGTATCCATGAGATGAATGTTATTTATTGATGAATATGGTGATATGTATGATAATAAATCGGATTGGTTATAGACAATAGACCAATGTGATTGGATTTTATTTTAGTTCAATGCATGAATGATTGGGTTTTATTAAATGAGGTATGCGTACTGATAAGTGATATTTTTACTCACTTATTGTATATTAATCCATGCGAATTGTGCCCACCTCGAGTACATTTCATTTTGTTTTAGTTGTATTACACGTTATTTTGCATTGCATATACTTAAAACTCCTTTTGGTGAATAAGTGCAGGAATCAGCTTCATTTTGGTGGAATTCGAGGTATCGGTGAGTGGATGCGTGAAGGCTAGTTGAAAGGCGAGGATGTGCATGACATGGGGGTACAATGAGGCATGGAAATCAAGCAAGCATGATGATTAAAGCAAGTAGCAGCAGCAGCAAGCAGGAAACCAGACTCAGGAATTGTAGGACCTGAATGCGCGTAGTAGTCTGGCGGAGACTTCGCGCTTGCCATGAAAGTCTGAGAGCTTTACATGGGAACCTTACGCAAGTCAGCACCACGAGGCAAGGGGCCTTGTGACCGTGAGAGACTCATTTCGCGCCAAGAAGGTATGAAGCTTACGACCATGCCGAGAGGACGTCTGGTTTGGTGCGAACCTCATGCGTGTCGCATACCGCATGAGCCGAAAAATATTAGGGATGCTGCAGCATGGCGCATGTGCGATCTTGATGTTGTAATTTGTTTTATTTTTATTTCTCAACTTAATGATGTGTAATGTGGTATAAAACGATTCTGACGTGTGTCAGAGAAGGGGACTTGACTTTTATTACGTAACTTTCATAGTAGCAATTAGGGTTTACACCTTGGGAGAGAGTCCAACGGAGAACGAAGCCACAACGTCTTATTTTCTTCTTCTTGGAGTTCTTCACCATTGTGGATTTTTATTATTGTTAATGGAATTCTTTGGGGTTTTCATAGTTAATCATTGATTACTATTCAGCGTTTGGGTTTGATTGTTCTTTCTCTCTTAATCTCATTTGCTTGATTATTGAACATGTTTAGTCTTGATCCCATAATGGTTTTTGGTTCTGCCATGAAATAAACTCCATTATGGGATCCTAACGGATTTTAATATGTCGTTTGGTTGCACTTCTAAATGTTAGATTTGTTTTGCATATCATATGGATTATCTATCATGGTTGGTTTGCATGTATGAATGACTGATAATCTTCATGTTAGTATTTGTATGGAATTGGAAATGAACATATGAATATGGATGAAATCATGATAGCATGCGAATATGGGGATTGCATATTTTGTGAAACAGATAGGAATATACTGTTTTGCCGTATGAGCTAGAATAAGGGTTGTGTTTAAAGTCAATAGGATTGCAATTACGCATAGGAATATGGTAGCTGTGATGGTATTGGTGATCACATTGATTCTAACATCTGTAGATGATATGTGAGTTGGTTATAGTGCATTAGAAAATGGTTATAACTCGTTTTTATGCCCTTGGCTATTATCATGTGATATGTGAACACTTCTTGCATGACATATGGCGATTGAATGAAATATTGAATAAAGTTAGGATCCCATTGTTTCCACATTATATTTAGTCCATTTATACTCTTATTTTTAGCTGGTAATCATAATTAATTTAAATCAACAATTAAGTCCATAGTCTTAGCATATAAATATAGTGAGTTAATTAATGCATAGTAGTCTAAAGTTAACACTTTCTCTGTGGGATCGATACTTTACTTACTCTATATTACTTGTTGACCCGTGTGTACTTGCATGAGTTAGAGCTCTTTTATAAGAACTATAAAAGAGGCAACAAGTTTATGGCGCCGTTGCCGGGGAAATGCGTTAATTTAGATAATTATCATTAGTTTAAAGTTGTATTGTATGACTTAGACAATTCTATCATTTCTCATTTCTATATTTGTTTTGTTTTGAGTACAGGTGCTTGTAGAATTTTATGCATACGCGATCCACCAACTCAGAGTTAACACCAGCACAAGCTAATATAAACGGAAAAGGTTGGAAAGCGAGTGTGCGGATAAATCTACAAGAGCAGTTAGAAAGTATTACAGTCAATATGGCAGAAGAACAAAGGATTGATCCAAGAGAAGAGCATCGGGCTCTAAGGGAAAATTCCATGCCAAACATAAATGAATTACAATCTAGCATAGTTAAACCGACGATAGCAGCAAACACCTTCGAAATAAAAACGGGCACTATTAGGATGGTGCGTAATTGATCTGATTTGGGGTCTTTGCTCACAGATGATCCGAATGAGCACCTATTAAGCTTCATCGAGATTTGTGACACATTCAGATATAATGGTGTGACGGAAGATGCCATCAAACTACGGTTATTCCCATTTTCATTGAGGGATAAAGCAAGGAGTTGATTACATTCTTTGCCGGCTGGATCGATTACTACATGGGAGGATTTAGCATGTAAATTTTAGTGAGTTTTTCCCAATGGCTAAGACTGCAAAGATGAAGACAACCATATCTCAGTTTGAGCAACAACAGGGTGAATCCTTATATGAAGCATGGGAAAGGTATAAGGAGATGCTTAGGAAGTGCCCACATCATGGTTTACCAGACTAGCTGGTAATAAATTCATTTTACAGTGGCTTGGGATAGCAGTCCAGACCGATTGTAGATGCAGCCACAGGAGGGGCATTATGGGAAAAAAGCTATGATGAGGCCTATACGTTTATCGAGACGATGGCCGCGAATGACTATCTGAACCCTACAACTCGGATGTCTTAACCCAAAGTTGCAGGTATGTTGGAGGTGGATGCGATTACACAACTATCGGTACAAATGGCAGCCATGGCTAAGAAAATAGAGACGTTAGCAGAGAGTAAAGTGAAGACGGTTGCTTTTGTTTGTGAGATTTGTGCGGGGTCACACTCCACAGACCAATGTGCTAGCAAACTCGTAAGCGATCAAGATGTAAACTCCTACAGAAAGGACCAAGGCCAATTCCAGAACACATACCACCCCAACAACCGCAATCATCCCAACTTCAGCTGGTCTAACAACCAAGGGCAACAACAAAATCGGCCCAAAGAGAATCAGCAGGTTTCAACAACGGTCAAGACTGACCCACGGTTTATACCGAAACCACCATTTCCACCGGGATTTACTCAACAGCAACAACACCACACTCCAGCTGCATCACATCCAGAGAAGAAATCAGAAGTGGAGGAGATGATGTTGAAATACATGGCAAACACCGAGGTCAGTGATCAAAAGCAAGCTGATGGCTATCAAGAATTTAGAGACGCAAATGGGGCAAATGGCGACCATGCTTACTAATAGGCCCCAAGGTGCTTTGCCAAGTAACACAGAGGCAAATCCTAGAAGAGACGGGAAGGAGCATTGTCAAGCAATAACATTGCAAACTGGGAAAGACTTGACAGTATCTGCAAGTCGCGCGCTCGCGCATGACACCACTAAGGAGGCCATGCGGCCGCTCGATGCAGAGAAAGAAACTGAGGAGGATAAAAATCTGGAAAATTATGTGGTTCAGCAAAATGAAACGAATGAAGCAGGTTCAGAAGAGAAGGTCAAGAGTCCACTACAACCACTGCACCCTCGAATACCATATCCGTAAAGGTTAGCAAAGCAGAAAGATGACAAACAGTTCAGCAAGTTTTTAGAGGTCTTCAAAAAGCTGCAAATCAATATACCTTTTGCCGAAGCATTGGAACAAATTCCAAGCTACGCAAAGTTCATGAAAGGTATACTGTCAAGGAAGAGGAAATTAGATGAGTTTGAAACGGTAGCTTTGACAGAAGAATTGATGCAAAGGCTTCAACGTAAGTTACCTCCAAAGCTGAAAGATCCGGGTAGCTTCACAATTCCGTGCACTATTGGGAAGATGGAGTTTAACAAATGTTTATGTGATTTAGGAGCAAGTATAAATTTGATGCCACTGTCAATATTCAACCAGTTGGGATTACCGGCCCCACAACCAACGAACATATCATTACTGGTTAGCACAGTGGTCGTCCGTCAGATATCCACGGGAATTGTTGAAGATGTATTGGTTAAAATGGATAAGTTCATCTTTAAATTTGATTTTATCATTTTAGATTTTGAAGAGGACAAGAATATACCGATCATACTAGGAAGACCATTCTTGGCCACGGGCAGGACTTCCACAGATGTTCAGAAAGGGGAATTAACTATGCGTGTACAAGATCAGGAGGTTACATTCAACGTCTTCAATGCAATAAAGCTCCCAGCTGATGAAGAAGAGTGTTTTCTAGTTGATCTGATAGATGGAAACCACAAGGATTGGATACACAACCCGAGAATAGATGACTCTCAGAGATATGTAACGGATGAAAATGTAGAGTTGAAAGTGGAGCCGTTGATGAAAGCCGAAGTGATCAAATTTCAGGGTGCCAAGGACAGCAAGGAAGGCACCACACTTATTGATATGACGTGAGAAGTTCGAGACAGTCAAGCTAATTGACTATAACCTAGCATTGGATGGGAGGCAACCCATCAATTCTTCACCCAAGAATTCAATTATTGTCGTTATTTCCTTTTGATTATTTTAGTTAGTAGTTCAAATTCAGTGATAACAAGTTATAGGATAAGCGAGCGTATACACATGATATTAATGTCGCAGAACACCACCACTATTATATGTCTTATTCATGGGAATTAATATCTGTGCAGATACAATGATTAAAGAGCATCACCGATGGAAGAGTAAATCAAAGCAGATTGGTTGTACTTGGAGTCTCGCGGCCGCGCGTCCCAAATAGTATCAACTCGCGTGCCCGCGTGTTCAGCCAGTTAATCCACGAGCCTTTCTGCAAGTCTCGCGCCCACACGCCCAAGGAAGCTTATCATCGCGCGGCCGCTCGCAGCGTTGGGTCCAGCTGGATAAAAACAGTTCAAAACAGAAATTGGAATCAGTTGGACTCTTATGTGCGATACTAACAGAAGCGGAAATCTCTCACTCTCCTCAACTCACGTCACTATCTCTCTATCAGTTACAGATTGAGGCGTATTTCTCTCTCTCAAATCTCCACGATTCCGTGCTCATCCCTATCTCCTTCATGATATAAAGCTAGGGCTCTTTATTGGGATAGCACAAGCAAGAGTGAATTTCATCAGTTTGCAAATACATTCGTTCCTTCAGTAAATTCATTTGCGATCTCTATCTCCAATGAGTCCAAAGAGAATAAGGGCAACTTCATCCTCTTCATCTTCCTCCAACGGTCATGAGGAGGATATTGTCGACCATAGAAAATTTCTGTGTTTGGAGGCCCAGCAGGAGTACTATTGCATTATCGTGATGACATTCATCAAGGAAAGAGGATTTAGGCCAGAAGGTCAGGATGGGGAACTATGTGCCATGATTCGCGAATGAGGTTGGACTGGACTGACTGCTGCACCCACGCCGATTCCCATGAGCATAGTTCGAGAGTTCTATGCTAATGCCAAAGCCACCATGAATGATACCTCTATGGTTCGTTGTACAGAGGTAAACTACCAACCCTCCGCCATTAGAAACGTGTTGAGGCTCCCCGCTAGACCACCAGTAGGGGTGGAAAATTGGATCACGGGAGCTCATCAGGAAACAGACTTGGAGCAGGTCATTGCAGAATTGTGCATTCCCAGATTCCGATGGACTTACAAAGTCGGTACGACCCAACCTCGCATTTTTCCAAAGAGCAGCTGCACTGAATCGGTACGCCAAGGCATGGAATCTATTCATTTGCGCTAAATTACTGCCATCATCGCATCAACATGAAATCACAGCAGAGAGAGCCATAATTCTGTGGGGCATCATTACTGGCGAATATATTGATGTCGGGTATTTGATCCATCAAAACATTGTTAAGTATCTGAAGGGAATTACCACTGGCAGCATCCCACACGCTTCAGTGATAGCCATGTTATGTGCACATCAAGGGGTTAGTTGGGGCAATGACCAAATGCAGTATCCAAACCAAGATATCACGCACTCCACAATTACCAAATTTGAGGACGCAAATTCATTCTCCGACCCACCATTTCCGAGCTAACCCAACACCTTTACGCATTCAATGAAGCGGTCCATCTACCCGTGAATGACTCGCCTCTAGCGATCGACACCTCCGCAGGTTGGAGCGCAAATTCGACGCATTTTAAGACAATCTTGGAACTTTTGCTACGGGACTCACCAGGGCTTTGGCCGAAGCATTCGCGCAGCAAGGAACCATGCTTGAATGGCACCAGTTCGGGACCGCCATGCCATATCCACCGCCAGATTCACCACCCGAGGAGGGTGGTCATGCCGATCAATAAGGGAGTTTTTCTCGTACCCTTTACCTTCATTCAATGAGGACATTGAATATTTTAAGTTTGGGGGTATTGGTGTACTTGCATAGTAGTTTAGTTGCATTTTATTTTAGCATGTTTAGTTTAATTTTTCATGAATATGTGTTAGTTAAATTTTAGCATAAAATTTTTATTTTTTATTCATTGATAGTATGTTTAGTTTAATGTCTCACATAAATTCATGCGTATAAATAGAAATTTTTGACTAAGCCAATGATGATAGTGAATTGTGAACGATTTCAGAATATGTTGCATAACACAACGTGGATATAATGTTTTACACAATGCGATTCATGTGGCTATTTATATGCTTTCGGTTTTCACAATTGTGTTCATATTCACTTGTAAGTCTAAGATGTGTGTCTTGCATTGCTCAATAGAACATGTAGATTTAAAATGAGAAACATGAGGAAAGTGTTGTAGATTGTAGAGTCATTGAGGTGCAAATTTTGGGGAAACATGGGTATGTTGTGTATAAAATATATATATATATATATATATATATGCAATAACGTGACTAGTCTTAATTCGGGGCCCTGGCTACTTGAGTAAGTACGCCCGAGGGGATTGTCTCTACACCTAGCGCCCTAAGGTCTTTCATGGTCTGGGAGTCGTTGGTTGAAAGTTCGCTAAAGGGTAGCAGTGTGCCTAATGGATTGAGACATTGCATGGTCATGTGAAAAAAGAAAAGAAAAGAGCAAATAACAATAAACACCGTGGGAAAGTGCGAAATCGCCCTCGTGAGTAGTAATAAAGCAATAAACCCATTGTTGAGCCTTAGTTTGCGGTGATATGTTTAAACAATCTATGTTGCATGAATATACGTGAATCTTGATTTAGACTATAATTTTCTGTTTGGAGCAATGTAGGATATATAATCTTTGCTTGGATCAAGTTTCTGTGAACAACACACACATACATCATCTCTATAGCAGTCATGAATTATCTGAGTGTATGATGTTATGTCTATGGTTTGGTTTGAAACTATGTTCGAATCTGGATAGTTCCTTTGAGGTAATTTAAATTTGAAATTACATTATGGCTAAGATTATGTGAGACTAGGTTGCATCATAGAGTAGTTGCATAGTTTAGTAGTTACATTTTTAGTGTTCATTCATATGCATTGCTTGAGGGCAAGCAACAGTTAAAGTTTGGGGGTATTTGATAAGTGATATTTTTACTCACTTATTGTATATTAATCCATGCGAATTGTGCCCACCTCGAGTACATTTCATTTTGTTTTAGTTGTATTTCACGTTATTTTGCATTGCATATACTTAAAACTCCTTTTGGTGAATAAGTGCAGGAATCAGCTTCATTTTGGTGGAATTCGAGGTATCGGTGAGCGGATGCGTGAAGGCTAGTTGAAAGGCAAGGATGTGCATGGCATGGGGGTACAATGAGGCTTGGAAATCAAGCAAGCATGAGGATTAAAGCAAGTAGTAGCAGCAGCAAGCAGGAAACCAGACTCAGGAATTTGGGGACACTGTGTCGTGTGGCGCAAGAAAAGTAGACTTCGCAAGCGTCCATAGTAATCTGAGAGGTTTACATGGGAACCTTCTACAAGTCAAGTGCCCGCGAGGCAAGGAACGCGCGACCACGAGAGACTCAGCTCGCGCCCGCAAGGCATGAGCGCGCGACCGCGCGAGAGGACGTTTGGTTTGGTCTGAACCTACTATGAGTCTCGCATATGCATGAGCTAGAAACAGGGACGCCTTGGCAGCAGCGCGTCGATCGTTGATGTTGTAATTTGTTTTATTTTTATTTCTCAACTTAATGATGTTTAATGTGGTATAAAACGATTCTGACGTGTGTCAGAGAAGGGGACTTGACTTTTATTACGTAACTTTCATAGTAGCAATTAGGGTTTACACCTTGGGAGAGAGTCCAATAGAGAACGAAGCCACAACGTCTTATTTTCTTCTTCTTGGAGTTCTTCACCATTGTGGATTTTGATTATTGTTAATGGAATTCTTTGGGGTTTTCATAGTTAATCATTGATTACTATTCAGCGTTTGGGTTTGATTGTTCTTTCTCTCTTAATCTCATTTGCTTGATTATTGAACATGTTTAGTCTTGATCCCATAATGGTTTTTGGTTCCGCCATGAACTAAACTCCATTATGGGATCCTAACGGATTTTAATATGTCGTTTGGTTGCACATCTAAATGTTAGATTTGTTTTGCATATCATATGGATTATCTATCATGGTTGGTTTGCATGTATGAATGACTGATAATCTTCATGTTAGTATGATCATGGTGATAGGTTTGTATAAAAATTTTAAATTCCTATTTTATCGCGCTTCCGCACTTATTATATAATTTGATTGCATGATCGCGCTATATATAAACTTAACAATGGTATCAGTGCCTAACTTTGTGCTGATTATCAATTTTATGATTCCAAGTATGAATTGATATGCGATTGGATCGAATTTTAAGGAAAAATTTAAATAACTTTATAGTTCTGCTATGCGGTGCGTACCACGCCTCTAACCCGTAAATCGTTTTAGGTTTGGCATACGGTGCGCGCTTAACTCAGAGAAACAAATTTTTTTTTTGTTTTCTTCAATTAAAGTAAATGGTTTATTTAGCTGATAAAAGTTTAAAATAAAGAAGTTTATTTTATCTAGAATATGATTTCAGATTGCTAAAATTAAAGGAGTTTAATTTGGATTTGGTTTTGGATTAAAATAAAAGAGTTTATTTTGTTTCAAAACTAAATATTAGCACACTTTTGCCCAATAAATTGATATTGATGCATATGTGGAATGGATTTAGTATCCATGAGATGAATGTTATTTATTGATGAATATGGTGATATGTATGATAATAAATCGGATTGGTTATGGACAATAGACCAATGTGATTAGATTTTATTTTAGTTCAATGCATGAATGATTGGGTTTTATTAAATGAGGTATGTGTACTGATAAGTGATATTTTTACTCATTTATTGTATATTAATCCATGCGAATTGTGCCCACCTCGAGTACATTTCATTTTGTTTTAGTTGTATTACACATTATTTTGCATTGCATATACTTAAAACTTCTTTTGGTGAATAAGTGCAGGAATCAGCTTCATTTTGGTGGAATTCGAGGTATCGGTGAGTGGATGCGTGAAGGCTAGTTGAAAGGCGAGGATGTGCATGACATGGGGGTACAATGAGGCATGGAAATCAAGCAAGCATGAGGATTAAAGCAAATAGCAGCAGCAGCAAGCAGGAAACCAGACTCAGGAATTGCAGGGGACTGCATGCAGGCGTGCAAAGATAAAGAGACTTCGCATACCGCCGCTGAAAGTACTGAGAGCTTTACATGGGAACCTTCTGCAAGTCACGCGCCCACGAGGCAAGGTACGCGCGACCGTGAGAGACTCATTTCGCTACCATGGATGGTATGTATGACCGCCGCAATGAAGACGTCTGGTTTGGTGCGAACCTCTTGCGTGTCTCATGACCATGAGCCGAAATATTAGGGACGCACAAGCAATTGCTGGCTGCGATCTTGATGTTGTAATTTGTTTTATTTTTATTTCTCAACTTAATGATGTGTAATGTGGTATAAAACGATTCTGACGTGTGTCAGAGAAGGGGACTTGACTTTTATTACGTAACTTTCATAGTAGCAATTAGGGTTTACACCTGGGGAGAGAGTCCAACGGAGAACGAAGCCACAACGTCTTATTTTCTTCTTCTTGGAGTTCTTCACCATTGTGGATTTTGATTATTGTTAATGGAATTCTTTGGGGTTTTCATAGTTAATCATTGATTACTATTCAGCATTTGGGTTTGATTGTTCTTTCTCTCTTAATCTCATTTGCTTGATTATTGAACATGTTTAGTCTTGATCCCATAATGGTTTTTGGTTCCGCCATGAACTAAACTCCATTATGGGATCCTAACGGATTTTAATATGTCGTTTGGTTGCACATCTAAATGTTAGATTTGTTTTGCATATCATATGGATTATCTATCATGGTTGGTTTGCATGTATGAATGACTGATAATCTTCATGTTAGTATTTGTATGGAATTGGAAATGAACATATGAATATGGATGAAATCATGATAGCATGCGAATATGGGGATTGCATATTTTGTGAAACAGATAGGAATATACTATTTTGTCGTATGAGCTAGAATAAGGGTTGTGTTTAAAGTCAATAGGATTGCAATTACGCATAGGAATATGGAAATTGTGATGGTATTGGTGATCACATAGATTCTAACATCTGTAGATGATATATGAGTTGGTTATAGTGCATTGGAAAATGGTTATAACTCGCTTTTATGCCCTTGGCTATTATCCTGTGATACGTGAACACTTCTTGCATGACATATGGCGATTGAATGAAATATTGAATGAAGTTAGGATCCCATTGTTTCCACATTATATTTAGTCCATTTATACTCTTATTTTTAGTTGGTAATCATAATTAGTTTAAATCAACAATTAAGTCCATAGTCTTAGCATATAAATATAGTGAGTTAATTAAGGCATATAGTAGTCTAAAGTTAACACTTTCTCTGTGGAATCGATACTTTACTTACTCTGTATTACTTGTTGACCCGTGTATACTTGCATGAGTTAGAGCTCTTTTATAAGAACTATAAAAGAGGCAACACGTACCTCGTCTTCTCTAGTTTTTCTTGATGTAATTTCTAACTCCCTCATATGTACTACCCCTTGATTGTTGATCAAGATTTCTATTTAATGTAAATAGTTTATGTAATATGATTAGTTAGAATTACATAAAGAACTGGAGGCAAATGAACAAGGAGTGCTTAAAGACCCATTTGTAATGGAACCCGAGTTTAAATGTAATAGGTATATTTAAATTCAGTTCTTGCTCCCTAGGTTTGACTTCATGGTTCACATGGTGGCTTTTGTGAACCAAACTAGAATAAAGTCCTTAATCAATTCATGTAGAATATAGTATTCTATATGTGCATCCTTATATTATATATATTATATATTATGCAACATGATTCGCATGTCAATTAATATGACGCGTATTTTATATGTCCGCTCCAGACATTCTTTTAAAGATCCATTTGCACCCAATAGGCTTAATGCCCTTAGGTGATGAAACCAAAGTCTATAATTGGTTCTCATACATGGAGTCCATATCAGATTTCATGGCTTCTAGCCATTTCTCTTAGTCTTTACTACTCATAGTATGTTCATAATTTAATGGATTATCATCATTCATGATGTGTACCTCATCGTCATCCTCTATGACGAATCCATACCTCTCAAGTATCTTCGGTACTCTTCCAGATTTACGAATAGGGTGTTATATAGAAGATGTCTCTACTTGGATAGGTTCATCCAATTGACCTATAGTGGTTTGTGGTTCTTGAATTTCTTCAAGTTCTATTTTCCTCCCACAGACCCCTTCAAGGATAAACTCCTTTTCCAAGAAGGCATCGTGTTTGCCAACAAACATATTTTGCACAGTAGGATTGTAGAAATAGTATCCTAAACTTTCTTTAGGACATCCCACAAATGTACACTTATCAGATCTTGTCCCAAGCTTATTATTTTGAAACTTTTTCACACAAGTAGGACATCCCCAAATCTTAACATGCTTAAGACTAGGCTTCCTCCCTGTCCACATCTCATATGGAGTCTTAGGGATGGATTTCGAGGGGACCTTATTTAGTAGATATGTAGCCGCTTCTAGGGCATATCCCCAGAATGACATCGGAAGATCGGTCAAACTCATCATAGAACCCATGTCCAACAGTGTTCGATTTCTCCTTTAAGATACACCATTCAACTATGGTGTTCCTGGTGGAGTCCATTGTGTGATTATACCAATTTATTTGAGACAATTGAGAAACTCACTGGTTAAGTATTCACCTCCTCTATTTGATCGAAGAATCTTAATACTCTTGCCAGTTTGCTTCTCTACTTCACTTCTGAACTCTTTGAACTTTTTAAATGATTCAGATTTGTATTTCATTAAATACACATATCCAAATCATGAGTGATCATCAGTGAAAGTAATAAAATAAGAATACCCTCCTCTTGTATTCGTTGTCATAGGTTCAAATACATCTGTGAAAACCAACACTAACAATTCTGTAACTCTTTCTCCTTTTCCACTAAAAGGAGATTTAGTTATCTTACCCATTAGACAAGATTCACAAGTTGGATATGATTCATAAACCAATAGCTCTAAGAGCCCATCTTTATGCAACTTGGATAATCTTATTTCATTGATATGACCGAGTCTATATTGCCACATAAAGGTATAATTAACATCATCTTTTCTCCTTTTATTAGTTTGTTTAATTTGAAGTATATTTTCATGCAAGTCAAGTATGTAAAGTCCATTTCGCAAATTACCAACACCATATAAAATATTATTATTATAAATAGAACAACTGATGTTCTTTATTACAATATCAAAACCATCTATATCCAATACAGAATTTTGAAATAATGTTTCTAATAAGTGATGGAACAAAATAACAATTATTTGAGCTAATGGACTTGCCCGTAGGTAGTGTTAAACAATAAGTCCATACAGCTAATGTAGCTACCTTTACTCCATTTTCCACTCGTAGGACGACATCATCTTTGTTTAGCTTTCTACTTCTGACCAGTCCCTACATATTATTACATATGTGAGAACCACAGCCAGTATCCAATACCCTAGTAGAAGATTAACTTTCATAAAATTTAATTTCAATCATAAAAAAACCTTGATTAGGAGTCAAAGATTCTCCAAGCTTCTTCTGCTCTTTTTCTGCAAGGAACTCCTTGCAGTTCCTCTTCCAATGACCCGACTTATTGCAATGGAAGCAGATTTCTTTGCTATCTGGACCAGGTTTCTTATTATCCTTTCCTTTCGCCTTTCTCTTAGCTTTGAATTTCTCCTTTTCAAAAGATACCTTGGGCATCTTCCTTTTCTTGGAAGAATCATCCACTAGTAAGACTTGGTTCTTCTTGGATGGGAAGTGACCTTCAGCAGTTTTCAACGTGTTAAGTAACTCAAGCAAGCCGACGTCCAACTTATTCATGTGGAAATTCACAACAAATTATGAGAAAATGTTAGGGAGTGACTGCAAGACTAAATCTTGATCACTCAACTTCCCATCTATGACGAACCCAAGCTATCCAAGACGTTTAATCAGATTGATCATCTTTTGGACATGAGTCTCAACAGCAGTGCCCTCGGTCATTCGAGATCGGAAGAGCTCTTTAAATATCTCATATCTAGCAATCCTACTTTGTTCACCATACAACTCTTGGAGGTGCAGCAATATAGCAAGAACATTCATAGTTTCATGTTGACGCTGAAGCTCATTACTCATGGATGCGAGCATGATGCATTGAGCCATAGATGTATCATCTTGCCACTTCTTAAAAGTAGCAATCTCTTCCTTAAAGGCTGTTTCAGCAAGTTTTTTAGGGACAGGCGAATTTAGGACATAAGAAATCATTTCAGCGGTGAGAACAATTCTCGGATTCCTTAAACAATCCGTTAAATTTGGTTCGGTCAGTTTTTTAGCATCCAATATGCTACGCAATGATATTAATGAATGCGACATTTTCAAAATTTTGCATGTGAAAAAGATAATATTTTAGCAAACATTCATTTAATTAATTACCAAAATAAATTAGGTCTTATTTTAAATCGGTATCTCCCATTATTTTCATCAAACTACATTACCCTCATTATATAGTTCGACAATATCTAATAAAAGATATGCTAGTGAGAATAAGGATCCTATTTCAATTATATATAGCCTTGTGTGTGCACAACAAAATATATTAAATAAATTGGTAGACAACTCTTGTCAATTACATTCATCATGTAACTCCTTGTATTTTGCCTTAAATCATAATGTTCAAGTGTGTACACATCCGAACTAAAATGATTTAAGTTAAGTCAGACCCATCATTTCCATATAAGTGAAGAGCAAACTACACCCCTTGTCTGTGCACAACAAAGCGGTAATGTTCAATTCCTTATAAACATCATATGTAATAAAAACAACGTCTCAAATATTTATTACTTGCCTTATGTGTGCACAACAAACTCATATTAAATATTCAATACTCTATTGTTCCTATCATGCTAGAAGGCGACGTTCGAGATTTCAAATATCTTTGAATGTTACAACTTAATATAATTTCTTTGAGGGGTTTGTTATTATTTGTCTCATCTTGTTTAGCGCTCATGCACATGTATATATAAAATACGCGTCACATTATTTTACATACGAAGCATGTATATATATATATATATATATATATATATATATATATATATATACATACAATAAGGATCTTAGGCTCACCCCCAAAAGGCTCACCCAAGCTCACCTATAAAAAGTCTATTTTTTTTTCTTCTCTCTCCTCACACCCTTCAGACGCGAATAACAGACTTCGGCTCTCCTCTCTCGCTCTTCTCTGTCGCTCTCCTCTCAAGCTCTCCCGATCTCTCCTTCCCTCACTTCTCACGATCCGCGACTCTCAAATTATCTCGCTTCTCAACCCAAGCTCGTGTTTTCGCCCCAAATCCCAAACGAGGGTTAGCCCTAATTTTTTCCCCAAATCCCAAAACAACCCTTCGCCCTAATTTTGTTGGGAGATTTACTCTTTGATCAACACAGAATCTGCTCGCAACGGCTTACCCTGATTTTTTCCTCCCAAAAACATCATACGCAAGTACGACTATCTCTCTTTCAATTATCGACAAAAATGGTAAAGTGTTTTTTGAAAATCTCTCTTTCAATTATTGATTTGATTATAGACATCAAAGAGAAAAGCTTTGGCAGGACGTTGGTTAATGTAAGCTTGAGCCTGTGACATTAGATATATTTATTTATTGGTATTTGCTTCAAATCTGATGTGTTTCAACTATATTTTTTGGTGCACAAAATTGTGAGAGTATCTACAAATTAGTATCATTACTGTCACAGTGATCGTAATGTTAGTTCTACCTTTTTTGGTGTTGTTTCTCATTGTAGTTATAAAAAAGATCAGTTAGGCCAAACAATTGTGCTGTTTTCTCTGGTATAGGTCAAATCTCCAGACTAAATGGAGAAACAAAGTTTTAATCCTTTTCACTCGCTAGTCTTATGAAGTATTGAAAACCTTCAGATATATCTCCACAACAATAATGGCCTATTGCTGACACTATCATTTTGTGGAAAAATTTCAAGCAGAGGAAACAACATCCAAAAGTGAGATGTATAATTATGTCCCAACTATCCTCTTAATTTATATATTTCCAAATAACTTACTGCGAGTTTAATATATATTTAAATTTTTTCCATCTCTTTCTATTGAAGACAAATTCATATTGAATGCATCATGCCAATGAAACTTGCAAAAGAGGAAGTAGCATTCCTTCCATAAGAGTTTCTGTTAACATGTCTCATTTTTATTGTGTTTTTCTATTTTGTATTTGCAGCCATGAACACAGTATGTGATTGTGAAAGGCTAGCTCAACTTAAAACGTCTTGGACCGATTCAAACCCAGGAAGAAGGTTTTTCTCATGTCCGAATTATGGAAAAGTAAGTGTGTTAGGGTTCAAATTTGCTTATATATATAACATTCTATTTACTTGCACATATCTCTGATGTTCCATTTGTTTACAGAGGAATGCTTGTTAGTTTTTTGCTTGGTATGATCCTCCAATGTGTGATATATCAAGACAACTAATCCCTGGATTACATCGAAAGATTAACGGAATAGAGCAAGAGATGGAAAAAATTTATTATTGCACTTGTTTGTTCTTGGTTATTGATTTTATTCATGTTATTGTAGATCGAGTAAATATCCAAGAATTTGTTGTAACCTTATCCAAGAATTTGTTATTTCTGATTCAATAATTTGTTATTTTACTTGTATTAGGGATATGTATGTCATGGCTCATGTAAAATTCATGTGAGGATTGTTATTATTTAGATGATCTTGTTGAAGAAAAAATTCTTTTGTGTGGTTTATGAAACTTGAGTAATGGTGGGGAATTTTTGCCTTTCCTTGAGAAGCATCTTGGCAACATCAAGAGCCAACCGTTCACAATCTGCTCGTTTGCCAGCATCTTTGATCGACTCAAAATCCTCAACATGAGATACCCCAATAATTCTCCTGTGATTACAAGATAATATCACATTGTAACAGCTATCAGGATTAATAGATCAAGAAGAGTAAAACTAGTTAATGTAATTATCTCAAGAAAAACAAAAAATGACTTTTCCAACATAAATTATGTTACAAAATAGTCTTATAGTTCAACTTCCCACCCCCCAAACCCCCCGTGGGCCGCCACGGGGATAAATGTGCAAAAGCAAAGGCAAAAAGAAGCCAAAATCAGAACACTTCTCGCACAAGAATAAATTCTACATTAATCCTTAAATCTGTGGTGACTACTGCTTTTGGACCATCAACAAGTGCAATAAAATAGAGTACAGTTAAATTCTACATTAATACATATATCGGTTCCTTTAGCCTAACTAACAGTAGCACCCAACCATCCCAACAACGACAACAAGTGCAAAAAAATAGTGCGTATAAAATAACGAGCTTGAGGCAAAGATGCACCCAACCATCCCAACAGCAGCAGTAAATGTTCCACTTTCTTTCATACTCCATCTCTCTGTAATCTTTTAAGCTACCTGTACAGCTGCAATGCAAACAAAGATATTGCAGTGTTTTTACATAAAAAATTTGTTCCATTAAGGAATGCCAAAAATAGAGTACAGTAAAAAATAACAATGCAGAATTCCAAATGCATTATACAATAGCTAAGTGAAATAAAATAGAGTACAGTTAAAGCAGATAAGTTTTTACTATTTTATACAAGTTTAGCATAAAAAGAAGGTAATATTATGTCTATACATCACAGAGGGAAGTAGAGAAAGAGCGCAAACTGACTTAATTGTTTGACCATGGTTATCCTAATAAGTGGATACAAAATAAAGGTGCTAAGTCATACTCTGCTTGAACACAAACTATGCCACTCTCAGAAACTTAAAGAATATAAATAAATATGCTCACAAATGAGTATTGCACTTGGGTTTGAATCACTATCATCATTATCTACTCAAAAAATTAAATAGAATGATTTTTGAACTTAACTTTCAGACATTCTTATAAATATATCTATCACCAAGATATTGAAAAAGAAGAACATAGAAGTTCTTCTTTAGGCTGGCAGTGATGGTAAAAGGAACGTATTGAAAAAAAAATGTTAAAACAAGATATTGCTACAACAATGAAATAGATGGTAAAATTAAGAGGAGACTCATTTTACAACTGCTAAACAAATGGAGATGAAAAAGCTCTGTTAAAGATAAACGAGACTGGACATTTGTTCCCACGTTTTTAAGGTGATTATGCAACCATTTGATAAATATATGCCCTATTGGAAAAACTACTATCATGACACTAAAAGAGTGCAAAGTCGGCCTTCAACTAGCATTTTTATTGATTATGCAACCATTTATTAACATGAATGATAGCTAATTGATACATTTTGAAATAACAATACACAAAATTTCTATCGATAATTGAAAGAGAGATAGAATACGAATAATTAAAAGAGAGATAAATGTCGTTGCAAGAATCTCCCAACAATATTCAAAGAGTGAATCTTCAAACAAGATTAGGGCGAACCATATTTTTTGGATTTGGGGCAAAAAATTAGGGCTAACCTCGTTCAGGGATTTGGGGCAAAAAATTAGGGCTAACCTCGTTCAGGAATCTGACCCAGTCTGAAGTTCGTGAGAAGTGAAGTGCAGAGAGATCAGGAGAGCTTGAGAGTAGAGCTTGAGAGGGGAGTGAGAGATGAGAGGTCTGAAGTCGTTCGAGTCTGAAGGGTGAGGAGAGAAAAGAAACAAAATAGACTTTTTATAGGTGAGCTTGGGTGAGTCTTTTGAGGGTGAGCCTAAGATCCTTATTATATATATATATATATATATATATATACAAAAAGGATCAAGTCCGGACGTCCGTATCTGTACATACATGTTTTGTTATATGTATCCAAATCACACCCAAAACACTGTATTATTTAAAATTCCAGTTCCATAAAATAATAACCTTTTTTTTAGTTGTTTTAAAAAAAAGTCCAAAATTTAAACCTGTCCGGGCTCTCTCTCTCTCTCTCTCTCTATATATATATATATATATGTGTGTGTGTGTGTGTGTGTGCATATAGAATACGATATTCTACCCGGATTGATTATGAACTTTATTCTAGTTTGGTTCACTCGAGCCACCAAGTGAATCAAAAGGTCTAACCCTAGGGTGCAAGAATTAAATTTAAACGTAACTATTACGTTTAAACTCAGGCTCCATTACAAACAGGTCTTCCAGCTCTCCATGCTCCTTGGTCTCCAATTCTTCAAAATTTTAATTCTAACTATTCCTATTACAGAACTATTTATAAAAATAGAAACCTTGATCAACAGTCAAGGGGAAGTACATAGGAGGGAGATAGAATTTACATTGAGAAAAACTAGAGAAAATGAGGTACGCAGACCCCATTTAATAAAACTCATACATTCATGTATCCAACTAAAATAAAATTCAGTCACATTGGTTTATAGTTCATAATCAATCCCATTTATTATCATACCTAACAACATATGCATCAATAAATAATATTCATCTCATGAATAATAAATCCATTCCATATATGCATCCGTATCAAATAATGGACAAAAGTATGCTAAATTTGAGTTTTGAAACAAAATAAACTCTTTTATTTAAATCCAAAGCCAAATCTAAATTAAACTCTTTAATTTTAACAATTTGAAATCATATTCCAGATAAAATAAACTCTTTTATTTTTACATTTTATTAATTAAATAAACATTCATTATAATTAAAAAAAAAAAAGTTTTTGGATTAACCAAGGCGCAATTGCGCTTGCAGAATGAATTGGGTCATGATTCAAAGGCGTAAACCGATATTCGTGTAACAATGGTTGCGTCCCAAAATGAACTCAGGTTGCTGTAGTTCATGAATTCATCCAAGAAACTGGATCTAGGTAATGACGCAACTGCACTCTAGAATGAACTGGAGGTGGCACAGCTACGCCCGATCGCAGAAATAGAAAACTTTTCATGTTGCCCAAGAATCTGATCCAATCGCATACTGTACATACATGGAATTACAAAAATTGATACTTAGCACAAGATTGGCTCTGATACCACTGTTAGGTTCACTAGAAACATGAATGTAGACACTCGAAATTTTCTACACACCTGTCACTGACATTGCAGGAGGGCAGATTCATCTTTCTGAGATAAACCTGGAAGATAGCTCACATCCAATCCAGATACTACAAAATGTTTAGCCTCAACCCCGGAACATGCACTAGGAGCATTAGTTCCAACCTCGCAGATAACCCTGAGGCAAGCAATTCCAATAGCAGAAATTCCACCGGAGAAGACCGATTCCTCTCGGAGATAACCCCAGGATATTCAGTCTCAGTCCCAACACTGGGAGTAGCAGTTACCAACCTTGGAGATAACCCCAAGGAATGCAGTTCCGGATATAACCCCAGAAATGCTTGTTTTAAATGCATTCAATCAGCTTTAACCTTGGCACTCACACCGAAGCACTCAATACAAGACCCAGAGATAACACCAGAATGACAGGCACACCTCATAGATGACACTGAGGAACTTCAACACTTGCAGCAGTCCAATCTCAGATATAACAACGAGCAACGCTCTTTTTCAAATTCAAACCCATGATAACCCGGTGAGGGGCAAATTTGTAATCTTGCCACCTTGACGCCACATCGCGCCGTCTCAACATTTCATACATACATTTCTTCACAACAATGTCCCACAAGAACCAAGGAGGTCCAATTCTGAGTGACTATTACGCAAGATAACGAATAGAATTTGAAGCTTGAAGACCGGAGGGCATGGTCCCATCTTCTTGACTTCATACAACCTCTAATCCCATGTTATTGTGTAACTCTTAACAATGGCGGTCCAAAATAGGTCTTACATACCTCAGTCGGATGCCCGGATTGTAATTCTGAAAGTTCGAAAGCGAGACATTACGATGCGTGCGTGCTGCGTATTTTGAGACAACAGTGACCAAGCTTGGGCAACCCACCAACCGCAGTACATAACGGCCTAGCCAGTAGTACTACACGGCTCCCCCTCTATGAATAGAGGGCTTGAGGTTGCCATTTTGAAAGAGAAAAAGGCAAGGAAGCCCTTTCCAATTTGCTATGTACTCACCCTATAGTGAGTGCTTTCTCATTTTAAACACTTGTGAGCTCACATATAGATACTTTTTGTACCGACAGGAACCGAGTGTTCATCCCTTTAAAGATATAGAAGTCTTCTTTGGCAACCCATTGTAAGCCTTCTCACACACTTTAAAGCCTTTCTCTTCATCTTTACACACACCAATCTTCACGTTGAGAGTCGTGTTGCGTGTGTATGCCCGGACTTCAGTCCGTGGTTTCATTTTAGTTTGTACATATATATATATATATATATATATATATATATATATATATATATATATATATATATATATGGACTAACATTATCGAGTTATGCCTCGATTGAGCTGAACTTTCGGCCCCGAGCGTTTATTTGCTTTTCATATATATATATATATATATATATATATATATATATATATACTTTTATATATATGAACTGTGTGTCGAACTTTGTTCGATGAGCTCGGATTTTACATCGAGCATTTATCGCTTTAATATATATATATATATATATATATATATATATATATATCAACTGTTGTCGGACTTTGTTCGATGAGTCTGGATTTTACATTCGGGCTTTTATCGCTTATATATATATATATATATATATATATATATATATATGCATATATGTTTAGTCCATCTTGGAGTTTACTTCGTGGCGGTTGATCGTCTTTACAGCTTTATTTATATTTCTGATCCCCCATGGAGGTGTTTCGTGGTGGTTGATCATGTATGTATATATATATTTATAGCTTTTATATATATACCTGCTTACTGCTTTATTATCAATTGCGGCATCATGTGAGCCTAGGAATCATATGATCACAGATTCAGTTTACTGGATTTAGATTCGGTTCACGTGATGGACATTTCCAGCTGTAAGTAGCTTATAAATTTATTAATGGTATTTGGATTTCCTCAGATGGTTTTCATACCCACGAGGAGTTCGGAAATATTTTGTACATTATTTTATCGACGATGCCTCGCATCTCAAAAATTAAAAACAATCAAGCCGAAAACTTAATAAAAAATGGGAGTGTAAAAGGACTCAATTACTATTGAGCACAAGGGTTTGAAAAATCTCTTTTATAAAACATCACTGACATATCTTGTTTAAAACTGATTTTTTACACAAATTCAAACCATGTGTATATAGGTGTGAACGAGGCCTCGTACTACTTCCAAATAACAAAGACATCGATTGACCCCCCACTAGCACACACATTCATATAACAGTTTCTTAAAAAGTGGCGGTCACCATGGTAACACGGATGTCAGGGGGTGCCTAACACCTTCCCTCCGCATAATCAAGTCCTCGGACCCTAATGAATCTCGGTTTCACTGACCCGTTTAGCAATGTCACATCACTAGGTCAATGTGCAACCCTTTTCTCGATTGTGTTGGTACAACCATATAAAAAACCAACTGGCAACTCTTAACAGTCCATCATCCACATGATACATGTCAAACCTTTTTCACTTGTTTTTTCAAACAAATCTCACCTAACATGAGAACACCAAAGAACAAGTAACGAAAATAGACAAATAAAAATCCCGACGTCGACAATGAATATGTAATCAAATCACATAAACGAAGCGGAAGCATAATAAAATTGGATTTTAAAACTTTTTTTAAAAACCATAAACCATTATCATTCTTATGCTTGATTATCAATCTATAAAAGAGTAGGAGATTCAGAATCATACCCTTGAAGATTCGAGCTTCCTCAAGTATAAGTTCAACTCCTAGTCCTTCGTGCTCTCCTTGAATACGCGGGATTGATTCCTTCCTTTGATCAACGTTAGTCACCCAAGCGTTTTGCCTCTAAAGGTGATCAACCAAGGAAGAATAAAAACTCAAAAAGAAGGAAGTTTTGGCCAAACCCTTGTTTTTCTTATCTCTGTAGAAAAGGGAGTACTCTCCAAAAATTGGAATTACGTCTACTGATATCTGGCATAAGACTCATCTTATATAGATATTAGTCAACCCTTCTAATCTAATTAGAAATAGGGTTATATTTAATTAATTAAAATCTTTGGATTAATTAAGCTCCCTAATCTTATTAGGGATAATTAATTAAACTTTTTTAATTAATTTGCCTCCTAATCATATTAGGAATAAATGAGAGTACTTATATTAAATTTATTCCCAAACTCCTTTAGAAATTAAAATAATAGTAATTGTAATAATGTTAATAAGACTCCTCTTATTAATTTATATTTAATATTTCCAAAATATTAAATAATAAATATTAAGCTATTTAATTTATTCTATCAACATAGATTAAATTAAATACACTTAATATATTATTACGATTATGCAATTAACTTCTTGAATAATTTTTTCTTCCTTTTATGGTGTGACCCTTTAGGTTCTCCATATTAAACTGGTTGTGAATAAATCAATTAAAATAATTTTAATCTTATTTAAATAAATAAATTAAACTAATAATCTATTTAAATAAATAATATTTATTCTACAATAAGGATAAGTCTCCTTAGCGATCAACGACTTTCTAGATATTATAGATTTCAATATTAATCATGAAAGAACCTTTGAGTAAATAGTGTTTGTACAATTCAATCCTTCTACCATACAATGTCCCAATTAAATATAAGACATGGAATTAGTTTCAAGTCTTATTTTATTAAATTATATGTATTTCGATTTCTAAATGCACAACTCCGAATAAATGCAAATTAGAAACTCATTTCAAATTTCATTCCACCTTAGTTAAGGATCATGGGTTGTCATTTATCGAATCACATAGGACATATCTCTTCTTTTACTAGAAGCAGTAGATTCTATATTGATCATTCATTATCTCTATATATAACTCATTACATTCAAGAATACCCTTTGATATACGCTACGGGTCTTAAAGAATAAGTCAAAATATAATTCATTATACACAAGATACTATGAGGATCTCAAGTCTAAGGATCACTTGTACTACTATCACTTCAGGAATTCCTATTGACAGACGAGTAAAACTCTATTAGGTATTCCTTAGCGAGTCACGTTCAGTGAACTTATTCTCCAATAAGCACCTACATACTTGTTTTAGTGTTTCCACACAAATGATCATGGGACAATCATCCTCATCCAATGAGCAAGCAAAGTATGTACCATTCTATCCGGATTCACTAATCCCTTTTTTCTAGTAATCCATTGATTGGGAACATTTTAGTTTTTAAGCTATCTAAGAATTTAGATCTCATTAGCATGATCCCATCATGATTTTAAAAGTATTGCTTAGAACTATGAGTTTATCACATATTGTTAATACAGCATCATGTAGATAATTAAATGCCTTTAATAAATAATTATTTTATTAATAAATGAATAAGATTGTTTACAAAGTATATGCTTTATCATCATACATGATTGGCTTGTATGCATACTACTTTCAAATGGGATCCTTATTCTCACTAACAAATTTTTAATTAGATTTTGTCGAACTATATAAGTGAGAGTAATATAGTTTGAAGAAAATACTAGAAGATACCAATTTAAAATAAAGGCCTAATTTATTTTGGTAATTAATTAAATAAATGTATGATAAAATGTTGCCTTTTTCACATGCAAAATTTGAAAATGTCAAACTCACTAATTTCACTGCGTAGCATACTTGATGCTAACAAACTGACCGAATCAAATTTTACGAATTGGTTAAGAGATCTGAGAATTATTCTGACAACGAAAAAGATTTCTTATGTCCTAAATTCACCCGTTCTTGCAAATGTTGCAGACACATCCTCTGAGGAAGAGATTGCTACATTTAGAAAATGGCAAGATGATGCATCATACTCACATCCGTGAGTAACTAGCTTCAGCATCAGCATGAAAATATGGTTGCTCCTACTATATTGTTGCACCTCAAAGAGTTGTATGGTGAGCAAAGTAGGATTGCTAGATATCAGATATCTAAGGAGCTCTTTTGATCTTGTATAACTGAGGACACTACAGTTGAGACTCATGTCCTGAAGATAATCAATTAGATTGAACAACTTGGACAGTTAGGGTTCATCATAGATGGGGAGTTAAGTCAAGATTTGATCTAGCAGTCACTCCCAGACATCTTCTCACAATTTATTGTGAATTTTCACATGAATAAGTTGGATGTCAACTTGTCTGAATTACTTAACATGTTGAAAAGTGTTGAAGGTCACTTCACATCCAAGAAGGACTAGGTCTTGTTGGTGGATGATTCTTCCAAGAAAAGGAAGAGGACCAATGTATCTTATGAAAAGAAGAAACACATAAAGGCTAAGGGCATGTTAAAGATAAGAATTACAAGAAACCTGATCCAGCTAGTAAAGGAATATGCTTCCATTGCAACAAGTCGGGTCACTGGAAGAGGAACTGTTAGGAGTTTCTTGCGGAACAAAAGTAGAAGAAGCTTGGAGAAGCTTCGAATTTTGATCAAGGTTTGTTCATGATTGAAATTAATTTTTCTGAAAGTCAAACTTCTACTTGGGTATTGGATACTAGCTATGGTTCTCATATATGTAATAATATGCAAGGTCTAAGTAGAAATAGAAAGATGAACAAGGATGAGGTCATCCTACGAGTGGAAATGGAGCAAAGGTTGTTGCATTAGCTGTAGGGACTTATTGATTAGCATTGCCTACGGGAAAGTCCATTAGTTTAAATAATTGTTATTTTGTTCCAACACTTATTAGAAACATTATTTAAATTTATGTATTTGATATGGATGGTTTTGATATTATAATAATGAACAATAGTTGTTCTATTTATAATAAAAATATTTTATATGGTGTTGGTAATCTGTGAAATGGACTTTACATATTTGACTTGCATGAAAATATATTTCAAATTGAATAAACTAAGAAAAGGAAAAGAGACGATGTTAATTATACCTTTATATGGCACTATAGATTCAGTCATATTAATGAAACAAGATTATCCAAGTTGCATAAAGATGAGCTCTTAAAGCTATCTGATTATGAATCATATCTAAATTATGAATCTTGTCTCATGGGTAAGATAACTTAATCTCCTTTTAGTGGAAAAGAAGAAAGAGTTACAGAGTTGTTAGTGTTGGTACACACAGACGTATGTGGACCTATGACAACGACTGCACGAGGAGGGTATTCTTATTTTATTACTTTCACTGATGATCACTCAAGATTCGGATATGTGTATTTAATGAAATACAAATCTGAATCGTTTGAAAAGTTCAAAGGATTCAGAAGTGAAGTAGAGAAGCAAACTAGAAAGAGTATTAAGATTATTTGATCGAATTGAGGTAGTGAATAATTAAGAAATGAGTTTCTCAATTTTCTCAAAGAAAATGGTATAATCACTATGGACTCCACCAGGAACACCATGTTAGGTTTGTATATAGCGTAATCATATAATCAAATCACATAAAAGAAGCGGAAGCAGGATATAATGAGTTTTTGAAATTATCATACAAACTCATCACCATGATCATACTTTGTGCTTAATTATCAATTATATAAGAAAAAGTTGGAGATCAGATTCACACCCTTGTTGTGACAACCCGAGAATTTGGATATTTATAAAATCTTAAAATATTGAATTAAGGTTAAATAATAAACCTAGACAGAAAATAAGTGAATGAATTTAAGATTTTCGAGAAGAAATTCTATGTATTTAAAAATCTTTTGGTGAATTATTCAGTATTAAGGGTATACGTGAATATGTTCTATGTATATGGTATTATATGTGTACAGTATGTGGTTAAGGGTCAAGCGTTGACCAGATAAGATATATAAGTGGCAAACCCTAATATTAAATTAAGAATGTCAACGTTCAGTTAGAAAATTCTTACGATTAACAAGAAACCCTAAAATCGGTTCTAGAAACCCTAATTTCTGTTCTGGAAATTCGAAACCCTAATTCGGAATATGAAACCCTAATTTGGGAATGCAAATGATAGTATAAGGTTTAAACGTTATAATAATAACCTAATTAGGGATAACCCTAATTGATTTAGAAAACCCTAATTTCTGGATTAGAAACCCTAATGTATAATTTTGACCCTCATTGCTAAATTAGCAATTTTAATTAGGAACTAATAATCCTAATTTGCAAGCTTGGATTATGATTAGGAAATTTTAAAATAATTAGAGAATTCTAATTATAATTTAGAAATATTAATTTTCTATTTTTGGAAACCTAACTTGGAAATCCTAGAATTTTATTTTTTAAAATCTAAAGGGTTAAACCCTAAACCCTAAGGGTTAGGACAAATGACAAGTAAGCCATTAAGTTAAAAATCAAAATGACTAAAATACCCTTAATGTATTATTGTGATATAACTTGTAAATCTAGCCAAGATGAGAGTTGGTGAACAACCCTAGCAACTATTTGACTTAAAAATCTCAGCTACATTAGCCATTTCATCAGCCATATAGTTTCATTTTATCCAAATAAATAGATTAAGAAAGAGAAAATGGTACTTTAATTTTTCATTTTCACCAAGACATTCTCTCTCATAAATTTCGGGACTTAGAGTGAGAAAGAGAGATAGTGAAAGCTAAGAACACTTCATAGCTTGCCAAGATCAGGAAGCAGAAGTCAGAATCCAAGATCAAAGCTCAAAGTGGTAAAAAACACTAAATCTTAAAATTTTATGATCTTATGTTTGATGTTGAAATTGGTGGGTTAAAGTTATGTATTAGGGTGTCTATGAGTGATCTGGGTTGATAGATCATGGATCTATAACATCTAGATACATGAAAATCAAAATTTTGAAATTGATATATAAGATCCTTTGTAAAAATATTTGAAAGAATTAAATAATGAATAAAATAATATTACTTGTTATTATATGTGTTGGTAAGATGTATGTCGTTCTATAACCTAGAAACTTTGGAAGATCGTAGTATTCGAACCACGTGAATGAATTAAAGTGTTTGAATTTCCAAGACGAAAATAAATATTTTCCGAGAAAGTTTACGAAAAACACTATTCACCGATTATCGCTCGGGAATTATTTTTGAACTTCCGAGAAATACGTAACGTTAGAATATCGAGACGAGATGGATTATGTAATAATAATCTAAGTATGGAAAACGCAATAATTCGCATGCGGACTTAATTTGGGAATATAAGTATTAAAACCTAATGAAATGAATTAAGGTAATTTTGTATGAATTATATAAGTCCAATAAGATTAAGGTGTAAACCTATGTGAGATTATTCTAAGCCCAAGTGATTAATAAGGTGAAGCCCAAACTATTATAATGCAAGCCCAAAATAAGTTAAGTTAACTACTAAGCCCAAAGGATGATCCAATGGGTAAAGCAAGATCCATGGGGCAACCCATGGGTGAAGTGGTAACCAAGCACTTGGAGTGATGAGCAAGAACTTTAAGTAATGACCAAGAAATGGATAAGAGTTGTGGCAACAACAAGTAATGAATAGTAAGGAGGTTAGTTTAAGGAGGTGGGATGACATAATGACCTAATTACCCTAAACTTTGAAAGCTCTATAAATAACAAGCCTTTTATTCATTTGAGGTTTGTTATTTCATCCAACTTCTCTCAAGATAAACAACTTATTTGTTAGAGCCCAAAAGCACTTTGAAGCTTAAACCTTCCATTGTTAGATTTTCAAAGAAGAAGTACTAGTTCATCAAAGGTAAATGATCTTGTCTTCTTCTTCATCTCTATCATATTAGGAGGATAAGAGAAGTGTAATCTAATGAACTTAGATGCTAAGAACATAAGAGAAGTTGATAAGCAATGGACTTAAGTCTAATAAGTTAAATAAGCAACTTGAACTTAAATAAGTTAAACCTTAACTTATGAAGAATTGCCTTTGTTATCATAAACATGAGAAATATAGTTAATAAATGAAATAAGTCATCGACTTATGAGAATAAGTTAAAAACCTACTTTGATAATAAGTTGGTGTAATAAGTAACTTGAAATGTCTATATGTTGATTAAAATCCATTTAGAATGATTAGTAATGAGGTTTCACGGAATTTACACGATCGATTTATAATCTTAATTCGTGAAATTTCTGAATGGAAGTCGATTTTGTGTTTGATATTGGAAACGTGGGTTTTCGATGGAGGCAAGTCATATTTGGCATTATAGAGTCATGGACTCAAAATGGCCGGATTTCGACTTAGAACGAAGAAACGAGCTTTGAACGCTCACTTAACGCTTATCGCTTTTCGCTAAAAATGGACTAATAGGTGAAATTTTAGCAAACAAAGTAAAATAGATAAAATTCTTGAATGAACGCATAGAATACGTGATTTGTGAACCGTAGCTCTTGAACGAACCAATTCGGACTTATAACGTAAGAAGTTACGAGTTCGGGAATCTCACAAAATAAAAAGTCTGTGTGAAAATTTTTTGGTGCAGACAGAAATGGCCATGCATGGCCAATTTCAAGGTTATTTATTTAGCATGCCAGAAGCAGCCGCTTGGCCGAGCAAAGCCATAACCTTCTAGAGAGTGGCGCCAAGACACAATTATTAACATCGAGACTGGCCGCAACGACGAGTCCGGTTCTAGGCAAGAATAGGTGACGCACAAATACAATAAGTAGTAAAAGTAATAGCCAAGCACAAATACCAAATTTCAAGACCAAGACAATAATGAATGTTTACATATAGAGCATGGTTAGTAATTGATAAACAATTAAATGAAGATCTTAATGAAACATTGTTAAGACATATTAACTTAAGTATGCACACTTAAGGTTAAGTTAAGTCAATTACTTATGAATGTAAGAATGACGTAATGGAAAGTTTTAACCTAATAATAACAAATCTAATATGTAATTAGATTGAGAAGTAGGGTAAGATTATTTAAGAACCATGTATGATCATTTATGACCTAATGTTCTATGTTATGCTATCATCTAATGTAGAGATCTTAAAGACGTAAAGTGCACGTGTTATAAACCATAGCAGACGCTAAAGGCAAGTACTCTAACCCTTGTTCCAGTTCGATCTGGGCAAGTCTTTGTGATTCATGTATTCTTCGCATGAGTTAGTATCTGAGAAATGTCAAAGCCAATCCTTTCTGCTAGACGTATGCTATGTTATTCTATCAAGTGTTGATAAGGATTTACCAAACTAATATTGTTGTGGTTTTCAAAAGTAGATTTAGTATGCTAAAATGTTTTATCGTCAAACGACAGGCACGTGAGGTTGCCACAACTTAAACGTATACACATTTTAATGAATGTAGTGTCGATCAACATAGAGTACTATAGTCGATCACCTAGACGTGCTCGTAAGCTATACCCGGACTTACTGGACTTTTAGTGCCGGATGTCCTTTTCAAAGTACTTATGAAATGCTTACGGTCTTGAACCGAATTGATGTTTTATCAATATTGTTGTTGTAAAACGTTTTGAATGAAAAGAAGTGTTATTTGAATTATCAATAGTACTTCGTAACTATTGTTCGCTTATCAAAGATATATGATTCCTATGTTTCAAGCATGCTATTTTCCTAGAATTGTTGTACTTGTCGAGCTAGTTAGTTAGCTCATTCTTGCTTGAACCATATGAATGCAATTTAAGATGTAATCTAACGATGGATCCCGCAAGGATAAAGGGAAGGCAAAAGGCTAACCCGTAGAGATTGCTATATGTAATAGTATAGATTTTGTAAGGAATAATATTGATATTATGACAAAGACAATGTATTGGTTGTAAAGAACCCGGGAAATGTATATATTCTTTTGATATATATATAAGACATATCCGTTTTTCGAGGCATTTCAATTGAATGTTTATGTGAATCAGAAGACCGCAGTAAAGCACCATCCGTCGAGTTGGAAGATACCCCTGATTGGGGGGGGCGCACAAAGTTGGTATCAAAGCATTAGGTTATAAAACTTAAGGGGGAAATAAAACCTTAAGTCATAACCTTAAGAAAAGTCAAAGAATAAAAGATGGAAGTTAACCTTATAAAAATGCATCATATATGTTATGTGTTTTATTATATCGACGCTTACTAATCAACTTTTTGTGTTGTTATAGATGTCGTGAAAATAGAGATGTACAGTAGTCAAGTCAAGGGCTCAGAAACCAGATAGAAATCATACCGAACCCCATATAGCAAAGCAGATCCCCGAGATAGTTGTGGTGGAGTCCGAGACCCAAAGCTTAGACCTCATGCTCAGATTTGACGACATGTTAGAAGAAGAAGTGGAGGTAGTATCCTTCAATCCAAAAAGGCTAGCAAAGCAGAGATAACTCCTGGGGAGTCGATGATGTCACCTGTTCATGTCATGATAGATAGGAACGCACATCACCGCTGTCAGAGGTCAAGGAGTCAAGGCGAGCTCCAAGCTGTTATAGAGGACAAGACGGACGTGGAGTCCATGTGGGAACAGAACATGACGAGAGAGTTTTGGCAAGGACAAGGTCCATGAGCTAAAACAAGAGGTCTTTGAGCTTAGAGGAGCGAGCTAAAGACCAAGAAATGTAAGATAGGAGAATGTCCTATATTCATAGGAGTTCTCATGAGGATTTCCAGCCAGCAGTAGCTCGGGTATCCCAGAGAGACAGGCGACGCATACTATCACCGTGATATTATGCACGGCCTTGCCAAGGCAGATTTTGAGAATGCCTTAAGGCAAGATATGATCGAAGTAGTTGTTAGAGTAGTTAGGTATGTACATATTGTGTATATAGTAGTGACGAAAGCCCTCTTTTTGTATAATCAAGGGTAGTCTTTTGTAATTCCCAATTTTGGAAAGCAATAGCGGAAAGTAATGTATCCAATTTTAGGTCGTGTTATGTAACCGATGTAGTATTATACTACAATGAATTAATATAAGTTTTCATTTTCAAAAAATGTTGAGTAATGAATGTTTAAGTTATTGTTTAATATGGAATAATAACTAAATCGACAGTGAAATGCATAATAACGAAATATGTGTTTATTGTAACAAAGAAAATGCCGCCAAGAAGAGTACCACGCACTCCAAGGTGCGTAACACTAATCAACCGGAGGGAGGTCCCAAGTTAACCCCATGCAGAATTTTTGAACCTTTTAACCGCAATATTTAACCAAACTGGGCTAATATCCCCAGAATCTCGTGTAGTACGAAGCTACTACATTTAAGGACTTTAAGAGTGTGGGTCCGCCGGAGTTCAAAGGAACTACGGACCCTATCGAAGCTCAAACGTGGGTTAGGGAGATCGAGAAGGCATTTGTGATAAAAAATGTCGACGAGGCCCAAAAGGTTGCCTTTGCAACCCATACATGATGAAGGGAGAGGCCAACTTTTGGTGGGAGGCCAATCAAAGCAAGGGCCTAATAGATGTGATAACGTGGGTGAGGTTCAAGGAAATATTCTATGAGAACTACTTTCCCACGAAAGCATGCAGGAAGGATGGAGATGCGATTTTTAGATTTAAAACAAGGGGACATGACGGCTCCCTCAAAGATGCCGCCAAGTTTAATGAATCGGCAAGGTTCGCTTCCACATCAAGTGGATACCGAGGTGAGGAAAGCTCGACGGCTCGAAAGCAGGCTTGAAACCCCGGCTCTATAATCGATCTCGTGTTCCAAAGTACTTCCTTTGGAGTTGTTTTAGAGAAGGCAATAATTGTAGAAGGTGGTAGCGAGGCGCCGAGCCAATACCACAAGGACAAGAAAAGCAAGGGGAAGGTGGATGGAGGAGTGAAGGTCAAGGTGCCAATGGAGTGGCGAAGGGTATAAAAGGAAGGTAGTTAGCCTTGGGAATACCGGAGGAAACAAGGAGACCCTAAGAGGAGGATGGAGGCTCAGAAAACTCCGTGGGAAGACTCACCTAGAGTCTGTCTCAAAGGAAAGGGCCGTGTGTTATAATCATGATGAGAGGGGCATATTGCGCCAAACCTGTCCAAGCCAAGAAGAAGAATCATGGGTGCTTTCAGATGTGGGTCTACGGACCACATGGCAAAGAACCGCCCCAAAGAAGGGGATGACGGAATAAGGGGGCGCCAATAGTGGTAAGTTAACTATTGGGGTCCAAATAATGAATGGGTAGCCGATGGCCTGCACTTTTAATACGACCGCCCAAGACGCGATGGCCTCGGGGGGACGAGTCGCAGTATTATTATTCGATCAACAACTTAAATGCATACGTGTTGTTTGACTCGGTGCTACTTGTTCGCTTATCGCATGTGATTTTTTGCTAGACGACTCAGGATTACTTCCTAAAAAGTTGCTTATACCTTTGAACATTAAGGTAGCAAACGAAGAGATAATTTCTGTCAAAGATATTCATAGGAGTTGTTGCAGTAGACATTCGAGGTTGTAAATTATCTCAGAGATCCGACATCGATAAAGTTAGGAGAATTCGATGTAATTCTCGGAATGGATTGGTTGATAAATCATGGGGCAATTATAGATTGTCAAAAGAAATGCGTTAGTATTAAAACATTAAACCAATCTCATGTAATATTTTACGGGAATAAATCGCCGGGACGTTCGTGTTGTCTTACCATGACACAAACTAGGAAATTATTGAGGAAAGGGTGTGTAGGCTATTTGTGTCATGTGGTTGATACCCAGAGAGTGGGAGCGACCATGGAACAAATACCTATAGTGAGTGAGTTCGTGGATGTATTTCCAAGTGAGTTACTGGGTCTTCCGCCAGAAAAGGAGACCGAGTTTATAATAGATATTGTGCTAGGAGCGGCACCAGTTTCCAGGGCACCATATCGTATGGCGCCAGTGGAGATGAAGGAGTTGATTGTACAGCTGCAAGAATTGTTGGACAGGAAGTACATTCAACCGAGTGTTTCGCCGTGGGGAGCACCAGAGTTATTTGTCAAGAAGAAGGACGAATTATTTTGACTTTGTATCGACTACCGAGAGTTGAACAAGTTAACAATAAAGAATAAGTATCCATTGCCCAAGATCGATGATCTTTTTGATCAATCAAAGGGGAAAAATATTTTTCCAAAATAGATTTAAGGATCGGGTATCATCACCGAAGGTTTAGAATGAAGATGTGCCAAAGACATCATTCGTGACTCTTTATGGTCATTACGAAGTTTCTCGTGATGTCATTTGGGTCGACTAATGCACCTCACGATTTATGGACATGATGAACAGAGTGTTCAAACAATATTTGGACAAGTTCGTCAGTAGTGTTTATCGATGATATTCTAGTCTACTCTAAGACGCCGTAAGATCATGTCGAACACCTAAGAATAGTGTGGAGACATTAAGAAAGGAGAAGTTATATGCTAAGTTCACTAAGTGTGAATTTTGGTTAGAGAGGGTACAATTTTTAGGTCATGTTATTGACCATGAGGGGATTTCAGAGATCCAACAAAGGTGGAAGCCGTGATGAATTGGGAACAACAAAAAACACCGATCGAGGTACTGAGTTTTCTAGGTTAGGGTTACTATCGAAGGTTCATTCAGACTTTTCAAAGATAGCTACTCCACCGACTAACTTGACGAGGAAGACGGTGAAGTACGATGGACCGAGAAATGCGAAGATAGTTTTCAAGAATCAAGAAGAAGTTGAGTGAAGCGCCTGCTTTGTCATTACCCGATGACACAGAAATTTCAGTAGTTTATAGCGATGCTTCAGATAAAGGATCGGGTTGCGTGCTCACGCAAAGATGGCAAGGTCATCACAGATGATCTAGGCGCTTGAAGGATTATGAGAAAGTTTACCCTACTCATGATCTCGAACTCGGCCATGGTGGTGTTTGCCTTTTAAAGATATGGCGACATTATCTTTATGGGGGAAAAGTGTGAGATATACACGACCACAAGAGTCTAAAATATATCTTCACACAAAAGGAGTTGAATATGAGATGAAGAGGAGGTGGTGGAGTTGATAAAGGATTACGATCGTGAAACTCAGTATCACCCCGAAAAGCTAATGTAGTGGCCGACGCCTTGAGTAGAAAGGGAAGGGAGAAGTTGTCTTTGTTAATGTACTCAAACCGAAAGTTAATAATGTAGATGGCTAGGATGGAGTTGGAGGTGAAGTTGCCAAGTGAGGCGGAGCAGTAGACTTTTTTGCAATGAGATTCAATCTACCATCGTAGAGAGAGAGTCAAGGAGGTGCAAATTTCAAAACCGATGAGTGTGATCAGATGAAGGAGAGGTTAACCACGAAAAAGATATTAGTTTAGTCTTGATAATGAGGGATTATTAAGATTTGAGGGAAGAATTTGGGTTCCGAATGAGACGGAATTAAAGGAGAAAGTTTTACAAGAGGCTCATAGTTTGAGGTACTCGATTCATCTTGGTAGCACTAAGAGGTATCAAGACCTTCGACAAAGTTTTTGGTGGCCAAACATGAAAAGAGAAATAGCCGAGTATGTGAGTAAATGTTCGACTTGTCAAAGAGTTAAAGTTTAACATCAACGACCAAGTGGCTTGTTACGCCATTGGAGATTCCGAGTGGAAGTGGGAGCATATCACGATGGACTTTGTGGTGGGACTTTCGACGACTCGTAAGGGGTATGATGCGATTTGGGTAATAGTGGACCGATTGACGAGTAAGTCACCACTTTTTGCCAATTCAAATTAAGTATAACTTAGATCAGTTAGCTACACTCTATGTTAAGGAAATTATTTCCAGACATGGAGCACCTATTTCGATAGTGTCAGATCGTGATCCACGATTCACATCGAACTTTTGGAGAAGTCTTCAAGAACAGTTGGGGACGCAGTTGAAGTTGAGTATGGCATATCATCCACAAACCGATGGACAGAGCGAGAGGACAATTCAGACGTTAGAAGATATGTTGAGATCTTGCGTCATGGATTTCAAGGGTAGTTGGGATGATCATCTACCATTAGTAGAATTTTATGATAACAACAGCTTATCATGCAAGTATAGGTATGCCGCCGTATGAAGCTTTGTATGGAAGGAAATGCGTAACGCCGCCAGATTGGGATGAAGTGGGAGAACGCCAATGCTAGGACCGTAATTGGCAAGAAACAAAAAATAAGTGGTGAAGTTGATACGATGCATCTCGTCCGCAACTCAAGATGATGTAAGAAATATGGGACTTACATCGAGAGAATAGAGAGTTTGAGGTAGGCTCAGACGTATTTCTAAAGGTATCTCCTCGAAAGGAAAGATACATTTTGGAAAGAAGGGAAAACTAAGCCCAAGGTTTATAGGACCTTTTGAGGTATTAGAAACGGTAGGTGAGGTAGCTTATATAGGTAGCGTTACCTCCGCACTCCAGAGCGTAATACATAATGTATTTCACGTTTCAAAGTTGCTACGCCCTTACAAACCGGATTACAAGCACGTGATAGAATATGAGCCTATTCAAATTGAGAAGGATCTAACATATGAAGAGATGCCGATTCAAATTGTCGATAGAAAAGAGCAAGTTTTGGGAAACAAGGTAATACCGTCAGTAAAGGTGTTATGGAAGAATCACGATGTGGAGGAAACAACGTGGGAACTTGAAGAAAAGATGAGAAAGAATTATCCTCTTTTGTTTGAGTAAGATATAGGTAGATTCTCGGGGACATAATCTTTTATAGGGGGAAGAATGTAATAACCGAGAAATTTGGATCCTTTATAAAAATATTTGAAAGAATTAAATAATGAATAAAATAATATTATTTGTTATTATATGTGTTAATAAGATGTATGTCGTTTCTATAACCTAGAAACGTCGTAAGATCGTAGTATTCAAAAACCACGTGAATGAATTAAAGTGTTTGAATTTCCAAGACTAAAATAAATGTTTTCCGAGAAAGTTTATTAAAAAACACTATTCACCGATTATCGCCGGAATTATTTTTTGAACTTCCGAGAAATACGTAACGTTAGAATATCGAGACGAGATGGATTATGTAATAATAATCTAAGTATGGAAAATGCAATAATTCGCATGTGGACTTAATTTGGGAATATAGGTATTAAAACCTAATGAAATGAATTAATGTAATTTTGTATAAAATATAAGTCCATAAGCTTAAGGTGTAAACCTATGTGAGATTTATTCTAAGCCCAAGTGATTAATAAGGTGAAGCCCAAACTATTATAATGCAAGCCCAAAAATAAGTTAGTTAATTAACTACTAAGCCCAAAGGATGATCCAATGGGTAAAGCAAGATCCATGGGGCAACCCATGGGTGAAGTGGTAACCAAGAACTTGGAGTGATGAGCAAGAACTTTAAGTAATGACCAAGGAATGGATAAGAGCAAGATTACTTAGGTAATAAATAATGAATAGGAAGGAGGTTAAGTTTAAGGAGGTGGGATGACATAATGACCTAATTACCCTAACCTTGAAAGCTCTATAAATAGCAAGCCTTTTTATTCATTTGAGGTTTGTTATTTCATCCAACTTCTCTCAAGATAAACAACTTATTTGTTAGAGCCCAAAATCACTTTGAAGCTTAAACCTTCCATTATTAGTTTTCAAAGAAGAAGTACGAGTTCATCAAAGGTAAATGATCTTGTCTTCTTCATCTCTATCATATTAGGAGAATAAGAGAAGTGTAATCTAATGAACTTAGATTCTAAGAACATAAGAGAAGTAGATAAGCAATGGACTTAAGCCGAATAAGTTGAATAAGCAACTTGAACTTAAATAAGTTAATAAACTTATGAAGAATTGCCTTTGTTATCATAAACATGAGAATGGTAATTAATAAATGAAATAAGTCATTGGCTTATGAGAATAAGTCAAAACCTACTTTGATAATAAGTTGGTGTAATAAGTAACTTGAAATGTCTACATGTTGATAAAAATCCACTTAGATTGATTAGTATTGAGGTTTCACTTTTAATTCACACGATTCGACGATAATCGTCGAATTCGTGAAATTTCTGGAATGGAAGTCGATTTTGTGTTTGACATTGGAAACATGGGTTTTCGATGGAGGCAAGTCATATTTGGCATTATAGAGTTTGGACTCTAAAATGGCCGGATTCGACTTAGAACTAAGAAACGAAGCTTTGAACGCTCATTTAACGCTTATCGCTTTTCGTTAAAAATGAACTAATAGGTGAAATTTTAGCAAACGAAGTAAAATAGATAAAATTCTTGAATGAAACACATAGAGTACGTGATTTGTGAACCGTAGTAGGCTCTCGAACGAGCCAATTCGGACTTATAACGAAGAAGTTACGAGTCCGGAATCTCACAAAAATAAAAAGTCTGTGAAAATTTTTTGGTGCACAGAATGCGAAATACATGCTGCCACCCAAGGCCATTTAGCCCAAGCGTCGCAGCACCGACCGAAGCTCGAGGCCGAGCAAAGCCATAACCTTCGAGAGAGTGGCACCGCAACACTAATTTATTAACGATCGAGACTGGCCAGCAGTCGCCGAAGTCCGTTCTAGGCAAGAATAGGTGACGCCGCCAGTCACGACACATTAGCTGTAAAAAAAAGCCAGCCGCAAATACCAAATTTCAAGACCAAGACAATAATGAATGTTTACATATAGAGCATGGTTAGTAATTGATAAACAATTAAATGAAGATCTTAATGAAACATTGTTAAGACATATTAACTTAAGTATGCACACTTGAGGTTAAGACTAAGTCAATTACTTATGAATGTAAGAATGACGTAACAGAAAGTCGGAACCTATAATAACAAATCTAATATGTAATTGGATTGAGAAGTAGGGTAAGATTCTTTAGGAACCATGTATGATCATTTATGACCTAATGTTCTATGTTATGCTATCATCTAATGTAGAGACCTTAAAGACGAAAGTGCACGTGTTATAAACCGAAAGCAGACGCTAAAGGCAAGTACTCTAACCCTTGTTCCATTCGATCCGGGCAAGTCTTTGTGATTCGTGTATTCTTCGCATGAGTTAGTATTTGAGAAATGTCAAAGCCAATCCTTTCGGCTAGACATATGCTATGTTATTCTATCAAGTGTTGATAAGGATTTTACCAAACTAATATATATTTGGTTTTCAAAAGTAGATTTAGTATGCTAAAATGTTTTGTCGTCAAACGATGTGCACGTGAGGTTGCCACAACTTAAACGATACACGCTTAATGAATGTAGTGTCGATCAACATAGAGTACTATAGTCGATCACCTAGACGTGCTCGTAAGCTATACCGGACTTTACGACTTTCGTGTCGGATGTCCTTTTCAAAGTACTTATGAAATGCTTACTGGCCTTGAACCGGAATCGATGTTTTATCAATATTGTTGTTGTAAAACGCTTTGAATGAAAAGAAGTGTGCTATTTTGAATTATCAATAGTACTTGTGAACTATTGTTCAGCTTATCGAAGATATATGATTCCTATGTTTCAAGCATGCTATTTTCCTAGAATTGTTGTACTTGTCGAGCTAGTTAGCTCATTCTTGCTTGAACCATATGAATGCAAATTAAGACAGAATCTGAATCGATGGATCCCGCAAGGATAAAGGGAAGGCAAAAGCTAACCCGTAGATTGCATATGTAATAGTATAGATTTTGTAATAAATAATATTGATATTATGACAAAGACAATGTATGGTTGTAAAGAACCCGGGGAAATGTAAATATTCTTTTGATATATATATATATCCGTATGCATCGAATGAATGACAGAAGAAACTGAAAACCAGATTTCTCAAGAACATGATTCTGTCAGAGTTTGACCAGCTTTAATCTTTCATATGTGATGTTGTAATATGGATATGATGCTATGTTATTATACCCTGAAACCTTCACTACAAGTTGGAATTTATAGATCACATAAAAAATTCCTAGAATCAAAGATATAAGGCTGCAAAGTAGGACCCTTATTAATGCTTGAGTTTATGGGCAACCCAAAAACTCAAGAACACGTCTGACAAGATGTTTGGTAGCTTAGATCTTGTTGTGATGTTATGTATTAGCCATGAAACTTGATTCTAGTTAGAGTTCTACACTTATACTACAATCTTAATACAAATTATCTGCTCAGAATCAACAAGAACCTACATCAATTACTGGTCAAACTAGTGAACCGAACTAATCGGATATGAATTCGGGTTTGATGAAGAATAAGTTAAGAACACCTATAGCTATAGTTACGTGCCTGCCATTATATAGGCCTTTTTGTGATATTTTATGTTCTGAAAATAATTACTTTAATAAATAAATCGAAATAAATAGTTTTTAATTATGAAAAATACAAAATAAATTCTTAAAATTTATTTTAAAGTCTGAAAATTAATTTTTAACTATCTTGAGTATATTTCATAAATATTTAATATTTTGGAATATAAATGGTATTTAGTTTATTTAATTATAATATTAAATAAATTATTTAAAAATGATTTTAATACATGAAAAATCATGAAAAATATATTATGGTATAAGAAAATATTTTAAGTTATTTTAAATGACTTTTAATATTTTGTGATAAATTTCATTAATGAATTAATATTAATGATAATTAATATATTTAATAACTATATTAAATAAATTATAGAAAATAGAATTAATGATTTATAAATCATATAAAAATGATTGAAGTGTTATAAAATATTTTTAAGTTATAATATATAACTTTTGATATTTTGTCATGAAAATATTAATATTTTAATATTAATAGCAATTATCGGATAATGAATTTAATCGTTTAAATATCATATAAAGGTGATTTTAAAGTATTAAAAATACTTTGTGATATTATAAATATATTATAATATTATGACATGTATTTCATTAATATTTGATAATAAATAGATATTAATGATAATATAATATTGTGGTATTTATATTATATAAATACGATTTTTAATGATCGAAAAGTTATGATAAATAGTAATAATTATTTAAAAATTATTACGAGCTTACAAAAAATATTTTGACTGTTAATAAATTATCTTAGATAATGGTTAAGTGTTTACACATAGTTTAATTGAACTTGAACTCGAAATTTTATCCGACTAGACCGTCGGGATGTTAGAATTTTGCCGAACTCGACTCAGACTGTAAAAGTTTGACTTGAGGTTAGGTTTTATGTGCTGAATAGACTGATAGGATTTTTGTTAGGTTTGTAATATTCATAACGCAATCGAATTGCATAAAATTAGCGGAAGCGTGGTAAAATCAGAGTTTAAAAGATTTACAAACCATATACCCGGATCACCCTTTATGCATAATTATTAATTAAACGAAAAGATAAAGAATAAATCATACCCTTGAAGATCGAGCTTCCTCGTGTACAAGTTCACCTCCAAATCCTTTTCGCTCAATCTTGAATCCACCGGGTTTGGTTCCTTCCTTCGATCAACGTTAGCCACCCAAATGTTTGGCCTCTCAGAGGTGATCCACCAAGGAAGAATAAAATTCAAGAAGATGGGTGTTATGGCTAACCCTAGTTTTCTATCTCTATAGAAAAGGCATACTCCCAACAACTTGGAATTATTACGTACTTTTGAAAAAGTCAACAACCCTCACCCATAATAAGACTCCTCTTATTTATAGATGTGGGCAACCCATCTTAACAATTAAGGAATTGGGTTTTATTTAATTAATTAAATTTTTTTAATTAATTAAGCTCCCTAATCTTATTAGGGATAATTAATTAAACTCCTTTAACTAATTTTCCCTCCTAATCCTATTAGGAATAAATGAGAGTACTTATATTAAATTAATTCCTAAACTCTTTTAGAAATTAAAATAATAATAATTGTAATAATATTAATAAGACTCCTCTTATTAATTTATATTTAATATTTCTAAAATATTAAATAATAATATTAAGCTATTTAATTTATTCTATCACCATAGATTAAATTAAATATACTTAATATATTATTACGATTATGCCATTAACTTCTTAAATAATTATTCTTCCTTTTATGGTGTGACCCTTTAGGTTCTCCATATTAAACTAGGTTGTGAATAAATCAATTAGAACAATTCTAATTTTATTTAAATAAATAAATTAAACAATTAATTTATTTAAATAAATAATATTTATTCTACAATAGGATAAGCCTCCCTAGCGATCAACGATTTTCCAGATAATATAGATTTCAACATTAATCATTAAAGAACCTTTGAGTAAATAGTTACCGACAATTCAATCCTTCCACCATACAATGTCCCAATTAAATATAAGACATGGAATTATCACAAGTCTTATTTTATTTAATTATATGTATTTCGATCCTTAAATGCATTAACTCAAATAATGCAAATTAGAAACTCCTTTCTAATTTCATTCTCGCTTTTGCCAAGGACTACTGGGTTGTCATTTATCGAATCACATAGACATTTTTCTTCTTTTATTAGAAGTGGTAGATTCTTTATCGATCATACATTATCTCCATGTACAACTTATTATACCCAAGCATACCCTTTGATATACCCTAAGGGTCTTAAGGAATAAGTCAAAGTATAACTCATCATACACAAGATACTATGATGATCTCAAGTCCAAGGATTATTCAGTCTTACTACTATCACTACAGAATTCCTATCGACAGCAAATAAAACTCCATTAGGTATTCCTTAGCGAGCCAATGCTCAAATGAACTTATTCTCTAATAAGCACCTACATACTTGCTTTAGTGTTCCACACAAATGATCATGAGATCAATCATCCTCATCCAATAAGCAAGTTAACGATGTACCAATCTATCCGGATTTACTAATCCCCAATTTAGTAATCCAATGATTGGGAACTATTTTAGTTTTAAGCTTTCTAAGAATTTAGATCTCATTAGAATGATCATCATCATTATTCTAAAAGCATTGCTTAAAACTATGGGTTTATCACATATTATAAAACAAAGATCATGTAGATAATTAAAAGCCTTTAATAAATTAATACTTTTTATTAATAAATGAATAAGATTGTTATAAAGTATATGCTTTATCATCAAACATGATTGGCTTGTGTGCATACTACTTTCAATCTCCCACTTGCACTAAAGCCAATCGTCATGGGTAACTCATACTCTTCTTCTCTAAGTGACGATTATCCCATTCGTTGGATAAGCTTTAGTTAATGGATATGTAATGTTGTTCATGAGAGTCCACTATCTCTATAGTGATTTCCCATCTTTCAATGATTCTAATAATCAAATGAAAGTGCCACAACACATGTTTAGATCCAAGATGAGATTTAGGAACTATTCCTAGTTCTCAGAATGAACTTATAATCCAAACAATCAACTTGCAGACTTCATTTATAGCTATATACTTTGTCTTTATCACTAAACCAAGAACTCTTTTTTTGTTTGGAACCTTTCCAATTCACGCGCACCAATCGCTCAAGTTAACCCTTTACCTTAAAGTGGATTTTTTCGTCGTCTTGGTCTGTTTGAAAAACTTGAGTCTGTTAAGCCCTCTAGTTTTAATTTAGACCCACCATGAATGCTCACATCCTTAGTGCTGGTTAAGAACTTTAAGATGTTTTTCACTGACTCACAATGAACTTCTCCGAATATGGTGATCGATCAACATCGTGTCTCGATATTTCATTGCAGATACATGATAGTTACTCATGTGATCTCTCTTTTGGAGTCTGTGGGGACTATTAAGAGAGATACACTCCATAGCTCATCTACATGAGACATCTCTTGAAGTTTGCCATGCTAAACGACTTTAGCATCAAATGAATATACGTTCCTTGGGTTAAGTCGAGCATCCTCTTAAATCTATCTATATAGATTTATATCCCCAATTAAGATACTCTTCCAAATCATTCATGGAGGAATGTTTAGACAACTTTATCTTTATCGATTGTAGCATTGGTATGTCATTCCTTATCCGTAGTATATCAACATGTAGTACTAGGAATGTCACGATGCTCCCCTAACCGACCCTTTTGTACACACTAGGTTCATTCTTATTTTGATAAAATCAAACTCTTTTGATTTGTTTCATCAAAACGAATGTTCCATTTTGAGAATATTGCTTCAATCAATTTCTCCGAGTGTCTACAACTCTTAACTCATCGTATGTAATCGGATCATCATCTTCTATGATGCGTACCTCATCATCATCATCTATGATGAATCCATACCTCCTAGGTATCTTCTTGCAGATTATTCGATTTACGATCTGGCCAGGTACAATAGGTCATCTACTGTGTTCCTCTTATTTGACTTATAGTGTTTTGTGGTTCTTGAACTTTTCAAGATCTATTATCCTCCCACTAGCCCCTTCAATGATAAACACATTTATCTTAGTAAAGGCAAGCGTGTTTCGCAACAAACACCTTTTGCTAAGTAGGATTATAGAACATATACCCTAAACTTACTTTAGGATGTCCCACAAATCGACACTTGTCAACTCTTGTCCTAAACTTATCCTTTTGAAACCTTTTCACATAAGTTGGAAACCCTTATCTTAACATACTTAAGATTAGAATCCTCCATGTCCATAACTTTTATGGAGTCTTCAAATGGATTTTGAGGTTACCATTTTCGTAGATATGCGACCATTTCTAGGACATTATCCCAGAAGAATACTGGAATGTCGGTAAAATCATTATGGACCGCACCATGTCCAACAAGGTACGATTTTTCATTCAGATACATCAATCAATTATTGCATATCAGGATGTGTCCATTATCAGAAAACCATTTGAGATGATCTAGAAACTTAGTGCACAAGTATTTATTCCTTGATCTAATCAAAGAATCTTAATACTTTGCCTATTTGTTTCATTTCTGAATTCTTTGAACCTTTCAAATAATTCATACTTGTATTTCAAAGACAAATACACACATTCAACTCTTTGAATGATCATCTCCTTTTCTTATACTAGTTTGTTCAATTTGCAAAATTATTTTCATGTAAGTCAAGTATACAAAATTTATTACGTAATATTCCAGTTCTATACAAAACATTATTATTATAAATAGAACAACAATTGTTCTTAAATATAATACCAAATATTTCATTGTTCAACAATAAAATGGAAATAATGTTTCTAACAAGTATCGGAATACAATAACAACTTATCGACTTAATAGATTTGCCCGTAGGGAGTGCTAAACTATAAGTTTCTATAGCTAATGCAAAGAACCTTTGCTTCATTTTCCACATATAGGATTACTTATCTTTGTTTAACTTTCTACTGCTTGGTCCCTTCATAAATCTATATTTATGATAACCAAAGTCTGTATCCAATACCCAAGTAGAACCTCGACTTAAAGAAAATTTATTTCAATCATGAACAAATTTGAATTGTAATCGAAACTTCACTAAGCTTCTTTGGTTAGCCTCGCAAGATGCTTCTCGCATTTCTTTCAAAGGTGTCCGTGCTTATTGCAAAGTGGAAGCAAACTCCTTTGCTATCCGTGATCGCTTTTGTTCTTATTATCCTTTGTTTATGCCTTTCTATTTACCTTCTTTGAATCATTCTTCTTTCAAAAGATCCTTTGGCCCCTACCAAGAAGACTTTGTTTTTCTTGGTTGGAAAGTCACTCTCAACATTTTCAACATGTTAAGCAAATCAATGAGAGATCGATATCTAGCTTGTTCATATGAAAAATTCACAACAATTGTGAAAAGAGTCCGGAGTGAGTGCAAGATCAAATCTTGGCTCAACTCTCCATCCATGACAAAAACCAGTTGTTCTAATTGATCAATCAAATTGATTATGTTAAGAACTTTTGTCTCGTACTATAGTGCCATTGGCCATTCTAGATCGAAGAGCTCCTTAGATATCTCGATATCTATCGGTCTTACTTTCCTCACCATCAACTACTTGATGTGCGCAGAATATAGTAGGAGCATCCATAGTTTCATGTCGATCGTCAAGCTCGTTACTCATGGATGCGAGCATGATGCATCGAGCCAATCGTGCATCATCTTGCCACTTTCTAAAAGTAGCAATCTCTTCCTCAGAGGCATTGTCTCGCAACCATTGCAGGATAGGCGATTATGACATAAGATAGCTTTTTCGACTATGAGAACTATTCTCAAATTCCTTAACCAATCCGGTTTAATTTGGCCCCGTTAATTTAGCATCTAATATGCTACGCAAATGATAGTAATTTTAGACATTGTAAAATTCGTAAATGAATTTGTAATTAACAACATTTTAACATACATTCTTTTATTAATTACCAAAATAATTTAGGTCTTGTTTTAAATTGGTATCTCCCACTATTTTCTTCAAACTATATTACCTCACTTATATAGTTCTAAGCAAAATCTAATTAAAGATTTGCTAGTGAGAATAAGGATCCCATTTCAAATGTATATAGCCTTGTGGTGACACAACAAACTATATATAAATAAATAGGAAGACAACTTTTGTCAATTACATCAACTATGCAACTCCTCAGATTTTTGCCTCTTAGATTATTTTGATCAAGTGGTGGCACATCCGAATCAAAATTATCCAAGTTAAGTCCGACCTAGCACTCCATATATTCAAAAAGAAAAATATCATCCTTGTGGTGACACAACAAAACAATATTGTTCAATTTTCTTTATAAGCATCAAATGTGATAAATTAACATCTTAAATACTTAATACTTGCCTTGTGGTGACACAACAAACTCATATTAAATATTTAATACTCTATTAATTTTATATCCTCGCTAGAAGGCGACGCTCGATATTCCAAATATCTTTGAACGCTTAGGACTTAATAATAAAAAATTGAGGGGTTTGTTATTAATTATCTCATCTTGTTTAGCGCATGCATTATATATATATAAAAACGCGATCATATTAATGAACATGCTAAGCATGTTTGCATAATATATAATATATATAGTATAAGCATGCACATATAGAATACTATATTCTACCCGGATTGATTATGGACTTTTATTCTAGTTTGGTTCACTAGAGCCACCAAGTGAACCAAAAGGTCAAACCCTAGGGGTGCAAGAAATAATATTTAAATATAACTATTACATTTAAATCTGGGCTCCATTACAAATGGGTCTTCAAGCGCTTCTTGTTCCTTGATCTCTAATTCTTCAAAATTAATTCTAAATATTCCTATTACAAAACTATTTTAAAATAAATAGAAACCTTGATCGCCAAATAAAGGGAAGTACATAGGAGGAGATAGAATTTACATTAAGAAAAATTTAGAAGAAGAGGCGGTACGCAGATTCCCATTTAATAAAAACCCATACATTCATGCATCCAACTAAAATAAAATCCAATCATATTGGTCAATAGTCCATAATCAATCCCATTTATTATCATACACATCATCATATGCATCAATAAATAACATTCATCATATGAATAATAAACATTTAATATATATATTGATATCATTTAATGGGCAAATTTAGTTAGTATAAAATCTATTTTTGAATAAAAATAAACTCCTTTATTTAAATCCAAATTTAAATCAAAATAAAACTATTTTATTTTAATTTATCCAATTTTGAATAAAATAAACTATTTTATTTTAATCAAAATCATTAATCAAAATAAACTCCTTTATTTTAATTAATTATGGAATCCAATTCCATAAAAAAAATCTTTAATTAAAATAAACTCTTTTATTTTAATTAATTATGGAATCCAATTCCATGTAAAAAAAAATCTTTTATTAAAGGAAACACGGATATTCTTTCCTATTCACAAATAAACTCCTTTATTTTGAATAATATGAAATCTTATTCCATATTTAAATAAACTCTTTTATTTAAGGAAATACGGATTTTCTTTCCTATTCACAAATAAACTCTTTTATTTTGAATAATATGAAAATCTATTTCATATCTAAATAAACTCCTTTATTTAAGGAAAGATGGATTTACTTCCTATTCACAAATAAACTCCTTTATTTTAGGAAAAATAAAATCCAATTTCAACTCCAATTAGTTATTATGGAATCCAATTCCAACTCTAATTAGTTAACATGAAATTTAATTTTAAAATTAAAATAAACTTTTTATTTTAAGATTAAAATAAACTTTTATTTTAAAATTAAAACAAAACTTTTATTTTAATTATAAAATTATTAAAATATTATATATATATTTATTATATATATATATATAATAACCGTAGCCTTTTTAAAAAAAAAAAAAATGAAACACTAATTCCTTCAAGTTTTAAAACAAAAACACAAAACGCGTGTATCCCGTTAACATTTAAGTTGCATGGTGATTAATATATATAAGCTACTTTATTACAAATCTTCAAAGAAGCTTATATATATATATATAATATATACTGGTCAAATTTGTCAAAGAAGCTTATATATATATATAATATATACGGTCCAAATTTGTTTCAAAGAAATGACCCCTTTTAATAATTTCACAATTGGCCACACGCTAATTTTTCATGCCAAATAAAAAAAATATGCACGGTTATTAATTATTAATAACGGTTATTAATTATTTAATTTCTAATAAATTTTATACAATAAAATTATGCCCAATTAAATTGTTCTAAACACATATCAATATATAAATTAAAACAATTAATAATTCGCATAAAGGTTTGGCTCTGATGCCACTGTTAGGTTTGTAATATTCATAACGCAATCAAATTGCATAAAATTAGCGGAAGCGTGGTAAAATCAGAGTTTAAAAATTTACAAACCATATACCCGGATCACCCTTTATGCATAATTATTAATTAAACGAAAAGATAAAGAATAAATCATACCCTTGAAGATCGAGCTTCCTCAGGTACAAGTTCACCTCCAAATCCTTTCGCTCAATCTTGAATCCACGGGTTTGGTTCCTTCCTTTAATCAACGTTAGCCACCCAAATGTTTGGTCTCTAGAGGTGATCCACCAAGGAAGAATAAAATTCAAGAAGATGGGTGTTATGGCTAACCCTAGTTTTCTATCTCTATAGAAAAGGCATACTCCCAACAACTTAGAATTATTACGTACTTTGTTAAAAGTCAACAACCCATACCACCCATAATAAGACTCCTCTTATTTATAGATGTGGGCAACCCATCTTAACAATTAAGGAATTGGGTTTTATTTAATTAATTAAATTCTTTTAATTAATTAAGCTCCCTAATCTTATTAGGGATAATTAATTAAACTCCTTTAACTAATTTTCCCTCCTAATCCTATTAGGAATAAATGAGAGTACTTATATTAAATTAATTCCTAAACTCTTTTAGAAATTAAAATAATAATAATTGTAATAATATTAATAAGACTCCTCTTATTAATTTATATTTAATATTTCTAAAATATTAAATAATAATATTAAGCTATTTAATTTATTCTATCACCATAGATTAAATTAAATATACTTAACATATTATTACGATTATGCCATTAACTTCTTAAATAATTATTCTTCCTTTTATGGTGTGACCCTTTAGGTTCTCCATATTAAACCTATTGTGAATAAATCAATTAGAACAATTCTAATTTTATTTAAATAAATAAATTAAACAATTAATTTATTTAAATAAATAAGATTTATTCTACAATAGGATAAGCCTCCCTAGCGATCAACGACTTTCCAGATAATATAGATTTCAACATTAATCATTAAAGAACCTTTGAGTAAATAGTTACCGCACAATTCAATCCTTCCACCATACAATGTCCCAATTAAATATAAGACATGGAATTCTTCGTCAAGTCTTATTTTATTTAATTATATGTATTCGATCCTTAAATGCACAACTCAAATAATGCAAATTAGAAACTCCTTTCTAATTTCATTACGCCTTGCCAAGGACTCTTTGGGTTGTCATTTATCGAATCACATAGGACATTCTCTTCTTTATTAGAAGTGGTAGATTCTTTATTGATCATACATTATCTCCATGTACAACTTATTATACCCAAGCATACCCTTTGATATACCGTAAGGGTCTTAAGGAATAAGTCAAAGTATAACTCATCATACACAAGATACTATGATGATCTCAAGTCCAAGGATTACTTGTACTACTATCACTATAGGAATTCCTATTGACAGACAAATAAAACTCCATTAGGTATTTCTTAGCGAGCCACGTTCAGTGAACTTATTCTCTAATAAGCACCTACATACTTGCTTTAGTGTCTCCACACAAATGATCATGAGATCAATCATTCTCATCCAATAAGCAAGCAACGTATGTACCAATCTATCCGGATTTACTAATCCCCAATTTAGTAATCCAATGATTGGAAACTATTTTAGTTTTAAGCTTTCTAAGAATTTAGATCTCATTAGAATGATCATCATCATTATTCTAAAAACATTGCTTAAAACTATGGGTTTATCACATATTATAAAACAGCATCATGTAGATAATTAAAAGCCTTTAATAAATTAATACTTTTTATTAATAAATGAATAAGATTGTTACAAAGTATATGCTTTATCATCAAACATGATTGGCTTGTGTGCATACTACTTTCAATTTTGTGATAATGTGTTTAGGTTATTTTATATATTATGATGATATCATTCTAATTTATATATCGATATTATTAATATTAGGTCTTCAGACAAAGCTTATTAATTGTGTAACGATAATCAACGGTTCAGGCAAGTCTTTCTTAACTCGACCTCGAGTTGTATTATTGAATTATATTTATGGTTAATCATTTCTGATTTCCATGTCTAAGAATTGTTTCATTGCACTCTGTGCGTATTGCATGTTTTCAGTAGGTATGAAAGGCTGATCACCATCATTACCATTCGGTCCAGATATATTTGTTCATGTTAAATGCTTGTTCAGTCAAAAAATTGTTCATGCTAATTCACAACTACATTGTTGAATTATAGCCAGCTTATTATTCAAATTCTTTCAATCATGATATATCGTTAAATGAAATTATACTTGCTGGGCAGACTTATGCTCACCCTTGCTATATCATGATAAACATTGAAGATTAAGACGAATGCGTCGGATACAAAGAAAGGTCAAAGACAGTTCCAGCTTTAGTATACGTGTGTAGTTAGATTTGTAACAGTATTGTATATTAATGTTATTGTAAGTCAAATCAGTTATGAATTGTGTATTAAGTTAAGGTTTCTCGACCTTGGAGAAAAGTGTGTAAAGTTTACTGTATAAACAATTTATGTTTATATCTTCCGCAATAGTTATAGAATGATTGTACTAGATCCGCGGTGATTTGGGATGCGGATTTGGGGTTGTCACAGTTGGTATCAAAGTTGTAGGTTATGAACCTTAGGTATGAATACCTGAGGCACTACAAAAAAATTGGCCTTTAGCAACGATTTTTCGAGCAACGATTTATAAATAGTTGCTAAAAGTATATGTTTAGCAACGAAATTTGTCCTTTGTTGCAGATTGTGTCAAGCTTTCATTTTTTACAACGAAATTCATAAGTCGTTGCAAAATTTCGCTGCTAATTCATTGGCGAGAAAATTTTTTGTTAGAAATTCGTTGCAAAATTTTCGGCCACTTGCTTTCCCGTCATCGTGGGCAACAAAAGTTTTTTTGTTGCTAAAAATGGAGTTTTAGCAACGATTTTTCAGGCAACGACTTTATAAGTCGTTGCTAAAAGTGTATGTTTAGCAACGAAACTGGTCCTTCGTTGCAGATTGTGTCAGGCTTTCACTTTTTGCAACTAAATTCATAAGTGGTTACAAAATTTGGAAACAAAATTCGTTAAAAATTCATTGCAAAATTTATAACCACTTGATTTCTCCTCATCGTGGGCAATGAAAGTTTTTTTGTTGCTATATTTTGTTACCTAATATGGACCACATTCATTGGCAACAATTTTTATTTTCGTTGCATATTTTATACAACTTTTTGCAACGACTATTAAAATGTTGCCTTAAATTAAGATAATAATAATAATAATAATAATAATAATAATAATAATAATAATAATAATAATAACAATAATAATAATAATAATAATAATAATAATAATAATAATAATAATAATAATAATAATAATAATAATAATAATAGTACTAATAATAATAACAATAGAATAATAATAATAACAATAATAGTAACAATAGTAGTAGTACTACTACTAATAATAATAATAATAATAATAGTAATAATAGTAGTACTAATAATAATAATAATAATAATAATAATAATAATAATAATAATAATAATAATAATAATAATAATAATAATAATAATAATGGTATACCCCTAGCTATTCTTAGTTCTCCTTTTACCTTTTTTCCAAATATATTATAAAATTAAATTATAATACTATCAATTCTAAGAGAAAACATAAAAGATGAAGAAAAATTTATTATGTTTTATGAACTAAAACAGAATAAAGTTATTTAAAAATGACTTATAAGCCACTACAAGAAATTAGGGATGTAGCGAATGAAATTTTGTGAAGGAATTTATTCCTTTACAAGAGGAGTTTATTAGTGAAGGAACAGTGAATGGAAAAAAAATATAGTGACAATATATTTATTAGTGAAAGAAACATCCTTCAAAATTTATATTTTTTCTTTCGCAAAATTCAGTTGGTAGAAGGATATTTGACACCTATTTATAATGATAATTTGCGAGAAAAAAACTATTAATAAAGAAATTATTACTCATTATATATTATTGTTCATAAGTTTTTTGCAATAGATAAAATTAGTTATTGTTTTATTCTAAATAAATTTTTTATAATTAATTATATTAAATATAAATTATAATATAAATACATTAAATTTTTATAGTAATAAATTTATTTTTAATAACACTTTTAAATAACTTACAATAAAGCTGTATTTCTTTTAATAAATTATAAAGTAAATAGCTTTCATCATAGTGCCACTTTCTAATTTGCCCCCAAATTAGAAGGGTTTCCGCTAGGAGAGCCAGAGAAACAAAAGAATTCTCTTGTGAATTACCCACTTCGTCTTCAAAGATCTCTAGGTCGATCGCCAATTTCTCTTGTGGACGACACGAAGTTTCGCTTCATCATCATCGTCAGAGGAGCAAATGGTATGAACCGAAAAAGATTAGGAGAAACTACTTGAGATCTAAGCTCACATGACTTTGGTTTTATTATTACGTAAGGTTTTATTGTTTTTGCTTCATCTTTTTTTTTTACCAGTTTTAATCGATCCTCACTAATTTTTCTAAGGAACTGAAATTATTGATTGATTCTTTGGACTGAAATTATTTTGGTGCCATTCATATGTTTTTAATCTAGAATATGATAAGAGTTTGAAGAGAAGTAAGGGAAAATGATTGAATATGTTTTTAATCTAAATTTTTGTGCTTTATTCTTCTTTAGACCAGAAAACAAAAGTAGTGGTTATGTGAATGGTACTTTGGCTACTGATGGAGGTAAGTTTCTTGCTTATTGGTTTTGGAGTGAAGAGTGTTTTGATTTTTAACGATATTAATTTCTATATAGAAGTACCATTTTCCTTAGGAGATATTGTTTTGACGAATTTTACATATCATTTGTTTTGCTATAATTTTGTATTCTGTAGCTATGGCCTATACATATGTATACCACCACTTCTGATCATGACTATAAATGATAGAAAAGGATAACAGAGATGTGCTATAACTTCATAACCCTTTTCATAAAGATCAAATCAAAGATAAACAACACAACTTGATATAGACCTAAATGAATATGCCATATGACACTTTTAGCCGTGCTCGGATGTATTTGCTCCTATATGTGTTTTATATTTTATTTAATTATTTTTTATATTTGATTGTGTTTACTACCTTTTACTCTCCACCCACAGAGTTGCTTACACAAATTCTTACATGTACAGGGCCAATGTTGATGTCATGGTCCACCTTTTGCATGTTTGTGTACTTTAATTTCTTACATGTATGTGTTATTTGTTGTTGGCTTTGGACATGAACAGGCGGAAAAGAGAGATAATTGTCAAATTTTTGAGTCATACATAATTAAATCTCATTCTTCAAACATTGTGGGTAAGCATAGTACATGAAATGGGCTTCCAAATCGTCATTTATAATGTTATATTAGATGTATAAAGATAAACATAAATTGAAAGTGGTTCAAGGAACTATTAGCACATCTGAAATTTACGGACAGTGACAATATTATTTGTAATCAAGCTCTTGAAAATTTCTATGTTTGTAATCAGTGACAATATATAAAATTTCATGTTGTTTCTATGATGAATTTCATCATGTTTGTACAATCCAGTTTCACTTTATGGAATGTGGAAATAACATATAATCAAAATTCATCATTATCCTTCTCATGTTTCAACTTTTCTTCAGAATTATTGCCTTTTTATATTGGAGTTTAGGCTCCATTATTCAGATGTTGTCTAATAATTTTTATCTGAATCAATATCTTTGATGTTGCATATGACATTACAAAGGATTTGATATACAACTAGGATATGTAGATATGGTTGGTCAGTTGTTGGAACAATTACTAAAGGGAGTGCAGGCTCTATGCACATGAATTATCCTTTGTTGTCCACATATGATAAGTTCTTATTTGTACAAATGACCCATGTTAGTTGTTGTAATAAATTTTTTATTCTTTCATGATTTCTTGGTTGACCAATGATAATTTTCATGCATCTGAGTATAGGTAATTACTACAATTTTATGATCTATAATTCTTTATTTTAGAATTTTAGCATCCACAATAGCAAGCTCAACCTATAGTTGTTTAAGTGGTATCAAACTTAGCTGGTCACTTTGAAATCTATTCTCTTTAATTAAGGGAAGAACTTAACTGGGTTGTACATCATTGCAACTTAGCTGATTACTTTTTTTCACAACTTCCTTTTAAAGTTCATGTCTTTCCTTTATTGATTTTTCATAAGAATGCAGGTTTTAAACTGGACTGGACTCATGATTCCAGTCACGTATTATGTAGAATTTTATAAATTCTCTCTCAAAACATATTTGATTCTTGTCATTGCTGCATTAAAATATGCATAACATGAGCATGGTTGCATTTTCCACACCCTTTTAGAAAAATAACAGTGTTCCACTGTGATTGGTAAGATACATCGTCACTTTACTTTAGCAAGATACATTGTCACTTTATTAGGATGTGCTTGAATTCAGCGAAAGAAAACTTCTTTCTTCTGGTCTTATGTGGTGAAATCTGAAACTGCATTCGTTCATTAGATCCTAAACTATGCCACATATGAAAAGAAGCTTCTTTCTTCTGGTCTTAGGTGGTGAAAGTTTTATGTATAGCTTGATCAGAGAACAAGTTTTTTAGTTTAATAAGATGGATTAGGTATTAATAATATTTTCAGAAATTGAAAAATTAAATTGAAAATTTTTGAGAGTATAGAGGTGGCTAATGTAGTTGAATTCTTTGGTTGTTATGTCCTTTTGTTATTAAATTAACATGACCTTTAGATCAGTATTGTTGGTCCATTTCTTGATCCTTGCACCAAGTTGAGATCACTTAAGCTACCCCAATATACTATGTAGCTGAAAATTATCCATGTTGATGATATAGTCACACAAGTATATGTTTAGTTGCATTTCTTTAATTACTTTCTTCAAAACTTCCAATCATAAGTTATGTCATTCTTACCTTTTTTTTGGTTGAAATCCCTATAAAGTAATTGGCTAACTCGGTTCTTTATTATTCAACTAATATGTCAAACATTTGAACTCATCAAACTTAATGTTAAGCTTTCCACATGCCACTGCGGCATAGATCAACCTCAACTCAGAGCAACTCGTGGTTGAGTGAAAGGATCTAATCTTATCTTGTGAACCTAAAGTTCCAGGTTTGTTTAATAGGATATTTCTCTCTCTCACTCTCTCTTTTTTTTAGAGGACTTTTTATACAATGTTCATCGTGAACTTGATTACTATTATATGGGATGAGAACATTTTTCAATTTTTTAGGTGGCAAGAACTAGATGATTATTGAAGATAGTCTATGGATTACAAATTTTTGCTAATTACTTGTATATGTTGTCTCTTATTTGGGATAGACTTGGCTCAGTCATTGAATCTATACATCAACTAAAAGTGTTTCTAGTCATTGCACTTTATTGTGCATGTTGATTTTCAGTTATGACAGAGTGCATTTATTGCTTCCTCATCGTAAATTTACGCTAGGCTGTTTGAAGTACTTCTTCTTTTTAAAAGAATTTAATTGTTTTTATCCTGTATCAGTGTATGTATAGCTATCATCCAACTCAATATTAGTTAAATGAAGGAAGGCCAACCCCATTTGGCATATGAAAATTGAGAAGTCCTTCTCCATTCATGTTAGTTAGTTTATACGATCGATATATATATATATATATATATATATACTGTTTTACATGTGGATCTTCTGGTTATGCTATTTTTGGTGACCTGAATTTGTTAGAGAAATTGGTCATGAAGACAGATGCTCTATATATTTTCGTGGTGGAGTAGGTATGCTTGTTCATTTTTGTTTGTGATGGCTTTGCTATTGATGCTTCAATATAATTTTGGACAACTGTCTCTTGTAGCATGCAATATTCCAGCGCCTGACTGAAGATCAGGTATTTATCACAGCTAAAGGATACCCTGATATTGTCACAAGGTAGCGTAAAAGTTTAAACAGTTCAGGTGAACAATAAAGCTGGAATATTACATGCTACAAGAGACAGTTGTAATTGATTCGATCATCGATTTCATTCCCCCGTCCCGTTACTTTTCCAGAGACATTTAAAGGCAGCTCTGATCAACATGAGACTTCAAGGTTTGGAATCAAAGGTGGTGCATCGTTATGGAGCTCAGTCATGAAATTCCTGGTGTATGATAATTGCTGCAATTCCTTTTTGTTCTTTTACTCAATATTATTTTTATTACTTTGATTTCTCCTCTATGCATGATTATACATTCAAATAATAAGAAAAGGATAAATGTTAGTTTTTCTCAATCTCGTCATTTTCTTAGGCATTGTAAAAGCTTAGCTGACATTATTATTGGAACTGTTATGGTATTAATTAATAAAAAACATAATACGGTTAATATATATATAAAATTATTTGTCGCTGTGTTTTTTTTTCTTTTTTTTCTTTTAAATTAAGGTATGTTAACATGTAAACTCTCCCATATATGAATTTGAAAAATAGGGGAAATTTGACTCAAAAAATCAGTCATAAATTTTAATCTTTTATTGGCTTATATACACAAGTATCCTAATTTACAGTGTACATTAGTACCACATAGTAACTCTATTGTCTTTTTTTGCTTATGAGCAAGACGGTGTACATTAGTACCACGTAGCAACTCTATTGTCTTTGTGTATTGACTTTGGTACTAAGTGCCTCTGGTGACCTATTCGCTTCATTTTTTTGACTTTGCTATTATTTTTAAATGTGCAGGAAGACTGCTGTTACGACCTGCCTTACAATACTGGGTATCAAATTTCCGTGCTACGTCTATGGAAGACAAGGGACAAAATTATGAAGTGTACTCTCTCTATATATTTAATATATACTTTGATTGAAGAACTGTGGTAGCTTTAGATGGTTAATTGTAAAGATAATGAATGATTATGTAGTGGATGATTTTATTAAGTTAATAATATTTTGTTTTTTGTATTTTTGCCATTATTTGCTATGGGGACAGTGAGCCAGCCAGGTACACAAAAAGAATGTCAAATTTTGATTTGGCAACAATATAATTTGTTACCAAAATATAGAACAAGTTTTAATATAGAAATAATTTGTTATACATTTAGCAACAAATTTTCGTTGCTAATGGCATTAAAAATATAATATTTGGCAACGAAAAATTAACCTAATAATAACGGAGAGGATATTGTTACTAATACTAATATAAAAGGCAACATTTTTTATCGTTGCAAACCATATCAACTTTCGTTGCACATATAAAGAAACGATAACAAATAATGTTATTGCTAATCGACGAATTTCGTTGCTATTGAAAAATAACCAGCAACAAACATTTTCATTGCTGATTCAACATAATGTCGTTGCTAAATAATATAATCAGCAACGAAAATCGTTGATAAAAAGTTTACATTCCGCAACGAAAGCAAGCTTAGGCAACAATTTTAATAATTTACTGCAACGAAAAATGTCGTTGCAAAATGGTGTCAATTGCAACGAAAATGCATGGTCGTTGCAAAAAAAAAAGAGTTCATTTCGTTGCCAATTAGCAGGCTTTTGCAACGAAATGGGCTTTTTAGCAACGAAATTTTAATTATTCTGCATTAATACATTTTGTTGCTAAAGGATCGATGTCTCTGTACGAAAGCCAAATTTCGTTGCAAAATGTATTACTTTTGGCAACAAAAAAAATAAGTTCGTTGCGGAACAATTAGCAACGCTCATTCTGCAACGAAAGACGCAACGACAGTAAAGTCATTGCAAAAACCCTTTTGCAACAAAATTTGGCACCTTTAGCAACGAAAATCGGTTGTTGTTGAAGCCCCATTTTTTGTAGTGAGACTAATAACCGCAGTGAGTAGGATAAGATCTAACTCACATAGAGTTAGTTGGTCGGTAAGATTCAAAGACGAATCTCGGCGAGTTATAAGATACGGAGTTCCCTAACTCTGATAATAAAGTTTAATAGTAGTGGCGAATAGATAGAGTCTAAAAGACTAAAAGTGCACTGGTAGGAGATCGTAAAACAAAACGATCAAGACATAGAAATGAATCGGAATGTAAACGATGAGATCGCCTCGCGATCTGATAAGGTTATAGTATGGAAAAGGATTAAGTGAATGATTGAAAAGTTTACAGCAAGATTGATGTGTGTCTATGAATTAGTACGAATTAAGGGAAGGATTATGAATACGAGTTGACTGAAATTCATATTGAAAAGGGAGTTAGAATTAAGTGGGGATTTCAATTGAGGACTCTTGTCAGCATCTAAGTTGTATGATTCTTTGTATGAGAAATGAATTGTATTTGGTGTAACAACCACTTAGTTTCTGGCACTGATAATCATTGAAATGTCTGTGTCGCGCTATTTTCTATATACATGTTAAGAGGGTGATTCATTTCTCATGTGTGAATCAGATAGATAAGTTATAAATAGAGAATATCAAGCTAAGTATGAGTTCTTAAAACTCATACTTATGGTACGTTCGTGACTCATGATTATATAAAATGTTTATGAACCCATCACCGAATGGATGTCAAAGGTCTGACTAGGACAAGTTCTTAAACTCATATGGTTGTGGAAAGTTCCTGAACTCATGAGTGTGGTTTGACGAACTGGGTAGAACTATGTGTAAACGGAATATTGAGGATTATAGGAACATATAGATTTATAAGCGATTGATCATTAGTGGAGACATAAGTTTTCCAAATGTTCTAGCTACGCTAGACTCGCAATTTTTGACATCAAGATAAATACGCACTATGTGCTTTTCAAAATAAATTTTATTCTCCACTCCGGGTGACCATTGTGTTAGAGTGGACTTCAGGCCACTGACAGAATTGTTACCTCTTGAGGTAATAAAACTAATTTGAATTGAATTTTTGAACGGTTTAAAGAATAGTCTATGCTACTTATTTTAGCTAGACGATAATGATTTGAAATATCAAAATATTTTTATTTATTCCTATGTACTATGTAACTTGGTGCAGAGATGATAAAAAGTTGATGGAGTTGTACATGCAGGAATACATAGTGTTGAATTTGATCTAAAATCGTTGTTCCACTATTGTATGATGTGTTATGACAAAGTCACTAGATGACGGCATCCTCAAACGGACGGTTAATATAGTACGGCATCATGGCGTCATTTTTAAACAATTTTAAAATTTTAATTTTCCAACGGCGTTTGGCTACGTAATTCGTTTGAAGTTGATTATTGATATTAGTCTAAGCTATTTTATTCGGCTAGACCAACGTTTATGAAAATTCTAAGCGTTCTTTGAAAATTTTCTCGAACCAAATTATTTGGTGCGGAATCCGATAAGACTAATGTAAAATTTTTGTGCCTATGGCAGTGACGAGAAACAGATTTGACCAGCAGTACTTAATAAGTACAAGGCATACCGGGCTAATTACCCACTATATGTGTAAGTTATGATGGTTTGCGGATGAATTTCCATATAACCTTTGCGAAAATGATAGACAATAGTCAGTCTAACTCCTCAGCATAATTTCAAAATTTTTACTCTTGTGAGAGGTGTATTAAGTAGCATGTGATGATGAGAATGAATGGTGTATGGTGTATGGTGTAAGGTAAATTTTGGGGAGGAAATTTTTAGAAGAAGGAGTGAATGTGAGAACCCGAGAATTTGGATATTTATAAAATCTTAAAATATTGAATTAAGGATAAATAATAAACCTAGACAGAAAATAAGTGAATGAAATTAAGATTTCCGAGAAGGAATTCTATGGATTTAAAAATCTTTTGGTGAATTATTAAGGATTAAGGGTATACGTGAATATGTTTTGTGTATATGGTATTATATGTGTACAGTATCTGGTTAAGGGTCAAGGGTTGACCAGATAAGATATATCAGTGGCAAACCCTAATATTAAATTAAGAACGTCAACGTTCAGTTAGAAAATTATTACGATTAACAAGAAACCCTAAAACCGGTTCTGGAAACCCTAATTTTCGTTTCGGGAATTTGAAACCCTAATTCGGAATATGAAACCCTAATTTGGGAATGCAAATGATAATATAAGGTTTAAACGTTATTAATAATAACCTAATTAGGGATAACCCTAATTGATTTAGAAAACCCTAATTTCTGGATTAGAAATCCTAATGTACAATTTTGACCCTAATTGCTAAATTAGCAATTTTAATTAGGAAATAATAGTCCTAATTAGCAAGCTTGGATTATGATTAAGAAATTTTAATATAATTAAAGAATTCTAATTATAATTTAGAAATATTAATTTTCTTTTTTTGGAAACCTAACTTGGAAATCCTAGAATTTTATTTTTTAAAATCTAAAAGGTTAAACCCTAAGGGTTAAACCCTAAATCCTAAGGGTTAGGACAAATAACAAGTATGCCATTAAGTTTAAAATCAAAATGACTAAAATACCCTTAATGTATTATTGTGACATAACTTGTAAATCTAGCAAAGATGAGAGTTGGTGAACAACCCTAGCAACTCTTTGACTTAAAAATCTCAGCTACATTAGCCATTTCATCAGCAATATAATTTCATTTTATCTAAATAAATAGATTAAGAAAGAGAAAATGGTTACTTTAATTTTTCATTTTCACCAAGACATTCTCTCTCATAAATTTTGGGACTTAGAGTGAGAAAGAGAGAGAATGAAAGCTAAGAACACTTCATAGCTTACCAAGATCAGGAATCAGAAGTCAGAATCCAAGATCAAAGCTCAAAGTGGTAAAAAAAACCCTACATTTTAAAATTTTATGATCTGATGTTTGATGTTGAAATTGGTGGGTTAAAGTTGTGTATTAGGTTGTCTTTGAGTGATCTGGGTTGATAGATCATAGATCTATAACATCTAGATACACAAAAATCAAAAATTTGAAACTGATCTATCAACCCTAAAACATGGCCATTTAGCCGAATGTCAGGGCTCATAGATCCTTAGTTGTTAATTGTTTTTGTATTTTAAAAGTTTGTACTTGTAGTATGTTGTAAGGACTTTGATCTGGAACTTGAATCAAGTCCAGATCAAGTGTAGATTAAAAGTTATCAGTGGTCAAAACCCGTTGACCGTTCATGAAATCTGGTTTCTGGGTAACCCAGAAACCCAGAATTTCTGATAGCCATTTTCGAGGGTTGAGATGTTGCAGGTGTTAGATCTTTGTTCCATTTTGTTGTTTGCAGCTTGTAGTATGACATGAGTACTACACTATCAAGCCTTTATACTACCGAAATCATAAACAGGAACGAAAATAATCAAGGTCAAAGTAGCATTGACCGAATGACTTATGAAGAAATCTGGAAAACCCAGATTTCTCAAGAACACGATTTTGTCAGAGTTTGATCAACTTTAATCTTTCATATGTGATGTTGTAATATGGATATGATGCTATGTTATTATACCCTGAAACCTCCACTACAAGTTGGAATTTATAGATCACATACAAAATTCCTAGAATCAACGATATAAGGCTGCAAAGTAGGACCCTTATTACTGCTTGAGTTTATGGGCAACTCGAAAACTCAAGAACACGTCTGACAAGATGTTTGGCAGCTTAGATCTTGTTGTGATGTTATGTATTAGCCATGAAACTTGATTCTAGTTGTAGTTCTACACTTATACTACAATCTTAATACAAAATATCAGCTTAGAATCAACAAGAACCTACATCAATTATTAGTCAAACTAGTGAACCGGCTAACTGACATGAATTCTGGGTTTGATGAAGAATAAGCCAAGAACACCTATAGCGACGGTTCTGTCGCTCTAGGTCCCTTTTTGTGATATTTTATTTTTTGAAAATAATTACTTTAATAAATAAATCGAAATAAATAGTTTTTAATTATGAAAAATACAAAATAAATTCCTAAAAATTATTTTAAAGTCTAAAAATTAGTTTTTAACTATATTGAGTATATTTCATAAATATTTAATATTTTGGAATATAAATGGTATTTAGTTTATTTAATTATAATATTAAATAAATTGTTTAAAAATGATTCTAATACATGAAAAATTATATTATGGTAAAAGAAAATATTTTAAGTTATTTTAAATGACTTTTAATATTTTGTGATAAATTTCATTAATTAATTAATGTTAATGATAATTAATTTATTTAATAACTATATTACATAAATTGTGGAAAATGGAATTAATGATTTATAAATCATATAAAATGATTTAAGTGTTATAAAAATATTTTTAAGTTATAATATATAACTTTTGATATTTTGTCATGAAAATATTAATATTTTAATATTAATAGCAATTATCGAATAATGAATTTAATCGTTTAAATATCATATAAAATTGATTTTAAAGTATTAAAATACTTTGTGATATTATAAATATATTATAATATTATGATATGTATTTCATTAATATTTAATAATAAATAGATATTAATGATAATAGAATATTGTGGTATTTATATTATATAAATACGATTTTTAATGATTGAAAATTATGATAAATAGTAATAATTATTTCAAAATTCTTACGAGCTTACGAAAAATATTTTGACTGTTAATAAATTATCTTAGATAATGGTTAAGTGTTTAGACAGAGTTTAATTGAACTTAAACTCGAAATTTTATCCGACTAGACCATCCGGATGTTAGAATTTTGCCGAACTCGACTCAGACTGTAAAAGTTTGACTTGAGGTTAGGTTTTATGTGCTGAATAGACTGATAGGATTATGTGATAATGTGTTTAGGTTATTTTATATACTGTGATGATATCATTCTAATTTGTATATCGATATTATTAATATTAGGTCTTCAGACAAAGCTTATTAATTAAGTAACGATAATCAACGGTTCAAGCAAGTCTTTCTTAACTCGACCTCGAGTTGTATTATTCAATTTTATTTTTAGTTAATCATTTCTGATTGCCATGTCTAAGAATTGTTTCATTGCATTCTGTGTGTATTGCATGTGTTCAGTAGGTATGAAAGGCTGATCACCTTCATTACCATTTAGTCCAGATATATTTTTTCATGTTAAATGCTTGTTCAGTCAAAAAATTGTTCATGCTAATTCACAACTACATTGTTGAATTATAGCCAGCTTATTATTCAAATTCTTTCAATCATGATATATCGTTAAATGAAATTATACTTGCTGGGCAGACTTATGCTCACCCTTGCTATATCATGATAAACATTGAAGATTAAGACGAATGCGTCGGATACAAAGAAAGGTCAAAGACAGTTCCAGCTTTAGTATACGTGTGTAGTTAGATTTGTAACAGTATTGTATATTAATGTTATTGTAAGTCAAATCAGTTATGAATTGTGTATTAAGTTAAGGTTACTCGACCTTGGGGAAAAGTGTGTAAAATTTACTGTATAAACAATTTATGTTTATATCTTCCGCAATAGTTATACAATGATTGTACTAGATCCGCAGTGATTTGGGACCCGAATTTGGGGTTGTCACAGTTGGTATCAAACTTGTAGGTTATGAACCTTAGGTAGGAATACCTGAGACTAATAACCGCAGTGAGTAGGATAAGATCTAACTCACATAGAGTTAGTTGGTCGGTAAGATTCAAAGACGAAACTTGGCGAGTTATAAGATATGGAGTTCCCTAACTCTGATAATAAAGTTGAACAGTAGTGGTGAATAGATAGAGTCTAAAAGACTAAAAGTGCACTGGTAGGAGATCGTAAAACAAAATGATCAAGACATAGAAATGAATCGTAATGTATACGATGAGATCGCCCCGTGATCTGATAAGGTTATAGTATGGAGAAGGATCAAGTGAATGATTGAAAAGTATACAGCAAGATTGATGTGTGTCTATGACTGAGTACTAATTCAGGGAAGGAATATGAATACGAGTTGAATAAAATTAGTATTGAAAAGGGAGTTAGAATTAAGTGGGGATTTCAATTGAGGACTCTTGTCAGCAGCAAAGTTGTATGATTCTTCGTATGGGAAATGAATTGTATTTGGTGTAACAACCACTTAGTTTCTGGCACTGATAATCATTGAAATGTCTGTGTCGCGCTATTTTCTATATACATGTTAAGAGGGTGATTCATTTCTCATATGTGAATCAGATAGATAGGTTATAAATAGAGAATATCAAGCTAAGTATGAGTTCTTAAAACTCATACTTATGGTATGTTCGTGACTCATGATTATATAAAATGTTTATGAACCCATCACCGAATGGATGTCAAAGGTCTGACTAGGACAAGTTCTTAAACTCATATGGTTGTGGAAAGTTCCTGAACTCATGAGTGTGGTTTGACGAACTGGGTAGAACTATGTGTAAACGGAATATTGAGGATTATAGGAACATATAGATTTATAAGCGATTGATCATTAGTGGAGACATAAGTTTTCCAAATGTTCTAGCTACGCTAGACTCGCAATTTTTGACATCAAGATAAATACGCACTATGTGCTTTTCAAAATAAATTTTATTCTCCACTCCGGGTGACCATTGTGTTAGAGTGGACTTCAGGCCACTGACAGAATTGTTACCTGTTGAGGTAATAAAACTAATTTGAAATGAATTTTTGAACGGTTTAAAGAATAGTCTATGCTACTTATTTTAGCTAGACGATAATGATTTGAAATATCAAAATATTTTTATTTATTCCTATGTACTATGTAACTTGGTGCAGAGATGATAAAAAGTTGATGGAGTTGTACATGCAGGAATACATAGTGTTGAATTGATCTAAAATCGTTGTTCCACTATTGTATGATGTGTTATGACAAAGTCACTAGATGACGGCATCCTCAAACCTGATCGTTAATACAAGACGCAAGATCATCAAGCGCCATTTTCAAACTATTTTAAAATTTTAATTTGCCAACGGCATTTGGCTACACACATTTGTAATTCGATTGAAGTTGATTATTGATATTAGTCTAAGCTATTTGATTCGGCTAGACCAACGTTTATGAAAATTCTAAGCGTTCTTTGAAAATTTTCTCGAACCAAATTATTTGGTGGAGAATCCGATAAGACTAAGGTAAAATTTTTGTGATGAGAAACAGATTTGACCAGCAGTATTTAATAAGTACAGGGCATACCGGGCTAATTACCCACTATATGTGTAAGTTATGACGGTTTGCAGATGAATTTCCATATAACCTTTGCGAAAATGATAGACAATAGTCTGTATAACTCCTCAGCATAATTTCAAAATTTTCACTCTTGTGAGAGGTGTATTGAGTAGCATGTGATGATGAGAATGAATGGTGTATGGTGTAAAGTAAATTTCGGGGACAAAATTTTTAGAAGAAGGGGTGAATGTGACAACCCGAGAATTTGGATATTTATAAAATCTTAAAATATTGAATTAAGGATAAATAATAAACCTAGACAGAAAATAAGTGAATGAATTTTTGATTTCCGAGAAGGAATTCTTTTGATTTAAAAATCTTTTGGTGAATTATTCAGGATTAAGGGTATACGTGAATATGTTCTATGTATATGGTATTATATGTGTACAGTATGTGGTTAAGGGTCAAGGGTTGACCAGATAAGATATATCAGTGGCAAACCCTAATATTAAATTAAGAACGTCAACGTTCAATTAAATTTTTTTTACGATTAACAAGAAATCATAAAATCAGTTCTAGAAACCCTAATTTTAGTTCCGGGAATTCGAAACCCTAATTCAGAATATGAAACCCTATTTTGGGGATGCAAATGATAGTATAAGATTTAAATGTTATTAATAATAACCTACTTAGGGATAACCCTAATTGATTTAGAAAACCCTAATTGCTGGATTAGAAACCCTAATGTATAATTTTGACCCTAATTGCTAAATTAGCAATTTTAATTAGGAAATAATAATCCTAATTAGCAAGCTTGGATTATGATTAGGAAATTTTAATATAATTAGAGAATTCTAATTATAATTTAGAAATATTAATTTTCTATTTTTGGAAACCTAACTTGGAAATACTAGAATTTTATTTTTTAAAATCTAAAGGGTTACCCTAAACCCTAAAGGTTAAACCCTAAACCCTAAGGATTAGGACAAATGACAAGTATGACATTAAGTTAAAAATCAAAATGGCTAAAATACCCTTAATGCATTATTTCCGCTATGCTCTACTTGACTCTTCTAATGGATTGCTTATTTCTGCTGCAGTTGTTGATCTAAAACTTGTTGTCTATTGTATTCTATCAGTTGTTATACTGTTGAAGGCTAAAGATAATTTATTCTGCATTATGTTAGTCATAATATTTCTTACTGGGCTTGTTGAGCTCACCCTTTCTTTCAATGTTCTCTTCAGGAAATGAGAATATAGTTGGGACTAGTCGGGGAATGGATTGACGGTCCAGATGTTTGCATTAGTAGTCCTCACTATTCTGTAAAATAGTGTGTTAATAAATATATTGAGGACATATTTTGAGTTTGAATACTGTCTAGAAGATTATATTTGTATTAAAACTCACAGCTCATGTTGTATATTTAAGTTTGTATTTGAATTTTGTACCATGTATTTGGCGACTCAAGATGGGTGATGTATACCTGTTTTGTGGGCGTCACAATAATAATAGTACTAATAATAATAATAATAATAATAATAATAATAATAATTATTATTATTATTATTATTATTATTATTTAGAATTTTAATTGTGTTTAACTTAACAGGTTTATCTAAACGTATGTTATTATAATAATAATAATTATTATTATTATTATTATCATTATTATTATTATTATTATTAGTAGTAGTAGTAGTAGTAGTACTACTACTACTACTACTACTACTATTATCATTTTTACTATTATTATTGTTATTGTTATTATTATTAGTACAATTATTATTATTATTATATTTATTATTATTATTATTATGTATTAAAGGTTTCAAGTATAACCCTTGATAATCTAGGACATAGTTCAAGGTCTTATGACCCTCAGAAATCTTTTGATTCTTGTTATTCATTCTTGATTCAAAAGTTGAGTTTTATTCCAGAAGTCTTTGATTCACTCGCATGTTATTATATATTGTTATTTCATTATTATACTTGTGGGCAATTATGCTCACTCTTGCGTAATAATAACATTGCAGTTAAGAACGAAAGGTCTGACGAGCCTTCTACTAGCAAAGGCAAAGGCAAGGGCAAGGTTAACAAGTGATGAAGACTTGTTGTTTTATGTGATGATGTATTTCTGTTTTAGACTTATGTTAATGATGTATAAGATTATTAATTATTTATGTTTCCGTAGTTAAGATTTAAGGTTAGTATGACCTGGGATTTATGTATTTTTACGATGAAACTCCTTAAGGAGAGGATTTATTTCTATCTATTAAAGCTTTCATTTATTATGGGCAGATAGACATATGATTTTTGTATAGTGAACACTAAATCATGTGGGAATTGAAGTACCCGAATTTGGGGGTGTCACAGGTTGGTATCAAAGCTGTAGGTTATGAACCTTAGGTGGGGGAACAACCTTAGGTAGTAGCCTTATAGGAAGAACATAATGATGGAAAACTCTTATCGAGTTCTTAGAAATGAATTTCTTAATTCATTAAAGATAATAAAAGACTTTATGTGCTTATGTGTTAAATTATGTGCTCGCTAGTACGACTTAGTAACTAAAACTTAAAACTGTGTTGTCAGGATGTCTGATGTTGGAGGAACTAGTCGAGCTGGGGAGGAGGAACCCCAAGTACCTACAGAGGAGGAGCCCCGAGACATTCATGTCGTCAAGGAGCAGTTGGTACGGAGAGATCCATCTCCATTAATCACTGTTGTTGGTCAGGAGCATGAGCTTGAGACTGATCCAGAGGAGGATCCTGAGGAGGAAGAGGAAGAAGAGGAGTTCCCACTGAACTCCATTGATGCTGAGATGTACGACGAATTATATGACCGTAATGTAGAGTTACATGACACTATTCAGGATCTGACTGAGCGGGCGATTATAAAGCAGATTACCATCGAGTAGAAGGATAGGGAGGTTGTGACTCTTCACACACGTCTAAGAAACGTGGAGTGGGATTTGATTCACGAGAATGGTCAAACCGAGGAAAAGTCTGAAGAAATAGAGAAGTTGAAGAAGGAACTGAAAGAGAGCTCAGAAAGACTGATCATAACAAAGGAGGGCTGGGTAAGAGAGTCACGTCGTGTTGATCTTGCAGAAGAGGATTGTTGTGCGAAGATGGCTAAGCTTGGGGAGACGTACTCTACACTTCAAAATGCAATGGATGAGGCCCATGATCGAGTTATGAGGTACCCAATCTAGTTCGAAGGACTACCATCGTATATGCTAGATCCCCAGATGATGTCCCGCATCATGGAAGAGGAACGTAGCAAGGCTATTCAGCGCCTTAACAGGCAGTGATATGATTTGTTAAATTATGTGAAAAACTTATCTGGTGTTAGATGTAAATTTCGATGTGTTTATAAACTAAGTATTATTTTAATGTTTTAAATCCTGTAGATTCTTTATCTCAGGATAGTTGATGTAAATAGCAGTGATGCTATCGTTTGATGTTAAAACTTTTGATTTAATAATTATATCAAGTTGTTTGAGAGAATGTGTTAAGTGATTATGTCAAAATGTTGAGTTAAGCCTTAACTATTTTGAGAATTTAATAAAGATCTAATAAGCATATATTTTAACAAAAATATACCACCTAGAAGAAGACAAAACCGTCAAACAGCTTAAGAAGAATCGACGAATAACAATAACAACGCCAATGTTAATCCCGTTCAACAATTGGTGAACTTACTAGTTGGAGCGATGAATAATCAACCTCAAGCTCCACTGAATACGACGTTTAAAGATTTCAAGGTGGTGGGACTGCCAGAGTTTAAAGGCTCCATGAACCTGATAGAAGCTCAGACTTGGGTTATGGAGATGGAGAAGGTTTTCGATGTTGCTAGAGTCAGAGAGGACCAGAAGATCGCTTTCGCAATGTTCATGCTTAAATCTGAAGCCAGTTATTGGTGACAAACAAATAAGGTCCGTGGAGGAGAAGGTATGATCACGTGGGAGAGGTTCAAGGAGATGTTTTTCGAGATGTATTTCCCAACCAGCTCGCAGAACCAAATGGAGGTTCAGTTTCTAGAGTTAAAATAAGGGAATATGTCAGTACCAGACTATGCAGCAAGATTCAATGAGTTGGCTAGGTTCGCCACATATTAAGTGCACACGGATGAGAGAAAAGAAAGAATGTTCGAACAAGGACTGAAGCCATGGTTGTATAGTAAAGTGTCGATGTTTCAGTTGAAGACATTCGCTGGGGTACTGGAGAAAGCCATACTCACTGAAGGTGGAAGCGATGTGATAACCAAATATAATCAGGATCAGAAGAGGAAGAAGAGTGAAAGTGAAGGAAATAACAAGGCTAGTGGAAGTAATACGGGAGGTGGTAATAATAATCATAAAAGAAGGTGGTCTGACAACTCATCAATTGGAAATCATGAAGGAGGTTAGAAGAAGACGATCAAAGCGTGCCCGACCTGCGGGAAAGCTCATTTTGGAGTGTGTATGAAGGGTAAACGAGTGTGCTACAATTATGGTCAGGAAGGCCACATAGCACCTAAGTGTCCTAACCCAAAGAAGGGTGCCTACTTCACTTGTGGCTCAAAGGATCATATTGAAAGGGACTGTCTTAAGAATGGATCTGAAGGGGCAAGATCAGGAAGAAATAGAGGAAACAGCGGTGGAAGCGCCCTAACTATCACAGGACCAACCGCAACCAACCGACCGACCGCCAGGACATTCAATATGACGGTGCAGGATGCTGTGCAGTCTCGTGATGTGGTGTCAGGTATCATTCCGATCAATAAAGTTAATGCTTATGTATTATTGGATTCAGGTGCTACTTGTTCATTTATATCCGATGACTTTGCTAAGAACTTAGAATTGCTTAAGGATGAGTTAGAATATCCCATGAACATAGAAAATGTGAATAGAGAAATAATCCTTGTTAAGTATGTACATAAGAACTATAAAGTGGATATTAAGGGTAATATCATGAACGTAGATCTTATCCCTATTCGACTTGGAGAATTTGATGTTATTTTGGGTATGGACTGGTTATTCAATTACGGGGCTGTAATTGATAGCCAAAAGAAGCGTATTAACTTTATGACTCCGCCAAAGGTTGTGTTTTATGGTAGAAATTTGCCTAGACAAGCGAGTTGTCTGACGATGATGCAGGCCAGTAAGTTGTTAAGACAAGGCTGTGAAGGTTATTTAGCTTACATAGTCGACAGTCGTAAAGAAAATCCGAAAGTAGAAGAGATACCAGTAGTGAGGGACTTCGCAGACGTATTTTCGGATGATTTTCCAGGACTTTCGCCAGATAGAGAGGTTGAATTCGTGATCGATTTGGCTACAGGAACGGCTCCAATATCGAAGTCACCGTACCGAATGGCACCAGTGGAGATGAAAGAATTGATGGTACAACTACAAGAATTACTGGACAAGAAGTACATTCAATCAAGCGTATCACCATGGGGAGTGCCAGTGTTATTTGTGAAGAAGAAGGACGGGATGATGCAACTCTGCATTGATTATAGAGAACTGAATAAGGTCACGATTAAGAATAGATATCCATTACCGAGGATCAATGATCTGTTTGATCAATTGAAGGGAGCGAAATACTTTTCCAAGATAGACTTGAGGAGTGGTTATCATCAACTGAAGGTGAGACCAGTGGACGTACCGAAGACAGCGTTCAGAACACGATATGGTCACTACAAATTTTTGATAATGTCATTTGGTCTAACAAATGCTTCTGTAGCATTAATGGGCTTAATGAATGGAGTGTTCAAGCAGTTTTTGGACAAGTTCGTAGTAGTATTTATAGATGATATTTTGGTATATTCAAAAACCAAGGAAGAACATGAAGAGCATTTGAAATTAAGGTAGAGGCGTTGAGAAGGGAGAAGTTGTATGCCAAGTTTTCAAAATGCGAATTTTAAATTGAGCGGGTACAATTTTTTGGACATGTGATTGATAAAGACAGAATTTCGGTGGATCCATCCAAAGTCGAAGCCGTGATAAACTGGGATCAGCCGAGAACACCGCTTCGAAACGTAAGTTTTCTTGGATTTTGCAGGATATTAGAGAAGATTCATTCAAGACTTTTCCAAGATCGCAACTCGATTAATCTAATTTGACTCAAAAGTCGTGAAATTTGTTTGGACGGAGAAGTGTGAGGAAAGCTTTCAAGAATTGAAGAAGAGGTTGAGTACAGCGCCTGTGTTGTCTCTTCCGGATGAAACATAAAATTTTATTGTATATAGTGATGCGTTGCATAAAGGACTTGGCTGTGTGCTTATGCAAAATGGCAGAGTCATTGCGTATGCGTCACGAAAATTGAAGGATTATGAGAAGGGGTATCCGACCCACGACTTGGAGTTAGCTACAGTTGTTTTTGAATTGAAAATCTGGAGGCACTATCTCTATGGGGAGAAATGTGAAATATATACAGACCACAAGAGTCTGAAATATATTTTTTCACAGAAGGACTTGAACATGCGCCAAAGAAGGTGGTTGGAGTTAATTAAGGACTATGATTGTGAGATTTTATACCATCCGGGTAAGGCAAATGTGGTTGCTGACACCTTAAGTAGAAAGGGTCGGGAGAAATTGATGGCGTTGACCGCTTAGAAGGAGATAATTTCAGCCATTGAGAAGTTAGAACTTGAAGTGAAGTATCCTATCGAAATTGATGAGAAGATGTTCCAAATGCAATCTGGTACAACTCTACTAGATAAAGTTAAGGAGGCTCAACTTCATGAAGAAGAATGTAAAAAGGTGAAAAAGAAGATATCTGAAGGAACCGAACCGAGATTCAAGTTGGACAAGGAAGGAATACTGAGATTTGAGAACCGAATTTGGGTACCACCAGTACCAGAGATTAAGAAAGACATTTTGAGTGAGACTCATAGCTCACGATATTCGATTCACCCTGGTAGTACCAATATGCATCAAGATCTTTGACAGCATTTCTGGTGGCCAAATTTGAAACAAGATGTAGCAGAGTGTGTTGCCAAGTGTTTGATATGTCAGAAAGTGAAAGCAGAACATCAAAGGTCGAGTAGATTGCTACAACTGTTGGAGATTCCAGAATGGAAATGGAAACATATTACGATGGACTTCATGGTTGGCCTTCCGACAACTCGGAAAGGCTATGACGCGGTATAGGTTATCGTTGACCGATTGACGAAATCCACACACTTCCTTCCGATCAAAATCAGATTCAACATAGATCAGTTGGCAAGGTTATATGTGAAGGAGATTGTTTCAAGGAACGGAGCTCCGGTGTCAATTGTTTCCGATAGGGATCCGTGCTTTACATCGAACTTCTGGAAACGACTATAGGAATGCATGGGTACGCAGTTACAAATGAGTATGGAATATCACCCTCAGACAGATGGGCAGAGTGAAAGAACGATTCAGACATTGGAAGATATGTTAAGAGCTTGTGTAATGGACTTTAAAGGAAATTGGGATGATCACCTACCGCTCGTAGAGTTCGGCTACAACAACAGTTACCACGCTAGTATTGGCATGCCGCCTTGTGAAGCGTTATACGACAGAAAGTGCAAAACTCCGTTATACTGGGATGAAGTTGGCGAGAGACAATTACTAGGTCTAGAATTAGTACAGCAAACAGTAGAAATAGTCAAAGTGATCCGAACAAGACTTGCAGTAGCTCAAGATAGTCAGAAGAAATACGCCGATCCACACCGTAAAAATGTTGAGTTTGAATCGGGTAGTTATGTATTCTTGAAGGTCTCTCCTTGGAAGGGAAAGATCTGGTTCAAAAAGAATTGGAAATTAAGCCTAAGATTTATTGGACCCTTTGAAGAACTGCGAAGGATCGACAAAGTTACGTATGAGGTAGCTTTACCTCCAGCACTCGAGAATGTCCACAATGTATTCCATGTTTCCATTTTACGACCCTACAAACCCGATTACAAGCACGTGATTGAATATGAACCCATATATTTTGAAAAAGACTTATCTTACGAAGAAATTCCTGTTCAGATTGTCGATAGAAAAGAACAAGTTCTCAGAAATAAAGTAATACCTTTTGTTAAGGTAATTTGGAGGAACCACAACGCTGAAGAAGCAATGTGGGAACTCGAACAGAATATGAGTAAAAATTACCCTCATTTATTTACTTAAATCATGTGTAAGCAATTCTTGGGACAGAATCTTTGAAGGGGGGGAGAATGTAACGGGTCGAATTCCCTACACCAAAAATGGCCTATAGTGAATGACAAATCCTTCACAAGACATACTATATCACTCACAAGTGATTTATTGCGATGAAATATTTCCTTCACACGATTGCTCGCATTAGACCTCCTTGCAATTGGGTATCCTTCGCTAAGTAGTAACTAAATATTTTTTGTGAAGGATATATTGTGAATAACTTTTTTATTCACAAATTGTATTTGGTAATTGAATATTGTTATTTAGTGAAAGATTGGTTTCCTTCACAAATAATATTTTAATAAGGACTATTTGAAATTAGTGAATAACTTGATTCCCTCACAAATAATATATTGTGAAGAAAAAATTTATTTAACGAGAGAATATTTTCCTTCACTAATTATAAATTGAGAATCTTTCTTCAAATTAGTGAGAGAAAAATTCCTTCACAAATTATAAATTTGTAAATAAAAATTAATTGCTAAATAATCAAAATTCATTGAAAATTATAATTGATTTTTAAATCATTGATTTCATACTTATTATTATTATTATTATTATTATTAATCTTTATAAGAAATATTAAATATATATTTCAAGTAAATATAAATATTACCGTACTTTTTTCAAACTAATTGATAAGATAATGCATAAAGAGCTAATAAAATTAAAACTTCACATATAAATAGATCATAATACTTGAGTCACAATAACTACAAATTTGTTATTGTATATTGGTCTCCCAAGGACCATAATACTTTCAAAATTTATTAAGTAAAATAAGAAGTGAAGATGACATGAGCCACTTTCTCTTTTGCCCAATAGTGATTGAGGTTGATGATGCTGAACTTGGGGATGGTCCAGTAGTGTTTGAGGTTGAAGTGAAGACGACATGAGCCACTTTCTCTTTTGCCCAGTTTGAATTTCGAAGCCTTGAATGAATAAACAAAACCAAATCAATAGACCAGCCAAGATATTTGAATCTTTGATGTCACTAGTGATGAGTTAATTACTTTTACTCCACATTAGAAAAATCGCAAGAGTGTAATTATTCTGTAAAGATTCACAGAGCTTAGAAAAGTCATGATCTAAATAGACTGTATATATGCAAGTCACACATGCTCCAAAATATACCGTACTCGACTTGGACAAAAACTTATGAATTATTTGAATTTTCTATAAAATGACAACTAGAAAACAGCAAAAAAAAAGGCATCACCTAGACAAAAAATACATATTACCTCATTCTTATTTAGGGACGCATCTTGAAAATCATTTTCCTCTTGCCTTTCGCTATATAATACATAATACATAATACATAACACTGGGATTGAAGCACTACTACATGCACTACAATAACCTTTCATCATTTCATTAACTAAGTAAACAAAATTACTTTACACTTGCAATTACCTGTAAGATTTATAAATTATTAGTTACAGAAGAAGCTAATGTATGTGTCACGTGACTTTGAGTAGAAAAAACTCATAAAATCCTTCATAATACTTCCTCCGTTCCATTGTCAGTATCACTTCAATTATTTCATGAAAATTAGGGGGGGAATTTGTTGATCAAAAGTGTTTAACTTACATGATGGGTTCTGTTTGCACAATTAACCCCATTTTACTTGCACAACTACTACCCATTTTACCCAAATTTTTTGTACACACTTGAAAGTAAGCACTTGTTTACGAAAGAAAAACAATAAAGTGATCATATATCTTAAAACTACAAGAAAAAAATGTGATCAACAATTCTAACATATTCATCAAGACCACATGCTCTTAAGGTCGATAAGGGATGCTTTTCATTGCTTCCACAAAAAGTGGATTGGATGTAGTCATGTAGAGATACCTCTAACTATATGCATATGTGGCTTAGCGTAACTTGATCCCACATTCTCAAGCTTTGTAGCCTATGCTTTTACCATCATCTAATAGAACAATGACCACTATAAAAAGAACATTATACAGATTATTCTGTTTTAAAAAAATAAACATAAAAATACAAAACTTGAGGGGGTGGGAGTTAAAAGGTAGGATCCCTTTCAACGGTACCCTTTACCATTACGAACTACTTAGCCATGCTACATTAATAATTTGGCCATACAAGAAATGCTCATAATCTTATGTCAGTAGCTAAGAAAGCAGTAACAAGGTAGCTTAAGATTACCGCTTGTGATGTTAATTATTTGTTTAAGTACAGAAGATGGGGAAAAAGACGTAAAAGTTTGTTAGGATTAGGAAAAAGAAACTACAGAAATAACATAACCACATTACCACCAGTACTAACTACAGTATATGTTATTTCAAGAAAAGATCTTACTTTGATAAGCCTGCAAATAAACCATCTTCTTCCCCCTCATTATAGTACATGAGAGAACTTTTTCCATGCACAACCCCATAAGGAGAGCGCACAATTTTTCCTATCAAACAATAATAGCAAACAATGTATATTAAAAATAAATAAATAAAACACACAGAGGTAATATTGTAAGAAGCCTACAGGATAACCAAAAGAAGAGACAACAATAGTAATTTGTGATTTGTGAAACATTTTTAAGAGTTCCTTTCTCTTTACTCATAGATTATTACATATACTCCAAATTAGTATAGAATTCTTTAGGAAAATTGATGTGGTCGGTAAGAGGCTCAGAAAGGGCAAATTTAAAGAGAGACGTTTATCTGTATTTGAGACAGGGTTTTCGTGAGGTGCTGCAGAAATAAGACTGGAGCTAGATTATGATTTCTATGGGTTTGTATGCTGCTAATTTTTCATAAGGCACTTTTTATGCTGATTGGTTCCTCTATTTACTATGTATGCCCATGATATTCCATATTGGGAGTATTTTCATCTAATATCTCATCAAAATAAATATGTTAATTCTGTGTCTTGTTATATGCAAATTACTTACAGAACATAGCCATGTCAATTTTCTATTAACCGACCCAATGTAAACATAACCAATTCAAAGCTTTTATTTTGTTAGACTCACCTCCAAAAGCCTCACCAACCCATACACACACCAAATAATGGTACAGTGGGTCCAAGGTCCAACACAGTTTGCAATGACATTCCTGAGTCTTGAGGTGCACCTATGATGAAAGAAATATAATTAATGTATTGCCATATTTTCAAAAACATAACACAGAAGCATCACTACATGACAAACCTTACCTGGTCCTGGAGATATAAGAATACCTCCTGGATTTTTCCTATGAAATGACAAAAGGAAAAAGTTTAACATCGAAGTTTTATATATTGATCTGTAAATAGCCATTTTTTTAAAAGTTGTGGCTTTATTACTCCGGAGACCATATAATAAAGAAGTATATAAATGGACATCTGATAAACTAATTATAACGCAAGCCAATGCCATTATGAGTACACAACTTTTACCAGCCATAATAGCAACATAGATGAATAGACAAGAGTTATACAAACTGATAAAATGTATATCCTACTTGATAGTAACATTTGTTGGTAAAACCAGCAGATTATTCATCACAACATCCATGTTTTACAACCCAACCAGTGATCAAAATCACACACTCATAAACACAGACAAGGAGTATATGCAACCATATGCTCGCTCAAGTGTCAAAGCATGTTAGTACCATAGCTGATGCAAAATATGCAAGCCACAGTACATGATAATTATTAAGCTTATATGAAGGCCTACTTTGATTGCTGCCCCCATGCCTAACTACAATATAATCTAGCTAAGCGACATGCTATTACTTAAGGTAAATTACCACTTGCTATAAAACTCAAGTAAAAAATAGAGAAAGTAATGATATCCTAACTTTACAAACTTATAACCTTCTCATTCCAATGCTCATAAACTACATAAAAATTTATACTCCTAAAAACTGGCTTGATTAAGATAGCCTCAACCCAATCACAATACTAGTTCCCAACTAGATCATCTTCAGTCAGGTCTACACCAATACATCTATATCATGTGAGAGAGAATGCATACTGTAATACCCGCGAATTTTAATAAATTATAATATTGAGAATAAAGATTTGTTTGCATATTTATTTGAATATAAATATATATAGCATTGACATGTGTTGTGATAAGCATTTTAATTGATTAAGCCGGTGATAATTAAGCGATGAAGCAAAAGTGATGAGAACATTAGTTTAAACTAGTGGAGTTATGCCTAATGTGGCAAGATGATGAAATGAGAAAATACTAATTTAACTATTGATGAAATTAATTAGTATTACTAATAAATAAATAATTACATAATGGGGTTGATTTATTTGTTATTCATTAATTATCATGAATAATAGTATGTAAAGAGAAATCATATATAATAAGGTTTCTCATTCAATATAAAGTGAGGTGTGACATTGTAATGTAAATAATTATTATATAAAACTATGTGATAAAAGTAAGTTTGACTTAGGTAGTTAACCAAGTTGTATGAAAAAAAGTCTTATGTGACATTTTGATGTGTGTGGGAGTAATTAAATGGGTATGTTAAACCTATGAGAGAAAGTTACTTTGATTAAATTAATAATAAATAATAAGTAACATTAGTACACAATTAAATTATATCCTAGTCTAGAATAAATATTATTTGAAATAAATCAATGTACATGGATTATATGATTTTATGTGTAATGTATGAGTGGGTGTATATGTATGCTCAAGTGTGAACAAAGGGTAAAATAAACCTAAGTGTGCTAATAAAATGCTGAGAATTGGTGGTGTCCCAATATGAGTGTCACTCCATTTCTTCTTCATGTTATAGGCCATTAGCCTAGTCCCTCAATACCAACTACATAGCTAGCAAATCATGGAGAGGGGAGTGGGCTACTTAGTACTCTTCCACCAAATCCTTCATAACCATTAGCTTCTTCTCAATTTCAATGGTTTGATTCATTGAGTAAAACCAAATTGGTCACAAGCTTGCCTATAAATAAAGCCCTTCTCATTCATAGACATGTTGCTAAGTTCTTTGAGAAAAGTTCTAGTGTGTGAGAGTGTGGTTGGGCTAAGCTTATACAATCTGCAAATTGAAGCTAGTGTAGCAATTCAACTTCAAAAAAGGTAACCCTCCTCTAGATGTTCATACATTCAAGTTTAGCAAAGTTCATAAAAAAGTATGAAAACACTTGTTTTAAGTTGAAATGGTTGTAGTTGAAACTTGCTAGAATGTATCATTTGATGTTAGATATTGTTAATATGGTCAAAAATGAAATCAATGAGAGTTAAACGAAGTAAAATGGTCAAGTAACGAATTCGTAGGGAAGAGAATTGCTAAATGTATTAAACTTTGGAAAAATGGCAAAAATCTTAAATTGATCCTTGGAATTAATTGTTTGTATGTGTGGGAATGTTAGAAGCATGCTAGGAGTGTTATGTAGCAAGTTTATAACAATTATTCATCATTACATTGTTGCTTGGATGAGAGTTGGGTTGAAAATTTCACAAAAGTCCGAACATGGGATACCCGCCGTGTTTTTTAGATAATACACTTCCCACGGGGGTGTCAGAACAACAAAAGAAATTTATTTTGTTGTTTGATGCAAGAAATCTCAACTTCACTTAATTTCAAGAACATACATACTCCTTAAACATGTATTCAATGTATGTTACAAGTTGTTTTAGTAGGTTTGGAGTTGAATCATAGCCTTTTTAAATGAAAAGTTAAAAGACGGAAATCATGTTCATAAAACCTTATGCCTTTTTGAATATAAACCATTGAGCATATGTTTATAGTTTAGTTAGTCTTGTAAATACATATGAAATATAAATTCAACATACCTTGCATGTATAGATTGTTAGACATGACATCTTAACATTTAAAAACCAATTGAGTTGAAAACTCCATGATTTATATTGTGAACTTTGGAACAATTAGGATAGGATGTGTATGCCTCTAGAGATAATTGACATGTTCATGTATCTAGTTAGACACTTTATAAACTATGCAAGCATGAACTAAAAGAGTTCCTAAATAAATACGTAAGTATGAACTTAAAAGGGTTGTTTAACAATGTTATGTGGTTAACGAATACTATAGTTAATAGTTGTTATAATAAGCTCTTTTAACTTGGTAAAATGGAAATGTATGACTAAATACAACAAAGGAACAAAACTTAGCCTAAAGGTGTTTCAACATGTATGAGTAGCTTAGGTGATGTTTCACATATGAGGTAAGTATAAGAAAATTAAGAATGTTTCTAAAAGATTTTAAAGGTAAAATCAATGTGAGTTACGCATCTATGAGTTTAAATGTGTGTAGCTTACATGAATTTAGATATGTGTGATGAAAGTATGCGAATATGTATATCAAGTGTATACGACTAATGAATACCTATAAATACATAAATAGGATAACCTAGTTTGTTGAGGTGATTTTACGCTATAAGTAGTAATCAACGCTAAAGGCAAGTCTCCTAACTCTCACAACTTTGGGATTTTGTGCAAGTTCTCTAACTTTCATTGATTCACATATCGAATACAAGTTATCTAAATTCTTTACATTGTATATTGTATAAGTTCGAATTATTAATGTACTTATATTAAGCAAATATCTATCACTATTCGAAAATCAATTTCTTTGACATTATTGTGAGCATTAGACTTATTGTTCTTAAATGCATTATAAAAGTTGTTTAAACCATTGATTCAGTTAGATTGTTATCATATGTTAGAAAGCTATCCAAACCAATTGACTTGGTGCAGACTCTTGTAAATCTACTGAGATGAACAAACCCTCTTAAAAAGGGGAAATTTTATATTGTCGGGGAACCGACGTGCGCACATAAGTATGATTAAATGTTATGCATAACGTAGGGTACCTTAGGCTGATCACCTGTTGTACTCGTTTATCTTGGATTGCAGTATAATACTGTAAATACTAGTAAGAGTTCTTAGTCCTTAATGACTGCTCAGTGTTCATTCTTATTGAACCTCGAAATGATTAAACCTTGAAATATTGTTGATATCCTTCAGTCTTTAGTGACATTTATCAAACATTTTTGATATTTCTTGATATCCTTGAACTATCACTTATTATTATACCCTTGAAGATTCAAATGCTATAACTGTTCATTCTTTTTGCTATATTACTTGCTGGGAAAACTTGTTGCTCATTCTTACTTCCCTAAAAACATTACAGTTAAGGCAGAGCAAGGCGGTACCATGGGAAATAACAAGGGGAAGGGCAATCTACAGAGTAGCTTAGTTCTTTAAGAGTAGTAGTATTATTATTTCTATCCGTATTATGATGTATTAAGGATGATTAATTATGCTTAAGTTTAATCATTGGATTGTTGTAGTAATGGTTACAAAACCTTGGGACGCGAATATTTATATTATATCAATGAAAATTATTCTATTATTTCCGTTGTTGATGATTTTAGTGTGATGTTTGAATTAGCACGTGGCGAACCAACTTTGAGATACGAGTGTCTGAATTTGAGGGCGTCACAGGTTGGTATCAAAGCAATAGTTATAAACCTTAGGAGTGAGAGTCCTTAGATTACAACTTCTGCTCCTCATATTCTCCCAACATCCGATCCTCGAAAGTAGTCTCGTCGGAGTCCTCCATAGGCTCATCCTCCGGATCAGACTCCTCGGGCAGAGGCTCCATCTCATCCTCCTCGTCATCATCATCGATAGGAGCCACTGCTGATACGAGCTCTGCTATCAATGGTGACTCAAATACCATGCGTATATCACGCGGCTCCTCTTCTATTACTCGGCTAGGTCCTCCAATGTTTGTCGTCCTACAATCACCAACATAAGACAAAACAAACAACAACTCCATTAGAATGTTAAATAACATAAGTTCATTGTATATAATGAAGTTATATTCTATAACACACTAAGTCATTCTCTATGAAAACTCTATATGAGTTTCATCGCTCTCTATCTTCTAAGTTCTCCTTAGGAAGTAAAATGGAAGAGCTAGAGACTGAGGCTAGGGAGAGGGAGTCTGAGTTTCAAAAATTGAGGAACGAGGACCATCAGAGGAAGTTAGCTGTACAGGAGATGAAGGTGGAAATTGCTCAACGCAAGGAGGTAGGGATCCAGTTGGGAACCTTGTTTAATAGGTCGGTGGCTAGGAATGTGGAGCTGACAGGGAAACTAGAAGAGTCTGAGCAGAGGGAACTTAGTAAGAATGCTGAGAAGGAAGCCCTTCGTACTCAGCTAGAGATGGAGGTGATGGATAGGATTCACTTCGAGGAGAAGTGGGAGGATTTCAATGACATGGTAGATGATCTATGTAGACACTCAAAATTTACGTACATCGCTACTAACATCATAGGAGGATGATTAATTTTTAAGAGAAAACGCTGAAAGACAATCCATATCCATACCGGATACTACCAGAAGTTCAGCATCAACCCCGGATCGCATTCAGGGAGTAACAATTCCAACCTTGGAGATAACACCGAGGCGTGAAGATCCAATACCAGAACACACACCGGGGAAGACCGATTAATCTCAGAGATAACCCTGAGGTATCCAGTCTCAGTCCCAACCATGGAAATAGCCACCAACCTTGGTGATAACCACAAGGAATACAGTTTCGGCGATAACCCCGGAAATGCTTGTTTCAAATTCGACCAACTTCAATCTCGGCGCTCACAACGAGATACACTGCACCAACCCGACGATAATGTTGCCTCTTTTATAGTTCTTATAAAAGAGCTCTAAATCATGCAAGGATACACGGGTCAACAAGTAATACAGAGTAAGTAAAGTATCGATCCCACAGAGAAAGTGTTAACTTTAGACTACTATGCATTAATTAACTCACTATATTTATATGCTAAGACTATAGACTTAATTGTTGATTTAAACTAATTATGATTACCAACTAAAAATAAGAGTATAAATGGACTAAATATAATGTGGAAATAATGGGATCCTAACTTCATTCAATATTTCATTCAATCGCCATATGTCATGCAAGAAGTGTTCACATATCACAGGATAATAGCCAAGGGCATAAAAGCGAGTTATAACCATTTTCCAATGCACTATAACCAACTCACATATCATCTACAGATGTTAGAATCTATGTGATCACCAATACCATCACAATTACCATATTCCTATGCGCAATTGCAATCCTATTGATTTTAAGCACAACCCTTATTCTAGCTCATACGGAAAAATAGTATATTCCTATCTGTTTCACAAAATATACAATCCCCATATTCGCATGCTATCATGATTTCATCATTCATATGTTCATTTCCAATTCCATACAAATACTAACATGAAGATTATCAGTCATTCATACATACAAACCAACCATGATAGATAACCCAATGATATGCAAAACAAATCTAACACTTAGATGTACAACCAAATTACATATTAAAATCCGTTAGAATCCCATAATTGAGTTTAGTTCATGACTGAACCAAAAGCTATTATGGGATCAACGCTAAACATGATCAATAAACAAACGAATAGAAGAAAGTTAGAATGATCAAACCCAATCGTTGAATAGAAACCAATGATTAACTATTGAATCCACAAAGAATTGCCATAAACAATAATCAATATCCACGATGACCGAGATCTCCAAGAAGAAGTAGAGAAAAATAGACGTTATTGCTTTCTCCTACGTTGGAATCTCTCCCAAGGTGTAAACCCTAGTTTCTACTATAAAAAGAGAGAAGATGAAAGTAGCTATTTAGCCCCCAAGGGGTGGAATATCCCTTATATAATGATATTATGTCTAATATATAAGCCCTAATTGAATCCCCCCACTCAATCACGCTTCAATTGCTCTCTTTAGTGAAAAGTCACTATGGTCATCGCTCAAGTCGCTACGGGTTTGCATTTGAACAGGCGCCAACTTGCGTAAAGTTGCATAAAATCGCGTTTTTTGGTGAGAGTCGCATGTTGCTGCCGCTAGTTTCTGGGGCCGCTGGTGATTTTTTCATTGCTTGCGTGCTAAGTTCCAAACCAAGAACATGAAGTGACATGAAAGCCCAAATGATATCCGGATCACCTTTTCTTTGCATTTTCTTTGTGTTTCCTTACAATAATCGTTCACACCACTTCCTAACATAAAATCTACAAAATAAACACAAAATGTATGAAAAGTAACTAAGACACATGAATATAAGCAACTAATTAAAATAAAAGATACCGGATAAATGCATAAAAAATCCACTTATCACACCCCCAAACTTAAACCGTTGCTTGTCCTCAAGCAACAACAATGCTAATTCAATCTACATGCTATGTAAGCTACGCTACTATGACAATGAATCCGCAGATTTCTAGCCATGTTAAGAATTCCAATAAGTCATGCCTCAGAGAAATATCAAGATCCAAGAACAAAGCATCAAACTAAGCTAAAGGCATAATGACATACAATCATATAATCCTAACTTGCTATAAAGATGCTGTGTGAGTGTGTGATGTGTTCACAGATAAGCTTGACAAAGGTGAAAATACCACATGCTTTATTGCTTAAGGCAGAAAATTGAAGTTTAACTCAAAAAGTGCATATACTAATGAGACATCAACTACTCCAACACATCAATACACACTAAGTTTCAACAGTGGGTTTATTCTGCTCTGTTTTTACTCACGAGGGCGATTCTCGCACTTTCCCGCAGTGTTTATTGAATTTTTTAATTTTTATTTTTATTTTTATAGCGAGTGCGTTGTACGCTCCATCTCACTTTCCATTTCCATTTAAACGAGTGCATTTTACGCTCCATCTCGCTTTCCATTTCCATTCAAACGAGTGCGTTTTACGCTCCATCTCATCCCAATAGCAAGCATACCCATGTGTTCTCAAAGTTTGAGTATCTGTGTTTTCATAGTCTATGTCTCACTTCCTACACAATTCTATCATTAAAAACAACATTTTCCTCTCAACAGACAAGCACGCTAATCTTAACCAACAAGCAAATAGGAACATTGTTGTGCTACCTGGTAAATTTCTATGTCATCATTGGCCAAATTAGAATTTAACTAGCTGAAAACCTAGGATTATGCAATGTTATGCAACTAAACGCATACTAAGTAAACAAGACAAAAGAAAACTAAAAAAAATAGATAAAAATAAAAAAATACCCCCGACTATGCAACTTAAACATGCAATCAAACTATATGCAACTAACTATATGCAACAACTACTCACTACAACCCAATACCCCCAAACTTAAAATAAACAATGCTCTCATTGTAATTAAAATTGAAAGAATACTCCCCTAAGTGGCAATGTCATCTCCGTTCGCCTCCTCATGATCCGCTAGTATATCAGGCGATGGCTAAGTTTGAGATATTCTGTAGTTGGAAACTGAGTGTGGGCTTCTAACTGTCCAAACGCTTTAGTCAGAAATTCTAAGAATTCAACAAAATTTTTTTTTACTTGATCGAGCTATCATGGCAGTGTTTGGCTTTTAGGTCATGCGATCGCACGAATTCTATACTTGGCGCAGGTTTTGACTTACATTTGATCCTGAATGCTTATAGCAATTGGATTGAACCTGAGAGGAGAAACAATCAAACTATTATTAATACTTACCACTATCTAACCTCTACTAAATATGGAAATGTAAATAAGAATTAAACAAGGAGGAGAAAGATTGGATGGGGTGCCTCCCATCTAGCGCTTCTACTTATAGTCCAGATTAGCTAGACTCTTTTTCGACACCGCTATCCAATTCCTCTACGATAAGATAAGAACCTCCATCAATTAGAACCACTATGTGCTTTGGTAGGTTCCCCATGAGAGAGTCGTGAATTTAAGCCACCTAGCATATTTTCTCGTATATGATGTCCCTAGTTCCATTGTAATGCCAGGTGTTTCTCCCGTTGTATCTGTGAATAGATTTTTGCATTGAGGCATGAAGGATACAATGGGATTTCTTTCTTCTATTATCTCTTCCTTAGCCCACCATGGTTTATAAGATGCCTCATAATCACATAAATTATTGCTTTGGATGTGACTACCTAGGGGACATGGGTGTGCAAATTTCACTGAATTTTTCAACTCTAACTGAGAAGGCACTTGGGGTATAATACAAGTTGGCTCATGATCTTCATTTTCCATACCCCCGGTTGTCTCCTCAATGTCCACTCCTTTAAGTTCATCTAATGGCATGTGCACTTCTGGCTCTCTATCGATTTCATCATCCATGTCATAGCACCAATTGTTTGGAGGGCGATTGTTCAAGGCTTCGAACATTTGATCTGTATGATTCTGAAGCTTTTGAATTGACCTCTCTTGCTCAATCATCTTCTCCTCAGTTGATGGTACAACTTTGAACCACAAATCCTCCCTTTTTGAATTATCTTTCTCAGTTTTGAAATCCATGTATTGAGGACCATTCATTGACGAATTAATGAGTTGTTCCATCTGTCTGTTAAGATTTTGGCTTGATAACTCCCGACTCATCATCATCTCTTCATGGTCTGCTATACTGTTTGACATGACTTTCTATAACCTTGAATTTTCTTCTTGTTGCATTAGAGGTGGATATGAGAAATTCGATGGATGTGTTGTACTTGGGGCACAGTATTGGTCTCGATAGTTATAACTCCATTTTGAATCTGGGTGATACCCCCAATCTTGAGGATAATTGGGATAAACATAGTTGTTGAGGTAATCACCCCCAAACTGTACTTGTCCAACTCTGACGTTGAGTCCTTTAGTTCTTGTGTCCCTTGGTTGAATCCTATTTACATAGGGCCCTTGATAAGAAAAGTCACCCATGGTACCTGCAACCTAAAACAAAATAAAAATAGAAATGAGAAATGAACAGAATTGTCTAAGTCATACAATATAGCTTTAAACTAATGATAATTATCTAAATTAACGTCTTTCCCCAAGAATCTACGCTTAAAACTTGTTGCCTCTTTTATAGTTCTTATAAAAGAGCTCTAACTCATGCAAGTAAACACGGGTCAACAAGTAATACAAAGTAAGTAAAGTATCGATCCCACAGAGAAAGTGTTAACTTTAGACTACTATGCATTAATTAACTCACTATATTTATATGCTAAGACTATGGACTTAATTGTTGATTTAAACTAATTATGATTACCAACTAAAAATAATAGTATAAATGGACTAAATATAATGTGGAAATAATGGGATCCTAACTTCATTCAATATTTCATTCAATCGCCATATGTCATGCAAGAAGTGTTCACATATCACAGGATAATAGCCAAGGGCATAAAAGCGAGTTATAACCATTTTCCAATGCACTATAACCAACTCACATATCATCTACAGATGTTAGAATCTATGTGATCACCAATACCATCACAATTACCATATTCCTATGCGCAATTGCAATCCTATTGATTTTAAGCACAACCCTTATTCTAGCTCATACGGCAAAATAGTATATTCCTATCTGTTTCACAAAATATGCAATCCCCATATTCGCATGCTATCATGATTTCATCATTCATATGTTCATTTCAAATTCCATACAAATACTAACATGAAGATTATCAGTCATTCATATATACAAACCAACCATGATAGATAACCCAATGATATGCAAAACAAATCTAACACTTAGATGTGCAACCAAATTACATATTAAAATCCGTTAGAATACCATAATGGAGTTTAGTTCATGACTGAACCAAAAGCCATTATGGGATTAAGGCTAAACATGATCAATAAACAAATGAATGGAAGAAAGTTAGAATGATCAAACCCAATCGTTGAATAGAAACCAATGATTAACTATTGAATCCACAAAGAATTCCCATAAACAATAATCAATATCCACGATGACAGAGATCTCCAAGAAGAAGTAGAGAAAAATAGACGTTATGGCTTTCTCCTACGTTGGAATCTCTCCCAAGGTGTAAACCCTTGTTTCTACTACAAAAAGAGAGAAGATGAAAGTAGGTATTTAACCCCCAAGGGGTGGAATATCCCTTACATAATGATAATATGTCTAATATATAAGCCCTAATTGAATCCCCCACTCAATCACGCTTCAATTGCTCTCTTTAGTGAAAAGTCAGCTATGGTCATTGCTCGATCCGGGAAGAGTTACGGGGCCTGCCACCTATCAAATTGAAGATATCGACGAGACCTACAACTTTTATTCTTTGATGATTGAGAAATTCCGGCCGGATGAAGGTTGAAATCGAGCTGGAAGGGACTACTATGAAAATGGCAAATCAAAACAGCGTAGTTTGACGTCCATTTAAGACAACGATCATAACTCTTGCATCCGAACTCCGATTAGAGCGATTCAAGATGTTCCGGAAAGCTATGAAGACGCTCTACAAAGTAAGCTAAGTTCTAAACCAAGAACATGAAGTAACATGAAAGCCCAAATGATATCCGGATTGCCTTTTCTTTGCATTTTCTTTGCGTTTCCTTAGAATAATCGTTCACACCACTTCCAAACATAAAATCTACAAAATAAACACAAAATGCTTGAAAAGTAACTAAGACACATGAATATAAGCAACTAATTCAAGTAAAAGATACCGGATAAATGCATAAAAAATCCACTTATCAGATAACATCGGGAAGATAGACACACCTCAAAGATGACAAGGACCTTCAACAATTGCAGCAGTCCAATCTAAGCAAAGTCTGAGCAACGTCTGCTTTATCAGCCCAATCCGGTGATAACACCGGTGAGGGGCAACATTGTCATCTAGCCAACGTGATGCCACACAACGCCGTCTCAACTTCTCTACGCAACGATGTCCCACAATACTAACCAATCCCGAGTGACTATTGTGCAGGGTAACGGATGAAAGTTGAAGCTTAAAGACCGGAGGGCATCGTCCCATCTTCAATGACTTCGTAAAAACTCTAATCACATGCCATCGTACAACTCTCGACAATGGCGTTCCGAAATAGGTCCTATATACCTCAAACGGATGCTCGGATTGCACTTCTAAAAGTTCGAGTGGTCATTACAGTGCCCGAGTGCACATACTTTGAGACGACCTGATCCGGAAAACTTGGGCCCACCCGGGTTGCTTCTGGTGGTTGCCTCTGGTACACCTGCGGTGAAATTGCCTATAAATAGAAGGCTTGGGCTGCCCATTTTGCAAGAGAAAACGGCGAGGAAGCCCTGCCCAATTTGCTCTGCACTCACTCCAAGCAGTGTACTTTTCCCTTTTAAACACCTGTGAGCTCATATATAGCCCTTTTGTACCTACAAAAGTCAGTGTTTACCCACTCTAAAGATATAGAAGTCTTCTTTGGCAGTCAACTGTAAGCCTTCTCACACACTTTAGAGTCTTTCTCTTCATCTCTACACACACCCTTCTACACGTTGAGAGTCGTGTTGCTTGTTTTTGCCCGGACTTCGGTCCGTGGTTTCATTTCAGTCTGTATATATATATATATATAGTATATATATATTTACATATATATTGACTAACATTATTGAGTTATGCCTCGATTGAGCCTAGACTTCGGTTATATATATATATATATATATATATATACATTTATATATATTAATCGTGTGTCGAACTTTGTTCGATGAGCCTGAACTTGATGCCGAGCGTTTATTCGCTTATATATATATATATATATATATATATATATATATATATATATATATATATATATATATGAACTGTGGTCGGACTGCTCGATGAGCCTCAATTTTACATCGGTGCGTTTACATTTCGTCTCGCTTACCTTGAGTTTTTTCGTGGCGGTTGATCGATATTCTGACTTCATTTACATTTCATCCCACACCGAGTTTCCTCCGTGACGGTTGATAGCTTTTTGATTTTTATTTACTTTTATGATCCCCATGGAGGTGCTTCGTGGTTGTTGATCCGTCTCAGATATATATATATTTACGCCTTTTATATATATACATACTTATCGCTTTCATATAAATCATGCAGATATCATATGCTTTAGAATCATGTGATCACATGATTCAACAGCCCATCGGATCTAGATTCGGTTCCGTGATGGACATTTTTTTGTGTAAGCGTACTTTGTAAATTATTCTAACAGGTCTCGAATTTCCTCAGATGGTTTCCTTACCCATGAGGAAGTCGAAATTATTTTGTACATTATTTTCGTACGGATGCCTCGCATCTATTAAATAAAATCAATCAAGCCTAACACTTAATAAAATGGGAGTGTAAAAGGTCTCAATTACTATTGAGCATCGGGGTTTGAAAAACCTCTTTTATAAAACATCATTGCTATATTTTTCTAAAAACTGAATTTTTACATAAATTCAAACCCTGTGTATATAGGTTCGAACGAGGCCTCGCACTACTTCCAAATAACAGCACATTGACCCACACACACAAATATTCAGATAATAGTTTCTTGAAAAGAGGCGGTCACCGTGGTAACACGGATGTCGGGGGGTGCGTAACACCTTCCCTCCACATAACCAAGTCCCCGGACCCTAATGAATCTCGGTTTCACCAACCCGTTTAGCAGTGTCACATCACTGGGTCAATGTGCAAACCTTTTCTCGGTTGTGTTGGTACAACCATTTAAAAAACCAACTGGCGACTCTTAACAGTCCATCGTCGACATTATACATGTCGAACCTTTTCACTTGTTTTTTCAAACAAATCTCACCTAAAATGAGAACACCAAAGAACAAGTAACGGAAAGGGACATCTAAAAATCCCGACGTCGACAGGTGGCGACTCTGCTGGGGAAACTAGTAAGAGGACTTAAGCCGCTATTTCAATCTTTTCAAAACAGTTATCTGCTTATGTGTGGGTGTTGCATTTAAATTTGATGAATGTGTACGAGTGCATTTCCTTATTGCACTTAGTGCTTCGCACGATAACTGCTTGTGATATTAGTGCTTCGCACCATATCTGCTTGTGATATTAGTGCTTCGCACATGTCATCATTTTTCATAAGGTGAGACGCGATGTATGTGAATGTATGTTGTGTGGTCCCTCCACCAGAGGCTATCCCGCTTGTTTGATTACTGGACTCGTGAGAAGACTAATTCTCCGAGGCTCAGGAAAGGCACCACCCAAATTCGCTCCAGTTGAAAGACCGGATTAACTTCCCGTCAAGTAGATTGCGATGATTTGGGAACCTTCATGCCAAAAATCCGCGAGAGTAACCTAAGATAGGTCAGCCTCTGATAAACCCAAAATGGAGGAAATTCTCTTCATGCTGTCATTTCAAATTACTTGTAAACACAATTACTTGTAATTACATTCCATATCTATCTCCATGTAATGAGAAATATGAAGAAATGTGTACATATACATATTTTAAACATGCTACAAACAACTGACATCCGTTTTGCAGGATAAAATTCCTAAAATGGACACATCACATATCATGTTATTATACACATTCCCTAAAGACTAAACTATGCAAGTCTTTCACAGGGAACCAATCAGACTTTCTACCCGGTCAAAGTCCAAAAAGGCAACAGGCCTACAGTCAATCATGTCGTCATCCAACCAGACTTAACTTAATCCTGTTTCTCGCAAAGAATTCGACTGATTAAGCAAACAAATTACAGATTTGGCTGTTCTACTCAAAGAATTACACCAGCCTACACAGGGTCAGAAAATACCCGTACATGCTGAATCCTCCACACAAGGATGAACCCAGGTCATTACAATACCTGAACTGCAGTTGGATACGACCAACAAAACTCATGATGCTGCCCATCCCACTGTAGATCCAGACACTGGTGACATCAAAAAGAAAGTGCTTCAAATGGAAGAGACCCTTTGCTCTATCAAAGGAATTGGAACACACAGGAGTGTTTCATATGCTAATCTTTGCATTTTTCCTGGTGTTCATTATCCAGAAAAATTTAAAACTTCTGACTTTGAAAAATATGATGGGTTAGGAGATCCTTACACACATTTAAAGGTGTTTATTGGGGAACTTGGATCTTATGCAGAGGACGAAAAGCTTATAATGCAATTGTTCCAAAAGAGTCTAACTGGAGAAGCCCGGTCGTGGTACACAAGATTAGACAATTCAAAGATCCATAGCTGCGAAGAGCTAGTACATGCTTTCCTCACTCAATACAGCTTTCAAACTCAGATGGCTCCTGATCGGTATCAAATTACCAAGATCAAGAAAAAGTCTAACGAGTCTTTCAGAGAGTATGCTCAGAGGTGGAGACGGCTGGCTGCCCAAGTTAGTCCTTCTATGACGAAATTTGAAATGATCATGACTTTCATAGACATACAAGAAGCTCCTTTCTATGAGAGAGTTTTAGCCGGCATCGGCAAACCATTTTCTGAAATGGTCAAACATGGGGAGATGGCTGAGATGGGATTGAAGTCCGTAAAGATTCAAGACCTAGCTGCACTCAAAGATGTTGCTGATCACATCCAATCTCGAAATTATGGGAACAACCCCCGGAGGGTCCATAAAAAGAAAGAGGAAGATGTTTCCCTGATACTATAGGGGCAAAAAGGCAATCAAAACATGTCTATTCAAAAGAGAAACTACACTCCCTTTCAAGCACAACCTATGAAGCCTCCAATGCCAAAAGGTGGAGAAGTCAAATGCCCTCGATTGTTTACACCCTTAGGGGAAACCCTCGAGAACATTCTCAATCTTCTGACAACACAGAAGAAAATTACGCATCTTCTTCCACGAGTTAGCCCTAATGGACGGGGTTTCAATGCTGTTCGGAAATGTGCTTATCATTTCGGGGCACCTGGACATGATACTCAGGATTGTTGGGCCTTGAAACACAAGATCCAGGACTTGATAGATAACGGAGAGATCGTGGTCACCAAACTAGATCAGCCTCACGTTCAAGACAACCCTCTTCCTCAACACAAAGAAGAAGAGGTTAACATGATAAATTGGAGTAATGGACAGAATTCCAATTTCAACTGTGAATCCTCCCAAACCCTCAAAGACGGTGATGACAAATGGGATTATGCCAAGTTCCAGTTCACAATGAAATGAAAGATGAAAGCTCTATGCAAACAAATTGATCAATTGGCGGAACTGGTGACTTATCAGCATCAAGTGACTCGTCAGTTAATCAGCCAGGAGCATGCCAGTCTCCTACCTATTGTCATGAATATTCCCTCGTCACTTTCAGAAAACGAAATGTTGGAAGACAAAGTGACAAAGAGAGTAAATGCCAAAGCCCTTCGGGATTTCGCCAACAAAAGGGAATTCACCTATCTAGGCCAACCTAAGGAGGAAATTCTGCATATGTTAAGCAATGAAGGAAGGATCAGTTCCTTTCTACCTCCAATCAATCCCCGTTCAGGGCGATACAACTCTGATGAAGTATGTCAATATCACTCCCAGTCTCGCGATCACAACACAGAAGAATACTGGGCACTCTGCCACCTTATCCAAAATCTAATCGACAGTGGTGTCCTGCGCCTAACAGACGACGATACTGTGTTATGTGCAAGTGAGAATGCAAGCCCTACAAAGTGGAAAAGTGTGGTAGCAGTCATATCCATTGAAACTGATGGGATTAATACATTACTCACAACGCCAATAATTCAACTCAAGGGAATCAACAACCCTTTGAAAGTGGCCACTCCCGAGCCAATCAACTTGCCGTGCAGAGCAAAATATCCTATTGTTAGCTTATGCACAGTTCCGTGGAATTATGGAGAAGGTGAAGGATCCACCTTACATACAACTGCTACAGTGTCGAAGAAAAATCCACTGTATCTTCCCCAACGGGTGATGAAGCCTACCATCAAATCAAAGGGGAAAATACCCATGGAGAAAATTGAAAAGTTCCTCCGCACTATGGGTCATAACGAAGCCACGGTGGTTTTAAGCTTGAAAGAAGCTCCACAACAAATATCATTTTTGGACTTGGTCCTAACTTCCGAGAATCACCGGAAGGTCTTGTTGAAGGTTTTAGATGAAGCCTATTTACCGACATCAGTTGATATAGAAAAATTTCAACATCTGGTTGATCACATTTTCAACAACAATGTGATATCCTTCACTGATGATGACATACCTCCCGAAGGGACCGGTCATTGCAAGCCGTTATACATTGCGGTTTTGTCCTCCGGATATATGGTAGCTGGAGTCTTAATAGATGGAGGTTCCTCTCTGAATATCTATCTATACGCTACCTTGGTGAAGATGAATATCAATCTCAACCGAATTCGGAGCAGCTATACGATCATCAAAGCTTTTGATGGAGCCCGCCGTAATTCGGTCGGAGTAATTGAGCTGCCAATCGAAATTGGTCCTCACACATTCTGCATGTCTTTCCACGTGCTCAAGATAGAGTCGGGATACAACCTGCTCTTAGGATGACCATGGATTCATATGGCTGGGGCAGTCCCCTCCACTCTTCACCAACCAGTTGAAATACATTATCAACAATAGCCTGATCACGGTCAATGCTGAACCAGAGATTCCTCAGCATGGAGACATGCCATTCATCAATGCCAATTCAGATGTGGAACCAGTCAGTTTTCATGCTTTGGAAATAAGTAATACCCAATACCATGCTATTGGAACGCCATTGCCCGAACCCAAGATTTCTGCCGAGGTAATGTCGGCTACTCAAGAAATGATGTCATTAGGTCATAAGCCGGGACAAGGGTTGGGTAAAAATTGCCAGGGTATTAAATATCCAATTTGACTAACCAAGCAAGCTTGAACAGCTGGGCTCGGCTATTCTGCCAGTTCTAGTTATAGGAATCCTCATAAGCATCAACAGATTCCTTCAGCTTCAACCATGCGGCGTTTATCTTCGCCTTCAAACTTTGAGTCCGCACAACCTCCTGTAAAGGTGCCAGCCAATGTAATGACTATGTTATTTCCCAAGCCGGTACCGGTAATGGAGAAAGAAGTCTTTGTTCCAGATCCCGCAATGGAAGAAGAGGAACGAAGAATCAAGCAAGACGTCATCTGAATGATGTTGGGCATACGCATCATCGTTCATGATGAACATACCAACAGATGCACCCCAGACGATGATTGCCCATACATTATGGCCATCATTCGGGGCAGGGAGGATGATGACAATCCCTCCATCACTGCGGTCCACCCAGACTTTGCTCTTACCAATTAGAACAACATTCCTTGCATTAGTCGTCAATGGTAAAGCGGGCAGAAACTCTTTCTGCCTTGTAGATATAATAACTGCTTAGTTTTCTATACAGTATTAGCAGTTTATTTTGCCAGTATATGCTAACACTATGTATGATCAACACATTTCATATATACTAAGTGAAAGCATATTTTGTTTCAGGACTCTGAATTTAGATGTGCCTATACTTGTTGATACGGTGCCTCTTCTACACAAGGATTGTACCTTTGATGTAGAGATGAATTCGGCCTTGATGGATATACTGGATGACATTGAGGTGCCTCCAAAAATTCAAGAATGGGTCAAAGACAAACCCAAACCCAACCTTGATCAAACCATTTATTTCAATCTCGGAACCTTAGAAAGCCCTAAGTTAATCCAGATTGGTTCAGACCTTACCCCAAACCAACGAAATGACATGGTTACACTACTAACCCAGTTCCAGGATGTGTTTGCATGGTCTCATGAAGACATGGTGGGTTTGTCCACTGACATTGTCCTTCATCGCCTTCCCATTAAAGAGGGATTTAAGCCAGTCAAGCAAAAGCTCAGGCGATTGAAACCTGAATGGAGTTTAAAGGTAAAAGGATAAATTGTGAAACAATTTCAAGCTGGCATCATCATGGTGTCTACATATCCTGAGTGGATATCCAACATTGTGCCCGTGCCTAAACCTGGAGGGAAGGTGCGAGTTTGGGTGGATTACCAGGATTTGAACAAGGCTTGCTTAAAAGATAGCTTTCCCGTGCCATTTATCCACATTCTTATTGACAATACTGCACAATACGACATGTACTTCTTTGCTGATTGCTTTGCGGGGTATCATCAGATCATGGTTGCTGAGGAAGACCGTGAGAAGACTGCTTTCATCACGCCTTGGGGAACCTTTTGCTATAGACGGTTATAATTCGGCCTCATCAATGCCGGAGCCACCTATCAACGAGCTATGATGGCTCTTTTCCACGACTTAATGCGCAAAGAGATCGAGATCTACGTGGATGACATCCTTGTCAAATCCCGGAAGGATGATGACCATATAGACCATCTCAAGAAGCTATTCAACAGGTTGCGTAAGTACAACTTGAAGTTGAATCCAGCTAAATGCGCCTTTGGTGTTAAATCAGGCAAGTTGCTAGGATTTCTAGTCAGCCACAAAGGGATTGAGTTGGATCCTGCCAAAATCCAAGCTATCACGGAAATGCCCATTCCTCAGACAGAGAAGGAAATACGGGGATTTTTGGGAAGAATCAACTTCATTAGCAGGTTTATCTCCCAACTCACAGCAACCTGTGAGCCAATCTTCAAGCTATTAAGGAAGAACTCCTCCATGAAATAGAAAGATGAGTGTCAGAAGGCCTTCTTTACAATCAAGAAACAGCTAGTCAAAGCTCCCGTTTTGGTACCACCTAGAGATGATGTTCCCTAGTTTATGTACCTATCCATAAGTGACAATGCCATGGGCTGCATGCTGGGACAGAAAGACGATTGAGGCCAAGAACGAGCTATCTATTACCTCAGCAAATGGTTCAGCAGCAGTGAACACAAGTACACTCTGATCGAAAAGACGTGTTGTGCTTTAGAATGGGCTTCCATAATGTTACAACATTACCTCCATGGTCACACAACCCATCTCATATCCCGCGTGGATCCTCTCAAGTACGTGTTCAATAAACCCATGTTAAATTGCCAGCTATCCAGATGGCAGTTAATCATACAACAATTTGACATCGTATATGTGACTCAAAAGTCCATAAAAGGTCAAGGAATTGCGGATCAACTGGCCGCTGCACCTTCAAGGGATTTCAAACCCTTGGAAACATATTTCCCCGATGAAGGAGTAATGACAGTGCATCAATGCCATCAGTACGATACGCGCCAATTATGGAAGATGTATTTTGATGGAGCTGTTAATATGGAAGGTTCTGGAGCTAGAGCAGTTCTAGACTGCACGCGGACCAAAGATATCCGCTGTCATCAAATTACAGTTTGTCAGCACCAATAATACGGCTGAGTATGAAGGCTGTCTCGTGGGGCTAAAACTTGCCCGTTCAATGGGCATCAAACGGTTAACTGTCTTTGGAGATTCAGAGTTGGTAATCAGACAATCCACCAGAATCTATCAAACCAAGGAACTACATTTACTGCCTTACCATCGGCAGGTTCTGAAGATGGCTTTGGAGTTCGAAGAGATCTCCTTTCTACACATTCCTCATAATAGGAATGACTTTGCAGACGCATTAGCAACTTTGGCTTCCTTGATTCGCATATCAGACAAGGAACACTTGCCAAGCGTCACAATTTCCCTGCACAATGCACTAGCCTATAGGAATTACGTTAGAGAAGTATCGGATGAGCTACCTCCCATCCAACATCCTTGGTATCGGCATATCAAGGAATATCTAGGAGATGGATCTACACCCGCTGAGGCGAGCCCGACTGAAAAAAGGCGGATCCATCGACTTGCTATGAAATTCTACCTGAGTGGAGATGCGCTCTACAAAAGAGATGCAGGACTAGGTCTCCTCAGATGTCTAGACAAAGATCAAGACTAAAGGCTTATGGATGAAATCCATGGCGAAGTCTGTGGCCCCCACATGAGTGGCCCCCTCCTTGTCAAAAAAGTCCTCAGGACGAGACATTATTGGCTATCTCTCAAAGCTGATTGCAATGACCACGTCAGGTGATGCTACCAGTGCCAGATTCATGGGAATACAATACACGCCCCTCCATGGGAACTCCACAATATGAGTTCACTTTGGCCCTTCTCAATGTGGGGAATGGAAGTTATCGAGCCCATCGAGCCTAAAGCCAGTAATGGTCATCGGTTTATCTTCACCATGATCGACTACTTCACCAAGTGGGTAGAAGCAGCCTCCTTCCCCAGGGTTACTAAAGAAGTCATCATTGCTTTCATCAGAAACAATGTCGTTTGTCGATGACAACTAGAGGTGATTGTGTCAGACAATGCCAAGAACCTCAACAACAAAATGATGGAGGAATTATGCAGTAAATTCTACATCAAACATCTTAACTCTGTCATCTATCGCCCGAAGATGAACGGTGTTGTTAAAGCGGCTAACAAAAACATCAAGAAGGTTATACAAAAGATGTCCGCCAACCACAAAGATTGGCCTGACTTATTGCCTCTGACTCTGTTAGCCTACAAAACCTCAATGCGCACTTCCACTAGGGGAACCCCCTATGCATTAACCTATGGGATGGAAGCAGTACTCCCCATAGAAGTTGAAATGGAATCCCTTAGAGTGCTGATAGACGCTCAGCTAGATGAAGACCAATGGGTACAAGATAGGTATCACCAATTGTCTCTAATAGATGAAAGACGAACTGCGGCTATCTTCCATGGTCAGTTATATCAACAAAGGATCGCCAGATCCTACAACAAAAAAGTTCGACTACGACAATTTAAACAACATGACTTGGTTTTGAAGAAAATCCTTGACAACCAAGATCAATCTAAGGGAAAATTGGATCCTAACTGGGAAGGCCCATTTGTTGTCAAAGAAGTATTGACAGGAGGCGCTCTCAGATTGCAAGAAATGGATGGCGATGAATTTCCACAACTCATTAACTCAGACGCCGTGAAACGGTACTATGTCTGAAGTAATTCGCGAACACCCTGATGCAGAATCATCAGGTTACCAGTCAATCCGGTTCTTTAACCCTTTACCACCTACAACTTTCTTACACTTTGCCCCTCAGGGAAACATACATTTCAAGCCAGCAGCCTGGCTCTTCTCTGCGTTCCTACAATTTAGATCATCCCACCGCGGATTGAACCTCTCACACTTGCAGTTTGGCTACCCATACATGGGATCAAACTTCTCGTACCTGCAGTTTATCCTCAACCTAGGATTAAACTTTCTCCTCCCCGCACTCTGACCTTCACATGGGATTACGTTTTTCATCTCGCCCTGAGGGGCAAACTACGTCGACCTGATCTCCTCTTCAATAGGAGTACGTAGGCAACCATGTCACATGGCCCGGTCGCAATAAAGCAAAAACAACAAAAACATTTCTACCCTTACAAAAACAAAAACAACAAAAACATTTCTACCCTTACAAAAACAAAAACAACCAAAAACATTCCTACACCATTTCTGTCATATACAGCGTTGAACCTCTTACACCAGGTTTGAACTACATAGACCTGCTCTCCTCTTCAATAGGAGTACGTAGGCAGCCATTCATGGTGCGGTCTCACCCCCTACCAAAACACAAACCCTTGTCAGTTAGTACTGGGATCATCCTTCAATCCACCACATTTCATTGGCTTCAGACCAAAGGGATGGAATTTCCTGAACTCCTCCCAAATAGGAGATTCGGCGACCATCTAAGTCATGCGGTCATACCTCAAGAGCAACACCAATCCATAAGAGGTGGAATTAACTGAAGCTTCTCCTAAATAGAAGCATCTTGGCGACCATCCGTAAAGCATCAATCTCGAGAGGAAAGCCGCACTCCTCTTCACATTTTCATCTAGAAACCAGTCCCAAGACACCAAAGATGGTAGGGATACACAGAGATCGATGATCCATTCAGAAATATCCAGAGACAACTCAATGTCCATCCACCTAGGAGGAATTCAGAATACATCAAGATCACAAGCCCTGAAGCAGCAGGAAAAATATCAAGAAAGTAGCAAAGCATATCTAAAAGGGAAGTGATCCAAAAATATATTTCCCTGTCATATATATAATGTTGTTTGACGTATACAATGTAAACTGTACATGACAAAATGGCTAGGCTAGTCTGTGCAGGAAAATACAAGCTCATCTACAAGTCAGGGTATATGCGAGCTAACAAGCCCAACATGGTGTCCTTCTCAGAGGATGGAGGTGAAGCTGTGGTCTCCTGTATGAGAATATCCACACGACCCAACAGATCTACAGCCATCTGCATGGTGACCATATGATCATCAATAAATGTGTTCATCTCTGTGATCATGCCAGTGGTAAGGGACCTCACAGCAGTACTATCTGTGACGGCCACATCCCGGGTAGATATAGCACAATCCCGCTCAACTATCACTGCATCTCTGGTTGATCTAGCCTCATCCCGCTCAATAACAGCGGCATCTCTGCGAGCTAATGCCTCGTCTCTCTCTAATAGAGCTGCGTCTCTCCCATCTAGGGAGGTCAACATCATAGATCGAGCCTGATCTCTCTAAAAGGTCATCAGATGAAGACTCTGCTCTAAGTACTGTGCCGAGTGCTGAATCACAACAGTACTGGTACTAGGAGAATCCGGAAGAAATGCTGGCAACCCAGTAGCGGGCTCCTCCTCAATGTAGGAATCGATGTCCTCCATCGCTCTACATCATCTGACTCATTATCCAGATTATATAGACACTACCAGCAAATGACAAAATCTCCGCTCCATCCATGTGAATACTCGCAGAACAACCCGGATGACCGATGAAAAAGAAGCTATCTCATGCTGATCCCAACAAGCATACACACGGGATCGGTCCTCTGCTGAGAGATATCGAGAAGTTGAACGCTGACCTATCGCCCCCTCAAAAGGATGGAAATCTTGAAACTGGTCGAACTTCGACATCATGGCCAATGGGTGATAAGTAGTCACACCTCTCAAACCAGCCAGAGGGAGATAGTCCATGCTCGGAGCGTGAGTAATGAAGCTGTATGGTGAGCTAAGCCCCGAACACGGCAAGATACTAAAAGGATCTCTGATATCTACCAAAAATGTGGACCAAGACAGAGCATCTATACACTCCGATGGCTGAAAGGAGTATGACATAGCTACATCATGGGTGAAGTAATATCCATGCCGTCTAAGGATACCAATCGGTCTCAAGTGTGACATAAACCACACGTACAACATAACCAAACTCCCAGTGAACACTCCGGTAGGATAAGTGCAACAATAGGATGCTGACCGCAGGGTCTCTGCTATAATCATAGGTACAATGGTACTACCCTCTCTAAGAGCTCTCACAGCCATAATGACACCAATGTCTATCTCGTCCATATATCGTGGCATATAGACATACGACAGTACGCACAGCAACAGTACATCAACCCTAGCCAAACGCCAATGGTCCTCCGGTGCGGTAAAATCCCCAGAATATCGTGAATAGCTATCCTCCGAGCCAAATCTGTCGTACAGAAAATGTTGGGATATCACATGGCTAGATGTCACCGTCTCCGCACTACTCAAGGCCGCAATCCTGTGAGAGTCATGAACCGTCTACTCATGTCTCCCAAAGCCAGATGCATGCAAGGTCTGTCTAAAGCCAGCATCGTCAATCGTGCATACTCCTCCAGAGTAGGAGTCAACTCATGGGTACCAAATCGAAATGTCTGCCTATCCGGTAGCCAATGCTCTAGCATCCCGTCAATAAACCCTGCGAGAACCTGAAACATCAATAAAGTCATGGTATGCTACAAAGAATCGATCTACAAGCCACTTCATTCGGTGGTGACATGCTATCATACCACGATCGCATACCCAAGGCCACCAATGATGGTGGGGTATGATCTATACGGCTAACTGTCGAAGAAGACATATGTGCGGGCCGTGTCATAAGACCATCCAGGGGTCAATGCCGAATATCTCAAGACATACATACATATGCATAACATGATACATACATAATAGATAATGGATGGCAATATGATATAGGGAATGGAAAAACTGTGCATACATTCCTAAGTATATCATCATCTAATACATCATCTATGTACAGCTACAAATATAGGGAAATGGGGCACAGATGCCCTAGTACTAACAGATGCCTATCAAAAGATATAGCGAGAATGGGGTAAAGCCACCCAATATCTAACAGAGGCCTATCAAAAGATATAACGAGAATACTCATCAGAAGAAGACCAAGGTGTCGATGTCCACATCATCAATCCTTTCCACGTGATGTAACTCCTCCTGAGTCACTGGATCTCTATCAACAGGGATGTCAGGCCTATAAAGAGGAGGATCTGCGCCGGCAAAACCGAATGGGTCATCTGAGGGGCCAGCGCCTGAGCTAGAAGGAACGAACGAAGCTGCCTCTGCTGGATCTCTGCCCAAATGCCAGATAAATATATGTGTCTGGTCCAACTGTCGGGTCAAACTATCAATCTGGGTCATATGAGTCAGATCTCTGACACAAGCTATCCAATCCGTCATCATCACGGATCCTGGAACCATATCCCCTATAAATTGTGTGGCGCGGAACTCGGCTCTAATAGTATGAGGGAACCACCAACGCTGGAACGTCTCCTGAGTACAAGGACCCTCTGACAATGCAAAACCGTCAACCCCCAACAATGGGATGTCAGTGACGGGTGACTCCGATACAGGCCAATGACGCCTGGCAGGAGGCAAGATCGGCATACGAATCTCCCCTATGGTGCTCCTAATAGCACGCTCTCCTAAATAGAGCACCCACCCCTCCGGCTCGGTCCAATTCGAGTTGCAAAGGAGTTCTTGCGAACTAAAAAGGTCAAATCGGGAATAAAAATGCCACGCAATTGAGCAAAACCGCATACAATCCTAGTCTTCTCGGATGAAACTTTGAGTCTGTACATCGCCCATTGGTAGTCACCAGAACACGAGGTATACCCTGCCAATGATCTCATTTATTACAAATCACATCCGACAATACCTTATACAGGTCTGATGCCGCCAATTCCGGGTCGTTACCCTAAATGAGTCCCCGATGGGGGTTACAACGTGAGTCCCCAACGGGGGTTACAACGTGAGTCCCCGACGGGGGTTACAACATGAGTCCCTGATGGGGGTTACAACGTGAGTCCCCGACGGGGGTTACAACGTGAGTCCCCGACGTGGGTTACAACGTAAAGCCCCGACAGGGGATTACAACGTACATTCAAGCCGTTGACATACATATCAACGAAGGTCAAGCAACCTTGACGTTATCTCAGACGATAGAAATTAAACCTATCAGAGCTCTAGAGCTATTCGAGGATTTCATGCTCGATTACTCATATTCCCCAATGGATCCCCCATGGGGTCACAATGCAATGTTCCATTGATTCACACGCCGGTGAAGGTCAAGCAACCTGACGATCTCCTCACGTAGTCTCACCGTTGATTCAGACGTCGTCAAGGTCAAGTACCTTGACAAAGATATCCCATGTGATATTTCAATTAGTTGATTCACGGTCGGTGAAGTACATGTCAACGAAGGTCGCATCCTCGATAAAGATTTGTCTTTGTTGGCAAGAATCCAACAGAATCTTGACATGTCCTGGCGATACCAGCCAAGAAAGGTTAATGTTATCAAAGAGGATAGATGATGGAATATGTTATACGCATCCTCAAACAGATCAAGCATTATCCCCACGATCTCTTACACATAAGAGGTACATCTTCGTGGATCAAGTCATAATCGAAGACATGTGGATATGGTGATAACTCCAACATCAACATCCTAATGATTCAAATTTTACATCCAATCTCGTCAAGATTGCCAATCCTCGGTTGAAGCAACAGGATCCAAAGAATCATCCCCAAAGATGTCAATACAACCCCGCATAAATGCATCATGCATTTACATCATTTTTCTACCCATAGTACCATATTTGTTTTGTTGCGCTTTGGCAGTCTAGGATTCTTTATCCTACCCATGCATCGCCATGCATGAGTATGATAAAGAGGGGCATCTGTAGACACTCGAAAGTTTATATACTATTGTCACTAACATTGTAGGAGGACAGATTCGTCTTTTAAGAGAAAACCCTAAATGATAATCTATATTAATACCGGATACTACCGAAAGTTCAGCATCAACCCCGGATCTCATTCTGGGAGTAACAATTCCAACCTCGGAGATAACCCTGAGGCGTGAAGATCTAATACCGGAACACACACCGGAGAAGACTGATTAATCTCGGAGATAACCCCGAGGTATCCAGTCTTAGTCCCAACCATGGGAATAGCCACCAACCTTGGTGATAACCCCAAGGAATGCAGTTTCAGCGATAACCTCAGAAATGCTTGTTTCAAATGCGACCAGCTTCAATCTCGGCGCTCACAACGAGATATACTGAACCAACTCGGTGATAACATCGGGAAGATAAACACACCTCAAAGATGACAAGGACCTTCAACAATTGCAGCAGTCCAATCTCAACGAAGTCTGAGCAACATCTGCTTTATCAGCCTAATCCGGCGATAACACCAGTGAGGGGCAACATCGTCATCTAGCCAACACGATGCCACACCACGTCGTCTCAACTTCTCTACGCAACGATGTCCCACAATACTAACCAATCCCAAGTGACTATTGTGCGGGGTAACAGATGAAAGTTGAAGCTTGAAGACCGGAGGGCATCGTCCCATCTTCAATGACTTCGTACAAACTCTAATCCCATGCCATCGTACAACTCTCAACAACGGCGGTCCGAAATAGGTCCTATATACCTCAAACGGATGCTCAGATTACACTTCTGAAAGTTCAAGTGGACATTACAGTGCCCAAGTGCACGTACTTCGAGACTACTCGACGAAAAACCCAGCCCACGGGTTGCCTCTGGTACACCTGCGGCTAAATTGCCTATAAATAGAGGGCTTAGGCTGCCCATTTTACAAGAGAAAACGGCGAGGAAGCCCTGCCCAATTTGCTCTGCACTCACTCCAAGCAGTGTACATTCCCCTTTTAAACACATGTGAGCTCATATATAGCCCTTTTGTACCTAAAAAAGTCAGTGTTTACCCACTCTAAAGATATAGAAGTCTTCTTTGGCAGTCAACTGTAAGCTTTCTCACACACTTTAGAGTCTTTCTCTTCATCTCTGCACACAACCTTCTACACGTTGAGAGTCATGTTGCTTGCTTTTGCCCGGACTTTGGTCCGTGGTTTCATTTTAGTCTATATATATATATATATATATATATATATATAGTATATATATATTTACATATATATTGACTAACATTATCGAGTTATGCCTCGATTGAGCCTAGACTTTTCTATTCGAGCATTTTATCGCTTTTATATATATATATATATATATATATATATATATATATATATATATATATATATACATTTACATATATTAAATCTTTGTCGAACTTTGTTCGATGAGCCTAGACTTTGTTTTGGAGTTTATTTTATTCGCTTTTATATATATATATATATATATATATATATATATATATATATATATATATAACTGTGGTACTGACTCGCTCGATGAGCCCGGATTATACATCCGCTTGCGTTTTATATATATATATATATATATATATATATATATATATATATTTATCATGCTCAGAGTTTCCTTCGTGTCGGTTGATCGCTTGATCGCTTTTACAAATTTTATTTACATTTCTTTCCGCCTGGAGTTTCCTTCGTGGCGGTTGACCGTATTTACCGCTTCATTTACGTTTCGTCCCGCCTGGAGTTTCCTCCGTGACAGTTGATAGCTTTTTACAGCTTTATTTACTTTTCTGATCCCCCATGGAGGTGCTTCATAGTTGGTGATCTTGTCTGTATATATATATATATATATATATATTTACGACTTTTCTATATATATACCTACTTAATGCTTTCATACAAATTACTAAGATATGATTGCTTAGCGCTTAGAATCATGTGATCACAGATTCAAACCCATCGGATCTAGATTCTGCCTCGTGATGGACATTTTCATTGTAAAGCTTTTGTAAATTATTTTCATGGTGTCGAATTTCCTCAGATGGTTTCCATACCCATGAGGAAGTCAAGATTATTTTGTACATTATTTTCGCATGAGATGCCTCGTGATCTATTAAATAAAATCAATCAAGCTTCTAACACTTAATAAAATGGGAGTGTAAAAGGTCTCAATTACTATTGAGCACCGTGGTTTAAAAACCTCTTTATAAAACATCATTGCTATATTTTGCTAAAAACTGAATTTTTACATAAATTCAAACCCCCGTATATAGGTTCGAACGAGGCCTCGACTACTTCCAAATAACAAAGACATTGACCCACACACACACACATTTAGATAATAGTTTCTTGAAAAGAGGCGGCCACCGTAGTAACACGGATGTCTGGGGTGCCTAACACCTTCCCTCCCAGATAACCAAGTCCCCTGACCTAATGAATCTCTTTGCTTTCACCGAATTCGCTTAGCAGTTGTCACATCATCGGGTCCATGTGCAAACCTTTTCTATTGTGTTGGTACAACCATTTAAAAACCAACTGGCAACTCTTATAATACCATCGTCGACATTATACATGTTCGGACCTTTTCACTTGTTTTTTCAAACAAATCTCACCTAAAATGAGAACACCAAAGAACAAGTAATAGAAAGTGACATTTAAAAATCCCGACGTCGATAATCTAGAGGATGAAGTGCGGTGCAAGAAGAAGAAGATGAACAAGATGGGCTATGCTCTACTCACGGCTATGGAGAGGTTGATCGATGGGGTAAATCACTACCCAACCGAAAGAAGAGATGTAATTCGACATACCATAAGTTTCGGGATATGGTGGCTATTATTACATGAAATGAGTATCAGAGCGCCATGGAGCGTGGGATGTTAGATTGAGTCTAAAGGGAAAATCTTAGTAGTATAGTAGTTTATTTATGTGTTGTTAATATGTTGTTGTAATCTTAGTCTTTGTGTAAGATGTAAAATGATGGTAACCCCAACTTTTGAAAAATGTTAGAAGGGTAGTAAGCTGGTGTCATCCCCATCTTTTGTGATATTAGGGGATAAGTGTTGTCATTTATAGAAGTATGCTAGAGATAACCATGTGATGTAACGAGTTGGCATATGAATATAAATGATCTTAATTCTGAAACGTGTTATAAATTTTTCTATTTAAGAAATGTCTAAGTAATATAACTAAATAATAAAATGAAAATTTTATGATGCAGAAACATGCCGCCCAGACGTAGAATAACTGCACTAGAAGAATCGGTTAATGATGAGAGAGGACCAGTGGATCCGATACATAGGCTTGTTGACTTGTTAGGAGAAGCTCTTAGGGGAAGAAACGAAGCACGTCAAACTACAAGGACATGAAGATGCTGTCCTTGGTGCATGGTATAAAATATTAACATAAACAATGTAAATAAAAGTTTCTTTGATGTGTAGCCATTTCTTTACAAAAAAAAAATAGAAATGAAAAAGTAATTGGGGCATCTATTATTGAAAGAAATTCCTAATGATGGCATGATTCAGGAAAACTACATGGAGAGTTCTCTGCTCCTCGAGAACACGAATTTATTTAAAGATGATATGGACCTAAATTTTTAATTTTCTCATAGAATTTACCTCAATTTTTAAAAGTTAAAATGCAAGACTAATAAACGAGACCTAAAATTTAAAGCTCGTACTTCAGGCTCCTACCAAGGAGCAAAAGAGAGCAGCAGTTTAAATTCTGAGACCCCCTAATCAAAACCCTAAAACATATTCAAATCAGAGGTTTTTACAAAACTGAGGGTACAAATAATCAGCACTTGTCTAATATATATAACGATCCACAAACTCACCAAAATTGATCGAGTAACAAGTCAATTAATAAATTACAACTGGGTTAAGCAAATCAATACCATTAGAACACACCATCAGAAACAAAAAGTCATGTATTGACACTAATAAACAAAAAGAAAATATTAGTAAATGGTGCCGAACCTCGAGTGCAATTCCTTGCATTCCTAATCCTCTGCTCCTCAGCAGGGGAAGCAATAAAGAAGGTGTTCTTCTTCCTTTGAGATGCCCATACATCCCTCATTTCCAATGGAATTCCCATTACCGAAATCTCTACTGTTTCACTTCAAAAAAATCCCCAAATATTAAAATCTAACAGGTAAATAATTGGAAGAGTAGAAGGATTGATTAAGCAAAATATACTTATATATAGTAAAACCTCTACTTAAGAATAGACTTGGGACCAAACTATTTGTATTTATAATATTGTAGAGGTTATTCTTATATAGAGTATTCCTAAATATGGGTTTTACTGCATATATATACACACTAGCTGTGTCACGTGGCCAGGCCCTACGGTATAATTTATTCCAAATTTTAGACGGTCAAGATGATTTATTAGGGTGAGCGGAAATTCAAAATCAATTGTAATTTTATAATAAGTTACTTAAAAAGTGTAATATTAATGTATTTATATTAAAATTTATATTCACCACAATTAATTCTAAAAAATTATTTAGAACAAAACAACGACTAATTTTTTCTCTCGCAAAAAACTTCTGAACAATAATATATAGTGAGTAATAATTCCTTCATTAATATATTTTTTTTCCTCGCAATATTTCATCATAAGTTTGCGCTACAAAATCCTTCTATCACCTCAATTTTGCGAGAAAAAAAATAAAAATTGTGAAGGATTTTTCTTTCGCTAATAACTATATTGTCACTAAATATTTTTCCTTCACTGTTCCTTCACTAAACAACTCCTCATGTGAAGAAATAAATTCTTTCACAAAATTTCCTTCGCTACATCTCTATTTTGGTGTAGTGATTGATTGAGTCGTGATTCTGAGGACAGAATCCTTTTAAGGGGGGAAAGATGTGACAAACGAGATTTTGTAATTTAATTTTAATATTTATTGAATTAAATAAATATTTTTGATGATTTAATTATTAGATTAAATAATTAATTGATGAAGTTGTGGTATATTAATTTAATTATATTTCTTATATTTATTAAATTAATGTGGAGAATTTTTAGTATTTAAATTATGTAATTATGTGAGCTATTGAATTAAATGAAATATTTAATAAGCATAATGTTATTTTAATGATTAATTAGAGATTTAATCAATGAGAAAAATAATTATGTGATTATGTGAACTAATGAGAAATTATTATATTTTATTCAAATTAAATTAAATAAGATATTTGATTTATTGTGTAATTAGGTGTGACATGATTTAAACTATAGTATAAGAGAATTATTAATTTAAATAGTTTTGGAGCCTATTATTGCCAGCCAAACGAGGCCCTAAGAGAAGTTAGTAGCAGTTAACCCATGATGGGTTAACTGACTACCACAACTGCGCTCAGTTTCCTTTTATAAAATTAATACGTCTTCTTCCTTCTTTATTCTCTAAGTCTGGAAATAAGAAAAATAATTTACAGAGAGAAATTGAGAATTTGTTAAGGGAGATTGTGAGTGGGTGATTGAAGAAACATTTGAGAAAGATCTCTCTACTAATCTATACTCTAGGTAAATTCTTTAAACCAATTTCAAATTACGCTGTTTATATTTTATGAAAATGGTTTTCAAATTAACTGTTAAAATCTCTGTAGTTGGAAAGGGTAAGGATTATGTGTTTATATATGTGATAAGATGTCATCATATCATATTTTACTATATATCATATAATTCCATAGCATCAGTTTCATAAAAACATATTGTAGATAGTTTATTCAAAGTTACAGAGTATGAAAATATCGCCATATGGTCTTACATACAAAATTTAATACGATAATCATAAGTTGTTTAATAAATTTACACTTATATTTAATTATGCATGTTAAAACGAAGAAAACAAACTTTAAATGAATAGATTATGTGTTATAACAAACCCGTAGTATTGATTTATCATGTTTTGTGTTCAAAAGTTTCGAAAATATGAAGAACAGTAAATTACATCAAGTTTAACTGCAACGGAACAAACAATCCATTAGAATAGTCAAGTAGAGCATGATATCTACTATCTTCTATGATTTAAAAAGTTTATCATCAATTTTATCCCTGAGACTCAGCTTAATAAATAAACCACATCATCGAATCATCCCTGCACTATGGGCCAAGGATATTCATGTAATCATCAATGGTCATGATTATACCTAATAATCCTTTGTTATAATCATACCAACAACTGTCCATCAATGCATTACAGGCCAATGAGGAATTTTACCACATCATTTGTAACATTACGGGTCATGATTATACAAAATAATCCCTGGTCATAATCATACCAACAATAGTACATCTATGCACGTAGCCACATATGACTTTGATCACAATATAAGCAGGAGGATGATGACAATGATATAAGAATTCAATTAAAAGAAAACAAATGATAAATTTTTAAAGATTTATAACTTAATTTATCCAGAATTTAATAATGTCCAAATTGTCAACATGATACTGCTTTGTGGAGTAAAATTCAAGAATAATATTGTATCAAAAATGATTTGGACAACAAAGAAATCAATTTTTGTCATGAATAATTCCACGGGTGAATAGTACTCGAGTGAATAGTACTTCAGGAATAATACTCCGTGAATAGTACTTTATGAATAGTACTCGTGAATAGTACCCGTGAATAGTACTTTGTGAATAATAATAGTACTTTGTGACTAGTACCGGAAAAATGAATACTACTCATGGACAGTACTCCGACATAAAAAGCTTAAAATTTAACTAGAATGTGCAAAAAATATCCTTGTGAAACGATACTAGATGAAGCACAAATTTCAAGGATATTCTACTAATTTCACAGAGTATAGAAGCAATACTTTAACAAAATGAAGGTATAATCAGGAATACGAGACGAAAAAATATTACTCACATACTACAGAGTATAGAAGAAAATATTATTTCTTATGAATACTGAAAAAAATAATATCTCCTACCTCAGAAGAAGACTGGATACTAGAATAGTGAGGTAACAGACTTCTCTTATACTTTCTTTCTAAAGCATCTCTCTCTATAATTGCTCTTTTGAGTCTTAGTGAATTGGTGAGAATGAAAGAAGAATGAACTTCTATTTATAGGAAAATATAGTTTCGATAATTGCACGTTTTGGGGCTCGAAATATTACAGTATAATACCTTCATTTTTTCCTTCATTTTTAATTTAGTCCTGCAAGTATTATCAAACTTGCACCATCTCCCCTAATAGTACATCATGTGAATCAATAGTACAATCATGTGAATCAATAGTTCTATACATATGGAAAAAAAAATTACAGTATACTACCTTCATCTATACCTCCATTTTTAATTTAGTCATGCAAGTATTATCAATCTTGCACCACCTCCCCTAATAGTACACGAATGTGAATCAATAGTACACAATGTGAACAAACAGTTTTAAGCATGTGAATTAATAGTAATTAATTACTCATTTATCTGATTAATTACCCGATTGATCAATATAACCTCCAAACATCAATTATTATCGGAATAGATGTCGATTTCCACTAACACTAATAATCCCAACACAATGGAAATATCAATTTCATTTTTAATCAACACGAACTTATTCATCATTAATATTATAACTCACAATATTTAACAACCAGATCATTCCCAGGAAAGAGGGAGCTTTCCGATAAGGATTTCTCCCTATTAGCGCACAATTAGGTGACCAATCTCTCCTTGACAGAACTTTCTAAATATCGCCAATATTGAAAATAATAATATGAATAACTTTATCATCTCAATTATTGATTTAATAATATAACATATTATGCAGATGATACCGTGACAACAATTGAATCAATAATATAAGAGATATGATGTAGCAATTCCTGTAGCAATAATTGAGTATAACTGAGTGACTTTTCATGTAAGAAATAATCAATACCGTATGCTACGATGCAACCACGCGTATTACTATACTTTTACTATTGGGTAGTTCAACAGTTTAACGGTAAAACTTTCATCGTTATTTTATAAAAAAGATATTTCTGTCGTTTTCTAACTACGATAATACCGCCATTGTGGGGTCCACCAATGATTATGTCGTCGTACGAATATTCCCTGTTAAAACGAATATTCCCCGACGAATCAAACATTCCCCGACACAACGAATATTTTATATCAACTTGCTTACTTTGCAAAATTTTTAAATATCACCCTTAACTTTAACCTTTATCAATTTAACCATTTACTAAATAACATAATAATTATAAGAAAATTGAATACCTTCATTTCATATAATTCAGGGTCTTAAAAAAAGTCCATCGTCAATATTTTATTCCTGTAACATTAATCAATATACATCTTGAATCAAATATTCATATTTGCACTACATGACAAAGATATTCATTTGTATCACCACTTGGTCATGTTCATCTCAACACCTGTTCATCTTTGCATTACGGGCAAAAAATATTAATTAGTTAATCATTCATCTTTGCACTACAGGCCAAAGATATTCAATTATATCACCATTTAGGACTAAGGATGATGAAAATATTTTAAAGAAAACGAATCTAGTAAGATAAAAGAACAAAGATTAAGGATTCATATTTTAATATATCCAAGTTCAAAAATACTCCGTAATAAACCAATTGTGGAGGAGAAATCAAAAATGAAGATCAACACATAGATCCAATCAAAGATAGGAAGCATAATAAACAATCTTGGACACAGAAAAGAAAATATAAAATTTCTGTGAATAGTATCGTATTTGTGAATAATGCAGTATACGTGAATAGTAACCCCGACACTGAAAGGTAGAAATTTCACAAGAAAAATCATCATACTTTGTGAATAGTACTCGTAAATAGTAACTCATGAATAGTAACTTATGAATAGTAACTCATGAATAGTACCCCGATATGAAAAAGTAAAAATTTCATAATAAAATTCATACCAATATTCCGGTATAATGATATTGAAAGAAGTAATATCATTTACGAAAAAATAACATCCCTTACCTCAAAAAAATAGTACTTCTGACTGGAATATCGGATATAATGTTGAAGTAAACTTGAACCGTATAGTAACACTCAAAGTATCAAAATACTTACAAAAATACGCTCGATATTATAGAGAGAGAATTCAGATTCTGGTGTGATTTTCAATTCTAACCTAAACACCCTATTTATAGGGAAATACTTAGAACACCAAAGTAGAAAATTTAATAAAATAATATTATTTATTAAAAAATTTCCTACGCACACTTTAAAAATTTGATTTCAGAATTTTGCACCATTAAGTGGGGCCCACCAACACACAAAACATGTTTTTATCATTTAATGCAACAAAATTAATTCAGACCCAATATTCCAGAACTTCAATAATGCATAATAAATAGCCCTTTTATCAGGAAAATTCAAATCTTATCTCCATTTCATAGGAAATTTAATTCTCTACAACTTTGTAGAAGAAAGTGTTTCCAAATTCCAAACAAAAAATGACCGAAATCCACATACGGATGATCTTGCAGGCTATAATCAAATTTTAGTCAAAAACGGGGAGCACTAACATGTTTAACATGTTTTTAGCATTTATTGTAACAAAAATACTCTTCCTCATTTATTCATATATTGCACATTCATTGTAAAAATATCACCGTTATTATATTATTATATTATCACATTATATATTTATAATAAAATATAATAATATAGATAAAATATCAATTTTCAATAATTGTCACTGTCGACGTCGGGATTTTTGGGTGTCCCTTTCCGTTACTTGTTCTTTAGTGTTCTCGTTTTAGATGAGATTTGTTTGAAAAAACAAGTGAAAAAGGTCCGACATGTATAATGTTGACGATGGGACTTTTAAGAGTCGCTAGTTGGTTTTTTAAATGGTTGTACCAACACAACCGAGAAAAGGTTTTGTACATTGACCCAGTGATGTGACACTGCTAAACGGGTCGGTGAAACCGAGATTCATTAGGGTCCGGGGACTTGGTTATCAATGGGGAAGGTGTTAGCACCCCGACATCTCGTGTTACCACAAATGACCGTAGCTTTTTTCAAGAAACTATTATCTGAATGTGTGTGTGTGTGTGTGTGTGGGTCAATGTGCTGTTATATGGAAGTTGTGCGAGGCCTCGTTCGAACCTATATACACAGGGTTTGAATTTATGTAAAAATTTAGTTTTTAACAAGATATGGCAGTGATGTTTTATAAAAGAGGTTTTTCAAACCCTGATGCTCAATAGGAATTGAGACGTTTTAAACTCCCATTTTTATTAAGTGACGAATGCGAGGCCTCCGTACAAAAATAATATACAAAAATAATGCCGATTTCCTCGTGGGTATGGAAACCATCTGAGAAAATTCAGACACCGCAGAATAATTTACAAGCTGCTTACATTTGAAAATGTCCATCACGGGAACCGAATCTAGATCCAATGGGATGAATCTGTGATCACATGATTCCTAGGCGCACAGAATGCTGCATTTTGTATGAAAGCAGTAAGCACATATATATATAAAAGCTGTAAATATATATATACAAACAGGATCACCAACCACGAAGCACCTCCATGGGGGATCAGAAATGTAAATAAAGTTGTTAAAAGCTATCAACCGCCACGGAGGAACTCCAAAGGGACAAAACGTAAATAAAGTCAGAATATACCAACCGCCACGAAGGAAACTCTGTGTGAGACAAATATATATATATATATATATATATATATATATATATATATATATAAGCATTAAACGCATTTCGGATGTAAAATCTAGGCTCATCGAAAGCGTAGTTAAACCACAGTTCATATATATATAAGTATAAATATATATATATATATATAAAAGTAATAAATACAATCGAATATAAAATCTGTGCTCATCGAATGTAGTTCGATACACACGATTAATATATATATATATATATATATATATATATATATATATATATATATATTAAAGCAAGAAAGGCTCGGGGCATCAAGTCTAGGCTCATCGAACAAAATTCGTCACACAGTTCATATATATAAATGTATATATATATAGAAAAGCAAATAAACGCTCTAGACCGAAGTCTAGGCTTAATCGAGGCATAACTCAATAATGTTAGTCAATATATATATATATATATATATATATATAGATCGAATTAAACCACTGGATCAAGTCCCGCAAAAGCAAGCAACACGACTCTCAACGTGTAGAAGGGTGTGTGCAAAGATGAAGAGAAAGACTCTAAAGTGTGTGAGAAGGCTTACAGCTGACGGCTAAAAAAGGCTTCTATATCTTTATAGTGGGTAAACACTGGCTTTTGTGGGTACAAAAGGGGCTATATATGAGCTCACAAGTGTTTGAAAGTGGGAAATATAATCAGATGGGCGAAAAAAGAGTTTAATTGTGTAGGTTTCCCATCTTTTCTCTTAGAAAATCAGCACCCCAAGCCCTCTATTTATTGGCATATTAGCCACAGGTGTACCTGCGGCTGAGCCGCAGGTGTACCAGAGGCAACCCGGGTTGGCCCGGGTTTATCGGGTCGTCTCGAAGTACGTGCACTCAGGCACTGTAATGTCCACTCGAATTTTTAGAAGTGCAATTCGGGCATCCGTTTGAGGTATACAGGACCTATTTTAGACCGCCGTTGTCGAGAGTTGTACGATGGCATGGGATTAGAGTTTGTACGAAGTCATTGAAGATGGGACGATGCCCTCCGGTCTTCAAGCTTCAACTTTCATCCGTTACCCCGCACAATAGTCACTTGGGATTGGTTACCCTTGTGGGACAGCGTTGCATAGAGACGTGATGTGGCATCGTGTTTGACGAGATGACAATGTTGCCCCTCACCGGTGTTATCGCCGGATTGGGCTAATAAAGCAGACGTTGCTCAGACTTCGCTGAGATTTGACTGCTGTAATTATTGAAGGTCCTCATTGTCATCTTTGAGGTGTGCCTGCCTCCCCGATGTTATTGCCGGGTTGGTGCAGTGTATCTCGTTGTGAGCATTGAGATTGAAGCTGGTTACATTTGAAACAAACATTTCCTGGGTTATTGCCAAAACTGCATTCCTTGGGGTTATCACCAAGGTTAGTGGCTATTCCCATGGTTGGGACTGAGACTGGATACCTCGGGGTTATCTCCGAATTAATCGGTCTTCTCTGGTGGTGCCGGTATTGTATCTGCAGGCCTCAAGGTTACATCTGAGGTTGAAATCATTACTCCCAGATTGTGATCCGGGGTTGATGCTGAACTTCCGGTAGTATCCGGTATGGATTTGGATTGTCTTTCAGGGTTCTCTATTAAAGACTTAATCATCCTCCCGCAATGTTAGTAATAAAGAGTACAAAAAATTTTGAGTGTCTACAGATGCCCCTCTTTATCATACTCATGCATGGCGATGCATGGGTAGGATAAAGAATCCTAGACACTTGAAACGCAATAAGACAAACATGGTACTATGGGTAACAACATGATGCAAATGTATAATGCATGTGTACGGGGTTGTAGCCCAACATGCTGGGGATGATTGCTGGATCCCTGTTGCTTCAACTGGGAATTGGCAATACTGACCAGATCTGATGTGTAAGTTGAATCTGTTAGGATGTTGATGTTGGAGTTATCACCAAATTCCTGTGTTCTTTGATAACGATTTGATCCCGAAGAGGTACCTCTTATGTGCACGAGATCTGTGGGGATAAAGCTTGATCTATTTTGAGGATGTGTATAACATATTCCATCATCTATCCTCTTTGATAACGTTGACCTTTCCGGGTTAGTATCACCAGAATATGTCAAGATCATGTTGGATTCACTGCCAACAACAAATGTTGTCAGGGGTGCCTGACCTTCGTTGACGTGTACTTCACCGATATCTGAATCAACGGTTGAAAAATCCTGTGGGATATACTGTCAAGGCTGGTTGACCTTCGCTAATGTGTGAATCACCAGCTGAAACTCTATAGGTAGATTGTCAAGGTTGCTTGACCTCCGCTGCCGTGTAGATCAACGGAGCATTGCGTTGTGACCCTCGCCGGGGATCCGCTGGGGAATACGAGCAGTTGGGTATGAAAACCTCGAATAGCTCTAGAGCTCTGATAGGTTTAAATGCTATCGGCTAAAATGACGTCAAGGTTGCTTGACCTTCGTTGATATGTGTGTTAACGGCTGATCATGCATTGTTACTCCCGCCAAAGATATACGTTGTAACCCCCATCGAGGACCTACTGGGGACTCATGATTACATACGCAACTATCGAACAGTCCTCAATGCTTCAATGGGTTTACTTGCCATCGGCTGAAATAACGTCAAGGCTGCTTGACCTTCGTTGATAGACATGTCAACGGATGAACGTGTTGTAACCCCCACTAGGGATTTACATTGTAACCCCCGTCGGGGACCTACGTTGTAACCCCCGTCGGTGACCTATTTAGGGTAACGACTCGGAGTCGGCGGCATCGGACCTATATAAGGTATTGCCGTATGCGATTCGTGACAACTGAAGTCATCGGTCGGGTATACCTTGTGTTTAGGCGACTACCAATGAGTGATGTACAGATTCAAAGTCTCATCTGAGAGGACCATGATTGTATGCAGTTTTGCTCAATCGCGTGGCGTTTTTCTTCTCGATTTGACCTTTCTAGTCCATAAAACTCCGTTTCAACTAGAACTGGACCAAGCCAGAGGGGTGGGACCCACATAGGGGTGCCACAGGTGCACCTGCTGTAGCCGCAGGTGTGCTTGCGGCCAAGCGTGGATTATAAATCCTGCAGGCTAGTCTTCATAAGTCACTTTTAACTTGTTTCACTTTGAAAAAAACCACGAGCCACCTTCAAATTTGCTGAGTTTGGGATGCTTTCTACAAATTCTGTCACCGTACAAGTGTTCTACACTATCCTGGTAATGTATGCATGTATTTTTTCCAGTTTCTGTCCGTTAGATTGTGAGTTATCGCACAAAATGCATCTAAACACATAGTAGTGATTATGTATGCACAAATGACTTGATAAAAAATATTCAACATAGTAAATGTTAGTATTAAACCATGCTAAACATAATGGTGTGAAAAAATTTGACTTCTGAGAAAGTCAAGTTGGCACCTTTTTCTGCTATTTTTTGTCCTATTTGAGGTTCAATGAGCAAAAGGTAGAAAGGCAAAGTACTCCTAGCATTGAGGTTGGCCTTGTGCATGATGATTTTGATTTTTAATGCATATATTATGTATATAACTTTGGGGCAGGTGTGCTACTGAATGGCCACCTAGACATGCCTATGTGCATGTGGATAGTCCTATTTTCAAAGGGGACTATGGCAAAATTTTTCCAAATGTAGGCATTGGGTAGTCATGCATTCTAACTCTATTATCTGTTAAAGTAAATGTATGCATGCATATAGTCATAAAATGCATTTTAGAAAGCTCCAGGTAAGGAAATACCACACCCTTTGTGAGGTGATTTGGAGACTTATTGTAAAACCCCAACTTTTTGAATAAAGATGAATTTTCTATAAATATTATTTTTGAATATTATGGAGTGAAATTGATATAATAGTTGTGGGTAATATTTATAAATTTTGCAAAGTACGCAAGTTGTTATATAATATTCGATTGATCGGGGAACATTCGTTTTAACAGGGAATATTAGTACAACGGCACAATCATTGGTGGACCCCATAACGGAATTATTGTCAGATTAATAAAACGACAAAAATATTTTATAAAAATAACGGCGGAAGTTTTACCGTTAATCGTTGAAACAATCTTGGTGTTAAAAAATAATGAATGGCGTGGTTGCATAAGAGCATACGATATTGATTATTGATGCTTACGTGATAAGTCACTCAGTTTTGTTGGTATTATTAATGTAATAATCTGTAAAATCTTTTTATATAAAATGTAATACTTTTATAAAGTTATTCTATAAATAGAATATATTATATTCTATTATGCATAGTGTTGCATAAAGGTTCGTAGATAGTGTTTTGTATAATAAATCTTTTTATATAAAATAGAATACTTTTATAAAGCTATACGTTTTTATTAGACAATAATTAGAATATATTATATTTTATTATGCATAGTGTTTGTATAGTGCATGCATAGTGTTTGCATAGTAAAATCTTTTATAAAGTTATTCGTTTTATTAGATTATAAATAGAATATATTATATTTTATTTAAAAGATTTTGCTTTAAATATGGACCGTCAGATTAAAGTAAATCAATATGTACCGTTCATGAGTTAGTTACTATGCAGTCCATTTTCTATAAATAAAAGCTCATTCCTTCATTATAATATTATGAATTCACTGAAACTCTAAAGAGAGAAAATTATAGAGAGAAAGAAGAAAAGATTTCTGCTACTTAACTACTCTTATATGCAGTTCTTTTACGGTAAGGGGTGTTATTTTTTCTTATTCATGAAAAGAACTGTTGTTATTTCATTTCTTATTATCTCATTGGAATAACTCAGATACGCTGCGGTCTACCCTATACTTGGTGACATTCTTCTATTATTTTGTTGGAACATCCTCGTCTCATGTTTTACACCGGATCCGGTTCCGTCTTTATTATTATTCCGTTGGAACATCCACATGCGTGTGTTTTACACCGGACGGTTTACATCTTATTATTATTACATTGGAACATCACGTCGTGTGTTTTACAGGACTGGTTAAAATCTTCATTATTCTGTTGGAACATCCGTCGGCTTGCAAATTTTGCCTCGACCGGTTCCGTTATTATTATTCTCGTTGAATACTTTTGTCTATGCCAAGTACCGCATGCATGGTGATTTCTTTTGTTATTCCATTTTTTATTATACTTGGTTGGTTAAAGTTTTGACTTCTATACTCCATGAAATTAGTAGAATATCCTTGATATTTGCGCTTCATCAAGTATCTTTTCATGGATATTCTTCTAATCATTCTTGAATTTTACTCTACAAAACAGTATCATGTTGACAATTTGGACGTTAATAATTCCTGGATAAAATAACTCTTGAACTTGTTTTATTGAATTCTTATATCATTGTCATCATCCTCATGTTTATATTTTGTTGAAAGTCATCTGTGGCCTGTAGTGTATAGATGGACTTGGTATGATTATGACCAGGGATTATTCAGTGTAATCATGACCGTAATGTTACAAATGATGTGGTAAAAGTTCTTATTGGCCCATAGTGCATTGATGGACAGTTGTTGGCATGATATTGACCATTAATGAATACACAAATATTCTTGGCCCGTAGTGCATGGATAATTATGGTCGTGATTCTAAAGAATATCCTTGGGTCAGAAAGTGCGAGGGGTGATTCGATGATGTGGAATATTTATTGTCGAGTCTCGGCGATAATGTTGATGATGAAAAACCTTTTTAATCATAAAAGATAGTAGATTTTATTTTCTACTTGACTCTTTTAATGGATTGCTTGTTCATTGCAGATTAAACTTGATGTCTATTATATTTTATCAATTTAACATTGTTGGAGACTAATGATAATTTATTCTCGCATTATCTTAGTCATAATATTTCTTCTTCGGCTAGTTGAGCTCACCTTCCTTTCACTTTGTTCTCTTGAGAAATGAGAATATAGTTGGGACGAATCGGGAATGGAGTGATGGTCCAGAGGATAGCATTAGTAGTCCTCACTATTCTGTGAAATAGTGTGATAATAATTGTAATGAGGACTCCTTTTGAGTTTGTATAATCTCTAGTAGATAATATTTGTATTCAAACTCAAAGTTTATGTTTTGTCGTATTGTACATGACAGTTGTATTAGTAAGTTGTATTTGAATTCTGTACCATATATCTGGCGACCCAAGATGGGTGATGTATACCTAATTTTGGGGGCGTCACACTTGTTGTCCGGATATTATGGATCCGGATCAGCCAAGCAGTTCCTATAGGATCGCTTCTGGCATACAGCGGAGGGCTTCTGAAGTGCCTCGCCCAGATTGCTCGCCGACAAATTGCGGTTGGTGGAGGCCGTGATACGTCCTGTCCAGGCAGATGTGCCAGACGTTGAGGATGAGGAGGTGGATATTCCGATGGAGGATCCCGCTCCTACTGCACATGTCCCTCGCAGGGAGCTCAAGAGCATTCAGGTGTCAAACCCAGAGTTGCTGGGTGATTTGAGTAGACATCCATCGATGTATTTGTATGCTAATGAGGTATGACGTTAGACTTTGATCTTCCTTCTGTCCTATTGATGAGGATTAAAGGGTTCTGATATTGATCTGCATTTCATGAAGGTTCCAGGATTTACACAGCCTCGAGGGAACTGGTTAGCATTCACTCCATGTACCAGGCGCTTCATCCTGACTACAGAGCGGTAGTGCATGAGTGGGGATTTGGGGCATTCTTCTCCATCCTTCCCCGTCGCTGTCCCTGGGGTTACCTCAGGGCATTGTCTGAACGATGGTTTCATCAGACTCAATCACTCCACCTGCTGGATTGCGAGGTGATGATGACGCCTATGGAGTGGCGATTTATCATAGGTATGGAGTTCGGAGGGGAGCCAATGTCTTGCATGACGAATATCACCCCTACTGCCATCAAATCCTTATTAGGAGTTCCGGCGGGGGTGCTCAACGACAGGACTGTCCGTTCAGGTCTTTTGAGCGTAGATGGTATTAGCGGGCTATTGAGTGAGCCCATGCCTGATGATGTCAGGATCAGGGATCACGTTCTGCGGTGATTATTCCTGATGATCATTCGAGGTTGCTTCATAGCAGAAAACTCTTCTACGGTATCTTTCACTTTGGTCAGCGCCACACGCGATGTGGACCGTTTTGGAGAGTACTATTGGGGCTCTTACACCTTTGCCTATTTCCTCCGGGGCATGCTCATGCGCTCACAGGATTTAACCGAGGCTTGGCTAGGATTTTACCCATTTCTGCTGGTGAGTATTTCTCTTGTCTTTTCCCATTCATAGGTTAAGAGTGTTTACTGATAGTAGATGTTTTGCCGTTGTGTTGGTTGTTTTGGGCCTATGAGAGGCTCCCATGTTTACGTCCTGTGAGTGTGCTAGGTTTAGATACCTATCCACATGGACGACGATGGCACCATTCTATTTTGCCAGAGGTCCCTGTATCTGAGGGATTCACTCACTGTCGTATGCAGTTGGAGTTGCTGACGGCGGGTACCATTACATGGATTCCCTATTCCGGGGAGCATTTGACCATCGGATTTGAGGATGGACATCCCATTGGAGTCGAGTATTTGATCTCTACCAGGAGAGTTCCTCTCTTCATTGATGGAGGCTGGGAGCTCTATTTAGGAGAGCATGCTATTAGGAGCACCACAGGGGAGATCCGTGTACCGATCTTGCTTCCTTGTAGGCGTCATTGGCCTGTATCACAGTCACCCGTCACTGATATCACATTGTTGGGGGTTGACGGCTTTGCATAATCAGAGGGCCCATGTACTCAGGAGACGTTCCAGCGTTGGTGGTTCTCTCGCACTATTGAAGCCCAGTCCCGCGCCACACAGTTTATGGGGGACATGGTTCTAGGATCTTTAATGATGACGAATTGGGTAGCTTGTGTATGAGTTCTGACTCATCTGACCCAGATTGATAGCTTGACACGACAGTTGGATCAGGCACACATATTTGTCCGGCATTTTGACAGAGATCCAGCAGAGGCAGAGTCATTTGTTCCTTCCAGCTCAGGTGCTGGCCCCTCAGACAACCCATTTGGTTTTGCCGGCGCAGATCCTCCTCTTTATAGGCCTGATATCCCTGTTGATAAAGATCCAGTGACTCAGGAGGAGTTACATCAGGTGGACATGATTGAGGATGTGGACATCGAGACCCTGATCTTCTTCTGATGTATATTCTCGTTATATCTTTTGATAGGCCTCCGTTAGATATTGGGTGACTGTTCCCCATTCTCGCTATATCTTTTGATAGGCCTCTGTTAGTAGTAGGGCGGTTGTGCCCCATTTCCCTGTATTTGTAGTTGTACAGAGCTGATATATTAGATGATGATATATTTATGAATGTATGCACCGTTTTTCATTCCCTATATCATATTGCCATCCATTATCTGTTATGCATGTATCATGTTATGCATATGTATGTCCAGAGATATTCGGCATTGACCCCTAGATGGTCTTATGATTACGACTCGCATTAAATGTCTTCTTCTAGAGTTAATCAGATAGATCATACCCACCGTCGCTGGTGGTATTAGGTATCGCGATCGTGGTATGCGATAGCATGTCACCACCAGATTGTGGTGACTATAGATCTATTCTTGGTCGCAAAGATACCATGACCCTTTTGGCATTTCAGGTTCTTGCAGGATTTGTTGACGGGATGCTAAAGCATTAGATACCTGATAGGCAGGTATTCCGTTTTGGCACCCATGAGTTGACTCCTACTCTAGAGGTGTATGCACGTTTGACGATGCTGCCCTTAGACAGACCTTGCGTGCCCTAGCTTTGGGAGACATGAGTAGACAATTCATGACTCTCACAGGATTGAGGTGCAGAGTAGTGCAGGATGAGCTGACATCTGGCCACGTGATCTCTCAGCATTTTTTGTAGGACAGATTTGGCGCGGAGGATGGCTATTCACGACATTTCGGGAATTTCACCGCGTCAGAGGATCATTGGCATTTGGCCAGAGTTGATGTACTGATGCTATGTGTACTGTCATATGTGTACATGCCGCGGTATATGGGTGAGATAGATATAGGCGTTATCATGGCCGTGAGATCTCTCAGGGAGGGTCGTACCATTGTACCTATGATTGTAGCAGAGACTCTGTGATCAGCATCCTACTGCTGTACTTACCCGTCATGCGTGTTTACTAGCAGTTCGATCATGCTGTATGTGTGGTTTATGTCACACTTGAGACCGGTTGGTACCCGTAGACGGCATGGGCATTGTTTCTCCCATGATGTGGATATGTCATACTCCTTTCAGCCATCGGAATGCATAGATGCTCTGTCCTGGTCCGTATTTTTGGCAAATATCAGAGATCCATTTAGCGTATTTCTTTGCTCGGGCTTTTGCTCACAATACAGCTTCATTACTCACGCTTCGGGCATGGATTTCCTCCCTCTGGCTGGCTTGAGGGGCGTGACTACTTATCACCCATTGGCCGTGATGTCACAGTTCGACCAGTTCCAGGATTTTCATCCTTTCGAGGGGGCGATAAGTCAGCGTTCAGCTTCTCGATATCTCTCAGCAGAGGATCGATCTCGTGTGTATGCTTGCTGGGATCAGCGTGAGATAGCTTCTTTTTTTGTCAGTCATCCCGATTATTCTGTAGAGTATTCCGCATGGATGGAGACAGAGATTTTATCAGCTGCAGCAGTCTGCAGAACTGGATATTGAGTCAAATGATGTAGAGTCCTTGGGGGACAATGATACTTACATCGAGGAGGAGCCCGCTGCAGGGTTGCCAGCATTTCTTCCGGAGCACTCGGCACAGTACTTAGAGCAGAGTCTTCATCTGATGACCTTTGAGAGAGACCAGATTCGATCTAAGATGTCGACTGCTCTTGATATGAGGGACGCCGCTCTATTGGAGAGAGACGAGGCATTAGATTGCAGAGATGCCGCTGTTGTTGAGCGGGATGAGGCTATATCAGCCAGAGATGCAGTGATAGTTGAGCGGGATGAGGCTATATCTGCCCGGGATGCAGCCGTCACAGATAGTACTGCAATGAGGTCCCTTACCACTGGCATGATTGCATAGATGAGCACATATATCGATGATCATATGGTCACCATGCAGATGGCTATAGATCTTTTGGGTTGTGTGGATATTCTCATACAGGAGACCACAGCTTCGCCTCCGTCTTCTGAGAGGGACCCCATGTTGGGCTTGTTAGCTTGCATATACCCTGACTTGTAGATGAGCTTGTATTTACATGCACAGACTAGCTTAGCCATTTTTTCGTGTACAGTTTACATTATATATATATATATATATATCAAACAACATTATATATGACAGGGAAATATATTTTTGGATCACTTCCCTTTTAGATATGCCTTATTATTTATTTGATATTTTACCTGCTGCTTCAGGGCTTGTGATCTTGATGCATTCTGAATTTCTCCTAGGTGGATGGACATTGAGTTGTCTCGGGGTTTTGCTCACCATACAGCTTCATTACTCACGCTCCGGGCATGGATTTCCTCCCTCTGGCAAGCTTGAGGGGCGTGACTACTTATCACCCATTGGCCGTGATGTCGTAGTTCGACCAGTTCCAGGATTTTCATCCTTTCGAGGGGGCGATAGGTCAGCGTTTAGCTTCTCGATATCTCTCAGCAGAGGACCGATCTCGTGTGTATGCTTGCTAAGATCAGCGTGAGATAGCTTCTTTTTCTGTCAGTCATCCCGGTTATTCTGTAGAGTATTCCGCGTGGATGGAGACAGAGATTTTATCAGCTGCAGCAGTATCTGCAGAACCAAATATTGAGTCAAACGATGCAGAGTCCTTGGAGGACATTGATACCTACATCGAGGAGGAGCCCGCTGCAAGGTTGCCAGCATTTCTTCCGGATTCTCCTAGTACCAGTACTTTTGTGATTCAGCACTTGACATAGTACTTAGAGCAGAGTCTTCATCTGATGACCTTTGAGAGAGACCAGATTCGATCTATGATGTCGACTGCTCTTGATGTGAGGGACGCCGCTCTATTGGAGAGAGACGAGGCATTAGATTGCAGAGATGCCGCTGTTGTTGAGCGGGATGAGGCTATATCAGCCAGAGATGCAGTGATAGTTGAGCGGGATGAGGCTATATCTGCCCAGGATGTAGCCGTCATAGATAGCACTGCAATGAGGTCCCTTACCACTGGCATGATTTCATAGATGAGCGCATATATCGATGATCATATGGTCACCATGACGATGGCTATATATCTTTTGGGTCGTGTGGATATTCTCATACAGGAGACCACAGCTTCGCCTCCGTCTTCTGAGAGGGACCCCATGTTGGGCTTGTTAGCTCGCATATACCCTGACTTGTAGATGAGCTTGTATTTACATGCACAGACTAGCTTAGCCATTTTGTCATGTACAGTTTACATTATATATATATATATATATATATATCAAACAACATTATATATGACAGGGAAATATATTTTTGGATCACTTCCCTTTTAGATATGCCTTGCTATTTATTTGATATTTTACCTGCTGCTTCAGGGCTTGTGATCTTGATGCATTCTGAATTCCTCCTGGGTGGATGTACATTGAGTTTTCTCTGGATAGTTCAGAATGGATCATCGATCTCTGTGTATCCCTACCATCTTTGGTGTCTTGGGACTTGTTTCTGAATGGAAATGTGGAGAGGAGTGTGGTTTTCCTCTCTGAGATTGACCGCACCACAGATGGTCGCCAATACTTCTATTTAGGAGAAGCCTAGTTAATTCCATCTATTATGGATTGGTGTTGTTCTTCAAGGTATGACCGCAGCTTAGATGGTCGCCGAATCTCCTATTTGGGAGGAGTTCAGGTAATTCCATCCCTTTGGTCTGAAGCCAAATGTAGTGGATTGAAGGATGATCCCAGTACCAGATGACAATGGTTTATGTTTTGGTAGGGGGTGATACCGCACCATGAATGGCTGCCTACGTACTCCTATTGAAGAGGAGATCAGGTCTGCGTAGTTCGAACCTGGTGTAAGAGGTTCAACGCTGTATATGGTAGAAATGGTGTAGGAATGTTTTTGGTTGTTTTTGTTTTTGTAAGGAGAAGAGGGTAGAAATGTTTTTGTTGTTTTTGTTTTATTGCGACCGAACCATATGAAATGGTTGCCTACGTACTCCTATTGAAGAGGAGATCAGGTCGACATAGTTCACCCCTCAAGGCGAGAAGAAAATCGTAATCCCATGTGCAAGTCAGAGTGCGGGGAGGAGAAAGTTTAATCCTAGGTTGAGGATAAACTGTAGGTACGAGAAGTTTGATCCCAGCTAAGGGTAGCCAAATTGCAAACGCAAGAGGTTCAATCCGCGGTGGGATGACCTAAGTTGTAGGAACACAGAGGAGAAAGCCAGGCTACTGGCTTGAAGAGTACGTTGCCCTGAGGGGCAAAGTGTAGATAAGTTGTATGTGGTGAAGGGTTAAAGAACCGGAATGACTGGTGACCTGATGATGATGCACCAGGGTGTTTGTTGGTTACTTCAGACATAATACCGTTTCACGGTGCCTGAGTTGATGAGTTGTGGAAATTCATCGCCGTCCATTTCTTGCAATATGAAAGTGCCTCCTGTCAATACTTCCTTGACAATAAACGGGCCTTCCCAGTTAGGAGCAAATTTTCCTTTAGCCTGATCTTGGTTGTCAAGAATCTTCTTCAAAACCAAGTCATGTTGTTTAAACTGCCGTAGCCGGACTTTTTTGTTGTAGGATCTGGCGATCCTTTGCTGATATAACTAACAATGGAAGATAGCCGTGGTTCGCCTTTCGTCTATTAGAGACAATTGGTGATACCTGTCTTGTACCCATTGGTCTTCATCCAGCTGAGCGTCGATCAACACTCTGAGGGATTCCATCTCAACTTCTATGGGGAGCACCGCTTCCATCCCATAGGTTAAAGCGTAGGGGGTTGCCCCAGTTGAAGTGCACATTGAAGTTCTGTAGGCTAACAGAGTCAGAGGCAATAGGTCAGGCCAATCATTGTGGTTGGCGGACATCATTTACATAATCTTCTTGATGTTTTTGTTAGCCGCTTCAACAGCACCGTTCATCTTCGGACGATAGATGACAGAGTTGAGATGTTTGATATGGAATTTACTGCATAATTCGTCCATCATTTTGTTGTTGAGGTTTTTGGCATTGTCTGACACAATCACCTCTAGTTGTCCATATCGACAAACGACATTGTTTCTGATGAAAGCAATGATGACTTCTTTAGTAACCCTGGGGAAGGAGGCTGCTTCTACCCACTTGGTAAAGTAGTCGATCATGGTAAAGATAAACCGATGACCATTACTGGCTTTAGGCTCAATGGGCCTGATAACGTCCATTCCCCACATTGAGAAGGGCAAAGGCGAATTCATATTGTGGAGTTCCCGTGGAGGGGCGTGTATAGCATTCCCATGAATTTGGCATTGATCGCATCTTTTGACGCGGTCATTGCAATCAGCATTGAGAGATAGCCAATAATGTCCTGTCCTGAGGACTTTCTTGACAAGGAGGGGGCCACTCATTTGGGGGCCACAGACTCCGCCATGGATTTCATCCATAAGCCTTTGGGCTTGATCTTTGTCTAAACATCTGAGGAGACCTAATCCTGCATCTCTTTTGTAGAGCGCATCTCCACTCAGATAGAATTTCATAGCAAGTCGATGGATCCGCCTTTTCTCAATCGGGCTCGCCTCAGCGGGTGTAGATCCATCTCGTAGATATTCCTTGATATGCTGATACCAAGGATGATGGATAGGAGGTAGCTCATCCTATACTTCTCCAACGTAATTCCCATAGGTTGGGGCCTTGTGCAGGGAAATTGTGACGCTCAGCGAATGTTCCTTGTTTGATATGCGAATCAAGGAGGCCAAAGTTGCTAATGCGTCCGTAAAGTCATTCCTATTACGAGGAATGTGTAGAAAGGAGATTTCTTCGAACTCCAAAGCCATCTTAAAACCTTCCGATGGTAAGGCAGCAAATGTAGTTCCTTGGTTTGATAGATTCCAGTGGATTGTGTTATTACCAACTCCGAATCTCCAAAGACAGTTAACCGCCTGATACCCATTGAACGGGCAAGTTTTAGCCCCATGAGATGCGACCTTCATACTCGGTAGTATTGTTGGTCTTTGACAAACTATAATTTGATGGCAACGGATATCGCTTCCCCCCAGACGAGATACTAGAATCGCTCGGCTCTAGAGCCTTCCTTCCATATTGACTCCATCAAAATACATCTTCCATGATTGGCGTGTATCGTACTGATGGTGTTGCTGAACTGTCATTACTCCTTCATCGGGGAAATATGTTTCCAAGGGTTTGAAGTCCCCTGAAGGTGCAGCGACCAGTTGATCCGCGATTCCTTGACCTTTGATGGACTTTTGAGTCACATATACAATGTCAAATTTTTGTAGGATCAACTGCCATCTGGACAGCCGGCAATTTAACATAGGTTTGTTAAACACGTAATGAAGAGGATCCATGCGGGATATGAGATGTGTTGTGTGACCATGGAGGTAATGTTGTAACCTCATGGAGGCCCATGCTAAAGCACAACACGTCTTTTCGATCAGAGTGTACTTGTGTTCACTACTGCTGAACCTTTTGCTGAGGTAATAGATAGCTCATTCTTGGCCTCTATCGTTCTTCTGTCCCAGCATGCAGCCCATGGCATTGTCACTTAATAGTTTAAGATTGGCTCACAGGTTGCTGTGAGTTGGGAGATAAACCTGCTAATAAAGTTGATTCTTCCCGAAAATCCCTGTATTTCCTTCTCTGTCTGAGGAATGGGCATTTCTGTGATGGCTTGGATTTTGGCAAGATCCAACTCAATCCCTTTGTGGCTGACTAGAAATCCTAGCAACTTGCCTGATTTAACGCTAAAGGCGCACTTAGCTGGAATCAACTTCAAGTTGTACTTACGTAACCTGTTGAACAACTTTTTAAGATGGTCTAGATGGTCGCCCTCCTTCGGGGACTTGACAATGATGTCATCCATGTAGATCTCGATCTCTTTATGCATTAAGTCTTGGAAAAGAGCCATCATAGCTCGTTGATAGGTAGCTCCGGCATTGATGAGGCCGAATAACAACCGTCTATAGCAGAAAGTTCCCCAAGGAGTGATGAAAGCAGTCTTCTCATGATCTTCCTCGGCAACCATGATCTGATGATACCCCGCAAAGCAATCAACAAAGGAGTACATGTCGTATTGCGCAGTATTGTCAATGAGAATGTGGATAAATGGCATGGGAAAGCTATCTTTTAAGCAAGATTTATTCAAGTCCCGGTAATCCACGCAAACTCGTACCTTCCCTCCAAGTTTAGGCACGGCTACAATGTTGGATATCCACTCAGGATATGTAGACACCATTATGATGCCAGCTTGAAATTATTTCACAATTTCTTCTTTCACCTTTAAATTCCACTCAGGCTTCAGTCGCTTGAGTTTCTGCTTGACTGGCTTAAATCCCTCTTTAATGGGAAGGCGATGAAGGACAATGTTAGTGGATAAACCCACCATGTCTTCATGAGACCATGCAAACACATCCTGGAATTGGGTTAATAGTGTAACCATGTCATTCCGTTGGTTTGGGGTAGGGTCTGAACCAATCTGGATTAACTTAGGGCTTTCTAAGTTTTCGAGATTGAAAGAAGTGGTTTGACCAAGGTTGGGTTTGGGTTTGTCTTTGACCCATTCCTGAATTTCTGGAGGCACCTCAATCTCATCCTGTATATCCATCATGGCTGAATTCATCTCTATATCAAAGGTACAATCCCTGTGTAGAAGAGGCACCGTATCAGCAAGTACGGGCATATTTAAATTCAGAGTCCTGAAACAAAATATGCTTTCACTTAGTATATATGAAATGCATTGATCATACACAGTGTTAGTATATACTGGCAAAATAAACTGCTAATACTGTACAGAAAAGTAAGCAGTTATTATATCTACAAGGCAGAAAGAGTTCTGCCCGTTTTACCCTCGTCGACCAAAGCAAGGAATGCTATTCCAATTGGCAAGGGAAAAGTCTGGGTGGACCGCAGTGATGGAGGGATTGTCATCATCCTCCCTGTCCCGAATGATGGCCATTACGTCTAGGCAATCATCGTTTGGGGTGTATTTGTTGGTATTTTCATCATGAACGATGATGTGTATGCCTGACATCATTCGGATGACGTCTTGCTTGATTCTTCGTTCCTCTTCTTCCACTGCGGGATTTGGAACAAAGACTTCTTTCCCCTTCACCGGTACTGGCTTGGGACATAACATAGCCATTACATTGGCTGGCACCTTTACGGGAGGTTGTGCGGACTCAGAGTTTGAAGGAGAACATAAATGCCACATTGTTGAAGTTGAAGGAATCTGCTGATGCTTATGAGGATTCCTGTGACTAAAACTAGCAAAATAGCCTAGCCCAGCTATTCCATCTTGTCTGGTTAAGCGAGTTAGGTACTTGATACCTTGGCAATCTTTACCCAACCCTTGTCCCGGCTTTTGACCCAACGACATCATTTCTTGAGTAGCCGACATTACTTCGGCATAAATCTTGGGTTCGGGAAGTAGTGCTCCAATAGCATGGTATTGGGTGTTTCTTATTTCCAAAGCATGAAAACTGACTTGTTCAACATCCTCATTGGCATTGATGAACGACATGTCCCCGTGCTGAGGAATCTCCGGTTTAGCGTTGACTGTGACCAAGCTATTGTTGATAATGTATTTCAACTATTGGTGAAGAGTGGAGGGGACTGCCCCAGCCATATGAATCCATGTTCTTCCCAGGAGCAGGTTGTATCCCGTATCTATCTTGAGCACATGGAAAGATACGCATAATGTGTGAGGACCAATTTCGATTAACAGCTCAATTACTCCGATCGAATTCTGGTGGGCTCCATCAAAAGCTTTGATGATAGTATGGCTACTCCGAATTCGGTTGAGATTGATGTTCATCTTCACCAAGGTAGCATATGGGTAGATATTCAGAGAGGAACCTCCATCTATTAAGACTCCAGCTACCATATATCTGGAGGACAAGACCGCAATGTGCAATGATTTGCAATGACCAGTCCCTTCGGGCGGTATGTCATCATCAGTGAAGGATATCACATTGTTGTTGAAAATGTGATCAACCATATGTTGAAACTTTTTCGTATCCACTGATGTCGGGAGATAGGCTTCTTCCAAAACATTTAACAAGACCTTCCGGTGATTCTCGGAGGTTAGGACCAAGTCCAAAATTGATATTTGTTGTGGAGCTTCTTTCAAGCTTAAAACCACCATAGCTTCATTAAGACCCATAGCGCAAATGAATTTTTCAATCTTCTCCATGGGTATTTTCCCCTTTGATTTGGTGGTAGACTTCATCACCCGATGGGGGAGATACAGTGGATTTTCCTTCAACACTGCAGAAGTTGTATGTGAGGTGGATCCTTCACCTTCTCCACAATTCCACGGAACCTTGCGCAAGCTAACAATAGGATAATGTGCTCTGCACGGCAAGTTGATTGGCTCGGGAGCGACCACTTTCAAAGGATTGTTGCCTCCCTTGAGTTAAATTGTTGGCATTGTGAGTAATTTATTAATCCCATTAGTTTCAGTGGATATAACTGCTACCACAATTTTCCACATAGTAGGGCCTACATCCTCACTTGCACGTAACACAATATCGTCGCCTGCTAGGCGCAGGACACCACTGTCGATTAGATTTTGAATAAGGTGGCGGAGTGCCCAGCATTCTTCTGTGTTATGACCACGAGACGGGGAGTGATATTGAAATACTCCATCAGAGTTGTACCATCCCAAACGGGGGTTGATTGGAGGTAGAAGGGAACTGATCCTTCCTTCATTGATTAACATATGAAGGATTTCCTCCATAAGTTGGCCCAGATAGGTGAATTCCCTTTTATTGGCAAAATCCCGACGGGCTTTGGCATTTGCTCTCTTCGTCACTTTGTCTTCTAGCATTTCATTTTCTAAAAGTGACAAGGGAATATTCATGATAAGAGGTAGAAGACTAGCATGCTCCTGACTAATTAATTGACGAGTCACTTGATGCTGATAAGTCACAAGTTCTGCCAATTGCTCAATTTGTTTGCAAAGAGCTTTCATCTTTCGTTCCATTGTGAACTGGAACTTAGCATAATCCCATCTGTCATCACCGTCTTTGATGGTCTGGGAAGAATCACAGCTGAAATTGGAACTTTGTCCATTGCTCCAATTAATCATGTTGACCTCTTCTTCTTTGTGTTGAGGAAGAGGGTTATCTTCAACATGAGGATGATCGGGTTTGGTGACTACGATATCCCCATTGTCTATTAGGTCCTGGGTCTTGTGTTTTATGGCCCAACAATCCTTAGTATCGTGTCCAGGTGCCCCGGCATGATAAGCACATTTCCTAGCAGCATTGAAACCCCGTCCATTAGGGCTGGCTGATGGAAGAAGATGTGTAATTTTCTTCTGTGTTGTCAGAAGATTAAGAATGTTCTCGAGGGTATCCCCTAAGGGTGTAAAACACTCGAAGGCATTTGACTTTTCCACCTTTTGGTATTGGAGGGTTCGTAAACTGTGCTGGAAAGGGAGTGTAGTTTCTCTTTTGAATAGGCATGTTTTGATTGCCTTTTTGCCCCTGTAGCATCAGGGAAACATCTTCCTCTTTCTTTTTACGGACCCTCCGGGGGTTGTTCCCATAATTTCTAGATTGGATGTGATCCCCAACAGCTTTGAGTGTAGCTAGGTCTTGAATCTTTCCTGACTTCAATCCCATCTCAGCCATCTCCCCATGTTTGACCATTTCAGAAAATGGTTTGCCGATGTCGGCTAAAACTCTCTCATAGAAGGGAGCTTCTTGTATGTCTATAAAAGTCATGACCATTTCTGATTCTGTCATGGAAGGACTAACTTGGGCTGCCAAGCATCTCCACCTTTGAGCATACTCTCTGAAAGACTCGCAAGACTGTTTCTTGATCTTGGTAATTTGATACCGATCAGGAGCCATCTGAGTTTGAAAACTGTATTAAGTGAGGAAAGCATGTGCTAGCTCTTCCCAACTATGGATTTTGGAGTTGTCTAATCTTGTGTACCACAAACGGGCTTCTCCAGTTAGACTCTTTTGGAATAATTGCATTCTGAGCTTTTCATCCTCTGCATAGGATCTAAGTTCTCCAATAAATACTTTTAAATGTGTATAAGGATCTCATAACCCATCATATTTTTCAAAGTCAGGAGTTTTAAATTTTTCTGAGTAATGAACACCAGGAAAAATACACAGATCAGCATATGAAACACTCTTGTGTGTTCCAATTCCTTTGATAGCGCGAAGGGTCTCTTCCATTTGGAGGACTTTCTTTTTGATGTTACCAGTGTCTGGATCTCCAGTGGGATGGGCAGCATAATGAATTTTATTGGTTGTATCTAATTGTAGTTTAGGTATTGTAATGGCCTGGGTTCCCCCTTGTGTGGAGGATTCAGCATGTACGGGTATTTTCTGACCCTGTGTAGACTTGTGTAATTCTTTGAGTAGAACAGCCAAATCTGTGATTTGTTTGCTTAATCCGTCGAATTCTTTGTGAGAAACTGGATTAAGTTTAGTCTGGTCGGATGACGAAATGATTGACTGTAGGCCTATTGCCTTTTTGGACTTTGAACGGGTAGCAGGTCCGATTGATTCAATGTGAAAGACTCGCATAGTTTTGTCTTTAGGGAATGTATATATAACATGTTATGTGATGTGTCCATTTTTAGGGGTTTTTATCCTGCACAACGGGTTTTAGCTGTTTATAGCACGTTAATATGTATGTGTACACATTTCTTTATATTTCTCATTACATGGAGATAAATATGGAAAGTAATTACAAGAAATTGTGTTTACAAGTAATTGAAATGAGAGCATGAAGAGACTTTCCTCCGCTTTGGGTTTATCAGAGCCTGACCTATCTTAGGTTACTCTCGCGGCTTTTTGGCATGAAGGTTCCTAAATCATCGCAATCTACTTGACGGGAAGTTAATCCGGTCTTTCAACTTGAGCGAATTTGGGTGGTGCCTTTCCCGAGCCTTGGAGAATTAGTCTTCTCACGAGTCCAGTAATCAAACACCGAAGGGATAACCTCCTGGTGGAAGGACCACACAACATACATTCACATACATCGCGTCTCACCGCATGAAAATGATGACATGTGCGAAGCACTAATATCACAGGCAGATATGGTGCGAAGCACTAATATCACAAGCAGTTATGGTGCGAAGCACTAGCATCACAAGCAGTTATGGTGCGAAGCACTAAGTGCAATAAGGAAATGCATTCATACACATTCATCCAATGTAAATGCAACATCCACACACAAGCAGACAATAGTTTTGAAAAGATTGTAATAGCGACTTAAGTCCTCTTACTGGAGTCCCCAGCAGAGTCGCACATGTCGACGTCGGGATTTTTGGGTGTCCCTTTCCGTTACTTGTTCTTTGGTGTTCTCGTTTTAGATCAGATTTGTTTGAAAAAACAAGTGAAAAAGGTTCGACATGTATAATGTCGACGATGGGACTGTTAAGAGTCGCCAGTTGGTTTTTTAAATGGTTGTACCAACACAACCGAGAAAAGGTTTGCACATTAACCCAGTGATGTGACACTGCTAAACGGGTCGTTGAAACCGAGATTCATTAGGGTCCGGGGACTTGGTTATGCGGGGGGAAGGTGTTAGGCACCCCCCGACATCTATGTTACCACGGTGACCGCCTCTTTTCAAGAAACTATTATCTGAATGTTTGTGTGCGTATGGGTCAATGTGTTGTTATATGGAAGTAATGCGAGGCCTCGTTCGAACCTATATACACAGGGTTTGAATTTATGTAAAAATTCAGTTTTTAACAAGATATGACAGTGATGTTTTATAAAAGAGGTTTTTCAAACCCTGATGCTCAATAGGAATTGAGAACTTTTACACTCCCATTTTTATTAAGTGAGTGGATGAATGGATTTTATTTGACGAATGTGAGGCATCCGTACGAAAATAATATACAAAAATAATGCCGACTTCCTCGTGGGTATGGAAACCATCTGAGGAAATTTAGACACCGCAGAATAATTTACAAGCTGCTTACAACTGAAAATGTCCATCACGAGAACCGAATCTAGATCCAATGGGATGAATCTGTGATCACATGATTCATAGTAGCCACGAATCGTCGCAATTTGTATGAAAGCGATGGGTATATATATAAAAGCGGTAAATATATATATCTGAGACGGGATCACCAACCACGAAGCACCTCCATGGGGATCGAAATGTAAATAAAGTCATTAAAAGTTATCAACCGCCATGGAGGAACTCTGTGTGGGACAAACGTAAATTAACTTGTAATACACAACAACCACCACGAAGGAAACTCAAAGGGACGAAAATAAATAATATATATATATATATATATATGTATATATATATAAGCATTAAACGCACCGAATGTAAAATGTGACGCCCCAAAATTAGGTATACATCACCCATCTTGGGTCTCCGGATATATGGTATGTAATTCAAATACAACTTACTAATACAAACTGCCGTGGTACAATACGATGACAAAACATAAAGCGTGAGTGCGAATACAAATATTATCTACTAGAGATTATAAAAACTCAAAAGGAGTCCTCATTACAATTATTTTCACACTATTTCACAGAATAGTGAGGACTACTAATGCTATCCTCTGGACCATCACTCCGTTCCCCGACTCGTCCCAACTATATTCTCATTTCCTGAAGAGAACAGTGAAAGGAAGGGTGAGCTCAACTAGCCCAGTAAGAAATATTATGACTAAGATAATGTATAATAAATTATTATTAGTCTCCAACAATGTTAAATTGATAAAATATAATAGACATCAAGTTTAACTGCAGCGGAACAAGAAATCCATTAAAAGAGTCAAGTAGAAAATAAAATCTACTATCTTTTATGATTAAAAAGGTTTTTCATCACTGTTATCACTGAGACTCAGCTTAATAAATATTTCACATCATCGAATCACCCCTGCACTACGACCAAGGATATTCTTTAGTATCATGACCATAATTATCCATGCACTATGGGCCAAGAATATTTGTGTATTCATTAATGGTCATGATCATGCCAACAACTGTCCATCAATGCAATACGGGCCAATGAGAACTTTTACCACATCATTTGTAACATTACTACCATGATTACAATCGAATAATCCACGGTTATAATCATACCAAGTCCATCTATGCACTACAGGGCACAGATGACTTTCAACAAAATATAAACATGAGGATGATGACAATGATATAAGAATTCAATAAAACAAGTTCAAGAATTATTTTATTCAGGAATTATTAATGCCCAAATTGTCAACATGATACTGTTTTGTAGAGTAAAATTCAAGAATGATCAGAAGAATATTTCCATGAAAAGATACTGGATGAAGGGCAAATATCAAGGATATTCTACTAATTTCGTGGAGTATAGAAGTCAAAACTTTAACTAACTGAGTATAATAAAGAATGGAATAACAAAAGAAATCACCATGCATGCAGATTCAGATAGGCAAAGTTATTCAATAGAATAATAATAACGGAACCAGTCGGGCAAAATTTGCGCAAGCAGGATGTTCCAACAGATAATAATAAAGACGCGGAACCAGTCAGGTGTAAAACACACGCACAAGGTGTTCCAACAGTAATAATAATAAGAGCGGAACCAGTCAGGTGTAAAACACACGTATACATGATGTTCCAACGGAATAATAATAAAAAGCGGAACCGAGTTCCGTGTAAAACACATGAGACGAGGATGTTCCAACAGAATAATAGAAGAATGTCACCAAGTATAGGGTAGACCGCGTATACAGGTTATTCCAACAGTATAATAAGAAATGAAATAACAACAGTTCTCTTCATGAATAAGAAAGAATAACACCCCTTACCGTAAAAGAATTGAATATAAGAGTAGTTAAGTAGTAGAAATCTTTTCTTCTTTCTCTCTATAATTTTCTCTCTCTAGAGTTTCAGTGAATTCGTAAGAAAATAATGAAGGAATGAGCTTCAATTTATAGAAAATGGACTGCATAGTAACTAACTCATAAACGGTCCAGATTGATTTACATTAATCTGACGGTCCATATTTAAAGCAAAATCTTTTAAATAAAATATAATATATTCTATTTATAATCTAATAAAATGAATAACTTTATAAAAGATTTTACTATGCAAACACTATGAAGGCACTATGCATAATAAAATATAATATATTCTAATTATTGTCTAATAAAACAGATAGCTTTATAAAATTATTTTGTTTTATATAAAAAGATTTTACTATGCAAAACACTATGCAGACACTATGCAACACTATGCATAATAGAATATAATATATTCTATTTATAGAATAACTTTATAAAAGTATTATGTTTTATATAAAAGATTTTTCGTATTAATAAATTAATAATAACAAACAAAACTGAGTGACTTATCACGTAAGCATCAATAATCAATACCGTGTGCTACTATGCAACCACGCGTATTACTTTACTTTTAACAAGGGTGTTTCAACGATTAACGTAAAAAACTCCGCCGTTATATTCATAAAGTATTTTTTTGTCATTTTCTTAATCCGATAATAATTCCGTTGTGGGATCCACCAATAATTGTGCCGTTGTACTAATATTCCCTGTTAAAATGAATATTCCCCGACCAATCGAATATTATATAACAACTTGCGTACTTTGCAAAATTTATAAATATTACCCACAACTATTATATCAATTTCACTCCATAATATTCAAAAATAATATTTATAAAAAATTCATCTTTATTCAAAAAGTTGGGGTTTTACATAAAATCCAGGCTCATCGAACAGAGTTCGACCACAGTTCATATATATATAAGTATAAATATATATATATATATATATATATATATAAGCGAATAAATGCACCAGACATTTATTAAAGCAATACACGCTCCAGACCGAAGTCTAGGCTCATCGAACAAAATTCGACACACAGTTCATATATATAAATGTATATATATAGAAAAGCAAATAAACGCTCCAGACCGAAGTCTAGGCTCAATCGAGGCATGACTCGATAATGTTAGTCAATATATATATATATATATATAATATATATATATATAGACTGGAATGAAACCACGGACCGAAGTTCGGGAAAAAATAAGCAACACGACTCTCAACGTGTAGAAGGGTATGTGCAAAAATGAAGAGAAAGACTCTAAAGTGTGTGAGAAGGCTTATAGATGACTGCTAAAAAAGGCTTCTATATCTTTATAGTGGGTAAACACTGGCTTTTGTGGGTACAAAAGGGGCTATATATGAGCTCACATGTGTTTGAAAATGGGAAATACACTGTATGGGCTTGTGCAGGGTTTCCCCGTCTTTTTCTCTAAGAAAATCAGCACCCCAAGCACTCTATTTTTAGGCATATTAGTTGCAGGTGTACCAGAGGCAACCTGGGTTGGCCCGGGTTTGTCGGGTCGGGTCGTCTCAAAGTACGTGCAATCAGGCACTGTAATGTCTACTTGGATTTTTAGAAGTGCAATCCGGGAATCCGTTTGAGGTATACAGGACCTATTTCGGACCGCCGTTGTCGAGAGTTGTACGATGGCATGGGATTAGAGTTTGTACAAAGTCATTGAAGATGGGACGATGGCCTCCGGTCTTCAAGCTTCAACTTTCATCCATTACCCCGCACAATAGTTACTCGGGATTGGTTAGCCTTGTGGGACAGCGTTGCGTAGAGACGTGGCGTGGCATTATGTTTAACGAGATGACGATGTTGCCCCTCACCGGTGTTATCACGGATTGAAATTTGATATGAGCGTTACGTTCTCGACTTCGTTGAGATTTGACTACTGTAATTGTTGAAGGTCCTCATTGTCATCTTTGAGGTGTGCTTGCCTCCCTGATGTTATTGCCGGGTTGGTGCAGTGTATCTCGTTGTGAGCGTTGAGATTGAAGCTGGTTGCATTTGAAACAAGAATTTCTGGGGTTATTGTTGAAACTGCATTCCTTGGGGTTATCACCAAGGTTAGTGGCTATTCCCATGGTTGGGACTGAGACTGGATACCTCGGGGTTATCTCCGAGATTAATCGGTCTTCTCCGGTGGTGCCGATATTGTATCTGCAGGCCTCGGGGTTACATCCGAGGTTGAAATCGTTACTCCCAGATTGCGATCCGAGGTTGATGCTGAACTTTCGGTAGTTCCGGTATGGATTTGGATTGTCTTTCAGGGTTCTCTCTTAAAAGACGAATCTGTCCTCCTGCAATGTTAGTAATAGTAGTACAAAAAATTTCGAGTGTCTACAGTCACTTTTCTACAAATTCCTCCATTCCGACAAAATACTAATAAAACACATCAGCATTAATTTCTTCATTTATATCCACATAAACTAAATATTTCCTTATCATTTTTATCAATAATTAATTATTCACAAACAATATTACAGAATAACAATAATGACAACCAGGTCGTTCCTAGGAAAGGTGGGCTTTTCGATAAGGATTTCCCACATCGGCACATGATTAGGTGACCAAACCCCTTTCTGCATGGAACTTACGTCAGAGACATTGTCAATAATTCTATCTAGTAATATTATTCAAATAATATAAATTATTGGTCTGAGAATTTAAAATACTATATAGTGACAATTATTAAAACAACAATTATATAAAATATCAATGTAGCAATTATTGAATCAATAAAATAAAATATTGAACAGTAATTACTATAACAATTATTGAATAGTGACTTCTTACATAAGAATCAATAATTGGTGCAATACTGTGTGCTGCAGTGCAACACCGCGTATTACTGTATTTTAACCACCTGATATTCTAGCATTGTTAACGGTAACAACTACAATGTTATTTATAAAAAAAACTCATACTTGTCGTTTTTTTCATTCGACAGTTTTCCGTTATGAGGCCTACAAATGGCTGCGCCGTCGTATGAATATTCCCCGACAGTAAGAATATTTCACGACCAAATGAATATTCTCAGACAACAATGAATATTTTATAAGCACTTGCTTATTTAAAATATGTGCGCATTTTACCCATAACTACCCATATTAATCAAATCAACCCCTTACTATTTCAAAATAATAAATAGAGAAAATTCAATTTTATTTATAAAAAGTTGGGGTCTTACAACCTCCCCTCCTTATGAAATTTCCTTCTCAAAATTGATGTACGTACCTAGTATGTCGAAGAGGTGAGGGTACCTTGTTTTCATATCAGATTCCAACTCCCAGGTCATTTCCTCAATATCATGGTTACTCCACAAAACTTTGACTTATGGTATAACTTTTGTGCGTAGGACAAGCTCCTTCCTATCTAAGATCTTGACTGGTACCTCCTCGTACATTAAATCTTCAGCTTTCTCGTCTGGTTCTAACTCAATAATGTTGTTAGGGTTGTTCACATATTTACGTAACATCGACACGTAAAAAAAGTTATGAACACGCAACATACTTAGTGGTAAAGCGAGTCTATAGGCCACAGTTCCTACTTGATCGAGGATTTCAAATGGACCAATAAATTGACGGTTGATATTTCCTCTCTTCATCGACTCTTGCTTCTGGAATAACACATTCTTGTACCTTCTTCTTCATACGCATCAGCTCCGGGTCTGTAGCTTGAGTAGCTAAAACTTTATAGATTAAAGTCGATTCTAATCGTATATTTGTTATCTCCACGCAGGTTCTTGGAATCTTTAACTCTATATCCATCTTTTGTAAGTCGTACGAAATGAGTATTTTTGTTAACAATATCGCACTCGTAAACGTATACGATCTTTTACTCAACGCGTCAGTTACCACGTTCATTTTTCTAGGATGGTACTGGATGGCATGATCGTAATCTTTCAACAGCTCGAGCCAACGTCATTGCCGCATATTGAGTTCTTGGAAGCTCTTCTCGCATTCCTCTCTCCATTCGAATTTTGTATCTTTTCAAGTCAGCTGAGTTAATGGATTAGCAATTCGAGAAAATCCTTCCATGAATCTTCGTTAATAACCAGCAAAGCCTAGAAAGCTACGTACTTCGATTACTGACTTAGGTTTCTCTCAACTGTAACTCATATCCCAGTCTTGGATAGCACGTCACAATGACACCTATCGTTTTACCACCACACAAATATAGTGTCCCCTACGGAGAGTTTGGCTTCAGTGCATTCCACCAAGGAAGTCACCAGATATGGAATCGGGTACCAACACCTATAGTTGGGTTTTTAACTCCTGAATTTCAATAGGAGCTATTCGATATAAGATTTTAGAAATGGGTTTTGTATCGGGTTCAAGATCAATACAAAAATTCAATATCACGTCAGGAAATTCACTAACAACATAAATATTATTCAAATCTGACGTATTTTTGTTTAACTCCATGACATGGGCTAAGAAAGCTTGTCATCCGTTTTTAATAAACAAATGGTTTTATGGCTTGATATGACAGTGATTTACTTTAGTGGTTTGGTTGCTTGATTTCGCGTAGCAGGTTGGATAGGAATATGAAAACTAACAACCTTACGAAAACAATCAATTTTGGTATGATGAGTGGTTAACCAATCAATCCCCAAAATCACTTCAAATGCAAGTATTTTCAAAGAAATAAGATCGGCAGGTAATGTGATGGTTCCAACTTGAATCAAGCAAAATTTATAAACAGTGGATGTAATGAAAGTTTCTCCTAACGGAGTCTCAACAGATAAGTCAAAGTCTAATTTCTCTAGAGTCAAATTCAAACGTTGAGCACAAGTAGGAGAGATAAAAGAATGGGTAGAACCGGTATTCAATAAGGTATAGACTTCGCAAGAATTTATGATTAACTAACATGTGATAACTTCGCTCGAGTTACTCGCTTTTTGAGAAGTCACGAAAAATGCTCTTCCTGAAACCACCAACTTTGTTTTGTTTGTATCCGCCTTTGGTGCCACTGTCCCAACTGGACTTGATTTTGCTACAGGATAAAATCGAGCTTTGTGACCTTCTTTTCCAAAACTAAAACATACCTTGGAAGGCTGTGAACAGTTTGGACTTATGTGTCCCTCCTCTACACATCTGTAGCATCTAACTGGCGGTCGTTCTCCTCCCCTAGAATTTGTCACTGGTGCTGCTGGTGCTGCTATTGCCGACATCTTCCCGTTATCATTAATTCTTCTCTTCTTAAAATTTCCACTTGAATCATTTCTTCTCTTATCTTGGCCATGATGCTGGTACTGAAGTGGTTACCCTTTCTGGCATTACAATTTCCTTCACAATGGTTATCATTGTTCCGATGGTCGTTGCCATCGGTATGATTATTATCGTGTTGTTGGTCGTTATCTTTTGGTTGAGATGACTCATAATCTCGCTCTAATAACTGGGCACTATTCACTACATCTGAATACAAACACAGTTTGTGAAAAATGAGGTATTGACGTATTTCGGGTTTAAAACCTCACAAAAACATTTGCATCATTCTCTCCTCATTATCAACCAAATGGGATACAAATCGGGACAACTCGGCAAACTTAGCTTCGTACTGCGACACGATCATATTGTTTTACTCTAACTTGATGAACTCTACCTCTTTCATATGACGAATACTTTCGGGAAAGTACTTGTCGTTGAACAATTCTTGGAACTTCTGCCAAGACATCTTGAGTGCGGCAGGCTGAGTACGTTTTACTGATTCCCACTAGTAATCTGCCTCTCCTCGCAACATGAAGGTGGCAAAGGGAACCTTTTGCTACTCGGAGCATCCCAAGACATCAAATATCTTGGTGATCTGCTTTATCCACGTCTTTACCGTAAATGGTTCTGGCTTTCCCAAAAACTTCGGTGGTCCTAGCTCTTTGAACTGCTTAGCGGTGACCATCCGGGAGTTGCTAGTGTTTCCACCTGCATTTTGCATAGGAGTCTCTCTCGTCTGATGTTACACGAATTGCAAAAAGCCTTTGAACATCCCATCGTTCATCATTTGGTCGGTGTTGTCATTTACCTGAGGATTTTTGCCTTCTTGATGCACGTTATCTTGGGTATTGATCAACTGTGATTCAACAGTCTCATGTACTCCATTGTTAACATTTTCAGCTGCCATTCTCAAGTATTGTCACAAAACAAGGGTTAATTAAAGAAATTAACATGCCAAATATTATCATTTTATTCCGATTGACCATCAAATAAGCTTAGGTAGGACACACTAGCGAAAGATTTACTAGTCTCTCCCCTCCTAGTTCTAATCTCAGATCTCCACCAGAGACCATATCCCTAAGCTCTGATACCAACTGTGACGACCCCAAAATAAGTCCATTCCACCCAACCCATTCTGGGTCGCCAAATACATGGTACAGAAACAAATACAACTTCATTAATACAATTGTCGTGAAAAATACGACAACACATATACAGTGAGTTTAAATACAAATATTATCTAATAGACAATATTCAAACTCAAAAGGAGGCTTCATTACAATTATTATCACACTATTTTATAAAATAGCAAGGACTGCTAAAACAACTGACTGGAAACATCACTCCACACCTCAACTAGTTCCCGCTATATTTGTGACGCCCCCAAATTCGGGTATCTTAGAACCCGACATATGGTGCTACATGATACTCATAATTGTACATTCATTCTATTGAAACGACATCAAAATGTGTGTATCAACGTTATTCTTATTACATTAATAATAATAAATCTCGTTCCTAGGTTCTTAAACCATTACATTCTTTGTTCATCATAATATAATACATACACTAACTAGTCTATTACAAGATAAAGTAATCATTCATCTTCGCCTTGACTTTATCTCTACGGGAACCCTCAGTTCGCTCGACCTTAGCTGCAATCATATGATTCAAGCAAGAAGTGAGCATAACTAGCTCAGCAAGTCTAAAAATATATTATATAGATACCACTTCGAGAATCATATGATTATTCTTCAATAACTGAACAATAGCTATGAAGTACTATGAAACATTGAATAACACTTCTCATCTCATAAAACAATTCCAAAATACATATAGTAGTTTGGAAATTCTGAGTAGGTCCATAGACCATGAACATTCTCTTTAGCTTTTATTCATGAAAATGACAACCCGACACCAAGTCCGTAAGTCCGGCATATCTTACGAGCACATCTAGGTGATCAGCCTATAGTACTCTATGTTGATCAACACCCATCTGTTAAACGTATGTACGTTTAAGTTTTGGCAACCTCGCTTGCCCATCGAATAATCGATGTAAAATACATTTGTTTATTCATAATCAGGCTTACCTTGAATCCGTACCAAACAATTGGCATATGATAGAGTTATCAATTCTATATTGAAAGACTTGTAAAGAAATCAATCAATCTTTCAAGAATAGTCTAGCTGAGATAAAATGGCATCGACCTTTTCTTTCAAACCATTCATGCATCTAATAACATGAATCACTAAAAACCTGGCTAACACGAAGGTTAGACAAGCGATAAGAAAACTTGCCTTCAATGTCTGCTATAATAAAATTACTTTTCCTTTGAGTCTTTACGGTCTCTACAACACAACCACATAACATACCACATTAGGTCATGAATGAACATACATGGTTCATAATGAATCTTACCCTTCTTCTCAATGTAATCATATATTAGATTTGTTATTATTGGTTCTGGCTGGCCGTCATTCTTTACATCGTTCTTACCAACTTCTTCCTCTTCTATGTCTTAAGTGGATTTACTTGTTCATTTTAAGTCAGAATGAGCTCATTTTTGGACAGGAAGTACTTTATAACATATATTTTCATGTCCCAAAAGGCCAAAAATTTTCACATAAATTTAGTGACCCAAAAAAGCCCCTTATAGTTTCAGGCAAAGAGTTTTTTGTAATTTGCAACTTTGGACTCTTTTGCTAAATTCAGGTCCACACGAAAATCTCTGACACCTTTTCCAAAGTGATTCCACTTGGATAAGCTACAAAACTCATAGATCTAACTCTAGGACTTGACCACACTCAAAAATTCAAAATATAATAGGAGATATGGTCAATTGAATTTCATGTTACGTTTTTACCAAAATCTGATTTTTCAACCCTTTGTGATTTCTAAGAAACTTTCATGTTTTCACATAATAACCACATAACTCATCATAACACTTACTAATACTTCATATACCCATGATTTTCATTAGTCCAATGCTTTTATTATGACTTTCATCATAATCCTCGTAAATGATCCTTTTAGTTGAAGAAATATTTGAGGGTTTAAGAAATGGGTTTTTATCTTTGGGTCAATACAAAATTCGATTTCACGCCTAGGGTAGGCTAGAAATCTTCAAGAATACGTCAAGAAATTTATTAATGATAGAAATATCATTCAAAATCGCTACTCTTATCCAAGACTTGGATAATACGTTACATTGATACCAACTGTGATTTCTATCCTTTAACCTAGATAGCACCTCACAATGATACCTATCAACTTGTCATCGTCATTCATGGCGTCGCCTTTATAGAAAGTCCGGCTTCGATTGCATTCCACACAAGTAAAGTCAACAACGAAAGGATCGGTACATTTACTTATGGCTCGATATAATGATGATTAACTTTAGGGTTTGGTTACTTTAAATTAAGTATAACAAAGTTGGTTAGGAATATGAAAGCTAACAACCTTACAAAAAGAATAATGAGTAGTTAATCAATCGTTTTCAAAAATTACCTCAAAGGCAAGTATTTTCAAATAGATAAGATCGTGAAAGTGTTTATTTGAAACAACAAGATTAATAAATGATTGGAGGTAACGAAGGTTTCTCCCAACGAAGTTTCAATAGATAAATCAAAGTCTAATTTTCCGAGTCAAATTTAAACATTGAACACAACTAGGTAGAATAAAAGAGTGGGTAGAACTTGTATTGAATAAAGTATAGATTTCGTAATAATTTATAATTAATTTACCCGTAATAACTTCGTTCGGGTTTCTCGATAAACGCGCTCTCGCTTAAATTACCGAAGTTTGACGTTACTATAGGTACATTCCACCCTTAAGTGCTTCTTCACATTCCCGATCCATGATTTGAATCATTATTCTCTCGATCCATATCGAATTGGGTTGACCGCTATGCGAGGTAATTAGAATTCGATGTTCGGGTTCTCCCAATTCTTGTCCAAAAGCAAAGTCCATTTCATCTATTTTGGCTTTATTGGATGGACGTCTTTTTCTACACTATCAACGCGTTGTGCGACTTTTACCCATCGCATCGCCTATTCTCCTTCATTCGATTGTTTCTTCTTTCAATTTGATCTTTGATTTTTAAATTCTCGATTCCAACTTTAATATCTTACACACCGCCAAAGCGTGATTTTGTTCGAGCATCACATATCGGGTAACCCAATTTTGAATTGTTGTATCCCTTTGTTCCACTAATTGCTTCGTTCTTCTTCAACCTGTTCTTCAAGCTCACGAACACGATTTTGTAATTCTAAGTTTTGATCATAAACTTCTTCTAACCAATTCTCCTCAGGTTCCTCTTCTTCCTCTTCTTCCTCACTCTCAGCTGCTACCTCTGCAACTAGCTCGGGTGCAACAATTAGTTCTTCATTCACTACGTGGATATCTCTAATTTGTTCCTCGTCGACCTTCGCATTAAACGATTAGTGATTAAAGGTGTCACAGCGGTCACATTCACTCCATTGTGAATATTTTCATTTGCCATTTCCAAACACAACGCCACAACACAAGGGTTAATTAATATATCAAATATTATCCCTATACTACGATTGACCAATTAAATAACAAATAAACTTAGGTAGGTCATACTAGCGAAGGAATTCCTGTCTCTCCCTCCTAGTTCTTATCTAGCATCTTAGCTGAGGATCATATCCCTAAGCTCGATACCAACCTGTGACACCCCAAAATTAGGTATATGTCACCCATCTTGGGTCGCCACTTACATGGTACATAAATTCAAATACAAACTTAATTATACATCCGTCAGGTAACATACGACAATACATAAACCGAGAGTTCTAATAGGAATATTGTCATTTAGACAATATCCATACTCAAGGAGTCCTCATTACATTTATTGTCACACTATTTAACGAGAATAGTGAGGACTACTAATGCTATCTTGGGACCATCACTCTTTTCCCAGACTCTACCAAATGACTATATTCTCATTTTCTGAAGAAAAGTGAAAGAAAGGGTGAGCTCAACTAGCCCAAGAAGAAATATTATAACTAAGATAATGCGAATAAATTATCAATAGTCTTCAACAATGTTAAAGCGATAAAATACAATAGACAACCGGTTTAAGCTGCGGTGAATATGCAATCCATTAAAAGAGTCAAGTAGAAAATAAAGTCTACTATCTTTTAGGTTTTAAAAGGTTTTCATCAATTTTATCACTAAGACTCGGTTTAATGAATAAACCACAATATCTAATCATCCCCTGTACCACGGTCAAGGATTTTCATCAAATTATCAATGGTCATGACTATACCGAATCACCCCCGGTCATAATCATACCAAAACTATCCATAAGCGCATTATGAGACCACCGAGGACTTTTGTCACATCATTTATATCAAGCCATGATTATAAGAATGATCCACAATGCGGTCATAATCATACTAAGTTCATCTATGCACGTAAGCCAAAGATAACATAATATAACATGAGGATGATGACAATGACATAATAATTCAATAAAACAAGTTCACTTAATTAATTTATTCAGAACTAATAACGTCCAAATTGTCAACATGATCTTTGCTTTGTAGAGTAAAATTCAAGAATGCTCGGAAAAATATTTTCATTAAAAATCTTTGGATGAAGCGCAAATATTAAGGATATTCCACTAAATTCATGGAGTATAGAAGTCAAAATTTTAACCAATTTGAGTATAATAGAGAATGAAATAACAAAAGAAATCACCATGCATGCGGTGCCAGATAGAGCAAAGTTATTCTACGTAATAATAAATACAAAATAATAAAAATGGAACAGTCAGGTGTAAAACACACGCATACATGATATTCCAATAGAATAATAAAAATGCAGAATAATAAAGATGAGAACCGTGTCCGGCGTAAAAGCATGTATGACGAGGATGTTCCAACGGAATAATAAAATAATAGAAGAATGTCACCAAGTATAGGGGATTCCGTATATACAGGTTATTCCAACAGAATAAATAAGAATGGAATAATATAAGTATAGGGTATTCCGCATATACAGGTCATGTATAGGGTATGCCACTTTTACAGGTTATTCCAATAGAATAGTAAAGAATGGAATAATGAAGTTCTCTTCATGAAAAAATAACACCCTTACGAAAGTACAACAAATAATATTCCCTACCTTAGAAGAATTTGAATATTGGAAAAGTGAAGTAGCAAAATACTTTTCTTCTTTCTCTCTATAGTTTTCTCTCTCTAGAGTTTAAATTGAATTCGTAAGAAATAATGAAGGAATGAGCTTTCTATTTATAGAAAAGCGAGGGTGGCTCTTGAGTCTTAACAAAGGGTCAAAATGACTCTTGGTAATATTGAAGAGACAACTACTATTCGCATGAAGGGGTAATTAACCCTTGGAACAAGAAGAGGCGAGTTAACTCTTGGTAATATTGAAGGGACAACTACTATTTGCGAAGGGGTAATTACTATTGACAAAGGTAGTTACTATTATCGACGAAGGTAATTACTATCAAGAAGGTAATTACTATTGACGAATGTAAATACTATTCACAAAGGTAATTACTATTCACAAAGGTAATTACTATTGTGAAAGGACTCTTAGATGATGACATATGGGCCCCCATAAAATAATCAAACTTACCACAAACGCGTCATAATAACAGACTCTTTATATACATCAAGGATTGAATAAATATTACCACAAATCATTTTATTTTTAATCAACACATATTTAATCTTTCAACAATTATTAATCATTTATAACTTGTCGTCTCAATTAATAATTTAATACTATAACATATTATCTGATGATAATCTTGTGACAATAATTGAATCAATAATATAAGAGATATGATGCAAAGAATTCTTGGAGCAATAATTGAGCATATAGTGAGTGACTTCTCACGTAAGCATCAATAATCAATATCGTGTGCTACTATACAACTACGCGTTAGACATCGTATTTTTTACTAGGGTAGTTCAAACAGTTTTAGCAGTAACACCTCTGCCGTTATTTTTATAGAAAAATAATTTTGTCGTTTTCTAACTACGACAATACTTCCGTTGTGGGGTCCACCAATGATTGAGCCGTCGTACGAATATTCCCCGACAAAAAGAATATTCCCCGACCAAACAAATATTTTATAACAACTTGCTTACTTTGCAAAATTTATAAATATTACCCACAACTATAACATTATATCAAATTTATTCCATAATATTCAAAAATAATATTTATAAAAAATTCATCTTTATTTATAAAAGCTGAGGTCTTACAGTGATGGCAATGTAGCAATAAGAATTAAGGTGGAATATATACTTATGGTAGAAGGTGTACAAGAACTGGACAACTAAAACTTATATTGCTTCTTTAGTGTAATTTATATTGAAAAGTGAATTTGAGATGTATATATGGATAGTTTGGTAAATATTTTGTGGATGTAGTAATTTGAAACTGTAAACAAATGGTATTATTGGGATGTATTTTGAATGGTTGATACATTTTGGTTTTAAATTTAAATGAGAATTTAGACCTTTTAGCTATATATCATGGCATTGCAGGTGCATTGGTAATATAGGTGAACCACAATAATTTTTTTTCTTTTTTTTTTATCTACAACATTTTAAAAATGTTGTATAAATTGGTTAAAAACGTTGTCTAATATACTAAACTACAACGCTTTTATTCAGAAAACGTTGTGGAATCATACCTACTACAACGTTTTTAAGCATCTGCTAATTTTTGAAAAACAAATCTATAAAGTTTTTTTCCTAAAAAACGTTGTGTATTGTGCTTAACTACAACATTTTTAAAACGTTGTGTAAGGGTGTCAATAGATGACATCCTTAACCACGACGTTTTCCTGACTGAAACCACAACGTTTTTTCCGCGTTGTCTATTTACTGTTTTCTAGTAGTGTTCAGATATTTATTTTGTTCGTTAATTCGTATATAGGGTTAGACAAGTGTCCCCACTTGGATAACAATTGTATTTAATCATATGTTGATACATACTTATTGATTTCAAGTATGTATACGTTGACTTAAAAGCCGTCTAAGCTATTTGATTCAGCTAGACATAAAAATATTGTTGAACAAGATAGAACGTTATTGTATCCAACCAAATTGTTTTGGTTCGGATTCCCGACTAAGTATGAACATCCCGAATATGGGAAAAATTTTGTGCACCTAAGGTGGATAGAGTGAACGACAATATCATTCTTGCATGTAGTATTGATCAATACAGGGCACATTGGGCAGATCACCCTCGTGTCCGTAAGTTATGACGTTTTGCGGATGAAGTTCTGCTAAACCCTAGCGAAAATAAAAAAAAACAATGTTCATAGTCTGTCGACTGATCTCCAGTTATTGTCTATACGTAGTTTCAAAGATTACATATGAAAGTGATATGTTGTTATTATTGGTTCAACTTACTTCACAACTGTTGATTTGTTGTAGAAGTGTCTTTCAAAGAAAATATTTAATTCTTTCAGCTAATATATATTGTTGTTATTACTTGCTGGGCAATTAAATGCTCATTCTTGCTTTAAATTTAAATGTTTTCAGTTAAGTATGATCAACCAGAAGGTTCATACAAAAATAAGGGGAAAGGAAAGCTGTTCGAATGAGATTTATATTATGTTGTGTAATAGTTATAGTTTATTAAGACAATGATATTTATTATCTATCATGTAATGTATTGTAGTAAAGGTTACGTACTTGGGATTAGACTTTGATATATGTAAATTAAGTTTGAATTCAATATTATTGTTATTATTATTAGTATTATTCAGCTTATAGAAATGGTATCGTAAAGCACCGAGTTCGGGTTTCAAGTACCCGGATTTGGGGGCGTCACAGGTTGGTATCAAAGCTATAAGCATAAATTTGCGAAGAGCCCCGAGCCTTTTGTTGGTGACATCCCTTTAAGGGAAGGCACCGAAGCCAGACTTTCCATAGGGGACGCCGAGCGAGTCGGTAGCAAGTTAATAGGTATCACTCTGGGGTGCTGTGGTTGGAAGTACCATGAGTGTCACAGGTTGGTATCAAAGCTTTAGGGTTAGAAACCTTAGGTGGGACAGACCTAAAGCTATAACCTTTAGGACAGAGGGAAACGTTGAAAATATAAATAACTCATTTAGAGTTTAAAAGAAGATGAATTGAATAAATTCATCGTTAAACAAAATAAAAGATAACTTATATAAAATTATTAATTGTTGTGTGTATATACTATATGTTAATCAAGATAGTTAGTGTGTAGATGTTATGTGAGATAAGGATTAGCATACCCTCGGGTCGTAAAGAAAGAGTCAACCTCCATAACCGAGCCAATATCAAAGCCAATAGCTGAAAAAGAGGCTCACATTGAAAGCTACCTCAATGATGTGATTATACAGGAAAGTGTAGTACTGGACCCAGAAATGATAGTATGACTGATAGGTAGAGTATAGTTACAAGATAAAAGATCAAGCTCGAGTTCTTGAACTCATATGTTTATGGTGAGTTCCTAAACTCATAATGTGTGGAAGGTTTGACGAACTAGGTATAGTTATTTGAGAATGGATTATTGAGGATAATAGAAATATATAGAATGCTAAGTAATTGATCCTTAGTGAAGGCGTATGGAATGAGTAGTGTTAGTGTTATTTGAATATGTATGATTCTATGATGAGTATACGATAAGTATGTCTGTGTAAAGTAGTATTCTCAACTTTTGTATAAGTTGTGGCAACGATTCCCGAATTTTATGTCACAAATGGGATAACAGATGTTTAAAGCATTATGTGTTATGCTATGAAAAGTATGATGAATTAGTTAGATGAACATGATCTTATTTAATCAGATAATGCCGCCAAGACGAAAACGAAACCAAAAGGCAGAAGAACCTGTCAACAAAGCTGGAAGACAACTAGACCCAACACAAAACTTGGCGAATGTGGACGTTCAAGCTATGCAGAATGGAATACCAGCCGCGGGAAATCAACCAAGTAATCGATTAGCAAACGTCAAAGACTTCAAAGCAATCGAACAACCAGGATTTAGAGGATCAACTGACCCTGTAGAGATGTTTGTGACAGCTAGAGTAACGGATGGGAAAAAGACAACTTTTGTCACCTATACGATGAAAGAGGAGACGAATTTTTGGTGGGAAGCAAATCAAGCTAGAGCCGGAGAAGAAATTAGTGGCAGTAAGACTGGGAAAAGAAAAGGAGATAATTTTGGGAATACCAGAAGTAGGCCAGGAGGTGGAAAGAAACAGGTTGTGCAGTGTGGGAATTGTGGAAAGAATCACTCGGGAGAGTGTCTTAAGGGTAAGTTTGTGTGTTACAAGTGTGGGCAGGAGGGACATATCTCTCCTAACTGCCCCAATCCAAGGATGAATAAGAGGTGTTTCAAGTGTGGATCAACGGAGCATAAGGTGAAAGACTGTCCAAAAAAGGGAAGGGATACAGGAAGCACGAATAAAGGAAAAGGCAGCGGGACTCTAATGACAACGGAACCTACTTCAACAAACAAACCAACAGAATCAACCACAAGAGTTTTCAATATGACGGTCCAGTATACGGTGGCAGCTGAGAATGCAACTCCAGGTATTATTCGTATAACTAATATATTTCGATATATATAATTTTCCAATATATAATAAATTATTTTATAAAAATATTTTGAAGGAGGAATTTGAGTTCTTTTAGAAATCAAGCTTCCGTTTAATCACAAAAATAAGCTTTATATGAATAGTTAAAGATCAGTTCGATCAAATCTTATCAAGATCTATTTGAAATGACTATGTATGTTCTGTACCCTTGTAAGTATGAGTATTTACAACGGTGATTCCGGGGACAGAATCCTTATAAGGGATGGTGAATGTAATAACCCGATATTTTCTATATAAATAAATAAGAAATTTTGCATATTAATTTTTTTTTTTATTTTAAAGATGAGAATATGTGTCAAGTAATGTGTATGTATATATGTGATAAATAAAATTATTTATTTCATGAATAATTTCAAACAATTTTATTTTAGAATTGTTGATCATTATAAAGTATATTCCTATAGTAATTAATTTTATAGTAGAAATGTCTTTATTATTTATTTTCTAAGAAAATATGATTTTTGTATTATTTAAATAATATATGAAATGATTATTGGAATTATTATAATTACTATTTTATTATATGAATTTTAGTTGAGTTTTAAGTTAATTATTTTAACTTAATTAATAATGTTATATATGAAAGATAAATCAGATAAGAAATCCAAACCCTAATTTTGGATTTTGAGTTATGAATGAGAATAATAATATTATATTAGGTATAATATTATTTTTCAGTGTTATAAATATATACAGTATATGTGTAGACTGATATTGGTTAGTCAATTATGGTGTATGACAACAAACCCTAGTGTTACTGTTATAAACCATAATTGGGAACTCAAAACTAGAAATTAAGGTCGGTCAGAAATTGTGTTATATGAATTATGTGCATATTCTAGAATTAATGTTAATTAGATAAAACCCTAATTAATATTTGAAAGCCCTAATTTAAATATTTGAAACCCTAATTTGCTAATTAGAAACCCTAATTGCAAATTTTAGAAACCCTAATTATTATTTTAGCAAATTCAATTGTTAATTTGGGAACCCTAATGATAATTAAGGAACCCTAATTATTTAAACCCTAATTTTTATTAAAAACCATAATTTTAAATTAGTGTGTTTAATTAAAATTTTATTACACTTTAATTTAATCTTTCAAACCCTAATAATTATTTGGGAAACTTTAAAATATAAAATCTAATGATTAAACCATAGATTCAAGCACCTTGGACAAGAATACCCTTGAGATTAAAAAGGAAATTACAAAATTGTCCTTTTGTCCCATTCTTGAATTATTGGTTAGACAATATCTAGCAAGATCTGGCCAGCCACCCTAGTCTACCTATCTATGCACCTAGAAGCTACTGATTCTAATACCATCATTAGCATACAAGTTCATTGCATCAATCCAATTGCTAGATCAAGAAAGAGAAAGTCTCATATTTGCTCATTTGTGCAACTCACTCTTAGCCATTCTCTCTCAAGCTCAAACCCACGAAATTATAGTGTTAGTTCAGTCCCCAATCAAGCCCCACGAACACCAACATCAAATCAGAAGCATAAAATCAAAAATTTGTTCACAAAGAGGTAAGAACCCTAGAAGAAATCTGACATTGATCTGCATGTTAGATGTTAGTTTTTTTGTATTAAATATGTAGTACAGAGTCTAACAAAGTGATCTGGGTTGCTAGATGTTAGATCCAAAACATCTAGAGGCTCGGATTTGTCAGTTTTCAGAATCTGGAAAAAATGATTTTTATGTCTGACAAGTAAAAGTTTGAGGCTGTAGATCTCTCTCTGTTTATTATTTGATGTGTTTTATGTTTTGGAGTTGTAGTATGCTATGAGATCTTTGATCTGAAACTGAAATCTAGCCCAGATCATGAACATGTTAAAAGTTATAGCTGGTCAAACCTAGTTGACCGAGCATGACTTTACAAATCTAGAAAACCAAGATCGTGCCCAGACAGGGCCTGACAACGTTTTCAAGCGACTAGATCTGCCAGTGTATTGTTGTTTTGATTCTATTATTGTAACTAAGTTATAGCTTGTTATGGGTACTATGAATACATGCTTGTAGATACCTTAAATCACCAATATATTGAACATAGTGGAAGGTCAAACTAGCCTACTTGCTCACAAAATCTGTTTCTGGAAATTCCAGAAAGCTAAAGAACATGTCTTCTGACATGGTTTGACCGGCTTAAATCTACTTTCTTTGTTGATGTTATATGTGGTTTATTTATTAGATCTATAGTATTACATGTTATCTACAACCTGGAATCAATAGATCACATAGAGCAAACACACAACGCGAGATATAAGGATCCAAAGTAGCATACTCGATCTTTTCTTCATTTACGAAAACCCGAAATGAAGAATGATTTTATTTCTAATTTGTGAGCCCCAATGCGTTTTCATTAATACTTGTTAGACCCTACTATTGCTTGTAACATGTTCTATGATGGTTTGCCAGAGATGGCATTTGAAGCGTAAAACTTGTAACGAATGAGCAGTTGTCGATTTAAGGCCACAAAATCGTTAACCTGGCCATGACTATAGTTTTCTGGGTAGCCCAGAATATGATGAACACGCCTGACAGGAAGTTTGAATGGCTAGATTTTCATGCTGTTGTATGTTATGACCTGGATTTTGATTGTTAATTGTAGTGTTACATTAACACTATAAGATCTGACCATTAGGTAGCCCAGAAACATTTCGAGATGAGAATTAGGCTCGGTCAAACAGGGTACCTTGTGCACTGACTTGTCAGTGTTCTTGAGGACAAGAACACCTAACATGATAGATAAGTGTCGCTATAGCCTATAGCGACGGTTATAATTATTTTTGTTTTATAAATTCCGAAAATACATTAAAAATAGAAATAAATTCCTAAAAATTATAAAACCAGTTTTAAAAATTATTTGAAGTTATAAAATTAACTTTTAGTAATTTGACATATTTTTCTTAAATATTAATATTTATTTGGATATTATTGGTATTTAAATTATTTAATAAATGCATTAAATAAATTAATTAAAAATAATGCTATTGTATTAAAAATTATTTTAAATTATAATAAGGTATTTAATAATATTTTAAGTTATAAAACATAACTTTTATTATTTTAAGATAAGTTTCATTAATTATTAAATATTAACGATATTAGATTTATTTAGTAGTTATATTAAATAAATTAATTAAATATGATTTTAATATTATAAAAATCATTTTAAATGAAAATAAATAGTTTAAAAATATTTTAAGTTATAAAATATAACTTTTGATATTTAAAGGTAAATTGCATTAATAATTTAATATTAATGATATTACGTTTATTTAATAAGTATATTAAATAAATAGTTTAAAAATAGTTTTATTGAATTAAAAATCATTTAAAAGGAAATAAATGAATTAAAAATATTTTAAGTTAGCACTAATGACTTTTAATATTTTGATAAATAATAAATTAATATTCTAATATTAATGGTAATTGTTTAAAAATGATTTTTGATATTTTAAAAATCATTTAAGGGTAATATTAATACTTTAAAATATATTTTGAGTTATTATAAATAACTTTAATATTTTGGCAATAGTTTCATTAATAGTTTAATATTAATTAAATATTAATGATAATAGAATTAGTTAATATTTAAATCATTTAATAATAATTTCAGTGTTTAAAAATTCATGATAAAGCATAATAATTATTTAAAAATTATTATAAGGATATGAAAAATAATATGACGGATATTTAAAATATCTAAACGACTATTGAACTACAGGATAGAGTCTAAGACTCGAAATTTACCCGATAAAGCCGTCAGTATTCCAAAATATTTCAGAATTTGATTTGGACTTAGATAAATTGATTTAGACGTGTCATGCATTTATGATCTAACGATTTATTAAACATATTTGACAATGTGATTAGGTTATGTCTTCAATCGCAATTATCGACTTATGTGATATGATATATTATTCTAATCGAACGAATGATCTTATTACTGATAGGTCGCTGTATAAAAGATTAATCTAAGTTGTGTTATTGTAATCAGCAGTTCAGGCAAGTATCTAAACCTTATGCACTACTTTTATTTTGTGCAAACAGGTTTATCATGTTTTGCAAGTTTCCTAAACTTACTCCAATTATTATTGAGCAAGTATCTGATCTATTATTTACATTGTGCAAGTATTCTACCTTTGCATTTCCTTTATGCAACAGACATGAGTAAGAAAGTTTTAGAATTATATTATTATTATGCCAGATTATTAACTCTATTATTATTGATTATATATCCAATCTTTATATTCATACAAGTTCTTACATTATCCGATCATTGTATTATTGTATAATTGAGGATATTTATTACATTAGATTAAATTCAGTATATAGGGTTAGACAAGTGTCCCCACTTGGATAACCATTTATATTAATCATATGTTGATACATACTTATTGATTTCAAGTATGTATACGTTGACTTAAAAGTCATCTAAAATTTGTTTGATTGACTAGATATAAAATATTGTTGAACAAGATAGAACGTTATTGTATCCAACCAGATTGTTTTTGGTGCAGATTCGACTAAGTATTAACATCCCGAATATGGAAAAACTTTTGTGCACCTAAGGTGGATAGAGTGAACGATAATATCGTTCTTGCATGTAGTATTGATCAATACAGGGCACATTGGGCAGATCACCCTCGTGTCCGTAAGTAATGACGATTTGCGTATGAAGTTCTGCTAAACCCTAGCGAAAATGAAAAAAAACAATGTTCATAGTCTGTCGACTGATCTCCAGTTATTATCTAGACGTAGTTTCAAAGATTACATATGAAAGTGATATGTTGTTATTATTGGTTCAACTTACTTCACAACTGTTGATTCGTTGTAGAAGTGTCTTTCAAAGAAAACATTTAATTCTTTCAGCTAATATATATTATTGTTATTACTTGCTGGGCAATTAAATGCTCATTCTTGCTTTAAATTTAAATGTTTTCAGTTAAGTATGATCAACCAGAAGGTTCAGGCAAGAACAAGGGGAAAGGAAAGCTGTTCGAATGAGATTTATATTATGTTGTGTAATAGTTATAGTTTATTAAGATAATGATATTTATTATCTATCATGTAATGTATTGTAGTAAAGGTTACGTACTTGGGATTAGACTTTGATAAATGTAAATTAAGTTTGAATTCTATATTATTCTTATTATTATTAGTATTATTCAGCTTATAGAAATGGTATCGTGAAGCACCGAGTTAGGGTTTCAAGTACCCGGATTTGGGGGCATCACAGCTTGATCGTCCATATTCACAAAATTACTGTGATCGAAAGTCAGGTTGTCTTCCACTTTGTTGATGTGTTCTTACTGTAAAAGTGTATTTTGTTTTCGTCTCCTTGTCGACATTATTATATTTTATTCTTTATTAATTTATATTCTAAACCTTATCGTATACGCATAATCATATAACACAAAACTTTCTATTCGAATAATCATGTACTCAAAATATTAGATTTTGAAATTTTGGTTTTCTGCATTAACCAGTACTCATATAATTAATTACTATCTTTATACCCACTTATTTCATTAATCCCATATAAATTCATACTCATATCACTTGACATACCATAGCACATACTGCTTTAATCATCCGCTATCCCTTTGTGACTCAAAAGTCAGGAATCGCTGCCACAATTTATATAAAAGTTAAGAATATTACCTTATACAGACATACCTATCATATACATAATTATAGAATCATACATAGTAACACTAATACTAGTTATTTCTTACGCCTTCACTAATAATCAATTACTTAGTAATCGATATAGTCCCATTATCCTCAATAATCTATTCACACCTAACTACACCTAGTTCATTCAACTTACTACACATTATGAGTTTAAGAACTCACCACAAACATATGAGTTTAAGAACTCGACATCGACCACATATTATTTAACTATACTCTACCTATCAGTCATACTATCGTTTCAGGATCCACTACTATACTTTCTAAAATAACCACCTCATTGAGGTAGCTTTCAATGTGAGCCTCTGTTTCAGCTATTAGATTTGATATTGGCTCGGTTATAGAGATTGACTTCTTCTTTATAATCTGAGGGTATTCTAATTCTTTTCTATCTGACATCTACACACCTAAGTTATCCTGATTATCAACTAATATATACACACAGCAAATAATAATTTTATATAAGTTATCTTTATTTGATTTGACGATGAACTTATTCAATTCATCGCCCTTTTTAAACTCTATATGAGTTAATTGTATTTTCAACGTTTCTCTCTGTTCCAAACTTATAGCCTAAGGTCTAACTCACCTAAGGTTTTTAACCCTAAGCTCTGATACCAACTTGTAAAGACCCCAAACTCGGGTACTTGAAACCCGAACTCGGTTCTTCACGATACCATTCCTATGAGCGGAATAATACTAATAATAATAACAATAATATAAATATCAAATTTAACTTACATTTATCAAAGTCTAATCCCAATTACGCAACCTTTACTATAATTCTTTACATGATATATAATACATATCATTTTCTATATATTGTCTAACTATTACAAAAGATACCATTAAACATATTCTGTTTGCTTTCCTTTTCACTTGTTCTTGACTGAACCTTCGAGTTGTTCATGCCTAGCTGAAAACATTTAAATTTAAGCACGGGTGAGCATTTGGGTGCCCAACAAGTAATAACAATTAGAAATATAAGTAGCTGAAAGAAATAAATATGTTCTTTGTACATCACTTCTACAACGAATTTATAGTTGTGAAGTAAACTGAACCGATAATAATAACATAAAAATTCTATCTCCAAATTTTGAAACTACATATTGACTATATATGAGGTTTAGTTGACATATTATGAACATTGTTTTTAGTTTTCAATAAGGTTTAGCAGAACTTCATCTGCAAACCGTCATAACTTACGGGCTTTAGGTTGTACTTCCCATGGGCCCTGTATTGATCAATACTACATTGCTAGAACGATATTATCGTTCATCCTTTGTCCGTCTTGGCGCATAAAAATTTTCCCGTGATCGGGATGTTCATACTTAGTCTAGAATCCGAACCAAAACAATTTGATTGGATACAAAAAAGTTTTATCATATTCAACGATATTTCGAAATTTGTGTCTAGCTGATCAAATAGCTTAGGCGACTTATATATATATATATATATATATATATATATATATATATATATATATATATATATATCAACATGTGATTAAATACAATGATTATCCAAGTGGGGACACTTGTATAACCATATATAGAAATTAACGAACAGTATATATATATCTGAATTATCATATACTAACATGTTGATAAACAGTGATCGAATATAGAATATATCACAATAGGGTTAATAATATAGCATAATAATAATATAATTCTGAAACTTCTTACTCATGTCCATTGTATAAAGGAAATGCAAATGTAAGATACTTGCCTGATGTGCTACTTACAGATCGTAACTTAGTTCTATCTTTATATAACACATATAAGTAATAAGATCATTTGATCGATTAGAATTACATACTATAACACATAGCACTACTTATTGCAGTCAGCACATAACCTAATCACATTGTCACATATGTTTGACAATCATTGAATCACAAATAAACACATATCTAATTAAATTATCTAAGTCCAGATCAATTTCTAAAATATGTCGGTATACCAACGGCTTTATCGGGTAATTATCGAGTCTAAGACTCTATCCTGTAGTTCAATATCTGTAAGTATCAGTCATATTATTTTTAAATGACTTATATTAATTTGTAAATATTTATTATCTTTTATCACGCATTTTCAAACACCAGAATCATTATTAAATGATTTAAATATTAAACAATTCTATTATCATTAATATTAAATTATTACTGAAACCATTGCCAAAATATTAAAGTTATTTATAATAACTCAAAATACTTTTAAAGTATTAATACTACACTTAAATGATTTTAAAAGAATTAAAATCATTTTAAATAATTATCATTAATATTAAAGTATTAATGTATTATTTATCAAAATATTAAAAGTCTTTAATCATAACTTAAAATATTTTTAATTCATTTATATCCTTTTTAAATGATTTTTAAATATATAAAACCATTTTAAAACTATTTATTTAATATAATTATTAAATAAACATAATATAATTTATTATTAAATTAATATCATTAATATTAAATTATTAATGAAATTATCCTTTAAATATTAAAATTTATATTTTATAACTTAAAATATCTTTAAACACTTTATTTTCATTTAAAATGATTATTATAATATTAAAATCATTTTTAAACTAATTTATTTAATATAATTATTAAATAACTTTAATATCATTAATAATAATTAATTAATGAAATTTACCTTTAAATATTAAAAGTTATATTTTATAAATTAAAATATTTTTAAACTATTTATTTTCATTTTAAATGATTTTTCTAATATTAAAATCATTTTAAAACTAATTTATTTAATATAATTATGAAATAAATTTAATATCATTTAATATTAAAATATTAATATTTTTCATGACAAAATATCAAAAGTTATATTTATAACTTAAAAATACTTTTATAACCTTTAAATTATTTTTATATGATTTATAAATCATTAATTCTATTTTTTATAATTTATTTAATAGATTTATTAAATAACTTTAATTACCATTAATATTAATTAATTAATGAAATTCATCACAAAATATTAAAAGTTATCAAAAATAACTTAAATTATTTTCTTATACCATAATATAATTTTAAATGAATTTTCATGTATTAAAATCATTTTTAAATAATTTATTTAATATTATAATTTAATAAATTAAATACTTTTAATATTCCAAAAATATTAAATATTTATGAAATATATCTAAAATAATTAAAATAAAATTTTGGACCTTAAAATATATTTTAATAATTTATTTTGTATTTTTAATAATTTAAAACTATTTTTTTCTATTTATTTAATTAAAATAATTAATTTCCGAAATAAGTGTCGCTAAAGGTGTTCTTGGTGTTCTTAATGAAAACCCAGAACTTCATGTCAGTGAGCGAGTGACCATGTTTGACCATGCATAATTTAGTGTGTAGTGTGATTCTGGACCAACTAAGCATACGATCGTGTAGTACTAGTGTAAGAGTACATATTACAACAATAATAATGATCATAAAGTACATAACAAAGGAGATCTTGGCATCCAGAAATTTCTTCGTCGAGTTGTTCTTCATTTTCGGGTTGCCCGAAATGAAGAAACGATTCACCAACGATCATATTAAAGCTTCCATAACTTGAATTCCTTTTGTTGTTTTAGTGATTTAGGAGCTCTTGGTTGTAGACCACATGTAGGACCACATGTAGGACTACAGTTATATTACAAAACATAACCACAACAACATCAAATAATAAAGATACATGCCGGTCAAACCATACTGGAAAAATTGCTCATGAAGGTTCTCGGTTTCCCAGAAACCTTCATAAGATAAAACGGTCAACGTACTTTGACCGGGGTTAAATTCGATCATGTTCATGTTATGGGTAATATAAAGGTATGAATTGAAAGTAATATGCACACAAGCCAATCATGTTTGATGATAAAGCATATACTTTGTAACAATCTTATTCATTTATTAATAAAAAGTATTAATTTATTAAAGGCTTTTAATTATCTACATGATGCTGTTTTATAATATGTGATAAACCCATAGTTTTAAGCAATGCTTTTAGAATAATGATGATGATCATTCTAATGAGATCTAAATTCTTAGAAAGCTTAAAACTAAAATAGTTCCCAATCATTGGATTACTAAATTGGGGATTAGTGAATGGGATAGATTGGTACATACGTTGCTTGCTTCATTGGATGAGGATGATTGATCTCATGATCATTTGTGTGAGAACACTAAAGCAAGTATGTAGGTGCTTATTAGAGAATAAGTTCACTTTTGAGCATTGGCTCGCTAAGGAATACCTAATGGAGTTTTATTTGCACGTGAATAGGAATTCTGTAGTGATAGTAGTACAAGTAATCCTTGGACTTGAGATCATCATAGTATCTTGTGTATGATGAGTTATACTTTGACTTATTCCTTAAGACCCTTAGGGTATATCAAAGGGTATGCTTGGGTATAATAAGTTGTACATGGAGATAATGTATGATCAATAAAGAATCTACCACTTATAATAAAAGAAGAGAAATGTCCTATGTGATTCGATAAATGACAACCCGGTGAGTCCTTGGTTAAGGCGAGAATGAAATTAGAAAGGAGTTTCTAATTTGCATTATTTGAGTTGTGCATTTAAGAGTCGAAATACATATAATTAAATAAAATAAGACTTGACAAAGTAATTCCATGTCTTATATTTAATTGGGACATTGTATGGTGGAAGGATTGAATTATACGGTAACTATTTACTCAAAGGTTCTTTTATGATTAATGTTGAAATCTATATTATCTAGAAAGTCGTTGATCGCTAGGAGGCTTATCCCTATTGTAGAATAAATATTATTTATTTAAATAAATTAATTGTTTAATTTATTTATTTAAATAAGATTAGAATTGTTCTAATTGATTTATTCACAACCGGTTTAATATGGAGAACCTAAAGGGTCACACCATAAAAGGAAGAATAATTATTTAAGAAGTTAATGGCATAATCGTAATAATATGTTAAGTATATTTAATTTAATCTATGGTGATAGAATAAATTAAATAGCTTATTTGCTTAAGAAGTTAATGGCATAATCGTAATAATAGGTTTTGTCATGGATGGAGAGTTGAGCCAAGATTTGATCTTGCACTCACTCCCGGACTCCTTTCACAATTGTTGTGAATTTTTCATATGAACAAGCTAGATATCAGCCTCGCTGATTTGCTTAACATATTGAAAAATGTTAAGAGTCACTTTCCAACCAAGAAAGACCATGTCTTACTGGTAGGGGCCAAAGGATCTTCTGAAAAGAAGAACGATTCAAAGAAGGTAAATAGAAAGGTATAAACAAAGGATAATAAGAACAAAACTAATACGGATAGCAAAGGAGCTTGCTTTCACTGCTATAAGCCTGGACACTGGAAAGAAACTGCAAGAAGCATCTTGCTGAGGCTAACCAAAGAAGCTTAATGAAGTTTCGGTTACAAATACAATTTTGTTCAAGATTTAAAATAAATTTTTCTTTAAGTCAAGGTTCTACTTGGGTATTGGATACCGACTTTGGTTATCATAAATATAGATTTATGAAGGGACCAAGCAGAAGTAAAAAGCTAAACAAATATAAGTAATCCTATGTGTGGAAAATGAAGCAAAGGTTGCTGCATTAGCCATAGAAACTTATAGTTTAGCATTGCCTACGGGCAAATCTATTAAGTCAATAAGTTGTTATTGTATTTTAGTTCTCGTTGAAAACATTATTTCCATTTTATTGTTGGACAATGAAATCTTTGGTATTATAATTAAGAACAATTGTTGTTCTATTTATAATAATAATGTCTTGTATAGAACTGGAATATTACTTAATAAATTTTGTATACTTGACTTACATGAAAATAATTTTGCATATTGAACAAATTAGTATAAGAAAAGGAGATGATCATTCAAAGAGTTGAATGTGTGTATTTCTTTGAAATACAAGTATGAATTATTTGAAAGGTTCAAAGAATTCAGAAGTGAAACAAATTGACAATGTACTAAGATTCTTTGATTAGATCAAGGAATAAATACTTGTGCAATAAGTTTCTAGATCATCTCAAATGGTTTTTCTCATAATGGACACCTCATGATACGTAATAATTGATTGATGTATTTGAAAGGAAAAATCATACCTTGTTGAACATGGTATGGTCCAAAATGATTTTCTGAGCATTCCAAAGATCCTTCAGGATCATATCCTAGAAATGGCTGCATATCTACGAAAAGGTAACCTCAAAATCTAGCCCCAAGACTCCATAAAAGTTATGGACATGGAGGATTCCTAATCTTAAGAATGTTAAGATAAGGAGTTGTCCAGCTTATGTGAAAAGGTTTCAAAGGATAAGCTTGGGACAAAATTTGACATGTACAGATTTGTGGGACATCCTAAAGTAAGTTTAGGGCATGTGTTCTATAATCCTACTTAGCAAAAGGTGTTTGTTGCGAAACACGGCGCTTCTAAGATAAAGGTGTTTATCATTGAAAAGGGCTAGTGGGAGGATTATAGATCTTGAAAAGTTCGTGATCCACAAAAAACACTATAAGTCAAATAAGAGGAACACGTAGATGACCTATTGTACCACAAACAATAATCAGTAAGTGCCGAATAGTACCAAGATACCTAGGAGGTATGGATTCATCATGGATGATGATGATGAGGTACGATCATAGAAGATGATGATCCGAGTTACATACGATGAGGTAAGAGTTCTAGTGTGTACAAAAGGGTCGATGGGAGCGCGTCGTGATATTTCTAGTATTATATATTGATATACTACGGATGAGGAATAACATACCAATGCTACAATCAGTAAAGATAAAGTTGTCTAAACATTCCTCCATGAATGGTTTGGGAAGAGTATCTTAATTGGGGATATAAATCTATATAGATAGATTTAAAAGGATGCTCGACTTAACCCAAGGAACGTATATTCATTTGACGCTAAAGTTGTTTAGCATGGCAAACTCCAAGAGATGTCTCATGTTGATGAGCTTTGGAGTGTATCTCTCTTTATAGTCCCCAAAGACTCCAAAAGAGAGATCACATGAGTAACTATCATGTATGCAATGAAATATACGAGACCTGATGTTGATCAGTCATATTATGGAGAAGTTCACTATGAGTAAGTGAAAAACATCTTAAAGTGCTTAACCGGCACTAAGGATGTGAGCAAACATGGTGGGTCTAAATAAAAACTAGAGGGCTTAACAGACTCAAGTTTTTCAGACAGACCAAGACGACAGATAAATCCACTTTAAGGTAAAGGGTTACCTTGAACAATGGTGCAGTGAATTGGAAAGGTTCCAAACAGCAAAAAGTTGCTGGTTTAGTAATAAAGACAAAGTATATAGCTATAAATGAAGCTGCAAGTTGATTGTTTGGATTAAAAGTTCATTACAGAACTAGGAATAGTTCCTAAGTCTCATCTTGGATCTAAACATGTGTTGTGGCACTTTCATTTGATTATAAGAATCATTGAAAGATGGAAATCACTATAGAGATGGTGGACTCTCAAGAACAACATTACATATCCATTAACTAAAGCTTATCCAACAGCAGGATAGTCGTCACTTAGAGAAGAAGAGTATAAGATACAATGGCGATTGACTTTAGTGCAAGTGGGAGATTGAAAGTAATATGCACACAAGCCAATCATGTTTGATGATAAAGCATATACTTTGTAACAATCTTATTCATTTATTAATAAAAAGTATTAATTTATTAAAGGCTTTTAATTATCTACATGATGCTGTTTTATAATATGTGATAAACCCATAGTTTTAAGCAATGCTTTTAGAATAATGATGATGATCATTCTAATGAGATCTAAATTCTTAGAAAGCTTAAAACTAAAATAGTTCCCAATCATTGGATTACTAAATTGGGGATTAGTGAATGGGATAGATTGGTACATACGTTAACTTGCTCATTGGATGAGGATGATTGATCTCATGATCATTTGTGTGGAGACACTAAAGCAAGTATGTAGGTGCTTATTAGAGAATAAGTTCACCGAGCGTGGCTCGCTAAGGAATACCTAATGGAGTTTTATTTGCTCGTGAATAGGAATTCTGTAGTGATAGTAGTACAAGTAATCCTTGGACTTGAGATCATCATAGTATCTTGTGTATGATGAGTTATACTTTGACTTATTCCTTAAGACCCTTAGGGTATATCAAAGGGTATGCTTGGGTATAATAAGTTGTACATGGAGATAATGTATGATCAATAAAGAATCTACCACTTTAATAAAAGAAGAGAAATGTCCTATGTGATTCGATAAATGACAACCCAAGAGTCCTTGGCAAAGAGAATGAAATTAGAAAGGAGTTTCTAATTTGCATTATTTGGAGTTGTGCATTTAAGAGTCGAAATACATATAATTAAATAAAATAAGACTTGTGGTAATTTCATGTCTTATATTTAATTGGGACATTGTATGGTGGAAGGATTGAATTGTACGGTAACTATTTACTCAAAGGTTCTTTTATGATTAATGTTGAAATCTATATTATCTGGAAAGTCGTTGATCGCTTGGGAGGCTTATCCCTATTGTAGAATAAATATTATTTATTTAAATAAATTAATTGTTTAATTTATTTATTTAAATAAGATTAGAATTGTTCTAATTGATTTATTCACAACCTAGGTTTAATATGGAGAACCTAAAGGGTCACACCATAAAAGGAAGAATAATTATTTAAGAAGTTAATGGCATAATCGTAATAATATGTTAAGTATATTTAATTTAATCTATGGTGATAGAATAAATTAAATAGCTTAATATTTATTATTTAATATTTTAGAAATATTAAATATAAATTAATAAGAGGAGTCTTATTAATATTATTACAATTATTATTATTTTAATTTCTAAAAGAGTTTAGGAATTAATTTAATATAAGTACTCTCATTTATTCCTAATTGGATTAGGAAGGAAAATTAGTTAAAGGAGTTTAATTAATTATCCCTAATAAGATTAGGTAGTTTAATTAATTAAAAGAATTTAATTAATTAAAATAAATCCCAATTCCTTAATTGTTAAGGTGGGTTGCCCACATCTATAAATAAGAGGAGTCTTATTATGGGTGGAGGGGTTTTTTGACTTTTTCAACATACGACATATTTCCAATAGTTAGGAGAGTACCCTTTTCTATAGAGATAGAAAACTAGGGTTTGAGCCAAATACACCATCTTCTTGAATTCTTTATTTTTCCTTGGTGGATCACCTCTAGAGGCCAAACATATGGGTGGCTAACGTTGATCAAAGGAAGGAACAAAACCCCGGTGGATTCAAGTTGAACGCGAAAAGGATTGGAGGTGAACTTGTACCTGAGGAAGCTCGGATCTTCAAGGGTATGTTTGTTCTTCATATCTTTTCGTTTAATTAATAATTGTGCATAAAGGGTGATCCGGGTATATGGTTTGTAAATTTTTAAACTCTGATTTTTACACGCTTCCGCATTATTTTGCAATTTGACTGCGTTCATGAATATTACAAACCTAACATGAATGTGTAGTTCTAATGTCATATTACAACATACAAACAACATAATGGACTAACTATCAAAGATAAGCAAGATCAAAGGCTTTAAAAATGGTCATCGAATTTACGGAATCTGAAATTTTTCGGGTTGCCTGTAAAGCTATTTCGTTAATTCGACCTGTTTGACCACTTATAACTTTTAATGTATACCAGATCTGGACTTGATTTAAGTTTCACAAGAAAGATCACATTACATACTATACGTACAAACATTCAAACAACCAAAATACATAACAGATAAAGATTAAAGAGGTCTGACATTTGACTGTCAGACACAAAAATAATAATTTTCCAGATTTTTGAAAATCATCAATTTGAGTACTTAGATGTTATGGATCTGTAAGATACCAACCCAGATCATTTATAAAGACTACAAACAACAAGTTTTAACATTAAAATACAAGATCTAACAGAGGATCAAGGTCAGATTTTTGAATAGGGTTTTATACCTCTCATGATCAATTCTTAATTCTAGGCTTCTGATTTGTGAGTGGATTTCGTGGGGCTGTGTTTTAGGACTGGTATGCTACATAATTTCGTGGGTCTTGTGCTTAAGAGCATTTGGTTGAGTGTATCAGAAAAATGGGACAATTAATACACTTTTCTCTCTCTAACTCTATATATACTAGTGTATGATGCAATGTATTGGCTGAATTGCTGCTGATGGCTGTCAATATAGAGCACATGAGGTTGTTGGATTTGGTCACCAACTTCCCCTATTGTCAAAACCTACCATTTAGCCTCAATTATGCAAGAGGGGCATTTTTGTCATTTGGTAAATCATTTTAATGGCAAAATTATAATCTTGGCAAACTCTTAGGGTTTAGGGTTTGGTTTAGGGTTTAGGGTTTAGACCATTTTAGGGTTTAAAAATAATTTCTAGAATTTTTAATTTAGGGTTTAAAAAAAATAAATAAAAAAATAATAAAATTTTAGTTTATAAAATACAAAATTAAGGTTTCTTAATTAATTTGGTTTCCTAATCACATAGACTTGATAATTAGGTGTATGTTTTAATAATTATCCTTAAGCTTACTAATCTAGCAATTAGTGCAAATAATTAGCAATTAGCAATTAGCATTACCCATAAAACAATTAGGGTTTCTAATTATTAATTAAAATTTTTAATTTTTTAATTAAGGTTTTCTAATTTCATGATTAGGGTTTATCAATAGTAATTAGGGTTTATAATAACTAATTAGGGTTTCTAAATTTTAAAATTAGGTTTCCAAATTTAGTAATTAGGGTTCTTAATTAATTAGGGTTTCTAATTAATTAGGTTTCCAAATTTAGTGTGAAGCCCCCAAAATTAGGTATACATCACCCATCTTGAGTCGCCAGATACATAGTACAGAATTCAAATACAACTTAATAATACAACTGTCGTGTACAATATGACAAAAAATAAACTGTGAGTTTGAATACAAATATTGTTTACTAGAGAGTATACAAACTCAAAAGGAGTCCTCATTACAATTATTATCATATTATTTCACAGAATAGTGAGGACTACTAATGCATCATCTAGGACCATCACTACGTTCCCTGACTCGTCCCAGCTATATTCTCATTTCCTGAAGAGAACAGTGAAAGAAAAGGTTAGCTCAACTAGCCCAGTAAGAAATATTATGACTAAGATAATGCAGAATAAATTATCATTAGGCTTAAACAGTGTTAAACTGATATAATATAACAAACATCAAGTTTAACTGCAGCGGAACAAGCAATCCATTAGAAGAGTCAAGTAGAGAATAAAATCTACTATCTTCTATGATTTAAAAGGTTTTTCATGACTTTTATCGCTGAGACTCAGCTTAATAAATAATCCACATCATCAAATCATCCATGCACTACAGGCCAATGATATTCTTTAGTATCACGACCACGAATTATCCATGCACTACGGCTAAAGATAATCATGTTCTCATCAACGGTCCTGATCATGCTATAAAATAATTCATCTTTGCACTATGGCCAAAGAGAATCCATAGCCATAATCATACCAAAAACTGTCCATCAATGCATTACGGGCCAATGAGGACTTTTTCCACATCATTTGTAACATTACGATTATGATTATACCGAATAATCCCTGGTCATAATCATACCAAGCCCATCTATGCACCATGAAGCCACACAGATGACTTTCAAAAAAAAATAAACATGAGGATGATGACAATGATATAAGAATTTAATAAAACAAGTTCAAGAATTAATTTATCCAGGAACTAATAATGTCCAAATTGTCAACATGATACTTCTCTGTAGAGTAAAATTCAAGAATGCTCAGAAGAATATTTCCATGAAAAGATACTGGATGAAGCGCAAATATCAAGGATATTCCACTAATTTCATGGAGTATGGAAGTCAAAACTTTAACCAACTGAGTATAATAACGAATGGAATAATAAAAGAAATCACCATGCATGCGGTGCTTAAGCAGACAAAGTTATTCAATGAATAATAATAACGGAACTAGGTCGGGGCAAAATTGCATGACCGATAGGATGTTCCAACAGAATAATAAATAACGAAACCGAGTGCGCGTAATGAAACGCATGCAGACGGGATATTCAACAGAATAATAAATAACGAAACCGGTCCCACAGAAATGCATGAGATAATAAGAAAGAAAGAGTACCCTTACGAGTACAACAAATAATATTCCCTACGAGTACAACAAATAATATTCCCTACCTTAGAAAGAAGAGTAGTGGATATAAAAGTAGTGAAGTAGCAGAACACTTTTCTTCTTTCTCTCTATAGTTTCTCTCTCTAGAGTTTCAGTGAATTCGTAAGAAATAATGAATGAATGAGCATCTATTTATAGAAAAATGGACTGCATAGTAACTAACTCATGAACGGTCCAGATTGATTTACTTTAATCTGACGGTCCATATTTAAAGCAAAATCTTTTAAATAAAATATAAAATATTCTATTTATAATCTAATAAAATGAATAACTTTATAAAAATTTTGACTATGCAAACACTATGCAGGTACTATGCAAACACTATGCAACACTATGCATAATAAAATATAATATATTCTATTTATAGAATAACTTTATAAAAGTATTCTGTTTTATATAAAAAGATTTTATTATGCAAAACACTATGTAGATACTATGCATAATAGAATATAATATATTCTATTTATAGAATAACTTTATAAAAGTATTCTGTTTTATATAAAAAGATTTTATGTATTATTACATTAATAATTCCAACAAAACTGTGTGACTTATCACGTAAGCATCAATAATTAATACCGTGTGCTACTATGCAACCACGCGTATTACTGTTCTTTTACTACCGAGTAGTTCAATAATATTAACGGTAAAACTTCCGCCATTATTTTCATAAAATATTTTTGTCGTTTTCTCAATTCGACAATAATTCCGTTGCGGGGTCCACCAATGATTGTGCCATTGCACGAATATTCCCTGATAAAACAAATATTCCCCGACCAATCGAATATAATATGACAACTTGCATACTTTGCAAAATTTATAAATACTACCCACAACTATAACATTATATCAAATCCACACCATAATATTCAAAAAAATATTTTAAGAAAATAAAATCTTTATTCATAAAATGGGGTCTCACAATCTCCCTCCTTATGAAATTTCGCCTCAAAATTTACGTCACGTACACGGTATGTCGAAGAGGTGAAGATACCTTGACTTCATTTCAGATTCTAATTCTAGAGGTATAACCTTTGAGTGTTGAATACGATCCTTCTTATCTAAGATTTTAACACGTATCTCCTCATACGTTAAATCTTCTGTTATATCATTTAGTTCTAATTTAATAATGTGGTTCGGGTCGTCCACATATTTACGTAACATCGATACGTTAAAAACGTTATGAAAACGCGACATACTTGGCGGTAAAACGAGTCTATAAGCCATAGTTCCTACTCGATCGAGACTTTTAAATGGGCCAATTAAATCGAGGGTTGAGATTTCCTCTCTTCGTCGATTCTTGCTTCTAGAATAACGCCATCTTGAACCTTCTTCTTCAAATTTATCAGCTCCGGGTGTATAGCTTGAGCAGCTTTAACTTTATCGATTAAAGTCGATTCTACTCGTATATTCGTTATCTTCACGTGGGTCCCTAGAGTCTTTAACTCTATCTTCATCACTTGTAAGTTATACGAAATGAGTCTTTGTGTTAACAACATCGCACTCGTAAACACATCCAATTTTCTACTCAACACGTCGGCTACCACATTCGTTTTCCCACAATGGTATTGAATAGTACGATCGTAATCTTCAATAGCTCGAGTCAACGTCTTTGGCACGTTATACGTTCGTTTTAAGTAAAGAAATATTTGAGGGTTTTTAGAAATGAGTTTTGTACTGGTGTCAATACAAAATTCGATTTCACGCTCTAGGGGTAGGCTAAGAAGTCTTCAAGAATACGTCAGGAAATTTATTAACAATAGAAATATCATTCAAAACTGTGACCCTCATCCAAGACTTGGATAGTAAGTCACATTGATACCTATCAACTTGTCATCGTCATTCACGACGTCGCCTATAGAAAGTCTGGCTTTGGTGCATTCCACACAAGGAAGTCAACAACGAAAGGACCGGGGCTCTTTACTCATGGCTTGATATGACAATGATTGACTTTAGTGGTTTGGTTGCTTGAATTCGCATAACAGGTTGGTTAGGAATATGAAAACTAACAACCTTACGAAAAGCATGATGAGTAGTTAATCAATCGATTCCTAAAATCGCATCAAAGGCAAGTATTTTCAAAGAGATAAGATTGACAGGTAACGTGAAAGTGTCAATTTGAATTAAACAAGATTTATAAATAGTGGATGTAACGAAGGTTTCTACTAACGAAGTTTCAACCAATAAGTCAAATTCTAACTTCTCCGGAGTTAAATTTAAACGTTGAGCGCAAGCAAGAGAGATAAAAGAATAGGTAGAACCGATATCGAATAAGGTATAGACGTCGCAAGAATTTATAATTAACTAACCCGTGATAACTTCGTTCGATTCGTCGTCACGAAAAATGCTCTCCCTTAAACTATCGAATTTGACTTGTTCGGGACAATCTTTGGTGTCGTCATTACCACTGGAATTGACTTTCGCTATAGGGCATATTCCACCGTCAACTACTTCGTCGTACTCCTGTTCCATGATCTGAATCATTAGCCTTCGATCCATATCGAATTGGGGTTGACCGCAATGTATAGGGTAATTCAAAACTCGATGATGGATTCTCCCAATTGCTGTCGAAAAAGAGAAATACATATCATCTATTTTAGCTTTCTTGGATCGGACTTCTCTTTCCACAATATCAACGCGTTGTGTGGCTTTTACCCATGCATCTTTCATTCTCACTCGTTTAGTTGTTTCTTCTTTCAGCTGCTCCTTGACATTTGAATTCTCAGATTCCAGCATTAATATCGTATACTCTGCCAAAGAGCGCTCCTGTTCAGCTATCGCACATCGAGTAATACAATTTTGAATTGTTACATTCCTTTGCTCCACGACCGCCTTCCCTTCTTCAGCCTGCTCTTCTAACTCATGAATACGATTTTGCAATTCTACATTTTGATCAATAAGTTCTTCTAATAAATCCTCCTCAGGTTCCTCTTCTTCCTTACTCTGAGTTGCTACCTTTGCGACTAGCTTGAGTGCAACTTTTAATTCCTCAATCACCACATTGATATCTCTAATCACATTATCTTGGTTGGTGATTAGAGGTGTCTCCACGGTCTCATGTGCTCCATTGCTATTCTCAACATTCTCGGATGTCATTTTGAAATACTGCCACAATACAATGGTTAATTGACATGTAACATATTATCCCTATACTATGACTGACCAATTAAATACCAAATAAACTTAGGTAGGTCATACTAGCGAAGGAATTCCCCATCTCTCCCCTCCTAGTTCTATTCTCACATCCTAGCCATGGATCATATCCCTAAGCTTTGATACCAACTGTGACGCCCCAAAATTAGGTATACATCACCCATCTTGAGTCGCCAGATACATGGTACAAAATTCAAATACAACTTAATAATACAACTGTCGTGTACAATACGACAAAACATAAACTGTGATTTTGAATACAAATATTATCTACTAGAGAGTATACAAACTCAAAAGGAGTCCTCATTACAATTATTATCACACTATTTCACAGAATAGTGAGGACTACTAATGCATCATCTAGGACCATCACTACGTTCCCAGACTCGTCCCAGCTATATTCTCATTTCCTGAAGAGAACAGTGAAAGAAAGGGTGAGCTCAACTAGCCCATTAAGAAATATTCTGACTTAGATAATGCAGAATAAATTATCATTAGCCTTAAATAGTGTTAAACTGATACAATATAACAAACATCAAGTTTAACTGCAGCGGAACAAGCAATCCATTAGAAGAGTCAAGTAGAGAATAAAATCTACTATCTTATATGATTTAAAAGGTTTTTCATGACTTTTATCGTTGAGACTCAGCTTAATAAATAATCCACATCATTAAACCATCCATGCACTACAGGCCTAGTATATTCTTTAGTATCACGACCACGAATTATCCATGCACTACAGCTAAAGATAATCATGTTTTCATCAACGGTCCTAATCATGCCATAAAACAATTCATCTTTGCACTACGGCCAAAGAGAATCCATAGCCATAATCATACCAAAAACTGTCCATCAATGCACTACGGGCCAATAAGGACTTTTTCCACATCATTTGTAACATTACGGTTATGATTATACCGAATAATCCTTGGTCATAATCATACCAAGTCCATCTATGCACTACAGGCCACAGATGACTTTCAAAAAAAAATAAACATGAGGATGATGACAATGATATAAGAATTCAATAAAACAAGTTCAAGAATTAATTTATCCAGGAACTAATAATGTCTAAATTGTCAACATGATACTTCTTTGTATAGTAAAATTCAAGAATGCTCAGAAGAATATTTCCATGAAAAGATACTGGATGAAGCGCAAATATCAAGGATATTCCACTAATTTCATGGAGTATGGAAGTCAAAACTTTAACCAACTGAGTATAATAACGAATGGAATAACAAAAGAAATCACCATGCATGCGCAGAGATCAGCGCCAGACAAGTTATTCTAATGTAATAATAATAATAACGGAACTAGTCGGGCAAAAATTAACACCAAGCGGGATGTTCCAACAGAATAATAAATAACGGAACCAGGGCCGGCGTAAAATGCACAGACAGGATATTCTAACAGAATAATAAATAACGGAACCAGGTCTGGCGTAAAATGCACAGACGGGATATTCCAACAGAATAATAAAGAATGGAATATTAGAAGAATTTCACCATGTATGCAGTACTTTGCATAGACAGGTTATTCCAACATAATAATAAAGAATGGAATAACAGAATAATTTCACCATGTATGCAGTACTTTGCATAGACAGGTTATTCCAACATAATAATAAAGAAGGAAATAACAAAAGAATTTCACCAAGTATAGGGTAGCCCGCGTATACAGGTTATTCCAACAGAATAATAAAGAATGGAATAACAAAAGTTCTCTTCATAAATAAGAAAGAAAGAGTACCCCTTACGAGTACAACAAATAATATTCCCTACGAGTACAACAAATAATATTCCCTACCTTAGAAAGAAGAGTACTGGATATAAAAGTAGTGAAGTAGCAGAACACTTTTCTTCTTTCTCTCTATAGTTTCTCTCTCTAGAGTTTCAGTGAATTCGTAAGAAATAATGAATGAATGAGCTTCTATTTATAGAAAAATGGACTGCATAGTAACTAACTCATGAACGGTCCAGATTGATTTACTTTAATCTGACGGTCCATATTTAAAGCAAAATCTTTTAAATAAAATATAAAATATTCTATTTAGAATCTAATAAAACGAATAACTTTATAAAAATTTTTACTTTGCAAACACTATGCAGGCACTATACAAACACTATGCATAATAAAATATAATATATTCTAATTATTGTCTAATAAAACAAATAACTTTATAAAAGTGTTACATTTTTATATAAAAAGATTTTACTATGCAAAATACTATACAAACACTATGCAACACTATGCATAATAAAATATAATATATTCTATTTATAGAATAACTTTATAAAAGTATTACATTTTATATAAAAAGATTTTATTATGAAAAACACTATGTAGACACTATGCATAATAGAATTTAATATATTCTATTTATAAAATAACTTTATAAAAGTATTACATTTTTATATAAAAGATTTTACGTATTATTACATTAATAATACCAACAAAAGCGAAAGTGCTTTATCACGTAAGCATCAATAATTAATACTACCAGGTACTACTAACCACGTAGACATCGTACTTTTACTACCGAGTAGTTCAACAATATTAACGGTAAAACTTCCGCCATTATTTTCATAAAATATTTTTATCGTTTTCTCAATCCGATAATAATTCCGTTGCGGGGTCCACCAATGATTGTGCCATTGCACGAATATTCCCTGATAAAACAAATATTCCTTGACCAATCGAATATAATATGACAACTTGCATATGTTGCAAAATTTATAAATACTACCCACAACTATAACATTATATCAAATCCACACCATAATATTCAAAAAAATATTTCGAGAAAATAAAATCTTTATTCATAAAATCTGAGGTCTCACATTTAGGATTTCTAGATATTAATTAGGGTTTTTCTAATTAATATTAAATTCTATAATACACCACATAAATCACATAACACAGTTATATAACAATCTCTAACTCATAATTGAGTTTCAAATTAGGGTTTCCATTTATCAATAAGTTAATTATTGATTAAGGTTTGTAATTTAAGAAATTAGGGTTTTGAAAATTAGGGTTCTCCCTAATTAGGGTTAATATTTATAACACCGATCGTTAATCACATTAACATGATTACATAACATTCCTAAGCTGGCATTCGACTTTTGAATTAGGGTTTAACAGCTTAAAACTATAGTTTTGACATTTTACACCATAATTGACCAACTATTGTTAGTCCACAAACATACAGTACATATTTATAACACTAAAAAATCAAAATATAACATTATTATATTATTATTCTTATCCATTGATAAAAATCCAAAATTAGGGTTTGGATTCCATATCTGATTTATTCTTTATATATAACATTATTAATTAAGTTAAAATAATTAACTTAATTAATCTAACATAAATTCATATAATTAAAATAGATTAATTATTATAATAATTCTAATAATCATTTCTTATATTATTTAAATAATATATAATTATATTTTCATGAAAAATAAATAATAACAACATTTCTACTATAAAATTAATTATTAAAAGAATATAATTTATAATAATCAATAATTCTAAAATAAAATTATTTATAAATATTCATGTAATAAATATATTTTTATTTACCACATAATTACATACATACATTATGTTGTACAAATCCTCATCCTTAAAATATATTAAAAAATTATATGCAAAATTTCTGATTTATTTTTACAGAAAATATCGGGTTGTTACAGGTGGTAATGTGGCAGCCAAGCTGAAAGAGGAAAAGTTTGTGACCTCATCGGAGTTTTGCACCACAGTGGCCATAATAACAAAGGGGACTCGTGTTGCACAATGAAAGTCCAGTCTTTAGCCATTGGAGTATGGCGGCAACAATATTAGTTGAAGTAAAGGGAGCTCAGCATAATACCTTTGCCTTTAGGGTTTAGACAATGAAGAAAGTTTATAAGTATATCATGAATTATAATTGATTAACAATGAACTAAGGAACTTAATGAAACATTATTAAGTCATGATTAAACCTCAAGTATGATCATTTAGGGTTAAGGTAAGTCAATTATATGTGAACGTAAGAACAACGTAAGAGGATGTTGGAACCAATAATAACAAATTTAATACGTAATTAGATTGAGAAGAAGGGTAAGATTCTTTAGGAACTATGTATGTTTATTCATAACCTAATGTGTTATGTGATGTTATCATCTACTGTAGAGACCTTAAAGACTTAAAGTGCACCTGTTATAACTGTAGCAGATGCTAAAGGCAAGCATTCTAACCCTTGTTTTAGTTCAATCTGGACAAGCTTTGTGATTCATGTATTCTTACGCATGAACTAATGTCTGATGAAGTCAAAGCCAATTCTTTCGGCTAGACTTATGATATGTTACAATCTATCAACCTATTGTCAATGTTTTACCAAACTATGTTGGTGTGGTTTTCAAATGAAAACAAAGTATGCTAAATTGTGTTGTCGTCAAACGACATGCACGTGAGGTTGCCACAACTTAAACGTACATACGTTTAATGAATGTAGTGTTGATCAACATAAAGTACTATAGGCTGATGACCTAGATGTGCTCGTAAGCTATACCGAACTTACGGACTTAGTGCGGGGTTGTCCTTTTCAAAGAACTTATGAAATGCTAATGGTCTTGGACCGAAATTGATGTTTTACTGAATATTGTCATTGTAAAACGCTTTGAAGGAAAAGAAGTGCTATTTTGAATTATCGATAGTACTTTGTAACTATTGTTCAGTTATTGAAGATATACGATTCCTATGTTTCAAGCATGCTATTTTACTAGAATTGTTGTATTTACTGAGCTAGTTAGGCTCACTCTTGCTTGAACCATATGAATGCATCTAAGATCGAATGGACCGATGGATCTGACAAGGATAAAGGGAAGGCTAAGGCGAACCCGTAGATTACCTATGTAATAGTATAGGTTTGTAATGATAATACTTGATATTATGACAAGAACAATTGTAACGGTTATAAAGAACATAAGGAAATGTTAATATTATTTTGAGTATAGATAAGACATATTCATTCTTTTGAGGCATTTCAATTGAATGTTTGTGTGAACTGTAGCACCATGTAGTACCATCTGTCGGGTTGGAAGATACCCGGATTTGGGAGCGTCACAGATTGGTATCAAAGCATTATGTTATAAAACTTAAGGGAGGGATTTAAACCTTAAGTCATAACCTTAAGAAAAGTTAAAGAAATAAAAGATTATAAGTTAACCCTATAAAAATACATTATATATGTTATGTGTTTTTATTATTCTACTAACTTGTACTAATCAAACTTATTTGTGTTGTGTAGATGTCAGGAGAAAATGGAATGAATAGAGACGTACATGTATTCAATGAAGGGTTGGTTAATCAGATAGAGATCATACCGAACCCCATAGCAACAGAGTCTGAAGTTGTAGTGGTTGAGTCTGGAGACTCAGAGAGCCTAGACCTTATGTCCGTGTTCGACGACATGTTAGAAGAAGAGGTGGTGGTAGTGTCCTTCAACCTAGTAGTAATAGCAGCAGAGATGGCTCCGGGGGAGTTAATGATGTCATTATTTATGTCAGTATTGGATAAAAACATCCATTATTGTCAGGAGGTGAAGGAGCTAAAAGCAACGCTCCATGATGTATTGGAGGATAAGATAGACATGGAGTCAATGTGGGAACAGAAACACGATGAAAGGATTTTGGCCAAGGACAAGTTCCATGAGCTGAAATAGGTGGTCTTTGAGCTCAGGGGGAAGCTAAAGACCAAAAAGCAGAAGATATTGAGAATGTCCTATATTCATAGGAGTTCTCATGCGGACTTCCAGCAGCAGGTAGCTGGCTATCCCATAGAAGCAGGGATGACGCGGCATACTATCAGCCGAGATATTATTTTCGATCTTGCCAAGGCGGATTTTGATAATGCCTTGAGGCAGATGTAATCTATTAGTGGAGAGAATAGTTTAGATATGTAAATATTGTGTAACTAGTAATGACGTAATAGCCTCTTTTGTATAAAAAAGGGTAGTCTTTTGTAAATCCATATTTTTTGAAAGAAATAGCGGGATAGTAATGTAATCAGCTTAGGTTGTGCAATGTAAATGATGTAGTATTATACTATAATGAATAAATCAATATAAGCCTTTTTTGGAACATGTTAAGTAATGGATTTTGAAGTTATTTTTTAATGTTAATAATAACTAACTAACAGGAAATGAATAATAACGAAATGTATTATTTATTGTAATAGCAAAATGCCGCCAAGAAGAGTACAACGAAACCAAGGCGCTAACGTAAATCAACCGGAGGGAGGTCCGATTAACCCAATGCAGAAAGTTGTTAATTTACTAACAACAACGTTTAATAGAAATGGGGCTAACATCCCCGTAAATCCTGGTGTAGTACGAGCTACTACGTTTAAGGATTTTAAGAGTGTGGGTCTGTCGGAGTTCAAAGGAACTATGGACCCTATCAAAGCCCAAACGTGGGTGAAGGAAATCGAGAAGGCATTTGTCATAGCAAATGTCGATGAGGCCCAGAAGGCTGCCTTTGCAACCTAGATGATGAAGGGAGAGGCCAACTTTTGGTAGGAGGCCAATTAGGCTAGGGCCAGAATCGAGAACTTAATGTGGGTGAGGTTCAAGGAGATATTCTTTGAGAACTACTTTCCCACGAGTATGCAGGGGAGAATGGAGATGAGGTTTCTCGATTTGAAACAAGGGGACATGACAGTTCCCTAATACGCCGCCAAGTTTAATGAACTGGCGAGGTTTTCTCCACACCAAGTGGACACCGAGGTTAGAAAGGCGCGACGGTTCGAGTAGGGCATGAAACCCTGGCTCTATAACCGTATTTATGTGTTCCAAAGTACTTCATTTGGGACAATTTTAGAGAAGGCGATAATCACCGAAGGTGGTACTGAGGCTTTGAGCCAATAGCACAAGGATAAGAAGAATAAACGGAAAATGGATGGGGGAGTGAAGGTCGAGGGAGCCAGCGTGTGACGCCCCCAAAATTTGGTATACATCACCCATCTTGGGTCGTCAGATACATGGTACAAAATTTAAATACAACTTACTAATACAACTGTCGTGTACAATACAACAAAACATAACTGTGAATTTGAATTCAATTATTGTTTACTAGAGATTATACAAACTCAAAAGGTGTCCTCATTACAATTATTAACACACTATTTCACAGAATAGTGAGGACTACTAATGCTATCCTCTGGACCATCACTCCGTTCCCCGACTAGTCCCTGCTATGTTCTCATTTCCTGAAGAGAACAGTAAAAGAAAGGGTGAGCTCAACTAGCCCAGTAAGAAATATTATGACTAAGGTAATGCAGAATAAATTATCGTTAGCCTTCAACTGTGTTAAACTGATAAAATATAACAACATCAAATTTAACTGCAGCGGAACAAGCGATCCATTAAAAGAGTCAAGTAGAGAATAAAATCTACTATCTTTTATGATTTAAAAGGTTTTTCATGACTTTTATCGCTGGGACTCAGCTTAATAAATAATCCACATCATCGAATCACCCATGCACTATGACCAATGATATTCTTTAGTATCACGACCACAAATTATCCATGCACTATAGCCAAGGACATTCGTGTATTCATTAATGGTCATGATCATGCCAACAACTGTCCATCAATGCACTACGGGCCAATGATAACTTTTACCACATCATTTGTAACATTACGGTCATGATTACCTTTGAAAAATTCTCGGTCATAATAATCATACCAAGTCCATCTATGCACTACAGGCCACAGATGACTTTCAACATAATATAAACATGAGGATGATGAAAATGATATAAGAATTCAATAAAACAAGTTCAAGAATTAATTTATCAAGGAACTAATAATGTCCAAATTATCAACATGATACTGCTTTGTAGAGTAAAATTCAAGAATGATAAGAAGAATATTTCCATGAAAAGATACTGGATGAAGTGCAAATATCAATGATATTCTACTAATTTCACGGAGTATAGAAGTCAAAACTTTAACCAACTGAGTATAATAAAGAATTGAATAACAAAAGAAATAACCATACATGCGGTATTTCGTATAGATAGGTTATTACAACAGAATAATAATAACGGAACCAGGTCAGGCAAAATTTGCACCGATAGGATGTTCCAACAGAATAATAAAGACGGAACCAGTGCGGTGTAAAACACATGCACGAGGATGTTCTACGAGTAATAATAAAGGCGGAACCAGGTCAGGTGTAAAACACAATCGACAGGATGTTCCAATGAATAATAGAAGAATGTCACCAAGTATAGGTAAATCAGCAGATATCTGAGTTATTCCAATGAATAATAAGCAATGGAATAACAACAGTTCTCTTCATGAATAAGAAAGAATAACACCCCTTACATTAGTAGTAGATTGAATACAACAGTAGTGTAGTAACAGAATACTCTTCTTCTTTCTCTCTTATTCTCTCTATACTTTCTCTCTCTATATCTTGAATGAATTTGTGAAAAATAATGAAGCACTAGGCCTCTATTTATAGAAGATTTCTTGCTTAGCACTTGAAATGTGAAAAAGCAAGTGGCTTGACGACTGGTGATGTAAAAAGAAAAGTGGTTTGACGCCTGTAATGTGAAATGACAATTGGTTCGACGCCTGTAATATAAACGGCAAGTGGTTTGACGTCTGGTAAAGGTAGTTACTATTGACGAAGGTAATTACTATTGATGAAGGTAATTACTATTGATGAAGAGACTCTTAGATGATGACATATGGGCCCCCCATAAAATAACCAAACTTACCACAAACGTCTCATAATAGACTCTTTATATACATCAAGGATTGAATAAATATTACCCCAAATCATTTTATTTTTAATCAACACATATTTAATCTTTCAATAATTACTAATCATTTATAACTTGTCGTCTCAATTATTGATTTAATAATATAACATATTATACAGATGATACTGTGATAATAATTGAATCAATAATATAAGAGATATGATGCAATAATTAATGTAGCAATAATTGAGTATAGCTGAGTGACTTCTCACGTAAGCATCAATAATCAATACCGTGTCCTACTACGCAACCACGCGTATTACTGTACTTTTACTACTGGATAGTTCAACAGTTTTAACGGTAACATCTCCACTGTTATTTTCATAAAGTATTTTTTTCATTTTCTCAATTTGACAATAATTCTGTTATGGGGTCCACCAATGATTGTGCCGTCGTACGAATATTCCCTGACAAAAAGAATATTCTTCGACCAAACGAATATTTATAACAACTTGCTTACTTTGCAAAATTTATAAATATTACCCACAACAATAACATTATATCAAATTTACTCCATAATATTCAAAAATAATATTTATAGAAAATTCATCTTTATTTATAAAAGTTGGGGTCTTACAACCTCCCCTTCTTATGAAATTTTGCCCTCGAAATTTGGGTACGTACCTGGTATGTCGAATAGGTAAGGATACTTTGATTTCATTTCAGATTCTAACTCCCAAGTCATTTCCTCAACATCATGGTTTCTCCACAAAACTTTGACTTGAGGTATAACCTTGGAGTGTAGAATATGTTCCTTCTTATCCAAGATTTGAACAGGAACCTCTTCATACGTCAAATCTTCCGCTATTTCGTCCGGTTCTCTCAATAATGTGGTTCAAATTTTTCACATATTTACGTAACATGGATATGTGAAAAATTTTATGAACACGAGACATACTTGGCAGTAAAGCGAGTCTATAGGCCACAGTTCCTACTCGATCGAGGATTAAAAATGGGCCGATGAATCGAGGATTGAGTTTTCCTCTCTTTCCAAATCTCGTAACTCCTTTCCATGGAGCAACACGCAACAACACATGATCTCCTATATCGAATTCCACGTCCTTTTGATGAAGATCGACATAACTCTTTTGTCGATCTTGTGAGATTTTTATACGTTGTCGGATCGTTTGAATCTTTTCCGTAGTCATACGTACCAACTCCGGTCCCAACAACGTTGCTTCACCCACCTCATCCCAGCATACTAGAGAACGACACTTTCTTCCATACAACGTTTTGAATGGAGCCATGTCAATACTTGCTTGATAACTGTTGTTGTAGGACAACTCCGCTAATGGTAAGAACTTGTCCCAACTTCCCTTGAAATCAGGGACACAGAGTCTTAATAGATCTTCAAGAGTTTAAATAGTCCTCTCTAGCGCCCGTAAAATTCGAGGATGATATCTTTGAGCTAAATCGTAAGTCTGTGCCCATAGCTTTTTGCAAACTAACCCAAAATCGTGAAGTGAATCTTGGGTCTCGATCAGAAATTATGGATAGCGGCATACCATGCATTCTTACAATCTCGTTTATGTACATACGAGCAAGATGTTCAGGTGTATAAGTTTCTCGTATCGGTAAGAAATGAGTAGACTTGGTCAATCTATCAACAATGACCCAAATCGCATCTATGCCATGAGAAACCTTAGGAAGGCCATTAGCTTGAAATCCATGGTAATGTGCTCCCACTTCCATTCTGGAATTTCAAGTGGTTGCAATGGACCTTTTGGTACTTGATGCTCCGCTTTAACTCGTTGATAAGTTAGACACCTTGAGATAAACAACGCTATCCCTCTCTTCATATTGCTCCACCAAAATGTATGACGAATATTATGATACATTTTGGTACTCCCAGGATGGATTACAAATGGTGTGTTGTGCGCCTCCATCATGATTTTATACTTTAAATTAGGGTCATTAGGAACACAAAGTCTGGAGTTGACTCGAAGTATTCCTTCTTCATCGATTCTTGCTTCCGACATAGCACCTTCTTGAACTTTCTTCCTCATACGCATTAGCTCCAGGTCTGTAACTTGAGCAGCTTTAACTTTATCGATTAAAGTCGGTTCTACTCGTATATTCGCCATCATCACATGGGTCCCTGGAGTCTTTAACTCTATCTCCATCCTTTACAAGTCACATAAAATGGGCCTTTGTTTTGACAATATCGCACTCGTACTTCCATATGATCTTCTACTCAATGCGTTAGCTACCACGTTCACTTTTCCAGGATGGTATTGGATGGTATGATCATAATCTTTCAACAGTTCAAGCCAACGTCGTTGTCGCATGTTGAGTTCCTTTTGAGTAAAAAAATATTTGAGGCTTTTATGATCCGTAAAGATCTCCACCTTCTCCCCATACAAGTAATGCCTCCAAATCTTTAGTGCGAAGACAACAACTGCCAACTCTAGATCATGAGTAGGATTATTCCTCTCATATTCTTTGAATTGTCTTGAGGCATAGGCTATGACTTTTCCATGTTGCATGAGAACACATCCCAACCCTTTGCCCGAAGCATCACTGTAGATGACAAATCCCTCCGAGCCAGATATTATTGTTAGAACTGGTGCCGAAATGAGTCTCCTCTTGACTTCTTGAAAACTCTTCTCACATTCTTCGCTCCAATCAAACTTTGTATCTTTCTGAGTCAGCTGAGTCAATGGAGTAGAGATTCGAGAAAATCCTTCCACGAATCTCCGATAATAACCAGCTAAACCGAGAAAGCTACGTACTTCGGTTACTGATTTTGGTTGCTCCCAGCTTTGAATTGCTTCAATCTTTGCTGGGTCAACAGATATTCCATGACTTGATACTACGTGCCCAAGGAATGCTACTTCCTCAAGCCAAAATTCGCATTTCTTCAACTTGGCATAAAGCTTGTATTCACGAAGCTTTTGGAGTGTCAGCCTCAAGTGTTGCTCATGATCTTCACGGCTCTTGGAATAAATAAGGATGTCATCAATAAAGACGACCATAAAGTGATCTATTTATTCCTTGAATACTCGGTTCATCATATCCATAAAGGCAGCAGGAGCATTAGTCAATCCAAAGGACATGACTAGGAATTCATAATGCCAATACCGAGTTCTGAAAGCCGTCTTTGGAATGTCATCGGTTCTAATCTTCAATTGGTGATATCCGGAACGAAGATTAATCTTTGAAAAGAATTTGGCTCCTTGCAACTGGTCAAACAGGTCATCAATACGTGGCAATGGATACCTATTTTTGATGGTGACATGATTCAACTCCCGATAATCAATACAAAGTCGCATACTCCCATCTTTTTTCTTCACGAATAGAACAGGAGCACCAAAAGGAGAAATACTAGGACGAATAAAGCCAATGTCTAACAATTCCTGCAGTTGGGTCTTTAACTCTTAAAGTTCAATAGGAGCCATTCGATATGGGGCTTTGGAAATGGGTTTTGTACCGGGTTCAAGGTCGATACAAAATTCAATTTCACGCTTCGAGGGGTAGGCCAGGGAAGTTCTTGGGAATACGTCGGAAATTTATTAACAATAGAAATATCGTTCAAAACTGACGTATTTTTGTTTAAATCTGTGACATGAGCTAAGAAAGCTTGACATCCGTTTTTCAATAAATGAATAGCTTTATAGCTTGAGATGACCGTGATTGATTTTAATGGTTTGGTCGCTTCAATTCGCATAATAGGTTGATTAGGAATATGAAAGCTAATAACCTTACGAAAATAATCAATTTTTGCATGATGAGTAGTTAACCAATCAATCCCTAGAATCACGTCAAATGCAAGTATTTTCAATGAAATAAGATCTACAGGTAATGTGAGGGTACCGATTTGAACCAAACAAGACTTATAAACAGTGGATGTAATGAAGGTTTCTCCCAACGGAGTTTCCACAGATAAGTCAAAGTCTAATTTCTCCAGAGTTAAATTTAATCGATGAGCGCAAGAAGGAGAAATAAAAGAATGGGTAGAACCAGTATCAAATAAAGTATAGATTTCGTTAGAGTTTATGATAAGCTTACCCGTGATGACCTCATTTGGGTTCCTTGCTTTCTGGGAGGTCACAACAAACGCTCTCCCTTGAACTACCGGTTTTGACTTTTTTGGGACAGCCATTGGTGCCTCCATCCTAGCTGAATTTGTCTTCGGTGAACGACAAAATCGGGCTAAGTGACCTTCTCTTCCATAATTATAACATGCTTTGGACGACATCGCGCAGTTTGGACTGATGTGCCCCTCCCCTCCGCATTTTAAACATATGATAGGTGGTCATTCTCCTTCCTTAATGACAGGTGCTGGTGCTGACGTCTTTCCATCATTGTTGAATCTCCTCTTCTTGAAATGTCCATTCTTATTGTTTTGGCTCTGATTACCAACGAAGTGGTTACCATTTCTGGCCTGTTGATTCCCTCCACGCTTGTTGTCACCGCTTCGATGATTGCTTTCGCTGGTATTATCATTTTGTCGGCTGCTCTCTTTTAGTTGCATTGACTCATTATCGCACTCCACTAACTGAGCCCTATTTACAACATCTGAATATAAACACAGTTCATGAGAAATAATATGTTGACGTATCTCAGGTTTCAAACCTCTTAAAAATATTCTTGTCATTCTCTCTTCATTATCCACCAAGTGGGACGCAAACCAGGATAACTCCGCAAATTTAGCCTCGTATTGCGACACGGTCATATTGTTTTGTTCCAACTTGATAAATTCCACCTCCTTCATGTGACGAATACTTTCGGGAAAGTATTTGTTGTTGAACAGCTCTTGGATTTTCTCCCAAGACATCTTCAGTATGGCAGGTTGAGTACGTTTTACTGATTCCCACCAGTAATCTGCCTCTCCGCGCAACATAAAGGAAACAAAGGGAACCTTTTGCTCCTTGGAGCAACCCAAGACATCAAATATCTTGGTGATCTGCTTTATCCATGCTTCTGCCATAAGTGGTTTTGGCTCTCCCTTAAACTCCGGTGGTCCTAGCTCCTTGAATCATTTAAGCGGTGACCGAGAGTTTCCATTGTTTCCACCTAAATTTTGGACAGGAGCCGCTCTCGCATGCTGTTGCATGAATTTCATAAAGCCCCTGAACATTTGATCATTCATCATTTGGTCAGTGTTATTGTTTGCATGAGGATTGTCACCTTCCTGATGCACATTATCCTGATTATTGATATGTGGTGAATCAAGCGGTGCTTTGTGCTCCATTGCTATTCTCAACATTCTCGGATGTCATTTTAGACATCGCCACAAAATAAAGGTTAAGCGACATGTAACATATTATCCCTAAATTCTGACCAACCAATTAAATACCACATAAACTTAGGTAGGTCATACTAGCGAAGGAATTCCCCGTCTCTCCCCTCCTAGTACTATTCTCACATCTTAGCTAGGGATCATATCCCTAAGCTTTGATACCAACTGTGACGCCCCCAAAATTAGGTATACATCACCCATCTTGGGTGGTCAGATACATGGTACAAAATTCAAATATAACTTACTAATACAACTGTCGTGTACAATACGACAAAACATAACTGTGAGTTTGAATACAATTATTGTCTACTAGAGATTATACAAACTCAAAAGGAGTCCTCATTACAATTACTAACACACGATTTCACAGAATAGTGAGGACTACTAATGCTATCCTCTGGACCGTCACTCCGTTCCCCGACTAGTCCCTGCTATGTTCTCATTTCCTGAAGAGAACAGTGAAAGAAAGGGTGAGCTCAACTAGCCAAGTAAGAAATATTATGACTAAGATAATGCAGAATAAATTATCGTTAGCCTTCAATGATGTTAAACCGATAAAATATAACAACATCAAGTTTAAGCTGCGGCAAACGGAACAAGCAATCCATTAAAAGAGTCGAGTAGATAATAAAATCTACTATCTTTTATGATTTAAAAAGTTTTCATGACTTTTATCATTTGGGACTCGACTTAATAAATAATCCACATCATCGAATCACCCATGCACTACTACCGAGGATATTCTTTAGTATCACGACCACAAATTATCCATGCACTTCTGACCCGAGGACATTCGTGTATTCATTAATGGTCATGATCATGCCAACAACTATCCATCAATGCACTACGGGCCAATGATAACTTTTACCACATCATTTGTAACATTGCGGTCATGATTACACCGAAAAATCCTTGGTCATAATCATACCAAGTCCATCTATGCACTACAAAGCCATGAGATGACTTTCAACATAATATAAACATGAGGATGATGACAATGATATAATAATTCAATAAAACAAGTTCAAGAATTAATTTATCCAGGAACTAATAATGTCCAAATTGTCAAGCCTATTATCAATAAGATTCTACTTAAACGCTTTAATATTATCTTAGACAATCTATTATTCATTCAAAACATTTTTCAATAACTCATAATAATTTTCAAATAATTATTACCATTTATAATGATTTTTCAATCATAAATATAATGTTTATATGATTTAAATACCACAAAATTCCATTATCATTAATACTTATTTAATTTCAAATATTAATGAAATACATGACATAATATTATAATGTATTTATAATATCTCAAAATATTTTTAATACCTTAATATCACATTTAAATGATTTTAAAATATTAAAAACCATTATTAATTAATTGTCATTAATATTAAATAGTTGGGACTAGTCGGAGAATGGAGTGATGGTCCAAGATGGTGGTTATAGTAGTCCCCACTATTATATAAAATAGTGTGATAATAATTCTAATGAGGACTTCATTTGAGTTTGGATATTGTCTATGAGAAAATATTCGTATTAAAACTCACAATTTACGTTTTGTCATATTTTACATGACAGTTAATAATTGTATAAATGATGTTTGTATTTAAATTATGTACCATGTATATGTCAACTCAAAATGGGTTGTATGGACCTATTTTCGGGGCGTCACAGTTGGTATCAAAGTTTAGGGATATGATCCATGGCAGAGATCTGAGGCTAGAACTAGGAGGGGAGAGACGAGTAAATCCTTCACTAGTATGACCTACCTAAGCTTATTTGTTATTTAATTGGTCTGTCAGAATATAGGGATAATATTTGGCATGCCAATTAACCCTTGTTTTGTGGCAGTGTTTGATAATGGCATCTAAAAATTTTGAGATAGGAAATGGAGCACATATGTGACGCCCCCAAAATAGGTATACATCACCCATTCTGAGTTGTCAATACATGGTACAGAAACAACAACAACTTTATTATTACAACAGTAAAACTATGAGTTTGAATACAAATATTATCTTCTAGACAATATCTATACTCAAATAAATCCTCATCACATTTATTGATACATTATTTTACAAAAATGGTGAGGACTACTCAACGCGTCAGCTACCACGTTCGCTTTTCCAGGATGGTATTGAATAGTGTGGTCGTAGTCTTTCAATAGCTCGAGCCAATGTCGCTACCGTATGTTGAGTTCTTTTGAGTGAAGAAATATTTAAGGCTATTATGGTCTGAATATATCTCCACTTTCTCCCCATATAGATAGTGCCTCCATATCTTTAGCGAAAAACGATCGGGCCGCCAACTCTAGATCATGAGTAGGATAATTCCTCTCATATTCTTTAAGTTGTCATGCGAGGCATAGGCTATGACTTTCCCACGTTGCATGAGAACACATCCTAACCCTTTGCAGAAGCATCGTTGAGATAACAAATCCATCCGAACCGGATGGTATTATTAGAAGAGCAGTCTTAGAAATAAGTCTCCTCTTAAGCTCTTGGAAACTCTTCTCGCATTCTTCGCTCCAAACGAATTTTATATCCTTCCGAGTTAGCTGGGTTAATGGAGTAGCGATTCGAGAAAACCCTTCCACGAATCTCCGATAATAACCAGCTAAGCCCAAAAAACTACGTACTTCAGTCACCGACTTCGGTTTCTCCCAACTTCGTATTGCTTCAATCTTCGCCTGATCAATAGATACTCCATGTTTCGACACCACGTGCCCAAGGAATGCTACTTCCTCAAGCCAGAACTCACATTTCTTCAACTTGGCATAAAGCTTGTTTTCACGAAGCCTTTGGAGTACCAGCTTCAAATGGTGCTCATGATCTTCACGGCTTTTGGAATATATGAGGATGTCATCAATAAAGACAACAACGAATTGATCCAAATATTCCTTGAATACTCGATTCATCATATCCATGAAAGCCGCAGGAGCATTAGTCAATCAAAGAAAGACATGACTAAGAATTCATAATACCCGCATCGGAGTTCTAAAGGCGGTCTTTGGAATATCCTCGATTCTAATCTTCATTTGATGATATCCGTAAGCGAAGATCGATCTTTGAAAAAATTGTGCCCCTTGCAACTGGTCAAACAAGTCATCAATACGAGGTAGAGGATACCTATTCTTGATGGTGACATGGTTCAATTTCCGATAGTCAATACAAAGTCGCATACTCCCGTCTTTCTTCTTTACGAATAAAACAGGAGCACCCCAAGGAGATGTACTAGGACGAATGAAACCGATGTCCAACAATTCTTGTAGTTGGACCTTTAACTCCTGAAGTTCAATAGGAACCATTCGATATGGGGTTTTAGAAATGGGCTTTGTACCAGGTTCAAGATCAATAAAGAATTTAACTTCACGTTACGGGGTGAGCAGGAAGTTCTTCAAGAAATACGTCGGAAAGTCAATAACAACAGAATATTATTCAAATTTGACGTGTCTTTATTCAAATCCATAACATGGGCTAAGAAAGCTTGTCATCCGTTTTCAATAAGCGAATAGCTTTATGATTAGATATGACGTTGATTAATTTTAATGGTTTAGTTACTTGAATTGTACAACAGTCAAGTTGGTTAGGAATATGAAAACTAACAACCTTACGAAAACAATCAATTTTGGCATGATGAGTAGTTAACCAATCAATCCCTAAAATTACATCAAAGGCAAGTATCTTTAAAGAGATAAGGTCAAGAGGTAATGTGATGGTGCCAACTTGAATCAAACAAGATTAATAAGCGATGGATGTGATGAAAGTTTCTCTAACGGAGTTTCCACGAGATAGGTCAAAGTCTAATTTCTCGAGTCAAGTTTAAGCGTTGAGCACAAGCGGAGAGATAAATGAATGGGTAGCATCGGTATCAAGTAAGGTATAAACTTCGCAAGAATTTATAAATAGCTTACCCTGATCACCTCGTTTGGGTTCCTCGCATTTTGACGATCACAACAAACGCTCTTCCGAGGAACCTTTGACTTTGACTTTTACGGGGACGATCTTTTGAGTCACCGTCCCCTTAAACTAGTTTTCGCTATCTGTACAATCTCGGCGATATGTCCTTCCTTTCCATAATTATAGCATACCTTGAAATTGTGGGCGGTTTGGGTGATATGTCCCTCTTTCCCGCATTTATAGCATATGATGGGTGGTCGTTCTCTCCTCCTTAGAACCGATTCTTTTAAAGACCGCTCGTCTTCACATGGTCGTTGTTAAATCTCCTCTTTTAAAATCTCCTCGACTCGCTTCTTCTATTTTCATGGCCATGATTACCACCAGAGTGGTTACCATTTTTGTCCAAATTTTTTCTTTCTCCATTGGTTATCGTTGTTTTGTTGATCGCTATCTCTAGTATGATCCCGATTGTGGACCCTCGGTTTGGCCGTACTCGTTATCTCGCTCTAATAATTGAGTCCCATTTACAACATCCGAATAGAGAGAAAATTTATGAGAAATGAGATATTGTCGTTATCCGGGTTTCAAACCTCTCGAAACATCCGCGTCATATCGTTCCTCATTCTCCACCAAATGAGGGTGCAAACACGGATAACTCGCAAACTTTGCCTCGCATCTTTGAGACACCGTCATGTTGTTTTGTTCTAATCTAATGAACTCCACTTCCTTCATATGACCAACACTTTCAAGAAAGTATTTGTCATTAAATAGTTTCTGAAACGTCTCCCAAGACATGCTGAGTGCGGTTGGATGTGTATGCTTCACAGACTCCCACCGGTGATACGCTTTCGCCACGGAACATAAAGGTGGCGAATGGAACCTTCTGTTCTCCGTGCATCCCAAGACATCGAATATCTTGGTAATTTGCTTGACCCATGTTTCCGCCATGATCGGATCGGCTTTCCCTTAAATTCGGTGGTCCCGATTCTTTGAATCGCTTTTACGTGACAACCCGTGAATTGCTATCATTTCCTCCTCAGTATTTTGAACACGAGTCTCCCTCGTGCGATTTTGTATGAAGCTGCAAAAGCTTCTAAACATCCCCTCGTTCATCATCGCTTTCGGTGGTGTTGTTCAGCGGGAGGAACATTACCCGACTGTTGTTACGCGTTCTCCTCGTTGGTGAGTACAGGCGTCTCCACGGTCTCATTTCCACTTTGTTAATATTCTCGGTCGACATTCTCAAATCTTGTCATAAAACAAGGGTTAATTAAGGAAATCAATATATCACATAATATCCCTATATCTTGACCAACTAATAAATAAGTTTAGGTAGGACACACTAGCGAAGGATTTACTCGTCTCTCCCCTCCTAGTTCTATTCTCCGATCTCCGCCAGAGATCATATCCTAAGCTCGATACCAAGCTGTGGCGCCCCCAAAATAGGTATACATCACCCATTACGAGTTGTCAATACATGAATGCGAAACAACTACAACTTTATTATTACAACAGTAAAACTGTGAGTTTGAATATAAATATTATCTTCTAGACAATATCTATACTCAAATAAATTCTCATCACATTTATTGATACATTATTTTACAAAAACGGTGAGGATTACTAAACAATTCTCTCTAGAACCTTCATTCCATACCCCGACTCGTACTCGCTATATTCTTGCCTCTTGAGAAGAAAAATGGAACAAAAAGGAAAAGGGTGAGCTCAACTAGCCCAGTAAAGAATATTATGACTAAGATAATATACAACAAATTATCGTTAGTCTTCAACAGGGAAAAATCTAATAGAATACAATAGACAATAAGTTTTAAATCAATATTCGCAGCGGAAATAATAATTCATTAGAAGAGTTAAGTAGATAATGCAAACAACTATCTTCTATGTATGAATTTATAAGTTCATCGTCTATCTTTTATCCTGTAACATCAATCGATATATATACGGAATCAAATATTCATCTTTTACTCTGAGGCCAAAGATATTCATCGATTAGTCATGTTCATCTAAACACTGTTCATCTTTGCACTCTGGGCCAAAGATATTTATCGAAAATCATTCATCTTTGCACTACTGGGCCAAAGATATTCAATAATATCATCATTTAAGGCGAGGATGATGAAAATATTTTTAAAGAAATGAATCCGGTGAAACAAAATGACAAAGATTAAGGATTAAGGATTAGAACTTTGTTTTATCCATGTCCAAAAATACCTAAAAACAATCATAGTGGTGTAAAATTCAAGAATGATCGAACATGGATACAATCAAAGCTAGTATCCACAATAGATATTTTAGATGAAAAGGAAAATTTTCATTTTTCGATGAATAGTCCGTGATTCGTGAATAATGTGTAGATATCGTGAATAGTGTGCAGTATCACGTAAATAGTAACTCAGAGCACCAAAAGTTCCAAATTTGATAAAAGCTTGGATCGATATTTTGACATAATGATATTGAAGAAATAATATCATTACGAAAAAAATAATATCCCTTACCTCGAAAGATCGACTTCTAAATAAAAAAGGAGGATATAGGCTATGACTTGAACTTGCATAGTATAGAAATAATCAAAATATACTCAAAATACTCACAAGAATACGCTCGATAATATAGAGAGAAAACTTGAGTTTACGGTGTGATTTTCAATTCTAACCTAAGCACCTATTTATAGGAAAATGCTTAGAACACCAAAGTAGAAAATTTAATAAAATATAAATATATATATCAAAATTCCTACTCCACTCTTGAAATCTGATTTCAGCTCAATAAGCACATGCCACCTTTTAGAAAAAGTAAGAAAAAAGGTTTTTCTAATTTAAAATAATTTAAACTTCGAAAAATCAATTATTTCGGAGCTTCGGAACTTCAATAATTCACAATAAATAGCCCTTTTGTCAGAAAATTCAAAATTCGCAACTTTTTATAGGAAATTCAATTCTCTAAAACTTTACAGAAGAAAGTTTTTTCAAATTCCAAACAGAAATTGACTGAAATCCACAAACGGGCGATTTTACAGGCTATAATCAAATTTCGATCAAGAAATGGGGTCCACCGAAACACATAAAACATGCTTTAAATATTTTTGGTAACAAAATACTCCTCCTCCACATATACTCATATATCCCACATTCATCGTAAAAATATCATCATTATTATATTATTAAAATATAATAATATATTTAAATGAATTATTTTATCGAGAAAAAGATAAAATTTCATTTTTTCAACAATTGTCACATTAAAATTTTCTCCATCTATATCCACATAAAATCAATATTTTTCTCATCATATGAATCAATAATTAATTATTCACAAATAATATTACGAATCACAATATTGATAGCGAGCGGTTCACAGGAAAGAGGGGCTTTCAATAAGAATTTCTCCTTATTGGGTATGATTAGGTGACCAAACCTCTCATTAGAGCGAACTTTCTAGACATTGCCAATAATGTTATCTAATAATATTATTAGGATAATATGAATTATTGCTTCGATAATGAAAATCTTGTGTAATGACAATTATTGAAACAACAACAATATAAAATATCAACGAAATTATTAAATCAATAAAATAAAATCTTTGAATAAGTAATTCATCGTAACCATTATTGAAGTGCCTTCTTACGTAAGAATCAATAATTGTAGTGCAATCTGGTATCTATCGTGTGTGTTAACATAGAGTATTTTAACAAGATATTGCTGCAGTAACAACTTCTGTAGTTATTTTTAAACAACTTATATTTGTCGTTTTCTTCATCCAATCGCTTTTAGTTATGGGGCCCATACATGGTACTTGTTTGTCGTAAATCGAATATTCCACAAGCGATCACTGAATATTCCACGACCAAACAAATATTCCCAAACAACAATGAATATTTTATAACCACTTGCTTATTTTGAAATATTTGCATATTTTACCCATAACTATCCACATTAATCAAATCAACCCTTACTATTTCAAAATAATAAATAGAGAAAATTAAATTTCATTAATAACAAGTTGGGGTCTTACAACCTCCCCTCCTTATGAAATTTCGTCCTCGAAATTGACGTACGTACCTGGTGTTTGAAAAAGGTGAGGATACCTCGCTTTCATTTTCGTTTCCAATTCCCAGGTCATTTCCTCTATAGCATGATTCCTCCACAAAACTTTAACTTGTGGTATGACCTTTGTGCGTAGGACATGCTTCTTCCTATCCAAGATCTTGACATGTTCCTCCTCATACGTTAAGTCTTCGGCTATCTCATCCGGTTCTAACTCTATAACGTGATTCGGGTCTTTCACATATTTACGAAATACAGATATGTGAAACACATTATGAACACGAGACATACTCGGAGGTAATGCGAGTCTATAGGCTACATTTCCTACTTGGTCAAGAATTTGAAATGGACCAATAAATCATGGATTGAGCTTTCCTCTCTTCCCAAATCTTGTAACTCCCTTCCATGGAGCAACTCGCAACAATACATGATCCCCTATACTAAATTCCACGTCCTTTTGATGAAGATCCGCATAACTCTTTTGTCGATCTTGTGCCGTTTGTATACGTTGTCGAATCATTTGGATCTTTTCGGTAGTCATATGTACTAACTCGGGTCCCAACAATGTTGCTTCACCCACCTCATCCCAACATATTGCAGAGCGACACTTTCATCCATATAATGCTTCAAATGGAGCCACACCTATACTTTGCATCGATAATGTTGTTGTTGTAGGAGAATTCCACCAATGGTAAATACTTATCCCAAGCGCCCTTGAAGTCAGGACACGAGTCTTAATAGATCTTCAAGAGTTTGAATGATCTCTCGATCGATTGTCAAAGTGGTTTGAGGATGGTATGCGAAGCCAGATAAATAAATCCGTGCCCATAGCTTTTTGCAAGCTAACCCAAAATCTTGAAGTGAATCTTGGGTCAAGATCGAAACTATGGATCTTGGCATGCCATGCAACCTCACAATCTCATTTACATATATACTAGCAAGGCGTTCAAGGGAATAAGCCTCCCCGTATCGGCAAGAAATGAAAGCAGACTTGGTTAATCTATCAACAATAACCCAAATAACATTGATGACTTGAGAAACCGTAGGAAGACCCGTAATTGAAATCCATGGTAATGTGTTCCCACTTCCATTTTGGAATCTCAAGTGGTTGCAACGGACCCTTAGGTACTAGATGCTCGCCTTTACACGTTGACAAGTTAAACACATTGAGATAAACTTTGCAATCTCTCTCTTCATATTGTTCCACCAAAATGTATGTCGAAGATCATGATACATTTTGGTACTTCGAGATGGATTGAAAATGGTGTATTGTGTGCCTCCATCATAATCTTGTACTTCAAATCAGTCGTTAGGAACACAAAGTGCAGGTGGACTCAAGTATTCCATCTTCATCAATTCTCGCCTTAGGAATAGCACCTTCTTGTACTTTCTTCTTCATACGCGCATCGGCTCAAGGGTCGGTGGCTTGAGCAACCTTAACTTTTCTATTAAAGTTGACTCTGTCGTATACTTGACATCATTGCACCCATTCACGCATATGATCTTCTACTCAACGCGTCGTCGGCTACCACGTTCACTTTTCCGGGATGGTATTGAATAGTGTGGTCGTAGTCTTTCAATAGCTCGAGCCAGCGTCATTGCTTAGTATGTTGAGTTCTTTTGAGTGAAGAAATATTTAAGGCTATTATGGTGCGAATATATCTCCACTTTCTCCCCATATAGATAGTGCCTCCATATCTTTAGCGAAAAGCAATTGCGCCGCTAACTCTAGATCATGAGTAGGATAATTCCTCTCATATTCTTTAAGTTGTCGCGAGGCATAGGCTATGACTTTCCCACGTTGCATGAGAACACATCCTAACCCTTTGCGAAGCATCATTTGTAGATAACAAATCCATCGAACCGGATGGTATTATTAGAACAGTCTTGAAATAAGTCTCCTCTTAAGCTCTTGGAAACTCTTCTCGCATTCTTCGCTCCAAGCGAATTTTATATCCTTCCGAGTTTATTGGGTTAATGGAGTAGCGATTCGAGAAAACCCTTCCACGAATCTCCGATAATAACCACTAAGCCCAAAAACTACGTACTTGATCCACCGACTTGGTTTCTCCCAACTTTGTATTGCTTCAATCTTCGCTTGGGATCAGCGGATACTCCATGTTTCGACACCACGTGCCCAAGGAATGCTACTTCCTCAAGCGAACTCACATTTCTTCAACTTGGCATAAAGCTTGTTTTCACGAAGCCTTTGGAGTACCGACTTCAAATGGTGCTCATGATCTTCACGGCTTTTGGAATATATGAGGATGTCATCAATAAAGACAACAACGAATTGATCCAAATATTCCTTGAATACTCGATTCATCATATCCATGAAAGCCGCGAGGAGCATTAGTCAATCGAAAGACATGACTAAGAATTCATAATGCCCGTCACGAGTTCTAAAGGCGGTCTTTGGAATATCCTCGAGTTCTAATCTTGACTAATGATATCCGAGCGAAGATCGATCTTTGAAAAAATTGTGCCCCTCTTAGTTGGTCAAACAAGTCATCAATACGAGGTAGAGGATACCTATTCTTGATGGTGACATGGTTCAATTTCCGATAGTCAATGAAAGTCGCATACTCCGTCTTTCTTCTTTACTGAATAAAGCAGGAGCACCCCAAGGAGATGTCTTGGGGCGAATGAAGCCGATGTCCAACAATTCTTGTAGTTGGACCTTTAACTCACGAAGTTCAATAGGAACCATTCGATATGGGGTTTTAGAAATGGGCTTTGTACCGGGTTCAAGATCAATAAAGAATTTAACTTCACGTTACGGGGTAGCCAGGAAGTTCTTCAAGAAAATCGTCGAGGAAAGTCAATAACAACAGAATATTATTCAAATTTGACGTGTCTTTATTCAAATCCATAACATGGGCTAAGAAAGCTTGTCATCCGTTTTTCAATAAACGAATAGCTTTATGATTAGATATGACAGTGATTAATTTTAATGGTTTAGTTGCTTGAATTTGTACAACGGGTTGGTTAGGAATATGAAAACTAACAACCTTACGAAAACAATCAATTTTGGCATGATGAGTAGTTAACCAATCAATCCCTAAAATTACATCAAAGGCAAGTATCTTTAAAGAGATAAGGTCAAGAGGTAATGTGATGGTGCCAACTTGAATCAAACAAGATTAATAAGCGATGGATGTGATGAAAGTTTCTCTAACGGAGTTTCCACGAGATAGGTCAAAGTCTAATTTCTCCGAGTCAAGTTTAAAGCGTTGAGCACAAGCGGGAGAGATAAATGAATGGGTAGCATCGGTATCAAGTAAGGTATAAACTTCGCAAGAATTTATAAATAGCTTACCCGTGATCACCTCGTTTGGGTTCCTCGCATTTTGACCGATCACAATAAAGCGCTCTTCGAGGAACCGTTGACTTTGACTTTTACCGGGACGATCTTTTGAGTCACCATCCCATTAAACTAGTTTTTCGCCACCGTACAATCTCGGCGATATGTCCTTCCTTTCCATAATTATAGCATACCTTGAAGCTGTTGTGGGCGGTTTGGTGATATGTCCCTCTTTCCGCATTTATAGCATATAATGGGTGGTCGTTCTCCTCCCTTAGAACCGATTCTTTGCCCACGCTTTGTCGTCTTCACATGGTCGTTGTTAAATCTCCTCTTTTTAAAATCTCCTCGACTCGCTTCTTCTATTTTCATGGCCATGATTACCACGGAGTGGTTACCATTTTTGTCCGTCTTTTTCTTTCTCCATTTGGTTATCGTTGTTTTGTTGTTCGCTATCTCTAGTATGATCACGATTGTGGACCCTCGGTTGGACCGTACTCATTATCTCGCTCTAATAATTGAGCCACATTTACATCATCTGAATAGAGAAAATTTATGAGAAATGAGATATTATGCGTATCTTGGGGTTCAAACCTCTCGAAACATCCGCGTCATCGTTCCTCATTCTCCACCAAATGAGGTGCAAACTGGATAACTCTGCAAACTTTGCCTCGTCTTTGAGACACCGTCATGTTGTTTTGTTCTAATCTAATGAACTCCACTTCTTCGTATATATGAACACTTTCAAGAAAGTATTTGTCATTAAATAGTTCTGAAAGCGTCTCCCAAGACATCTTTGAGCGGAATTTGGATGTGTATGCTTCATGAGACTCCCACCGGTGATCGCCTCGCCATGGAACATAAAGGTGGCGAATGGAACCTACTGTTCTCCGTGCATCCCAAGACATCGAATATCTTGGTAATTTGCTTGACCCATGTTTCCGCCGTGATCGGATCGGCTTTCCCTTAAATTCTGGTGGTCCCGACTCTTTGAAGCGCTTTTAGTGACAACCCGTGAATTGCTATCATTTCCTCACTGTATTTTGAACACGAGTCTCCTAAATGCGATTTTGCATGAAGCTATGCAAAAAGCTTCTAAACATCCCTCGTTCATCATCGCGCTCGATTGGTGTTGTTCACAAGAGGAACATTACGACTGTTGCTGCACGTTCTCCTCGTTGGTGAGTGAAAAGCGTCTCCACGGTCTCATTTCCCTTTATTAATATTCTCGATTCGACATTCTCAAATCTTTGTCATAAAACAAGGGTTAATTAAGGAAATCAATATATCACATAATATCCTATATCTTGACCAACTAATAAATAAGTTTAGGTAGGACACCTTTAGCGAAGGATTTACTCGTCTCTCCCTCCTAGTTCTATTTTCCGATCTCTCAGCGGAGATCATATCCCTAAGCTCGATACCAAGCTTGTGGCGCCCCAAAATAGGTATACATCACCCATTACGAGTTGTCAATACATGAGTGCGAAACAACTACAACTTTATTATTACAACGATAAAAGCGTGAGTTTGAATATAAATATTATCTTCTAGACAATATCTATACTCAAATAAATTCTCATCACATTTATTGATACATTATTTTTACAAAATGGTGAGGATTACTAAACAATTCTCTCTAGAACCTTCATTCCATACCTTAACTACGTACTCATTTATATTCTTGCCTCTTGAGAAGAAAAATGGAACAAAAAGGAAAAGGGTGAGCTCAACTAGCCCGGTAAAGAATATTATGACTAAGATAATATACAACAAATTATCGTTAGTCTTGATAGGAAAAATCTAATAGAATACAATAGACAATAAGTTTTAAATCAATATTCGCGGTGAAATAATAATTCATTAGAAGAGTTAAGTAGATAATGCAAACTACTATCTTACATGTATGAATTTATAAGTTCATCGTCTATCTTTTATCCCTGTAACATCAATCGATATATATACGGAATCAAATATTCATCTTTGCACTACTGAGCCAAAGATATTCATCGATTAAGTCGTGATCATCTAAACACTGTTCATCTTTGCACTACTGGCCAAAGATATTTATCGAAATCATTCATCTTTTGCTTTCTAAGGCTAAAGATATTCAATAATATCATCATTTAAGGCGAGGATGATGAAAATTTTTTAAAAGAAAGCGAATCCGGTGAAACAAAATGACAAGGATTAAGGATTAAGGATTAAGTACTTTGTTTTATCCATGTCCAAAAATACCTCAAAAATAATCATAGTGGTGTAAAATTCAAGAATGATCGAACATGGATACAATCAAAGCTAGTATCCACAATAGATAATTTAGGCGAAAAGGAAAATTTTCATTTTTTCGATGAATAGTGTAAATGATTCGTGAATATGTAAGTATCGTGAATAGTCTTGCAGTATCGTGAATAGTAAAGTCCAGACACCAAAAGTTTCAAATTTGATAAAAACTTTGGATCGATATTTGACAAAATGATATTGAAGAAATAATATCATTACTGAAAAAAAATAATATCCCTTACCTCGAAAGATCGGTACTTCTTTGAAACAGGATATATGCTATGACTTGAACTTTGCAAATTAGTATAGCAATACTCAAAATATACTCAAAATACTCACAAGAATAAACTCGATAATATAGAGAAAACTTGAGTTTACGGTGTGATTTTCAATTCTAACCTAAGCACCTATTTATAGGAAAATGCTTAGAACACCAAAGTAGAAAATTTAATAAAATATAAATATATATATCAAAATTCCTCGCCACTCTTGAAATCTGATTTTAGCTCAATAAGCACATGCCACCTTCTAGAAAAAGTAAGAAAAACGTTTTCTAATTTAAAATAATTTAAACTTCCAAAAATCAATTATTTTGGAGCTTCGGAACTTCAATAATTCACAATAAATAGCCCTTTTGTCCGAAAATTTGAAACTCGCATTTTTTATAGGAAATTCAATTCTCTAAAACTTTACAGAAGAAAGTTTTTCCAAATTCCAAAGCGAAGAAATAAAGAAATCCACAAACGAGCAATTTTACAAGCTATAATCAAATTTTAGTCAAGAAATGGGGTCCACCGACACATAAAACATGCTTTAAATATTTTTGGTAACAAATATATTCCTCCTCCACATATAAACATATATCCCACATTCATCGTAAAAATATCATCATTATTATATTATTAAAATATAATAATATATTTAAATGAATTATTTTATCAGAAAAAGATAAAATTTCAATTTTTAAAAATTGTTACATTAAAAATTTTCTCCATCTATATCCACATAAAATTAATATTTTCCTCATCATATGAATCAATAATTAATTATTCACAAATAATATTATAGAATCTGATATTAATGACCGGCGGTTCAGGAAAGAGGGGCTTTCAATAAGAATTTCTCCTTCTTTGGCGGCATGATTAGGTGACCAAACCTCTCCTTAGATGCAGAACTTTCTAGACATTGCCAATAATGTTATCTAATAATATTATTGAGATAATATGAATTATTTCTTCGATAATGAAAAATCTTTGTGTAATGACAATTATTGAAACAACAACAATATAAAAATATATCTGCAGCAATTATTAAATCAATAAAATAAAAATCTTTGAGCAATAATTTCTGTAACCATTATTGAGTAGTGCCTTCTTACGTAAGAATCAATAATTGGTGCAATCACAGTGTCTTCTTGTGTGTTAACCATAGAGTATTTTAACGGTAATTGATAACAACTACGTAGTTATTTTTAAACAACATATATTTGTCATTTTTTCATCGATCGCATTTTAGTTATGGGGCCCATACATGGTTTGTGGCTCGTAAATACGAATATTCCCCGACAGTACGAATATTCCATGACCAAACAAATATTCCCCGACAACAATGAATATTTTATAAAAACTTGCTTATTTTGAAATATTTGCGTATTTTATCCATAACTATCCACATTAATCAAATCAACCCTTACTATTTCAAAATAATAAATAGAGAAAATTAAATTTCATTAATAACAAGTTGGGGTCTTGCAACATAAGACCATTAAGACACCACCAATCAATAACAAGGATAATGTGCATCAGAAAGGCAATAATCCTTATGTAAACAACAACACCGACCAAATAATGAATGATGGGATGTTCAGAAGCTCTCTACAATTCATGCAACACCCAACGAGAGAGATTCCTGTGCTAAATGTAGGTGGAAACAATGACAACTCACAGCTGTTCACTGCTAAAAAATTCAAGGAGCTGAGACCACCGAAGTTTTTCGAAAAGCCATGGCTGTGAGACCCCAGATTTTATGAATAAAGATTTAATTTTCTCGAAATAATTTTTTTTATTATAGTGTTGATTTGATGTAATGTTATAGTTGTGGGTAATATTTACAAATTTTGCAAAGTAAGCAAGTGGTTATATAATATTCCATTGGTCGGGGAATATTATTTTTTTGTCGGGAATATCGTATATGATGGTAGAATCATTTAGTGGACCCATAATGTAATTATTGTCGGATTGAAAGCGACAAAAATACTTTATATAAAAATAACGGCGGAAGTTTTACTGTTAAAAAAGCTGTTGAACTACCCAGTAGTAAAAAATCTGATGTCTGGCGTAGTTAAAGAGATAGTACGAGGTATTGATTATTGATGCTTACGTGAGAAGTCACTCAGCTATACTCAATTATTGCTACAGTAATTGTTGCATCATATTTCTCATATTATTGATTCAATTATTGTTACAGTATCATCTGCATAATATGATATATTGTTCAATCGGGTATTCGGGACACTTTTCGTGTCGGAGTACTATTCATGAGTTACTATTCACAAGTTACTATTTACGAATTACTATTCATGAGTTACTATTCATGAGTTACTATTCACGAGTTACTATTCACTCTAGTATTGTGCATTCGGGTATTTGGGTACAATTTTATTCCATGAGGAGATGTGCTAATTTTTCAGACCGTTGGTTGAAGATATAATAGTAAATCAATATGGACCACTGGTGGAGTTATAATAGTAAATCAATATGGATCGTTGGTTTAAAGTTTTAATAGTAAATCAGTATGGACCGTTGTTTTAAGTTTATTAGTAAACCAATATGGACCGTCCGTTTAATAGTAAATCAATCTGGACCGTTCATGAATTAGTTACTATTCATTCCATTTTCCTATAAATAGAAGCTCATTCATTCATTATTTCTTACAAATTCACTAAAACTCTAGAGAGAGAAATTATAGAAAAGCTATAGAAAAGTATTATGCTCCTTCCCTACTCTTATATTCAGTTTCTTTTACGGTAAGGGGTATTATTTCTTTTGTATTCATTAAGAGAACTTTTGTTATTTCATTATTTATTATTCTGTTGGAATAACTTGTATACGCGGGTTACCCTATGCATGGTGACATTCTTCTAATATTCCGTTGTTTATTATTCTGTCAGAATATCCTGTCTGTGCGTTTACGCCAGACCTGGTTCCATTATTTATTATTTTGTTAGAATATCACATGCATGCGTTTACGTGGGACTGGTTCCATATTATTTATTATTCGCCGAGAATACCACGTCATGCATGCGTTTTACGTCGGACTGGCTCCATTCTTTATTATTCATTGGAATATCCTGCTTCATGTATTTACATGGGACACTGGTTCCGTTATTTATTATTCTGTTAGAATAACCTGCCTGTGCTGTCTATCGCATGCATGGAGATTTCTTTTGTTATTCCATTCTTTATTATACTCAGTTGGTTAAAACTTTGACTTCTACACTCCATGAAATTAGTGGAATAGCCTTGATATTTGCGCTTCATCCAGTATCTTTTAATGGAAATATTCTTTTGAGCATTCTTGAATTTTACTCTACAAAGCAGTATCATGTTGACAATTTGAACGTTATCAGTTCCTGGATAAATTAATTCTTGAACTTATTTTATTGAATTCTTATATCATTGTCATCATCCTCATGTTTATATTATGTTGAAAGTCATTTGTGGCCTGTAGTGCATAGATGGACTTGGTATGATTATGACTAGGGATTATTCGGTATAATCATAACCGTAATGTTACAAATGATGTGAAAAAAGTCCTCATTGGCCCGTAGTGCATTGATGGACAGTTTTTGGTATGATTATGGCTATGGATTCTCTTTGGCCGTAGTGTAAAGATGAATTGTTTTATGGCGTGATCAAGACCGTTGATGAAAACATGATTATCTTATGTCGTAGTGCATGGATAATTCGTGGTCGTGATACTAAAGAATATCCTTGGTCGTAGTGCAGGGGTGATTCGATGATGTGGATTATTTATTAAGTTGAGTCCCAGCGATAAAAGTGATGAAAAACCTTTTAAATCGTAGAAGATTGTAAATTTTATTCCCTACTTGACTCTTCTAATGGATTGCTTGTTCCGCTGCAGTTAAACTTGATATTTATTATATTTTATCAGTTTAACACTGTTGAAGGCTAACGATAAATTATTCTGCATTATCTTAGTCATAATATTTCTTACTAGGCTAGTTGAGCTCACCCTTTTCTTTTCTTTGTTCTCTTGAGGAAATGAGAACGTAATGGGACTAGTCGAGGCAGTGATAGTCCTAGATGGTGCATTAGTAGTCCTCATTATTCTGTGAAATAGTGTGATATTAATTGTAATGAGGACTCCTTTTGAGTTTGTATAATCTCTAGTAGATAATATTTGTATTCAAACTCACAGTTTATGTTTTGTCGTATTGTACACGACAGTTGTATTATTAAGTTGTATTTGAATTCTGTACCATGTATTTGACGACTCAAGATGGGTGATGTATACCTAATTTTGGGGGCATCACAGTAGGTATCAAAGCTTAGGGATATGATCCCTGGCTAGGATGTGAGAATAGAACTAGGAGGGGAGAGACGGGGAATTCCTTCGCTAGTATGACCTACCTAAGTTTATTTGGTATTTAATTGGTCGGTCAGAATAAAGGGATAATATGTTACATGTCAATTAACCTTTGTTTTGTGACAGTATCTAAAAATGACATCCGAGAATGTTGAGAATAGCAATGGAGCACAGGAGATCGTTGATTCTCCACAGATTAATAATCAGGACAATGTGCAACAGGATGGCGATAATCCTCCTATAAACAACAACACTGATCAATTGACGAATGACGGTACGTTTAGGAGCTTTTTAGAATTCATGCAACATCGGTAAGGCGACTCACATTCATAATGCGAGGAGGAAATAATGGCAACCCACGGTTGGTCACCGCTAAGCAATTCAAGAAGTTGGGACCACCGGAGTTTTGGGAAAGCCGTAACCGCTTAAAAAGCGAGGCGTGGTTAAAGCGAGATCACCAAGATATTTGATGTCTTGGGATGCTCGAGGAGCAAAAGGTTCCCTTTGCCACTTTTATGTTGCGTGAAGAGGCGAGATCACTTGTGGGAATCAGAAACGCGTCACCTGACTGACACACTCAAGATGTCTTGGGAGAAGTTCCAAGAGCTATTCAATGACAAGTACTTTCCCGAAAGCATTCGTCACGTGAAGGAGGTGGAATTTATCAAGTTGGAGCAAAACAACATGACCGTGTGGCAGTACGAAGCCAAGTTTGCCGAGTTATCTCGATTTGAGTCCCACTTGGTTGATAATGAAGAGAGAATGACGCGGATGTTTTTAAGAGGTTTGAAGCCGGAGATACGTCAATATCTTATTTCTCATAAACTGTGTTTGTATTTAGATGTTGTAAATAGGGTTCAGTTAGTGGAGCGCAATAACGAGTCAAAGCAACCAAAAGAGAGCAGTTGGAAAAATGATAATACAGGTGATAACAGTCATCAAAGCGGTGACAATAAGCATGGAGGGAATCAACATGCCAGAGATGGTAACCACTTCGGTGGTAATCATGGTCAAAACAATAAGAATGGACATTTCATGAAGAAGAGATTCAACAATGATGGAAAGACGCGTCGACCAACACACCCGTTGTTAAGGAAGGAGAAACGACCACCTATCATATGCTTCAAATGCGGAGGGGAGGGACACATCAATCCAAACTGCGCGATGCCGTCCAAAGCATGCTATAATTATGGAAGAGAAGGTCATTTAGCCCAATTTTGTCGTTCACCGAAGACAAGTTCAGCTAGGATGGAGGCACCAAAGGATGTCCCAGACAAGCCAAAGCCGGTAGTTTAAGAGAGAGCATTTTTTTTTGTGACGAGGAACCTGAATAAAATTATCACAGGTATGTTAGTCATAAACTCTTGTGAAGTCTATACCGTGTTAGATACCGGTTCTACTCACTCTTTTATTGCACCTAGTTGTGTTCAATATTTGAAGTTAACTCCGGAGAAGTTAGACTTTGATATATCTGTTTAAACTCAGTTGGGAGAAACCTTCGTTACCTCCACTATTTATAAATCTTGTTCAAATCAACACTTTCACGTTACCTATTGATCTTATCTCTTTGAAAATACTTGCCTTTGATGTGATTTTTGGAAATGATTGGTTAACTACTCATCATGCTTTTCGTAAAGTTGTTAACTTTCATATTCCTAACCAACCTGTTATGTGAATTCAAAGTAACCAAACCACTAAAGTCAATCATTGTCATATCAAGCCATAAATAAAGAGCCCCGATCCTTTCGTTGTTGACTTTTTTGTATGAAATGCACCGAAGCCAGACTTTCTGTAGGCAATGTCGTGAATGACGATGGCAAGTTGATAGGTATCAATGTGACGTGTTATCCAAGTCTTGGATGAGAGTCACAGTTTTGAATGGTAATTCTATTGTTAATAAATTTCCTGAGGTATTCTTGAAGACTTCTTAGCCTATCCTAGAGCGTGAAATTGAATTTTGTATTGACCCCAGTACAAAATCTATTTCTAAAAAATCCTTAAATATTTATTCAACTAAAGCAAATGTAACATGCACCAAAGACGTTGGCTCGAGCTGTTAAAGATTATGATCGTACTATACCATCGTGGAAAAGCGAACGTGGTAGCTGACGCGTTGAGTAGAAGATCGTATCCGATTACAAGTGTGAATATACAAACCCACGTGAATATAACGAATATACGATTAGAATCGACTTTAATCGAGAAAGTTAAAGCCGCTCAAGCTACATACTCAGAGCTGATGAATGTGAAGAAGAAGGTTCAAGAGGGCGTTATTCTAGAAGCAAGAATCGACGAAGAGAGGAAATCTCAACCCTCGATTTAATTGACCCATTTTAAATCCTCGATCAAGTAGGAACTGGGGCTTATAGACTCGTTTTACCGCTAAGTATGTCGCGTGTTCATAACGTTTTTAACGTATCGATGTTACGTAAATATGTGGATGACCCAAACCACATTATTAATTTAGAACCGGACGGGATAACAGAAGATTTAACGTATGAGGATATACATGTTAACATCTTGGATAAGAAGGATCATATTCGACGCTCAAAGGTTATACCTCAAGAGTTAGAATTTGAAGTGAAGTCAAGGTATCCTCACCTGTTCGGCATACTAGGTATGTACGTAAATTTCGAGGGAAAAATTTCATAAGGAGGGGAGATTGTGAGACCCCAGATTTTATGAATAAAGATTTAATTTTCTCGAAATAATTTTTTTTAATGGTGTTGATTTGATGTAATGTTATAGTTGTGGGTAATATTTACAAATTTTGCAAAGTAAGCAAGTGGTTATATAATATTCCATTGGTCGGGGAATATTCTTTTTGTCGGGGAATATCCGTACGATGGTACAATCATTGGTGGACCCCACAACAGAATTATTGTCGGATTGAGAAAACGACAAAAATACTTTATGAAAATAACGGCGGAAGTTTTACCGTTAAAACTGTTGAACCCAATAGTAAAAGTACAGTAATACGCGTAGTTGCACAGTAGCACACGGTATTGATTATTGATGCTTACGTGAGAAGTCACTCAGCTATACTCAATTATTGCTACAGTAATTGTTGCATCATATTTCTCATATTATTGATTCAATTATTGTTACAGTATCATCTGCATAATATGATATATATTGTTCAATCGGGTATTTGGGACACTTTTTGTGTTGGAGTACTATTCATGAGTTTCTATTCACAAGTTACTATTCACGAGTTACTATTCATAAGTTACTATTCATGAGTTACTATTCACGAGTTACTATTCATGAGTTACTATTCACGAGTTACTATTCACCCAGTTACTATTCACTCTAGTATTGTGCATTCGGGTATTTGGGTACAATATTATTCCTTGAGGAGATGTGCTAATTTTTCGAATCAGTTGGTTGAAGATATAATAGTAAATCAATATGGACCCATTTGGTGGAGTTATAATAGTAAATCAATATGGATCATTTGGTTTAAAGTTTTAATAGTAAATCAAGTATGGATGAGGTTGTTTTAAATTTTAATAGTAAACCAATAAGGACCGTCCGTTTAATAGTAAATCAATCTGGACCGTTCATGAAGTAGTTACTATTCATTCCATTTTCCTATAAATAGAAGCTCATTCCTTCATTATTTCTTACGAATTCACTGAAACTCTAGAGAGAGAAATTATAGAAAAGCTAAAAAGTATTCGCTCCTTCCCTACTCTTATATTCAGGTTTCTTTTTACGGTAGAGGGTATTATTTCTTTTGTATTCATGAAGAGAACTTACATTATTTCATTATTTATTATTCGTTGGAATAAACTCAGATCTGTGGGCTACCCTATACATGGTGACATTCTTCTAATATTCCATTCTTTATTATTCTATCGGAATATCACATGCAATGCGTTTACGCCATGGGACGGGTTCCATTATTTATTATTTTGTCGAATATCACATGCATGCGTTTACTTGGGACTGGTTCCATTATTTATTATTACGCCGGAATACCCCGTCTGCATGCGTTTTACGTTTGGGACTGGTTCCATTCTTTATTATTACATTGGAATATCACATTTGTGCGTTTTCATGGGACTGGTTCCGTTATTTATTATTCTGTTGGAATAACTTGCCTGTGCGGTCTATCGCATGCAAGGTGATTTCTTTTGTTATTCCATTCTTTAAAACTTTGACTTTTATACTCCATGAAATTAGTGGAATAGCCTTGATATTTGCACTTCATCCAATATCTTTTCATGGAAATATTCTTCTGAGCATTCTTGAATTTTACTCTACAAAGCAGTATCATGTTGACAATTTGAACGTTATCAGTTCCTGGATATATTAATTCTTGAACATATTTTATTGAATTCTTATATCATTGTCATCATCCTCATGTTTATATTATGTTGAAAGTCATCTGTGGCCTGTAGATGGACTTGGTATGATTATGACCAGGGATTATTCGGTATAATCATAACCGTAATATTACAAATGATGTGAAAAAAGTCCTCATTGGCCCATAGTGCATTGATAGACAGTTTTTGGTATGATTATGGCTATGGATTCTCTTTGGCCGTAGTGTAAAGATGAATTGTTTTATGGCGTGATCAAGACCGTTGATGAAAACATGATTATCTTATGTCGTAGTGCATGGATAATTCGTGGTCGTGATACTAAAGAATATCCTTGGTCGTAGTGCAGGGGTGATTCGATGATGTGGATTAATTATTAAGCTGAGTCCCAGCGATAAAAGTGATGAAAAACCTTTTAAATCATAGAAGATAGTAGATTTTATTCCCTACTTGACTCTTCTAATGGATTGCTTTGTTCTACTGTAGATTAAACTTGATAGTTATTATATTTTATCGGTTTAACACTTTGTTGAAGGCTAACGATAAATTATTCTGCATTATCTTAGTCATAATATTTCTTACTGGGCTAGTTGAGGTCACCCTTTCTTTCACTGTTCTCTTCAGGAAATGAGAACGTAAATGGGACTAGTCGGGGAACAGAGTGATGGTCCTAGATGGTACATTAGTAGTTCTCACTATTCTGTGAAATAGTGTGATAATAATTATAATGAGGACTCCTTTTGAGTTTGTATAATCTCTAGTAGACAATATTTGTATTCAAACTCATAGTTTATGTTTTGTCGTATTGTACACGATAGTTGTATTATTAAGTTATATTTGAATTCTGTACCATGTATCTGGCGACTCAAGATGGGTGATGTATACCTAATTTTGGGGGCGTCACAATGGCCACTTAAGGCAGAGGCGTGGATTATGCAGATCACCAAGATATTTGATGTCCTGGGATGCTCAGAGGAGCAAAATGTTCTCTTCGCCACCTTTATATTGCGAGGAGAGGTAGATTACTGATGAGAATCTATAAAACGTACTCATCTTTCCGCACTAAAGATGTCTTGGGAGAAGTTCCAAGAATTATTTAATGACAAGTATTTTCCAGAAAGTATTCGTCACATGAAGGAGGTAGAATTTATCAAGCTGGAACAGAATAATATGTCCGTATCACAATACGAGGCAAAGTTTATGGAGTTATCCCAATTTGCATCCCATTTGGTAGATAATGAGGAGCGTGTGACGCGAATGTTTCTGCGAGGTTTGAAGCCCGAAATTCGTCAATACCTCATTTCTCACAAACTTTGTTTATATTCAGATGTTGTGAATAGGGATCAGTTATTGGAGCGCAATAATGAGTCAGCCCAACCAAAAGATAACAGCCGACAAAACGATAATGGTCATACTAGTGGCAACAACCATCGAAGCGGTGATAACAAGCGTGGAGAAAATTATCATGCCAGAGATAGTAGCCACTTCGGTGGTAATCCTGACCAAGATAATAGAAGAAATGAGTTAAGAGGAAATTTCAAAAGGAGAAGATTCAACAATGACGGAAAGACATCAACATTAGCACCCGTTTTTAAGGAAGGAGAATGATCACCGGTCGTATGTTATAAATGAGGACATGAGGGTCACATCAGTCTAAACTGGATGCAGCAACCGAAAGTGTGTGTGTTTCAATTGCGGAAAGGAAGGTCATTTAACTCGATTTTCCCATGCAGCAAAGTCAAGTCCTATTGGGATGGTGACACCAAAGGCTGTCTTAGACAAGTCAAAGCCGGTAGTTCAAGGGAGAATGTTTGTCGTGACCTCCCAAAAAGTGAGGAACCCGAACAAAGTTATCATAGGTAAGCTAATCATAAACTCTTGTGAAGTCTATACCTTATTAGATACCGGTTCTACCCATTCTTTTATTTCATCTGCTTGTGCTCAACGTTTAAATTTGACTCCAGAGAAATTAGACTTTGATTTATCTATTGAAACTCCGTTGGGAGAAACCTTCATTACAGCCACCATTTATAAATCTTGTTTGATTCAAATCGACACTTTCACATTACCTGTTGATCTCATCTCTTTGAAAATACTTGCATTTGATGTAATTTTAGGGATTGTTTGGTTAACTACTCATCATGATAAAATTGATTATTTTCATAAGGTTGTTAGTTTTCATATTCCTAACAAACCTATTATGCGAATTCAAGCAACCAAACAACTAAAGTTAATCATTGTCATATCAAGCCATAAAGCTATTCGTTTATTGAAAAACGGAAGTCAAGCTTTCTTAGCCCATGTCACGGATTTAAACAAAAATATATCAGATTTGAATGATATTTCTATTGTTAATAAATTTCCTGACGTATTCCCTGAAGAACTTCCTGGACTACCCCCAGAGCATGAAATCAAATTTTGTATTAACCTTGAACCCAGTATAAAACCCATTTCCAAAACCCCATATCGAATTGCTCTTATTGAACTTTAGGAATAACAAAACCCAACTGCATGAATTGTTAGACATCGATTTCATTCGTCTTAGTACATCTCCTTGGGGTGCTCCTATTTTATTCATAAAGAAGAAAGATGGGAGTATGCGACTTTGCATTGACTATCAGGAGTTGAATCATGTCACCATAAAAAAATAGGTACCCGTTACCTCGCATTGATGACCTATTTAACCAGTTGAAAGGTGATAAATTCTTTTCACAAATCGATCTTTGTTCCGGATATCATCAGTTATAGATGAAAACTGATGACATTCCAAAGACTACTTTCAGAACTAGGTACGGGAATTTCGAATTCCTAGTCATGTCTTTTAGATTGACTAATGCTCCTGCTGCCTTCATGGATATGATGAACCAAGTATTCAAGGAATATTTGGATCATTTTGTGGTTATTTTTATTGATGACATCCTCATATACTCCAAAAGTTATGAAGATCATGAGCAAAACTTGAGGTTGATACTCCAAAAGCTTCGTGAAAATAAGCTATACGCCAAATTAAAGAAATGCGAGTTATAGCTTGAGGAAGTAGCATTCCTTGGGCACGTGATATCGAATCATAGAATATCAATTGATCCAACGAAGATTGAATCCATACAAAGTTGGGAACAACCTAAGTTAGTAACCGAATTATGTAGCTCTTTGGACTTAGCTGGTTATTATCGGAGATTCATGGAAGGATTTTCTCGAATTGCCACTCCATTAACTCAGTTGACTCGAAGAGATACAAAATTTAGATGGAGCGAGGAATGTGAGAACAGTTTTCAAGAACTCAAGAGGAGACTCATTGTAACGCCCCGAGAAAAATCAGATTTTTATGTTAATTAAAATTTATTTGATTATTTGAATTTAATTGTGTATTTATGTGAGTAAGATGTTTGAAGGTCGTTCTATGACCTAGAATGTGTGGATGTTGTTAGGATTCTGGCTATGTGCTAGGATTAATTATTTTGAATTTTCAAGACGAAAATAAAAGCCTTCTGAGAAATTTCCGTCAAAACACTATTCATCCGTTTCTGCTCGGAAATAAATTATAAATTTCTTAGAAACGCGTAATGATAGAATTCTAAGACGAGATGGAATATTCAATAATATTTTAATTATGGTAAACAATGTTTTCGCCTACGGACTTAAAATCTATGGCACTACAAAAAAATAGACATTTGGCAACAATTTTTCGGACAACGACTTATACAGTCGGTGCCAAAAATGCATGTTTAGCAACGAAAATTTTCATTCTTTGCAGTTTATGAAAGGCTTTCCTTTTTCACAAAGAAATTCATAAGTCGTTGCAAAAATTCGTTGCCAAATCGTTGGAAGGGAAAAAAAACCCACCGCCTATTAACTTTTTTGTTGCTAATGAGATTTCTCCTCATCGTCGGCCACAAAAAAGATTTTGTTGCTATATTTTGTTGCCTAATATAGGCCACATTCATTGGCAACAAATTTTGTTGTTGTTGCGTATTTAATATATTTTTTTGCAACGACTAGTAAATTGTTGCCCAAAATTAAGACAAACCCAATAAGCATGCCTCTTCCCCCCCCCCCCCAAACGCATCATTTTTCATTTAATTTTTTTTTATTTATTTGGACACAATTTTATATAGTGAAATGTTTCACTCCGTCAGTCTCAAAATAAAAGCCCAGTTTTATTTTTTTAAAAGTTATGATTTTTGAAATTAAAATTGAGCACATATAGATATATTTTCTAATTTACAAAAATTAAAGTTTGTAGTTAATTGGATGTAGTTTATAATGATCATATTCACGCACTTATAATTTTGAAAAAAATAATAATTAATTTCTAAAATAATTTATATAAATTTTTCTTGTAACTCGTTATTTTACATATATACTTTTTGACAAGGGATGGGCAAGGAATTGAAATCGCTCCCAAAATTACACCAAAAATGGACCAAACTGCACCGATTAAGTCGTGCCAATGGTTTCAGTATAGACCAATTAAGTTGCACCAATAGTGTGTAAGTTCTTTTTTAACTCCCCTTTTTTAAATTCTCCTTTTTCTTGACTTGTAAATTTTTTTATAATCAAATATTAATTTCTCTTTATATCTTGAATTAGAGGGTGTTTGACAATGACTTATAAGTTAGTTAACCTATGTTATAAGTCATTTTTTATTATTTAGTGTTTGACAAAAACTTAAATTTTAACTTTTTTTTTTACTTATAAGTCATTATTAATTTTTTCATGCTTCATGTGCTATATTTTTTATGTATAAGATAAATTTAACTACCATATATATATATATATATATATATATATATATATATATATATATATATATATTCTTTTCAAAATTTCTTGTCAAACTAAATAAAATAATAAACAAATCTCAACATTAAACTAAATATATATAAAGTAACTATGAATATTTTTATATATAAGTATATATATATATATATGTAAACAAATATTCATATAAATATATATAAAAAATATTCATATCTAAATTTTATAAATTTTGATGAAATATTTATAAATTTATAAATAAATATTTGTTTATAAATTTTAAAGATAAATTTATATGAATATTTAGAGATAAATTTATAAATATTTGCTTATAAATATATATATATATATATATATATATTATATATATATATATATATATATATATATATATATATTTATTTATAAATATTTATATGAACTTGCAAGCTCTTAATTAGAACATTGGTCGTATGACCACATAGAAGCACCATATAAGCTTTAGTGTTAGTAATTTGCAAGGATTAATATTTATATCAAAACATGAGATTGAATGTATATATTTGCTATTCAAAGTCGAGTCCTATTATACATTCAATAAGGGGGGACTCATATTTTATGTTATGAGAGCGAAGTTTTTTTTTTTATAAAAAATAGAACATATTTTAAGTTAAAAGAAAAACATAATTACCCTTGTATATAAAGAGACTAAATAAATAAGATTTTAATGCATAAAATATTGGTTTTAATAAAAAAAATTAAAAAGAAAAATAGAAATGAATAAGATTTTAATGCATAAAATATGATATCGTATCTTAAATTCATACCATCAATACAAGACTAAATACTCTATAATTTCGTAAATACTGTAAATAATATGTCCTTAAAATTCATAAAATTTGCAAAGAAGATTCTTTTTATGAAATAGAGTGAGTAATATTTATGATTATAATGTCTAATTTAAATTAATTCACATAGTTTTAAATTTTACAATTTTGAAATCTATTCTAAAAAGTCAAAATGAAACTCATTTAGTGAAATGAACAAAATATTATTTATTAAGAATATATATTTTTAAATATGCCAAAAAAGTACCTATATATACAATGAAATTCAAAGCCCCTAAGAGTGTGGACCCCACCGCCCCAATGTAGGTCCGCCCATCATTCAAAATAATAATTAAAATATTAAGAATAATAATTATTATTATTTCAAAATAATAATAATAATTTCAAAATAATAATAATAATAACAATAATAATAATAATAAATTTTAAATGATTATTATGATTATTATTAATATTTTTGTTATTATTATTTAAAAATTATTATTATTACTATTATTATTTTGAATTTATTATTATTATGATTATGATTATTATTATGATTATGAGAGAGACTATATTTAATTACAAACTCCTCGCTGGCCGACCGTATGAGGGATCAATTTTTTTATTTTATGAATGTTTGCTTAATTATTCTTCTTTTTTATACTGCATCTCATTTAAGTAATTAATTAACTTTTTCCCGACATCCAGACCTGGGTCTCATGCATGTTTTTATCCTTAATATAACATTTCTTTATCAAAATTAACTTTTTCAAAAAATTAATTAGACATTTTTGTCGATGTCAGGATTTTTATTTGTCCCTTTTCGTTACTTGTTCTTTGGTGTTCTCATATTAGGTGAGATTTGTTTAAAAAAACAAGTGAAAAAAGTTCGACATGTATCATGTCGACGATGGACTGTTAAGAGTCACCAGTTGGTTTTTTATATGGTTATACCAACACAACCGAGAAAATGTTTGCACATTGACTCGGTTATGTGACACTACTAAACGTGACGGTGTAACCGAGATTCATTAGGTTCCGAGGACTTGATTATGCGGAGGAAAGGTGTTAGGCACCCTTCGACATCCGTGTTACCATGGTGACTGTAAGACCCCAAATTATAAATAAATGAAATTTAATTTCCTCTATTTATCATTTTGAAATAGTAAGGGTTGATTTGATTAATATGGTTAGTTATGGGTAAAATGCGCAAATATTTCAAATAAGCAAGTGGTTATAAAATACTCATTATTGTCGGAGAATATTTGTTTGGTCGTGGAATATTCTTCATTGCTTGGGAATATTAAATGATGACGGTGCGACCTTTTGTGTGGGCCCCATAACGGAAAGCGATTGGATGAAGAAAACGACAAGTATAAGTTGTTTCTAAATAACGGATGAAAAAATGCGATGTTATTAAAACAAAGGCCCATTTTGTGTGATTTACAAAAAATGAAGATAGAATTCAAGACTCCGGGGACCCATTCAATGATATCAAGTATACGCATAGAACCGACTTTAATCGAAAAAGTTAAAGTTGCTCAAGCCACAGATCCGGAGCTGATGCGTATGAAGAAGAAAGTACAAGAAGGTACTATTCTAGAAGTAAGAATCGATGAAGAAGGAATACTTCGAGTCCACTCCAGACTTTTTGTTCCTAACGATTTTAACTTGAAGCATAGAATCATGATGGAGGCACATAACACACCATTTGCAATCCATCCTGGGAGTACTAAAATGTATCATGATCTTCGACATACATTTTGGTGGAACAATATGAAGAGAGAGATCGCGAAGTTTATATCGAGGTGTTTAACTTGTCAACGTGTAAAGGCGGAGCATCAAGTGCCAAAATGTCCATTGCAACCACTTGAGATTCCGAAATAGAAGTAAGAACACATTACCATGGATTTCGTTATGGGTCTTCCCACGGTTTCTCAAGGCATAAATGCGATTTGGGTTATTGTTGATAGATTGACCAAGTCTGCCCATTTCTTACCGATACGGGAGACTTATTCCCTAGAACATCTTGCTCGAATGTACGTAAATGAGATTGTGAGATTGCATGGAATGCCAGTATCCATAGTTTCAGACCGTGACCCAAGATTCACTTCAAGATTTTGGGTTAGCTTGTAAAAAGCTATGGGCACGGATTTACGGTTCATTTCGGCATACCATCCTCAAACGGACGGGCAATCAGAGAGGACTATTCAAACTCTTGAAGATCTATTAAGACTTTGTGTCCTAGATTTCAAAGGGAGTTGGGATAAGTACCTACCATTGGTGAAATTCTCCTACAACAATAGTTATCAGGCAAGTATAGGTGTGGCTCCATTTGAAGCATTGTATGGACGAAAATGTCGCTCTCCAATATGTTGGGATGAGGTGGGAGAAGATCCAAACGATTCGATAACGTATACAAACGGCTCAGGATCGACAAAAGAGTTATGCGGATCATCATCGAAAGGAAGTGGAATTTAGTATTGGGGATCACGTATTATTGCGTGTTGCTCCATGGAAAGGAGTTACAAGATTTGGAAAGAGAGGAAAGCTCAATCCATGATTTATTGATCCATTTCAGATTCTTGACCGAGTAGGAAATATGGCCTATAGACTCGTGTTACTTCCAAGTATGTCTCGTGTTCATAATGTTTTTCATATATCTGTGCTACGTAAATATGTGAAAGACCCAAACCACGTTATTGAGTTAGAATCGGATGAGATAGCCGAAGACTTAACGTACGAAGAGGTACCTGTCAAGATCTTGGATAGGAAGGAGCATGTCCTATGCATGAAGGTCATACCACAAGTTAAAGTTTTGTGGAGAAACCATGTTATTGAGGAAATAACCTGGGAGTTGGAAACAAAAATGAAAGCGAGGTATCCTCATCTTTTCGAAACACCAGGTATGTACGTCAATTTCGAGGACGAAATTTCATAAGGAGGGGAGGTTGTAAGACCCCAAATTATTAATAAATGAAATTTAATTTCCTCTATTTATCATTTTGAAATAGTAAGAGTTGATTTGATTAATGTGGGTAGTTATGGGTAAAATGCGCAAATATTTCAAATAAGTAAGTGGTTATAAAATACTCATTGTTGTCAGAGAATATTCGTTTGGTCGTGAAATATTCTTGCTGTCGGGGAATATTGGTATGGCGGCGTAACCTTGTGTGGGCCCCATAACGAAAAGCAATTGGATGAAGAAAATGACAAGTATAAGTTGTTTATAAATAATGGCCAAGCAAATTGCTATCAAGATTAAAACACAATCAGTATTGCACCAATTATTGATTCTTACGTAAGAAGGCACTTCTCAATAATTGTTACTGATGAGTTCTTGTTCAAAGATTTTATTTTATTGATTCAATAATTGTGCGTTGATATTTTATATTACTGTTGTTTCAATAATTGTCACTACACAGTATTTTCCATTATCTAAGCAATAATTCATATTATCTGAATAATATTATTAGATAACATTATTGGGAATGTCTAGAAAGTTCTGTCTAAGGAGAGGTTTGGTAACCTAATTGCGCACCAGTAAGGAGAAATCCTTATTAGAAAGCCTTCTCTTTTTTGGGAACTGTCTGGTTGTCGGTATTATGATTCTGTAATATTATTTGTGAATAATTAATTATTGATTTATATGATGAGGAGAATATTCATTTTATGTGGATATAGATGGAGAAAATTTTTAAAGTGACAATTGTTGAAAATCGATATTTTATCTTTTCTGATAAAATAATATTTTATTATATTATTATAATATAACAATGATGATATTTTTACAATGAATGTGAGATATATGAGTATATGAGGAGGAAGAGTATTTTTGTAACATTAAATGATTAACACATGTTTTGTGTGTCGGTGGACCCCATTTCTTGACTGAAATTTGATTATAGCTTGTAAAATTGCCTGTTTATGAATTTCGGTCAATTTCTGTTTGGAATTTGGAAAAACTTTCTTCTGGAAAGTTGTAGAGAATTAAATTTCCTATGAAAAGGACATGTGGTTCAAATTTTTCTGACAAAAGGGCTATTTATTATAAATTATTGAAGTTCTGAAGTTCTAGAATAATTGATTTTTGGAAGTTTTAATTATTTATTTTATGAAAAACATTTTTTGCAATTTAGTGGGCTCAACATGTGATAAAAATGGGCTGATTTCAGTTGGTCTAAGGTGGGCTTGAAATTTTTAATTATAATATTATTATATTCAATTTTTTGCTTTGGTGTTCTAAGCATTTTTCTATAAATAGGGTGCTTAGGTTAGAATTGAAAATCATTCCAAAAACTGAAGTTTTCTCTCTACTTCTCTCTCTATATTATCGAGCGTATTCTTGTGAGTATTTTGATACTTTGAGTGTTTCTATACGGTGCAAGGTCCCTTCAGCACTATATCTAGTATTCTAGTCAGAAGTACTGTCTTTTCGAGGTAAGAGTTGTTATTTTGTTCGTAAGTGATATTATTTCTTCAATATCATTATGCAGAAATATTGGTTGGAACTTTTTATCAAATTTGGAACTTTTTCATGTCGGGGTTACTATTCATGAGTTACTATTCACAAGTTACTATTCATGAGTACTATTCACGAAGCATGATGATTTTCTTATGGAATTTCTATCTTTTGGTGTCGGAGTTACTATTCACGTATACGACACTATTCACGAATACGACACTATTCATAGAAAAATTAAATTTTCGTTTTTCGTCCAAAATATCTATTATGGATACTAGCTTTGATTGTATCCATGTTTTGATCATTCTTGCATTTTACTCCACTATGATTATTTATGAGGTATTTTTGGACATGGAATAGTTGAAATACGAATCCTTAATATTTATTCTTTTGTTTCACTGGATTCATTTTTTTTAAAATATTTTTCATCATCCTTCGTCCTAAATGATGATATAATTGAATATTTTTGGCCTGTAGTGCAAAGATTAATGAATTCTGATGAATATCTTTGGCCCGTAGTGCAAAGATGAATAGGTGTTTAGATGAACATGATCAACCGATAAATATCTTTGGCCTGTAGTGTAAAGATGAATATTTGATTTCAGTTTTATATTGATTAATGTTACAGGGATAAAAGATAGACGATGAACTTTTAAATTCATATATAGAAGATAGTAGATTTCATTCTCTACTTCACTCTTCTAATGAATTATTATTTTCGCTACGAATATTGATTTCAAACTTATTGTCTATTGTATTCTATTAAATTTTTCCCTGTTGAGGACTAATGATAATTTGTTTTATATTATCTTAGTCATAATGTTCTTTACTGGGCTAGTTGAGCTCACCTTTTTCCTTGTTGTTCCATTTTTCTTCTCAGGAGGCGAGAATATAGCGAGTACTAGTCGGGGTGTGGAATGATGGTTCTAGAAGTGGTTCTAGTAGTCCTCACTATTCTGTAAAAATAGTGTATTAATAATTATAATGAGAACTTATTTGAGTATGGATATTATCTAGATGACAATATTTGTATTTAAACTCAGAGTTTTTATGTTGTATTAATAAAGTTGTAGTTGTATCTGTACCATGTATTTTGACGACTCAGAATGGGTGTTGTATACCTATTTTGGGGACGTCACAGTTGGTATCAGAGCTTAGGGATATGTTCTCTGGCGGAGATCGGGGAATAGAACTAGGAAGGGAGAGACGAGTAAATCCTTCGCTGGTGTGTCCTACCTAAGCTTATTTGTTGGTCGGTCATAATATAGGGGTATTTATGTGATATGTTAATTTGTTAAATTAACCCTTCTTTTGTGGCAGTATTTGAGAATGACAGCTGAAAATATTAACAGTGGAGTAAATGAGACCGTGGAGCAAAGAGATGCAATAATTCTAAATTGTGTTACCCGATGTTCGATGCTTGAACAGAAGCACTCTTTGGCAGAGTATAAGATATTAGAGCTGGAATCTTAGAATGCTATGATCAAATTTCTGATGAAAGAAGAAGCAACCAAACGAATGAGAATGGAGGATGCATGGGTAAAAGCTACACGACACGTTGATATTGTAGAAAAAGACGTCATATCCAATAAGGCCAAAATAGATGAATTGGATTTCGCTTTTTGGACAGCAATTGGGAGAATCCAACATCGAGTTTGGAATTACCCTATGCAGATTGGTCAACCCCAATTCGATATGGATCAGAGAGTAATGATTGAAATCATGGATCAGGAATTCGACGAAGCAATGATGGGTGGAATGTACTCTATAACAAAGTTAAGTCCAGTTGGAACGGTTGCACCAAAGGCAGATACGAAAAAGACAAAGTCAACGGTTCCTGGAAGAGCGTTTGTCATGACCAGTCAGAATGCGAGGAACCCGAACGAAGTTAGCATGGGTTAGTTAATTATAAATTCTTGCGAAGTTTATACCTAATTAGATACCAGTTCTACCCACTCTTTTATCTCTCCTGCTTGTGCTCAACGTCTAAACTTGACTCCGGAGAAATTAGACTTTGATTTATCTGTGGAAACTCCGTTAGGAGAAACTTTCATCACATCCATTATTTATAAATCTTGTTTGATCCAAGTTGGCACCATCACATTACCTGCTGATCTTATCTATGCAAACGCTTGATGCCCCTGCCGGGGTTGTGAGAATGTGTGATGCACCCGCCGTGGATCTTTTCTTGAGAATGTGTGATGCCCCCACTGGGGATCTCTTCCCGAGAATGCGTGATACCCCTGTCGGGGATCTGATTGAAAATTAGACTGACGACCCTTAATTGACGGCATTGGACCTGCGTAAGGTATTTCCGAATTTGATTTATAATAGCTGAGATCATCGGCATAGTGTACCATGTGCTCGGGCGAATACCAATGAGTGATGTGCAGACCCACAGATTTGTCTGAGAAAACCAGGTTTGTAAGCTATTCTGCTCAATCGCGTAACATTTTTATTCCTAATTTGACTTTTTCAGCTTATGAGAACTCCGTTGCAACTTGAACTAGACTGAGACGGAGGGGTGGAACCCACGTAAGGGTGCCTTAGGTACACTTGCAGCAGCCGTAGGTGGACCTGCGGCCAGCCGTGGCTACTAAATACCTACAGGTTGCTTTCATAAGTCATTTTCAAGTTTTCGTCGCGAAGGAAATCTTAGAGATATTCTTCAGATCTGCTGAGTTCGGGCGTCTTTCTACAAATTCTGTCACCGTACAAGTGTTCTACACTGTCTTGGTAACGTATATATGTCTTCTTTTCCAGTTTTTATCCGTTGCAAAATGACTTATCACATAAAATGCATCTAGACACATAGTAGTGAATATGCATGCTCAAATGACTTGATAAAAAATATTCAACATAGTAAATGTTAGTATTAAACCATGCTGAACATAATGATATTAAAAAATTTGACTTTTGAGACAGCCAAATTGGCACCTTTTTCTGTTATTTCTTATCCTATTTGAGGACAAATGAGCAAAAGGTAAAAATGCAAAGTAATCCGGGTAATTAAACTACCTTTATGGATTGATGACTTTGATTTTTAATGCATATAGTATGTATATGACTGTGGATAGTCCTATTTATAGAAGGGACTATGGCAAAAAATTTCCAAAATGTAGGCATTGAATAGTCATGCATTTTTAACTCTACCGTAGATGTATGTTAAAGTGATGCATGCATGCATGTATTCTAAAATGCATTTTGAAAAGAAATCTCTAGGTTAGAAATTACTACACCCTTTCTGAGCTGATTTGGAGACTTTTGTCCAGATATTATGGATCCAGATTAGCCGAGTAGTTCCCGCAGGACCACTTCTAGTGTATGGAGGAGGGCTTTTGAAGTGCCTCAACCCCGTTCTATTAGACAGCCTCGTCGCTTAGTGGAGGCGGTGATACGTCTAGTCTAGGTTGATGTGCCGGACGTCGAGGATGAGGAGGAGGATGTTCCGGTTGTAGACCCCGCTCCTGCTGCACATGTTCCCCGTAGGGACCTCCCGAGTATTCAGGTGGCAAATCCAGAGCTCCTGGGTGATTTGAGTCAACATCCCTCAATGTATTTGCATGCCAACAAGGAATAACGTTAGATCTTAATCTTCCTTCTTTCCTATTAATGAGGAGTAAAGGATTTTGATGTTGATCTGCATTTCATGTAGCTTCCCGGCTTTACACAGCCTCGAGGGAACTGGTTCAACATTAATTCCATGTATTAGGCTCTGCATCCTGTTTATAGAGCGATTGTGCATGATTGGGGATTTGGGGCGTTCTTTTCCATCCTTCCCCGTTATTGTCCCTGGGGTTCCCTCAGGGCATTGTCTGAGTGCTAGTTTCACCAGACTCAGTCACTCCATTTACTGGACTGTGAGGTGATGATGTCGCCAATGGATTGGCAGTTTATCACAAGTATGGAGTTTGGAGGGGCATCAGTGCCTTGCATGACAGATATTACCCCTACTGTCGTCAGATCCTTGATAAGAGTTCCGGCGGAGGCGCTTAAGGGCAGGACCGTTCGTACGGGTCCTTTGAGCGTAGATGTTATGAGTGGGTTGTTGAGCGAGCCCATACCATCTAATGTCAGAGTCAGGGATCGCATTCTTTGGCGATTGTTCCTGATTATCATTAGGGGCTGATTCATAGCAGATAACTCTTCTACGGTGTCGTTTGATTTGATCAGCGCCACACGACATGTGGACCATATAGGAGAATATGATTGGGGTTCCAACACCTTTTCCTATTTCCTCAGGGGCATGCATATGCGTTCGCAGGGATTCTAACCATTTCTGCTGGTGAGTATTTCTCTTGTAATTTCCCATATGTAGGTTAAGAGTATTTACTGATAGCAGATGTTTGCCTTTATGTTAGCAGTTTTGGGCCTCTGAGAGGCCTACAGTTGGAGTTGTTGACAGCTGACGTCATCACATGGATTCCCTATTCTGGGGAACACTTGGCCATTGGATTTGAGGATGGGTACCTGACTGGCGTCGAGCACGTGATATCCACCCGTAGGGTTCCTCTCTTTACTGATGGAGGATGGGAGCTCTATTTAGGAGAGCGTGCTATTAGGAGCACCACAGGAGAGATCCGTATGCCGATCTTGCCTCCTGCTAGGCGTTATTGGCCTGTGTCGCAGTCACCCATCATTGATATCCCATTGTTGGGGGTTGAAGGTTTTGCATTGTCAGAGGGTCCCTGTACTATTGGAGCTCAGACCCGCGCCACTCAGTTCATGGGGGATATGGTTCCAGGATTTGTGATGATGATAGAATGGTTAGCCTGTGTTCGAGATCTGACTCATTTGACACAGATTGATAGTTTGACCCAGCGACTGGACCGGGCACATTTCTTTATTCGATATTTGGGTAGAGATCCGGCAAAGGTAGATTCATTTTATCCTTCCAGCTCAAGCGCTGGCCCCTTAGATGACCTATTTGGCTTTGCCGACGCAGATCCTCCTTTGTATAGGCCTGACATCCCAGTTGAAAGAGATCCAGTGACTCAGGAGGAGTTACATCAGGTGGACAAGATTGATGATGTAGATATTGACACCATTGTCTTCTTCTGATGTGTATTCTTGTTATCTCTTTTGATAGGCCTCTATTAGATATTGGGTGGTTGTGCCCCATTCTCGCTATATCTTTTGATAGGCCTCTATTAGTAGTTGGGTGTCTGTGCCCCATTTCCCTATATTTTTAGTTGTATAGAGATGATGTATTAGATGATGATATACTTAGGAATGTATGTACAGTTTTTCATTCCCAATATCATATTGCCATCTATTATCTGTAATGCATGTATCATGTTATGCATATATATGTCCGGATGGTCTTATGATACGGCCTTCACAGATGTCTTCTTCGATAGTCAGCTGTATAGATCATACCCCACCATTCTTGGTGGCATCACGTCTTAGATCATGGTATGATAGTATGTCACCATCAGATAGGGTGATTGTAGATCAGCTGTTTCAGCATACTATGACCCTCTTGATATTTTAGGTTCCCACATGATTTTTGGAGGGCATGCTGGATCACTGGGTACCGGAGAGGCAGGTTTTCTGGTTTGGGACCCAGGAGTTGACTCCGACTCTGGAGGAGTATGCATGTTTGATGATGTTGCCACTTGACAGATCTTGCGTGCAGATGGCTATTGGGGACATGAGTCGACAGTTCATGACCCTCACCAGCCTGAGGCGTAGGGTTGTGCAGGATGAGATCACATTCGGCCACGTGATATCCCACCATTTTCTGTTTGACAAATTTGGCTCTAAGGATAGCTATGCTCGTTATTCTGGGGATTTCACTATACCAGAGGACCAGTGGCATTTGGCCAGAGTGGATGCATTCTTGATGTGCATAGTGGCGTATGTGTACATGCCATGATATATGGACGAGCTAGATATCGGTGTTATTATGGCAGTGAGAGCTCTCAAGTAGGGTCGTACCATCATTCTGATGATTTTGGCGGAGACGCTGAGGTCGCCCACGCTCATAAAGACTTTACCCTATGTGGGTATACACAGCGCCTTGGCCATGTCAGACGTGTGGTTTATGTCACACTTGAGACCCATTGGGACCTTCTGCCGACACGGGTACTTCTTTACCCATGATATAGCTATGTCTTAATCCTTTTAGCCCTCGAAGTGTATAAATGCTATGTCTTGGTCGGTATTTTTGGCGAAGATCAGAGATGCTTTTGGCATTCTACCGTGTACATGGCTCAGCTCACCCTACAGCTTTATTACTCATGCTCCAGGCATGGACTATCTCCCTCTTGCTGGTTTGAGGGGCATGACTACCCATCACCCACTGGACATGATGTCGCAGTTTGACCAGTTCCATGATTTCCATCCTTTTGAGGGGGCGCTAGGCTAGCATTTTGCTTCTCGCCATCTATCAGCCGAGGACCGATCCCGGGTGTATGCATGTTGGGATCAGAGTGAGATAGCTGCTTTTTCTGTTAGCCATCTGGGCTGTTTTCCAGAGTATTCTGCGTGGATGGAGACAGAGACTTCATCGGCCGCGACAGTAACCACAGTGCCGAGTAGTGATTCAGACGCTGTAGAGCCCATGGAGGACATTGATTCTCACATCGAGGAGGAGTCGTTTACTGGGTTGCCAGCATCTCCTTTAGATTCTCCCAGTACTAGCACTGTTGTGATCCAACATTTAGCACAGTACTTTGAGTATAGTCTTCATTTGATGAGCTTCGAGAGAGATCGGGCTAGAGCCTTGATGTTGAATGCTCTTGATGGGAGAGACGCAGCTCTTTCAGAGAGAGATGAGGCATTAGCTCGTAGAGATGCCACTGTTATTGAGCAGGATGAGGCCAGATCAGCCAAAGATGCCGTGATAGTTGAGAGGGATAGCGCCATATGTAAGACACCAACTTATTACAAATAAAATCAATTTTCCTCTAATTATTATTGTTAATAATAAGGAATTAATTTGTTATAATGTTCTGGTTATGGGTGAAATGTGCAAATTTTATAAAATAAGCAAGTGGTTATAAAATAATCATTGTTGTCGGGGAATATTCGTTTGGTCATGGAATATTCTTGTTGTCGGGAATATTCGTACGACGATGCAGTCATTTATGGGCCCCATAACAGAATAACTGTCAGATGAAGGAAAACGACAAATTTGAGTTTTTATAAATAACGACGTAATCGTTACCGTTAACACTGTTGGATTACTTGGTGGTTAAAACACAGTAATACGCGTGGTTGCACAAAGAATACACAGAAGATTGCACAAAGATTGTTGAATTATTGATTCTTACGTAAGAAGGCACTACTCAATAATTGTTATAGTAATTACTGTTCAATATTTTATTTTATATTATTGTTGTTTCAATAATTGTCACTGCACAGTATTTCCCATTATCAGATCAATAATACATATTATTTGAATAATATTATTAGATATCATTATTGGAAATGTCTAGAAAGTTTTGTCAAGTAGAGGTTTGGTCGCCTAATTGCGCGCCAGTAAGGAGAAATCCTTATCAAAAAGCCCCCTCTTTCCTAGGAACGACCTAGTTGTCATAATTGTGATTCTGTAATATTATTTGTGAATAATTAATTATTGATTTATATGATAAGAAAATATTTATTTGATACGGATATAAATGTTGGATTTATTTATGTGGTTATAAATGAAGGAATTCTAGCATGAAATAATTGTTGAACGTTTGACATATTTTTGTGGAATTACAATTATTTCTCTGAAAAAATATTCATATAATTGTTTCAATTAATATATATATATATATATATATATATATATATATATATATATATGCATGTGATTTAATTTTACATGAATGTTTTCTAAGCTGGTGGGCGGAAGTAAGTTTCCTACATGTGTGCTTTGTTTTGGTGGGTGGCCATTTTATTTGACTGCAAAGTATCTCTTTTTTTCAAAATGTTAAGGGCCCATCTATGGAAAATATGAATGTGAATTGGACCATTTGGTTGTTACCTGCAAAGGTGCTTCAAAAGGTGGCCCCCACCCATATTGAAAGTAAGAAGTGGGTATTGAAAATAAGGAAAAGTTAGGCATGCTGTTGATTCCTTTTCCTCCGATTTGTGCTATAAAAGGAGGGGAAACCTCCATCCTAAATCACACCATATTCATAATCAGAAATTCGTATTCTAGAGTATTGTGAGTATTTTTCTTGAGTATAAGAATATTTTGAGCATAGTTTTTCTGCAAGATTTTCTCAGAATAATATCTGATATTCCAGTCAAATCCAGTTTCTACCAAGGTAAAGGATATTATTTTATTGCAACACTCATGAGAAATATTATTTTCTTTCATACTCCATATTATGAAAGCGATATTATTTCATCTTGTATTCTTAAATTTGAACTTACTAAGGTAAGTATTGCTTATATAATTCCTGAAATGATTAAAAATTTCGTTTCATCTAATATCATTTCATAGGATTATTGGTCTGAACTTTTTATCAAATTTGGAACTTTTCACGATCGGGTACTACGGTATTGTTCACACGTATTGTTTCACAAAAGAATTTTTCAAAATTTTTTTCTTCTTCCAAGTTATCTGTCATGACCCTTATTCTTGAAATTAAATCCATGTTTTGATCTTCATTCTTGAATTTTACTCCACTATAGTTTATTATGGAGTATTATTGAACTTGAATAAACCGAAATATGAATCCCTAATATTTGTCCTTTCGCTCTCACCGGATTCGTTTCTTTAAAATATTTTTCATCATCTACCCTAAATGATGATATTATCGAATATCTTCGCCCTATAGTGCAAAGAAGAATGATTAATCGATGAATATCTTTGGCCCAGAAAGTAAAAAGATGAACAGTGTTGAGATGAATATGAACAACCGGTGATACAAATGAATATCTTTGGCCCAGTAGTGCAAAGATGAATATTTGATTCAAGATGTATATTGATTGATGTTACAGGATAAATTATTGATGATGGATCGTTAAATCTTAGAAGATAGTAGAATTCTTTTCTACTTAACTTTTCTAATGGATTGTTGTTTTCACCGCAATTGTTGATCTAAAACTTGTTGTCTATTATATTTTATCGATTTTTCCTCGTTGAATACTAATGATAAATTGTTGTATATTATCTTAGTCATAATATTCTTTATCGGGCTAGTTGAGCTCACCCTTTTCCTTTTTGTTCCATTTTTCTTCTCGTGAGGTGAGAACATAAGCAGAACTAAATGGGTATGGAGTGATGGTTCGTGATAGATATATTAGTAGTCCTCACTATTTTGTAAAATAGTGTATCAATAATTGTAATGAGGACTCCTTTTGAGTTTGTATACTCTCTATTAGACTATATTTGTATTCAAACTCACAAGTATATGTGTTGTCGTATTTTGCACGACAATTGTACATCAAGTTGTATTTGTTTTCATACCATGTATTTGGCGACTCAGAATGGATGATGTATACCTATTTATTTGGGGGCGCCACGCTTGGTATCGAGCTTAGGATATGGTCTCTAGCGGAGATCGGGAATAGAACTAGGAGGGGAGAGATGAGTAAATCTTTCGCTAAGTATGTCCTACCTAAGGTTATTTTTGTTGGTCATATCATAATATAGGGATATTATGTGATATGTTAATTTGTTTAATTAACCCTTATTTTATGGCAAGATTTAAGAATGGTCACGAGAACGTTAACAATGGAGTGTATGAGATCGTGGAACAACCTTTAGTCACAAACCAGAGAACGCACAACAGAAGTCAATATTCCTCCCGTAAACAACACTACCGAGCAAACGATGAATGATGGAATGTTTAGGAGCTTTTTTGTAGTTCATGCAAAATCGACGAGGGAGACTCGTGTAAAAATACGGTGGAAGTGATAATAACGCTACGCTTTGTCATCACAACCAAGCAGCTTCAAGGAGTTGGGACCACCATAATTTATTGAAAAGCCGGATCCGATCAAGGCTGAAACATGGGTCAAGAAAATTACCAAGATATTCGATGTCTTTGGATGCACGGAGAAACATAAGGTTCCGTTCGCCACATTTATGTTCCGTGTTGAGGCAGACTACTGGTGGGAGTCTGTGAAGCGTACCAAGCCTGGTGCACTCAACATGTCTTGGGAAACGTTTTAGAAACTGTTTAATGACAAGTACTTTCCTGAAAGTATTCGTCATATGAAGGAGGTGAAGTTTATCAGACTGGAACAAAACAACATGACAGTGTCCCAGTACGAGCAAAGTTTGCAGAGTTATCCAGGTTTGCACCTCATTTGGTCGAGAATGAGGAACGAATGACAAGAATGTTTCTGAGAGGTCTAAAACCTGAGATTCGACAATATCTTATCTCTCATAAATTTTCTTTTTATTCAAATGTTGTAAACAGGGCTCAATTATTAGAGAGAGATAATGAGTATGTTCAACCAAGGGAACACAACTGTGGTCATACTGGGGTGGGGGCAATGGCCATCTGAGCAATGAAAACCAAAGCAGGAGGAAAACATTCGGACAAAAGCAGAACCACTCCGGTGGTAATCGTGGCCGTGATAATAGAAGGAGAGAAGTAGGGAGGAAATTTCAAGAAGAGAAGGTACATCAATGATAACGGAAGACGCCAAGACAAACATCAACTATTTAGGGGGGAGAGAAGCAAGCACCAGGCTTTTGCTTGTTACAAATGCGGAAAGAGGGACACATCGCCCCAAACTGCCCACCACAGTCCAAGGTGTGTTATAACTGTGGAAAAGAAGGTCATATAGCTAGAGATTGTTTAGTTGCGAAACCAAGTTCAACGGGGATTGTGACTCCAAAGGCTGTCCCGAACAAGGCAAAGTCGGTGGTTCCTGGAAGGGCGTTTGTCGTGTTGGCACAAAATGCGAGGAACCCAAACGAGGTGATTAGGGGTAAGCTAATCATAAACTCTTGCAAAGTTTATACCTTATTAGATATACCTGTTCTACCCATTCTTTATCTCCCGCTTGGGTTCAACGCTTAAACTCGACCGGAGAAATTAGACTTTGATTTATCAAAGGAGACACCGTTAGAGAAACTTTCATTACGACCCATCGCTTATAAATCTTGCTTAATCCAAGTTGGCACCATCACATTACCCGTGGATCTTATCTCTTTAAAGATACTTGCTTTTGATGTAATTTTAGGATTGATGGTTAACCACTCATCATGCTAAAATTGATTGTTTTCGTAAGGTCATAGTTTTCATATTCCTAACCAACCTATTATGCTAATTCAAACAACTAAACCATTAAAGTCAATCATCGTCATATCAAGCCATAAAGCTATTCGCTTATTGAAAAACGGATGTCAAGCTTTCTTAGCCCATGTTATGGATTTGAACAAAAACACGTCGATTTGAATAAAATTTCGTTGTTAGAATTTGAATTTTCAAGAACTTCCTGGCCTACCCCGTAACGTGATGTCAATTCTTTATCGACCTTGAAACCGTACAAAACCCATTTCTAAAACCCCATATCGAATGACTCCTATTGAACTTCAAGAGTTAAAAGTCCAACTACGTGAATTATTAGACAGGTTTCATTTGTCCTAATACATCTCCTTGGGGTGCTCCTGTTTTGTTCATAAAGAAGAAAGACGGGAGTATGCGACTTTGTATTGACTACCGAGAATTGAACCATGTCACCATCAAGAATAGGTATCCGCTACCTCGCATTGATGACCTGTTTGACCAGTTGCAAGGAGCACAATTATTTTCAAAGATCGACCTTCGCTCGATATCATCACCAAGATTAAAACCGAGGATATTCCAAAGACCGCTTTAGAACTCCAGACGGCATTATGAATTCTTAGTCATGTCCTTTGGATCGACTAATGCTCATGCCGCTTTCATGGATATGATGAACCAGTATTCAAGGAATATTTGGATCAGTTCGTTGTTGTCTTTATTGATGACATCCTCATCTATTCCAAAAGTCGTGAAGATCATGAGCACCATTTGAAGCTGATACTTGAAAGGCTTTGTGAAAACAAGCTATATGCCAAGCTAAAGAAATGCGAGTTCTGGCTTGAGGAAGTACATTCCTTGGGCACGTGGTGTCAAAACATGGAGTATCCGCTGACCCCAAGAAAGATTGAAGCAATACAAAGTTGGGAGCAACCAAAGTCGGTGACCGAAGTGCGTACCTTTCTGGGCTTAGATGGTTATTATCGGAGATTCGTGGAAAGATTTTCTCAGATCGCTACTCCGTTAACTCAGTTAACTTGGAAGGATACAAAATTTGCATGGAGCGAGGAATGCGAGAAGAGTTTCCAAGAGCTCAAGAGGAGACTCATTTCAGCACCTGTTCTGGCAATACCATCTGGTTCGGATGGATTTGTTATATACAGCGAGGCTTCAGGCAAAGGGTTAGGATGTGTTCTCATGCAACGTGGGAAAGTCATAACCTATGCCTCACGACAACTCAAAGAATATGAGAGGAATTATCTTACTCATGATCTAGAGTCAAAGCAATCATTTGCGCTGAAAACTGGAGACACTACCTGTATGGGGAGAAAGTGGAGATCTATACAGATCATAAAAGCCTTAAATACTTCTTCACCCAAAAGGAACTTAACATGTGGTAACGACGTTGGCTCGAGCTGTTGAAAGATTACGATCATACCATTCAATACCATCCTGGATAAGCAAACGTAGTAGCTGCCGCATTGAGTAGAAGATCGTATACGTGTACGAGTACGATGTTGTTAACACAAAGACCAATTTTGTACGATTTACAAAAGATGGAAATTGAGTTAAACACTCCAGGGACCCACATGATGATGGTGAATATACGAGTATAACCGACTTTAATCGATAAAGTTAAAGCTGCTCAAGCTATGGACCTGGGGCTAATGCGTATGAGGAAGAAAGTACAAGAAGGTGTTATTCCGGAAGCAAGAATCGGTGAAGAAGGAATACTTCGAGTCAACTCTAGACTTTGCGTTCCTAACGATTCTGACTTGAAGCATAGAATCATGATGGAGGCACACAACACACCATTTGCAATCCATCCTAGGAGTACCAAAATGTATCATGATATTCGACACACATTTTGGCGGAACAATATGAAAAGAGAGATCACGGAGTTTATCTCGAGGTGTTTAAATGTCAACGAGTAAAGCGCGAGCATCAAGTGCCAAAGGGTCCATCAGAACCACTTGAGATTCCGAAATAGAAGTGGGAACACATTACCATGGATTTCAAGCATATGTGTCTTCCCAAAGTTTTTCAAGGTATAGATGCGATTTGGGTTATTGTTGATAGATTAACCAAGTCCGCTTCATTTTTTGCCGATACGTGAGACTTTTTCCCTGAACGCCTTGCTCAGATGTACGTGAATGAGATTGTGAGATTGCATGGCATGCCAAGATCCATAGTTTCGGATCGTGACCCAAGATTCACTTCAAGATTTTGGGTTAGCTTGCGTAAAGCTATGGGCACAGATTTACGATTGGCTTCAAAGATACCATCCTCAAACGGACGGATAATCAGAAAGGACTATTCAAACTCTTGAAGATCTATTAAGACTATGTGTTCTAGATTTTAAAGGAAGTTGGGATAAGTACTTGCCACTGGTGGAATTCTCCAACAAGAATATTTATCAAGCAAATATAGGCATGGCTCCATTCGAGGCGTTGTATGGACGAAAGTGTCATTCTCCAGTATATTGGGACGAGGTGGGAGGAGCAACGTTGTTGGGACCAGAATTAGTACGCATGACCACAGAAAAATTCCAAATGATTCGATAACGTATTCAAACCTCACAAGATCGACAAAAGAGTTATGCAGATCTTCATCGAAAAGACATGGAATTTAATATTGGGGATCATGTATTGTTACATGTTGCACCATGGTAGGGAGTTACAAGATTTGGGAAGAGAGGAAAGCTCAATCCAAGGTTTGTTGGTCCATTTGAGATTCTTGACCGAATAGGAAATGTGGCCTATAGACTCGCATTACCTCCAAAAATGTCTCGTGTTCACAATATTTTTCACATATCTATGCTTCATAAATATGTTAAAGACTCGAACCATATTATTGAGTTAGAACCAGACGAGATAGCCAAAGATTTAACGTACGAGGAGGTACTGTTAAGATCTTGGATAAAAAGAGCATGTCCTACGCACGAAGGTTATACCATAAGTTAAGGTTTTATGGAGAAACCATGCTATCAAGAAATGACCGGGAGTTGGAATCTAAATGAAAAGCGAGGTATCCTCACCTTTTCAAACACTCCAGTACGCACGCCAATTTCGAGGATAAAATTTTATAAGGAGGGGAGGTTGTAAGACCCCAATTTATTATAAATAAAATCAATTTTCCTCTAATTATTATTGTGAATAATAAGGAATTAATTTGATATAATGTTTCGTTATGGGTGAAATGTGCAAATTTTGCAAAATAAGCAAGTGGTTATAAAATAATCATCATTGTTTGGGAATATTCGTTTGGTCGTGGAATATTTTTGTTTGGGAATATTCATACGACTACGCGCATCATTTGTGGGCCCCATAATGTAATAAACTGTCGGATGAAGAAAAAACAACAAATTTGAGTTTTTATAAATAACTGCAGATAATTGTTACTGCTAACACTTATTGGATTACTTGGTGGTTAAAATAAGAATAATACGCGTGGTTGCACAAAGAGACATACCAGATTGCACAAAGATTGTTGAATTATCGATTCTTACGTAAGAAGGCACTACTCAATAATTGTTACAAGAATTATCGCTCAATATTTTATTTTATCGATTCAATAATTGTTGCGTTGATATTTTATATTATTGTTATTTCAATAATTGTCACCGCACAAGATTTCCCATTATCGATCAATAATTCATATTATTTGAATAATATTATTAGATAAGCATTATTGGCAATGTCTAGAAAGTTCTATCAAGGAGAGGTTTGGTCACCTAATCAGGCGCCAAGAAGGAGAAATCCTTATCTGAAAGCCCCATCTTTCTTGGGGAACTACCGATTGTCATAATTGTGATTCTCGTAATATTATTTGTGAATAATTAATTATTGATTTATATGATAAGGAAATATTTATTTGATATGGATATAAATGATGGATTTATTTATTTGTGGTTATAAATGAAGGAATTTTAGCATGAAATAATTGTTGAAAGTTTGACATATTTTTGTTGAATTACAATTATAAATTATTCATTAAAAATATTATTATATAATTATAATTGTTTTTAAATAATATATATATATATATATATATATATATATATATATATATATGACATGTGATTTAATTTTACTTTAATGAATATTTTAAGTCGTGGTAAGGTCAAGTAAGTTCCTACATATGTGCTTTGTTTTTGGTGGGTGGCCATTTTATTTTTATCCTGCAAAGAAAGTATCTCTTTTTTCAAAATGTTAAGGGCCCAACTATGAAAAATGTGAATGTGAATTAGTCCATGGGTTGTTGGTAAACATCTTCTCGCAAAGTTGCTTTCAAAGGTAGCCCCACCCCTAAAAAAAAATGAAAGTAAAAAGTAGGAAAATTGAAAATAAAGAAAGTTAAAAAATGTGTTAGGTATTTGATTGATTTTTTCCTCCGATTTGTGCTATAAAAGGAGGGGAAACCTCCATCCTAAATCACACCATTTTCATAATCGTAAATTTTATTCTAAAGTATTGTGAGTATTTTTCTTGAGTATAAGAATATTTTGAGCGTAGTTTTTCTGCAAGATTTTCTCAGAATAATATCTGATATTCCAGTCAAATCCAGTTTCTACCAAGGTAAAGGATATTATTTTATTGCAACACTCGTGAGAAATATTATTTTCTTTCATACTCCATATTATGAAAGCGATATTATTTCATCTTGTATTCTTAAATTTGAACTTACTATGGTAAGTATTGCTTCTATAATTCCTGAAATGATTAGAAATTTTGTTTCATCTAATATCATTTCATAGGATTATTGGTCTGAACTTTTTATCAAATTTGGATCTTTTTGATCGGTACTATTCACGTGTATCACGCATCGCTCATCGCATTTCACTTGTATTGTTCACAAAAGAATTTTTTTTTTCTTCTTCCAAGTTATCTGTTGTGACCCTTATTCTTGAAATTAAATCCATGTTTTGATCTTCATTCTTGAATTTTACTCCACTATAGTTTATTATGGAGTATTATTGAACTTGGATAAACTGAAATATGAATCCCTAATATTTGTCCTTTCGTCTCACCGGATTCGCTTCTTTAAAATATTTTTCATCTTCCTCACCCTAAATGATGATATTATTGAATATCTTTGCCCGTAGAAGCAAAAAGATGAATGATTAATCGATGAATATCTTTGGCCCAGTAGTAAAAAAGATGAACAGTGTTGAGATGAATATGACTAATCGGTGATACAAATGAATATCTTTGGTTGTAGTGCAAAGATGAATATTTGATTCAAGATGTATATTGATTGATGTTACAGGGATAAATTATTGATGATGGACTGTTAAATCTTAGAAGATAGTAGAATTCTTTCTCTACTTGACTTTTCTAATGGATTGCTGTTTCCGCTGCAGTTGTTGATCTAAAACTTGTTGTCTATTATATTTTATCAGATTTTTCCCTGTTGAAGACTAATGATAAATTGTTGTATATTATCTTAGTCATAATATTATTTACTGGATTAGTTGAGCTCACCCTATTCCTTTTTGTTCCATTTTTCTTCTCGTGGAGGTGAGAACATAAAGCAGAACTAAATGGGTTTGGAGTGATGGTTCAGATAGATATATTAGTAGTCCTCACTATTTTGTAAAATAGTGTATCAATAATTGTAATGAGGACTCCTTTTGAGTTTGTATACTCTATTAGACTATATTTGTATTCAAACTCACAAGATATGTGTTGTCGATTTTGCACGACAATTGTATTCATCAAGTTGTATTTGTTTCTCGTACCATGTATTTGGTGACTCGTAATGGATGATGTATACCTATTTTGGGGGCGCCACAGCTTTGTATCGAGCTTTAGGATATGGTCTCCAAGTGAGATCGGGAATAGAACTAGAGAGGGAGAGATGAGTAAATCTTTCGCTAGTATGTCCTACCTAAGGTTATTTGTTTGTCAGTCATAATATAGGGATATTATGTGATATGTTAATTTGTTTAATTAACCCTTATTTTATGGCAGTATTTAATAATGGCTGCTGAGAACGTTAACAATGGAGTGTATGAGACTGTGGAACAACCTTTAGTCACAAACCAGAGAACGTACAACAGGAAGGCAATATTCCTCATGTAAACAACACTACTGAGCAAACGATGAATGATGGAATGTTTAGGAGCTTTTTGCAGTTCATGCAAAATCAGACGAGGGAGACTCGTGTAAAAAATACGAGTGGAAGTGATAGCAATGCACGGTCTGTCATAGCCAAGCAGTTTAAGGAGTTGGGACCACCATAATTTATTGAAAAGCCGGATCCGATCAAGGCGGAAACATGGGTCAAGCAAATTACCAAGATATTCGATGTCTTTGGATGCACGGAGGAATATAAGGTTCCATTCGCCACATTTATGTTCCGTGGTGAGGCAGACTACTGGTGGGAGTCTGTGAAGCATACCAAGCCTGGTGCACTCAACATGTCTTGGGAAACGTTTCAGAAACTGTTTAATGACAAGTACTTTTCTGAAAGTATTCGTCATATGAAGGAGGTGAAGTTTATCAGACTGGAACAAAACAACATGACAGTGTCCCAGTACGAGCGAAGTTTGTAGAGATATCCAGGTTTGCACCTCATTTGGTCGAGAATGAGGAACGAATGACAAGAATGTTTCTGAGAGGTCTAAAACTCGAGATTCGACAATATCTTATCTCTCATAAATTTTCTTTATATTCAGATGTTGTAAATAGGGCTCAATTATTAGAGAGAGATAATGAGTATGTTCAACCAAGGGAACACAACTGTGGTCATACCTGCAAATGGCCATCATCTGAGCAATGAAAACCAGCAGGGAGGAAAACATTCGGACAAAAGCGGTTACCACTCTGGTGGTAATCGTGGCCGTGATAATAGAAGGAGCGAGTCGGGAGCAAATTTCAAGAACAGAAGGTACATCAATGATAACGGGAAGACGTCATCACAAACATCAACTATTTTTAGGGGAGGAGAGCGAGCACCGGTCGTTTTGTTACAAATGCGGGAAAGAGGGACACATCAGCCCAAACTGCCCACAATAATCCAAGGTGTGTTATAACTGTGGAAAAGAAGGTCATATAGCTAGAGATTGTTTAGTTGCGAAACCAAGTTCAACGGGGATTGTGACTCCAAATGCTGTCCCGAACAAGGCAAAGTCAGTGGTTCCTGGAAGGGCGTTTGTTGTGTTGGCACAAAATGCGAGGAACCCAAACGAGGTGATTAGGGGTAAGCTAATCATAAACTCTTGCGAAGTTTATACCTTATTAGATACCGGTTCTACCCATTCTGTTATCTCTCCTGCTTGTGCTCAACGTTTAAACTTGACTTCGGAGAAATTAGACTTTGATTTATTAGTGGAGACTCCGTTAGGAGAAACTTTCATTACGACCACTATTTATAAATCTTGCTTAATCCAAGTTGGCACCATCACATTACCTGTGGATCTTATCTCTTTAAAGATACTTACTTTTGATGTAATTTTAGGGATTGATTGGTTAACCACTCATCATGCTAAAATTGATTGTTTTCGTAAGGTTGTTAGTTTTCATATTCCTAACCAACCTATTATGCGAATCTAAACAACTAAACTATTAAAGTCAATCACTGTCATATCGAGCCATAAAGCTATTCGTTTATTGAAAAACGAATGTCAAGCTTTGTTAGCCCATGTAACAGATTTGAATAAAAACACGTCAGATTTGAATAAAATTTCTGTTGTTAGTGAATTTCCTGATGTATTTCCTGAAGAACTTCCCGGTCTACCCCCAGAACGTGTTGTTGAATTCTTTACTGACCTTGAAACAGGTACAAAACCCATTTCTAAAACCCCATATCGAATGACTCCTATTGAACTTCAAGAATTAAAAGTCCAACTACAGGAGATATTAGACATCGGTTTCATTTGTCCTAATACATCTCCTTGGGGTGCTCCTGTTTTGTTCATAAAGAAGAAAGATGGGAGTATGCGATTTTGTATTGACTACCAAGAATTGAACCATACCACCATCAAGAATAGGTATCCGCTACCTCGTATTGATGACCTATTTGACCAGTTGCAAGGAGCACAATTCTTTTCAAAGATCGACCTTCGTTCGGATATATCATCACCAAGATTAAAAACCGAGGATATTCCAAAGACCGCTTCGTAACTCAGACGGGCATTATGAATTCTTAGTCATGTCCTTTGGATTGACTAATGCTCATGCTGCTTTTATGGATATGATGAACAGAGTATTCAAGGAATATTTGGATCAGTTCATAGTTGTCTTTATTGATGACATCCTCATCTATTCCAAAAGTCCTGAAGATCATGAGCACCATTTAAAGCTGATACTTGAAAGGCTTCGTGAAAACAAGCTAAATGCCAAGCTAAAGAAATGCGAGTTCTGGCTTGAGGAAGTAGCATTCCTTGGGCACGTGGTGTCAAAACATGGAGTATCTGTTGACCCAGCAAAGATTGAAGCAATACAAAGTTGGGAGCAACCAAAGTTCTGACTCAAGTGCATAGCTTTCGGGCTTAGATGGTTATTATCTGAGATTCGTGGAAAGATTTTTCGGATCGCCATCTCGCTAATTCAAGAACTCTAAGGATACAAAATTTGCATGGAGCGAGGAATGCGAGAAGAGTTTCCAAGAGCTCAAGAGGAGACTCATTTTCGCACTGCTCGAAATACCATCCGGTTCGGATGGATTTGTTATATACAAACGATGCTTCGTGCAAAGGGTTAGGATGTGTTCTCATGCAACATGGGAAAGTCATAGTTTATGCCTCACGATAACTCAAAGAATATGAGAGGAATTATCCTACTCATGATCTAGAGTTGGCAAAATCATTTTCACGTTGAAAACTGGAGACACTACACCAGATGGGGAGAAAGTGGAGATCTATATGGATCATAAAAGCCTCAAATATTTCTTCACCCAAAAGGAACTCAACATTAAGTAACGACGTTGGGTCAAGCTATTGAAAGATTACGATCATACCATTCAATACCATCCCGAAAAAAAACGTAGAATGACGATCGAAAGAAGATCGATACTGCACGAAAAGCTATGTTGTTAACACTAAGACCCATTTTGTACGATTTACAAAAGATGGAAATTGAGTTAAACACTCCAGGGACCCACATGATGATGGTGAATATACGAGTAGAACCGACTTTAATCGATAAAGTTAAAGCTGCTCAAGCTACGAACCTGGGGCTAATGCGTATGAGGAAGAAAGTACAAGAAGGTGTTATTCCGGAAGCAAGAATCGATGAAGAAGGAATACTTGAGTCAACTCTGCATTTTATGTCCTAACGATTCTGACTTGAAGCATAGAATCATGATGGAGGCATACAACACACCATTTGCAATCCATCCTGGGAGTACCAAAATGTATTATGATATTCGACACACATTTTGGTGGAACAATATGAAAAGAGAGATCACAGAGTTTATCTGGAGGTGTTTAACATGTCAACGTGTAAATGCGGAGCATCATGTGCCAAAGGGTCCATTGCAACCCCTTCAAATTCCGAAATAGAAGTGGGAACACATTACCATGGATTTTGTTACGGGTTTTCCCAAATTTTTTCAAGGCATAGATGCGATTTGGGTTATTGTTGATAGATTAATCAAGTCTGCTCATTTCTTGCCGATACGTGAGACTTTTTTCCTTGAACGTCTTCCTCGTATGTACGTGATTGAGATTGTGAGATTGCATGGCATGCCGGTATCCTTAGTTTCGGATCGTGACCCAAGATTTACTTCAAGATTTTGGGTTAGCTTGCAGAGCTATGGGCACAGATTTACGATTCAGTTCGGCATACCATCCTCAAACGGACGGATAATCAGAAAGGACTATTCAAACTCTTGAAGATCTATTAAGACTATGTGTTCTAGATTTGAAAGGAAGTTTGGATAAGTACTTGCCACTGGTGGAATTCTCCTACAAGAATAGTAATCAAGCAAATATAGGCATGGCTCCATTCGAGGCGTTGTATGGACGAAAGTGTCATTCTCCAGTATATTAGGACGAGGTGGGAGGAGAAACGTTGTTGGGACCAGAATTAGTACGCATGACCACAGAAAAAATCCAAATGATTCGACAACGTATTCAAACCTCACAAGATCGACAAAAGAGTTATGCAGATCTTCATCGAAAAGACATGGAATTTAATATTGGGGATCATGTATTGTTACGTGTTGCACCATGGAAGGGAGTTACAAGATTTGGGAAGAGAGGAAAGCTCAATCCAAGGTTTGTTGGTCCATTTGAGATTCTTGACCGAATAGGAAATTTGGCCTATAGACTCGCATTACCTCCAAAAATGTCTCGTGTTCATAATATTTTTCACATATCTATGCTTCGTAAATATGTTAAAGACCCGAACCACATTATTGAGTTAGAACCAGATGAGATAGCCAAAGATTTAACGTACGAGGAGGTACCTGTTAAGATCTTGGACAGAAAAGAGCATGTCCTACGCACGAAGGTTATTCCATAAGTTAAGGTTTTTTGGAGAAACCATGCTATTGAAGAAATGACCTGGGAGTTGGAATCAGAAATAAAAGCGAGGTATCCTCACCTTTTTGAAACACCAGGTACGTACGTCAATTTCGAGGACAAAATTTTATAAGGAGGGGAGGTTGTAAGACCCCAATTTATTATAAATAAAATCGATTTTCCTCTAATTATTATTGTGAGTAATAAGGAATTAATTTGATATAATATTCTGGTTATGGGTGAAATGTGCAAATTTTGTAAAATAAGCAAGTGGTTATAAAACAATCATTGTTGTTGGGGAATATTTGTTTGGTCGTGGAATATTCTTGTTGTCGGGAATATTCATACGACGGCGCAGTCATTTGTGGGCCCCATAATAGAATAACTGTCAGATGAAGGAAAACAACAAATTTGAGTTTTTATAAATAACGGCATAATCGTTACCGTTAACACTGCTGGATTACTTGGTGGTTAAAATACAGTAATACGCGTGGTTGCACAGTAGCACACGGTATTGCATGGTATTGTTGAATTATTGATTCTTACGTAAGAAGGCACTACTCAATAATTGTTACAGTAATTACTGTTCAATATTTTATTTTATAATTGTTGCATTGATATTTTATATTATTGTTGTTTCAATAATTGTCACGCACAAAGATTTCATTATTATCGGATCAATAATTCATATTATTTGAATAATATTATTAGATAAAGCATTATTGGCAATGTCTAGAAAGTTTTGTCAAGGAGAGGTTTGGTCACCTAATCAAGGCCGCCAGTGAGAGGAGAAATTTTATCGTAAAGCCTCCTCTTTCTCGGGGAACGCACTGATTGTCATAATTGTGATTCTCGTAATATTATTTGTGAATAATTAATTATTGATTTATACGATAAGAAAATATTTATTTCATACGGATATAAATGATGGATTTATTTATGTGGTTATAAATGAAGGAATTCTAGCATGAAATAATTGTTGAAAGTTTGACATATTTTTGTTGAATTACAATTTATCTCTCGAAAAATATTCATATAATTGTTTCAATTAATATATATATATATATATATATATATATATATATATGCATGTGATTTAATTTTACTTTAATGTTTTCTAAGCTGGTGGGCGGAAGTAAGTTTCCTGCATGTGTGCTTTGTTTTGGTGGGTGGCCCTTTTATTTGACTGCAAAGTATCTCTTTTTTTCAAAATGTTAAGGGCCCAACTATGGAAAATGTGAATGTGAATTAGACCATTTGGTTGTTGCCGGCAAAGTTGCTTCAAAAGGTGGCCCCCACACCTTTGAAAGTAAGAAGTAGGTATTGAAAATAAGGAAAAGTTAGGCATGCTGCTGATTCCTTTTCCTCCGATTTGTGCTATAAAAGGATGGGAAACCTCCATCCTAAATCACACCATATTCGTAATCAGAAATTCGTATTCTAGAGTATTGTGAGTATTTTTCTTGAGTATAAGAATATTTTGAGCGTAGTTTTTCTGCAAGATTTTCTCAGAATAATATCTGATATTCCAGTCAAATCCAGTTTCTACCAAGGTAAAGTGTGACGCCCCCAAAAATAGGTATACATCACCCATCTTGGGTAGTCAGATACATGGTACAGAATTTAAATACAACTTACTAATATAACTGTCGTGTACAATACGACATAAACTGTGAGTTTGAATACAATATTGTCTACTAGAGATCATACAAACTCAAAAGGAGTCCTCATTACAATTATTATCACACTATTTCACAGAATAGTGAGGACTACTAATGCTATCCTCTGGACCATTACTCTGTAAGACCCCAACTTATTATTAATGAAATTTAATTTTCTCTATTTATTATTTTTAAATAGTAAGGGTTGATTTGATTAATGTGGATAGTTAGGGGTAAAATACGCAAATATTTCAAAATAAGCAAGTGGTTATAAAATATTCATCATTGTTTGGGAATATTCGTTTGGTCGTGGAATATTAGATCGTCAGGGGAATATTCATAATGACGGCCAGTATGACCATGTGTGGGCCCCATAATCTAAAAAAGCGATTGGATGAAGAAAACGACAAATATAAGTGGTTTAAAAATAACGGCGTAGTTGTTACCGTTAATACTGTTAAAATACTCGGTGGTTAAAACACAAGAAGACACCGTATTGCACCAATTATTGATTCTTACGTAAGAAGGCACTACTTAATAATGGTTACGATAATTCTTGCTCAAAGATTTAATCGATTTAATAATTCTTTGCGTTGATATTTTATATTGTTGTTGTTTCAATAATTGTCATTACACAAGATTTTCCATTATCTGAGCAATAATTCATATTATCTGAATAATATTATTGGATAACATTATTGGAAATGTCTAGAAAGTTCTACATTAAGGAGAGGTTTGGTCACCTAATTCAGGCTACCAATAAGGAGAAATCTTTATCGAAAGCCCCTCTTTTCTCGAACCGCCTTGGGTTGTCAATATTGTGATTCTCTGTAATATTATTTGTGAATAATTAATTATTGATTCATATGATGAGGAAAATATTGATTTTATGTGGATATAGATGGAGAAAAATTTTAATGTGACAATTGTTGAAAATTGAAATTTTATCTTTTTCTCGATAAGATAATTCATTTAAATATATTATTATATTATAAATATATAATAATGGTGATATTTTTACAACGAATGTGGGATATATGAGTATACGAGGAGGAAGAGTATTTTTGTTGCAATAAATGTTTAAACATGTTAAACATGTCGGTGGACCCCATTTATTGACTGAAATTTGATTATAGCTTGTAAAATTGCCCGTTTATGGATTTAGGTCAATTTCTAGTTGGAATTTGGAAAAACTTTCTTCTGTAAAGTTGTAGAGAATTGAATTTCCTATAAAAACTCGCGAGATTCGAATTTTCGGATAAAAGGGCTATTTATTGTGAATTATTGAAGTTCAAGTCTCAAATAATTGATTTTTGGAAGTTTTAATTATTATTTTAAAGAAAACGTTTTTTTTGCATTTAAGTGGGCTAACATGTGATACTAATTGCTGAAATCAGATCTTCAAAGATGGGTTAAGGAAATTTATAATATATATTAATATTTTATTAAATTTTTTCGCTTTCATGTTTCTAAACATTTTCCTATAAATAGGGTGCTTAGGTTAGAATTGAAAATCACACCGTAAATCAAGTTTTCTCTCTATATTATCGAGCGTATTCTTGTGAGTATTTTGAGTATACTTTGAGTATTGTTAGATTCAAGGTAAGTTCCCTTCAAAGACTATACCCGTAGATTCCAAATTAGAAGTACTAATCTTTCGAGGTAAGGGATATTTTTTTTTTCGTAATGATATTATTTCTTCAATATCATTATGTTGAAATATTAATCTGAAGTTTTTATCAAATTTAGAACTTTTGGTCTCGGAGTTACTATTCACGTATATGACACTATTCACGTATACGACACTATTCACGAGTACGGTACTATTCATCGAAAAATGAAAAATTTTCTTTTCGTCCAAAATATGTATTCTGGATACTAGCTTTGATTGTATCCATGTTTTGATCATTCTTGAATTTTACACCACTGTAATTATTTTTAAGGTATTTTTGGACGTGGATAAAACAAAGTACGAATCCTTAATCCTTAATCCTTAATCCTTGTCATTTTGTTTCACTGGATTCGTTTCTTTAAAAATATTTTTCATCATCCTCAGTCTTAAATGATGATATTATTGAATATCTTTGGCCTGTAGTGTAAAGATGAATGATTTCTGAAGAATATCTTTGGTCTGTAGTGCAAAGATGAACAGGTGTTTAGATGAACATGACTAACTGATGAATATCTTTGGCCCAGTAGCAAAAAGATGAATATTTGATTCCGGATGTATGTTGATTGATGTTTACAGGATAAAAGATAGACGATTTAACTTTTAAATTCATACATAGAAGATAGTAGTTTGCATTCTCTACTTAACTCTTCTAATGAATTATTATTTTCGCTGGGAATATTGATTTAAAATTTGTTGTCTATTGTATTCTATTAGATTTTTCCCTGTTGAAGAGTAACGATAATTTTATGTATATTATCTTAGTCATAATATTCTTTACTGGGCTAGTTGAGCTCACCCTTTTCTTTTTTGGTTCCATTTTTCTTCTCAGGAGGCGAGAATATATAGCGAGTAATTAGTCTGGGGTATGGAATGAAGGTTCTAGAGAGAGTTGTTTAGTAGTCCTCACCATTTTTGTAAAATAATGTATCAATAAATGTGATGAGGATTTATTTGAGTATAGATATTGTCTAGAAGATAATATTTGTATTCAAACTCATAGTTTTATTGTTGTAATAATAAAGTTGTAGTTGTTTACATACTCATGTATTGACAACTCAAAATGGGTGATGTAAACCTATTTTGGGGGGGCCTCACATACTCGCTCCCGACTCGTCCCCAGCTATATTCTCATTTCTCAAGAGAGCAAATGAAAGAAAGGGTGAGCTCAACTAGCTCAAGAAGAAATATTATGACTAAGATAATGCGTAATAAATTATCATTAGCCTACAACAAATGTTAAACCGATAAAATATAATGAACATCAAGTTTAACTACAATACGGAATCAAGAATCCATTAAAAGAGTCAAGTAGAAAATAAAATCTACTATCTTTTATGATTTTAAAAGGTTTTTCATCATCGTTATATTTGAGACTCACTTTAATAAATATTCCACATCATCGAATCACCCCCGCACTACTGGCCAAGGATATTCTTTAGTATCACAACCACAATTATTCATGCACTCACGGGCCAAGAATATTTGTGTATTCATTAATGGTCATGATCATGCCAACAATCGTCCATAATTGCACTCTACAGGCCAATCGAGGATTTTTACCACATCATTTGTAACATTACTACCATGATTACACCGAATAGTCTCTCGGTCATAATCATACCAAGTCCATATATGCACTCCAGGCCACAGATGACTTTCAACATAATATAAACTTGAGGATGATGACAATGATATAAGAATTCAATAAAACAAGTTCAAGAATTAATTTATCTAGGAACCAATAACATCTAAACTCACAACACGACATCTTTGTTTGGTAGAGTAAAATTCAAGAATATCGAGAAGAATATTTCCATGAAAGGATATCTTTGGATGAAGCGCAAATATCAAGGATATTCCACTAATTTCATGGAGTATAGAAGTCAAAGTTTTAACCAACCGGGTATAATAAAGAATGGAATAACAAAAGAAATCACCATGCATGCGATAGATCGCACAGCAAAAGTTATTCCAACAGAATAATAAATAACGGAACCAGTCCCAGGTAAAACGCATGCATGTGATATTCCAATGTAATAATAAAGAATGGAACCAGTCCCACAGAAACACATGCAGACAGGATGTTCCAACAAAATAATAATAAAGATTTTAACCAGTGTAAAACACATGCATGTGATGTTCCAATAGTAATAATAATAAAGATTTTAACTTCAGTAGGTGTAAAACACATGCATGTGATGTTCCAATAGAATAATAGAAGAATGTCACCAAGTATAGGGTAAACCACGTATACAGGTTATTCCAACATAATAATAAGCAATGGAATAACAACAGTTCTCTTCATGAATAAGAAAGAATAACACCCCTTACCTTTAGTAGGAGATTGAATATTTGTATTAGTGTAGTAACAAAATACTCTTCTTTTCTCTCTTATTCTCTCTATAATCTCTCTATAGCTTGAATGAATTCGTGAAAAATAATGAAGCACTAGGCCTCTATTTATAGAAGATTTCTAGCTTAGCACCTGCCATGTGAAAAGGCAAGTGGCTTGACGACTGGTGATGTGAAAAGAAAAGTGGTTTGACGCCTGTAATGTGAAACGACAAGTGGTTCGACGCCTGTAATGTGAAACGACAAGTGGTTCGACGCTTGTAATGTGAAACGACAAGTGGTTCGACGCCTGGTAAAGGTAATTACTATTGACGAAGGTAATTACTATTCACAAAGGTAATTACTATTGACGAAGGTAATTACTATTGACGAAGAGACTCTTAGATGATGACATATGGCCCCCATAAAATAATCAAACTTACCACAAACGTCTCATAACAGACTCTTTATATATATCAAGGATTGAATAAATATTACCCCAAATCATTTTATTTTTAATTAACACATATTTAATCTTTCAACAATTATTAATCATTTATAACTTGTCGTCTCAATTATTGATTTAATATTATAACATATTATATAGATGATACTGTGACAATAATTGAATCAATAATATAAGAGATATGATGCAGCAATTACTGTAGCAATAATTGAGCATAGATGAGTGACTTCTCACGTAAGCATCAATAATCAATATCGTGCTACTATACAACTACGCCAGACATCGTACTTTTACTACTAGGGTAGTTCAACAGCTTTTAATGGTAACACCTCCGCCGTTATTTTTATAGAAAGATAATTTTGTCGTTTTCTAACTACGACAATACTTCCATTAATGGGGGTCCACTAATGATTGAGTCGTCGCATTTAATATTCCCAAACAAAAAGAATATTCCCCACCAAACTAATATTTTATAACAACTTGCTTACTTTTGCAAAATTTATAAATATTACCCACAACTATAACATTATATCAAATTTATTCCATAATATTCAAAAATAATATTTATAGAAAAATTCATCTTTATTTATAAAAGTTGGGGTCTTACATAAAGGATATTATTTTATTGCAACACTCATGAGAAATATTATTTTCTTTCATACTCCATATTATGAAAGCGATATTATTTCATCTTGTATTCTTAAATTTGAACTTACTATGGTAAGCATTGCTTCTATAATTCCTAAAATGATTAGAAATTTCGTTTCATCTAATATCATTTCATAGGATTATTGGTCTGAACTTTTTATCAAATTTGGAACTTTTCATGACTGGGTACTGTTCACGGGTATTGTTCACAACATAATTTTTTTTTCTTCTTCCAAGTTATCTGTTGTGACCCTTATTCTTGAAATTAAATCCATGTTTTGATCTTCATTCTTGAATTTTACTCCACTATAGTTTATTATGGAGTATTATTGAACTTGGATAAACTGAAATATGAATCCCTAATATTTGTCTTTCTGTCTCACATTTGGATTCGTTCTTTAAAATATTTTTCATCTTCCTTTACCCTAAATGATGATATTCTTGAATATCTTTGGCTCAGTAGTGCAAAGATGAATGATTAATCGATGAATATCTTTGGCCTCGTAGAAGCAAAGATGAGCAGTGTTGAGATGAACATGACCATTAACCTGGTGATACAAATGAATATCTTTGGCTTGTAGTGCAAAGATGAATATTTGATTCAAGATGTATATTGATTGATGTTACAGGGATAAATTATTGATGATGGACTGTTAAATCTTAGAAGATAGTAGAATTCTTTTCTACTTGACTTTTCTAATGGATTCTTTGCTTCACCGCAGCTTGTTGATCTAAAACTTGTTGTCTATTATATTTTATCAGATTTTTCCCTGTTGAAGACTAATGATAAATTGTTGTATATTATCTTAGTCATAATATTATTTACTGGATTAGTTGAGCTCACCCTATTCCTTTTTGTTCCATTTTTCTTCTCAGGAGGTGAGAACATAGCAGGAACTAGCCGGGGTTTGGAGTGATGGTTCAGGATAGATATATTAGTAGTACACACTATTTTGTAAAATAGTGTATCAATAATTGTAATAAGGACTCCTTTTGTGTTTGTATACTCTCTATTAGACTATATTTGTATTCAAACTCACAGTATATGTGTTGTCGTATTTTGCACGACAATTGTACTACTGAAGTTGTATTTGTTTCTGTACCATGTATTTGGCGACTCAGAATGGATGATGTATACCTGTTTTGGGGGCGTCACAGTTTGTATCAGAGCTTAGGGATATGGTCTCTGGCGGAGATCAGGGAATAGAACTAGGAGCGGAGAGATGAGTAAATCTTTCGCTAGTATGTCCTACCTAAGGTTATTTGTTTGTCAGTCATAATATAGGGATATTATGTGATACGTTAATTTGTTTAATTAACCCTTATTTTATGGCAGTATTTAATAATGGCTGCTGAGAACGTTAACAATGGAGTGTATGAGACTGTGGAACAACCTTTAGTCACAAACTAGGAGAACGTACAACAGGAAGGCAATATTCCTCATGTAAACAACACTACTGAGCAAATGATGAATGATGGAATGTTTAGGAGCTTTTGGCAGTTCATGCAAAATCAGACGAGGGAGACTCGTGTAAAAAATATATGGTGGAAGTGATAGAACGCTGGCTGATGCATCACTGACCAAAGGCTTCAAGGAGTTGGGACCACCATAATTTATTGAAAAGCCGGATCCGATCAAGGAGGAAACATGGGTCAAGCAAATTACCAAGATATTCGATGTCTTTGGATGCACGGAGGAACATAAGGTTCCATTCGCCACATTTATGTTCCGTGGTGAGGCAGACTACTGGTGGGAGTCTGTGAAGAGTACCAAGCCTGGTGCACTCAACATGTCTTGGGAAACGTTTCAGAAACTGTTTAATGACAAGTACTTTTCTGAAAGTATTCGTCATATGAAGGAGGTGAAGTTTATCAGACTAGAACAAAATAACATGACAGTGTCCCAGTACGAGCGAAATTTGTAGAGTTATCCAGGTTTGCACCTCATTTGTTCGAGAATGAGGAACGAATGACAAGAATGTTTCTGAGAGGTCTAAAACCCGAGATTCGACAATATCTTATCTCTCATAAATTTTCTTTATATTCAGATGTTGTAAACAGGGTTCAATTATTAGAGAGAGATAATGAGTATGTTCAACCAAGGGAACACAACCAGGGTCATACCGGTGGCAGCGGTCATCGGAGCAATGAAAACCAGCAGGGAGGAAAACATTCGGACAAAAGCGGTAACCACTCTGGTGGTAATCGTGGTCGTGATAATAGAAGGAGCGAGTCAGGAGCAAATTTCAAGAAGAGAAGGTACATCAATGATAACGGGAAGACGTCAGCACAAACATCAACTATTTTTAGGGGAGGAGAGCGAGCACCGGTCGTTTGTTACAAATGCGGGAAAGAGGGACACATCAGCCCATACTGCCCACAACAATCCAAGGTGTGTTATTGAAAGTAGTATGCACACAAGCCAATCATGTTTGATGATAAAGCATATACTTTGTAACAATCTTATTCATTTATTAATAAAAAATATTAATTTATTAAAGGGTTTTAATTATCTACATGATGCTGTTTTATAATATGTGATAAACCCATAGTTTTAAGCAATGCTTTTAGAATAATGATGATGATCATTCTAATGAGATCTAAATTCTTAGAAAGCTTAAAACTAAAATAGTTCCCAATCATTGGATTACTAAATTGGGGATTAGTGAATCCGGGTAGATTGGTACATACGTTGCTTGCTCATTGGATGAGGATGATTGATCTCATGATCATTTGTGTGGAGACACTAAAGCAAGTATGTAGGTGCTTATTAGAGAATAAGTTCACTGAATGTGGCTCGCTAAGGAATACCTAATGGAGTTTTACTTGCTCTGTCAATAGGAATTCCTGTAGTGATAGTAGTACAAGTAATCCTTGGACTTGAGATCATCATAGTATCTTGTGTATGATGAGTTATACTTTGACTTATTCCTTAAGACCCTTAGGGTATATCAAAGGGTATGCTTGGGTATAATAAGTTGTACATGGAGATAATGTATGATCAATAAAGAATCTACCACTTCTAATAAAAGAAGAGAAATGTCCTATGTGATTCGATAAATGACAACCTAGTAGTCCTTGGTTAAGGCGTAATGAAATTAGAAAGGAGTTTCTAATTTGCATTATTTGAGTTGTGCATTTAAGGATCGAAATACATATAATTAAATAAAATAAGACTTGACAAGAATTCCATGTCTTATATTTAATTGGGACATGTATGGTGGAAGGATTGAATTATACGGTAACTATTTACTCAAAGGTTCTTTTATGATTAATGTTGAAATCTATATTATCCGGAAAGTCGTTGATCGCTAGGGAGGCTTATCCTTATGTAGAATAAATATTATTTATTTAAATAAATTAATTGTTTAATTTATTTATTTAAATAAGATTAGAATTGTTCTAATTGATTTATTCACAACCGGGTTTAATATGGAGAACCTAAAGGGTCACACCATAAAAGGAAGAATAATTATTTAAGAAGTTAATGGCATAATCGTAATAATATGTTAAGTATATTTAATTTAATCTATGGTGATAGAATGAATTAAATAGCTTAATATTTATTATTTAATATTTTAAAAATATTAAATATAAATTAATAAGAGAGTCTTATTAATATTATTACAATTATTATTATTTTAATTTCTAAAAGAGTTTAGGAATTAATTTAATATAAGTACTCTCATTTATTCCTAATAGGATTAGGAGGGAAAATTAGTTAAAGGAGATTAATTAATTATCCCTAATAAGATTAGGGAGCTTAATTAATTAAAAGAATTTAATTAATTAAATAAAACCCAATTCCTTAATTGTTAAGGTGGGTTGCCCACATCTATAAATAAGAGGAGTCTTATTATGGGTAGGGGGGTTGTTGACTTTTACAACATACGTAATAATTCCAATAGTTGGGAGAGTACGCTCCTTTTCTATAGAGATAGAAAAACTAGGGTTTAGCCAACCACCCATCTTCTTGGATCTTTCTTCTTCCTTGGTGGATCACCTCTAGAGGCCAAACATTTGGGTGGCTAACTTTGATCAAAGGAAGGAACCAAACCCGGTGGATTCAAGTTGAACGCGAAAAGGATTGGAGGTGAACTTGTACCTGAGGAAGCTCGAATCTTCAAGGGTATGATTCTTGTTCTTCATATCTTTTCGTTTAATTAATAATTATGCATAAAGGGTGATCCGGGTATATGGTTTGTAAAAATTTTAAACTCTGATTTTTACACGTTTCCGCTTATTTTTGCAATTTGATCAAGGTTTCATGAATATTACAAAACCTAACGGTGGCATCATCGAGCCAAACCTTTACGTAAATTATTAATTGTTTTAATTTAATATCTATATTGATATGTGTTTAGAACAATTTAATTGGGCATAATTTTATCAGATAAAATTTAATAAAAAAATAAAATAAAAAATAAAAAAGGAGCCGATGTTTTTTCCCAAAACCGCGTGGCCACGTACTAAATTTTTTTTTTCTCTTGCACGGATTGGCATGTAATTGTTTCAAACATGCACATGCTTCACTTTAAAAGAAAATCATGTAATGTAATGTTCAGGATAACATGCACTAAGTGATTCAAGCATGCACGAAAATCAAGGAATTTTATATATATATATATATATATATATATATATATATATATATATATATATATATTTAAATCCAACAATGACAAAATTTGAAATGGTTATCCCGGATCTTCAAGGAATTCTGAGTTAGTTACTATATATTGATATGATTACTTATTTGAAATGGGCCACGTGAATTCTCTTTTTTTTTTAAAGGAAGGTTCGATATATATATATATATATATATATATATATATATATTTAATTATTTTATAATTAAAATAAAAAGTTTATTTTAATCTTAAAATAAAAGGTTTATTTTAATATTAAAATAAAAGAGTTTATTTTAATTTTAAAATTAAATTTCATGCTAACTAATTAGAGTTGGAATTGGATTTCAAGATAACTAATTAGATTTGAAATTGGATTATATTTTTCCTTAAATAAAGGAGTTTATTTAGATATGAAATAAGATTTCATATTATTCAAAATAAAAGAGTTTATTTGTGAATAGGAAAGAGAATCCTAATTTCCTTAAATAAAGGAGTTTATTTAGATATGAAATATGATTTCATATTATTCAAAATAAAAGAGTTTATTTGTGAATAGGAAAGAGAATCCATGTTTCCTTAAATAAAGGAGTTTATTTAAATATGAAATAAGATTTCATATTATTCAAAATAAAGGAGTTTATTTGTGAATAGAAAAGAATTGTGTTTCCTTTAATAATTTTTTTATATATATATGGAATTGGATTCCATAATTAATTAAAATAAAGGAGTTTATTTTGATTAAAATTTTGATTAAAATAAAATAGTTTATTTTATTCAAAATTGGATAAATTAAAATAAAATAGTTTTATTTTGATTTAAATTTGAATTAAAATAAAAGAGTTTATTTTTATTCAAAAGTAGATTTTATACTAACTAAATTTGCCCATTAAATGATATCAATATATATATTGAATGTTTATTATTAATTAGATGAATGTTATTTATTGATGCATATGGTGATGTGTATGATAATAAATGGGATTGATTATGGACTATTGACCAATGTGATTGGATTTTATTTTAGTTGGATGCATGAATGTATGGGTTTTATTAAATGGGGTCTGCGTACCTCGTCTTCTCTAATTTTTTCTTAATGTAAATTCTATCTCCTCCTATGTACTTTCCCTCGATCACGATCAAGGTTTCTATTTATTTTAAAATAGTTTTGTAATAGGAATAGTTAGAATTAATTTTGAAAAATTGGAGATCAAGAAGCAAGGAGCGCTTGAAGACCCGTTTGTAATGGAGCCCTAGGGTTTAAATGTAATAGTTATATTTAAATATTATTTCTTGCACTCTAGGGTTTGACCTTTTGGTTCACTTGGTGGCTCTAGTGAACCAAACTAGAATAAAAGTCCATAATCAATCCGAAGTAGAATATAGTATTCTATATGTGCATGCTTATACTATATATATTATATATTATGCAAACATGCTTCGCATGTTCATTAATATGACGCGTATTTATATATATATATATAATGCGCTAAAAAACAAGAGAGACAAATTAATAACAAACCCCTCAATTTTTATATTAAGTCCTAAGCATTCAAAGATATTTGGAATATCGAACGTTAAGCCTTCTAGCATGATAAAATTAATAGAGTATTAAATATTTAATATGAGTTTGTTGTGTCACCACAAGGCAAGTATTAAGTATTTAAGATGTTAATTTATCACATTTGATGCTTAAAAGAAAATTAAACAATATTGTTTTGTTGTGTCACCACAAGGATGATATTTTTCTTTTTGAATATATGGAGTGCTAGGTCGAACTTAACTTGGATAATTTTGATTCGGATGTGCCACCACTTGATCAAAATAATCTAAGAGGCAAAAGAAAAGGAGTTGCATAGTTGATGTAATTGACAAAAGTTGTCTACCTATTTATTTATATATAGTTTGTTGTGTCACCACAAGGCTATATACATTTGAAATGGGATCCTTATTCTCACTAGTAGATCTTTAATTAGATTTTGCTTTAACTATATATATTGAGGTAATATAGTTTGAAGAAAATAGTGGGAGATACCAATTTAAAAAACAAGACCTAATTTATTTTGGTAATTAATAAAAGAATGTATGTTAAAATATTGTTAATTACAAATTCATTTACGTAATTTTTCAATGTCTAAAATTACTATCATCATGAAGCATATTAGATGCTAAATTAACCGTGCATCAATTAAACGGATTGGTTAAGGAATTTGAGAATAGTTCTCATAGCCGAAAAGCTATCTTATGCCCTTAATACGCCTATCCTCGCAAGGGTTGCGCATAATGCCTCCGAGGAAGAGATTGCTACTTTTAGAAAGTGGCAAGATGATGCATGATTGGATCAATGCATCATGCTCGCATCCACGAGTAACGAGCTTCAGCCACAAGATGAAACTATGGATGCTCCTACTATATTCCCGCACATCAAGTAGTTGATGGTGAGGAAAGTAGGACCGATAGATATCGAGATATCTAAGGAGCTCTTCCGATCTAGAATGGCCAATGGCACTATAGTATGCATAAAAAGTTCTTAACATAATCAATTTGATTGATCAATTAGGACAACCTGGTTTTGTCATGGATGGAGAGTTGAGCCAAGATTTGACCTTGCACTCACTCAGGACTCCTTTCATTAATTGTTGTGATTTTTTCATATGAACAAGCTAGATATCACCTCATTGATTTGCTTAACATATTGAAAAATGTTGAGAGTTACTTTCCAACCAAGAAAGATCAAGTCTTATCGGTAGGGGCCAAATGATCTTCCGAAAAGAAGAACGATTCAAAGAAGGTAAATAGAAAGGCATAAACAAAGGATAATAAGAACAAAAGCGATATGGATAGCAAAGGAGTTTGCTTCCACCGCAATAAGCATGGACACCGGAAAGAAATCTGAGAAGCACCTTGCGCAAAGGGCTAACCAAAGAAGCTTAATGAAGTTACGGTTACAAATACAATTTTGTTCAAGATTGAAAATAAATTTTTCTTTAAGTCAAGGTTCTACTTGGATATTGGATATCGACTTTGGTTATCATAAATATAGATTTATGAATGGACCAAGAAGAAGTAGAAAGCTAAACAAAGATAAATAATCTTATGTGTGGGAAATGAAGCAAAGGTTGCTACATTAGCCATAGAAACTTATAGTTTAGCAATGCCTACGGGCAAGTCTATTAAGTCAATAAGTTGTTATTGTATTCCAGTTCTCGTTGGAAACATTATTTCTATTTTATTGTTGGACAATGAAATCTTTGGTATTATAATTAAGAACAATTGTTGTTCTATTTATAATAATAATGTTTTGTATAGGACTGGAATGTCACTTAATGGATTTAGTATACTTGACTTACGTGAAAATAATTTTACAAATTGAACAAACTAGTATAAGAAAAGGAGATGATCATTCAAAGAGTTGAATGTGTGTATTTTGTCGAATACAAGTGTGAATTATTGAAAGGTTCAAAGAATTCAAAAGTGAAACAAATTGGCAAAGTATTAGGATTCTTTGATAGGATCAAGGAAGGAATACTTGTGCAATAAGTTTCTAGATCATCTCAAATGGTTTTCTCTTAATGGACGCCTCTCGATACATAATAATTGATTAATGTATCCGAAAGGAAAAATTGTACCTATTTGAACATGGTCCAGATCCATAATGATTTTACCGACATTCCAAAGATCCTTCAGGGTCATGTCCTAGAAATGGTCGTGCATATCTACTGAAAAAGGTAACCTCAAAATCAAATTTCAAGACTCCATAAAAGTTATGGACATGGAGGATTCCTAATCTTAAGTATGTTAAGATAAGTGGTTATCCAACTTATGTGAAAAGGTTTCAAAGGATAAGCTTGGGACAAGATTTGACAAGTGTCGATTTGTGGGACATCCTAAAGTAAGTTTAGGGTATATGTTCTATAATCCTACTTTAGCAAAAGGTGTTTATTCATGAAACACGCGCTTCTAAGATAAATGTGTTTATCATTGAAGGGGCTAATGGGAGGATAATAGATCTTGAAGAGTTCAAGAACCACAAAATACTATAAGTCAAATAAGAGGAACTCGTAGATAGATCTATTTTTACCACAACCAGAATCGTAAATCTAGAATAGTATCAAGATACCTAGGAGGTATGGATTCATCATGGATGATGATGATGAGGTACGCATCATAGAAGATGATGATCTAGAGTTACATAAGATGAGGTAAGAGTTCTAGTGTGTACAAAAGGGTCAGTGGGAGCGTCGTGACATTCCTAGTATTATATGTTGATATACTACGGATAAGGAATGACATACTAATGCTACAATCAGTAAAGATAAAGTTGTCTAAACATTCCTCCATGAATGATTTGAGAAGAGTATCTTAATTGGGGATAAAATCTATATAGATAGATACAAGAGGATGCTCGACTTAACCCAAGGAACGTATATTCATTTGATGCTAAAGTCGTTTAGCATGGCAAGCTCCAAGAGCTGTTTCATGTTGATGAGCCATGGAGTGTATCTCTCTTAATAGTCCCCACAAACTATTAAAAGAAGAGAGATCTCATGAGTGACAATCATGTATGCAATGAAATATACGAGACCTGATGTTGATCAGTCATATTATGGAGAAGTTCACTATGAGTCAGTGAAAAACATCTTAAATTGCTTAACCGGCACTAAGGATGTGATCATATTCATGGTGGGTCCAAATTAAAACTAGAGGGCTTAATGACTCAAGTTTTTCAGATGCACCAAGATGATGTAAAAATCCACTTTAAGGTAAAGCGGTAGATTCGAACAATTGGTGCAATGAATTGAAAAGGTTCCAAACAACAAAGAGTTGCTGGTTTAGTGATAAAGAAAAAGTATATAGCTGTAAATGAAGCTGCAAGTTGATTGTTTGGATGATAAGTTCATTACAGAACTAGGAATAGTTCCTAAGTCTCATCTTGGATCTAAACATGTGTTGTGGCACTTTCATTTGATTATAAGAATCATTGAAATATGGGAAATCACTATAGAGATGGTGGAATCTCAAGAACAACATTACATATCCATTAACTAAAGCTTATCCAACAGCAGGATAATCGTCACTTAGAGAAGAAGAGTATAAGATACCATGACGATTGGCTTTAGTGCAAGTGGGAGATTGAAAGTAGTATGCACACAAGCCAATCATGTTTGATGATAAAGCATATACTTTGTAACAATCTTATTCATTTATTAATAAAAAGTATTAATTTATTAAAGGGTTTTAATTATCTACATGATGTCGTTTTTATAATATGTGATAAACCCATAGTTTTAAGCAATGCTTTTAGAATAATGATGATGATCATTCTAATGAGATCTAAATTCTTAGAAAGCTTAAAACTAAAATAGTTCCCAATCATTGGATTACTAAATTGGGGATTAGTGAATCCGGGTAGATCGGGTACATACGTTGCTTGCTCATTGGATGAGGATGATTGATCTCATGATCATTTGTGTGGAGACACTAAAGCAAGTATGTAGGTGCTTATTAGAGAATAAGTTCATCGAACGTGGCTCGCTAAGGAATACCTAATGGAGTTTTACTTACTCGTCAATAGGAATTCTCAGAGTGATAGTAGTACAAGTAATCCTTGGACTTGAGATCGCCATAGTATCTTGTGTATGATGAGTTATACTTTGACTTATTCCTTAAGACCCTTAGGGTATATCAAAGGGTATGCTTGGGTATAATAAGTTGTACATGGAGATAATGTATGATCAATAAAGAATCTACCACTTCTAATAAAAGAAGAGAAATGTCCTATGTGATTCGATAAATGACAACCCAAAGAGTCCTTGGTTAATATGTAATGAAATTAGAAAGGAGTTTCTAATTTGCATTATTTGAGTTGTGCATTTAAGGATCGAAATACATATAATTAAATAAAATAAGACTTGATAAAGAATTCCATGTCTTATATTTAATTGGGACATTGTATGGTGGAAGGATTGAATTGCACAGTAACTATTTACTCAAAGGTTCTTTTATGATTAATGTTGAAATCTATATTATCCGGAAAGTCGTTGATCGCTAGGAGGCTTATCCTTATTGTAGAATAAATATTATTTATTTAAATAAATTAATTGTTTAATTTATTTATTTAAATAAGATTAGAATTGTTCTAATTGATTTATTCACAATAGGTTTAATATGGAGAACCTAAAGGGTCACACCATAAAAGGAAGAATAATTATTTAAGAAGTTAATGGCATAATCGTAATAATATGTTAAGTATATTTAATTTAATCTATGGTGATAGAATGAATTAAATAGCTTAATATTTATTATTTAATATTTTAAAATATTAAATATAAATTAATAAGAGAGTCTTATTAATATTATTACAATTATTATTATTTTAATTTCTAAAAGAGTTTAGGAATTAATTTAATATAAGTACTCTCATTTATTCCTAATAGGATTAGGAGGAAAATTAGTTAAAGGAGATTAATTAATTATCCCTAATAAGATTAGGGAGCTTAATTAATTAAAAGAATTTAATTAATTAAATAAAACCCAATTCCTTAATTGTTAAGGTGGGTTGCCCACATCTATAAATAAGAGGAGTCTTATTATGGGTGGGGGGTTGTTGACTTTTACAACATACGTAATAATTCCAATAGTTGGAGAGAGTACGCCTTTTCTATAGAGATAGAAAACTAGGGTTTAGCCAACCACCCATCTTCTTGGATCTTTCTTCTTCCTTGGTGGATCACCTCTAGAGGCCAAACATTTGGGTGGCTAACTTTGATCAAAGGAAGGAACCAAACCCGGTGGATTCAAGTTGAACGCGAAAAGGATTGGAGGTGAACTTGTACCTGAGGAAGCTCGAATCTTCAAGGGTATGATTCTTGTTCTTCATATCTTTTCGTTTAATTAATAATTGTGCATAAAGGGTGATCCGGGTATATGGTTTGTAAAAATTTTAAACTCTGATTTTTACACGTTTCCGCTTATTTTTGTAATTTGATTGCGTTCATGAATATTACAAACCTAACAATTATAACTGTGGAAAAGAAGGTCATATAGGTAGAGATTGTTTAGTTGCGAAACCAAGTTCAACGGGGATGGTGACTCCAAATGCTGTCCCGAACAAGGCAAAGTCAGTGGTTCCTAGAAGGGCGTTTGTCATGTTGGCACAAAATGCGAGGAACCCAAACGAGGTGATTAGGGTTAAGCTAATCATAAACTCTTGCGAAGTTTATACCTTATTAGATACCGGTTCTACCCATTCTTTTATCTCTCCTGCTTGTGCTCAACGTTTAAACTTGACTTCGGAGAAATTAGACTTTGATTTATCAGTGGAGACTCCGTTAGGAGAAACTTTCATTACGACCACTGTTTATAAATCTTGCTTAATCCAAGTTGGCACCATCACATTACCTGTGGATCTTATCTCTTTAAAGATACTTGCTTTTGATGTAATTTTAGGGATTGATTGGTTAACCACTCATCATGCTAAAATTGATTGTTTTCGTAAGGTTGTTAGTTTTCATATTCCTAACCAAGCTATTATGCGAATCTAAACAACTAAACTATTAAAGTCAATCACTGTCATATCGAGCCATAAAGCTATTCGTTTATTGAAAAACGGATGTCAAGCTTTCTTAGCCCATGTAACAGATTTGAATAAAAACACGTCAGATTTGAATAAAATTTCTGTTGTTAGTGAATTTCCTGATGTATTTCCTGAAGAACTTCCCGGTCTACCCCCATAACGTGTTGTTGAATTCCTTACTGACCTTGAAATGGGTACAAAACCCATTTCTAAAACCCCATATCGAATGACTCCTATTGAACTTTAGGAATTAAAAGTCCAACTACAGGAGATATTAGACATCGGTTTCATTCGTCCTAATACATCTCCTTGGGGTGCTCCTGTTTTGTTCATAAAGAAGAAAGACGGGAGTATGCGACTTTGTATTGACTACCGAGAATTGAACCATATCACCATCAGGAATAGGTATCCGCAACCTCGTATTGATGACCTGTTTGACCAGTTGCAAGGAGCACAATTCTTTTCAAAGATCGACCTTCGTTCTGGATATCATCAGCTGAAGATTAAAACTGAGGATATTCTGAAGACTGCCTTTAGAACTCGGTACGGGCATTATGAATTCTTAGTCATGTCCTTTGGATTGACTAATGCTCATGCTGCTTTCATGGATATGATGAACAGAGTATTCAAGGAATATTTGGATCAGTTCGTTGTTGTCTTTATTGATGACATCCTCATCTATTCCAAAAGTCGTGAAGATCATGAGCACCATTTAAAGCTGATACTTGAAAGGCTTCGTGAAATCAAGCTATATGCCAAGCTAAAGAAATGCGAGTTTTGGCTTAAGGAAGTAGCATTCCTTGGGCACGTGGTGTCAAAACATGGAGTATCTGTTGACCCAGCAAAGATTGAAGCAATACAAAATTGGGAGCAACCAAAGTCGGTGACCGAAGTGCGTAGCTTTCTGGGCTTAGATGGTTATTATCGGAGATTCGTGGAAAGATTTTATTGCTGTTTCAATAATTATCACTGCACAGTATTTCCCATTATCAGATCAATAATTCATATTATTTGAATAATATTATTAGATAGCATTATTGGCAATGTCTAGAAAGTTCTGTCAAGGAGAGGTTTGGTCACCTAATTATGCGCCAGTAGGGAGAAATCCTTATCGTAAAGCCCCTCTTTCTTGGGAACGACCTGATTGTCATAATTGTGATTCTGTAATATTATTTGTGAATAATTAATTATTGATTTATACGATAAGAAAATATTTATTTGATACGGATATAAATGATGGATTTATTTATGTGGTTATAAATGAAGGAATTCTAGCATGAAATAATTGTTGAAAGTTTGACATATTTTTGTGGAATTACAATTATCTCTCTGAAAAAATATTCATATAATTGTTTCATTTAATATATATATATATATATATATATATATATGCATGTGATTTAATTTTACTTGAATGTTTTCTAAGCTGGTGGGCGGAAGTAAGTTTCCTGCATGTGTGCTTTGTTTTGGTGGGTGGCTATTTTATTTGACTGCAAAGTATCTCTTTTTTTCAAAATGTTAAGGGCCCAACTATGGAAAATGTGAATGTGAATTAGACCGTTTGGTTGTTGCCTACAAAGTTGCTTCAAAAGGTGGCCCCCACCCCTATTGAAAGTAAGAAGTAGGTATTGAAAATAAGGAAAAGTTAGGCATGCTGCTGATTCCTTTTCCCCGATTTGTGCTATAAAAGGAGGGCAAACCTCCATCCTAAATCACACCGTATTCATAATCAGAAATTCGTATTCTAGAGTATTGTGAGTATTTTTCTTGAGTATAATAATATTTTGAGCGTAGTTTTTCTGCAAGATTTTCTCAGAATAATATCTGATATTCCAGTCAAATCCAATTTCTACCAAGGTAAATGATATTATTTTATTGCAACACTTGTGAGAAATATTATTTTCTTTCATACTCCATATTATGAAAGCGATAATATTTCATCTCGTATTCTTAAATTTGAACTTACTATGGTAAGTATTGCTTCTTTAATTCCTGAAATGATTAGAAATTTTGTTTCATCTAATATCATTTCTTAGGATAATTGGTCTGAACTTTTTATCAAATTTGGAACTTTTCATGACTGGGTACTGTTCACGGGTACTGTTCACGGGTACCGTTCACAAAAGAATTTTTTTTTTCTTCTTCCAAGTTATCTGTTGTGATCCTTATTCTTGAAATTAAATGCATGTTTTGATATTCATTCTTGAATTTTACTCCACTATAGTTTATTATGGAGTATTATTGAACTTGGATAAACTGAAATATGAATCCCTAATATTTGTCCTTTTGTCTCACTGGATTCGTTCTTTAAAATATATTTCATCTTCCTCAGTCCTAAATGATGATATTACTAAATATCTTTGGCCCGTAGTGCAAAGATGAATGATTAACTGATGAATATCTTTGGCCCGTATTGCAAAGATGAACAGGTGTTGAGATGAACATGACCAACAGGTGATACAAATGAATATCTTTGGCCTGTAGTGCAAAGATGAATATTTGATTCAAGATGTATATTGATTGATGTTACAGGGATAAATTATTGATGATGGACTGTTAAATCTTAGAAGATAGTAGAATTCTTTCTCTACTTGACTTTTCTAATGGATTGCTATTTCCGCTGCAGTTGTTGATCTAAAACTTGTTGTCTATTATATTTTATCAGATTTTTCCCTGTTGAAGACTAATGATAAATTGTTGTATATTATCTTATTCATAATATTCTTTACTGGGCTAGTTGAGCTCACCCTATTCCTTTTTGTTCCATTTTTCTTCTCAGGAGGTGAGAACATAGCAGGAACTAGCCGGGGTATGGAGTGATGGTTCAGGATAGATATATTAGTAGTCCTCACTATTTTGTAAAATAGTGTATCAATAATTGTAATAAGGACTCCTTTTGTGTTTGTATACTCTCTATTAGACTATATTTGTATTCAAACTCACAGTATATGTGTTGTCGTATTTTGCACGACAATTGTATTACTGAAGTTGTATTTGTTTCTGTTCCATGTATTTGGCGACTCAGAATGGGTGATGTATACCTATTTTGGGGGCGTCACACCATATCTTGCCGGGACATAGCCATTACAGATAGCACTTCAGTGAGGTCTCTTACCACTGGCATGATTGCAGAGATGCACACATACATTGATGAGCATAGAGTCACCATGCAGATGGCTATAGATTTATTAGCTCGTGTGGATACCCTTGTATATGAGACCACAGTGTTACCTCCTTCTTCCATGTTGGGCTTGATAGCTCGCATATACACCAATTTGTAGATGAGCATGTATTTTCCTGCACAGACTAGCTTAGCCATTTTGTCATGTACAGTTTACATTGTGTGTATTAAACAACATTATATATATAGTAGGGAAATATATTTTTGATCACTTCCCTTTTAGATATGTCTGGATACTTGCTTGATATTTTACCTGCTTCTTCACGGCTTGTGATCTTGATGTTTTCTGAATTCCTCCTTGATGGATAGACATTGAGTCGTTAATGAACAGTTCAGAATTGATCATTGATCTGGGTGTATCCCTACCATCTTTGGTGTCTTCGGACTGGTTTCTGTATGGAAATATAGAGAGGAATGTGGCTTTCCTCTTTGAGATTGACTGCACCACAGATGGTCGCCAGTACTCCTATTTAGGAGGAGCCTAGTTAATTCCATCTCTTATGGATTGGTGTTGCTCTTTGAGGTACAACCGCAACTTAGATGGTCGCCGAATCTCCTATTTAGGAAGAGTTTAGGTAATTCCATCCCTTTGGTCTGAAGCCGATGAAATGTAGTGGATTAAAGGATGATCCTAGTACCGTTGACAAGTATTTGTGTTTTGGTAAGGGGTGAGACCGAACCATAAATGGCTTCCTACGTACTCCTATTGAAGAGGAGATCAGGTCTGCGTTGTTCGTACCTGGTGTAAGAGGTTCAATGCTGTATGTGGCAAAAATGGTGTAGGAATGTTTATGTTGTTTTTGTTTTTGTGAAAAGAAGGGTGTAAAAATGTTTTTTTTGTTTTTGTTATTGCGATCGGGCCATATAAAATGGTTGCCTACGTACTCCTATTGAAGAGGAGATCAGGTCAACGTAGTTCGCCCCTCAGGATGATTTGTAGCCGAAGAACATGATCCCATGTGCTGGTCAGACTGCGGGGAAAAAGAAAGTTTGATCCTAAGTTCAGGATAAACTACATGTGTTGCCTCTTTTTCAGTTATACAAAAGAGCTCTAATTCATGCAAGCATACATGTATCAACAAGTAATACAGAGCAAGTAAAGTATCGATCCTACAGGGAAAGTTGTTTAATTTAAACTACGATGCATCGATTAAATCACTATATTTATATGCTCAAACTAATGAATATAACTGGTTTATTACTCTAATTGCATATAACAACTAAAACAAGAATAATAATGGAATAAATCAAATATGAAAGTAATGGCATCCTAACTTCATTTAATACTTCATTTAATCACCACTATCATGCAAGACTTGTTCACATATCACAGGAAAGTAACCAAGAGCACTGAAAGAGTCATAGCCATTTTCCAATGCACTATGACCTACTTACACAACATCCACAAGCGATAGACTATATATAATCATCAATATAACCAAAATCACTATATGTCTATGTTAAATTGCAATCATATTGAATTAAAGCACAAGCTCTTATTCTAACTCATACGGTGAAACAGTATATGTCTATCTGGTTCACGAAATACACAAGCCATATAAAACAGCCCCATATACGCATGATATCATGATTACAATCCATACTTGCATGTTCATTGTCAATTCCATACAAGTACTAAAAGTGAATTGTGATCAAGCATTCATACATGCAAAACAATCATGATAGAAATCCCATATGATATGTAATACAGTCCAGCATTCAAGCATGCAACCAAACTACATATTAAAATCCGTTAGAATCCCATAATGGAGTTTAGTTCATAACTGAACCAAAAGCCATTATGGGATCAAATCTAAACATGGTTAATAAACAACCAATTGAAAGATGAAAGATAGAAACGATCAAACCAATTGCTGATTATAAACCAAAGTTAACATTCAAATCCTCGAAAACATCCAACAAAATACTAATAAAAATCCACAATGATAGAAAATCCCAAGAAGAAATAAAAGAGTAGAGTTTAGGCTTCGCTCTACGTTAGAATCTCTTTCAGAGTGTAAACCCTAGTTACCAAAATGAAAATATGTAAAACTGAATAATCCTCCTTCTAACACTAGTCAGATATCGTTTAAAACCAATTACAACCATTTTAATTAAAAATTAAAATAAAACAAATCAGCAGCTATAGGCATCATGCACGGCCGCGCGCTCCCCCGGTGTAATCCTCGCGCGGGTGTGTCATGTTGTCCAGCCGGTGCTCGCAATGCATGCATCGTCCCCAAGCTTGTCCCGCCTGCTGGCGGCCGCAATATTGAGTTCTAGTTCTAACTGCTGAATCTGATCTCTATTCATTGTTCCTTCCTTTGTCCATCCACGCTTCGTCTTCTGCTCCACTTGTTCCATATGCCACGCATATTATAGCTTGTGCCTTGCTTCATGCACCATTCACCTCGTGCCTTCTAATTCCACCAAATTAGGTCGTTTCCTGCACTTTTTCACCAAAAGGAGTTTTAAGTATATGCAATACAAAATAACATGAAATGCAACTAAAACACACTAAAATGTACTTGAGATGGGCATAGTTCGCGTGAATTGGTATTCCATAAGTAGGTATAAAACCCATTTATCAGTATGTGTGAAAAAGTTTGATCCCATATTTGGGACAAACTGCAAGTGTTAAAGGTTCAATCCCTAGTGGGATAACTGAAGTTGTATGAACGAGGTGAAGCCAAGCTGCTGGCTTGAAGAGTATATTTCCCCGAGGGGCAAAGTGTGGAGAAGAGTTGTATGTAGTGAAAGGTTAAAGAACCGGAATGACTGGTGATCTGATGATCCAACACCAGGATGTTTTCTTGATGGTAACCTCAGACATAGTACCATTTCACGGTGTCCGAGTTGATGAGTTGTGGAAATTCATTGCCATCCATTTCCTACAATCTAAGAGCGCCTCTTGTCAATACCTCCTTGACAATAAACGGGCCTTCCCAATTAGGGGTGAATTTTCCCTTGGACTGGTCTTGGTTGTCAAGGATCTTCTTAAAAACCAAGTTATGTTTTTTAAACTGTCATAGTCTGACTTTTCTGTTGTAGGATCTAGCGATCCGTTGTTGATATAGCTTACCATGAAAGATAGTCGCGGTTCGCCATTCGTCTATTAGAGATAATTGGTGATACCTGTCTTATACCCATTGGTGTTCATCCAGCTGAGCATCTATCAACACTTTGAGGGATTCCATTTCAACTTCTATGGGGAGCATTGCTTCCATCCCATAGGTTAATGCGTAGGGGGTTGTCTCAGTGGAAGTACGCATTGATGCTCTGTAGGATAACAGAGTAAGAGGCAATAAGTCAGGCTATCCTTTGTGGCTGGCAGACATCTTTTTCATGATTGTCTTGATGTTTTTGTTAGCCGCTTCAACATCACCATTCATCTTTGGATAGTAGATGACGGAGTTAAGGTGTTTGATGTGGAATTTACTGCATAACTCCTCCATTATTCTGTTGTTGAGGTTCTTAGCATTGTCTGACATAATTACCTCTGGTTGTCCATATCGACAAATGACATTGTTTTTGATGAAAGCAATGATGAATTCTTTGGTAACCCTGGGGAAGGAGGTTGCCTCTATCCATTTGGTGAAGTAGTCGATCATGGTGAAGATAAAGCGATGCCCATTACTGGCTTTGGGATCGATAGGCCAGATCACGTCCATTCCCTACATTGAGAAGGGCCAAGGTGAACTCATATTATGGAGCTCCCTTGGAGGGGCGTGGATGGCATTTCAATGAATTTGGCATTGATAACACCTCTTGACGTGATCATCACAGTCAGCTTTGAGAGTAAGCCAATAATGTCTTGTCCTGGGGATCTTCTTAACAAGTAGGGGGCCGCTCATGTGTGGGCCACATACTACACCATGGACCTTATCCACGAGTCTCTGAGTTTTGTCCTGGTCCAGACATCTGAGGAGACCTAGTCATGCATCTCTTTTGTAGAGTGCATCTCCGCTCAAGTAGAATTTCATAGCAAGTCGATGGATCTGCCTTTTCTCAGCCGGGCTCGCCTCAGCGGGTGTAGATCCATCTCGTAAGTAGTCCTTGATATCCTGATACCAAGGATTCTAGATGGGAGGTAGATCATCCGATACTTCTCCAACGTAGTTCCCATAGGCTGGTGCCTTGTGCAGGGAAAATGTGATGCATAACATGTGTTCCTTGTCTGGCATATGAATCAAGGAGGCCAAAGTTGCTAATGTGTCTGCAAAGTCATTGCTATTACGAGGAATGTGTAGAAAAGAGATCTCTTCAAACTCCGAAGCCATCTGTAAAACTTGCCGATGATAAGGCAGCAAATTTAGCTCTTTGGTTTGATAGATTCCCGTGGATTGTCTGATTACCAACTCTGAATCACCAAAGACATATAACCGCCTGATGCCCATTGAACGGGCAAGTTTTAGCCCCATGAGATAGCCTTCATACTCAGTTATGTTGTTGGTGCCGACAAACTACAATTTGATGACGACAGGATACTGCTCCCCCATACCGGATACCAGAACTGCTCCAGCTCCAGAACCTTCCATATTAACTGCTCCATCGAAATACATTTTTCATGTATGGCATGTATTGCACTGATGGTGTTGCTGAACTGTCATTACCCCTTCATCTAGGAAGTAGGTTTCTAAGGGTTTGAAGTCCCCTGAAGGTGCAGTGGCCAGTTGATCCGCAATTCCTTGACCTTTGATGGACTTTTGCGTCACGTAGACGATATCAAATTGTTGTAGGATCAACTGCCATCTGGACAGCCGGCAATTTAACATTGGTTTATTGAACACGTACTAGAGAGGATCGACGCGGGATATGAGATGGATTGTGTGACCATGGAGGTAATGCTGTAACCTCATGGAAGCCCATTCTAAAGCACAACAAGTCTTCTCAATCAGAGTGTACTTGTGTTCACTTCTTTGAATCTTTTCTTCGAGGTAATAGATAGCTCGTTCTTCGCCTCTATCATCTTTCTCGTCTCAAAGATACTGACCTATGACATTGTCACTTATGGACATGTACATGAACAGGGGTACATCATCCCTGGGTGGTACCAAAACGGGAGCTCTAACTAGCTGCTCTTTAATTGTAAGGAAGGCTATTTGACACTCATCATTCCATTTCATGGAGGAGTTCTTCCTTAACAACTTGAAGATAGGCTTATATGTTGCTGTGAGTTGAGAAATAAACCTGCTAATGAAGTTTATTCTTCCCAAAAATCCCTATATCTCCTTCTCTATCTGCGGAATGGACATTTCTGTGATGGCCTAGATTTTGGTGGGATCCAGCGCAATCCCTTTGTGACTGACTAGGAATCCTAGCAACTTTCCTTATTTAACACCAAAGGCGCACTTGGCTGGATTCAACTTCAAGTTGTACTTACGCAACCTGTTGAAGAGCTTTATGAGATGGTCTACGGGGTCTTCTTCCCTTCGGGACTTGACAATGATGGCATCCACGTAGATCTCTATCTCTTTGTGCATTAAGTCGTGGAAAAGAGCCATCATAGCTCGTTGATAGGTGGCTCCGGCATTGATGAGGCCGAATGACAACCGTCTATAGCAAAAGGTTCCCCAAGGCGTGATGAAAGCAGTTTTCTCATGATCTTCCTCAGCAACCATAATCTGGTGGTATCCTGCAAAGCAATCAGCAAAGGAGTACATGACATATTGAGCAGTTTTATCAATGAGAATGTGGATAAATGGCACGGGAAAGCTATCTTGAAGGCAAGCTTTGTTCAGATCCCGATAATCCACGCAAACTCGCATATTTCCTCCAGGTTTAGGGATGGGAACTATGTTAGATATCCATTCAGGATATGTGGACACCATGATAATACTAGCCTGAAATTATTTCACAATTTCTTCTTTCACCTTTATACTCCACTCAGGTTTCAATCGCCCGAGCTTCTACTTGACTGGCTTGAATCCCTCTTTAATGGGAAGGCGATGAAGAACAATGTCAGTAGATAAACCAACCATGTCTTTGTGAGACCATGCAAACACATCCTGGAATTGGGTTAATAGTGTAACCATGTCATTCCTTTGGTTTGAGGTAAGGTCTGAACCAATCTGGATTAACTTAAGGCTTTCTAAGGTTCCGAAATTAAAGGAAGTTGTTTGATCAAGGTTGGGTTTAGGTTTATCTTCGACCCATTCTTTGATCTCCTGAGGCACCTCAATGTCTTCGTGTATTTCTATTAAGGTTAAATCCAACTTTACATCAAAGTTACAATCCTTGTGGAGCAGAGGCATCTTATCAGCAAGTACAGGCACATCTAAATTCAGGGTCCTGAAACAAAATATGCTTTCACTTAGTATATATGAAATGGTTTAATCATACAAAGTGTTAGCATGTACTGACAAAACAACTACTAATATTGTACAAAAAAAGTAAGCAGTTATGATATCTATAGGGCAGAAAGAGTTCCTGCCTGTTTTACCCTCGTCGACCAATACAAGGAGTGCTGCTCCAATTATTGTGGGCAAAGTCCTGGTGGACTGCAGTGAAGGAGGGGCTTTCATCGTCCTCCTTCTCCCGAATGATGACCATTACATCTGGGCAATCATCGTCTGGGGTGTATCTGTTTGTATGTTCATCATAGACAATGATTTGTATGCCTGACATCATTTTGATGATGTCTTGCTTAATTCTTCGTTCCTCTTCTTCCACTCTGGGGTCTGGAACAAAGACTTATTTCTCCTTTACCGATATCGGTTTGGGAAATAACATAACCATTACGCTGGCTGGCACCTTTATAGGAGGTTGTGCGGACTCAGGATTTGCAGGTGGAGATAATCGTCATGTAACTGAAGCTAAAGGAATCTGATGATACTTATATGGATTCTTGTGACTAGAACTAGCAAAATAGCCCAATCCAGCTATCCTAGTTTGACTGATCACTTGAATCGGGTGCTTAATACCCTGATTAATTTTACCCAGCCCTTGTCTCGGCTGATGACCCAAAGATATCATTTCTTGAGTAGCCGACATTACTTCGGCAGAAATCTTGGGTGTGAGAGGTGGCGCCCCAATAGGGTGGTATTGAGTGTTGTTCACCCCCAGGGCATGAAAACTGACTGGCTCAACTTCTGAATTGAAACTGATGAGGCGTATGTCAATTTGTTAAGGACATTTTAGTTCAACATTAAACATGACTAGGTTGTCATTAATGATATATTTCAATTGCTGATGAAGAGTGGAGGGGACGACCCCAGCCATATGAATCCACGGTCTTCCCAATAGCAGGTTGTATCCTGAATCTATTTTTAGCACGTGAAAAGATACGCAGAATGTATGGGGACCAATCTCGATTGGTAGATTAATCTCTCCGACTGAATTTCGGCGGGATCCGTTGAAAGCTTTAATAATTATATGGATACTTTGGATACGTTTGAGATTGACGTTCATCTTCAGTAAAGTAGCATAAGGACAGATATTCAGAGATGAACCTCCATCTATCAAAACTCTAGCTAGCATGTATCCGGAGGACAAAATCGCAATGTGCAACGACTTGCAATGATCGGTCCCTTCGGGCGGTATGTCATCATCAGTGAAAGATAACACATTATTGTTAAAAATGTGATCAACCAAATGTTGAAATTTTTCTATATGAAGGCAAGTAGGCTTCTTCCAAAACCTTCAGTAAGATTTCTTATGATCCTCGGAAGTTAAAACCAAGTACAGTATTGAAATTTGGTGTGGAGCTTCTCTTAAGCTTAAAACCACCTTGGCTTCATTTTGACCCATAGTACAGAGGAATTTTTCAATCTTCTCCATGGGTATTTTCCCCTTCGATTTGATGGTAGACTTTATCACCCGTTGGGGAAGATATAGTGGATTTTCCTTCGACACTACAACAGTTGTATGAGAGGTGGATCCTTTAGATTTTCCATAATTCCATGGGACGTTTTGTAAGTTGATAACAAGATATTGTGGTCTGAATGGCAAGTTGATTGGCTCTGGAGCAGCCACTTTCAAAGGATTGTCAACTCCTTTAAGTTGAATTTCTTGTATTGTGAAAGGCTTGACAGTCCCATCAGCCTCAGCGGATATAACTGCTAGCAATCCCTTCCATTTAGTAGGATAAGTATTCTCACTCTCAAAGATCACAGTATTGTCGTCTGCCAGTTGTAGGACACCGCTGCCAATTATGTTTTGAATGAGATGGCGGAGTGCTCAACATTCTTTCGTGTTGTGACTGCGAGAATGTGAGTGATATTGATATACTCCATCAGAATTAAACCATCTTGAACGGGGATTAATTAGAGGTATAAGGGAAGTGATCCTTCTTTCATTGATCAGCATTTGAAGTATCTCCTCCATAGGTTGGCCGAGGTATGTAAACTCCCTTCTATTGGCAAAATCCCGACGAGCTTTGGCACTTGCTCTCTTCGTTACTTCGTCTTACAGTGTTTCTTTCTCTGAAGGTGATGAAGGAGTATTCATAATAAAAGGGAGGAGACTAGCATGCTCCTGGCTGACTAATTGACGTGTGACTTAATGTTGATAGGTCACTAGTTCTGCCAATTGCTCAATTTTCTTACACAGAGCTTTCATCTTTCGTTCCATCACAAACTGGAACTTTGCATAATCCCATTTATCAACACCGTCTTTGATGGTCTGGGATGATTAACCTTTAAAATTGGAACTCTGTCCACTGATCCAATTAATCATGTTGACCTTTTCCTCTTTGTGTTGAGGAAGAGGGTTGTCTTGTACGTGAGGTTGATCTGGTTTGGTGACCACGATCTCACCGTTTTCTATTAAATCTTGGATCTTGTGTTTCAATGCCCAACAATCTCGAGTATCATGCCCCGGCATGATAAGCACATTTTTGAGCAGCATTGAAACCCCTCCCATTAGGGTTGGCTGGTGGAAGAAGATGCGTAATTTTCTTCTAAGTCGTCAGAAGAGTGAGAATGTTCTCTACCTTTTGGAAATAGAGGGTTTAAAGACTGTGCTTGAAAGGGAGTGTAATTTCTCCTCTGTATAGGCATGTTCTGATTACCTTTTTGACCTTGTAGTATCAAGGAAACATCCTCCTCTTTCTTTTTATGGACCCTCCGGGGATTGTTTTCATAATTTTCGGGCTGGATATGCTTAGCAATCTCCCCATGTCAGCCATCTCAGCCATCTCCCCATGTCAGCCATCTCAGCCATCTCCCCATGTTTAATCATTTCAGAAAATGGTTTACCAATGCCAGCTAAGACACTTTCATATAAATGGGCTTCTTGTATGTCTATGAAGGTCATGACCATTTCTGATTTCGTCATGGAAGGAATAACTTGAGCAGCAAGGCGTCTTCACCTTTGAGCATATTCTCTGAAGGACTCCTTGGACTGTTTCTTGACCTTGGTAATCTAGTACCGGTCAGGAGCCATTTGAGACTGGAAGTTGTATTGAGTGAGGAAGGCGTGAGCTAGCTCTTCCCAACTATGGATCTTTGAGTTGTCTAATCTGGTATACCACGAACGGGCTTCTCCAGTCAGACTCTTCTAGAACAGCTGCATCTTGAGCTTCTCATCCTCTGCATAAGATCCAAGTTCTCCAATGAACACCTTCAAATGTGTGTAAGGATCTCCTAACCCATCATATTTTTCGAAGTCAGGAGTTTTAAAATTTTCTGGATAATGAACACCAGGGAATATACAAAGGTCAGCATATGAGACACTTCTGTGTGCTCCAATTCCTTTGATCGCACGAAGGGTTTCTTCCATTTAAAGGGCTTTCTTCCTGATGTCACCGGTGTTTGGATATCCTTTGAGATGGGTGGTATCATGAATTTTGTTGGTCGTATCCAACTGAAGTGCAGATACTGTAATGGTTTTATCAAGACCTTGGGTTCCTCCTTGTGTAGAGGATTCAGTATATACGGGTATCCTTGTACCCTGAGTAGACTGGTGTAGTTCTTTAAGAAAAACAACCAAATATGTGATTTGTTTACTTAACCAGTCAAATTCTTTGCGAGAAACTGGATTAAGGTAAGTCTGGTCTGATGATGACATAGTTGACTGTAGGCTTATGGCCTTTTTCGATTTTGATAGGGTAATAGGTCTGATTGCTTCCCTGCAAAAGACTTGCGTAGTTTAGTCTTTAGGGAATGTGTAAATGTTTACATGCTATGTGATGTATCTGTTCTAGGAATATTATCCTGCAAGGTGGATGTTAGCTGTTTGTAATAAAGATAACATGTTAATTTAAATATGTATGTACACATGTTTCTTCATATTTCTCATTACATGGAGATGAATATGGAATGAAATTGCATGTAATTAACTTTACGAGTAATTTGAAATGAGAAAGCATGAAGAGACTTTCCTCCACATTTGGTTTATCAGAGGCTGATTTATCTTAGGTTACTCTCGCGGTTTTTGGCATGAAGGTTCCCAAATCATCGCAATTTACTCGACGGGAAGTTAATCCGGTCTTTCAACTAGAGCGAATTTGGGTGTTTCTTTTCATGAGCCTCGTTGGAATTAGTCTTCCTATGAGTCCAGTAATCAAACACCGACAGGAGAGCCCCTTGATGGAGGAACCATACAACATACATTCAAATTCAACGTGTCTCACCGTTTATGAAAATGATGATATGTCCGAAGCACTAATATCACAAGCAGATGTAGTGTAAAGCATTTAAGCGCATTAAATATATGCATTCATACACATTCATCATAAATGTAAATGCAACATCCACACACAAGCATATAACAGTTTGAAAAGATTGGTAATAGCGGCTTAAGTCCTCTTACTAGTGTCCCTAGTAGAGTCGCCACCTGTCGACGCCGAGATTTTTATTTTCCCTTTTCGTTACTTCTTTGTTGGTGTTCTCAAGTTAACAAGATTTGTTTGAAAAAACAAGTGAAAAAGGTCCGACATGTATCATGTCGACGATGGACTGTTAAACGAGAGACATGTATCATGTCACTGGGTTTGCACATTGACCAAGTGATGTGACACTACTAAACGGGTCGGTGAAACCAAGATTAATTAGGGTCCGGGGACTTGATTATGCGGAGGGAAGGTGTTAGGCACCCCCCGATATTCGTGTTACCACGGTGACGGCCACTTTTCAAGAAATTATTATATGAATGTGTGTGTGTGCGTGTGGGTCAATGTGCTATTATTTGGAAGTAGTGTGTGGCCTCGTTCGCACCTATATACACAGGGTTTGAATTTGTGTAAAAATTCAGTTTTAAACAAGATATGGCAGTGATGTGACACCCCCAAATCCGGGTACTTCAATTCCACGGGATTTGGTGTTCACTGTATAAATATCATCTATCTATCTACCCATAATAAATGCAAACCATGCAATAGATAGAAATAAAATCTTCCTCTTAAGGGTTACAAAATCTGAATAATAATACAATCCCAGGTTAAACTAACCTTAAACATCTGTGCGGAAATATAAACAATAAGTCTTAAGTAACATCAATTCTAATTACATCACATAAATAATCAGTCTTCATTATTTGCTAAGCTTGCCCTTGCCTTTACTAGTGGAAGGTTCGTCTGCCCTTTCGTTCATAACTGCAATGTTGTTATTATGCAAGAGTGAGCACAAATGCCCATAAGTATAACAATATAACAATGAATAATAACATGCGAGAGAAATAATAACTTCTGAAATAAAAGCTCAACTTTTGAATCAAGAATGAATAACAAGAATCAAAAGATTTCTGAGGGTCATAAGACCTTGAACTATGTCCTAGGTTATCAAGGGTTATACTTGAAACCTTTAACAGTCATAAGACTATGGACCTTTCTACTCGTACTTAGGGGGATTAGCCCTTAGTACCATACTGTGCACAATATCTTAACGCTAACACATAAGTAAATCCCTTTGCAGGGTTGTTCATCTCAGTTTGACATTCGAGTCCGCACCAAAGGAAGTTTAGTTTAGACAATTCAATAAGGGTTCTGAAATTTAGAACGTTCAGCAACTATGGACTAGTCGAATCAATAAGGTTCACTAGTCTAACAAGGTTCAACAATAATGATTTTCAAATTGAATAATAATCTCAAGAAGTATACAACAGAACAAATATTGTATAACAAATTCATACTTTGAAAGGATAATAAATCTTTAACATAACAATTCGAACTTGAAAAATAGTAATGAGAATTTACTTAAGGTAAATAATAAACTTGAACAATGATAACAAGTAGGGGTAGTAAACTTGCCTCGTGCGTAGATTACACATTAATAAAACACGTTCCTTGAATTAAATCCTATATACCATTACATTCACAATACCAATTAATTATAACTTAACTAATCATCAAACATTCATTCTTTTTGTCTAACTCGAATTATGAATATACTTAGTCAAATTATCACATTCATTGTCACATACATTACACTTCACAAATAATAAGTTAATTATGTATTCAATAATTCAATCCACATGCAATTATGTTATTGATATGATAATAATATGTTTCAACATCTTACTGTACTTCTATTATATTCTTATGTTCATTAAATTAGATTAATATCACATTCATGGACTTAAACACTTTAAAATTTTCGTTTACGAACTTTACGGAGTGGTAAATGCGGCTTCACGATATATTGATTTCTAAGATCTTGCTTGCTGCACGCGGGCCACAACGCTGGTTCGGTCAATAATATGTCATGACATGGCTCGTACTCTGACCGACTCTTTCTTATACTATATCCGTATACGCGACCTTGTATTGCATAATGAGAAATGGCAGTTCGCGAAAATTGCAGAACATGCCAATTTCTACCAATTTTTCTTATTTCTACACGAATTTAATCATACCCACATGTTAGAATTCGTATATAAACATTACTCAACATCTATGGAATGATTTTAACCCATTAAACACATAATTACAGAATTAAAATATATAAATTTCACTGTTCTTTGTGTTTTTGTAGATTTTGAACAAAAACATAAAATTTTAACACTACGGGATTTATAATAACAAGAATCTGCATTCATTTAAGGTTTGGTCTCTTCGTAACAACATGCATAATCAAATAAGAGTGGGAATTTTATAAAAATATTTATGTTTGACACATTAAATTTACGTATAAGGGTCATATGGCCATAACCCAAACTCTATAATTTTGAAGCCATCATATACGGTGTAATATAATGAAACTGATGATAGGGAATCATGCAATATATATATATATATATATATATATATATATAACATGCTATACTACTCGAATTATTACATATATCCATATAACAACACAATTTCCCAATTATAGAGAATTTACAAGATGAATGAAAGCCATTTTTATAAAAACATTAATACGTAATTTAAAATTTGGGATGGAGGAGATTACTCACAGCTTAGTGTAGATAGAAGAGATGAACTTTCTCAATTAATCAAACAACTAACAATTCTCTCAAATTCTTAATTCTCTCTCTGTGTGATTTCCTTGTAGAACTTAGAAAATGAAGAGAAGAAGAATACGTATAATAATAATAAGGGAAGGAACTGACGCGTTGTGGTCAGTTACCCAGTCATGGGTAACTTCTCTCAACTCCTACTAAGGCCATGTTTGGCTATCATTTTAAAAGCTTATACCCCATTAATTTAATAAAACCTCTTATACTATAGTTAAATAATGTCACACTCTTTTATAAAATAAATCAATATCTTATTTAATTTAGTTTAAATAAAATATAATAATTTCTCATAAATTCACATAGTCACATAGTTAGATTTCTCATTAATAAATAATGTCAAATTATTAACTCTCTAATTAATAATTAAATTAATTAAAATAACATTAGGCTTATTAAATATTTCTTTTAATATAATAAGCTCATATAATGACATACTTCGATAATAAAAATTCTTCACATTAATTTAATAAATGTAACACATATAATTAAATTAATCTACCACTACTGCATCAATTAATTATTTAATCTAATAAATAAATCATCGAAAATATTTATCTACTTCAATAAATATTAAGAATTAAATTACAAAAATCTCGTTCGTCACATCTTTCCCCCGTTAAAAGGATTCTGTCCCCAGAATCACGACTCAACAAATTCGACCCGTTACATTATCTTTAAAACCCCAACTTTTTGAATAAAGATGAATTTTCTATAAATATTATTTTTAAATATTATGGAGTAAAATTGATATAATGTTATAGTTGTGGGTAATATTTATAAATTTTGCAAAGTACGCAAGTCGTTATATAATATTCGATTGGTCGGGGAATATTCGTTTTAATAGGGAATATTCTTACAACGACACAATCATTAGTAGACCCCACAACGGAATTATTGTCGGATTGAGAAAATGACAAAAATACTTTATGAAAATAACGGCGGAAGTTTTACCGTTAACTGTTGAAATACTCGGTGTTAAAAGTACAGTAATATGCGTGGTTGCATAGTAGCACACGGTATTGATTATTGATGCTTATGTGATAAGTCACTCGGTTTTGTTTTATTGATATTATTACTGTAATAATACAGAAAATCTTTTTATATAAAACAGAATACTTTTATAAAGTTATTCTATGAATAGAATATATTATATTCTATTATGCATAGTGTTGCATAGTGTTTGCATAGTGTTTTGCATAGTAAAATCTTTTTATATAAAAATGAATACTTTTATAATGTTATCTGTTTTATTAGACAATAATTAGAATATATTATATTTTATTATGTATAGTGCCTGCATAGTGTTTGCATAGTAAAATCTTTTATAAAGTTATTCGTTTTATTAGATTATAAATAGAATATATTTTATTTTATTTAAAAGATTTTGCATTAAATATGGACCGTCAGATTAAAGTAAATCAATCTGGACCGTTCATGAGTAGGTTACTATGCAGTCCATTTTTCTATAGAAGCTCATTCCTTCATTAATTTCTTACGAATTCACTGAAACTCTAGAGAGATAAACTATAGAGAGAAAGAAGAAAGTATTCTGCTACTTCACTACTTATATATCCAGTACTTTTCTTCTTAAGGTAGGGAATATTATTTGTTGTACTCGTAAAGGGTGTTATTCTTTTATATTCATGAAGAGAACTTATGTTATTCCATTCTTTATTATTATGTTGGAATAACCTGTATATGCGGGCTACCCTATACTTGGTGACATTCTTCTATTATTCAGTATTTATTATTACATTGGAATATCCTATTTGTGCGCTTTTTCTGTGGGATTCGATTCCGTCTTTATTATTCTCGTTGGAATATCATATCATGCGCGTTTTCGTGAACCTAGTTCCGTCTTTATTATTATTTCGTTGGAATACCCACATACGTACATTTTAACGCCGGACCTAATTCCATCCTTATTAGTATTCGTTGGAATAACATGTCTATGCTGCAATCACCGCATGCATGGTGATTTCGTTGTTATTCCATTCTTTATTATTACATTGGAACATCTTGTTAGTGCGTAATTTACTTTGACACGGTTCCGATTATTTAGTATTCTGTTGGAATAACCCGTCTATCATCAAGATACCGCATGCATGTTGATTTCTTTTGTTATTCCATTCTTTATTATACTCAGTTGGTTAAAGTTTTGACTTCTATACTCCATGAAATTAGTGGAATATCCTTGATAATTGCGCTTCATCTAGTATCTTTTCATGGAAATATTCTTCTGAGCATTCTTGAATTTTACTCTACAAAGCAGTTTCATGTTGACAAATTGGACATTATTAGTTCCAGGATAAATTAATTCTTGAACTTATTTTATTAAATTCTTATATCATTGTCATCATCCTCATATTTATATTTTTTTGAAAGTCATCTGTGGCCTGTAGTGCATAGATAGAGTTGGTATGATTATGACCAGGGATTATTCAGTGTAATCATGACCGTAATTTTACAAATGATGTGGTAAAAGTCCTCATTGGCCCGTAGTGCATTGATGGACAATTGTTGGCATGATCATGACCATTAATGAATACACAAATATTCTTGGCCCGTAGTGCATGGATAATTGTGGTCGTGATACTAATGAATATCCTTGACCGTAGTGCAGGTGTGATTCAATGATGTGGATTATTTATTAAGCTGAGTCTTAGTGATAAAAGTCATGAAAAACCTTTTAAATCATAGAAGATAGTAGATTTTATTCTCTACTTGACTCTTCTAATGGATTACTTGTTTTCGCTACAGTTAAACTTGATGTTTGTTATATTGTATCAGTTTAACACTGTTTAAGGCTAATGATAATTTATTCTGCATTATCTTAGTCATAATATTTCTTACTGGGCTAGTTGAGCTCACCATTTCTTTCACTATTCTCTTCAGGAAATGAGAACGTAGCTGGGACGAGTCGGGGAACGGAGTGATGGTCCGGATGATAGTATTAGCTAGTAGTCCTCACTATTCTGTTAAATAGTGTGACAATAAATGTAATGAGGACTTATTTTGAGAATGGATATTGTCTAGAAGACAGTATTTGTATGTAAACTCACAACTCTCTTGTTGTATAAATAAGATTATATTTATGTTCTGTACCATGTATTTGGCGACTCAGAATAGGTAATGTATACCTATTTTGGGGGCGTCACATTCTCCCCCCCCCCCCTTACAAAGATTATGTCCCCAGAATCGCTCACACATAATTAAGTAAATAAATGAGGTAATTCTTCAACATATTCTCTTCGAGTTCCCACGTAGCTTCTTCAGCGTTGTGGTTCCTCCAAATTACCTTAACAGAAGGTATTACTTTATTTCTGAGAACTTGTTCTTTTCTGTCGACAATTTGAACATGAATTTCTTCGTAAGATTAGTCTTTTTCAAAATGTAGGGGTTCGTATTAATTTACATGCTTGTAATCGGGTTTGTAAGGTCGTAAAACAGAAACATGGAAGATGTTATGGACATTCTCGAGTGCTGGAGGTAGGGCTACCTCGTACACAACTTCTCCGATTCTTCTCAGTACATCGAATGGTCCAATGAATCTTGGGCTCAATTTCCCTTTCTTTCTGATCCTGATCTTTCCCTTCCAAGAAGAGACCTTCAAGAAAACATAACTACCTGATTCAAATTCGATATTTTTACGATGTGGATTAGTGTATTTCTTTTGTCTATCTTGAGCTGCTACCAGTCGTGCTCGGATAACTTTGACTATTTCTGCTGTTTGCTGTACCAATTCTGGCCATAGCAATTGTCATTCGCCAACTTCATCCCAATAATGTGGAGTTCTGCACTTTCTACCGTATAACGCTTCATAAGGCGGCATGCCAATACTAGCGTGGTGACTATTGTTGTAGCTGAACTCTACTAACGGTAGGTGATCATCCCAATTTCCTTTAAAGTCCATCACACGTGCTCTAATATCTTCTAAATCGAATCGTTCTTTCGCTCGTAAAATACGTTTGAGGGTGGTATGCTGTACTCATTCGCAATTGTGTTCCCATACATTCCTATAGACGTTTCCAGAAGTTCGACGTAAAACGTGGATCTCTGTCAGAAAAAATTGACACCGGCACTCCGTGCCTCGAAACAATCTCTGTTACGTATAGTCTTGCCAACTGATCTAAGTTGAATCTGATTTTGATCGGAAGGAAGTGTGCGGATTTCGTCAGTCAGTCAATGATAACCCATATTGCGTCATAGCCTTTCTGAGTCGTCGGAAGGCCAACCACGAAGTCCATTGTAATATGTGTTCCCATTTCCATTCTGGGATCTCCAACGATTGTAGCAATCCACTTGGTCTCTGATGTTCTGCTTTTACTTTCTGACAGGTCAGACACTTGGCAACACATTCTGCCACATCACGTTTCAAATTTGGCCACCAGAAATGTTGTCGAAGATCTTGGTAAATCTTGGTACTCCCAGGGTGAATCGAATATCATGAACTATGAGCCTCACTCAAAATGTCTTCCTTAATCTCTGGTACTGGCGGTACCCAAATTCTGCCCTCAAATCGCAGTATTCCTTCCTTATCCATTTTGAACCTCGGTTCAGATCCTTCAGATATCTTCTTTGTCACCTTTTTGCATTCGTCGTCTTGAAGCTGAGCCTCGTTTACTTTATCTAGTAGAGTTGTACCAGATTGCATCTGAAATAGCTTCTCATCAATTTCCATAGGATACTTCACTTCCAACTCCAGTTTCTCTATTTCTGCAATTAGCTCCTCCTAAGCAGTCAACATCATCAATTTCTCACGACCCTTTCTACTTAAGGCGTCAGCAACCACATTTGCTTTACCTGGATGGTATAAAATATCACAGTCGTAATCCTTAATTAATTCCAACCATCTTCTTTGACGCATATTCAAATCCTTCTAAGTAAAAATTTATTTCAGACTCTTGTGGTCCGTATATATTTCACACTTCTCCCCGTAGAGATAGTGCCTCCAAATTTTCAAAGCAAAAACAACTGCAGCTAACTCTAAGTCGTGGGTCGGATATCCCTTCTCGTAATCTTTCAATTATCGTGATGCATACGCAATGACTTTACCATTTTGCATCAGCACACAGCCAAGTCCTTTATGTGACGCATCACTATAAACAACAAAATTTCCTGTATCGTCCAGAAGAGACAATACAGGTGATGTACTCAACCTCTTCTTCAATTCTTGAAAGATTTCCTCACACTTCTCTGTCCAAACAAATTTCACAGCTTTTCGAGTTAAATTCGTTAACGGAGTTGCGATCTTAGAAAAGTCCTGTATGAACCTTCTATAATATCATGCCAATCCAAGAAAACTTCTTACTTCCGACGGCGTTCTCGGCTGATCCTAGTTAATAACGACTTCGACTTTGGATGGATCTACCGAAATTCCATTTTTATCGATCACGTGCCCAAGAAATTGCACTCGTTCAATCCAAAATTCGCATTTTGAAAACTTGGCATACAACTTTTCCCTTCTCAATACTTCCAATGTTAATCTCAAATGCTCTTCGTGTTCTTCCTTGGTTTTCGAATAAACTAAAATGTAATCTATAAATACCACTACGAACTTGTCCAAAAATGGCTTAAACACACCATTCATTAGTCCCATAAATGCTGCAGGATCATTCGTAAGACCAAACGACATTACTAAAAATTCATAGTGACCATATCACGTTAAAACAGCTGTCTTGGTACATCCTCTGGCCTCACCTTCAGTTGATGATAACCGCTTCTCAAGTCTATCTTGGAAAAGTATCTCGCTCCCTTCAATTGATCAAATAGGTCGTCGATCCTCGGTAATGGATATCTGTTCTTAATCGTGACCTTATTCAGTTCTCTGTAGTCAATGCAAAGCCGCATCGATCCGTCCTTCTTTTTCACAAATAACACCAGCGCTCCCCACGGCGATACGCTCGGTTGAATGTACTTCTTGTCCAACAATTCTTGTAGTTGTACCATTAGTTCTTTCATCTCTACTGGTGCCATTCGGTATGGCGCCTTCGATATTGGATCAGTTCCGGGTGCCAAATCGATCACGAAATCTACCTCTCTATCTGGTGGAAGTCCTAGCAAATCGTCTGGAAATACGTCGACGAAGTCCCTCACAATCGGTATTTCTTTTACCTTCGGATTCTCTTTTCGACTGTCGACTATGTAAGCTAAGTATCCTACATAGCCTTGTCTTAATAACTTCCTAGCCTGCATCATCGTCAGACAACTCGCTTATCTAGGCGACTTGCTACCATAAAACACAACCTTTAACGGAGTCATAAGGTTAATACGCTTCTTTTGGCAATCAATTACAGCCCCATAATGTAATAACCAATCCATTCCCAATATAACGTCAAATTCCCCAAGGCGAATAGGGATAAGATCTACGTTCATGATATTACCCTTAATATCCACTCTACAATTCTTATGTATGTACTTAACAGGGATTATTTCTCTATTCGCAATTTCTATGTTCATGGGGTAATCCAATTCATCCCTAGGCAAATCTAAATTCTTAGCAAAGTCATCGGATATAAAGGAACAAGTAGCACCCGAATCAAATAAAACATAAGCATTAATTTTATTGATCGGAATGATACCTGACACCACATCCCGAGACTGAACTGCATCCTGCACCGTCATGTTGAAAGTCCTGGCGGTCGGTCGGTTTGTTGCGGTTGGTCCGGTGATAGTTAAGGCATTTCCAATGTTGTTTCCCCGGTTTCCTCATGATCATGATCCTCTAGATCCCTTCTTAGGATAGTCTCTTGCCAGATGGTCCTTCGAACCACAAGTGAAACAAGCACATTTCTTTGGGTTTGGATAGTTTGGTGTTATGTGGCCTTCCTGACCACAATTGTAGCACACTCGCTTCCCTTTCATGCAAACTCCCAAATGAGCTTTTCCGCAGTTTGAGCACACTTCAATCTTCTTCTTTTGCCCTCCTTGTTGACTTCCAGCTGACGAATTATCCATCCACTTCCTCTTCTGATTATGACTACCCCCAGTGTTACTCCCACCAGTCTTGTTATTACTTTCATTATCACTCTTCTTCTTTTTCAGCTCTTGATTATACTTGGTCACCGCAACGCTTCCACCTTCAGCGAGGATGGCCTTTTCCAATACTCCGTCAAATGTGTTTATCTGAAACATTGATACTTTACTATATACCCAAGGCTTTAGTCCTTGTTCGAATCTTCTAGCTTTTCTCTCGTCCGTGTGTGTACTTGATCTGGAAGTGAACCTTGCTAACTCGTTGAATCTAGCCGCATAATCAGGTACGCTCATATTTCCCTACTTCAATTCCAGAAATTGAACCTCCATCTGGTTCTGTGAGCTAGTTGGGAAGTACATCTCAAAAAACATTTCTTTAAATCTCTCCCAAGTAATTACACCTTCACCTCCACGAACTTTGTTTGCTTGCCACAAATAGCTAGCTTCAGACTTTAGCATAAATGTTGCTAAAGCGATCTTCTGGTCTTCTTTAACCCTAGCAACGTCGAAAACCTTCTCCATTTCCATAATCCACGTTTGAGCCTCGATCGGGTTCATGGAACCTTTAAATTCTGGCGGTCCCACCGCCTTGAAATCTTTAAACATAGTATTTGGTGGAGCTTGAGGCTGATTATTCATTGCTCCAGTCAGTAAGTTAACCAACTGCTGCATGGGATTAGCATTGGCATTATTGTTGTTATTTGTTGACTCTTCCCGAGCTGGTTGACGTTTTTGTCTTCTTATAGGTGGCATATTTCTGTTAAGAATAATATATGCTTATTAAATCTCTATTAAATTCTCTAAATAGTTAAGACTTAACTCAACAATTTAATATAATCATTTAACACATCATCTCAAACAACTTAATATATTTAATTCAAACTAAAAGTTTTACATCAAAAGATAGCATAACTGCTATTTACATCCATCATCCTGAGATAAAGAATCCACAGGATTTAAATATTAAAATATTCCTTCGTTCATAAATATATCGGAATTTACATATAAAACTAACTAAGTCTTTAAAATAATTAAACAGATTATATCAATATCTGTCAAGGTGCTGAATAGCCTTGCCACGCTCCTTTTCCATGGTAAGAGACATCGTCCTGCGATCCAGCATGTACGATGGAATTCCTTCGAACTGGATGGGGTACCTCAAAACTCGATCCTGGGCCTCATCCATTGCATGATTAAGTGTAGAGTATGTCTCTCCAAGCTTTGCCTTCTTTGCATGATCATCCTCTTCTGCAAGATCAGCAAGACGTGACTCTCTTACCTAGCCCAACTCTGCTATGGAAAGCCTTTCTGAACTCTCTTTCAGATCCTTCTTCAACTTTTCTATCTCTGTAGTCTTATCTTCTGTTTGACCTTTCTCATGGACCAAATCCTATTCTACATTTCCCAGTCGTGAGTGAAGAGTTGAAAACTCTCTCTCCTTCTGCTCGAGAGTAATCTGCTAAATAATAGCTCGCTCAGTCAGATCCTGCACCTCATCTCGTGACTCCACGTTACGGTCGTATAATGTGTCGTACATCTCAGCATCGATGGAATGCTGTGGAAACTCCTCTTCTTCCTCTTCCTCGTCAAATTATTCCTCAAGATCCTCCTCAGGATCTGTCTCAGGTTCATGCTCCTGACCAACAACGGTGATCAATGGAGATGACTCCCTCTGTACCAACTGTTCCCTAACGACATGAATGTCTCTGGGCTCCTCCTCTGTAGGTACTGTAGGTACTCGGGGTTCCTCCTCCCCTGCTTGACTAGTCCTCTAATTTCATACATCTTGACAACAAAATTTCAAGTTTTAGTTACTAAGTTGTACTAGTGAGCAAATAATTTAACACATAAGCACATAAAGTCTTTTATTATCTTTAATGAATTACAATAATTCATTTCCTAGAACTCGATAAGAGTTTTTCATCACTATGTTCTTTCTATAAGGCTACTACCTAAGGTTTTTCCCCCACCTAAGGTTCATAACCTACAGCTTTGATACCAACTTGTGACACCCCCAAATCTGGGTACTTCAATTCCACGGGATTTGGTGTTCACTGTACAAATATCATCTATCTATCTACCCATAATATATGCAAACCATGCAATAGATAGAAATAAAATCTTCCCCTTAAGGGTTACAACATTCGAATAATAATACAATCCTAGGTTAAACTAATCTTAAACATCTTTGCGGAAATATAAACAATAAGTCTTAAGTAACATCAATTCTAATTACATCACATAAATAATCAGTCTTCATTATTTGTTAAGCTTGCCCTTGCCTTTACTAGTGGAAGGTTCGTCTGCCATTTCGTTCTTAACTGCAATGTTGTTATTACACAAGAGTGAGCACGATTGCCCACAAGTATAACAATATAACAATGAATAATAACATGCAAGAGAAATAATAACTTCTAAAATAAAAGCTCAACTTTTGAATCAAGAATGAATAACAAGAATCAAAAGATTTCTGAGGGTCATAAGACCTTGAACTCAGTCCTAGGTTATCAAGGGTTATACTTGAAACCTTTAACAGCCATAAGAATATGGACCTTTCTACTCGTACTTAGGGGGATCAGCCCTTAGTACCATACTGTGCACAATATCTTAACGCTAACTCATAAGTAATCCCTTTGCAGGGTTGTTCATCTCAGTTTGACATTCGAGTCCGCACCAAAGGAAGTTTGGTTTGGATAATTCAATAAGGGTTCTGAAATTTAGAACGTTCATCAACTACGGACTAGTCGGATCAATAAGGTTCACTAGTCTAACAAGGTTCAACAATAATGATATTCAAATTGAATAATAATCTCAACAAGTATACAATAAACAAATATTGTATAACAAATTCATACTTTGAAAGGATATTAAATCTTTAATATAACAATTCGAACTTGAATAATAGTAATGAGAATTTACTCAAGGTAAATAATAAACTTGAACAATGATAACAAGTAGGGGTAGGAAACTGCCTATAAATGCGTAGATTACACTTTAATAAAACACGTTCCTTGAATTAAATCCTACATACCATTTACATTCACAATACCGGTTAATTATAACTTAACTAATCATCAAACGTTCATTCTTTTTGTCTAACTCGAATTATGACTATACTTAGTCAAATTATCACATTCATTGTCACATACATTACACTTCACAAATAACAAGTTAATTATGTATTCAATAATTCAATCCACATACAATTATGTTATTGATATGATAATAATATATTTCAACATCTTATTGTACTTCTAATATATTCGTATGTTCATTAAATTAGATTAATATCACATTCATGGACTTAAACACTTTAAAATTTTCGTTTATGAACTTTACGAGAGTGGTATTTATGGCCACCTTTGATTCTTGATTCTCACTTATTGTGGCGCGACCCGCGTCTGTAATAATTGGTCAATAGCCTGCATTTGGCTCTCGCTTTCTGGTATGTGACCCTTATGCTTTAGGTGGCCATGGTATTGCATGATACCAGACACAAAAATGGCAATTCGCGAAAATCGCAGAACATGCCAATTTCAACCAATTTTTCTTATTTCTACACGAATTTAATCATACCCACAGGTTAGAATTCGTATATAAACATTACTCAACATCTATAGAATGATTTTAAACCATTAAAACACATAATTACAGAATTAAAATATATAAATTTCACTGTTCTTAGTGTTCTTGAAGATTTTGAACAAAAACATAAAATTTTAACACTACGGATTTGTTATAACACCGAATCCGTTTATTTAAGGTTTGGTCTATTCGTAACAACATGCATAATCAAATAAGAGTGAGAATTTTATAAAAACATTTATGTTTGACACATTAAATTTGCGTATAAGGGTCATATGGCCATAACCCAAACTATGTAATTTTGAAGCAATCATATACGGTGTAATATAATGAAAGCGATGATAGGGAATCATGCAATATATATATATATATATATATATATATATATATATATATATATATATATATATATATATATATAAACATGCTATACTACTCGAATTATTACATATATCCATATAACAACACAATTTCCCAATTACAGAGACTTTACATGATGAATGAAAGCCATTTTTATAAAAACTTTAATACGTAATTTAAAATTTGGGAAGGAGGAGATTACTCACAGCTTAGTGTAGATAGAAGAGATGAACTTTCTTAATTAATCAAACAACTAACAATTCTCTCAGATTCTTAATTCTCTCTCTTTGTGGTTTCCTTGTAGAACTTAGAAAATGAAGAGAAGAAGAATACGTATAATAATAATAAGTGAAGGAACTGACGCGTTGTGGTCAGTTACCCAGTCATGGGTAACTTCCCTCAACTCCCACTAAGGCCATGTTTGGCTACCATATAAAAGCTTATACCCAATTAATTTAATAAAACCTCTTATACTATAGTTTTAATAATGTCACACTCCTTTATAAAATAAATCAATATCTTATTTAATTTACTTAAAATAAAATATAATAATTTCTCATAAATTCACATAGTCACATAATTAGATTTCTCATTAATAAATAATGTCAAATTATTAACTCTCTAATTAATAATTAAATTAATTAAAATAACATTAGGCTTATTAAATATTTTTTTTAATACAATACGCTCACATAATGACATACTTCGATAATAAAAATTCTCCACATTAATTTAATAAATGTAACACATATATTAAATTAATCTACCACAACTGTATCAATTAATTATTTAATCTAATAATTAAATCATCGAAAATATTTATTTACTTCAATAAATATTAAGAATTAAATTACAAAAATCTCGTTTGTCACAAGTGATGTTTTATAAAAGAAGTTTTTTCAAACCCTTGTGCTTAATAGTAATTGAGACCTTTTACACTCTCATTTTTATTAAGTGCTCGGCTCGATTCTTTTTTAATTTTTGAGATGCGAAGCATCTTTGAGAAAATAATGTACAAAATAGTGTCGAACTCCTCGTGGGTATGAAAACCATCTGAGAAAATCCAAAACACAGTGAATAAATTTACAAGCTGCTTACAACTGAAAATGTCCATCACGAGAACTGAATCTAGATCCGCAATTGATAAGAAAGCAGTAAGTAGGTATATATATAAAAGCTGAATATATATATATATATATATATATATATATATATATATATAGACATGATCACCACCACGAAACACCTCCATGTGGGATCAAAAATGTAAATAAAGTTATAAAAGCAATTAACCGGCCACGGAGTAGACTCCAGGCTGGACGAAAAGTAAAGAAAGCTGTAAAGACGATCAACCGCCATGAAGTAACTCCAGGCGGGATTATATATATATATATATATATATATATATATATATATGTGTGTGTGTGTGTGTATATAAGCGGTAAACACATCGGATGTAAAATCCAGGCTCATCGGACAAAGTCCGACAACAGTTGATATATATATAAATATATATATTAAAGCAGTAAACGCTCAGGATATAAAATCCAGGCTCATCGAACAAAGTCCGACACACAGTTCATATATATATATATATATATATATATACAAAAGGAAATAAATGCTCCAGACAAAAGTCTAGGCTCAATCGAGGCATAACTCGAAAATGTTAGTCCATATATATACAAACTGAAATGAAACCACGGACCGATGTCCAGGCAAACACAAGCAACATAACTCTCAATGTGAAGAATGGTGTGTGCAAAGATGAAGAGAAAAGCTTCAAAGTGTGTAAGAAGGTTTATAGTGGGCTGCCAAAGAAAACTTCTATAACTTAAAATTGAATGAACACTCGGCTCCCGCCAGTACAAAGAGTAGCTATATGCGAGCTCACAAATGTTTAAAATGAGAAAGCACTCAGTTTCGGGTGTGTACAGAGCAAATTGGACAGGGCTTCCTCGCCTTTTTCTCTTACAAAATGGTCACCCCAAGCCCTCTATTTATAGAGAGGGGAGCCACAGGTGTACATGCGGCTCACTGCAGATGCACCTGCGGCTGTCCTGGTTGCCCCAGGCTTCGCGGGTCTTGCCGTCTTGAAGTACGTGCACGTATGTACTATAATGTCTGGTCAAACTTTCAAAATTGCAATCCGGGCATCCGACTGAGGCATGTAAGACCTATTTTGGACCGCCGTTGTTGAGAGTTACGCAATGACATGGGATTACAGGTTGTACGAAGTCAGGAAGATGGGACCATGCCCTCCAGTCTTCAAGCTTCAAATTCTATCCGTTGCCCTGCTTAATAGTCACTCGGGATTGGACCTCCTTGGTTCTTGTGGGACATTGTTGTGTAGAAATGTATGTATGAAATGTTGAGACGGTGCGATGTGGCGTCAAGGTGGAAGGATGAAGACTTTGCCCCTCACCAGGGTTATCTCCGGTTTGGGCTGACAAAGCAGACGTTGCTAAGGGTTATCTCTGAGATTGGACTGCTGCAAGTGTTGAAGGTACTCAGTGTCATCTGTAAGACCCCGAAATTTTTAAATAAAAAGGAATTTCCTTTATTTATTATTTTGAAATAGTAAGGGTTGATTTGATTAATGTGGATAGTTAAGGGTTAAATATGCAAATATTTCAAATTAAGCAAGTGGTTATAAAATATTCATTATCGTCGGGGAATATTCGTTTGGTCGTGGAATATTCGTACTGTCGGGGAATATTCGTACAACGGCGCAGCCATGTGTGGGCCCCATAACGGAAAGTGATTGGATGAAGAAAACGACAAATATAAGTTGTTTTTAAATAACGGCGTAGTTGTTACCGTTAATACTGTTGGAATACCCGGTGGTTAAAACACACTAATACGCGTTGTTGAACAGTAGCACTTGGTATTGCACCAATTATTGATTCTTACGTAAGAAGGCACTACTCAATAATGGTTACACAGATAATTCTTTATTCAATATTTTATTGAGTTAATAATTGTTGCGTTGATATTTTATATTCTTTGTTTTCAATAATTGTCATTACACAAGATATCTTTCATTATCGAAGCAATAATTCATATTATCTGAATAATATTATTAGATAACATTATTGGCAATGTCTAGAAAGTTCTATCTAAGGAGAGGTTTGGTCACCTAATCATGGCGCCAGAAGAAGAAATTCTTATTGGAAAGCCCCTCTTTCCCTGAGGCGCACGGTTGTCAATATTGTGATTACGTAATATTATTTGTGAATAATTAATTATTGATTTATATGATGAGGAAAATATTGATTTTATGTGGATATAGATGGAGAAAATTTTTAAAATGACAATTGTTGAAAATTAATATTTTATCTTTTTCTGATAAAATAATTCATTTAAATATATTATTTTAATAATATATTAACGGTGATATTTTTACAACGAATGTGGGATATATGAGTATACGAGGAGGAAGAGTATTTTTGTTGCAATAAATGTTTAAAACATGTTAAACATGTCGGTGGACCCCATTTATTGACTGAAATTTGATTATAGCCTGTAAAATCGCCTGTTTGTGGATTTCGGTCAATTTCTATTTGGAATTTGGAAAAACTTTCTTCTGTAAAGTTTTAGACAATTGAATTTCCTATAAAAACTCGCGAGATTCGAATTTTCTGATGAAAGGGCTATTTATTATGAATTATTGAAGTTCTGAAGCTCCGAAATAATTAATTTTTGTAAGTTTTAATTATTTATTTTATGAAAAACGTTTTTTATCATTTCTTTCTAGAAGGTGGCATGTGGGAAATGCTAGGATCTGAATTCTAAGGTTGGCGTATGAATTTGATATATATATATATATATATATATATATTAATTTATTAAATTTTTCGCTTTGGTGTTCTAAGCAATTTCTATAAATAGGGTGCTTAGGTTAGAATTGAAAATCACACGTAAGCTGAAGTTTTCTCTCTATATTATCGAGCGTATTCTTGTGAGTATTTTGAGTATACTTTGAGTATTGCTATATCTGGTGCAAGTCCAAGTCATAGCTTTATATCCTGTGTTTCAAATTTAAAGTACCGATCTTTCGAGGTAAGGGATATTATTTTTTGTAATGATATTATTTCTTCAATATCATTATCTTTGAAATGTTGATCTGAAGTTTTATCAAATTTGGATCTTTTTCATGTCGGGGTTACTATTCATGGGTTACTATTCATGAGTTACTATTCACGAGTTACTATTCATGAGTTCTTATTCACGAGTTCTTATTCACGAGTACTATTCATGAAGCGTGAAGATGTTTTTTGTGGAATTTCTATCTTTTGGTGTCTGGAGTTACTATTCACGATATCGGCACTATTCACGATATCTAAACACTATTCACGATACGGATTATTCATAGAAAAATAAAATTTCTTCTTTTCGTCCAAAACATCTATTCGGATACTAACTCGATTGTATCCATGTTTTGATCATTCTTGAATTTTACACCACTATGATTATTTTTGAGGTATTTTTGGGCGTGGATAAAACCAAGTACGAATCCTTAATCCTTAATCCTTGTCATTTTGTTTCACTTTGGATTCGTTTCTAAAAAATATTTTTCATCATCCTCGGTCTTAAATGATGATATTATTGAATATCTTTGGCTGTAGTGCAAAGATGAATGATTTTCGAAGAATATCTTTGGCTTTGTAGTGTAAAGATGAAGCAGTGTTGAGATGAACATGACCGATTGATTAATATCTTTGGCCTCAGTAGTGCAAAGATGAGCAGTGTTTAAATGAACATGACTAATCGATGAATATCTTTGGCTCAGTAGTGTAAAGATGAATATTTGATTCCAGATGCATATTGATTGATGTTACTGAGGATAAAATATTGATGATGGACTGTTAAATTCATAGATTATAGTAGATTTCATTCTCTACGTAACTCTTCTATGAATTATTATTTCCGCATGAATATTGATCCGAAACTTGTTGTCTATTGTATTCTATCGATTTTTCCTGTTGAAGACTAATGATAATTTGTTGTATATTATCTTAGTCATAATATTCTTTTCTTGGGCTAGTTGAGCTCACCCTTTTCCTTGTTGTTCCATTTTTTTTTCTCGAGGGAGGCGAGAATGTAGCGAGTACTAGTGGGGGTATGGAATGAAGGTTTTAGAAAGGATTGTTTAGTAGTCCTCACCATTTTTGTAAAATAATGTATCAATAAATGTGATGAGGATTTATTTGAGTATAGATATTGTTTAGAAGATAATATCTATATTTAAACCCACAGTTTATATGTTGTAATAATAAAGTTGTAGTTATTTCTGTACCATGTATTTGGCGACTCAGAATGGGTTGGATGGAATGGACCTATTTTGGGGGCGTCACAGTTGGTATCAGAGCTTAGGATATGATCTCTGGCGGAGATCGGGGAATAGAACTAAGAGGGAAGAGACGAGTAAATCCTTCGCTAGTGTGTCCTACCTAAGCTTATTTGTTAGTTGGTCAAGAGTATATAGGGATATTATGTGATATATTGATTTCCTTAATTAACCCTTATTTTATGACGATGATTTGAGAATGTCGATTGAGAATATTAACGAATGGAGTAAATGAGACCGTGGAGATGCCCTGCACTCACCAACGAGGAGAACGTGCAACAGTCGGGTAATGTTCCTCATGTGAACAACACCACCGAAAGCGAGATGATGAACGAGGGATGTTTAGAAGCTTTTTGCAGTTCATGCAAAATCGCACGAGGAGACTCGTGTTCAAAATACAGGAGGAAATGATAGCAATTCACGGGTGGTCATGACCAAGCAGCTTCAAAGAGTTGGGACCACTGCACTGGGAAAGCCGGATCCGATTAAAGGCGGAGATGTGGGTCAAACAAATTACCAAGATATTCGATGTCTTGGGATGCACGGAGGAACGAAAGTTCCATTCGCCACCTTTATGTTCCGTGGCGAGGCAGACATCTTGGTGGGAATCGTGAAGCGTACCCATCCATCCAATTTGCACTCAAAGATGTCATGGGAGACGCTTTTGAAGCAGTTCAATGACAAGTACTTCCCCGAAAGTATTCATCATATGAAGGAAGTGGAGTTTATTAGACTAGAAGCGAGAATAACATGATTTGTCGGTCAAAGACGAGGCAATAAGTTCGCGGAGTTATCCGAGTTTGCACCTCATTTGGTGGAGAATGAGGAACATTATGGGCGCTGGATGTTTCGAGAGGTTTGAAACCCGACATACGTCAAGATCTCATTTCTCATAAATTTTCTCTCTATTCAGGATGTTGTCAGCAGGCTCAAATTGTTAGAGCGAGATAACGAAAGTACGTTCAACCGAGGGACCATAACCAGGATCATCTCAAGATAGCGATCATCGAATAACGATAACCAGCGGAGAAAGAAGAATACAGATAAAGGCGGTAACCACTCTGGTGGTAATCGTGGCCATGAAAATAGAAGAAGCGAGTCGGGAGGAGATTTTAAAAAGAGGAGATTCAACAACGACCATGTGAAGACGTCAGCGCCAGTAGCAACTAGTTTTAAGGGAGGAGAACGACCACCGGTTGTATGTTACAAATGCGGGAAAGAGGGACATATCAGTCCAAACTGCCCACAACAGTTTAAGGTATGCTATAATTGTGGAAAAGAAGGACATATCGCTCGAGATTGTACGATATCGAAACCCAGTCCAGCGGGAATGGTGACTCAAAAGGATGTCCCAGAAAAGTCAAAGTCAACGGTTCTTGGAAGAGCGTTTGTCGTGACCGGTCAAAATGCAAGGAACCCGAACGAAGTTAGCACGGGTTAGTTAATTATAAATTTCTTGAAGTATATACCTTACTAGATATCGGTTCTACCCATTCTTTTATCTCTCTTGCTTGCGCTCAACGTTTGAACTTGACTACGGAGAAATTAAACTTTGACCTATCTGTGGAGACTCCATTAGGAGAAACTTTCATTACATCCGTTGTTTAAAAATCTTGCTTGATTCAAGTTGGCACTATCACATTACCTGTTAACCTTATTTCTATAGAGATATTTGCTTTTGATGTGATTTTAAGGTTAACTACTCATCATGCCAAATTGATTGCTTTTGTAAGGTTGTTAGTTTTCATATTCCTAAGCAACTTTGTTATTCAAATTCAAGCAATCAAACCATTGTAGTCAAACATTTTCATATCAAGCCATGAAGTCATTCGTTTATTACGGATGTCAAGTTTTCTTAGTCCATGTTATGGATTTGAATAAAGACACGTCGATTTGAATAATATTCTTGTTGTTATTTATTTTCCCGACGTATTTCTGAAGAATTTCTTGGCTTACTCCCAAAGCTTCGATATTAAATTTTGTATCGACTTTGAACCCCAGACAAAACTCATTTCTAAAATCTCATATCGAATGGCTCTATTGAACTTCGTGAGTTAAAAATTCAACTATAGAATTTGGTACTGAGCCTTTATTTTGTGACTTCCTTTGTGGAATTCACCTAAGCCGAATCTCTCGTAGGGGGACGTCATATTCGATGCGATAGTAAATCGATAGGTGTCATTGTGACGCTTATCCAAGATTGGGATATGAGTCACGATTGAGAGCAACCTAAGTCGCTTATCGAAAGACGTAGCTTTCAGGCTTAGTTGGTTATTATCGGAGATTCGTTGAAGGATATTCTCGAATCGCTATTCCATTAACGCAAATTGACTCAGAGAGATACAAAATTCGAATGGAGCAAGGAATGTGGGAAGAGCTTCAAGAACTCAAGAGGAGACTCATTTCAAAGACATGTTCGATCATGCCATCCCGGAAAAAAGCGAACGTGGTAGCCGACGCGATGAGTAGAAGATCATATCACGGGGAACGAAAAGCGATGATGTCAAGTATACGACAGAGCCAACTTTAATAGAAAAAGTTAAGATTGCTTCAAGCCACCGACTCCTGAAATGATGCGTATGAAGAAGAAAGTACAAGAATGAGCTATTCCTAAGCGAGAATTGATACTTGAGTCCACTCTAGACTTTGTGTTCCTAACGACTCTGATTTGAAGTACAAGATTATGATGGAGGCACACAATACGCCATTTGCAATCCATCCTCGAAGTACTAAAATGTATCGTGATCTTCGACATACATTTTGGTGGAACAATATGAAGAGAGAGATTGCAAAGTTTATCTCGATGTGTTTAACTTGCCAACGTAAAGGCGGAGCATCTTGTACCTAAGGGTCCGTTGCAACCACTTGAGATTCCGGAATGGAAGTGGGAACACATTACTATGGATTTCGTTCACGGGTCTTCCTACGGTTTCTCAAGGCATCAATGCTATTTGGGTTATTGTTGATAGATTAACCAAGTTCCGCTCATTTTTACCGATACGAGAGACTTATTCCTTGAACGTCTTTTCTCGTATGTACGTAAATGAGATTGTGAGATTGCATGGCATGCCAAGATCCATAGTTTTAGATCGTGACCCAAGATTCACTTCATGATTTTGGGTTAGAAAAGCTATGGGCACTTAATTTACGATCTGGGATTTGGCATACCATCCTCAAACGGATGGGCAATCGTAAAGGATTACTCAAACTCTTGAAGATATATTAAAACTCGTGTCCTAGATTTCAAAGGAAGTTGGGATAAGTACTTGCCATTGGTGGAATCCTCATACAACAATAGTTATTAAACAAATATAGGCATGGTTCCATTCAAGCATTATATGGACGAAAATGTCGTTCTCGATATATGTTGGGACGAGGTGGGTGAAGCAACATTGTTGGGACCCGAAAGTTAATACGTATGACTACCGAAAAGATCCAAATGATTCGACAACGATACAAAGCGGCACAAGATCGACAAAAGAGTTATGCGGATCTTCATCGAAAGGACGTGGAATTTAATGTAGGGGATCATGTATTGTTGCGAGTTGCTCCATGGAAGGGAGTTACAAGATTTGGGAAGAGAGGAAAGCTCAATCCACGATTTATCGGTCCATTTCAAATTCTTGACCGAGTAGGAAATGTAGCCTATAGACTTGCGTTACCTCAAGTATATCTCGTGTTCATAATGTGTTTCACATATCCGTACTTCGTAAATATGTGAAAGACCCGAACCACGTTATTGAAAGAACCGGACGAGATAGCCAAGACTTAACGTATGAGGAGGTACTGTCAAGATTTTGGATAGGAAGGAGCATGTCCTACTGCAAGAAAGGTTATACCACAAGTTAAAGTTTTGTGGAGGAATCATGCTATAGAGGAAATGACCTGGGAGTTGGAAACGGAAATGAAAGCGAGGTATCCTCACCTTTTCAAAACACCAGGTACGTACGTCAATTTCGAGGACGAAATTTCATAAGGAGAGGAGGTTGTAAGACCCCGAAATTTTTAAATAAAAAGGAATTTCCTTTATTTATTATTTTGAAATAGTAAGGGTTGATTTGATTAATGTGGATAGTTAAGGGTTAAATATGAAAATATTTCAAATTAAGCAAGTGGTTATAAAATATTCATTATCGTCGGGGAATATTCGGTTGGTCGTGGAATATTAAATCGCTGTCGGGGAATATTAAATGACCCAGCAGCAAACCATGTGTGGGCCCCATAACGGAAAGTGATTGGATGAAGAAAACGACAAATATTAGTTGTTTTTAAATAACGGCGTAGTTGTTACCGTTAATATTGTTGGAATACGCGGTGGTTAAAACACACTAATACGCGTTGTTGAACAGTAGCACTTGGTATTGCACCAATTATTGATTCTTACGTAAGAAGGCACTACTCAATAATGGTTACGTAATTATTGCTCGATTATTTTATTGAGTTAATAATTCTTTGCGTTGATATTTTATATTGCTGTTGTTTTAATAATTGTCATTACGCAGTATCTTTCATTATCGAAGCAATAATTCATATTATCTGAATAATATTATTAGATAACATTATTGGCAATGTCTAGAAAGTTCTGTCTAAGGAGAGGTTTGGTCACCTAATCAAGGCGCCCAAGAAGAAGAAATTCTTATGGAAAGCCCCTCTTTCCTGAACCGCACTGGTCATCAATATTGTGATTCTCGTAATATTATTTGTGAATAATTAATTATTGATTTATATGATGAGGAAAATATTGATTTTATGTGGATATAGATGGAGAAAATTTTTAAAATGACAATTGTTGAAAATTAATATTTTATCTTTTTCTCGATAAAATAATTCATTTAAATATATTATTTTAATAATATATTAATCTGTGATATTTTTTTAACTTAATGTGGGATATATGAGTATACGAGGAGGAAGAGTATTTTTGTTGCAATAAATGTTTAAAACATGTTAAACATGTCGGTGGACCCCATTTATCGATGAAATTTGATTATAAGCTTGTAAAATCGCCCGCTTGTGGATTTTTGGTCAATTTCTATTTGGAATTTGGAAAACTTTCTTCTGCAAAGTTTTAGACAATTGAATTTCCTATAAAAACTCTCATGAGATTCGAATTTTCTGATGAAAGGGCTATTTATTATGAATTATTGAAGTTCAAGCTCTCAAATAATTAATTTTTGTAAGTTTTAATTATTTATTTTATGAAAAACGTTTTTATCATTTCTTTCTAGAAGGTGGCATGTGGGAAATGCTAGGATCTGAATTCTAAGGTTGGCGTATGAATTTGATATATATATATATATATATATATATATATATATATATATTAATTTATTAAATTTTTTGCTTTTGGTGTTCTAAGCAATTTCCTATAAATAGGGTGCTTAGGTTAGAATTGAAAAATCACACCGTAAATCTGAAGTTTTCTCTCTATATTATCGGCGTATTCTTGTGAGTATTTTGAGTATACTTTGAGTATTGCTATACTGATGCAAGTCCAAGTCATGCTTTATATCCAGGTGTTTCATTTAGAAATCGATCTTTCGAGGTAAGGGATATTATTTTTTTGTAATGATATTATTTCTTCAATATCATTATCTTTGAAATGTTGATCTGAAGTTTTTATCAAATTTGGAACTTTTTCATGCTCTGGGGTTACTATTCATGGGTTACTATTCATGAGTTACTATTCACGAGTTACTATTCATGAGTTCTTATTCACGAGTTACTATTCACAGTACTATTCATGAAGCGTGAAGATGTTTTTGTGGAATTTCTATCTTTTGGTGTCGAGTTACTATTCACGATGATACGGACTATTCACGTATACTGGTATTATTCACCTAAAAATAAAATTTCTTCTTTTCGTCAAAACATCTATTCGGATACTAACTCGATTGTATCCATGTTTTGATCATTCTTGAATTTTACACCACTATGATTATTTTTGAGGTATTTTTGGGCGTGGATAAAACCAAGTACGAATCCTTAATCCTTAATCCTTGTCATTTTGTTTCTTTGGATTCGTTTCTTAAAAAATATTTTCATCATCCTCTACCTTAAATGATGATATTATTGAATATCTTTGGCCTGTAGTGCAAAGATGAATGATTTCTGAAGAATATCTTTGCCTCAGAGTGCAAAGATGAATGAGGTGTTGAGATGGACATGACCGATTGATTAATATCTTTTATTCAGAAAGCAAAAGATGATGTGTGTTTAAATGAACATGACTAATCGATGAATATCTTTGGCCTCAGTAGTGCAAAGATGAATATTTGATTCAGATGCATATTGATTGATGTTACAGGATAAAATATTGATGATGGATCGTTAAATTCATAGATTATAGTAGATTTCATTCTCTACGTAACTCTTCTATGAATTATTATTTTCACGCGAATATTGATCCGAAACTTGTTGTCATTGTATTCTATCGATTTTTCCTCGTTGAAGACTAACGATAATTTGTTGTATATTATCTTAGTCATAATATTCTTTACCGGGCTAGTTGAGCTCACCCTTTTCCTTGTTGTTCCATTTTTTTTCTCGGGGAGGCGAGAATGTAGCGAGTACTAGTCGGGTATGGAATGAAGGTTTTAGAAAGGATTGTTTAGTAGTCCTCACCATTTTTGTAAAATAATGTATCAATAAATGTGACGAGGATTTATTTGAGTATAGATATTGTCTAGAAGATAATATCTGTATTTAAACTCACAGTTTATATGTTGTAATAATAAAGTTGTAGTTATTTCTGTACCATGTATTTGGCGACTCAGAATGGGTTGGATGGAATGGACCTATTTTGGGGGCGTCACATCATCTCTAAGGTGTGCCTGTCTTTCCGGTGTTATCTTCGGGTCTTGTACTGAGTGCCTCGGTGTGAGTGCCGAGGTTGAAGCTGATTGCATTTATTTGAAACAAGCATTTCCGGGGTTATCTCCGGAACTGCATTCCTTGGGGTTATCTCCAAGGTTGGTAACTGCTACTCCTAGTGTTGGGACTGAGACTGAATATCTCGGGGTTATCTCTGAGTTAAATCGACCTTCTACGATGGAATTTCTGGTATTGGAACTGCATACCTCGAGGTTATCTCCGAGGTTGGAACTGATACTCCCGGTGTGTGTTCCGGGGTGGAGACTGAACTTCCGATAGTATCAGGACTGTTTATGAGTTGTCTTCTAGGGTTATCTCTGAAAGACGAATCTGCCCTCCTGCAATGTCAGTGACAGGTGTGTAGAAAATTTTGAGTGTCTACAATTTTCATATATAAAAAAAATTAGAACGTGAAAGTTTATCTACTTTGTCGGTATTGGTGAGTGGGGGAAAACTGCACTGTGACAGTTGTGCTCATTTAAGCAAATTTTAAAAATTATTATTGTTATTATTATTATTATTTTGAAATTATTATTATTATGTTGAAGTTATTATTATTATTTTGAAATAATAATAATTATTATTTTTAATATTATTATTATTATTATTTTGAAATTATTAATATTATTATCATATAAACCGATATGGTGTAATCAAAAGGGTTCTGTTTGAAAACATGTATATATGTATACTTTTTATATATTTATCTTTAAAATAATTTATTGTTTAATTAGTAGTATGATAATAAAATTATGATGAAAAAATTAAGAATATTATTTCGTTTTATATTTATCATCAAATTAAAAAAAAAATGAGGCGGTATCTTACTACTTGATTGAAGCTTTCAAATCTTTTATTTCATTGTTAAACCTCAATAACCTTAATAAATAAACCCAAATTCATATAATAAATAAAGTAAAAGAAGAACAAAACAATCCAGGATTAAACAGATGATATAAACATATGATATAACCATTAATTATATTCATTAATGATGGAAAACGATGGAGATGACGGTTGCTGGAAAAGTACTCCTAACAACCGGTTGCCATGAATTGGAACCCATATATATATATATATGTGTGTGTGTATTAGCTTGTTACAAATTTTGTATTTTCAAAATTTACTTTCGATAAAAGGAGGCAATAACAATGGATAATTTAATTTTATTATTAAAATGTGTTAGGTTTGAATTAATTTAGAATTAATGAACTATATTTTAAAATTCATTATTTTTTTCTTATTCTATTTATAATTGTAATTAGAACATTCATTTTAAAATTAAAACTTAGAATTTCAAAATGATGAAAAGTTATTTGAATTGTAATTTAGATTATTGATTATTGTATTTATTAAAATAAATAAATTAACATTTATTCATTAATACTATACTTTAAAACTCAATTTTTTTCTTCTTATTCTAGCTATAGTTGTAATTAAAGTATTCATTTTAAAATTTAATATTTCAAAAATAATAAAAACATACTCAATTATAATTTAAAACATTAATCATTATATTTATAAAAAATAATAAAAGTAACATTCATTTATGAATAATTTTACTTTAAAAAAACACGAAGGTTTTGATAAATGAAACTATAGACTTTTATGTCGATACCCACCCAAAAGAACTCTCCCAGCAAAATAGAACGCTCTCTCTTCTCCCCAAACTTATCTTCCTTAGTATCCCTAACCTAGCTCTCTCCCCGTCTGGCTATGGGTTAGATTTGCATAGTGGTTTTGAATATCCCCTTCGTCGGATTTAAATCCGTCTTGCTTTGGGTATAATTTGTATAGTGATTTTTCATCTATTGGATTAGATCAACTGGAAAGCTTTAAATATGTTTCGTATTATTGAGCTCTTGCGATTTTAGTTTAGGTTTTTGAATGGAATAAGACTTGTGCTTACCTCCCCCTTTATGAGTTAAACTAGAGAACTTGCTCTGTGCCTCAACCGATGTACAAAGGGTAAGTAATTTTTCTAAGAATTTTGATAGCATAATCTAGATCTTTTAGTGATATTTCTTCAATTGTGATGTTAAATAAGGATAAGATGTTTAGTTTTCCTTCTACTTTCCCCACTCTATTTTAGGTATGTTAATCAGGATAGCGGAAGAAGTCAAGTTCTCCCTCTGTCTGGAAAGAACAAAGAGTACTCCTACCTTTTTATTGATCTTTTGCAAAATTTAAGTTTGTATAAAACATGCCCACGCATAATTCCTTTGGGTTTTTCTAGTTCAAAATTATACTTTAATATTAGTAAAAAAAATTATGCAAACCTTAATATTAGGGGGCAAAGCAAAAAAAAAGGCTCATTTCCAGACCGAATGAGGATTTCTAGTTCACACTTTGTTTTTCTTTTGATTGAAAAATTTCTTTTCTTGATTTACCATTCTGTATGAGGTTTATTAGTTTTCCACTCTGTTGCTGTGTTTTGGACCCTTTGAATTAAGGACATTGCTAAAGACTGTTAAAAGGATTCTGCCAATCATTTTGTATTAATTATAAATGTTGCTCATAAATAAGGTTCTAAATAAGTACTAGTTCTAAAATCCTCAAGATGATCATGATATTTTCTTTATTAACTCTATAATTAAGCTCAACTATGATGATCTTGGAATAATTTAACTTGAACACCAATAGTGCTATTTTTTTTGGTTAATTTGGTCAATGATCATTTACGGATAGTTATTTTATACTTGTTGAACTAAGCTTGAGCAAGCCAATTCATCTAATCGAGCTTGACTTGGTCTCATTAAGGCGAGATGATGATTGAGTTAATTTGAATAAGAGGAACGTGGTACGTTTTAATTAACATTAGTTTAGCTTAACTTGATCTCACTAATATGAGAATCTCACTGGTTTGAATAAGAGCAATGTGATACATTCTAATTAAAATTAGTGCAGTATATTCTAAGTCGAGCTCAGTTAAAATCTAACTAAAATTGCTGATTTATCCACAATCAAACAAACTTTGACACTTACCTTGTCGAATCTAGTAGTCTTCTGATGGTGTTATCAATTTTCCCCTTAATGGTCCATGTATGTCGGACCTTGTTGTCTAATACTATACTCTATATATGTAACATACACAGTAGTCGTATTGAATCATGAACATTATTTATTAGGATATGAAATCATTTCTTGGGTTTTAGTTTGACTTTGATATATGGGCTTTCATAATCAATTTGACTGCTTTATGAGTTTATTACTTTAACTCTTTGTTTATTTATTTATTTTATGTAGTTTTTGCTATATGGATATTTTCATTTACATCTGTTAGTTCCTAGTAGGCACAAGTTATCTAGAAGGGGGGGTTGGATAGATATTTGAAAATCTTTTCGTTTTAACTTGTTCTTAGATAATGATTAAAACTTTGCGGAATTAGTATTTTTTTTAATCTTCTTTACCAAGCAATGGAGTTATGAGCGAGTAAGATAGTTATATCAGATATATAAGTTATAGCAGTTATAGCATGAATGTAAACGACACAGCAATTTTTAAGTGGTTTAGAGCACTCAAAGCTCCTAGTCCACTCTTCTACTCAAGGAGTAGGATATCCACTAAGGATGTCTTTTACAATCTTCTGAATCACACAGATTCTTTCTAGACCAGCAGTCTAGGAACTTCTCTAGTTCACTCTTGAACTCTTCAAGTCCAGCAGACTTGGCTTTCTTACAGTTCACTACGAACTCTTCAAGTCCAGCAGACTTGGTATACTTCTTCAGTTGATTGATAGTTATTGAGTTCTTGATGGTTGCTACTCAGTTGCTGTGTAAGCACTGGTTCGTTAAGAACTGAGTAGCTGAGCAAGCTTTACAATATCTCAGATCATAGAGTTGAGCTTGAGAGAGATGTTCACGTTGTTTGATTAATGCTTGCTTATTCTCTCTCATCTGTCTGATCTGTATATATGTGATGTTAAAAACTATCCGTTGGATCCATCCGTTGTGGCATTAAACCCATCTGAACTTTCTGTACTGTGATGGAGATATTTTTGCACATCTTCTGAATCCTGCATTCTGGCCCACTGACACTGCAGGCTGCTTTCTCACCTACCACCTGAAAAGGTGTTTTATCCCTCTTACCCATAGTACTATCCTTAGCTTTTTCAATACGCTTCTTTTTTGCATACTAAGGATATTTCATACAATCTGGGACTGATGAGTACTGCAGCATCTGGGATCCATTCCTCATTTGTTGAAAACACAGATCATTCGGCTCGACGTTTTCTGACGTGAGACAGATGATGCTCTACAATTTGGATCGTGGTGTTCTACGATTTAGATCGTAGTGTCTTTTACATCTTTTCACACTACGATGCTATTAGTTGAGAGCACTACGATTTCCCTTTAAAACCTTCGTACACTACGATCTTCTCTTGCTCGTGTTGTTGACTCTACGTTCCCGAGAGCACACTACGATCGTTGACTTGTAAACTTCATGTTTCCTTCAGAACACTACGATCGTGGAGTTAGCTCGGCAATCGTTGGGACCACTCTACGAAGTCTGTAGAGTCTCCTTCAAGGCAGGCACACAACGATCTTCAGGCTCTACATTTTCTGCCTTGACTTCTGTAATGTTGATCAAACTGATGCACTATGATTTCTTCAAGACTAATCTATTACATCTTAAGATCAACCTAACAGTTTTGATCTTTCTATCTATACATTCTTTAACAGAATGATACACGTTGAAAGCTTAGATCATCCTAATAATTTTGATCTATCACTAAGTCCTTGTACATATATTCATTTAAGGACCTTACAAATAATCATGAACACATGCATTAAAACATCAAATCATAATATGCATTCTCCCAACAATCTCCCCCTATTTGATGTTGACATAACCAATGAGATTTGTTGTCATGATTATTAGTGACTAGATGCATTTGCAGGAAATTTAAACATGACTTAGTATTTCAGTGAGCAGCTGAAATTTCTAGAGAATAAGCATGAATTTATTGATGATCAGAAGATATTACAATATAGCATTACATCAATAAAACATTAAACTCTCAACTTATCTCTATTTTCTTGGTCTCTTCTGTGGAGGAGGATTGGCATACTCTTCAGCCCTTCTTTTCCTTTGAGCTTCCTCATTCCTTGCTAACTCTTCCAGCTCACTTAGACTTAGAACTGGATTCTCTTCATGTCTGCGCATGAATGAAGGATCTCCAATTGGCATTCTTCTGTGTACCATAGACACGTCTTGTGAGCTAGGAGTTGGCTTATTATGACTCAGAGGAATAGCTGTAGGAATAGCTGTTACAATTTCCTACTGACCAGATCGTTGAGTCTGATGATGTCTTGCAGGAGGACTTCGTGATGTCTAAGCATGAAATTGACTTATCCCCCTTTCTTGAGTTTCATGACCTCTTCCTCTACCTTGACCTCCTTGATCTCCTTTCCTTTTATTATTCTCCCCCTTTATGTCAGCATCAAGGGTTCGAATATCGGCACACAACCGATTAACTCCTTGAACAATCTCATTTAGTTGGCTTTGAGTTTGAGCAATGTCCTCTCTATTCTCCTTGATCTGTTTTTCAGCTCTAGCTTCTTTATTTTGGAGGACTGTCAGAATCATATCATTATTCGGCTCCTGATTGGCATAAGATTTCTGGAAGTCATAGACAGAAGCTTTCAAGTTGAGAATATTGTCCAGCATAATTTGATGTTGACGATCTTGGTTTTTCGGCATTTCAAGCACAACCTCTCTTTGTTTGGCAGCAACCTGGAAATGGATCTCATCTCTGTCTGATATACTCTTCAAAATCTCTTTCATAATTTCCTTTAGCCTCGTAGTGAGCTCAGTATTCATTGTACTATGGAATTTGTTAGCAGCTTTTATCATTTGATTCAGGCAGATGTTGAGGAGATCAGAGTGGGATTCCAGACTTGCTTCAATAGACTTGATCATCTGCTCAGAGGTTTCTTTTAAGTCATCCTTGGTAGGCAGGCTTGGGAGAGCATTATTTGATTGGGGATTGTCCATTTTAGGGGTTCTTGGTGGAGATTGATCTTGCAAATTGTACAACACAAGAGCAAGACTGAAAAAGTCATGTGATGAGGAGGATGGTATATCAGCTGGAGGGGTTTGGGTTTGGATATCTGGGATAGGTGACTCTACGATTTCAACATTGGACTCTATGATGTGGCTTGAGTCTGGAATCGTAGAGTTGGTGATTTGAGGGAGTAGGGTAAGGTTGACTTCTTCTGCTTCTTCAGTTACAGAATTTTTGGATTCTACAACTGGAAACTGATTTATTGGATTGGGAATCACTTCCAACCATTTAGGAAATTCATAGAAATAGCTAAATAAAGATGATGGCAGGTGATTAACTCTAAAACTGGTAGGGATAGTCAATACCTCAGGTTTGTCTTTTGATGAGGAATGGTTGGTAAGCAGCTTTTTGGCGAAGATGACTTTCCTTGGAAATCCATGAGCCAGAACTGAGATTGCTGGATATTCCTTGAAGCTCCAGAACATGTGATCCCATGATTTCAGGATTTGAGCTTGATGGTATGCCATCATGGGTAGGTAAGAAAACATTTGGTTATATAGATAGCTTCTGTATCCATATTTCCCTACACCAGTAATTTCAAGCTCATCATCATCATCATTTTCTTCCTCTTCTTTGGTTTCTTCTGAAGAATCCATTATCTCATTGGCATCTGGAAGGTTTGGCATTGGTTCATCTCCATCTTGAGCAAGGACCTCTTCTTCAGCCATTGGGATATTATAAGGCTCCCCCTCACTATGAACATCTTCTTGGAGGTTTAGAAACTCCCCCTCAGCTGGTAAATCTTCTTCTAAGTTCGGAGAGTCTCTTCCAGCTGGAACCTTTTTCGAAAGCGAAGAGGTTTCTCCCCTCAAACCGATGTATACTCGATCATGAGAATTTTAGGAATCTCCCCCTCTGCTGGAGCATCTTCTTCTAAGTTTACTTGGGATAGTGCTACTTTTGCAGCCACAGTCTTGGCTTCCTTCTTTAGTATTTTTTCATTCTCAAGAATATACTTATTGACCATCTTTCTCTTTGCTTTGCTGGTTTTAGTCACCACTTCTAGACTCTTTTGAGTCTTTGTTTTGCCACGTTGATCAGCCACTCTTCTTGAAGTAGCTTCTTCCATTTCTGCCACACTTGGCCTGGTCTCAGAGAATAGCAGAGACTCTACGATCGAAGACACTGTTGGTCTTTTGGACTTATGACCAGTCTTGTTCTTCTTTAAGATCTGTGAAATAGTGGCTTGATCCTCTTCAGCTTCCTCTTGCTATTGCATGTTCCTTAGCCTCCTTAGAGTCTCTATGTCAGAGGACTCTACAGGAATGCTAGTTGTAGATCCTTGAGGCTCTTCGACTTGTATTACCCTTAGCTTTCTCTTGCCCTTGCTTTTTCTGGCAAGAGCAGAGGGTTCTCCCTTGTCTGTTTCTTCTTCTTCTTCAACTTCTTTGAAAACAAACATTCCTCCAAGAAAGCCTGCTTCCTTTTGTTCCCCAGTTCTCCCACTGGACTCTGTCATCATTCTTACATAATCAGGAGGGTTCCTTTCCCAGTTCTTAAATAACTGCTATGTCATTCTTCGATTTGGGTTGATAGCTTCTCCCTCATCATCCCCAATTTTTTCACCCAATGCAGATAGCAGAATGATGCTAATGAATCTCCCATACAGCATCTTTAGAGTACTCTTTGATTTCTTCGAGCTGACAATCCACTTGCCGATCCACTCGAGTAATACAGCCCCATAATTGAGTTGAGTACCATGAACCAAAGCAGACATGAGCTTGAGCTGAGTCTCATTTACCGAGTCATGACCTGAGCTCTTGCAGCAGATGCATTTCCTAATAATGTCAGCCAAAAATTCATACCTTTGAGGGAACTCCTTCTTTTTGTAGCCTTTTACAGAGGGATTCTTCTTGTGGTGCATTTTCTTCAAACCCTCTTGGAAGCTTATGTTGTCTAGAAATGGGTGCCCCACATTCTTGAAACCTAGGGCCAGATTGAAGTTTTCTTCCCTTAGCATCATTTCAACTTCTCTTACTCGTGTAGTGATGGTGTTGTGTTCGTACACTCCATTCTTGTAAAACTCCTTCACTAGCTTGGGATAGATAGATGAGGTGTCGGTGCTTTCGGCGCCTCTTCGAGACCTCGCCTTCTTTAGTAGTGCTAAGGTCTTGTGAAATTTTGGTGGAGCATCATTGAACTCATCGAAACAGAGTCTGTAGCCTGAGATTACATTTGAAGCAGCAATGATTCTGTAGTTGAGAAGTGGAATACGACTGAGCTTTCTCTTGGGTTAGGGTTTTGCTTTGAGAGAGAGAGAGAGAGAGAGAGAGATAATCTTTTGAACTTCAGATTTCAAAAAACACTGTTCCAATTATTACTTGTAGCTTCCCTCTCTCTTTTTTGACTTAGTGGGACAGGTGTCGCCTTATGCTTGGCTCTACGATTTTGACTATACATGAATGTACTGATTTACCCTTTCAGTCTTCAGTGCTGAGATGTCCTTAGGATGACTACAATCGTAGAGATAGTCTTCTGGTCGTTGAGTCTGTCCTGCGATCGTCGAGTCTGTCCGGCAGTCTTTAAGTCTGATCACCATTCGTAGAGTCTGTCCTACGATCGTCGAGTCTGTCAGGATCCTTGTGATGAGTTTTTGACTAAGCATTCTTTTTAACGTAACTCAGGAATGGCCAATCTCTTGGTGATTCAAGGGTTAGGTTTGTCCCTGAGGCACCTCTTAGAGAGATTGCATTGTTATGAGGCTTGTCATCACAGGATTCACTTTGCTTGTTGGAAGGGCTTTAGGTCATCGTCGAGTCTGTACTATGATAATTGAGTCTTTGCTATGATCGTTGAGGTAGTTGTTTGTTCGGCTCACGATCGTGAACTTCCTTGATCATGTCTACAATTTTGAGTACGTGACCTTTATATCATCATGGTTAGCACAATCTAGAGTATCTGATTCATGGTTGAAGATTTAGTATGCCTAGCTCACTTATTAACTTGTTAAATCTGGATTCATCTAGTGGTTTTGTAAAAACATCAGCAAGTTCATTTTCAGTAGGGATATATTGTAAAGATATAGTTCCATTTTGCACATGATCCCTAATAAAGTGATACCTTATTACTATATGCTTGGTCCTAGAATGCATGACAGGATTATTAGTTATTGCTATGACACTTGTGTTATCACAGTGTATGTGAATAGATTTGAAATCGAACCCATAGTCAGCTAGCTAATTTCTCATCCATGGGATCTGAGCACAGCAGCTACCAGCAGCAATATATTCATCTTCCGCAGTTGAAGTAGACACTGAGTTTTGCTTTTTGCTAAACTAGGACACAAGTCTGTTTCCATGAAGTTGACAGGTGCCACTAGTACTTTTACTGTCTATTTTGCATCTTGCAAAATCATCATCTGTGTATCCTATCAGTTCAAATGAGGATTCCTTGGGATACCATACCCCCAAGTAGGGTGTACCCTTGAGATACCTGAAGATCCTCTTTACAACAGACAAATGTGACTCTTTAGGGTTAGCCTGAAATCTAGCACATATGCATATTGCAAACATTATATCTGGTCTACTGGCAGTTAGGTATAAAAGAGAACCTATCATACCTCTGTATTGAGTTATATCAATACATTTACCTTTCTCATCCTTGTCAAGCTTGGTTGCAGGAGCAATTGGTGTTTTCATGGGAGAGGCTGATTCCATGCCATACTTCTTTAGTAAGTCTTTGATGTATTTGGCTTGGTTAATGAATATTCCTTCATCAGTCTGCTTCACTTGCAGACCAAGGAAGAAATTTAGCTCACCCATCATGCTCATTTCAAACTTCCTCTGCATTAGCTTAGAGAATCTCTTACATAACTTTTTCGTCAGTAGAACCAAAAATGATATCATCAACATATATTTGAACTAGTAAGACTTTGTCTTTATGCTTTCTAAGAAATAGTGTGGTATCTACTCTACCTCTAGTGAACCCATTTTCTATTAAGAAGTTAGTCAGTATTTCATACCATGCTCTAGGTGCTTGATTAAGACCATATAAAGCTTTGACTAATCTATAGAAATAATTAGAAAGAGATGGATTGATGAAACCTGGAGGTTGTTCTACTTAGACTTCTTCTTGAAGCTCTCCATTTAGAAATGCACTCTTGACATCCATCTGGAAGACTTTGAACTTCATGTGGACAGCAAAGGCAAGAAAGATTCTGATGGCTTCTAGTCTGGCAACATGTACAAATGTCTCATCATAGTCAATGCCTTCTTCTTGAGAATATCCCTTTGCCACTAATCTTGCCTTGTTTCTGGTGATGACCCCATCTTCATCCATTTTGTTCCTGAAGACCCATTTGGTTCCTATGATAGGATGACTCTTTGGTCTTGGTACCAATATCCACACTTTGCTTCGTTCAAATTTGTTGAGTTCTTCCTGCATGGCTTCTATCAAACTGGAGTCTTCCATAGCATCCTCTATCTTCTTTGGCTCTATCTGTGACAGGAAGCTTCGATAGAAGAATTCATTCTGAGTAGCAGCTCCTGTTTTAACTCTTGCACTTGGATCTCCAATGATTAGATCCTGAGTATGATCCCTTGCCCATCTATTCCCTGTTGGGACATCTGTCCTGATCCCTTCCTGTCTTAGGTCTTCAAGGTCTATCTCTTCTTTTTGGAGTGGAGGCTCGCTGTCTTGGATGGACCTCTCTATGATTTCATTATCATGCTCTACGATTTCACGGTCTAGTACTACGATCGTAGTGTTGAGCTCGACGATTGCATTCGTAGTGTCTGCACTATCGGTCGTAGTGTCTAGAGGCACTGCTTCGTCTGTGTCAGTTTCATTAAAGATGATGTGTATTGAGACTTCGACATTCAGTGTCTTCTTATTGAACACCCTGTAAGCTTTGCTGTCTGTGGCATATCCAAGAAAGATCCCTTCGTCTGACTTGGGCTAGAATTTTGTCAGATACTGCTTTCAATTGTTGAGAATATAGCATGCAAAGCCAAAGACATGGAAATAGTTGACACTTGGCTTCCTTCCTTTCCACAGTTCGTAGGGTGTCCTCTTGATCGTAGAGTGAATAAATGATCTGTTCTGTGTGTAGCATGCAGTGTTGATGACTTACGCCTGTAGTATTGAGCAGACGAGTGCCGCCGCTAGTAGGTCCTTCCACCTCTATCGAGTTACGTTTCTTTCTTTCAAAGAACTCCATTTTGTTAAGGAGTTTGTGGAGCCGAGAAGTTATAGTCGATGCCATTTATCGAAAGAGAACTTGTCTATTTCTGAGAAATCGAATTCTCTTCCATGATTACTCCTTATTGCCTTGATTTTCACTCCTTTCTCATTCATCACCAGTCTGAACATTTTGATTAATTCGGAGCTCGTTTCATCCTTTGAAGTTAGGAAGAATACCCATGTGAATCTGGTGAAGTCGTCGACTATGACTAGAGAGTATCTTTTGCCTCTAAGACTAGCTATTGGGATTGGTCCAAAAAGATCTATGTGGAGCAGCTGCAAGGGTTTGTCAATGGAGTTGGCAGTCTTGCTCTTGAATGAGCTTCTGGTTTGCTTTCCAAGCTGGCAGGAGTTGCATGGCCTTTCTTTCACAAAGTTGAACTTGGGTAGGCCAGCTACGAGATCTTTTGATGCCAGTTTGGACATATTTTTGAAGTTTAAGTGAGACAGCCTTCTATGCCATAGCCAGCTCATTTCCTCAGATGCTTTTTCCATAAAACATATTGTCTCATCAGAGCTTAGTTGACCAAGATCTACTGTGTAGACATTTCCTTTTCTTATTTCGGTCAGCTTTATGGCAGATGTCTTCAAATCTCTGACTAGACATTGGTTGTTGAGAAATGATACTTGGTGACCCTTATCGCAGAGTTGGCTGATACTTAGAAGGTTGTGTTGGAGTCCTTCCACATTAGCTACTTTGTTGAAAGATATTGCACCATTGCCAGCAGAGCCATATCCTCTTGTCTTGCCCGAGCCGTTATCTCCAAAGATGACTGAGGGACCCTCCTTTTCTACATAGTTGGATAGTAGAGCTTTGTTCCCTGTCATATGCCTCGAGCAACCACTGTCCAGATACCATGTTGTGGTCATGGAGCTCTTTTCCTATCAAAACATTTGAACCTTCATTTTGGTACCCATATTTGCATGGGTCCTTCTTTGTTAGTGCCTTTGGGGACCTAGATTTGTCTAATCTTGGGTCTCACATGCATGGAATTATAATAACACTTTGTAGCCCTATGACCATTTTTATTGCATATGAAGCATCTATTATAATGCATGCCCGTGTGTGTGCGGTGATTCATCTTCCACTTGGACTTGTGTGGTTCCTTAGTTAACCTTTTGTAAAACTGATTCTCTTTTTTCCACGTGTCCTTAGGTTTCATAAATAGTGATGACTGTTCCTTACCTCTACTGTACCTTCCCAGTTGATTCGTAGAGTTGATTTTGTTTGACTCTACGATTCTTCGAGGTTGGTAAGTAGAGGTTGGATTACTCTTTTCCTTGATGAAACCCAGACCAACGTGAGATCCTTTACTTCTCTGAGTATAACTAGAGATAGTAGAACAAGGTTGAACTGGTTCTTCCAACTGTGAGGATTTCACAAAAGCAATGCCTCTACCAAAACTTGAGACATTACTAGTGCTAGTTTCCATTGTCTTTTCCACACTTAGCTCTGAGATGGATTCCCCAAAGCCTAAGCCTGTTATGTCGAATGTGCTTCTCTGACTAGAGAGCAGGTAGTCTATGGATGATGAGGATCTGTTCCATGCAGAGATAGTCTTCTCTATATCCTCAATTTTAGAGGTTAGCTTAGACTCTCTTTGTGCATGATGTGTGTTTGTCTGTTTTAAAGTTTCATTCTCAGCTTCAAGCTTTGAGAGAAGATTAGTACTTAGAAGAGTTGTTTCAAGCTCTTCTTGAACTTTCTTCTTGTGAAAACCCAGATTTTATGCATAAAGATTTAAATTTATCGAAATATTTTTTGAATATTATGGTGTGGATTTGATATAATGTTATAGTTGTGGGTAGTATTTATAAATTTTTCAAAGTATGCAAGTTGTTATAAAATATTCGATTGGTCGGGGAATATTCTTTTATCGGGGAATATTAATGACGAATCAAGACAATCGATGGTGGACAAGACAACGGAAGTATTGTCGTAGTTAGAAAACCATTGTAATTATCTTTTATAAAAATAACGGCGGAAGTGTTACCGTTAAAACTGTTGAACTACTCGGTAGTAAAAGTACAGTAATACGCGTGGTTGCATAGTAGCACACGGTATTGATTATTGATTGTAAGACCCCGAATTTTATGAAATAAAAGTATTCAATTTTTTTTTTAATTACTATTCATGAGTTACTATTCACGAGTTACTATTCACGAGTTACTATTCATGAGTTACTATTCACGAGTTACTATTCATGAGTTATTATTCACGAGTTACTATTCACGAGTACTATTCATGAAGCATGATAATTTTTTTTTTTTTCGTAAGAAGGCATTACTCAATAATTGTTACAGTAATTACTGTTCAATATTTTATTTTATTGATTCAATAATTGCTACGTTGATATTTTATATTATTGTTGTTTCAATAATTGTCACTTTACACGATATTTTCCATTATCGGAGCAATAATTCATATTATCTGAATAATATTATTGGATAACATTATTGGCAATGTCTAGAAAGTTCTGTCTAAGGAGAGGTTTGGTCACCTAATTGCGCGCCAGTAAGGAGAAATTCTTATTGGAAAGCCCCCTCTTTCCTAGGAACTGCTTGGTTGTCAATATTGTGATTTTGTAATATTATTTGTGAATAATTAATTATTGATTCATATGATGAGGAAAAATATTTATTTTATGTGGATATAGATGGAGAAAATTTTTAAAGTGACAATTGTTGAAAATTAATATTTTATCTTTTTCTGATAAAATAATTCATTTAAATATATTATTTTAATAATATATTAATGGTGATATTTTTATAATGAATGTGGGATATATGATTATATGAGGAGGAAGAGTATTTTTGTGGTAATAAATGTTTAACACATGTTTTATGTGTCGGTGGACCCCATTTCTTGACTGAAATTTGATTATAGCCTGTAAAATCGTCCGTTTGTGGATTTCGGTCAATTTCTGTTTGGAATTCGGAAAAACTTTCTTCTGCAAAAATGTAGAGAATTGAATTTCCTATAAAAACTCGCGAGATTCAAATTTTCTGACAAAAGGGCTATTTATTATGAATTATTGAAGTTCCGGATTAATTAATTATTATTTTTTTGGAGTTTTAAATTAATTAATTATGAAAAACGTTTTTTGTAAGTTTTGTAAGGTGAGATACTTGTGTTGCTGAAGTTTGAACAAAAAAAAAGTGGGCGTAGGAATTCAAATTTATTATATTAATAATTTATTAAATTTTCTGCTTTGGTGTTCTAAGTATTTTCCTATAAATAAGGTGCTTAGGTTAGAATTGAAAATCACACCAGAAACTGAAGTTTTCTCTCTCTATATTATCGAGCGTATTCTTGTGAGTATTTTGAGTATACTTTGAGTATTGCTATACTATTGCAAGTTCGATTCAATGTTATTCCGGTCAATAAGTATCGCTCTTTTGAGGTAAGGGATAGTAAAAGGATTTTAAGGGTTATTATGTTTTTAGTTTGAAATTTTTCTGAACCTTCAAAAATTCTGAAAAAAATTTGAAATGATATTTTGATGAGTTTTGTAGATTGTGTCCAAAAATGACGATTTTGGATGTATAGATTGAGAGTTATGAATTTTATGAGAAAAGACTATTTTAAAAGTAACCGCTTATAACTCCTTGTGATTAACTCCAAAATTGATAAAATTTTTATTGGGAGTACATCTATATAATATCAATTATACCGTGTAAATTTCAGAATTGTTGGATAAAAGTATAATTTATGATAAATGTTTAAATATTCGTGGTTTTGGCCATATGAAAAATAGTAAATGAATTTTTAAAATTTTGAGAAAAATATATGTTCAATATGGGACTATGTTATGCTAAATCCCAGAAAAGAAATATTTTTTGGAACTGATTTGATATTTTTCATGAAAATATTCTAGTTATGAGTAAATGAATTAAATATGTTATGTGAAGTAAGAAAATTGGAAAATATGATTTTATGGCTTGAGAATCATATATGAGGTATATGCAGATTTTTATGAGGGTTTTGGTTAATGATGATAAAATTTTATGAGTTTGGCATTTTTAGATGATTAAATGCATTAATTATTAAAGTGTAAATAATTGGATTAAATTATTTATAAGTTTAAGAAATGATTAAAATATTATTATAATATTAATAATATTAGATTATGAGATTTCTAAGTGATTTATAACATTTGGATTAAGGTGTTATAAATATGGATATGAATTTTATTATGAAACTTTATCTTTTCGTGTCGAGGTTACTATACACGTATACGGCACTATGTACGAATACGGGGTACTATTCATGACAAATTGGTTTCTTCTTTGACCAAATTATCGTTGATTTATGAATCTTACTCTTGAAATTAAAACTATGTTTTGATTATATTGTTTTTATATAACATTCTTATAACCCTAATGATAATATTTCTCTTTGACTTGAGTGTAAAGATGGGTAGATTATTGGTATGATCGTGACTATAGGTTCACTTTGGCGAAGAGTGCAAAAAGTTGAATTGTTGACTGGTATGATCATGACCATTGAATTTACAATTGAATATTTTTAGCTTAAGTGCAAAGGTGAATTGATCAACATGGTTATAATTATTGTTATATAACTTCTGAAATGATTATGTATTTATTGAGATATGAATATCTTTGGCCCGTAGTGCAAAGATGGCTTGTTGATGAATATCTTAGCCTGTAGTGCAAAGATGAATTATTGATGAATATCTTTTGCTCGTAATGCAAAGATGACTGTTGTTGAATATCTTTAGCTTTGTGAAAGTGCAAAGATGAATTATTGATGAATATCTTTGGCTCGTAATGCAAAGATGACTGTTGTTGAATATCTTTGCTTTGTAGTGTAAAGATGAGCTGTTGATGAATATCTTTGGGCCCGTGGTGCAAAAAGATGAATTTATTAGTATGATTATGAGCAGGAACTGTGATTTGGTATAACCATGATATTTGATGTTTGAGGTAAAGGCAAGTGATGAAAATTATCTTCGTCCGGATGAGAAGAGGAATTTAGAATCACAATTATGATTATGAGTTATTCATATGATTGTGGAAAGGAACTGTTGATTGATGTTACTGAGGATAAAATATTGTTGGTGGACTTTTAACGTGGAGAAGACAATAGACTTTATAGTCTATTTAACTCTTTTTAATGGATCGCTCGTTCACCGCAACTATGGTTGAAAAGTTTTATCATCTACCATATGTTCTAAATCTACGATTCATTCTTGATGAAGACTATTGATAATTTATTTATCTTTAGTCATAATATTCTTTATCGAGCTAGTTGTGCTCACCCTTTTGTTTCACAATTCCTTTCGGTGTAATAAAAGTATATTTGGGTCGGAGGGGATAGCGAGGAATAGAATGGTGGTCTATAGATGTTGAGGGTGAGGTGAATTTAACTTGGAAGGGTGTTTTGCCACTATCATACAAGATGTCTAATGACATACAACCTCGTGTCATCATAAGACATGGTTGTGCTCATCCAATTGCTGAGTATATTTACAAGCACTACCTATATAATCTTGGTGTTTGTTTGGAGTATAATACTCAATTAGAGACAGTGGAGATAATGATATGTCAAGAGAAGACTCACCATTGGGAAAAATATGATAGTAATCTTCTCGTTTTTCTTTGGGGTCTATTGGGTCAACCAAGGATAATTCTGTGGACATATGATATCTACCATAACCTAAAAGCATGGCCTCCCATGTACGAAGGTTTCCTTGAGCACTTCCCAAAGATTCTAATTTCTAAAACAGTTTTTGACTATAACTTTATGTAAGGTGTCATTGTGACGTGCTACAGTTGGTATATATTTGTATCCAAACTCACAGCATATGTGTTGTTGTATTTTGCACGACAATTGTTATAATAAAGTTGTAGTTGTTTTCCGTACCATATATTTGGTGACTCAGAATGGGTTGGATGGAATGGACCTATTTTGGGGTCGTTACATTGATGCTTACGTAAGAAGTCACTCAGTTATACTCAATTATTGCTACAGTAATTGTTGCATCATATCTCTCATATTATTGATTCAATTATTATCACAGTATCATTTGCATAAAATGTTATTTTATTAAATCAATAATTGAGACGACAAAGTTATTCATATTATAAATTGCAATATTTACAATGTCTAGAAGTTTTGTCTAGGAGAGGTTAGATAATATAATTGCGCGCCAATAGGGAGAAATCCTTATTGGAAAGCCCCCTCTTTCCTGGGAACGACCTGGTTGATAAATATTGTGAGTTATAATATTAATGATGAATGTTATTAAAATTGAAGTTCATTCGGAGTTGAATTTGGAGACCTTGGACGTGATATTTGAGTCCGAAATGATGAAATTAGTAAAAATAGTATATAAACACAAAATTTTCCTAATTCACTATTTGGTCAAAGTCAACAGATTGACTTTTTTAGGGAAAAGTCAAACTTCAAAATTTCAAAATTTATATTTTGATAAAAATGGTTTCATTGTGTTGGAATTATTTTTGTTAGTGAAAATCGACAATTATTTCGATAATAATTGATGTCTGGAGGTTATATTGATAAATCGGGTAATTTATCGGATAAATGAGCAATTAATTGCTACTAATTCACATGCTTATATAACTATTTATTCATATATGTGTACTATTGAATCATATTATTTACTATTAGGGGAGTTGGTGCAAGATTGATAATACTTGCACGACTAAATTAAAAATGGAGGTATAGATGGAGGTACTATACTGAAATTCGTATTTTTCACATGATTATACTATTGATTCACATGATTGAACTATTGATTCACATTATTTACTATTAGGGGAGTTGGTGCAAGATTGATAATACTTGCAGGACTAAATTAAAAATGAAAGAAAAGTTGGAGGTATTGTACTGTAATTTTTCGAGCCCCAAAACGTGCAATTATGGATACTATATTTTTCTATAAATAGAAGCTCATTCTTCCTTCATTTCTCACCAATTCACAAAAGCTTTAGAGCGATTATTATAGAGAGAAATAAGAAGGGAAATATGCTACCTCACTATTCCAGTATCCAGTTTTTCCAAGGTAGGGAGTATTATTTCTTTCTTATCTATGAAGAGAACTTTTGTTATTCCATTCTTTATTATTACATTGGAATAAACTCAGATCTGTGAGCTACCCTATACTTGGTGAAATTCTTACGTTGTTCCATTCTTTATCATTCTGTTGGAACATCCATGCATGCGTTTCTACGCAGGACACGGGTTAAAATCTTTATTATTCTCATTGGAATATCACATGCTCATGCGTTTTTACTGGGACACGATTAAAATCTTTATTATTTTGTTGGAATATCTTGTGCATGCATTCTACGTGGGACTTGATTCCGTCTTTATTATTACATTGGAATATCACATGCTCATGCATTTTACGCCGGACCGATTAAAGTCTTTATTATTCCATTTGAATATCCTATCCGTATGCTTTTACATGGGACCGATTCTCGTTATTTATTATTACGTTGGAATAACCCGTCTGTGCGGATCTATCGCATGCATGGTGATTTCTTTTGTTATTCCATTCCTTATTATACTCGGTTGGTTAAAGTTTTGACTTCTATACTCCATGAAATTAGTGGAATATCCTTGATATTTGTGCTTCATCCAAGATCTTTTCATGAAAATATTCTTCCGAGCATTCTTGAATTTTACTCACGAAGTAGTATCATGTTGACAATTTGGACGTTATTAGTTCCTCAATAAATTAATTCTTGAACTTGTTTTATTGAATTCTTATATCATTGTCATCATCCTCATGTTTATATTTTTTTTTTGAAAGTCATCTGTGGCCTGTAGTGCATAGATAGACTTGGTATGATTATGACCAGGGATTATTCGGTGTAATCATGACCGTAATGTTACAAATGATGTGGTGAAAGTCCTCATTGGCCCATAGTGCATTGATGGACAGTTGTTGGCATGATCATGACCATTATTGAATACACAAATATTCTTGGCCCGTAGTGCATGGATAATTGTGGTCGTGATACTAAAGAATATCCTTGGCCGTAGAGCAGGGGTGATTCGATGATATGGATTATTTATTAAGATGAGTCCCAGCGATAAAAGTGATGAAAAAACTTTTAAATCATAAAAGATAGTAGATTTTATTCTCTACTTGACTCTTTTAATGGATTGCTTGTTCCGCTGCAGTTAAACTTGATGGTTGTTATATTATATCAGTTTACAACTGTTGAAGGCTAACGATAATATATTCTGCATTATCTTAGTTATAATATTTCCTACTAGGCTAGTTGAGCTCACCCTTTTACTTTTATTGTTCTCTTCAGGAAATGAGAACGTAGCAGGGACTAGTCGGGGATCGAAGTGACGGACTAGATGATAGCATTAGTAGTCCTTACTATTCAGTGAAATAGTGGAAAATAAATGTAATAATATTGAATTTGAGTTTGAATATTGTCTAGACAATAATATTTGTATTAAAACTCACAGCTTATGTTTTGTCGTGCTTTACACGATAGTTGTATAATTAAGTTGTATTTGTATTCTGTACCATGTATTTGACGACTCAGAATAGGTGATGTACCCGGTGAATGATCTTTAGACAAGACTCTGAACCACTTCATGTATTGATGTAGGTCAGTGGTTATGCCATGCAAAGCAGTTCTCAAGTCACTTATATCTACATCAGGAGAATTAAAGTCAAATACCTCATCGATACTTACATCATGTATGTTTAGGCTTTGTTTGTCCTTTACATGTTTGGCCATTAAGCACAGATTGGCCATATGTGGTTCTTCCTCATCTCCGGAGTCTACATTTTAGTCATTATCTGAATCACTCCACGATCCTCCCAAGAACTGTGCCTTTGTCTCTTTTCTGAGGCCTCTTGGTTCCTTTGTATTCTTTCTTTGCCTGAGATTTCTTCTTTAGCTCTTCTTTGATAGGCTTGTTGCAGTTGGCAATGAAATGACCAGGTTTCTTGCAGTTGTAGCATAAATCATTCATTTGTTCTGGGACGGCGTGCGTAATTCTTGACTTTTTTGGCTTATCGGCCCCTGCCTTGTCGCATGAACCTTCTTAGTCTCTTTACCAGCATAGCAAAGTCATCGTCATCGTCTTCATCATCATCAGAGTCAATCTCGGTGATGACTTTCGATGCACTTTCATTTGCCTTGAGAGCAACACCCTTATCCTTTCTTCTTCCTTCTAATAAGGTTTCGGCGCGTTGGGTCAGCTCCAGTTCGTACGTCAGGAGATTTCCATACAGTTGTTGAACTATCATCTCATTAAGATTCTTTGATTCTCTTATTGCTGTGGTCTTTGCATCCCACCTGCTCGGTAGGGCTCTCATGAACTTTATGGTTAGATCCTTGTTAGGATAGATCTTCCCATATGCTCGTAGAGAGTTGAGCAGAACGTTAAATCTTTCATAAGTTACAGTAACGTTTTCTCCATGCACATGAGCAAACATTTCATCTTTGTCGCTGTGTCGAGAGGCGCTTGTCTCTCTCGACTTCTTCTGGATTCCTTCGTGCATAATCAGCAGTGCTTCCCAAACTTCCTTAGCTGTTTTGCTATTTACAACATTTTCAAACAGATCGTCCTCTAAGGATTGGAACAGGATGTTCTTTGCCTTTTTATCAAGTTGGACAGCTCTCTTCTCTGTGTCTGTCCATTCTTCTTTCACTTTTATTTGTACTCTGTTTGGATCGTCAATGGTTGGTGCAAGCTTTGTCGGTATATAGTGCCCATTAAGAACAGTCTCAAATAGATCTTCATCTATTGAGTCCATGTAAGCTTGCATCCTGACTTTCCAGTTAGCAAATTTATCTTTGTTGCACATTGGTGGCTTGTTGCCTCCCCCGGTCCTGGATTCGCTTGGTACGAGTGCCATTTGGATCTACTAAAGTGTTTAAGCTATAAAATAAAACCTGCTCTAATACCAATTGTTAGTTCCTAGTAAGCACAAGTTATCTAGAAGGGCGGTTGAATAGATATTTGAAAATCTTTTCGTTTTAACTTATTCTTAGATAATGATTAAAACTTTATGGAATTAGTATTTGTTTTAATCTTCTTTACCAAGCAATGGAGTTATGAGCGAGTAAGGCAATTATAGCAGATATAGCAGTTATAGCATGAATGTAAACGACACAGTTGTTTTTAAGTGGTTCAGAGCACTCAAAGCTCCTAGTCCACTCTTCTACTCAACGAGTAGGATATCCACTAAGGATGTCTTTTACAATATTATGAATCACACAGATTCCTTCTAGACCAGCGGTCTAGGAACTTCTCTAGTTCACTCTTGAACTCTTCAAGTCCAGCAGACTTGGCTTTCTTACAGTTCACTACGAACTCTTCAAGTCCAGCAGACTTGGTATACTTCTTCAGTTGATTGATAGTTGTTAAGTTCTTGATGGTTACTACTCAGTTGCTGTGTAAGCACTAGTTCGTTAAGAACTGAGTAGTTGAGCAAGCTTTGCAATATCTTAGATCGTAGAGTTGAGCTTGAGAGAGACGTTCACGTTGTTTGATTAATGCTTGCTTATTCTCTCTCATCTGTCTGATCTGTATATATGTGATGTTGAAAACTATCTGTTGGATCCATCCGTTGTGGCATTAAATGCATCTGAACTTTCCGTACTGTGATGGAGACATTTCTGCACATCTTCTGAATTCTGCATTCTGGCCCACTGACACTGCAGGCTGCTTTCTTACCTACCACCTGAAAAGGTGTTTTGTCCCTCTTACCCATAGTACTATCCTTAGCTTCTTCAATACGCTTCTTTGTTGCATACTAAGGATATTTCATACAATCTGGGACGGATGAGTACTGCAGCATCTGTGATCCATTCCTCACTTGTTGAAAACACAGATAATTCGGCTCGATGTTTTCTGACGTGAGACAGATGATGCTCTACGATTTTGATCGTGGTGTTCTACGATTTAGATCGTAGTGTCTTTTACATCTTTGCACACTACGATGCTATTAGTTGAGAGCACAACGATTTCCCTTTAAAAAACCGTACACTACGATCTTCTCTTGCTCGTGTTGTTGACTCTACGTTCCCGAGAGCACACTACGATCGTTGACTTGTAAACTTCATGTTTCCTTCAGCACACTACGATCATGGAGTTAGCTCAGCAATCGTTGGGACCACTCTAATAAGTCCGAAGAGTCTCCTTCAAGGCGGTGCACACTACGATCTTCAAAGCTATACGTTTACGCGCTTGACTTGCGCAATGTTGATCAAACCGATGCACTATGATTTCTTCAAGACTAATCTTTTACATCTTAAGATCAACCTAACAGTTTTGATCTTTCTATCTATACATTCTTTAATAGAATGATACACGTTGAAAGCTTAGATCAGCCTAACAATTTTGATCTATCACTAAGTCCTTGTACATATATTCATTTAAGGACCTTACAAATAATCATGAACACATGCATTAAAACATCAAATCATATTATGCATTCTCCCAACAACATCTATTCAGCTGTCCTTTTAATTTTTATTTTTATTTTCTTCCTTTTTTGGGCCAATGAAGTTTATCTGTTAGTTATCTAATTTCTTTTTTTTGCATCTGAGTTTAGTTTCCTTTAAACTCTGTTGTTGGTATCTGACTTCTTGATGTTGCTTTATTTTACAAGAGTTCAATTGGGTTCTCCCCCAAAAGAATTATATGTATAGAGTAATACTAGAAGTGATTTCTTGTGGGTCGGTTGCAATTCCTGCAATGGTTGCCCTACATCAAGCGGACTTCAAGTAATGTAGGCGAATAATGACCTCAATTTTGTCGTACATCATAAGCTACAACTTGCTGGATTCATGACATCATTTGAAGTCAATAAATTTTAGTTAGTGCCGTGAAAGATGTTGTATGCTGACATTTTTGTTTACCAGGGTCGTTTTAGGTACCAACCTGGTCAAGTGAGACCCTTTGGAATGCTTGCTGGAGGTTATGGCATTACTCCAATGTTCCAGGCATGCTTATCTATTATCTTTATAGTATCTTCTGCTTCTAACTGTTACCTTTCAAGGTTCACTATTGATATATGGCATGGTTTATGTTTGTCTTGCAGTTTGCTAGAGCTATACTAGAGAACCCAAATGATACCACCAAGGTGCATCTTATTTATGCTAATGTTACATTTGAGAACATTCTTTTAAAGGTAATTTAGTCTTTTTTTCTTTAATATGTCCCATTTGAATATCTATACACCCTGGATAAACTCATGTAATGAGGAAACCCAAAATTTGAAACTTAATATAAGTTTGAACCATTATCTAAGTGGGCCAAACATGATTTTATCCAGTTTGAGGAGCAGAATTCACGTGTACTCTAGGTGAAAGAAATATTATGTATTATTTAGCATGTGGTCTGTATTTCTTCTCCCCCCCCTAACTCCGTCTTATGTTAAGTTGTTTTTTCCACATCAGTGAAGTACTTCAGCCATCTAGCAACGACCTTGGTGATTAGGACCCCTTGTGAGGTGATGTGTAGTCAATGTCTTTGAGAAAGTAATTACTTAGAAGTTAGAACCATTAAATAATGTCAAAATCTCTTTGGATGAAAGAAATGATGGTTACATCTTCAACTTGAGTACCTGTGTAGAAAAACCTTGGTTGTCAATTTTATGTGAGAAACTTATTAACCATTAAACACTACAAATAGAAGGAACTATTTATCACTATCTTGTTGTGTGTGAATTCTTGAGTGTAACAATACTCGATTGTGAGAACAAGAAGAAGATAAGAGTGAAACACAATATGGATAAAATAAAGGTTTAGATTTCATTTTATATTATCTTCTAGTGTATAAATTGTAGTAAATTTCCTAAAGTTACTTTGCCAAGATTTGAACTTAGGCCCTTGTAGTAACTTACTATATCACCTTTCACTGAACCAAGATCAGTTTTGTGTTAAAGATCTTACAAGAACTTGAACATTGCTTACACCAAAGCCTTCTGGTGTAATATATATCTTCAATAAACAGTTTGATATGTTGGTCGATAATTAAAAGTTGAGTGGGAACTTCCATCCTCACCAATTTTCCTCACTCAACACAATCAATTTTTGAATTGCCAATATTACTAGTGTTTTGTATTCACCACATAAAAATATAAATGCACGTGTTTCTTATGTGTTCTTGTGTGTAAGAGTAGATCTTATATAGCCTATTTGTTGGCCTCTCATGCTGTGACCTGACTACCTGTTCTCAGCTGGGATAATAGATAAAACCCAAATCTGTATTGGTTAAATTTCTTTAAGCCAGTTTGTCTTATGCCTATGTCAAATTTGATAAACATCATTAATTATCTTACAATTTCATTGCTCATTTGTCTAAGATCTGTACACTTATTTTGTGCGTATAATATGCAATGTTTCAGTCTTAGTAGTGAATTAACAGAAAAGCATTGAAAACAACAATCAATGTTTTTAAAACTCTTATATGGAATGACTTGATTGATGCCATATCACTACCTCCAATCATTTGAATTCAGTAAGCATGACCAACTTTGGATGCTCGCTCAGTAATGGAACTGGAAAAAATATTATTCCCACTTGAACATACGAGAGTTGTCTAGATAACTATATTTTACTCGATTCCAAATATATTGTGCCCTACTTAATCATCCATATTTATTAAGGGTACATTGGTGTAGTGGTTGATGCTGTTTTAATATTGGTAGAATACCTGGAGGATGAACTATGGTTGAAACTTTTGTGTAAGCTTAAGTATTGTTTCCTATTATAAACATTTCTTTTTTGATTTCTTTTTCATATATGGCACTAGTGTTAACCTCTTGATGGAAGATAGTGTCAACTAAGACGGACTTTGTAGTTTTCAGTCGTACGAAGTTTGATTATAAAGATGATGAATGATCATGTATCGAATGATTTTATTTAATTATTAATATTTTAGTTTTTTTGTATTTCTATCATAATTTGTTATGGGGTTATTGAGACATAAATTTTTTTGTTTATAAAATTTTTTTGACATTCGTTACATAACAAAAGAAAAGGCAATATTTATATCGTTGCAAATCATAACATATTTTGTTGCACATGAAAAGTAAACGATTACGTATAGTGTCGTTGCTAATTGACAATAACTTTTGTTGCTCTCTAAAAATAATCACTTTCGAATAGTATCGTTGCTAATTCATCATAATTATCTATAAAAACCAACGGCAACGCAAAATTTCTTTGCAAATTAATATATGATTGGTTTTATTTTGTACATTTAGCAACAAACATCTTTATCAAAATGTACACAATTAGCAACGAAAATCAATTAAGGCAACAATTTCTATATTGTTCAGTAATGGCAAACTTTGTTGGCAAATGTGTATCAAATGCAACGAATTTTATCTTCGTTGAAAAAAAAAGATTCTTTTCGTTTCCAATTAGGCGTATTTTGCAACAAAAATTATTTTTCAGTAACAATTTCTTAATAAATTTGCTACAAAATATTTCGTTGCTAAATGATTTATGATTTTACACGAAAACAAAATTTTGTTGTGAAATATATTAATTTCTGTAACGAGAAAAATAAATTCGTTGCTAGACAATTAGCAATGCTCATTGCGCAACGAAATGTCCAACAACCGAAAAATCATTGCAATTGGCATTTGGCAACGGAATTTCGCACATTTAGCAACGAAAACTGTTTGTTGCAAAATAACCATTTTTTTTAAAATGCAAGTTCTGGCTTGAGGAAGTAACCTTCCTTTGGCACGTGATATCGAATCATGGAATATCAATTGATCCGACGAAGATTGAATCAATACAAAGTTGGGAACAACCTAAGTCAGTAACCGAAGTATGTAGCTCTTTGGACTTAGCTGGTTATTATCGGAGATTCATGAAAGGATTTTCTCGAATCGCCACTCAATTAACTCAGCTGACTCAAAGAGATATAAAATTCAGATGGAGCGAGGAATGTGAGAAGAGTTTTCAAGAACTCAAGAAGAGACTCATTGTAACGCTCGAGAAAAATCGGATTTTATGTGAATTAAATTTTATTTGATTATTTGAATTAAATAAATTTAATTATTTATTTATGTGAGTAAGCTATTTGAAGGTTGTTGTATGACCTAGAATGTGCGGATTTTATTAGGATTCTGGTTATGTGCTAGGATTAATTGTTTTGAATTTTCAAGATGAAAATAAAAGTCTTCCGAGAAATTTCTGTAAAAATACTATTCATCCGTTTCTGCTCGGAAATAAATTATGAATTTCTGAGAAATGCGTAATGATAGAATTCTAAGACGAGATGAAATATTCAATAATATTTAAATTATGGCAAACAAAGTTTTCGCCTGCGAACTTAAAACCTAAGGGTTAGGAAAAGCGAGCTTCGAGAATTAAATGACAATGTATAATGATTACAGTTATTATACGTGAGAAATACGAGAATGATATTAGTTATTATACGAGTGTAGTATGAAGATTATTGCGACATATAATACGAATATTGTACGAACTATATACGAAGAGAATACGAGAATTGTATGAGTAGAATACGATTAGTTCTTAATGGACTCTTAGTAATTGGACTTTGTCAATTCTAATTGGACTTTGATTATGTCAAGCCCAAAGTTATGTTAAATCAAGCCCAAGATAGGCCCAATACGAATTAATTCTAAGCCCAACCCAAGAAATCAAACCGCGGATCGAACCAATGGATCACCACATGGGTAAAACCCATGGGGCAACCCATGTGGGAACCAAAGGGCCATGTGGGCTGACCACTTGGTGGCCAAGTAAAGTGATTTACTAGGTGGCTAAGGCATGAATAGTAAGGAGGTGGGCCTATTGACTAAATTGCCCTCCGTTGGATTTATTATATAAAGGAAGCTTATGTTGGTCATTTGTTATTTCACCTACATTGAGCAAATATATTGAGAGAGAGGAAAGAGTATTAACAAGTAATCAAGAGGAATCCAAAGCAAAACATTCAAGCTTTAGTCAAGAACGTGAAGAACGTTAACGTAATAATACGTAAATCTTAGTCTTCGATCCTTTTCTATTTATTTTTCGTAGAGAAGTATGAAATGGTTGAACATGTCTCTTCCAGAATAATAAGGATGGCTATTAGTGGATTAAAACTTTGATAAGCCATGTACGATTAAGATTTATAAGCATTTAAGTAAGTTTAATCGAAGAAAAAAAACCATTAAGCATTTATTTGGTTGTTGATAGACAAATTGAAAATCATCAAGTATAGGTTATGTGTATATTTCTTGGTTAGGTATAGATAATGAATCAATGGATTGGTTCCATTTGATTTGGTGAATAAATCTCGAGTAATGAAGTAATGGCAAAATTTACGAGATTAGACGTTAAACGTTAAAATCGTAGAATTCCCAGATTAGTAGTCAAAAGTTGTCGTTTAACTCAAAAACCTTGGTTTTCAATGGTGTATCGTAGGACAACGTATTTAAAAGTCGTGGAGTTAAGAATGGTCGAATTCTGACTTAAAACGAAGAAATGAGTTATGAATATTCACAAACATTAAACGAACGCGTATTAAGAAGTTAAATAGTGAATTCATTGTTAACAGATTTAAAAACTACTTTTGTCCGAATGAAATTGAGGTATATGCGGTATGTAAGATAACAACTTTTGAACGAGCCAATTCCGACTTATAACGACTAAGTTACGAGTCCGGAAAGAATTGAACTGGAAAACTTTAAAAAAGTTTCAAGGGCTTAGAATCGAATTGGCAATGCATAGTCACCCCAAGCATATAACACTCTCAAGGCCACATGCACCGGTCGAGGAGTGGTCATTGCTAAGTCGCATCGCAATGCCACTTGTATGTAGGAGTCTCGTGTCGTAGCACCGAGATGAGGGTTTAGGTACTTCTTAGTGGCGCTGCAGCGCCAATATTGTACCCGAAGATGGCGCCACAACACTGAGAGAGGAGAAATGTTGAACTTAGTTATTTTTTAACCCAATTGTTTACCTAACAACTATGGGGCATGTATATACTTAATATATATGATAAGACTATTCTTAAAGCAGATGTATAGTGATGACTTTAGAAAATAAAGTTGTTTAATAGTAATTAAACAAAGAACGTAAAGTGTGAGAAGGTAAATCGTATTCAACTACTATGGTATTTAACCAATGGTTGTTAAGTGTAGATTTAGTGACGTAAGAACGTTAATAAGCCGTAAGGAAGAATAGTAACTCGAATCGAGTTTTATTAAAGAAATATATTCTATTAAGTTATAGAAGAGAAAGAAGTTGGTAAAAATAATGTGATTAGATTGTTTGGTAGCTAATTTCAGTGTGCTATGTGAACATATCATGTAGAAACTGTAAAGACCAAGAACTGTTGAATTTAATTGAAGACTCTTGAATGTAAGTTTTCTTAACGCTTGCCTAACCTTCGTGTTAGCCAAGTTTTCTATGATTCATGTTATAAGAAGTATAAATTGTTTTATGAAAGAGTCGATGCCAGTTTTAACTCGGCTAGACTAATCTTAAGAGTTTGATTGATTTGTTTGCAAGTCTTTCGATATAGTATTGTTAATGCTATCCTATTTTAATTGTTTGGTACGGATTCAAAGGTAAACCTGAGTATTAATAAACAAATGTATTTTACATCGATTATTCGATGGGAACGTGAGGTTGCCAAAACTTAAACAAAGATACGTTTAACGAATGAGTGTTGATCAACATAGAGTACTATAGGCTGATCACCTAGAAGTACTAGTAAGATATATCAGACTTACGGAATTAGTGTCGGGTTGTCCTTTTTCATGAATGAAAACCAAAAGAGAATGTTCATGGTCTTTTGACCTACTCAGAATTCCTAAGTTACTATATGTACTGTGGAATGATTTATGAGAATGATAAGTGCTATTCAATGTTTCATAGTACTTCATAGCTATTTGTTCAGTTATTGAAGAATAATCATATGATTCTCGACATGGTATTTTTATTATATATTGCTAGATTTGCTGAACTAGTTATGCTCACTTCTTGCTTGGATTATATGATTGTAGCTAAATTTGAGCTTAACCAAGGGTTCTAGTAAAGATAAAGGCAAGGCTAAGATGGATAATTAGTTTATAATGTAATAGACTAGTATTTTGTATGAATTATACTATGATAAACAAAGAATGTAATCGGTTACAGAACCTGGGAAATGATTCATTATTATTGTAATAAGAATCTAGTAAATACACTAATTTTGATATTGTTTCAATGGAATGAATGTATAGTTATGAGTACCATGTAGCACCATATCTGTGGGTTGAAAGTAGCCGGATTTGGGGGCGTCACAAGTTGGTATCAAAGCATTAGGTTATAAAACTTAAGGGGGGAAGAACCTTAGGCTAATAACCTCGTTAGTAAATGAGAAGTTAGAAGTGAATGAACTCTAGTAGAATGAGTTAATTAAGTATTGAGGAAACTCAGTATCGAAAGATTTAAAAGATGGAAATTAACCCTAAATAAACTAAATGTGATTTGTGCTTATATTATTGTGTATTATGTACTAATCAACATGTTATGTGTTATTGTAGATGTCCATCGATAACTACATGTATAGGGATATACACGTGGTGAGTGAAGAGTCAGTAAACAAGATAAAGCCAGCACCCGTGCCAGTGGCAAGGGTACCAATGGTGAACCTAGAAGATTCTGAACCAGAGGAGGACTATTCAGAGGGTAATATGGAAAATTTGGGATCGACATCATATCTCAATATGGTGGTCGATGTGGATGAAGATATGGAGGTAGCATCGTTTAATATGGTGGTACCTGCACTAGAGCCAACACCTCCAGATACAATGAGGGTATTGTATCTAGCGGTGCTTGACCGGAATGTGCAACTGCGCACTATTGTACAGAAGCTGAGGGAGGAGGTTAGTGACCTCCTTGAAGTTAAGGAGTCTACAAGAGCATATTTTGAGATAGAGCATGACGAGAAGGTGCTAATGAAGGATAAGGCGACAGATTTTAAGAATAAGGCCGTTGAGCTTCGTAAAAAACTGGGGAGAGGAACCAGAAAATAACACGGATGTCATACATCCATGAGAGTGCTCATGAGGATTTCAAGCTAAAAATTGCTTGTTATTCCATTGAGTCGGGGCAAACTCGTCACACTATTAGTCAGGATATTGTGTTGATTCTTGTGAATGAGAAACATGAGAATGCTTTTATGCAGTATTAGAAGTCTAGAGCGGTAAATATGTATTGTATTGGCGTAAAATCCTCTTTTGTATAATTAAAGGGTAGTCTTTTAGTAAATCCCAATTTTTGGTGGAATTCAATCGCGGGATAGGAATGTAATAGCTTTGGCTATAGAATCAAACTTTAAATAGTTGAATTATGAAGAAGCATATTATTATAAGGATGTTTTTATTTATTGTGCTTTGTTATGATATGAGTTGTTGTTTGATGAATAATAACTAAGTAAGCACATATATAATAAAAAAATTATTTATTTAATCAGAAAAATGCTGCCAAGAAGAAGACAACATAATCAAGAAGCTGAATCCCATAATGATAACCAAGGGGGTCAGAACAACCCTATGCAAGAGTTCGTTAATTTATTAACGATTGCATTTAATTAAACCGGGGGTAGAGCACCCGCGGTCCCTAGGGTAGCCAGAACGACTACCTTAAAAGAATTTAAAAGTGTAGGTCCGCCGGAGTTCAAGGGAACTACGGACCCAATAGATGGCCAGACATGGGTAAAGGATATTGAGAAGGTGTTTGTTATTACAAACATAGGGGAGGCGCAAAAAACATCTTTTTCGACTTATATGATGAAAGAAGAAGCCAACTTTTGGTGGGAGGCTCACCAGGGTGGGGCTTGGACAAATGTTGTCACGTGGGAATAGTTCAAGAAGGTTTTCTTTGAGAACTATTTTCCTACAAGCATGCAGGGGAGAATGGAGATTAAGTTCTTAGAACTTAAGTAAGGGAACAAGACGGTTCCCCAATATACTATAAAGTTCAATGAATTGGCAAGATTATCTCCACATCAAGTGGACACTGAGGAGAGGAGAGTTCGTAGGTTTGAGTAGGGATTGAAACCCTGGCTCTATAGTAGGATTTCTGTGTTCCAGAGTGCTTCTTATGGAACCATTCTGGAGAAAGCAATTATTGCTGAAGGTGGTAGTGAGGCTTTGAGCCAATACCACAAAGAGAGAAAGGATAAGAGCAAAGGAGAGGGAGGATCCAAGGTGGAAGAAGCTAGTGGCAGTGGAAGTATGCCCAAGAGGAAGAGTTTTAACTCTGGGAATACTAGAGTAAAACAAGGGGATCCTAAATGTAGTATCAAAGCATACAAGACATGAAGAAAGGCTCATTTAGGAGTCTGCCTTAAGGGGAAATTTGTTTGTTATAACTGTGGGCATGAGGGTCATATATCACCCAATTTTCCCAATCCTAAGAAGAAGTAAGGCTGTTTTGTTTATGGGGAGATGGACCCATTGGCAAGAAATTGCCCAAAGAATTGGTCGGAGGGTAGCAAGGGTGCTAGTACTGGAAAGTTAGCCATTACTAGACCAACATCGACGGGTAGACCTACGGCCCGTACTTTTAATATGACTGTCCAAGATGCGGTTGCATCAGTGGATATAGTAGCAGGTATCATTCCAGTCAATGAAATAAATGCTTATGTGATATTTGATTCGGGTGCTACTTGTTCTTTCATAGCATGTGAATTTGCTAAGCGATTAGGTTTATTCCCGGAAAGATTAAAAATACCTTTAGACATTAAGATAGCGAACGAAGATATAAATCCCGTTGAACACATTTATAGGAATTGTTACGTAGATATTATAGGTAACAAACTATCGGTAGATCTAATACCGATATAGTTGAGATAATTTGATGTAATTCTCAGTATGGATTGGTTGATTAACCATGGAGCTATAATAGATTGTCATAGGAAAAGTATGAACCTTCGACTTTCTAAGAAACCCAAGGTAGTGTTCTATGGTAGTAAATCAATGGGACTCTCTTGTTGTCTAACCATGACACAAACTAGGAAGATGTTGAAGAAAGGGTGTATAGGATACATGTGCCATGTTGTGGATACCCAGAGAGTGGAAGCATCATTGGACCAAATACCTATAGCACAAGAATTTGCGGATGTATTTCTAGAGGAGTTACCAGGTCTTCCGCCAGATAGGGAGGTCAAATTTGTCATTGATTTGTTATCGGGCACGACACCAGTTTCTAGGGCACCATATAGAATGGCACCGGTAGAGATGAAGGAGTTAATGGTTCAATTACAAGAACTATTAGACAGAAAGTACATTCAACCAAGTGTGTCTCCGTAGGGAGCACCGGTGTTGTTTGTAAAGAAGAACGATGGGTCGTTACGACTTTGTATTGATTATCGAGAGTTGAACAAGTTAACGATTAAGAATAAATACCCATTTCCCAGGATCAATGATCTATTTGATCAGTTGAAAGGGGCAAAGTATTTTTCTAAGATAGATTTGCGTACGAAGTACCGTCAATTGAAAGTAAGGAAGGAGGATGTACTTAAGATGACGTTCAGAACTCGTTATGGTCATTACGAGTTTTTGGTTATGTCGTTTGAGTTTACTAATGCGCCAGCCGCATTTATGGTTATGATGAATTGAGTGTTCAAACAATATTTGGATAAGTTTGTCGTAGTGTTCATTGATGATATTCTAGTCTATTCTAAGACATCAGAAGATCATGCTAAACATTTGAGGATAGTGTTGGAAACACTACGGAGGGAAAATTTGTATGCGAAATTCTTTAAGTTTGAATTTTGGCTTGAAAGAGTGCAATTTTTAGGACATGTTATTGATAAAGATGGCATTTCTGTGGATCCAGCGAGGTGGAAATAGTTAATAATTAGGAGCAACCGAAAATGCCAGCTGAGGTTCGGAGTTTTCTGGGATTAGCGGGATACTATAGAAGGTTCATCTAGGACTTTTTTAAAATAGTTACTCCGTTGATGAATTTGGCGAGGAAGTCAGTGAAATATGTGTGGACTGAGAAGTGTGAAAATATTTTTCAGGAACTAAAAAGGAGTTTAAGAGAGGCACCTGTATTATCCTTACCAGATGATACGGGGAATTTTGTAGTTTATAGCGATGCTTCGCATAGAGGACTGGGTTGCGTGCTCATGCAGCATGGAAATGTCATTGCGTATGCGTCACACCAGTTAAAGAATTATGAGAAGTTTATCATACTCATGACCTAGAATTGGCAGTGGTAGTGATAATTGCATATTATTCATTTATTTTGATTCCTTTATGTTTATTTTTATTCTATTTTTCATGTGTATATGAGCTTATTAATGTGTTTAATTATTTCAGAAAGAATTGGAGCTGAAATGATGGAGAAGGAAAAATTGCAGAGGTTTTAGCATTACGTTCGATGCATGGTCTTAGCTTAGGACTTTGATTTTATTGTAGAGCTCTTCCTTAGCTTTCCAGAACATCTTGAATCATCTCAATCGGATTTCATATGAAAAAGTTATGATCTTTTTACCATACGGAAGTTGAACCTCAAAGTTTTGAAGTTGCAATTTGCATAGCAGTCACTTGGAACCTGATTTCGTCCTTGATCCAACATGAATCTATTAAATCTCAAATAATCAAAGTTGTATATCTCGTCGATATCTTCGTTTTGATTGGTAGAAATCCCTGTAACGCCTCCCGGATCAAAAGTTATGCTTGTTTTACCAAAGGACGTCGCAGTAGGAAATAGAAATTAGCCCCATCGAATTTGAGCGGGAAAATTGGGAAATCTTGGATTTTTGGAAAGTTTCTAAAAGTATATTTTGGCAGACTTCTACATGGAATTGGATTGATATTTCTATTAGCTTTAGGATTTCCTTTAGACTAAGATTTATTTCCAAATAACATTTTATTTCTTTATGAAAACTAGTTATGATTTGTAATTCCTTTTAGGATTTGGATTTTTACTTCCTATAGGATTTAGGACTTTGTCTAGCACTATAAATAGAGGATGCTAGTCAGGGTTTTATTTTATAAATTATCAACTATCATCTATAGGAGTGCAGACTCAAGAGCATGTCAGGCTAGTTCTTTTCATTAAGTTCTAAAGGGAGGTGAATCCTTGTTACAAGTAATTCATTAATTGAGTATTATTATGTATTCCTTCATGTGTGAAATTTCTTCTTATAATCTGTTTTTATTGATTGCATGCTAATTATTCTAATTAATTTAATATGGCCAATTGAATTAGTTTGATCATTATCATATGCTAGATTAAGATTGATATTACGTGTAATTGATATTTGTCTTCTTCATAAATAGAAACTTGGTAATAATAATTGTGGACAAGCTTTTGTTTATTGTTAAGATTATCAGAAAACAAGTTAAACAAATCAAGCTTATGTGTTTGTTACTTGGATTAGCCTAATTCTCTATTTCATAATGCTTCTATCATATTAAATCTAGAGAGCTTATTCTAGGTTGTATGCTAGTTAGAATCTGGTGGAGAGCTTGTTTCATACAGTTTTAATCTAAGGAGAATTTCGAATAGCAGAACTTATTGTTATCTAGGGCTAATAGTTTCGTTGAAGGGAAAATAATAATAACTTTATTAATTGATTGTTGTACTTGGTGAAACTGAACTACAGAATTGAATTTTAACATATTTGGTTAATTTCATCATTAATTCTTGTTCTCTTAGTTTAAAAATAATTTTTAAAAACCCCCATCTTTATTTTCTGTTTAAATAGTAAAATAATTCTAAAACAACTATACTTTTTGTGGGATTGATCCTTACTTGCTACTGTGCTAATTATTATAAATTATGAAGTGAAAATGAGGTTAATTTAGGAGTATCAACGACAGCTCCCAAATTTTGGTGTCGTTGTCGGGGAGTGTTATTTGTTTTTGTTTATTCTTTGTTTTTATTTATTTTTATTATTTACTTTTTGTTTTTGTTTTATGACTCAATCTTCTAACTTTATTGACTTAAATTTTGATCAAGAAATAGAGAAAATTGCATATACAAAAGAAGCTCGTGTTCCATCACTTGAAGTGGAAGAGATGGTAGTGCCAAACAAAAATAGGACTTTAAAAGAACTGGCTACTCTCAATCTTGATCAATCATCATTTTGTATTGAGTATCCTACTTTAGATGTTGAATTTGAACTTAACTCTAGACTATTTCGTATTTTGCCTACTTTTCATGGTCTTACAGGTGAAAATCCATATAAACATTTAAATGAGTTCCATGTGGTGTGTTCCACGATGAAAGCACACGGAGTGGCAGAGGAGCAGATCCAGTTTAGACTTTTTCCATTCTCATTAGAAGATTTGGCTAAAGACTGGTTATACTATCTACCTTCAGGATCAATATGATCATGGACTGATATGCAACAGTTATTCTTGGAAAGGTAGTTTCCTGCATCAAGAGTCTCCCACCTAAGGAATGATATATGTGGAATCAGGCAGTTCAATGGAGAAACTCTCTATGAGTATTGGAAAAGGTTCAAGAAGTTGTGTTCCAGCTATCCACCTCACGGAATTGATGACCATCACTTGATCCAATACTTCTATGAGGGGTTTCTACTAATGGAAAGAAGTATGATCGATGCGGCAAGTGGAGGAGCACTAGTAGACAAGACTCCAGAAGCTGTAAAGAACTTAATTATAACTATGGCAGCCAGCTCACAGCTGCGTGGTACTAGGATGACTCATACATCACAAATGGTAAAAGTGGTTAGCACTTGTAATATTGAGCAACAAATTTTTGAATTAACTGCTATAGTTCGACAAATGGCTGCAAGGAATACACAAGGTTTTCAGCAAGCTCAACCTCAGTACCACATAGAAAACCAAGAAGTACCTGTCAATTCTGGGACATCTATGGAGGATATGTCCAAGGCATTCATGATCCAAACACAACAGTTAGTGAGTCAGACAAGAACTTTTGTTCAAGATTTGAGGGACCAAGTTGGTCAGCTTGCAACCATAGTAGGAAGGTCACTTTCTTAAACTGTTGAAAATATAAGTACCATAACATTGAGATGTGGTGTAGAGGATCAGCAACAAGGAAAGTCAATACAAATTAAGTCCGATAATAGTGAAACAGGCAACAATGATGTACTCAATCACAAATTTCCACCTCTTTCAACTTATGAATCGAAACTACCTTTTTCCCAAGTTCTAACAAGGAATTGGAAAGTTGGAAAGAATTTAACATGGTATATAGAGTCTAATGAAAAATTTCCTGAAGAAATGGCGAATAGGGAACAAAAACTTACAGATAATGAGGAGTTTACTAGTGGAAACCAGTTAGAAGTGCTTGAGGCTACTGAATTTGAAGAAGAAATCAAGTATTCAAAGTTTGAAAAGGATGAACAAGAGAAAAAGTAGAATAATTTGATAAGTTTTGCAGTTCTTTACAAAGAGGATACAGATGATACATTGGTGCAAACAACAAAAACACTACATGATACATACTAAGGGACCTTACATATGGAATTGGACAACGCACATGTCCAGTTCGACATATATTAAGTTAAGAGGTATCTTGGTAATGTTAATTCTATTTTTGCTATTGATGTTGTTGACTCTATATTGCAAGAATCTTTTGAACAAATAGATAAGAAGGATTTGATGGTTGGAATGGAGCAAAATCAGGATGTGATGGATGCTCCTAATGAAGAATTGAAGTTATTACTAGTCCACTTGAAGTTCACAAGTCCAATTACATAGAATGAGAAGGATGATGTCAGGCCAATAACAATAAACAAGGGAAGCTGCTTCGGAGGCAACCCAAGATCTCATATTTGAATTTACTATCCCTTCACTTTTTAGTTTTTTTTATTGCATGTTAGCTAGTAGTATTTTCTTCTTTGCATGATTTTCTTATATTGGGGACAATGTAAGGTTTGAGTGTGGGGAGGAAGATTTGGGTTTTTATTTTATTAGGAGATATTGATCCGATTTTAATGGGAAATTTTAAAAATTAATGCTTTTGAAAATTTTGGTTTCATAATTCTATTTGGCTATGTGTTAAAAAAATTAAAGTCAAAGATTGGAAATTGATACTAAAATTCAGATTTTGCTTGATGCTTAATTAGTTGATGAATGATGAAAAGTAAGCCATGATCCATAGTAACTAATTTGAATTGAATTTGTGATACATGAGTACTTGAATATGAGAAGCATGTTTAATTAGCTAAGTTTTTTGTGGAGTTATCTATGTTCACTGATTTCATGACTTAGAACTATTTAACTTGCTTATGTTGTTGCAAAACCATGTGAAAAAAATGATGAATGAAAAAAAAGGAGAAAAAATTGAAAATTGAAAATTTGCTTCAATGTCCATTTGGCATATTATTCATTTATTTTGATTCCTTTATGTTTAGTTTTATTCCATGTTTCATGTGTATATGAGCTTATTAATGTGTTTAATGATTTCAGGAAGAATTGGAGATGAAATGAGGAAAAAGGGAAAATTGCAGGGTTTTTAGAATTAAGTTGGATGCAAGGTCTTGTCTTGGGACTTATATTTTATTGTAGAGCGCTTTCTTTGCTTTCTGGAACATCTTGAATCGTCTCAATCGGAGTTCATATGAAAATGTTATGATCTTTTTACCGAACGGAAGTTGAACCTCAAAGTTTGGAAGTTGCAATTTGCATAACATTCACTTGGAGCCTGATTTTGTCCTTGATCCAACCGAAATCTATCACATCTCAAAGAAAAAAAGTTGTAGATCTCGTCGATATGTTCGTTTTGATAGGTATCAAGCCCCGTAACTCCTCTCGGATCAAACGTTATGCTCATTTTACCAATGGACGTCGCAATAGGAAATGGAAATTCGCCCCAGCAAATTTGAGCGGGAAAAATTGGGAAATGTTGGTTTTTTGGAAAGTTTCTAAAAGCAGATTTTGGCAGACTTCTACATGAAATTGGATTGATATTTCTATTAGCTTTAAGATTTCCTTTAGACTAAGATTTATTTTCAAATTAGATTTTATTTCTTTATCGAAACTAGTTATGATTTGTAATTCTTTTTAGGATTTGGATTTCTACTTCCAATAGGATTTAAGACTTTGTCTAACACTATAAATAGAGGATGCTAGTCAGGGTTTTATTTATTCAATTATCAACTATTATCTATTGGAGTGCAGACTCAAGAGCATGTCAGGCTAGTTCTTTTCATTCAGTTCTAAAGGGAGGTGAATCCTTGTTCCAAGTAATTAATTAATTGAGTATTATTATTTATTCCTTCTTGTGTGAAATTTCTTCTGATAATCTGTTTTCATTGATTGCATGCTAATTATTCTAATTAATTTAATATGGCAAATTGAATTAGTTTGATCATTATCACATGCTAGATTAAGATTGATATTACGTGTAATTGATATTTGATTTCATCATAAGTAGCAACTTGGTAATAATAATTGTGGACAAGCTTTTCTTTATTGCTATGATTATCAGAAAATAAGTTAAACAAATCTAGCTTATGTGTTTGTTACTTGGATTAGCCTAATTCTCTATTTCTTAATGCTTCTTTAATATTAAATCTAGAAAGCTTATTCTAGGTTGTATGCTAATTAGAATCTGGTGGAGAGCTTGTTTCATACACTGATAATCTAAGGAGAATTTCGAATAGCAGAGCTTATTATTATCTAGGGTTAATAGTTTCATTGAAGGAAAAATAATAATAACTTGATTAATTGATTGTTGTACTTGGTGAAACTGAACTACAGTATTGAAGTTTTTACATATTTGGTTAATTTCATCATTAATTCTTGTTTTCTTAGTTTAAAAGTAATTTTCAAAATACCCCATCTTTATTTTCTGTTTAAATTGTATAATAATTCTAAAACAACTTACTCTCTGTGGGATCGATCCTTATTTGCCACTATGCTAATTATTATAAATTGTGAAGTGAAAATGAGGTTAATTTAGGAGTATCAACGACAGCTCCCAGGTAGTTTTTACATTAAAAATATGGAGACATTATCTATACGGGGAGAAGTGTGAGATATACACGGACCATAAAAGTCTGAAATATATCTTCACACAGAAGGAGTTTAATATGAGACAGCGAAGGTGGTTAGAATTGATAAAAGATTACGACTGTGATATCTTATATCATCCGGGGAAAGCAAATGTAGTGGCCTATGTTTTAAGTCAGAAGGGTAGGGAAACACTATCAATGTTAACGACTCAGAATGAGTTAATAACGGAGATGACAAAAATGGAGCTAGAAGTTAAATTACCGAGGGAAGCGGTAGAGATATTATTCACAATGGAAACTCAACCAACGATGGTGGAACGAGTTAGGGAAGTACAACTAGGTAGCAAAGACTGTGAACAAATGAAGAAGAGGATGGAGGATGAAGAGAAGACTAAGTATAACCTTGATAAAGAAGGATTACTTCATTTTGAAGGAAGAATTTGGGTTCCAGATAATTCCAATTTTAAAAGAAGAGATAATGAGTGAGGCCCATAGTTCGAGGTAATCGACACATCCTGATAGTACTAAGATGTATCAAGACCTTTGACAAAACTTTTGGTGGCCAGACATGAAGAGATATAGCAGAATATGTTAGTAAGTGCTTAACTTGTCAGAAAGTTAAGGCTGAACACCAATGACCGAGTGGATTATTGCAATCACTGGAGATTCCAGAGTGGAAGTGGGAGCATATCATGATGGGCTTTGTGGTGGGACTTCCAACGACGTGGAAGGGGTACAATGCTATTTGGGTAATAGTAGATCGGTTGACAAAATTGGCTCACTTTTTACCAATAGGAGTTGGGTAAAACTTAGAGCAATTGGCTAAACTATATGTCAAAGAAATTATTTCAAGACATGGAGTACCGATTTTGATTATGTTTGATCGTGATCCACGATTTACATCGAATTTTTGGAGAAGTTTGCAAGAGCAACTGGGAGCGCAGTTAAGTTTAAGTTTATCGTATCATCCTCAGACAGATAGACAAAGTGAACGGACAATTCAAATGCTAGAATATATGTTAAGATCTTGCGTTATGGATTTCAAGGGGAGTTGGGATGAACATTTGTCTTCGGTGGAATTCGCTTACAACAATAGTTTTCAGACTAGTATAGGCATGCCGCCTTACGAAACATTATATGGGAGGAAGTGCAGAACTCCACTGTGCTGGGATGAAATAGCTGAACGTTGAATGTTGGGACCTAAAATGATACAACAAACAGTAGACATGGTAAAGTTAATACGTACTCGATTGGTAGTGGATCAAGATAGACAAAAGAAGTATGCAGATCCTGACTGTGAGAAGATGGATTTTGAGATCGGTTCATATGCCTTTCTAAGGGTATCGCCTCGGAAAGGGAAGATACGTTTTGGAAAGAAAGGGAAATTAAGTCTAAGGTTTATAGGACCTTTTAAAATTTTAAGACGCGTAGGAGAGGTAGCTTATGAAGTAGCTTTACCTCCAGAGATGGAACGAATACATAATGTGTTTCACGTGTCAGTATTGCGTCCTATAAATTGGACTACAAACACGTAATAGAGTATGAATCTATTTAGATAGAAAAAGATTTAACGTAAGAAGAACTTCCAATTCAAATTATTGATAGGAAGGAACAAGTCTTGAGAAATAAGATAATACCTCCGGTGAAGGTAATTTGGAGGAACCACAATGCCGAAGAAGTAACGTGGGAACTCTAGATTAAATTGAAGGAAAATATTCCCCATTTGTTTATGTAATTATATCGAGATTCTGGTGACAGAATCCTTATAAGGGGGGAGAATGTAACGCCCGAGAAAAATTGAATTTTTTTGTGAATTAAATTTATTTGATTATTTGAATTAAATGAATTTAATTGTTTATTTATGTGAGCAAGTTGTTTGAAGGTCGTTCTATGACCTAGAATGTGTAGATGTGGTTAGGATTCTGGCTATGTGCTAGGATTAATTGTTTTCAATTTCCAAGACAAAAATAAAAGTCTTCCCAGAAATTTTCGTAAAAACACTATTCATCCGTTTCGGAAATAAATTATGAATTTCTGAGAAACATGTAATGATAGAATTCTAAAACGAGATGGAATATTCAATAATATTTCAATTATGGCAAATAAAGTTTTTGCCTGCGGACTTAAAACCTAAGGGTTAGGAAAAGTGAGCTTCGAGAATTAAATTACTATATATAATGATTATAGTTATTATACATGAGAAATACGAGTATAATACTAGTTATTATACGAGTATAGTATAAAGATTATTACGACATATTATACGAATATCGTACGAACTATATACTAAGCGAATAAGATTAGTTCTTAATGGACTCTTAGTAATTGGACTTTATCAATTCCAATTGGACTTGGATTATGTCAAGCCCAAAGTTATGTTAAATCAAGCCTAGGATAGGCCCAATACGAATTAATTCTAAGCCCAAACCAAGAAACCAAACTGCGGATCGAACCGATGGATCACCACATGGGTAAAACCCATGGGTCAACTCATGTGGGACATAAATGGCCATGTGGGCCGGCCACTTGGTGGCCAAGTAAAGTTATTTACTTGGTGGCTAAGGCATGAATAGTAAGGAGGTGGACATATTGACCAAATTTCCCTCCATTGGATTTTCTATATAAAGGAAGCTTATGTTGGTCATTTTTTGTTTCACCAACACTGAGCAAATATATTGAGAGAGAGAAAAGAGTATTAACAAGTAATCAAGAGGAATCCAAAGCAAAACATTCAAGCTTTAGTCAAGAACGCGAAGAGTGTTAATGTAATAATACGTAAACCTTAGTCTTCGATCCTTTTCTATTTATTTTTAGTAGAGAAGTATGAATTGGTGGAGCATGTCTCTTCCGGAGTAATAAGGATGGCTATTAGTGGATTAAAACATTGATAAGCCATATATAATTAAGATTCATAAGCGTTTAAGTTTAATCGAAAAAAAACCATTAAGCATTTATTTAGTTGTTGATGGACAAATTGAAAACCATCAAGTATAGGTTATGTGCATATTTCTTGGTTAGGTATAGATACTCAATCAATGGATTGGTTCCATTTGATTTGGTGAATAAATCTCGTGTAACGAAGTTATGGCGAAATTTACGAGATTAGACGTTAAACGTTGAAATCGTAGAATTCCCGGATTAGTAGTCAACAGTCGTCATTTAACTCAGAAACCTTGATTTTTGATGGTGTATCGTAGGATAATGTATTTAAGTGTCATGGACTCAAGAATGGTCAAATTCTGACTTAAAACAAAGAAACGAGTTATGAACGTTCACGAACGTTAAACGAACGAATAATAAGAAGTTAAATAGTGAATTAATTGTTAACAGATTAAAAACTACTTTTGTCCGAATGAAATTGAGGTATATGAGGTATGTAAGATAGCGGCTTTTGAACGAGCCCATTCCGACTTATAATGACTAAGTTACGAGTCCGAAAAGAATTGAACTGGAAAACTTTAAAAAAGTTTCAAGGGCTTAGGGTCGGCGCCAAGCATATAACACTCGTGTCGCAGCGCCGGGTCGGAGGAGTGGTAACTGCTAAGTTGCACCGTAGCGCCACTTGTATGTAGTAGTCTTGCGCCGCAGTGTTGAGACGAGGGTTTAGGTACTGCTTAGTGGCACCGCAACACTAATATTGTACCCGAAGATGGCGCCGCAACGCCGAGAGAGGAGAAATGTTGAACTTAGTTATTTTTGAACCCAATTGTTTACCTAACAACTATGGGGCATGTATATACTTAATATACATGATAAGACTATTCTTAAATTACATGTATAGTGACGACTTTAGGAAATAAAGTTGTTTAATAGTAATTAAACACAGAACGTAAAGTGTGAGAAGGTAAATCGTATTCAACTACTATGGTATTTAACCAATGGTTGTTAAGTGTTGGTTTAGTGACGTAAGAACGTTAATAAGCCGTAAGGAAGAATAGTAACTAGAATCGAGTTTTATTAATGAAATAAATTCGATTAAGTTATAGAAGAGAAAGAAGTTGGTAAAAACAATGTGATTAGATTGTTTGGTAGCTAATTTCAGCGTGCTATGTGAACATATCATGTAGAAACTGTAAAGACCAAGAACTGTTGAATTTAATTGAAGACGCTTGAAGGCAAGTTTTCTTAACGCTTGTCTAACCTTCGCGTTAGCCAAGTTTTCTGTGATTCATGTTATAAGATGTATGAATTGTTTTATGAAAGAGTTGATGCCAGTTTTAACTTGGCTCGGCTAATCTTAAGAGTTTGATTGATTTGTTTACAAGTCTTTTGATATGGTATTGTTAACGTTATCCTATGCTAATTGTTTGGTATGGATTCAAAGGTAATCTTGAGTATAAATAAACAAATGTATTTTACATCGATTATTCGATGGGCACGTGAGGTTGCCAAAACTATAATGTACATACGTTTAACAGATTAGTGTTGATCAAGATAGAGTACTATATGTTGATCACCTAGAAGTGATTGTAAGATATATCGGACTTACAAACTTAGTGTCGGGTTGTCCTTTTTCATGAATGAAAACCAAAAGAGAATGTTCATGGTCTTTTAACATACTCAGAATTCCTAAGTTACTATATGTACTTTTGAATGATTTTATGAGAATGATAAGTGTTATCCAATGTTTCATAGTACTTCATAGCTATTTGTTCAGTTATTAAAGAATAATCATATAATTCTCGATGTGGTATTTTTATTATATATTGCTAGACTTGTTGAGCTAGTTATGTTCACTTCTTGCTTGAATTATATGATTGCAGCTAAGGCCGATCGAACCGAGGGCTCTAGTAATGATAAAGGCAATGCTAAGATGGATAATTAGTTTATCCTGTAATAGACTAGTATTTTGTATGAATTATACTATGATAAGCAAAGAATGTATTCGGTTATAGAACCTGGGAAATGAATCATTACTATTGTAATAAGAATGTAGTAAATACACTCATTTTGATGTTATTTCAATGGAATGAATGTATAGTTATGAGTACCGTGTAGCACCATATCTGTGGGTTGAAAGTACGTAGATTTGGGGGCGTCACACTCATTTCAGCACCTGTTCTGATAATACCAATAGGTTTAAAGGAATTTGTCGTCTATAGCGATGCTTCAAGCTAAGGTTTAGGATGTTTTCTTATGCAATATGGGAATGTTATAGCTTATGCCTCACGAAAACTCAAAGACTATGAGAGGAATTATCCTACTCATGATATAGAGTTGGCAGTAGTCATTTTCGCGGTAAAGATCTGGAGACATTATCTGTATAGGGAGAAAGTGGAGATCAATACAGATCATAAAAGCCTCAAATATTTCTTCACCCAAAAGTAACTCAACATGTGGCAACGACGTTGGCTTAAGTTGTTGAAAGATTAAGACCATGCGATATTGTCAACATAAAGGCCCATTTTGTATGACTTACAAAGGATGGAGATATAGTTAAAAACTTCAGGGACCAACGTGATGATGTCAAATATACAAGTAGAACCGACTTCAATCGATAAGGTTAAAGATGCTCAAGCTAAAGATCCGGAGCTGATAAATATTAAGAAAAAGGTGCAAGAAGGTGCTATTCCAGAAGCAAGAATCGACAAAGAAGGAATACTTCGAGTCAACTCCAAACTTTGTGTTCTTAAAAACACTAATTTGAAGTACAAAATCATAATGGAGGCACACAACACATCGTTTGAAATCCATCCTGAAAGTACCAAAATGTATCATGATCTTCGACATACATTTTGGTGGAGCAATATGAAGAGTGAGATCACAGAGTTTATCTCAAGGTGTTTAACTTATCAACGTGTTAAGGCGGAACATCAATTGCCAAAAGGTCCATTGTAGCCACTTAAAATTCTAAAATGGAAGTGGGAGCACATTAACATAGATTTTGTTACTAGTCTTCCCAAGGTTTCTCAAGGCATAGATGCAATTTGGGTCATTGTCGATAGATTAACCAAGTCTGCTCATTGCTTACCTATACGAGAAACTTTTTCACTTGAACGTCTTGCTCGTATATACATAAATGAGATTGTAAGACTACATGGTATGCCAGTATCCATAGTTTCTGATCGAGACCCTAGATTCACTTCACGATTTTGAGTCAGATTGCAGAAAGCTATGGGCACAGATTTACGATTTAATTCTGCATATCATCCTCAGATGAACGAGCAGTTGGAGAGGACTATTCATACTCTTGAAGATCTATTTAGACTCTGCGTACTAGACTTCAAAGGAAGTTGGGACAAGTACTTGCCTTTAGTGGAATTCTCCTACAACAACAGTTATCAATTAAGTATAGGCATTGATTCATTCGAGGAGTTGTATGGATAAAAGTGTCATTCTCTAGTATGTTGGGACGAGGTGGGTGAAGCAACGTTGTTGGGACCAAAATTTGTACGTATGACTACAAAAAAAATTTAAATGATCCGGCAACGTATACAAATCTCACAAGATCGAAAAAAGAGTTATGCTGACCTTCATCCAAGGGACGTGGAATTTAATGTTGGAGATCATGTATTGCTATGTGTTGCTCCATGGAAAGGAGTTACGAGATTTGAAAAGAGATGTAAGCTCAACCATAGATTCATTGGTCCATTTGAAATCCTTGACAGAGTAGGAACTGTGGCTTATAGACTCGCTTTACCGCCAAACAAGTCTCGTGTGCATAACGTTTTTCACATATCTATGTTACGTAAATATGTGGAAGACCAAAACCACATTACTGAATTAGAACCAAATGAGATAGCGGAAGATTTAACGTATGAAGAGGTACCTGTTAAAATCTTGGATAAAAAAGAACATATTCTATGCTCAAAGGTTATACCTCAAGTCAAACTTTTATGGAGAAACCACGATATTGAAGAAATGACCTAGGAGTTAGAACCACAAATGAAAATAAGGTATCCTCACCTCTTCGACATACCAGGTACGTACATCAATTTTGAGGATAAAATTTCATAAGTAGGGGAGGTTGTAAGACCCCAAATTTTTATGAATAAAGATTTAATTTTTCTCTAATTATTATTTTAAATAATAAGGTGTGAGTTGATATAATGCTATAGTTATGGGTGATATGTGTATATTTTGCAAAGTAAGATAGTTTTCATAAAATATTAGTTTGGTCGGGGAATATTCATATGATGGCAGAATCATTGATGGACCCCACAACGGAATGACTGTTGGATATAGAAAGCGACATAAATAACATCTTTAAAAAAATAACGGCAAGACTTTTACCGTTAAACTATTGAAATACCCGGTGATAAAAGTACAGTAATACATGTGGTTGCATAGTAGCACACGGTATTGTACATTATCTGTGATTATTGATGCTTACGTAAGAAGGCACTCAGTTCATCTAATAGTTGTCACAGTAGTTGCTGCATAGTATCTCATATTATTGATTCCATTATTATCACAATATCATCTTCACAATATTTTATAATTTTAAATCAACAATTGAGACGACACAATTATTCATATTATTATTTGCATTATTGACAATGTCTAGAAAGTTCTGTCGAGGAAAGGGGTTTGATTATTTAATCAGGCGCCAATAAGGAGAAATCCTTATCGGAAAAGCACCCTCTTTCCGGGAATGATCCGTTGTCAATATTGTGAGTTATAATATTAATGATGAATAATTGTTGAAAGATTAAAAATGTGTTTATTGAAGATAAATCAGTTGTGGTAAATATTTATTCAATTTTTGATATAAATAGACGAGTTTTTCATGAAGTATTTGTTGTAAGTTTGACTTATTACATGGACCCCTACCTACTCATTTTTCAAAATCGTTGGTAGAAAGTTATCTCATTTTTGTTTTATTATTATTATAATAGTAATAAAAATGAAAACTTTTATAAAAAAAATGTAATACTTTTTATATTATATATAAAGTTATTCATTTTAATAGATTATAAATAGATTATATTATATTTTATATAAAATTTTCATTTTGTTAGAATATTTTATTGCACAGTAATGAATAGTAAAAATAAGAAATTCGCCGAATTCTTCGCCCGTGAATTTCCTTTATTGTGCGTCTGTGATTATATTCAGATAGTGCCCTGCCATTCTCTTATAAATAGGATGCTTAGTTAAGAAATGAAAATCACACCTGAATAAGAGAATTCTTCATCTATAATATTGTGGATATTTCTTTTGAGCATAAGGATACTTTGAGTGTAGAAAATAGTGCAAGTTTTCTTCAAGAATATCCCCGCTATACACGTAAGAATATCCCCGCTATACACGTAAGTTTTGCGCTTCATCTAGTATCGTTTCACTGAAATATTTTTCTGAACTTTCTTATTAAATTTTAATCTTTTCATGCTGGGGTACTATTCACTCGACTACTATTCAGGGGGTACAATTCACTCGGGTACTATTCACCCGAGGTACTATTCACGGCAAAATTTGTTTCTTTTCTGTACAAATTATTTTTGATACATGAATATCATTCTTGAATTTAACTCCGTAATTAATTATCATGTTGATAATTTGGACATTCTTAAATTCTTGATAAATTGAATTATAAATCATTAATATTTATCATTGATCTCACTTGATTGATTTCTTATATCATTGTCATCATCCTCATGATTATATTGTGGTAAAAGTCATCTTTGGCCCGTAGTGTATAGATGGACTGATGTTTGGTATAATTATGACCATGAATTGTGTATTGGTATAATTATGATATGTAATGTTACAGACAAATGATGTGGTGAAAGTCCTCTTTGGCCCGTAGTGCATAGATGTACAGTTGTTTGCATGATCATGACCACTGGTGATACTAACGAATATCCTTGGCCCGTAGTGCATGGATAATTTGTTGATGTGAACTATTTATTGAGTTGTGTTACAGAGATAAAGTATTGATGATGAACTTTTAAATCGTAGAAGATAGGAGACATCATGCTCTACTTGACTCTTCTAATGGATTGCTTGTTCCGCTGCAGTTGTTGATCTAAACTTGTTGTCTATTATATTCTATCAGATTTTACATTATTTAGGATTAATGATAATTTATTATACATTATCTTAGTCATAATATTCTTTACTGGGCTAGTTGAGCTCACTCTTTTCTTTCATTGTTCTCTTAAGGAAAAGAGAATAAAGTTGGGACTAGTTGACGAATGGAGTGATGTCCAAGATGGTGGCTATAGTAGTCCTTAGTATTCTATAGAATAGTGTGATAATAATTATAATGATGACTTCATTGGAGTTTGGATATTGTCTACGAGATAATATTCGTATTAAAACTCATAGTTTACGTTTTGTCATATTTTACACGATAGTTAATATTTGTATAAATGAAGTTTGTATTTAAATTTTGTACCATATATTTGGCGACTCAGAATGGGTTGTATGGACCTATTTTGGGGGCGTCACAAAAATGATCGTAAGTATAAGGAGAAATGATTACAAAATAAGATCACGACGTGATCAGATTAAATTATTAAATAACATATGATGTGTTAAGTGATTAGAATGATATATCTTGACACTATAAAGAGAAGGTATTATTAAATTGTACGATGTAAACTCATAAAAGAGTGGTAAATGTTAAGATACAGATTAAAGAAAATTCGTATTAAGAAAAGAGAAAGCGAGAATTATGTGGGATTTCAATTGAGGACTCATGTCAGCAGCTAAGTTGTATGATTCCTTGTATGGGCAGGGAATTTGTACTTGGTTTGAGAATCACTTAGCTTCCTATATTGATATAGTGGTTGAGTTGAACAATTCCTTGTATGGGCATATATTTATCCTTAGTGTAACAACCGCTTAACTTCCTATATTGATTAGTGACCGAGTTGACCAATTCCTTGTATGGGTAGGGGATTGCATTTGGTTCGACAACCACTTAATTTCTTACATTGATAATCATTGGAACCTGGTGTTACGCTATTTGTTATATACATGTTGAGAAGGTGATTCTTTTCTCATGTGTATAACGAATATGTAGAGAATATAAGGATAGGTACGAGTTATTAAAACTCATACTTATGGTAAGTTTGTGACTCATAATCGCATTGTATATTTTTGAACCGCTAAGCGTATGGACAGTTCCTGATTGGTTTTTGAACTACGTATTGCTAGGATAAGTTCCTAAATTCATATTATTGTGGAAAGTTTCTGAACTCATAATATGTGGTAAGTTTGATGAACTATACTGGGTATGGAAAAGTTGTGAATGAAGAATTAAGGATGATAGAAATAGATAGAATTATTAAGCAATGGATCATTAGATAAATTAAACTTGATGGTGGAAGCATAGGTATTCCAAATCTTTTAGCCATGCTAGTCTTCAAAATTTTTGACATCAAGCTAAATTTACACTTATGTGCCTTTAAAAATGAATTTTTGTTATCCTTAACAAATGGTGACAAGTGTGTAGGTGTGGACTTGAACCCACTAACACCTCGTTACCTGTTGTGGCATGATAACACCAAAGATGATTTTTAATGGTTTTGAACTGTTTAAAGAAGAGTCTATGCTAATTGTTTCGGCTAGACGAAAATGATTTCAAATATTAAAATGTATTTTATATATCATTAATGCATCATGGAACCTAGTACAGAGATGATAAAAATAATGGAGTTATCAATGCAGAATTACTTAGTGTTGGATAATATCTAAAGATCGTCAGCCCACTATGGTATGATGTAGTATGACAAAGTCACAAAATGACAGAATCCTCAAATGGGCTGTAAATACAGTGTGAAGCACCCAAAATAGGTATGCATCACCCATTCTAAATCATCAAATATATGGTACAGAAATAAATACAACTTTAGTAATACAATTGTCGTACAGAATACGACAACGCCTATAATGTGAGTTTGAATTCAAATATTGTCTAATAGACAGTATACAAACTTAAAAGGAGTCCTCATTACAATTATTGATACACTATTTTACAAAATAGTGAGGACTACTAAAATAACTATCTTGAATCATCACTCCATACCCCGGCTAGTTCCTGCTAAATTCTCTCATCCTAAGAAGAACAATGGAACAAAAAGGAAAAAGGGTGAGCTCAACTAGCCCAGCAAAGAATATTATGACTAAGATAATATACAACAAATTATCATTAGTCTTCAACAGGGAAAAATCTAATAAAATATAATAGACAACAAGTTTTAGATCAACAACTGCAGTGGAAACAACAATCCATTAGAAGAGTCAAGTTGAGAATGAATTCTACTATCTTCTAGGATTTAAAAGTCCATCATCAATATTTTATCCCTGTAACATCAATCAATATACATCTTGAATCAAATATTCATCTTTGCACTACATGCCAAAGATATTCATTTGTATCACCAGTTGGTCATGTTCATCTTAACACCTGTTCATCTTTACACTACGGGCCAAAGATATTCATCAGTTAATCATTCATCCATCTTTGCACTACAGGCCAAAGATATTCAGTAATATCATCATTTAGGACTGAGGACGATGAAAAATATCTTAAAGAAAACGAATCCAGTGAGATAAAAGATCAAAGATTAGGGATTCGTACTTTAGTTTATCCAAGTTAAAAAATACCTTATAATAATCAATTGTGGAGCAAAATTCAAGAATAAAGATCAAAACATGAATACAATCAAAGATAGTAACCATAATAGACAACTTGGACAAAGAAAAGAAAATTTCATTTTTTCTGTGAATAATGTCGTATTCGTGAATAGTACCATATACGCGAATAGTGTCGTATACGTGAATAGTAACCCCGACACAAAAAGGTAGAAATTCCACAGTAAAATTCATACCAATATTTTGGTATAATGATATTGAAAGAATAAAATCATTAGGAAGAAAATAATATCCCTTACCTCAAAATAATGGTACTTCTGATCGGAATATCGAATATAAAGCTGAAAGAAGCTTCTATCGAACAGCAACTCTCAAAGTATCTAAATACTCACAAAAATACGCTCGACAATATAGAGAGAAAGAAAATCGAAACAAAGTCTGTAGCCTGAGATTACATTTGAAGCAGCAATGATTCTGTAGTTGAGAAGTGGAATACGACTGAGCTTTCTCTTGGGTTAGGGTTTTGCTTTGAGAGAGAGAGAGAGAGAGAGAGATAATCTTTGGAACTTCAGATTTCAAAAAACACGGTTCCAATTTGTACTTGTAGCTTCCCTCTCTCTTTTTTGACTTAGTGGGACAGGTGTCGCCTTATGCTTGGCTCTATGATTTTGACTGTACATGAATGTACTGATTTTCCCTTTCAGTCTTCAGTGCTGAGATGTCCTTAGGATGACTACAATCGTAGAGTTAGTCTTCTGGTCGTTGAGTCTGTCCGGCAGTCGTTAAGTCTAATCACCATTTGTATAGTCTGTCCTACGATCGTCGAGTCTGTCCAGATCCTTGTGTTGAGTTTTTGACTAAGCATTCTTTTTAACGTAACTCAGGAAGGGCCAACCTCTTGGTGATTCAAGGGTTAGGTTTGTCCCTGAGGCACCTCTTAGAGAGATTGCATTGTTATGAGGCTTATCATCATAGGATTCATTTTGCTTGTTGGAAGGGCTTTAGGTCATCGTCGAGTCTGTACTATGATAATTGAGTCTTTGCTATGATCGTTGAGGTAGTTGTTTGTTTGGCTCTACGATCGTGAACTTCCCTTGATCATGTCTACAATTTTGAGTACAGCCTTTATATCTGTCATGGTTAGCACAATCTAGAGCATACAGTTCATGGTTGAAGATTTAGCATGCCTAGCTCACTTATTAACTTGTTAAATCTGGATTCATCTAGTGGTTTTGTAAAAACATCAGCAAGTTGATTTTCAGTAGGGATATATTGTAAAGATATAGTTCCATTTTGCACATGATCCCTAATAAAGTGATACCTTATTACTATATGCTTGGTCCTAGAATGCATGACAGGATTATGAGTTATTGCTATGGCACTTGTGTTATCACAATGTATGTGAATAGATTTGAAATCGAACCCATAGTCAGCTAGCTAATTTCTCATCCATGGGATCTGAGCACAGCAGCTACCAGCCGCAATATATTCAGCTTCTACAGTTGAAGTAGACACTTAGTTTTGCTTTTTGCTAAACTAGGACACAAGTCTGTTTCCAAGAAGTTAACAGGTGCCACTGGTACTTTTACTGTCTATTTTGAATCCTGCAAAATCAGCATCTGTGTATCCTATCAGTTCAAATGAGGATTCCTTGGGATACCATAGCCCCAAGTAGGGTGTACCCTTGAGATACCTGAAGATCCTCTTTACAACAGACAAATGTGACTCTTTAGGGTTAGGCTGAAATCTAGCACATATGCATATTGCAAACATTATATCTGGTCTATTGGCAGTTAGGTATAAAAGAGAACCTATCATACCTCTGTATTGAGTTATATCAATACATTTACCTTTCTCATCCTTGTCAAGCTTGGTTGCAGGAGCAATTTGTGTTTGCATGGGAGAGGCTGATTCCATGCCATACTTCTTTAGTAAGTCTTTGATGTATTTGGCTTGGTTAATGAATATTCCTTCATCAGTCTGCTTCACTTGCAGACCAAAGAAGAAATTTAGCTCACCCATCATACTCATTTCAAACTTCCTCTGCATTAGCTTAGAGAATCTCTTACATAACTTTTCGTCAGTAGAACCAAAAATGATATCATCAACATATATTTGAACTAGTAAGACTTTGTCTTTATGCTTTCTAAGAAATAGTGTGGTATCTACTCTACCTCTAGTGAACCCATTTTCTATTAAGAAGTTATTCAGTATTTCATACCATGCTCTAGGTGCTTGTTTAAGACCATATAAAGCTTTGTCTAATCTATAGAAATAATTGGAAAGAGATGGATTGATGAAACCTGGAGGTTGTTCTACGTAGACTTCTTCTTGAAGCTCTCCATTTAGAAATGCACTCTTGACATCCATCTGGAAGACTTTGAACTTCATGTGGACAGCAAAGGCAAGAAAGATTCTGATGGCTTCTAGTCTGGCAACATGTGCAAATGTCTCATCATAGTCAATGCCTTCTTCTTGAGAATAGCCCTTTGCCACTAATCTTGCCTTGTTTCTGGTGATGACCCCATCTTCATCCATTTTGTTCCTGAAGACCCATTTGGTTCCTATGATTGGATGACTCTTTGGTCTTGGTACCAATCTCCACACTTTGCTTCGTTCAAATTGGTTGAGTTCTTCCTGCATGGCTTCTATCCAACTGGAGTCTTCCATAGCATCCTCTATCTTCTTTGGCTCTATCTGTGACAGGAAGCTTAGATAGAAGAATTCATTCTGAGTAGCAGCTCTTGTTTTAACTCTTGCACTTGGATCTCTAATGATTAGATCCTGAGTATGATCCCTTGCCCATCTATTCCCTATTGGGACATCTGTCCTGATCCCTTCCTGTCTTAGGTCTTCAAGGTCTATCTCTTCTTTTTAGAGTGGAGGCGCGCTGTCTTGGATGGACCTCTCTATGATTTCATTATCATGCTCTACGATTTCACGGTCTGGTACTACGATCGTAGTGTTGAGCTCGACGATTGCATTCAGTAAGTGTACTTGACTATCGATCGAGTGTCTCAGAAGGCACCGCTTTGTGCGTGTCGGTTTCATCAAAGATGATGTGTATTGAGACTTCGACATTCGGTGTCTTCTTATTGAACACCACCGTAAGCTTTTGCCCGTGGTATATCCAAGAAAGATCCTTCGTCCGACTTTCAATGGAATTTTGTCGAATCGCTTTCAATTGTTGAGAATAGCACGCATGTACGCCGAAAAGACATGGAAATAGGCGACACTTGGCTTCCTTCCTTTCCACAGTTAAGTAGGGTGTCCTCTTGATCGTAGAGTGAATTAATGATCTTTTACATGTGTAGCATGCCTTGTTGATGACTTCTACCCGAAGTATTGAGACATTTAGCCGCTAGTAAGGTCCTTCCACCTCTATCGAGTTACATTCTTTCTTCAAAGAACTCCATTTTGTTGAGGAGTTCGTGGAGCTAAGAAGTTATGACTGATGCCATTGTCTGAGCAGAACTTGTCTATTTCTGAGAAATCGAATTCTCTTCCATGATCACTCCTTATTGCCTTGATTTTCTCTCTTTTCTCATTCATCACCAGTCTGAACATTTTGATTAATTCGGAGCTCGTTTCATCCTTTGAAGTTAGGAAGAATACCCTTGTGAATATGGTGAAGTCGTCGACTATGACTAGAGAGTATCTTTTGCCTCCAAGACTAGCTGTTGGGATTGGTCCAAAAAGATCTATGTGGAGTAGCTGCAAGGGTTTGTTAATAGAGTTGGCAGTCTTGCTCTTGAATGAGCTTCTGGTTTGTTTTCCAAGCTGGCAGGCGTTGCATGGCCTCTCCTTCACAAAGTTGAACTTGGGTAGGCCAGCTACGAGATCTTTTGATGCCAGTTTGGACATGTTTTTGAAGTTTAAGTGAGACAGCCTTCTATGCCATAGCCAGCTCATTTCCTCAGATGCTTTTGCCATAAAACATATTATCTCATCAGAGCTTAGTTGACCAAGATCTACTGTGTAGACATTTCCTTTTCTTGTTTCGATCAGCTTTATGGCAGATGTCTTCAAATCTCTAACTAGACATTGGTTGTTCAAAAATGTTACTTGGTGACCCTTATCGCAGAGTTGGCTGATACTTAAAAGGTTGTGTTGGAGTCCTTCCATATAAGCTACTTTGTTGAAAGATACTGCACCATTGCCAGCAGAACCATATCCTCTTGTCTTGCCCTAGCCATTATCTCCAAAGATGACTGAGGGACCCTCCTTTTCTACATAGTTGGATAGTAGAGCTTTGTTCCCTGTCATATGCCTTGAGCAACCACTGTCCAGATACCATGTTGAGGTCATGGAGCTCTTTTCCTGTCAAAACATTTGAACCTTCATTTTGGTACCCATATTTGCATGGGTCCTTCTTTGTTAGTGCCTTTGGGGACCCAGATTTGCCTAATCTTGGGTCTCACATGCATGGAATTATAATAACACTTTGTAGCCCTATGACCATTTTTATTGCATATGAAGCATCTATTATAATGCATGCCCGTGTGTGTGCAGTGATTCATCTTCCACTTGGACTTGTGTGGTTCCTTAGTTAACCTTACGAAAGCCGATTCTCTTTCTTCCACGTGTCCTTAGGTTTCATAAATAGTGATGAGTGTGCCTTACCTCTACTGTACCTTCCTAGTTGATTCGTAGAGTTGATTTTGTTTGACTCTACGATTCTTCGAGGTTGGTAAGTAGAGGTTGGATTACTCTTTTCCTTGATGAAACCCTAACCAACGTGAGATCCTTTACTTCTCTGAGTATAACTAGAGACAGTAGAACAAGGTTGAACTGGTTCTTCCAACTGTGAGGATTTCACAAAAGCAATGCCTCTACCAAAACTTGAGACATTACTAGTGCTAGTTTCCATTGTCTTTTCCACACTTAGCTCTGAGATGGATTCCCCAAAGCCTAAGCCTGTTATGTCGAATGTGCTTCTCTGACTAGAGAGCAGGCAGTCCATGGATGATGAGGATCTGTTCCATGCAGAGATAGTCTTCTCTAGATCCTCAATTTTAGAGGTTAGCTTAAACTCTCTTTGTGCATGATGTGTGTTTGTCTGTTTTAAAGTTTCATTCTCAGCTTCAAGCTTGGAGAGAAGATTAGTACTTAGAAGAGTTGTTTCAAGCTCTTCTTGAACTTTCTTCTTGTGAAAACCCAGATTTTATGAATAAAGATTTAAATTTATCGAAATATTTTTTGAATATTATGGTGTGGATTTGATATAATGTTATAGTTGTGGGTAGTATTTATAAATTTTTCAAAGTGTGCAAGTTGTTATAAAATATTCGATTGGTCGGGGAATATTCTTTTTGTCGGGGAATATTCGTACGACGACACAATCATTGGTGGACCCCACAACGGAAGTATTGTCGTAGTTAGAAAATGGCAGAATTATCTTTTAATAAAAATAACGGTGGAAGTGTTACCGTTAAAACTGTTGAACTACTCGGTAGTAAAAAACAAGATGTCTGGCGTATAGTTGCATAGTAGCACATGGTATTGATTATTGATGCTTACGTAAGAAGTCACTCAGTTATACTCAATTATTGCTACAGTAATTGCTGCATCATATCTCTCATATTATTGATTCAATTATTATCACAGTATCATCTGCATAAAATGTTATTTTATTAAATCAATAATTGAGACGACAAAGTTATTCATATTATAGATTGCAATATTTACAATGTCTAGAAGTTTTGTCAAGGAGAGGTTAGATAATCTAATTTTGGCTTGATAGGAGAAATCTTTATTGAAAGCCCCTCTTTCACAGAAGCGACTGGTTGATAAATATTGTGAGTTATAATATTAATGATGAATGTTATTAGAATTGAAGTTGTGTTCGGAGTTGAATTTGGAGACGCAGACGTGATATTTGAGTCCGGAACGATGAAATTAGTAAAAATAGTATATAAACACAAAATTTTCCGGAATTCACTATTTGGTCAAAAATCAATAGTTGACTTTTTTCGTGAAAAATCAAACTCGAAATTTCAAATTTATATTTTTTTGATAAAATGGTTTCATTGTGTTGGAATTATTTGTGTTAGTGAAAATCGACAATTATTTCGATAATAATTGATGTCTGGAGGTTATATTGATAAATCGGGTAATTTATCGAATAAATGAGCAATTAATTGCTACTAATTCACATGCTTATATAACTATTTATTCACATATGTGTACTATTGAATCATATTATTTACTATTAGGGTAGTTGGTGCAAGATTGATAATACTTGCATGACTAAATTAAAAATGGAGGTATAGATGGAGGTACTATACTGAAATTCGTATTTTTCACATGATTATACTATTGATTCATATGATTGAACTATTAATTCACATTATTTACTATTAGGGGAGTTGGTGCAAGATTGATAATACTTGCAGGACTAAATTAAAAATGAAAGAAAAGTTGGAGGTATTGTACTGTAATTTTTCGAGCCCCAAAACGTGCAATTATGGATACTATATTTTTCTATAAATAGAAGCTCATTCTTCCTTCATTTCTCACCAATTCACAAAAGCTTTAGAGCGATTATTATAGAGAGAAAGAAGAAGAGAAATCTGCTACCTCACTATTCCAGTATCCAGTTTTTCCAAGGTAGGGAGTATTATTTCTTTCTTATCTATGAAGAAAACTTTTGTTATTCCATTCTTTATTATTCTGTTGGAATAACCTGTATACGCGGGCTACCCTATACTTGGTGAAATTCTTCTGTTGTTCTATTCTTTATCATTCTGTTGGAACATCCTATTCATGCGTTCTTCATGGGACCTAGTTCCGCCTTCTTTATTATTCATTGGAATATCACATGCATGCGTTTTAAGTTGGGATTCGATTAAAATCTTTATTATTTTGTTGGAATATCACATACATGCATTCTACGACCGGATTCGATTCCATCTTTATTATTCTCGTTGGAATATCCACATCACGCCGCTTTTACGCTGTGGGACTGATTCTCATCTTTATTATTACATTTGAATATCCTATTCACATGCGTTTTCTGTGGGACTGATTCCGTTATTTATTATTTATGTTGGAATAACCTGCCTGTGCGGTCTATCGCATGCCTGGTGATTTCTTTTGTTATTCCATTCCTTATTATACTCAGTTGGTTAAAGTTTTGACTTCTATACTCCATGAAATTAGTGGAATATCCTTGATATTTGTGCTTCATCCAGTATCTTTTCATGGAAATATTCTTCTGAGCATTCTTGAATTTTACTCTACGAAGTAGTATCATGTTGACAATTTGGACGTTATTAGTTCCTCAATAAATTAATTCTTGAACTTGTTTTATTGAATTCTTATATCATTGTCATCATCCTCATGTTTATATTTTTTTTGTAAGTCATATGTGGCCTGTAGTGCATAGATGGACTTGGTATGATTATGACCAGGGATTATTCGGTGTAATCATGACCGTAATGTTACAAATGATGTGGTGAAAGTCCTCATTGGCCCGTAGTGCATTGATGGACAGTTGTTGGCATGATCATGACCATTATTGAATACACAAATATTCTTGGCCCGTAGTGCATGGATAATTGTGGTCGTGATACTACAGAATATCCTTGGCCATAGAGCAGGGGTGATTCGATGATGTGGATTATTTATTAAGCTGAGTCCCAGCGATAAAAGTGATGAAAAACCTTTTAAATCATAAAAGATAGTAGATTTTATTCTCTACTTGACTCTTTTAATGGATTGCTTGTTCCGCTGCAGTTAAACTTGATGGTTGTTATATTGTATCAGTTTACAACTGTTGAAGGCTAACGATAATATATTCTGCATTATCTTAGTAATAATATTTCCTACTAGGCTAGTTGAGCTCACCCTTTTACTTTCATTGTTCTCTTCAGGAAATGAGAACGTAGCAGGGACTAGTCGGGGATCGAAGTGACGGACTAGATGATAGCATTAGTAGTCCTTACTATTCAGTGAAATAGTGGAAAATAAATGTAATAATATTGAATTTGAGTTTGAATATTGTCTGCAAGCGATAATATTTGTATTAAAACTCATGACTTATGTTTTGTCGTATTTTTACACGATAGTTGTATAATTAAGTTGTATTTGTATTACATGCAGTGTATTTGGATTGAATTCGTAATAGGTGATGTATACCTATTTTGGGGGCGTCACACTTCTTCTCCTCTTGAAGAAGTGAATGATCTTTAGATAAGACTCTGAACCACTTCATGTATTGATGTAGGTTAGTAGTTATGCCATACAAAGCAGTTCTCAAGTAACTTATATCTACATTAGGAGAATTAAAGTCAAATACCTCATCGATACTTACATCATGTATGTTTAGGCTTTGTTTGTCCTTTGCATGTTTGGCCATTAAGCACAGATTGACCATATATGGTTCTTCCTCATATCCGAAGTCTGCATTTGAGTCATTATCTGAATCACTCCACGATCCTTCGGCAACCAGGCCTTTGTCTCTTTTCTGAGGCCTCTTGGTTCCTTTGTATTCTTTCTTTGCCTGAGATTTCTTCTTTAGCTCTTCTTTGATAGGCTTGTTGCAGTTGGCAATGAAATGACCAGGTTTCTTGCAGTTGTAGCATAAATCATTCATTTGTTCTGGTCGACGTGAATTCTTGACGACTTTCTTTGGCTTGCCGGTTCTGCCTTGTCGCATGAACCTTCTTAGTCTCTTTACCAGCATAGCAAAGTCATCGTCATCGTCTTCATCATCATCAGAGTCAATCTCGGTGATGACTTTCGATGCACTTTCATTTGCCTTGAGAGCAACACCCTTATCCTTTCTTCTTCCTTCTGATAAGGTTTCGGCGCGTTGGGTCAGCTCCATTTCGTATGTCAGGAGATTTCCATACAGTTGTTGAACTATCATCTCATTAAGATTCTTTGATTCTCTTATTGCTGTGATCTTTGCATCCTACCTGCTCGGTAGGGCTCTCATGAACTTTATGGTTAGATCCTTGTTAGGATAGATCTTCCCATACGTTCGTAGAGAGTTGAGCAGAACGTTAAATCTTTCATAAGTTGTAGTAACGTTTTCTCCCTGCACATGAGCGAACATTTCATACTGTTGTGTCAGGAGAGACTGCTTGCTCTCTCTGACTTCTGCAGTTCCTTCGTGCATAATCAGCAGTGCTTCCCAAACCTCCTTAGCTGTTTTGCTATTTACAACATTTTCAAACAGATCGTCCTTTAAAGATTGGAACAGGATGTTCTTTGCCTTTTTTTCAAGTTGGACAGCTCTCTTCTCTGTGTCTGTCCATTCTTCTTTCACTTTTATTTGTACTCTATTTGGATCGTCAATGGTTGGTGCAAGCTTTGTCGGTATATATGTCCCATTAAGAACAGTCTCAAATAGATCTTCATCTATTGAGTCCATGTAAGCTTGCATCCTGACTTTCCAGTTAGCAAATTTATCTTTGTTGCACATTGGTGGCTTGTTGCCTCCCCCGGTCCTGGATTTGCTTGGTACGAGTGCCATTTGGATCTACTAAAGGGTTTAAGCTATAAAATAAAACCTACTCTAATACCAATTGTTAGTTCCTAGTAGGCACAAGTTATCTAGAAGGGGGGTTGAATAGATATTTGAAAATCTTTTCGTTTTAACTTATTCTTAGATAATGATTAAAACTTTACGGAATTAGTATTTGTTTTAATCTTCTTTACCAAGCAATGGACTTATGAGCGAGTAAGGCACTTGTAGCAGATATAGCAGTTATAGCATGAATGTAAATGACACAGTTGTTTTTAAGTGGTTCAGAGCACTCAAAGCTCCTAGTCCACTCTTCTACTCAACGAGTAGGATATCCACTAAGGATGTCTTTTACAATCTTATGAATCACACAGATTCCTTCTAGACCAGCGGTCTAGGAACTCTCTAGTTCACTCTTGAACTCTTCAAGTCCAATGAGACTTGGCTTTCTTACTGATTCACTACTGAACTCTTCAAGTCCAATGCAGACTTGGTATACTTCTTCAGTTGATTGATAGTTGTTGAGTTCTTTATGGTTGCTACTCAGTTGCTGTGTAAGCACTAGTTCGTTAAGAACTGAGTAGCTGAGCAAGCTTTGCAATATCTCAGACCGTAGAGTTGAGCTTGAGAGAGACGTTCACATTGTTTGATTAATGCTTGCTTATTCTCTCTCATCTGTCTAATCTGTATATATGTGATGTTGAAAACTATCCGTTGGATCCATCCGTTGTGGCATTAAATGCATCTGAACTTTCTGTACTGTGATGGAGACATTTCTGCACATCTTCTGAATTCGCATTACGCACCTTGACACCGCAGTCGCTTTCTTACCTACCACCTGAAAAGGTGTTTTGTCCCTCTTACCCATAGTACTATCCTTAGCTTCTTCAATACGCTTCTTTGTTGCATACTAAGGATATTTCATACAACTGGGATCGATGAGTACCGCAAAGATCGTGGATCCATTCCTCACTTGTTGAAAAACACAGATCATTCATTTCGATGTTTTCGGCGTGGAGATGATGATGATGCTCTACGATTTTAATCGTGGTGTTCTACGATTTAGATCGTAGTGTCTTTTACATCTTTGCACACTACGATGCTATTAGTTGAGAGCACAACGATTTCCCTTTAAAACCTTCGTACACTACGATCTTCTCTTGCTCGTGTTGTTGACTCTACGTTCCCGAGAGCACACTACGATCGTTGACTTGTAAACTTCATGTTTCCTTCAGCACACTACGATCATGGAGTTAGCTCGGCAATCGTTGGGACCACTCTACGAAGTCCGAAGAGTCTCCTTCGAGGCAGGCACACTACGATCTTGTGCTCTACGTTTTACGCCTTGACTTACGCAATGTTGATCAAACTGATGCACTATGATTTCTTCAGGACTAATCTATTACATCTTAAGATCAACCTAACAGTTTTGATCTTTCTATCTATACATTCTTTAACAGAATGATACACGTTGAAAACTTAGATCAGCCTAACAATTTTGATCTATCACTAAGTCCTTGTACATATATTCATTTAAGGACCTTACAAATAATCATGAACACATGCATTAAAACATCAAATCATAATATGCATTCTCCCAACAACATCTATTCAGTTGTCCTTTTAATTTTTATTTTAATTTTCTTCCTTTTTTGGGCCAATGAAGTTTATCTGTTAGTTATCTAATTTCTTTTTTATCTTGATGTTGCATCTGAGTTTAGTTTCCTTTAAACTCTGTTGTTGGTATCTGACTTCTTGATGTTGCTTTATTTTACAAGAGTTCAATTGGGTTCTCCTCCAAAAGAATTATATGTACAGAGTGATACTAGAAGTGATGTCTTGTGGGTCGGTTGCAATTCCTGCAATGGTTGCCCTACATCAAGCGGACTTCAAGTAATGTAGGCGAATAATGACCTCAATTTTGTCGCACATCATAAGCTACATCTTCTTTGGATTCATGACATCATTTTAAGTCAATAAATTTTAGTTAGTCTTAGTGGAAGATGTTGTATCTTTGACATTTTTGTTTACGGTAGTTTTAGGTACCAACTTCGGTCAAGTTAGACCCTTTGGAATGTTTCTTTGGAGGTTCCGGCATTACTTCAATGTTCGAGCATGCTTATTTATTATCTTTATAGTATCTACGCTTCTAATCTGTTACCTTTCGTGGTTCACTATTGATATATGGCATGGTTTATGTTTGTCTTGCAGTTGCTAGAGCTATACTAGAGAACCCAAATGATACCACCAAGGTGCATCTTATTTATGCTAATGTTACATTTGAGGACATTCTTTTAAAGGTAATTTAGTCTTCTTTTCTTTAATATGTCCCATTTGAATATCTATACACCCTGGATAAACTCATGTAATGAGGAAACCCAAAATTTCAAACTTAATATAAGTTTGAACCATTATCTAAGTGGGCCAAACATGATTTTATCCAGTTTGAGGAGCAGAATTCACGTGTACTCTAGGTGAAAGAAATATTATGTATTATTTAGCATGTGGTCTGCATTTCTTCTCCTCCCCCCTAACTCCGTCTTATGTTAAGTTGTTTTTTCCACATCAGTGAAGTACTTCAGCCATCTAGCAACGACCTTGGTGATTAGGACCCCTTGTGAGGTGATGTGTAGTCAATGTCTTTGAGAAAGTAATTACTTAGAAGTTAGAACCATTAAATAATGTCAAAATCTCTTTGGATAAAAGAAATGATGGTTACATCTTCAACTTGAGTACCTGTGTAGAAAAACCTTGATTGTCAATTTTATGTGAGAAACTTATTAACCATTAAACACTACAAACAGAAGGAACTATTTATCACTATCTTGTTGTGTGTGAATTCTTGAGTGTAACAATACTCGAGTGTGAGAACAAGAAGAAGATAAGAGTGAAACACAATATGGATAAAATAAAGGTTTAGATTTCATTTTATATTATCTTCTAGTGTATAAATTATAGTAAATTTTCTAAAGTTACTTTGCCAAGATTTGAACTTAGGCCCTTGTAGTAACTTACTATATCACCTTTCACTGAACCAAGATCAGTTTTATGTTAAAGATCTTACAAGAACTTGAACATTGCTTACACCAAAGCCTTCTGGTGTAATATATATCTTCAATAAACAGTTTGATATGTTGGTCGATAATTAAAAGTTGAGTGGGAACTTCCATCCTCACCAATTTTCCTCACTCAACACAATCAATTTTTGAATTGCCAATATTACTAGTGTTTTGTATTCACCACATAAAAATATAATTGCACGTTTTTCTTATGTGTTCTTGTGTGTAAGAGTAGATCTTATATAGCCTATTTGTTGGCCTCTCATGCTGTGACCTGACTACCTGTTCTCAGCTGGGATAATAGATAAAACCCAAATCTGTATTGGTTAAATTTCTGTCAGCTAGTTTGTCTTATACCCATGTCAAATTTGATAAACATCATTAATTATCATACAATTTCATTGCTCATTTGTCTAAGATCTGTACACTTATTTTGTGCGTATAATATGCAGTGTTTCAGTCTTAGTAGTGAATTAACAGAAAAGCATTGAAAACAACAATCAATGTTTTTAAAACTCATATATGGAATGACTTGATTGATGCCATATCACTACCTCCAATCATTTGAATTCAGTAAGCATGACCAACTTTGGATGCTCGCTCAGTAATGGAACTGGGAAAAATATGATTCGCACTTGAACATACGAGAGTTGTCTAGATAACTATATTTTACTCGAATCCAAATATATTGTGCCCTACTTATTTTTTGTTGGCTTGCAACTTTGATTAAAATTTCAATTGCATTTGCAGACGACTTGATAATATCACATTCCTCATCCAATTGTGTGGTATTTCTCTATAATTTATACAGGATGGTATTCGTGGAGAGGTGCAAACGATTAGCTTGATTAATCATCCATATTTATTAAGGGTACATTGGTGTAGTGGTTGATGCTGTTTTAATATTGTCAGAATACATGGAGGATGAACCATGGTTGAAACCATTGGTGTAGGTACATTTCTTTTTTGATTTCTTTTTCATATATGGCACTAGTGTTAACCTCTTGATGGCAGATAGTGTCAACTAAGACGAACTTTGTAGTTTTCAGTCGTACGAAGTTTGATTATAAAGATGATGAATGATCATGTATCGAATGATTTTATTTAATTATTAATATTTTAGTTTTTTTGTATTTCTATCATAATTTGTTATGGGGTTATTGAGACATAAATTTTTTTGTTTATAAAATTTTTTTGACATTCGTTACATAACAAAAGAAAAGGCAATATTTATATCGTTGCAAATCATAACAAATTTTGTTGCACATGAAAAGTAAACGATTACGTATAGTGTCGTTGCTAATTGACAATAACTTTTGTTGCTCTCTAAAAATAATCACTTTCAAATAGTATCGTTGCTAATTCATCATAATTATCTATAAAACCAAGCAACGCAAAATTTCTTTTGCAAATTAATATATGATTGGTTTTATTTTGTACATTTAGCAACAAACATCTTTATCAAAATGTACACAATTAGCAACGAAAATCAATTAAGGCAACAATTTCTATATTGTTCAGTAATGGCAAACTTTGTTGGCAAATGTGTATCAAATGCAACGAATTTTATCTTCGTTGAAAAAAAAAAATTCTTTTCGTTGCCAATTAGGCGTATTTTGCAACAAAAATTGTTTTTCAGTAACAATTTCTTAATAAATTTGCTACAAAATATTTCGTTGCTAAATGATTTATGATTTTACACGAAAACAAAATTTTGTTGTGAAATATATTAATTTCTGTAACGAGAAAAATAAATTCGTTGCTAGACAATTAGCAATTGGCATTTGGCAACGGAATTTCGCACATTTAGCAACGAAAACTGTTTGTTGCAAAATAACCATTTTTTTTAAAATGCAAGTTCTGGCTTGAGGAAGTAACCTTCCTTTGGCACGTGATATCGAATCATGGAATATCAATTGATCCGACGAAGATTGAATCAATACAAAGTTGGGAACAACCTAAGTCAGTAACCGAAGTACGTAGCTCTTTGGACTTAGCTGGTTATTATCGGAGATTCATGGAAGGATTTTCTCGAATCGCCACTCCATTAACTCAGCTGACTCGAAGAGATACAAAATTCAGATAGAGCGAGGAATGTGAGAAGAGTTTTCAAGAACTCAAGAGGAGACTCATTGTAACGCTCGAGAAAAATCGGATTTTATGTGAATTAAATTTTATTTGATTATTTGAATTAAATAAATTTAATTATTTATTTATGTGAGTAAGCTATTTGAAGGTTGTTGTATGACCTAGAATGTGCGGATGTTATTAGGATTCTGGCTATGTGCTAGGATTAATTGTTTTGAATTTTCAAGATGAAAATAAAATTCTTCCGAGAAATTTCTGTAAAAATACTATTCATCCGTTTCTGCTCGGAAATAAATTATGAATTTCTGAGAAACGCGTAATGATAGAATTCTAAGACGAGATGAAATATTCAATAATATTTAAATTATGGCAAACAAAGTTTTCGCCTGCGGATTTAAAACCTAAGGGTGAGGAAAAGCGAGCTTCGAGAATTAAATGACAATGTATAATGATTATAGTTATTATACGTGAGAAATACGAGAATGATACTAGTTATTATACGAGTGTAGTATGAAGATTATTGCGACATATAATACGAATATTGTACGAACTATATACGAAGAGAATACGGGAATTGTACAAGTAGAATACGATTAGTTCTTAATGGACTCTTAGTAATTGGACTTTGTCAATTCCAATTGGACTTGGATTATGTCAAGCCCAAAGTTATGTTAAATCAAGCCCAAGATAGGTCCAATACGAATTAATTCTAAGCCCAACCCAAGAAATCAAACCGCGGATCGAACCGATGGATCACCACATGGGTAAAACCCATGGGGCAACCCATGTGGGAACCAAAGGGCCATGTGGGCCGACCACTTGGTGGCCAAGTAAAGTGATTTACTAGGTGGCTAAGGCATGAATAGTAAGGAGGTGGGCCTATTGACTAAATTGCCCTCCGTTGGATTTATTATATAAAGGAAGCTTATGTTGGTCATTTGTTATTTCACCTACATTGAGCAAATATATTTAGAGAGAGGAAAGAGTATTAACAAGTAATCAAGAGGAATCCAAAGCAAAACATTCAAGCTTTAGTCAAGAACGTGAAGAACGTTAACGTAATAATACGTAAATCTTAGTCTTCGATCCTTTTCAATTTATTTTTCGTAGAGAAGTATGAAATGGTTGAACATGTCTTTTCCAAAATAATAAGGATGGCTATTAGTGGATTAAAACAGTGATAAGCCATGTATGATTAAGATTTATAAGCGTTTAAGTAAGTTTAATCGAAGAAAAAAAAACATTAAGCATTTATTTGGTTGTTGATGGACAAATTGAAAACCATCAAGTATAGGTTATGTGTATATTTCTTGGTTAGGTATAGATAATGAATCAATGGATTGGTTCCATTTGATTTGGTGAATAAATCTCGAGTAATGAAGTAATGGAAAAATTTACGAGATTAGACGTTAAACGTTAAAATCGTAGAATTCCCAGATTAGTAGTCAAAAGTTGTTGTTTAACTCAAAAACCTTGGTTTTCAATGGTGTATCATAGGACAACGTATTTAAAAGTCGTGGAGCTAAGAATGGTCAAATTCTGACTTAAAACGAAGAAATGAGTTATGAACATTCACAAACGTTAAACGAACGCGTAATAAGAAGTTAAATAGTGAATTCATTGTTAACAGATTTAAAAACTACTTTTGTCCGAATGAAATTGAGGTATATGCGGTATGTAAGATAACAACTTTTGAACAAGCCAATTCGAACTTATAACGACTAAGTTACAAGTCCGGAAAGAATTGAACTGGAAAACTTTAAAAAAGTTTCAAGGGTTTAGAATTCGGTGGCCTTAGTAGCCCTTAAGCATATAACACTCTCGGCCGCTTCACCGCGTGTCGGAAGCAAAGTGGTCACTACTAAATCGCATCGCAACACCACTTGTATGTAGGAGTCTCGTGTCGTAGCGCCGAGATGAGGGTTTAGGTACTTCTTAGTGGTGCCGCAGCACCAATATTGTACCCGAAGATGGTGCCACAACACTGAGAGAGGAGAAATATTAAACTTAGTTATTTTTTAACCCAATTGTTTACCTAACAACTATGGGGCATGTATATACTTAATATATATGATAAGACTATTCATAAAGCAGATGTATAGTGATGACTTTAGGAAATAAAGTTGTTTAATAGTAATTAAACAAAGAACGTAAAGTGTGAGAAGGTAAATCGTATTCAACTACTATGGTATTTAACCAATGGTTGTTAAGTGTTGATTTAGTTACGTAAGAACGTTAATAAGCCGTAAGGAAGAATAGTAACTCGAATCGATTTTTATTAATGAAATATATTCGATTAAGTTATAGAAGAGAAAGAAGTTGGCAAAAACAATGTGATTAGATTATTTGGTAGCTAATTTCAGTGTGCTATGTGAACATATCATGTAGAAACTGTAAAGACCAAGAACTGTTGAATTTAATTGAAGACTCTTGAATGTAAGTTTTCTTAACGCTTGCCTAACCTTCGTGTTAGCCAAGTTTTCTTTGATTCATGTTATAAGATATATGAATTGTTTTATGAAAGAGTCGATGCCAGTTTTAACTCGGCTAGACTAATCTTAAGAGTTTGATTGATTTGTTTGCAAGTCTTTCGATATAGTATTGTTAATGCTATCATATTCTAATTGTTTGGTACGGATTCAAAGGTAAGCCTGAGTATTAATAAACAAATGTATTTTACATCGATTATTCGATGGGAACGTGAGGTTGCCAAAACTTAAACAAAGATACGTTTAATGAATGAGTGTTGATCAACATAGAGTACTATAGGCTGATCACCTAGAAGTGCTCGTAAGATATATTGGACTTACGGAATTTGTGTCGGGTTGTCCTTTTTTCATGAATGAAAACCAAAAGAGAATGTTCATGGTCTTTTGACCTACTCAGAATTCCTAAGTTACTATATGTACTTTGGAATGATTTTATGAGAATGATAAGTGCTATTCAATGTTTCATTGTACTTCATAGCTATTTGTTCAGTTATTGAAGAATAATCATATGATTCTCGACATGGTATTTTTATTATATATTGCTAGATTTGCTGAACTAGTTATGCTCACTTCTTGCTTGGATTATATGATTGTAGCTAAGGCTAAGCGAACCAAGGGTTCTAGTAAAGATAAAGGCAAGGCTAAGATGGATAATTAGTTTATAATGTAATAGACTAGTATTTTGTATGAATTATACTATGATAAGCAAAGAATGTAATCGGTTATAGAACCTGGGAAATGATTCATTATTATTGTAATAAGAATATAGTAAATACACTAATTTTGATATTGTTTCAATGGAATGAATGTATAGTTATGAGTACCATGTAGCACCATATCTGTGGGTTGAAAGTAGACGGATTTGGGGGCGTCACAGGTTGGTATCAAAGCATTAGGTTATAAAACTTAAGGGGGGAAGAACCTTAGGCTAATAACCTCGTCAGTAAATGAGAAGTTAGAAGTGAATGAACTCTTGTAGAATGAGTTAATTAAGTATTGAGGAAACTCAGTATCGAAAGATTTAAAAGATGGAAATTAACCCTAAATAAACTAAATGTGATTTGTGCTTATATTATTGTGTATTATGTACTAATCAACATGTTATGTGTTATTGTAGATGTCCATCGATAACTACATGTATAGGGATATACACGTGGTGAGTGAAGATTCAGTAAACAAGATAAAGCCAGCACCCATGCCAGTGACAAGGGTACCAATGGTGAACCTAGAAGATTCTGAACCAAAGGAGGACTATTCAAAGGGTAACATGGAAAATTTGGGATCGGCATCATATCTCAATATGGTGGTAGATGTGGATGAAGATATGGAGGTAGCATCGTTTAATATGGTGGTACCTGCACTAGAGCCAACACCTCCAGATGCAATAAGGGTATTGTATCTAGCGGTGCTTGACCGGAATGTGCAACTGCGCACTATTGTGCAGAACCTGAGGGAGGAGGTTAGTGACCTCCTTGAAGCCAAGGAGTCTGCAAGAGCATATTTTGAGATAGAGCATGACAAGAAGGTGCTCATGAAGGATAAGGTGACAGATTTTAAGAATGAGGCCGTTGAGCTTCGTAAAAAATCGGGGAGAGGAACCAGAAAATAACACGGATGTCATACATCCATGAGAGTACTCATGAGGATTTCAAGCTAAAAATTGCTTGTTATTCCATTGAGTTGGGGCAAACTCGTCACACTATTAGTCAGGATATTGTGTTGATTCTTGTGAATGAGAAACATGAGAATGCTTTTATGCAGTATTAGAAGTCTAGAGCGGTAAATATGTATTGTATTGGCGTAAAACCCTCTTTTGTATAATTAAAGGGTAGTCTTTTTGTAAATCCCAATTTTTGGTGGAATTCAATCGCGGGATAGGAATGTAATAGCTTTGGCTATAGAATCAAACTTTACATAGTTAAATTATGAAGAAGCATATTATTATAAGGATGTTTTTATTTATTGTTCTTTGTTATGATATGAGTTGTTGTTTGATGAATAATAACTAAGTAAGCACATAAATAATAAAAAAATTATTTATTTAATCAGAAAAATGCTGCCAAGAAGAAGACAACGTTGTGACGCCCCCAAAATTAGGTGTACGTCACCCATCTTGGGTCGCCACTTACATGGTATATAAATTTAAATACAAACTTAATTATACATCTGTCGTGTAACATACGACAATACATAAACTGAGAGTTCTAATAGGAATATTGTCATTTAGACAATATCCATACTCAAGGAGTTCTCATTACATTTATTGTCACACTATTTAATAGAATAGTGAGGACTACTAATGCTATCTTCGGGACCATCACTCTTTTTCCCAACTCGTCCCAGCTATATTCTCATTTCCTGAAGAGAACAGTGAAAGAAAGGGTAAGCTCAACTAGCCCAGTAAAAAATATTATAACTAAGATAATGCAGAATAAATTATCAATAGTCTTCAACAATGTTAAAGCGATAAAATACAATAGACGACCGGTTTAACTACAATGAATATGCAATCCATTAAAAGAGTCAAGTAGAAAATAAAGTCTACTATCTTTTAGGTTTTAAAAGGTTTTCATCAATTTTTATCACTAAGACTCAGTTTAATGAATAAACCACAATATCTAATCATCCCTGTACCACGGTCAAGGATTTTCATCAAATTATCAATGGTCATGACTATACCGAATCACCCCTGGTCATAATCATACCAAAAACTATCCATCACTGCATTATATATCAAGCCATGATTATACCGAATGATCCCTGGTCATAATCATACTAAGTTCATCTATGCACGTAAGCCAAAGATAACATAATATAACATGAGGATGATGACAATGACATAATAATTCAATAAAATAAGTTCACGAATTAATTTATTCAGGAACTAATAACATTCAAATTGTCAACATGATACTGCTTTGTAGAGTAAATTCAAGAATGCTCAGAAAAATATTTTCATTAAAAATACTGGATGAAGCGCAAATATTAAGGATATTCCACTAAATTCATGGAGTATAGAAGTCAAAATTTTAACCAACTGAGTATAATAGCGAATGAAATAACAAAAGAAATCACTATGCATGCGGTACTTCAGATAGACACGTTATTCAATGTAATAATAAATACGTAAAATAAAAGCGGAACGGTCGGTGTAAAACACATGAGAGACAGGATATTCGATAGAATAATAAAGACGAGAATAATAAAGGCGAAACCAGTCCCAGGCGTAAAGCACAGCTGCGAGGATGTTCCAACGGAATAATAAAATAATAGAAGAATGTCACCAAGTATAGGGGATTAGCATATACTGAGTTATTCCAATGAATAAATAAGAATGGAATAATATAAGGATTTCACCAAGTATAGGGTATTAAAAGCATATAAATGGTCATGTATAGGGTATGCCACTTTTACACGAGTTATTCCAACAGAATAATAAAGAATGGAATAATGAAGTTCTCTTCATGAAAAAATAACACCCCTTACGAAAGTACAACAAATAATATTCCCTACCTTAGAAGAGAGTGAATATTGGAAAAGTGAAGTAGCAAAATACTTTTCTTCTTTCTCTCTATAGTTTCTCTCTCTAGAGTTTCAGTGAATTCGTAAGAAATAATGAAGGAATGAGCTTTCTATTTATAGAAAAACTGAGGGTGGCTCTTGGTCTTAACGAAGGGTCAAAATGACTCTTGGTAATATTGAAAAAAGACAACTACTATTTCATGAAGGGTAATTAACCCTTGGAATATCGAAGAGGCAGTTAACTCTTGGTAATATTGAAGGGACAACTACTATTTGCGAAGGGGTAATTACTATTGACGAAGGTAATTACTATTGACAAAGGTAATTAATATTGAAGAAGGTAATTACTATTGACGAAGGTAAATACTATCGACGAAGGTAATTATTATTATTCACAAAGTAATTACTATTCACAAAGGTAATTACTATCGATGAAGGACTCTTAGATGATGATATATGGGCCCCCCATAAAATAATCAAACTTACCTCAAACGTCTCATAATGGACTCTTTATATACATCAAGGATTGAATAAATATTACCACAAATCATTTTATTTTTAATCAACACATATTTAATCTTTAAACAATTATTAATCATTTATAACTTGTCGTCTCAATTAATAATTTAATACTATAACATATTATCTGAGATGATCTTTGTGACAATAATTGAATCAATAATATAAGAGATATGATGCAAAGAATTCTTGTAGCAATAATTGAGCATAGGTGAGTGACTTCTCACGTAAGCATCAATAATCAATATCGTGAGCTACTATACAACTACGCCAGACATCTTGTACTTTTACTACCGGGTAGTTCAATAGTTTTAACAGTAACACCTCTGTAGTTATTTTTATAGAAAAATAATTTTGTCATTTTCTAACTACGACAATACTTAGTTGTGGGGTCCACTAATGATTGGAGCCGTGCATACGAATATTCCCCGATAAAAAGAATATCCCGACCAAACGAATATTTTATAACAACTTGTTTACTTTGCAAAATTTATAAATATTACCCATAACTATAACATTATATCAAATTTATTCCATAATATTCAAAAATAATATTTATAAAAAAATTCATCTTTATTTATAAAAGCTGTGGTCTTACAACCTCCCCTTTTTATGAAATTTCGCCCTCAAAATTAGGGTACGTACCTGATATGATAAAAAGGTGAGGATACCTTGAATACCTTTATCGTTAAAAATATTAAATTCATCTTCGCAATCCGGCCAAAGATATTCATTAACAATTTATCTTTGCACTACAGGCCAAAGATATATAACTGTAAAACTAATAATGCTGAGACGCAGCTTAATAGTATCACGACCACGAATTATACATACACTACTGGCCAAGGATATTCGTGTTTTCAATTGCGGTCATGATTATACCGAACAATCCCTGGTCATAATCATACCAAGTCTATCTATGCACTACAGGCCATAGATGACTTTCAACACAATATAAGCATGACGATAATGATATAAAGAATCAATCAAATGAGATAAAGGATAAATATTAAACATTTATAATATAATTCATCCAGGATTCAAGAATATCCCCATGTTATCAATCACTTAATAATCTCATAATCTAATATCTTTAATATTATAAAAATATTTTAATCACTTCTTAAATTTATAAACAATTTATCTCAATTGTTTACGCTTTACCATATAATGCATTTAATCATTCAAAATGCCATACTCATAAGATATCATCACCAATTATCAAATCCCTCATCAAAAAAAATAAGCATATACTCTATATAGGATTCTCTAGCCATAAAATCCTATTTTCAACTTTGTTACTTCACATAACATATTTAACTCATATGTTAAGTAACTAAACTATTTTCATGAAAAATACCAAATCAGTCCCAAAAATATTTCTTTTCTGGGATTTAGCATAATATAGTCCCATAATGAAAATATATTTTCTCGGAATTTTTAAAATTCATTTACTATTTTCAAATATCAATTTCTAATTAATTCCTTAAGAAATTAGCTACCTCAAGTTTAACTCTAAAATTCCCAAATCTTGGCAGGACCTTACACATGTTAATGTGAGCCTCTAGTTTAAATTTCATGGTCACCTGAGTTATAGAACTCCGGTTATAGCATTTTTGTCAAAAAAACCTAAATATTGAAATGGTCATAACTTGTTCATTTTAAGTCGAATGAGCTCATTTTTGGACAGGAGGTACTTTATAACATATATTTTCATGTCCCAAAAGGCCAGAATTTTTCACATAAATTTAGTGGCCGAAACAGCCCCTTAAAGTTTCTCAGGCGATAGCGTTTTTGTAATTTATAGCTTTGGACTCTTTTGCTAAATTCAGGTCCACACGAAAATCTCAAAGACCTTTTCCGGTGATTCCACTTGGATAAGCTACAAAACTCATAGATCTAACTCTAGGACTTGACCACACTCAAAAATTCAAAATATAATAGGAGATATGGTCAATTGAATTTCATGTTACGTTTTTACCAAAATCTGATTTTTCAACCCTTTGTGATTTCTAAGAAACTTTCGTGTTTTCACATAATAACCACATAACTCATCATAACACTTACTAATACTTCATATACCCATGATTTTCATTAGTCCAATGCTTTTATTATGACTTTCATCATAATCCTCGTAAACAGATCCTTTTAATTAAAGAAATATTTGAGGGTTTAAGAAATGAGTTTTTGTACTGGGGTCAATACAAAATTCGATTTCACGCTCTAGGGTAGGCTAGGAAATCTTTAAGAATACGTCAAGAAATTTATTAATGATTGAAATATCATTCAAAACTGCTACTCTTATCCAAGACTTGGATAGTACGTTACATTGATACCAACTGTGACTTCTATCCTTTAACCTAGATAGCACCTCACAATGATACCTATCAACTTGTCATCGTCATTCACGACGTCGCCTACAGAAAGTCTGGCTTCGGTGCATTCCACACAAGGAAGTCAACAACGAAAGGATCGGGGCTCTTTACTTATGGCTTGATATAACAGTGATTAACTTTAGGGTTTGGTTACTTTGAATTCGTATAACAGGTTGGTTAGGAATATGAAAGCTAACAACCTTACAAAAAGAATAATGAGTAGTTAATCAATCGTTTTCAAAAATTACCTCAAAGGCAAGTATTTTCAAAGAGATAAGATCGTGAAAGTGTTTATTTGAAACAACAAGATTAATAAACAGTGGAGGTAACGAAGGTTTCTCCCAACGAAGTTTCAATAGATAAATCAAAGTCTAATTTTCCGAGTCAAATTTAAACATTGAACACAACTAGGTAGAATAAAAGAGTGGGTAGAACTTGTATTGAATAAAGTATAGATTTCGCAATAATTTATAATTAATTTACCCGTAATAACTTTGTTCGGTTTTTTAAACAAACGCTCTCACTTAAATTACTGAAGTTTGACTTTACTATATAGGTACATTCCACCCTTAAGTGCTTCTTCACATTCCGATCCATGATTTGAATCATTATTCTCGATCCATATCGAATTCGGGTTGGACCGCTATGCATGTGGTAATTAGAATTCGATGTTGGGTTCTCCCAATTTCTTTGTCAAAAAGCAAAGTCGATTTCATCTATTTTGGCTTTATTGGATCGGGACGTCTTTTTCTACACTATCAACGCGTTGTGCGACTTTTACCCATGCATAAATCTATTCTCCTTCGTTCGCTTGTTTATTCTTTCGGTGATCTTTGATTTTTAAATTCTCGATTCCAACTTTAATATCTTACACCCGCCAAAGCGTGATTTTGTTCAAGCATCACATATCGGGTAACCCAATTTTGAATTGTTGTATCCCTTTGTTCCATGACCGTTTGCCGTTCTTCAACTTTGTTCTTCTAGCTCACGAACACGATTTTGTAATTCTAAGTTTTGATCATAAACTTCTTTTAACCAAATCTCCTCGGGTTCCTCTCTTCCTCTTCTTCCTCACTCTCTCACCGCTACCTCTCAGTAACTAGCTAAGATTGCAACAATTAGTTCTTCATTCACTACGTGGATATCTCTAATTTGTTCCTCGTCGACAATTGCATTAACCTAATTAGTGATTAAAGGTGTCACAACGGTCACATTCACTCCATTGTGAATATTTTTCATTTGCCATTTCAAACACACGCCACAACACAAGGGTTAATTAATATATCAAATATTATCCCTATACTCGGCCCGACCAATTAAATAACAAATAAACTTAGGTAGGTCATACTAGCGAAGAATTCCCGTCTCTCTCCTCCTAGTTCTTATCTCAAGCATCTTAGCCAGGATCATATCCTAAGCTCGATACCAATTTGTGACGCCCCAAAATTAGGTATACGCCACCCATCTTGGGTCGCCACTTACATGGTACATAAATTCAAATACAAACTTAATTATACATCCGTAGGTGTAACATACGACAATACATAAACCGAGAGTTCTAATAGGAATATTGTCATTTAGACAATATCCATACTCAAGGAGTCCTCATTACATTTATTGTCACACTATTTACGTAATAGTGAGGACTACTAATGCTATCTTGGGACCATCACTCTTTTCCCGACTCGTCGTCAACTATATTCTCATTTTCAAGAGAAAGCGGTGAAAGAAAGGGTGAGCTCAACTAGCCAAGTAAGAAATATTATAACTAAGATAATGCGAATAAACTATCAATAGTCTTCAACAATGTTAAAGCGATAAAATACAATAGACAACAGCGGTTTAAGCTGCGGTGAATACGCAATCCATTAAAAGAGTCAAGTAGAAAATAAAGTCTACTATCTTTTAGGTTTTAAAAGGTTTTCATCAATTTTATCACTAAGACTTAGTTTAATGAATAAACCATTAATATCTAATCATCCTTGTACTACACGGTCAAGGATTTTCATCAAATTATCAATGGTCATGACTATAAGAATCACCCCGGTCATAATCATATCAAAAACTATCCATCACTACATTTACAGGCCACTAAGGACTTTTTGTCACATCATTTATATCTAGCCATGATTATATAAGAATGATCCCTCGGTCATAATCATACTAAGTTCATCTATGCACGTAAGCCAAAGATAACATAATATAACATGAGGATGATGACAATGACATAATAATTCAATAAAACAAGTTCACGAATTAATTTATTCAGAACTAATAACGTCCAAATTGTCAACATGATCTTTCGCTTTGTAGAGTAAATTCAAGAATGCTCAGAAAAATATTTTCATTAAAAATACTGGATGAAGCGCAAATATTAAGGATATTCCACTAAATTCATGGAGTATAGAAGTCAAAATTTTAACCAACTGAGTATAATAGCGAATGAAATAACAAAAGAAATCACCATGCATGCGGTACTTCGCATAGACAGGTTATTCCAACAGAATAATAAATACAGAATAATAAAAATGGAACCAGGTCCGGTGTAAAACACACAGACAGGATATTCCAATAGAATAATAAAGACAGAATAATAAAGACGGAACCAGGTCCGGCGTAAAGCACAGACAGGATGTTCCAACGGAATAATAAAATAATAGAAGAATGTCACCAAGTATAGGGATTCCAGATATACCAGGTTATTCCAACAGAATAAATAAGAATGGAATAATATAAGGATTTCACCAAGTATAGGGTATTCCGCATATACAGGTCATGTATAGGGTATGCCACTTTTACAGGTTATTCCAACAGAATAATAAAGAATGGAATAACAGAAGTTCTCTTCATGAAAAAATAACACCCCTTACGAGTACAACAAATAATATTCCCTACCTTAGAAAGAGTTGAATATTGGAAAAGTGAAGTAGCAAAATACTTTTCTTCTTTCTCTCTATAGTTTCTCTCTCTAGAGTTTCAATTGAATTCGTAAGAAATAATGAAGGAATGAGCTTTCTATTTATAGAAAACCGAGGGGTGCTCTCTTGGTCTTAACGAAGGGTCAAAATGACTCTTGGTAATATTGAAGAGACAACTACTATTCACAGTAGGGGTAATTAACCCTTGGAACAATCAAGAGGCGTTAACTCTTGGTAATATTGAAGGACAACTACTATTTGCGAAGAAGGGTAATTACTATTGATGAAGGTAATTACTATTGAAGAAGGTAATTACTATTGGCGAAGGTAAATACTATTGACGAAGGTAATTACTATTCACAAAGGTAATTACTATTCACAAAGGTAATTACTATCGATTGAAGGTAAATACTATTGATTGAAGGAATTACTATTCACAAAGTAATTACTATTCACAAAGGTAATTACTATTATCGACGAAGGACTCTTAGATGATGACATATGCCCCCCATAAAATATTCAAACTTACCTCAAACGTCTCATAACAGACTCTTTATATACATCAAGGATTGAATAAATATTACCACAAATCATTTTATTTTTAATCAACACATATTTAATCTTTCAACAATTATTAATCATTTATAACTTGTCGTCTCAATTAATAATTTAATACTATAACATATTATCTGATGATGATCTTTGTGATTGTAAGACCCGAATTTTTTTAAATAAAAGGAATTTCCTTTATTTATTATCTTGAAATAGTAAGGGTTGATTTGATTAATGTGGATAGTTAAGGGTTAAATACGCAAATATTTCAAAATAAGCAAGTGGTTATAAAATATTCATTTTTGTCGGGAATATTCGTTTGGTCGTGGAATATTAAATCTTTGTCGAGGAATATTAAATGCATTGACCAATGACCAACCATGTGGGCCCATAACGGAAAGCGATTGGATGAAGAAAGCGACAAATATAAGTTGGTTAAAAATAACTACAGTAGTTATTCTGAATTAAGATCTGTTGGAATACCCGGTGGTTAAAATACGTGAATACGCGTGGTCGCACAAAGAGTATTACGGTATTATGCAAGTATTGTTGAATTATTGATCCTTACGTAAGATGGCACTACTCAATAATTATTACAGTGAATTCTTTGTTCAATAGTTTATTTTATTGATTCAATAATTCTTTGCGTTGGTATTTTATATTATTCTTTGTTTCAATAATTGTCACCGCACAAGATATTACCCATTATCTGATCAATAATTCATATTATTTGAATAATATTATTAGATAACATTATTGGCAATGTCTAGAAAGTTCTGTCTAAGGAGAGGTTTGGTCACCTAATTACGCGCCCAAGAAGGAGAGATCCTTATTGAAAGCCCTCTTTCTCGGGAATGACTGGTCATCATAAATGTGATTACGTAATATTATTTGTGAATAATTAATTATTGATTCATATGATAAGGAAATATTTATTTTATATGAATATAAATGATGGATTTATTTATGTGGTTATTAATGAAGAAATTATTGTTGAGGTGTTTTATCAGTATTTTATCGGATTGGAGGTGTTAAAAATCAAATCGGGGTTTTGAGATATATCATGGGGTTATAATTTTTAATCCGACTAGTTGGATTGTGGTAATTTTTGGGTATGTTATACATACATAAGTTGAGTATATGTCCACAAATTTTGAACCGATTAAAAATGCACGAATGATTTGTTGTGAATTTTAAGAGGTGTCGGATTCTAAATTGGGTTTATAATTGATTTTGGTGGAAAATTCTAGAATTGAGTGGGCCCCACTTGTGGTTGGTGAAAAATGTGCTGAATTTTATTTCAAATGTGGTGGGTGGCAATAGTAGCGGTAGTAAAGCCATCGGTGTAGCGCAGTCAAGTCTGCTTCGGCGGGCTAACATTTTCCTATAAATAGAGGGCTAAGTTAGAATTGAAAATCACACCAGAAACAAAGTTTTCTCTCTTTCTCTCTCTATATTATTGAGCGTATTTTGTGAGTATTTTGATACTTTGAGAGTTCTTTATTCAAGACAAGTTTCATTCAAGATCACTCCGACCTTTCCTTCCGGAAATCTCGATTCTTTGAGGTAAGGGATGTTATTTTTTCCTCAAATGATATTAATTCTTCAATATCATTATGCTGAAATATTGGTTGGTACTTTTTATCAAATTTGGAACTTTTTCATGTCGGGGTTACTATTCATGAGTTACTATTCACGAGTTACTATTCATGAGTTACTATTCACGAGTTACTATTCACGAGTACTATTCATGAAGCGTGAAGATGTTTTTTGTGGAATTTCTATCTTTTGGTGTCTGAGTTACTATTCACGATACTCAAGACTATTCACGATATCTGCACTATTCATTTATCACGGCACTATTCATAGAAAAATGAAAATTTTTCTTTTCGTCTAAAATATCTATTCGGATACTAGCTTTGATTGTATCCATGTTTTGGTCATTCTTGAATTTTACACCACTATGATTATTTTTGAGGTATTTTGGACGTGGATAAAACCAAGTACGAATCCTTAATCCTTGTCATTTTGTTTCACTTTGGATTCGTTCTTTAAAAATATTTTCATCATCCTCGGTCTTAAATGATGATATTATTGAATATCTTTGGCTTGTAGTGCAAAAGATGAATGATTTTGAAGAATATCTTTGGCCCGTAGTGCAAAGATGAGCAGTGTTTAAATGAATACGACCGATCGATGAATATCTTTGGCCTTTAGTGCAAAGAAGATGAACAAGTGTTGAGATGAACATGACCGATTGATGAATATCTTTTGGCTGTAGTGCAAAGATGAATATTTGATTTGAGATGAATATTGATTGATGTTCTGAGGATAAAATATTGATGATGGATCGTTAAATTCATAGATTATAGTAGATTTCATTCTCACGTAACTCTTCTATGAATTATTATTTTCACCGTGAATATTGATCCGAAACTTGTTATTCGTTGTATTCTATCGATTTTTTCCTGTTGGAGACTAACGATAATTTGTTGTATATTATCTTAGTCATAACATTCTTTCTTGGGCTAGTTGAGCTCACCCTTTTCCTTGTTGTTCCATTTTTCTTCTCGGGAGGCAAGAATGTAGCGAGTATTAGTCGGGGTATGGAATGAAGGTTCTAGAGAGAGTTGTTTAGTAGTCATCACCATTATTGTAAAATAATGTATCAATAAATGTGATGAGGATTTATTTGAGTATAAATATTGTCAGAAGATAATATTTGTATTTAAACTCACGATTTTATTGTTGTGATAATAAAGTTGTAGTTGTTTACGTACCATGTATTTGGCGACTCGAGAATGGGTTGGATGGAATGGACCTATTTTTGGGGTCGTCACGGTTAATATCGAGCTTAGGATATGATCTCTCTGGCGGAGATGGGGAATAGAACTAGAGGGGAGAGGCGAGTAAATCCTTCGCTAGTGTGTCCTACCTAAGCTTATTTGTTAGTTGGTCAATATATAGGGATATTATGTGATATATTGATTTCCTTAATTAACCCTTATTTTATGACGATGATTTGAGAATGTCGATCGAGAATATTAATAGTGGTGTAAATGAGGATAAGTGGAGATGCTGTACTTAACAACGAGGAGAGCGCTGCAACAGTGAGTGGCAATGTACCTCCCGTGAATAACACCACCGAAAGCAGATGATGAACGAGGGATGTTTAGAAGTTTTTGCGAGTTCATGCAAAAATCGACGAGGAGACTCGTGTTCAAAATCTGAGGAGGAAATGATAGTAATTCATGGGTGGTCACAACCAAGCGGTTCAAAGAGTTGGGACCACCGATTGCTGGGAAAGCGAGATCCGATCATGGCGGAAACATGGGTCAAGCAAATTACCAAGATATTCGATGTCTTGGGATGCGGAGAGAACAGAAGGTTCCATTTGCCACCTTTTATGTTAAGTGGCGAAGGCGGACTCTTTGGTGGAGAGTCGTGAAGCGTACTCCATTCAATTGCACTCAAAGCATGTCATGGGAGACGTTTAAGAAACAGTTCAATGACAAGTACTTCCCTGAAAGTATTCGTCATATGAAGGAAGTGGAGTTTATTAGATTGGAGCGAGAATAACATGGCGGTGTCCCAAAGACGAGGCGTAAGTTGCGGAGTTATCCGAGTTTGCACCTCATTTGGTGGAGAATGAGGAACGATGATGGCGGATGTTTCGAGAGGTTTGAAACCCCAGATACGTCAAGATCTCATTTCTCATAAATTTTCTCTCTATTCAGATTTTGTAAGCAGGCTCGGTTGTTAGAAGCGAGATAACGAGTACGTTCAACCGAGGGACCATAACCAGGATCATACTAGAAGATAGCAGTCATCGAATAACGATAACCAGCGGAGAAAGAAGAATACGGACAAAGGCGGTAACCACTCTGGTGGTAATCGTGGCCATGAAAATAGAAGAAGCGAGTTGGGAGGAGATTTTAAAAAGAGGAGATTCAACAACGACCATGTGAAGACGTCAGCGCCAGTGGCAACTGGGTTCCAAGGGAGGAGAAAGACCATCGGTCGTATGTTACAAATGCTGGAAAGAGGGACATATCAGCCCAAACTGCCCACAACAGTTTAAGGTATGCTATAATTGTGGAAAAGAAGGACATATCGCTCGAGATTGTACGATATCGAAACCTAGTGCAGCGGGGGCGGTGACTCAAAAGGATGTCCAAGAAAAGTCAAAGTCAACGATTCCTGGAAGAGCGTTTGTCGTGACCGGTCAAAATACGAGGAATCCGAACGAAGTTAGCATCAGGTTAGTTAATTATAAATTCTTGCGAAGTTTATACCTTACTAGATCTGGGTTCTACCCATTCTTTTATCTCTCTTGCTTGCGCATAACGTTTGAACTTGACTACGGAGAAATTAAACTTTGACCTATTTATGGAGACTCAGTTAGGAGAAACTTTCATTACATCCGTTGTTTAGAAATCTTGTTTGATTCAGTTGGCACTATCACATTACCTATTAACCTTATTTCTATAGAGATATTTGCTTTTGATGTGATTTTAAGGTTAACTACTCATCATGCCAAATTGATTGCTTTTGTAAGGTTGTTAGTTTTCATATTCCTAAGCAACTTTGTTATTCAATTCAAGCAATCAAACCATTATAGTCAAACATTTTCATATCAAGCCATGAAGTCATTCGTTTATTACGGATGTCAAGTTTTCTTAGTCCATGTTATGGATTTGAATAAAGACACGTCGATTTGAATAATATTCTGTTGTTATTGATTTTTCCGACGTATTTCTGAAGAATTTCTTGGCTTACTCCCAAAGCTTCGATATTAAATTTTGTATCGAATTTGAACCCCAGACAAAACTCATTTCTAAAATCTCATATCGAATGGCTCCTATTGAACTTCAGGAGTTAAAAATTCAATTATAGAATTTGGTACCTGAGCCTTTATCTTGTGATTTCCTTTGTGGAATTCACCTAAGCCAGACTCTCTGTAGGGGACACCATATTCGTGCGATAGTAAACTGATAGGTGTCATTGTAACGTGTTATCCAAGGTTGGGATATGAGTCACAGTTGAGAACAACCTAAGTCGGTAATCGAAATACGTAGCTTTCTAGGCTTAGTTGGTTATTATCGGAGATTCGTTGAAGGATATTCTCGAATCGCTATTCCATTAACGTAGCTGACTCATAGAGATACAAAATTCGAATGGAGCAAGGAATGTGGGAAGAGCTTGAAGAACTCAAGAGAAGACTCATTTCAAAGCATATATTTCGACCATGCCATCCGGAAAAGCGAACGTGGTAGGCGGCGTGTTGAGTAGAAGATCGTATACAAGTCACGAAAGTACAATATTGTCAAAGACTCATTTCAGTATAATATACAAATAATAGAGATGGAGATGAAAACTCTAGGTACCCTTGCGTGATGATATATGAGTGTACGTGATGATATACTGAGTATAATCGACTTTAATCGATAAAGTTAAAGTTGTTCAAGCTACACACACCGAGTGATGAATTTGAAGAAGGAGGTGCAAGAAGTTGTTATTTTAAAAGCGAGAATCGGTGAGGTGAGGAAAGCTCAAACCTTCGATTTATTAATCCATTTGAAATTCTCGATCGAATAGGAGCTGTGGCCTATAGACTCGCTTTTACCACCAAGTATGATGGCGTGTTCATAAAGTTTTTCACGATCGATGTTACATAAATATGTGGACGATTCGAAACACGTCATTGAGTTAGAACCGGACGAGATAGTAGAAGACTTAACGCACGAGGAGGTACTGTCAAGATTTTGTAGAGAGAAAGAACATGACCTATGTATCGAGGTTATACCATAAGTTAAAGTTTTTGGAGAAGAAACCATGTTATTGAGGAAATGACCTGGGAGTTGGAAACGAAAATGAAAGCGAGGTATCTTTACCTTTTCGAAACACCAGGTACGTACGTCAATTTCGAGGACGAAATTTCATAAGGAGGGGAGGTTGTAAGACCCCGAATTTTTTTTAAATAAAAAGGAATTTCCTTTATTTATTATCTTGAAATAGTAAGGGTTGATTTGATTAATGTGGATAGTTAAGGGTTAAATACGCAAATATTTCAAAATAAGCAAGTGGTTATAAAATATTCATTTTTGCTTGGGAATATTCGTTTGGTCGTGGAATATTAAATCGCTTCAGGGAATATTAGACGACCAGTAGCGACCGTGTGTGGGCCCATAACGAAAAGCGATTGGATGAAGAAAGCGACAAATATAAGTTGGTTAAAAATAACTGGCGTAGTTATTACTGAATTAAGACCGTTGGAATACCCGGTGGTTAAAATACAAAGATGTCTGGCGTGGTTGCCAAAGAAGACACGGTATTGCACGTGATTGTTGAATTATTGATCCTTACGTAAGATGGCACTACTCAATAATTATTACGGTGAGTTCTTGTTCAATAGTTTATTTTATTGATTCAATAATTGTTGCGTTGGTATTTTATATTATTCTTTGCTTCAATAATTGTCATTTACAAGTATTTCCCATTATCGGATCAATAATTCATATTATTTGAATAATATTATTAGATAACATTATTGGCAATGTCTAGAAAGTTACATCTAAGGAGAGGTTTGGTCACCTAATTGCGCCAAGAAGGAGAGATCCTTATTGAAAGCCCCTCTTTCTGGGGAATGACTGGTCATTATAAATGTGATTACGTAATATTATTTGTGAATAATTAATTATTGATTCATATGATAAGGAAATATTTATTTTATATGAATATAAATGATGGATTTATTTATGTGGTTATTAATGAAGAAATTATTGTTGAGGTGTTTTATCGGTATTTTATCGGATTGGAGGTGTTAAAAATCAAATCGTGGGTTTTTGAGATATATCATGGGGTTATAATTTTTAATCAAATAGTTGGATTGTGGTAATTTTTGGGTATGTTATACATACATAAGTTGAGTATATGTCCACAAATTTTGAACCGTTAAAAATGCACGAATGATTTGTTGTGAATTTTAAGAGGTGTCGGATTCGGAAATTAGGTTTATAATTGATTTTGGTGGAAAATTCTAGAATTGAGTGGGCCCCACTTGTGGTTGGTGAAAAAATGTGCTGAATTTTATTTCAAATGTGGTGGGTGGCAATAGTAGCGAGTAAAGCCATCGGTGAAAGTCAAGTGCGCTTTGTACAGCTAACATTTTCTATAAATAGAGGGCTAAGTTAGAATTGAAAATCACACCGAAACAAAGTTTTCTCTTTCTCTCTATATTATTGAGCGTATTTTGTGAGTATTTTGATACTTTGAGAGTTGTTGCTCGAAGATAAGTTTCATTCAAAGATCACTTGACCTTTCCTTTCCTTAAGAAATCTTGATTCTTTGAGGTAAGGGATGTTATTTTCTTCTCAAATGATATTAATTCTTCAATATCATTATCTTTGAAATATTGGTTGGTACTTTTTATCAAATTTGGAACTTTTTCATGTCTGGGTTACTATTCATGAGTTACTATTCACGAGTTACTATTCATGAGTTACTATTCACGAGTTACTATTCACGAGTACTATTCATGAAGCGTGAAGATGTTTTTTTTGTGGAATTTCTATCTTTTGGTGTCTGAGTTACTATTCACGATATCAAGACTATTCACGATATCTGACACTATTCATTTACGAATACGGACTATTCAATAGAAAAATGAAAATTTTTCTTTTAAATCTAAAATATCTATTCGGATACTAGCTTTGATTGTATCCATGTTTTGAATCATTCTTGAATTTTACACCACTATGATTATTTTTGAGGTATTTTTGGACGTGGATAAAACCAAGTACGAATCCTTAATCCTTGTCATTTTGTTTCACTTTGGATTACGTTTCTTTAAAAATATTTTCATCATCCTCGGTCTTAAATGATGATATTATTGAATATCTTTGGCTGTAGTGCAAAAGATGAATGATTTGAAGAATATCTTTGGCTGTAGTGCAAAGATGAGCAGTGTTTAAATGAACATGACCGATCGATGAATATCTTTGGCCTTTAGTGCAAAGATGAGCAGTGTTGAGATGAACATGACCGATTGATGAATATCTTTTGGCTGTAGTGCAAAGATGAATATTTGATTTGAGATGAATATTGATTGATGTTACTGAGGATAAAATATTGATGATGGATCGTTAAATTCATAGATTATAGTAGATTTCATTCTCTACGTAACTCTTCTATGAATTATTATTTCATTGCGAATATTGATCCGAAACTTGTTGTCTCGTTGTATTCTATCATTTTTTTCCTGTTGGAGACTAACGATAATTTGTTGTATATTATCTTAGTCATAACATTCTTTCTTGGGCTAGTTGAGCTCACCCTTTTCCTTGTTGTTCCATTTTTCTTCTCAGGAGGCGAGAATGTAGCGAGTACTAGTCGGGGTATGGAATGAAGGTTCTAGAGAGAGTTGTTTAGTAGTCCTCACCATTATTGTAAAATAATGTATCAATAAATGTGATGAGGATTTATTTGAGTATAAATATTGTCTAGAAGATAATATTTGTATTTAAACTCACAGTTTTATTGTTGTGATAATAAAGTTGTAGTTGTTTCTGTACCATGTATTTGGCGACTCAGAATGGGTTGGATGGAATGGACCTATTTTGGGGTCGTCACAGTGACAATAATTGAATAAATAATATAAGAGATATGATGCAGCAATTACTATAGCAATAATTGAGCATAGTTGAGTGACTTCTCACATAAGCATCAATAATCAATATCGTGTGCTACTATACAACTACGCCAGACATCGTACTTTTTACTCTTTGGGTAGTTCAGCGGTTTTGATGGTAACACCTCTGCCGTTATTTTTATAGAAAAATAATTTTGTCATTTTCTAACTACGACAATACTTTGGTTGTGGGGTCCATTGATGATTGAGTAAAGCCGTCGTATTTAATATTCCCAAACAAAAAGAATATTCCCAACCAAACTAATATTTTATAACAACTTACTTACTTTGCAAAATTTATAAATATTACCCACAACTATAACATTATATCAAATTTATTCCATAATATTCAAAAATAATATTTATAAAAAAATTCATCTTTATTTATAAAAGTTGGGGTCTTACAAACGTAATCAAGAAGCTGAATCCCATAATGATAACCAAGGGGGTCAGAACAACCCTATGCAAAAGTTCGTTAATTTATTAACGGATGCATTTAATCAAACCGGGGGTAGAGCACCCGCAGTCCCTAGGGTAGCCAGAACGACTACCTTAAAAGAATTTAAAAGTGTAGGTCCGCCGGAGTTCAAGGGAACTACGGACCCAATAGATGGCCAGACATGGGTAAAGGATATTGAGAAGGTGTTTGTTATTATAAACATAGGGGAGGCGCAAAAAACATCTTTTTCGACCTATATGATGAAAGAAGAAGCCAACTTTAGGTGGGAGGCTCACCAGGGTGGGGCTTGGACAAATGTTGTCACGTGGGAACAGTTCAAGAAGGTTTTCTTTGAGAACTATTTTCCTACAAGCATGCAGGGGAGAATGGAGATTAAGTTCTTAGAACTTAAGTAAGGGGACAAGACGGTTCCCCAATATACTACAAAGTTCAATGAATTGGCAAGATTATTTCCACATCAAGTGGACACTGAAGAGAGGAGAGTTCGTAGGTTTGAGTAGGGATTGAAACCCTGGCTCTATAGTAGGATTTCTGTGTTCTAGAGTGCTTCTTATGGAACCATTCTGGAGAAAGCAATTATTGCTGAAGGTGGTAGTGAGGCTTTGAGCCAATACCACAAAGAGAGAAAGAATAAGAGCAAAGGAGAGGGAGGATCCAAGGTGGAAGAAGTTAATGGCAGTGGAAGTATGCCCAAGAGGAAGAGTTTTAACTCTGGGAATACTAGAGTAAAACAAGGGGATCCTAAATGTAGGATCGAATCATACAAGACATGAAGAAAGGCTCATTTTGGAGTCTTCCTTAAGGGGAAATTTGTTTGTTATAACTGTGGGCAGGAGGGTCATATATCACCCAATTTTCCCAATCCTAAGAAGAACTAAGGCTGTTTTGTTTGTGGGTAGATGGACCCATTGGCAAGAAATTGCCCAAAGAATTGGTCGGAGGGTAGCAAGGGTGCTAGTACAGGAAAGTTAGCCATTACTAGACCAACATCGACGGGTAGACCTACGGACCGTACTTTTAATATGACTGTCCAAGATGCGGTTGCATCAGTGGATATAGTAGCAGGTATTATTCTAGTCAATGAAATAAATGCTTATGTGATATTTGATTCAGGTGCTACTTGTTCTTTCATAGCATGTGAATTTGCTAAGCGATTAGGTTTATTCCCGAAAAGATTAAAAATACCTTTAGATATTAAGATAGCGAACGAAGATATAAATCCCGTTGAACACATTTATAGGAATTGTTACGTAGATATTATAGGTAACAAACTATCGGTAGATCTAATACCGATATAGTTGAGATAATTTGATGTAATTCTCAGTATGGATTGGTTGATTAACCATGGAGCTATAATTGATTGTCATAGGAAAAGTGTGAACCTTCGACTTTCTAAGAAACCCAAGGTAGTGTTCTACAGTAGTAAATCAATGGGACGCTCTTGTTGTCTAACCATAACACAAACTAGGAAGATATTGAAGAAAGGGTGTATAGGATACATGTGTCATGTTGTGGATACCCAGAGAGTGGAAGCATCATTGGACCAAGTACCTATAGTACAATAATTCGCGGATGTATTTCCAGAGGAGTTACCAGGTCTTCCGCCAGATAAGGAGGTCAAATTTGTCATTGATTTGTTATCGGGCACGACACCAGTTTCTAGGGCACCATATAGAATGGCACTGGTAGAGATGAAGGAGTTAATGGTTCAATTACAAGAACTATTAGACAGAAAGTACATTCAACCAAGTGTGTCTCCATAGGGAGAACCGGTGTTGTTTGTAAAGAAGAAGGATGGGTCGTTACGACTTTGTATTGACTATCGAGAGTTGAACAAGTTAACGATTAAGAATAAATACCCATTGCCCAGGATCAATGATCTATTTGATCAGTTGAAAGGGGCAAAGTATTTTTCTAAGATAGATTTGCATACGGAGTACCGTCAATTGAAAGTAAGGAAGGAGGATGTACTTAAGATGACGTTCAGAACTCGTTATGGTCATTACAAGTTTTTGGTTATGTCGTTTGAGTTTACTAATGCGCCAGCCGCATTTATGGTTATGATGAATTGAGTGTTCAAATAATATTTGGACAAGTTTGTCGTAGTGTTCATTGATGATATTCTAGTCTATTCTAAGACATCAGAAGATCATGCTAAACATTTGAGGATAGTGTTGGAAATACTACGGAGGGAAAAGTTGTATGCGAAATTCACTAAGTTTGAATTTTGGCTTGAAAGAGTGCAATTTTTAGGACATGTTATTGATAAAGATGGCATTTCTGTGGATCCAGCGAGGTGGAAACAGTTAATAATTAGGAGCAACCGAAAATGCCAACTGAGGTTCGGAGTTTTCTGGGATTAGCGGGATACTATAGAAGGTTCATCTAGGACTTTTTTAAAATAGTTACTCCATTGATGAATTTGACGAGGAAGTCAGTGAAGTATGTGTGGACTGAGAAGTGTGAAAATATTTTTCAGGAACTAAAAAGGAGTTTAAGTGAGGCACCTGTATTATCCTTACCAGATGATACGGGGAATTTTGTAGTTCATAGCGATGCTTCGCATAGAGGACTGGGTTGCGTGCTCATGCAGCATGGAAATGTCATTGCGTATGCGTCACACCAGTTAAAGGATTATGAGAAGTTTATCATACTCATGACCTAGAATTGGCAGCGGTAGTGATAATTGCATATTATTCATTTATTTTGATTCCTTTATGTTTAGTTTTATTCCATGTTTCATGTGTATATGAGCTTATTAATGTGTTTAATTATTTCAAAAAGAATTGGAGCTGAAATGATGGAGAAGGAAAAATTGCAGAGGTTTTAGCATTACGTTCGATGCATGGGTCTTGGCTTGGGACTTTGATTTTATTGTAGAGCTCTTCTTTAGCTTTCCGGAACATCTTGAATCGTCTCAATCGGATTTCATATGAAAAAGTTATGATCTTTTTACCATACGGAAGTTGAACCTCAAAGTTTTGAAGTTGCAATTTGCATAGCAGTCACTTGGAACCTGATTTCGTCCTTGATCCAACATGAATCTATTAAATCTCAAATAATGAAAGTTGTATATCTCGTCAATATCTTCATTTTGATAGGTAGAAATCCCTATAACGCCTCCCGGATCAAAAGTTATGCTTGTTTTACCAAAGGACGTCGCAGTAGGAAATAGAAATTAGCCCCATCGAATTTGAGCGGGAAAATTGGGAAATCTTGGATTTTTTGGAAAGTTCTAAAAGCATATTTTGGCAGACTTCTACATGGAATTGGATTGATATTTCTATTAACTTTAGGATTTCCTTTAGACTAAGATTTATTTCCAAATAACATTTTATTTCTTTATGAAAACTAGTTATGATTTGTAATTCCTTTTAGGATTTGGATTTCTACTTCCTATAGGATTTAGGACTTTGTCTAGCACTATAAATAGAGGATGCTAGTCAGGGTTTTATTTTATAAATTATCAACTATCATCTATAGGAGTGCAGACTCAAGAGCATGTCAGGCTAGTTCTTTTCATTCAGTTCTAAAGGGAGGTGAATCCTTGTTACAAGTAATTCATTAATTGAGTATTATTATGTATTCCTTCATGTGTGAAATTTCTTCTTATAATCTGTTTTCATTGATTGCATGCTAATTATTCTAATTAATTTAATATGGCCAATTGAATTAGTTTGATCATTATCATATGTTAGATTAAGATTGATATTACGTGTAATTGATATCTGTCTTCTTCATAAGTAGAAACTTGGTAATAATAATTGTGGACAAGCTTTTTTTTATTGCTAAGATTATCAGAAAACAAGTTAAACAAATCGAGCTTATGTGTTTTTTACTTGGATTAGCCTAATTCTCTATTTCATAATGCTTCTATCATATTAAATCTAGAGAGCTTATTCTAGGTTGTATGCTAGTTAGAATCTGGTGGAGAGCTTGTTTCATACAGTGATAATTTAAGGAGAATTTCGGATAGCAAAACTTATTATTATCTAAGGCTAATAGTTTCGTTGAAGGGAAAATAATAATAACTTTATTAATTGATTATTGTACTTGGTGAAACTGAACTACAGAACTGAAGTTTTTACATATTTGGTTAATTTCATCATTAATTCTTGTTCTCTTAGTTTAAAAATAATTTTTAAAAACCCCCATCTTTATTTTCTGTTTAAATAGTAAAATAATTCTAAAACAACTATACTTTTTGTGGGATTGATCCTTACTTGCTACTGTGCTAATTATTATAAATTATGAAGTGAAAATGAGGTTAATTTAGGAGTATCAACGACAGCTCCCAAATTTTGGTGTCGTTGTCGGGGAGTGTTATTTGTTTTTGTTTATTCTTTGTTTTCATTTATTTTTATTATTTACTTTTTGTTTTTGTTTTATGACTCAATCTTCTAACTTTATTGACTTAAATTTTGATCAAGAAATAGAGAAAATTGCATATACAAAAGAAGCTCGTGTTCCATCACTTGAAGTGGAAGAGATGGTAGTGCCAAACAAAAATAGGACTTTAAAAGAACTGGCTACTCTCGATCTTGATCAATCATCATTTTGTATTGAGTATCCTACTTTAGATGTTGATTTTGAACTTAACTCTAGACTATTTCATATTTTGCCTACTTTTCATGGTCTTACAGGTGAAAATCCATATAAACATTTAAATGAGTTCCATGTGGTGTGTTCCACGATGAAAGCACAAGGAGTGGCAGAGGAGTAGATCAAGCTTAGACTTTTTCCATTCTCATTAGAAGATTTGGCTAAAGACTGGTTATACTATCTACCTTCAGGATCAATACGATCATGGACTGATATGCAACAGTTATTCTTGGAAAGGTAGTTTCCTGCATCAAGAGTCTCCCACCTAAGGAATGATATATGTGGAATTAGGCAGTTCAATGGAGAAACTCTCTATGAGTATTGGAAAAGGTTCAAGAAGTTGTGTTCCAGCTATCCACCTTAAGGAATTGATGACCATCACTTGATCCAATACTTCTATGAGGGGTTTCTACTAATGGAAAGAAGTATGATCGATGAGGCAAGTGGAGGAGCAGTAGTAGACAAGACCCCAGAAGCTGCAAAGAACTTAATTATAACTATGGCAGCCAGCTCACAGCTGTGTGGTACTAGGATGACTCATACATCACAAATGGTAAAAGTGGTTAGCACTTGTAATATTAAGCAACAAATTTTTGAATTAACTGCTTTAGTTCGACAAATGGCTGCAAGGAATACACAAGGTTTATAGCACGCTCAACCTCAGTACGACAGAGAAAACCAAGAAGTACCTATCAATTCTGGGACATCTATGGAGGATATGTCCAAGGCATTCATGATCCAAACACAACAGTTAGTGAGTCAGACAAGAACTTTTGTTCAAGATTTGAGGGACCAAGTTGGTCAGCTTGCAACCATAGTAGGAAGGTCACTTTCTTAAGCTGTTGAAAATATAAGTACCATAACATTGAGATGTGGTGTAGAGGATCAGCAACAAGGAAAGTCAATACAAATTAAGTCTGATAATAGTGAAACAGGCAACAATGATGTACTCAATCACAAATTTCCACCTCTTTCAGCTTATGAATCGAAACTACCTTTTTCCCAAGTTCTAACAAGGAATTGGAAAGTTGGAAAGAATTTAACATGGTATATAGAGTCTAATGAAAAATTTCTTGAAGAAATGGAGAATAGGGAACAAAAACTTACAGATAATGAGGAGTTTACTAGTGGAAACCAGTTGGAAGTGCTTGAGGCTACTGAATTTGAAGAAGAAATCAAGTATTCAAAGTTTGAAAAGGATGAACAAGAGAAAAAGGAGAATAATTTGATAAGTTTTGCAGTTCTTTACAAAGAGGATATAGATGATACATTGGTGCAAACAACAAAAACACTACATGATACATACTAAGGGACCTTACATATGGAATTGGACAACGCACATGTCCAGTTCGACATATATTAAGTTAAGAGGTATCTTGGTAATGTTAATTCTATTTTTGCTATTGATGTTGTTGACTCTATATTGCAAGAATCTTTTAAACAAATAGATAAGAAGGATTTGATGGTTGGAATGGAGCAAAATCAGGATGTGATGGATGCTCCTAATAAAGAATTGAAGTTATTACTAGTCCACTTGAAGTTCACAAGTCCAATTACATAGAATAAGAAGGATGATGTCAAGCCAATAACAATAAACAAGGGAAGCTGCTTGGGAGGCAACCCAAGATCTCATATTTGAATTTACTATCCCTTAATTTTTTAGTTTTTTTTATTGCATGTTAGCTAGTAGTATTTTCTTCTTTGCATGATTTTCTTACATTGGGGACAATGTAAGGTTTGAGTGTGGGGAGGAAGATTTGGGTTTTTATTTTATTAGCAGATATTGATCCGATTTTAATGGGAAATTTGAAAAATTAATGCTTTTGAAAATTTTGGTTTCATAATTCTATTTGGCTATGTGTTAAAAAATTAAAGTCAAAGATTGGAAATTGATACTAAAATTCAGATTTTGCTTGATGCTTAATTAGTTGATGAATGATGAAAAGTAAGCCATGATCCATAGTAACTAATTTGAATTGAATTTGTGATACATGAGTACTTGAATATGAGAAACATGTTTAATTAGCTAAGTTTTTTGTGGAGTTATCTATGTTCACTGATTTCATGACTTAGAACTATTTAACTTGCTTATGTTGTTGCAGAACCATGTGAAAAAAATGATGAATGAAAAAAAATGAGAAAAAATTGAAAATTGAAAATTTGCTTCAATGTCCATTTGGCATATTATTCATTTATTTTGATTCCTTTATGTTTAGTTTTATTCCATGTTTCATGTGTATATGAGCTTATTAATGTGTTTAATGATTTCAGGAAGAATTGGAGATGAAATGAGGAAAAAGGGAAAATTGTAGGGTTTTTAGCATTAAGTTGGATGCAAGGTCTTGTATTGGGACTTATATTTTATTGTAGAGCGCTTTCTTAGCTTTCTGGAACATCTTGAATCGTCTCAATCAGAGTTCATATGAAAATGTTATGATCTTTTTACCAAACGGAAGTTGAACCTCAAAGTTTGGAAGTTGCAATTTGCATAACATTCACTTGGAGCCTAATTTTGACCTTGGTCCAACCGAAATCTATCACATCTCAAAGAAACAAAGTTGTAGATCTCGTCGATATCTTCGTTTTGATAGGTATCAAGCCCCGTAACTCCTCTCGGATCGAACGTTATGCTCATTTTACCAATGGACGTCGCAATAGGAAATGGAAATTCGCCCCAGCGAATTTGAGCGGGAAAAATTGGGAAATGTTGGTTTTTTGGAAAGTTTCTAAAAGCAGATTTTGGCAGACTTCTACATGAAATTGGATTGATATTTCTATTAGCTTTAAGATTTCCTTTAGACTAAGATTTATTTTCAAATTAGATTTTATTTCATTATCGAAACTAGTTATGATTTGTAATTCTTTTTAGGATTTGGATTTCTACTTCCTATAGGATTTAAGACTTTGTCTAACACTATAAATAGAGGATGCTAGTCAGGGTTTTATTTATTCAATTATCAACTATCATCTATTGGAGTGCAGACTCAAGAGCATGTCAGGCTAGTTCTTTTCATTCAGTTCTAAAGGGAGGTGAATCCTTGTTCCAAGTAATTAATTAATTGAGTATTATTATTTATTCCTTCTTGTGTGAAATTTCTTCTGATAATCTGTTTTCATTGATTGCATGCTAATTATTCTAATTAATTTAATATGGCCAATTGAATTAGTTTGATCATTATCACAAGCTAGATTAAGATTGATATTACGTGTAATTGATATTTGATTTCATCATAAGTAGCAACTTGGTAATAATAATTGTGGGCAAGCTTTTCTTTATTGCAAAGATTATCAGAAAATAAGTTAAACAAATCTAGCTTATGTGTTTGTTACTTGGATTAGCCTAATTCTCTATTTCTTAATGCTTCTTTCATATTAAATCTAGAAAGCTTATTCTAGGTTGTATGCTAATTAGAATCTGGTGGAGAGCTTGTTTCATACACTGATAATCTAAGGAGAATTTCGGATAGCAGAGCTTATTATTATCTAGGGTTAATAGTTTCATTGAAGGAAAAATAATAATAACTTGATTAATTGATTGTTGTACTTGGTGAAACTGAACTACAGTATTGAAGTTTTTAAATATTTGGTTAATTTCATCATTAATTCTTGTTCTCTTAGTTTAAAAGTAATTTTCAAAAAACCCCATCTTTATTTTCTGTTTAAATTGCATAATAATTCTAAAACAACTTACTCTCCGTGGGATCGATCCTTACTTGCCACTGTGCTAATTATTATAAATAGTGAAGTGAAAATGAGGTTAATTTAGGAGTATCAACGACAGCTCCCAGGTAGTTTTTACATTAAAAATATGGAGACATTATCTATACGGGGAGACGTGTGAGATATACACGGACCATAAAAGTCTGAAATATATCTTCACACAGAAGGAGTTTAATATGAGACAGCGAAGGTGGTTGGAATTGATAAAAGATTACGACTGTGATATCTTATATCATCCGGGGAAAGCAAATGTAGTGGCCGATGCTTTAAGTAAGAAGGGTAGGGAAACACTATCAATGTTAACGACTCAGAATGGGTTAATAACGGAGATGACAAAAATGGAGCTAGAAGTTAAATTACCGAGGGAAGCGGTAAAGATATTATTCACAATGGAGACTCAACCAACGATAGTGGAACGAGTTAGGGAAGTACAACTAGGTAGCAAGGACTGTGAACAAATGAAGAAGAGGATGGAGGATGAAGAGAAGACTAAGTATAACCTTGATAGAGAAGGATTACTTCATTTTGAAGGAAGAATTTGGGTTCCAGATAATTCCGATTTTAAAAGAAGAGATAATGAGTGAGGCCCATAGTTCGAGGTACTCGACACATCCTGATAGTACTAAGATGTATCAAGACCTTTGACAGAACTTTTGGTGGCCAAACATGAAGAGATATAGCAGAATATGTTAGTAAGTGCTTAACTTGTCAGAAAGTTAAGGCTGAACACCAATGACCGAGTGGATTATTGCAATCACTAGAGATTCCAGGGTGGAAGTGGGAGCATATCATGATGGGCTTTGTGGTGGGACTTCCAACGACGTGGAAGGGGTACAATGCTATTTGGGTAATAGTGGATCGGTTGACAAAATTGGCTCACTTTTTACCAATAGGAGTTGGGTAAAACTTAGAGCAATTGGCTAAACTATATGTCAAAGAAATTATTTCAAGACATGGAATACCGATTTTGATTATGTCAGATCGTGATCCACGATTTACATCGAATTTTTGGAGAAGTTTGCAAGAGAAACTGGGAGCGCAGTTAAGTTTAAGTATATCGTATCATCCTCAGACAGATAGACAAATTGAACGGATAATTCAAATGCTAGAATATATGTTAAGATCTTGCGTTATGGATTTCAAGGGGAGTTGGGACGAACATTTGTCTTCGGTGGAATTCGCTTACAACAATAGTTTTCACGCTAGTATAGGCATGCCGCCTGACGAAGCATTATATGGGAGGAAGTGCAGAACTCCACTGTGCTGGGATGAAATAGCTGAACGTCGAATGTTGGGACCTAAAATGGTACAACAAATAGTAGACATGGTAAAGTTAATATGTACTCGATTGGTAGTGGATCAAGATAGAAAAAAGAAGTATACAGATCCTCACTGTGAGAAGATGAATTTTGAGATCGGTTCATATGCCTTTCTAAGGGTATCACCTCGGAAAGGGAAGATACGTTTTGGAAAGAAAGGGAAGTTGAGTCTAAGGTTTATAGGACCTTTTAAAATTTTAAGACGCATAGGAGAGGTAGCTTATGAAGTAGCTTTACCTCCAGAGATGGAACGAATACATAATGTGTTTCACGTGTCAGTATTGCGTCCTATAAATTGGACTACAAACACGTAATAGAGTATGAATCTATTTAGATAGAAAAAGATTTAATGTAAGAAGAACTTCCAATTCAAATTATTGATAGGAAGGAACAAGTCTTGAGAAATAAGATAATACCTCCGGTGAAGGTAATTTGGAGGAACCACAATGCCGAAGAAGCAACGTGGGAACTCTAGAGTAAATTGAAGGAAAATATTCCCCATTTGTTTATGTAATTATATCGAGATTCTGGTGACAGAATCCTTATAAGGGGGGAGAATGTAACGCCCGAGAAAAATCAGATTTTTATGTGAATTAAATTTATTTGATTATTTGAATTAAATGAATTTAATTGTTTATTTATGTGAGCAAGCTGTTTGAAGGTCGTTCTATGACCTAGATGTGTAGATGTGGTTAGGATTCTGGCTATGTGCTAGGATTAATTGTTTTGAATTTCCAAGACAAAAATAAAAGTCTTCCGAGAAATTTTCGTAAAAACACTATTCATCCGTTTCGAAAATATATTATGAATTTCTGAGAAACATGTAATGATAGAATTCTAAAACGAGATGGAATATTCAATAATATTTCAATTATGGCAAATAAAGTTTTTGCCTGCAGACTTAAAACCTAAGGGTTAGGAAAAGTGAGCTTCGAGAATTAAATTACTATGTATAATGATTATAGTTATTATACATGAGAAATACGAGTATAATACTAGTTATTATACGAGTATAGTATAAAGATTATTACGACATATAATACGAATATCGTACGTACTATATACTAAGCGAATACAATTAGTTCTTAATGGACTCTTAGTAATTGGACTTTATCAATTCCAATTGGAGTTGGATTATGTCAAGCCCAAAGTTATGTTAAATCAAGCCCAGGATAGGCCCAATATGAATTAATTCTAAGCCCAAACCAAGAAACCAAACTGTGGATCGAACTGATGGATCACCACATGGGTAAAACCCATGGGTCAACTCATGTGGGACATAAATGGCCATGTGGGCCGGCCACTTGGTGGCCAAGTAAAGTTATTTAATTACTTGGTGGCTAAGGCATGAATAGTAAGGAGGTGGACATATTGACCAAATTTCCCTCCATTGGATTTTCTATATAAAGGAAGCTTTAGTTAGTCATTTGTTGTTTCGCCAACACTGAGCAAATATATTGTGAGAGAGAAAAGAGTATTAACAAGTAATCAAGAGGAATCCAAAGCAAAACATTCAAGCTTTAGTCAAGAACGCGAAGAGTGTTAATGTAATAATACGTAAACCTTAGTCTTCGATCCTTTTCTATTTATTTTTCGTAGAGAAGTATGAATTGGTGGAGCATGTCTCTTCCGGAGTAATAAGGATGGCTATTAGTGGATTAAAACATTGATAAGCCATATATGATTAAGATTCATAAGCGTTTAAGTAAGTTTAATCGAAAAGAAACCATTAAGCGTTTATTTAGTTGTTGATGGACAAATTGAAAACCATCAAGTATAGGTTATGTGCATATTTCTTGGTTAGGTATAAATACTCAATCAATGGATTAGTTCCATTTGATTTGGTGAATAAATCTCGTGTAACGAAGTTATGGCAAAATTTACGAGATTAGACGTTAAACATTGAAATCATAGAATTCCCGGATTAGTAGTCAACAGTCGTCATTTAACTCAGAAACCTTGGTTTTTGATGGCGTATCGTAGGATAATGTATTTAAGAGTCATGGACTCAATAATGGTCAAATTCTGACTTAAAACAAAGAAACGAGTTATGAACGTTCACGAACGTTAAACGAACGCGTAATAAGAAGTTAAATAGTGAATTAATTGTTAACGGATTTAAAAACTACTTTTGTCCAAATGAAATTGAGGTATATGAGGTATGTAAGATAGCGGCTTTTGAACGAGCCCATTCCGACTTATAACGACTAAGTTACGAGTCCGAAAAGAATTGAACTGGAAAACTTTAAAAAAGTTTCAAGGGCTTAGTGGCATGCCAAGCATATAACACTCGTGTCGCAGTGATGTCGGGCCGGGAGGAGTGGTAATCGCTAAGTCGCTACCGAAGCGCCACTTATATATGTAGTAGTCTTCTTGCCAGTGATCTTTGAGACGAGGGTTTAGGTACTGCTTAGTGGCGTCGCAACGCTAATATTGTACCCGAAGATGGCGCCGCAACGCCGAGAGAGGAGAAATGTTGAACTTAGTTATTTTTGAACCCAATTGTTTACCTAACAACTATGGGGCATGTATATACTTAATATACATGATAAGACTATTCTTAAATTACATGTATAGTGACGACTTTAGGAAATAAAGTTGTTTAATAGTAATTAAACACAGAACGTAAAGTGTGAGAAGGTAAATCGTATTCAACTACTATTATATTTAACCAATGGTTGTTAAGTGTTGGTTTAGTGACGTAAGAACGTTAATAAGCCGTAAGGAAAAATAGTAACGCGAATCGAGTTTTATTAATGAAATAAATTCGATTAAGTTATAGAAGAGAAAGAAGTTGGTAAAAACAATGTGATTAGATTGTTTGGTAGCTAATTTCAGCGTGCTATGTGAATATATCATGTAGAAACTGTAAAGACCAAGAACTGTTGAATTTAATTGAAGATGCTTGAAGGCAAGTTTTCTTAACGCTTGTCTAACCTTCGCGTTAGCCAAGTTTTCTGTGATTCATGTTATAAGATGCATGAATTGTTTTATGAAAGAGTTGATGCCAGTTTTAACTTGGCTCGACTAATCTTAAGAGTTTGATTGATTTGTTTACAAGTCTTTTGATATAGTATTGTTAACGTTATCCTATGCTAATTGTTTGGTATGGATTCAAAGGTAAGCTTGAGTATAAATAAACAAATGTATTTTACATCGATTATTCGATGGGCACGTGAGGTTGCCAAAACTATAATGTACATACGTTTAACAGATTAGTGTTGATCAACATAGAGTACTATATGCTGATCACCTAGAAGTGATTGTAAGATATATCAGACTTACAAACTTAGTGTCGGGCTGTCCTTTTTCATGAATGAAAACCAAAAGAGAATGATCATGGTCTTTTAACATACTCAGAATTCCTAAGTTACTATATGTACTTTGGAATGATTTTATGAGAATGATAAGTGTTATCCAATGTTTCATAGTACTTCATAGCTATTTGTTCAGTTATTGAAGAATAATCATATGATTCTTGATCTGGTATTTTTATTATATATTGCTAGACTTGTTGAGCTAGTTATGTTCACTTCTTGCTTGAATTATATGATTGCAGCTAAGGCCGATCGAACCGAGGGCTCTAGTAAAGATAAAGGCAATGCTAAGATGGATAATTAGTTTATCCTGTAATAGACTAGTATTATGTATGAATTATACTATGATAAGCAAAGAATGTATTTGGTTACAGAACCTGGGAAATGATTCATTACTATTGTAATAAGAATGTAGTAAATACACTCATTTTGATGTTGTTTCAATGGAATGAATGTATAGTTATGAGTACCGTGAAGCACCATATCTATGGATTGAAAGTACGTAGATTTGGGGGCGTCACACTCATTTCAGCACCTGTTCTGATAATACCAATAGGTTTAAAGGAATTTGTCATCTATAGCGATGCTTCAGGCTAAGGTTTAGGATGTTTTCTTATGCAACATGGGAAAGTTATAGCTTATGCCTTACGAAAACTCAAAGACTATGAGAGGAATTATCCTACTCATGATCTAGAGTTGGCAGTAGTCATTTTCGGGGTAAAGATCCGAGACATTACGTAGATAGAGAAAGTGGAGATCTATCTACGATCATAAAAAGCCTCAAATATTTCTTCACCCAAAAGTAACTCAACATGTGGCAACGACGTTGGCTTAAGTTGTTGAAAGATTACGACCATGCGATATTGTCAACATAAAGGCCCATTTTGTATGACTTACAAAGGATGGAGATATAGTTAAAAACTTCAGGGACCAACGTGATGATGTCAAATATACAAGTAGAACCGACTTCAATCGATAATGTCAAAGATGCTCAAGCTAAAGATCCGGAGCTGATAAATATTAAGAAAAAGGTGCAAGAAGGTGCTATTCCAGAAGCAAGAATCGACAAAGAAGGAATACTTCGAGTCAACTCCAAACTTTGTGTTCCTAAAAACACTGATTTGAAGTTCAAAATTATGATGGAGGCACACAACACATCGTTTGAAATCCATCCTAAAAGTACCAAAATGTATCATGATCTTCGACATACATTTTGGTGGAGCAATATGAAGAGGGAGATCACAGAGTTTATCTCAAGGTGTTTAACTTATCAACGTGTCAAGGCGGAACATCAAGTGCCAAAAGGTCCATTGCAGCCACTTAAAATTCTAAAATGGAAGTGGGAGCACATTAACATAGATTTTGTTACTAGTCTTCCCAAGGTTTCTCAAGGCATAGATGCAATTTGGGTCATTGTCGATAGATTAACCAAGTCTGCTCATTGCTTACCTATACGAGAAACTTTTTCACTTAAACATCTTGCTCGTATATACATAAATGAGATTGTAAGACTACATGGTATGCCAGTATCCATAGTTTCTGATCGAGACCCTAGATTAACTTCACGATTTTAAGTCAGATTGCAGAAAGCTATGGGCACAGATTTACAATTTAATTCTGCATATCATCCTCAGATGAACGAGCAGTTGGAGAGGACTATTCATACTTTTGAAGATCTATTTAGACTCTGCGTACTAGACTTCAAAGGAAGTTGGGACAAGTACTTGCCTTTAGTGGAATTCTCATACAACAACAGTTATCAATTAAGTATAGGCATTGATCCATTCGAGGAGTTGTATGGATAAAAGTGTCATTCTCCAGTATGTTGCGACGAGGTGGGTGAAGCAACGTTGTTGGGACCAAAATTTATACGTATGACTATAAAAAAATATTCAAATGAACCGGCAACATATACAAATCTCACAAGATCGAAAAAAAAGTTATGCTGACCTTCATCCAAGGGACGTGGAATTCAATGTTGGAGATCATGTATTGCTATGTGTTGCTCCATGGAAAGGAGTTACGAGATTTGGAAAGAGATGTAAGCTCAACCTTAGATTCATTGGTCCATTTGAAATCCTTGACAGAGTAGGAACTGTGGCTTATAGACTCGCTTTACCGCCAAGCAAGTCTCGTGTTCATAACGTTTTTCACATATCTATGTTACGTAAATATGTGGAAGACCAAAACCACATTATTGAATTAGAACCAAATGAGATAGCGGATGATTTAACGTATGAAGAGATACCTGTTAAAATCTTGGATAAAAATGAACATATTCTATGCTCAAAGGTTATACCTCAAGTCAAATTTTTATGGAGAAACCACGATATTGAGGAAATGACATGGGAGTTAGAATCAGAAATGAAAAACAAGGTATCCTCACCTCTTCGACATACCAGGTACGTACATCAATTTCGAGGACTAAATTTCATAAGTAGGGGAGGTTGTAAGACCCCAAATTTTTATGAATAAAGATTTAATTTTTCTCTAATTATTATTTTAAATAATAAGGTGTGAGTTGATATAACGCTATAGTTATGGGTGATATGTGCAAATTTTGGAAAGCAAGATAGTTTTCATAAAATATTTATTTGGTCAGGGAATATTCATATGATGGCACAATCATTGATGGACCCCACAACGGAATGACTGTCGGATATAGAAAGCGACATAAATAACATCTTTAAAAAAATAACGACAAGACTTTTACCGTTAAACTATTGAAATACCCGGTGATAAAAGTACAATAATACATGTGGTTTCATAGTAGCACACGGTATTATACATTACCTGTGATTATTGATGCTTACGTAAGAAGGCACTCAGTTCATCTAATAGTTGTCACACGATGTTTCGATAGTATCTCATATTATTGATTCCATTATTGTCACAGTATCATCTGCACAATATTTTATAATTTTAAATCAACAATTGAGATGACATAATTATTTATATTATTATTTGGATTATTGACAATGTCTAGAAAGTTCTGTCGAGGAAAGGGGTTTGATTATTTAATTGTGCGCCAATAAGGATAAATCCTTATCGGAAAGCACCCTTTTTCCTGGGAATGATCTGGTTGTCAATATTGTGAGTTATAATATTAATGATGAATAATTGTTGAAAGATTAAAAATGTGTTTATTGAAGATAAATCAGTTGTGGTAAATATTTATTCAATTTTTGATATAAATAGACGGGTTTTTCATGAAGTATTTGTTGTAAGTTTAACTTATTACATGGACCCCTACCTACTCATTTTTCAAAATCGTTGGTAGAAAGTTATCTCATTTTTGTTTTATTATTATTATAATAGTAATAAAACATAAACCTTTTTATATTAAACAGAATACTTTTTATATTATATATAAAGTAATTCGTTTTATTAGATTATAAATAGAATATATTATATTTTATATAAAATTTTCATTTTATTAGAATATTTTATTGCACAGTAATGAATAGTAAAAATCAGAAATTCGCCGAATTCTTCGCCCGTGAATTTTCTTTACTATGCATCCGTGATTATATTCAGATAGTGCCCTACCATTCTCCTATAAATAGGATGCTTAGTTAAGAAATGAAAATCACACCTTAATAAGAGAATTCTTCATCTATAATATTGTGGATATTTCTTTTAAGCATAAAGATACTTTGAGTGTAGAAAATAGTGCAAGTTTTCTTCAAGAATATTCCCGCTATACACGTCAGATTTACTCTTCTATTAAGGTAAGGGGTATTATTTATTTCATATTCGTAAGTGATATTATTTTTTGTATTTGTAAGGAATATTATTTTTTGTTCAATATTCGTAAGGAATATTATTTTCGTTCAATATTCGTAAAGGATATTATCTTCGTTCAATATTCGTAAGGGATATTATTTTCGTTCAATATTCGTAAGAAATATTATTTTCTTCCATACTCTATAGTATGTAAGTAATATTATTTCGTTTCATATTCCTAAATCTACAATTATTTTGATAAGTATTGCTTCTATACTCCGTGAAATTAGTAGAATATCCTTGAATTTTGCGATTCATCTAGTATCGTTTCACTGAAATATTTTTCTAAACTATCTTATTAAATTTTAATCTTTTCATGCTGGGGTTCTATTCACTCGAGTACTATTTAGGGGGTACAATTCACTCGGGTACTATTCACCCGGGGTACTATTCACGACAAAATTTGTTTCTTTTCTGTCCAAATTATTTTTGATACATGAATATCATTCTTTAATTTAACTCCATAATTAATTATCATGTTGATAATTTGGACATTTTTAAAATCTGGATAAATTGAATTATAAATCATTAATATTTATCATTGATCTCACTTGATTGATTTCTTATATAATTGTCATCATCCTCATGATTATATTGTGTTGAAAGTCATCTTTGGCCCGTAGTGCATAGATGGACTGATGATTGTTATGATTATGACCATGAATTGTGTATTGGTATAATTATGATATGTAATGTTACCGATAAATGATTTGGTGAAAGTCCTCTTTGACCCGTAGTGCATAGATGTACAGTTGTTTGCATGATCACGACCACTGGTGATACTAACTAATATCATTGGCCCGTAGTGCATGGATAATTCGTTGATGTGAACTATTTATTGAGTTGTGTTACAAAGATAAAGTATTGATGATGAACTTTTAAATCGTAGAAGATAGGAGACATCATCCTCTACCTAGGAAATGATTCATTACTATTGTAATAAGAATATTGTAAATACACTCATTTTGATGTTGTTTCAATGGAATGAATGTATAGTTATGAGTACCGTGTAGCACCATATCTGTGGGTTGAAAGTACGTAGATTTGGGGGCGTCACACTCATTTCAGCACCTGTTCTGATAATACCAATAGGTTTAAAGGAATTTGTCATCTATAGCGATGCTTCAGGCTAAGGTTTAGGATGTTTTCTTATGCAACATGGGAAAGTTATAGCTTATGCCTCACGAAAACTCAAAGACTATGAGAGGAATTATCCTACTCATGATCTAGAGTTGGCAGTAGTCATTTTCGCGGTAAAGATCTGGAGACATTACCTGTATAGGGAGAAAGTGGAGATCTATACAGATCATAAAAGCCTCAAATATTTCTTCACCCAAAAGTAACTCAACATGTGGCAACGACGTTGGCTTAAGTTGTTGAAAGATTACGACCATGCGATATTGTCAACATAAAGGCCCATTTTGTATGACTTACAAATGATGGAGATATAGTTAAAAACTTCAGGGACCAACGTGATGATGTCAAATATACAAGTAGAACCGACTTCAATCGATAAGGTTAAAGATGCTCAAGCTAAAGATCCGGAGCTGATAAATATTAAGAAAAAGGTGCAAGAAGGTGCTATTCCAGAAGCAAGAATCGACAAAGAAAGAATACTTCGAGTCAACTCAAGACTTTGTGTTCTTAAAAACTCTGATTTGAAGTATAAAATCATGATGGAGGCATTCAACACATCGTTTGAAATCCATCCTGAAAGTACCAAAATGTATCATGATCTTCGACATACATTTTGGTGGAGCAATATGAAGACGGAGATCACAGAGTTTATCTCAAGGTGTTTAACTTATCAACGTGTCAAGGCGGAATATCAAGTGTCAAAAGGTCCATTGCAGCCACTTGAAATTCCAAAATGGAAGTGGGAGCACATTAACATAGATTTTGTTACTGGTCTTCCCAAGGTTTCTCAAGGCATAGATGCAATTAGGGTCATTGTCGATAGATTAACCAAGTATGCTCATTGCTTACCTATACGAGAAACTTTTTCACTTGAACGTCTTGCTCGTATATACATAAATCGGATTGTAAGACTACATGGTATGCGAGTATCCATAGTTTCTGATCGAGACCCTAGATTCACTTCACGATTTTAAGTCAAATTGCAGAAAGCTATGGGCACAGATTTACGATTTAATTCTGCATATCATCCTCAGATGAACGAGCAGTTGGAGAGGACTATTCATACTTTTGAAGATCTATTTAGACCCTGCATACTAGACTTCAAAGGAAGTTGGGACAAGTACTTGCTTTTAGTGGAATTCTCCTACAACAACAGTTATCAATTAAGTATAGGCATTGATCCATTCGAGGAGTTGTATGGATAAAAGTGTCATTCTCCAGTATGTTGGGACGAGGTGAGTGAAGCAACGTTGTTGGGACCAAAATTTATACGTGTGACTATAAAAAATATTCAAATGAACCGGCAACGTATACAAATCTCACAAGATCGAAAAAAAAGTTATGCTGACCTTCATCCAAGGGACGTGGAATTCAATGTTGGAGATCATGTATTGCTATGTGTTGCTCCATGGAAAGGAGTTACGAGATTTGGAAAGAGATGTAAGCTCAACCCAAGATTCATTGGTCCATTTGAAATCCTTGACAGAGTAGGAACTGTGGCTTATAGACTCGCTTTACCGCCAAGCAAGTCTCGTGTTCATAACGTTTTTCACATATCTATGTTACGTAAATATGTGGAAGACCAAAACCACATTATTGATTTAGAACCAAATGAGATAGCGGATGATTTAACGTATGAAGAGATACCTGTTAAAATCTTGGATAAAAATGAACATATTATATGCTCAAAGGTTATACCTCAAGTCAAACTTTTATGGAGAAACCACGATATTGAGGAAATGACCTGGGAGTTAGAATCAGAAATGAAAACAAGGTATCCTCACCTCTTCGACATACCAGGTACGTACATCAATTTCGAGGACTAAATTTCATAAGTAGGGGAGGTTGTAAGACCCCAAATTTTTATGAATAAAGATTTAATTTTTCTCTAATTATTATTTTAAATAATAAGGTGTGAGTTGATATAACGCTATATTTATGGGTGATATGTGCAAATTTTGCAAAGCATGATAGTTTTCATAAAATATTTATTTGGTCAAGGAATATTCATATGATGGCACAATAATTGATGGACCCCAAAACGGAATGACTGTCGGATATAGAAAGCGACATAAATAACATCTTTAAAAAAATAACGACAAGACTTTTACCGTTAAACTATTGAAATACCCGGTGATAAAAGTACAATAATACATGTGGTTGCATAGTAGCACACGGTATTGTACATTATCTGTGATTATTGATGCTTACGTAAGAAGGCACTCAGTTCATCTAATAGTTGTCACAGTAGTTGCTGCATAGTATCTCATATTATTGATTCCATTATTGTCACAGTATCATCTGCACAATATTTTATAATTTTAAATCAACAATTGAGACGACACAATTATTTATATTATTATTTGGATTATTGACAATGTCTAGAAAGTTCTGTCGAGGAAAGGGGTTTGATTATTTAATTGTGCGCCAATAAGGAGAAATCCTTATCGGAAAGCACCCTTTTTCCTGGGAATGATCTGGTTGTCAATATTGTGAGTTATAATATTAATGATGAATAATTGTTGAAAGATTAAAAATGTGTTTATTGAAGATAAATCAGTTGTGGCAAATATTTATTCAATTTTTGATATAAATAGACGGGTTTTTCATGAAGTATTTGTTGTAAGTTTAACTTATTACATGGACCCCTACCTACTCATTTTTCAAAATCGTTGGTAGAAAGTTATCTCATTTTTGTTTTATTATTATTATAATAGTAATAAAACAGAAAACATTTTATAAAAAACAGAATACTTTTTATATTATATATAAAGTAATTCGTTTTATTAGATTATAAATAGAATATATTATATTTTATATATAATTTTCATTTTATTAGAATATTTTATTGCACAGTAATGAATAGTAAAAATCAGAAATTCGCCGAATTCTTCGCCCGTGAATTTTCTTTACTGTGCATCCGTGATTATATTCAGATAGTGCCCTGCCATTCTCCTATAAATAGGATGCTTAGTTAAGAAATGAAAATCACACCTTAATAAGAGAATTCTTCATCTATAATATTGTGGATATTTCTTTTGAGCATAAAGATACTTTGAGTGTAGAAAATAGTGCAAGTTTTCTTCAAGAATATTCCCGCTATACACGTAAGATTTACTCTTCTATTAAGGTAAGGGGTATTATTTATTTCATATTCGTAAGTGATATTATTTTTTGTATTTGTAAGGAATATTATTTTTTGTTCAATATTCGTAAGGAATATTATTTTCGTTCAGTATTCGTAAAGGATATTATTTTCGTTCAATATTCGTAAGGGATATTATTTTCGTTCAATATTCGTAAGAAATATTATTTTCTTCCATACTCTATAGTATGTAAGTAATATTATTTCGTTTCATATTCCTAAATCTACAATTATTTTGATAAGTATTGCTTCTATACTCCGTGAAATTAGTAGAATATCCTTGAATTTTGCGATTCATCTTGTATCGTTTCACTGAAATATTTTTCTAAACTATCTTATTAAATTTTAATCTTTTCATGCTGGGGTTCTATTCACTCGAGTACTATTCAGGGGGTACAATTCACTCGGGTACTATTCACTTGGGGTACTATTCACGACAAAATTTGTTTCTTTTCTGTCCAAATTATTTTTGATACATGAATATCATTCTTTAATTTAACTCCATAATTAATTATCATGTTGATAATTTGGACATTCTTAAAATCTGGATAAATTGAATTATAAATCATTAATATTTATCATTAATCTCACTTGATTGATTTCTTATATAATTGTCATCATCCTCATGATTATATTGTGTTGAAAGTCATCTTTGGCCCGTAGTGCATAGATGGACTGATGATTGTAATGATTATGACCATGAATTGTGTATTGGTATAATTATGATATGTAATGTTACCGATAAATGATTTGGTGAAAGTCCTCTTTGACCCGTAGTGCATAGATGTACAGTTGTTTTCATGATCATGACCACTGGTGATATTAACTAATATCATTGGCCCGTAGTGCATGGATAATTCGTTGATGTGAACTATTTATTGAGTTGTGTTACTGAGATAAAGTATTGATGATGAACTTTTAAATCGTAGAAGATAGGAGACATCATGCTCTACCTAGGAAATGATTCATTACTATTGTAATAAGAATATTGTAAATACACTCATTTTGATGTTATTTCAATGGAATGAATGTATAGTTATGAGTACCGTGTAGAACCATATCTGTGGGTTGAAAGTACCTAGATTTGGGGGCGTCACACTCATTTCAGCACCTGTTCTGATAATACCAATAGGTTCAAAGGAATTTGTCATCTATAGCGATGCTTCAGGCAGAGGTTTAGGATATTTTCTTAAGCAACATGGAAAATTCATAGCTTATGCCTCACGAAAACTCAAAGAATATGAGAGGAATTATCCTACTTATAATCTAGAGTTGACAGTAGTCATTTTCGCGGTAAAGATCTAGAGACATTACCTGTATGGGGAGAAAGTGGAGATCTATACAGATCATAAAAGCCTCAAATATTTCTTCACCCAAAAGTAACTCAACATGTGGCAACGACATTGGCTTAAGTTGTTGAAAGATTACGACCATGCGATATTGTCAACATAAAGGCACATTTTGTATGACTTACAAAGGATGGAGATATAGTTAAAAACTTCAGGGACCCACGTGATGATGTCAAATATACAAGTAGAACCGACTTCAATCGATAAGGTTAAAGATGCTTGAGCTAAAGATCCGGAGCTGATAAATATTAAGCAAAAGGTGCAAGAAGGTGTTATTCTGGAAGCAAGAATCTACAAAGAAGGAATACTTCGAGTCAACTCAAGACTTTGTGTTCTTAAAAACTCTGATTTGAAGTATAAAATCATGATGGAGGCATTCAACACATCGTTTGAAATCCATCCTGAAAGTACCAAAATGTATCATGATCTTCGACATACATTTTGGTGGAGCAATATGAAGACGGAGATCACAGAGTTTATCTCAAGGTGTTTAACTTATCAACGTGTCAAGGCGGAATATCAAGTGCCAAAAGGTCCATTGCAGCCACTTGAAATTCCAAAATGGAAGTGGGAGCACATTAACATAGATTTTGTTACTGGTCTTCCCAAGGTTTCTCAAGGCATAGATGCAATTTGGGTCATTGTCGATAGATTAACCAAGTATGCTCATTGCTTACCTATACGAGAAACTTTTTCACTTGAACGTCTTGCTCGTATATAATTAAATGAGATTGTAAGACTACATGGTATACCAGTATCCATAGTTTCTGATTGAGACCCTAGATTCACTACACGATTTTGAGTCAGATTATAGAAAGCTATGGGCACAGATTTACGATTTAATCCTGCATATCATCCTCAGATGAACGAGCAGTTGGAGAGGACTATTCATACTCTTGAAGATCTATTTAGACTCTGCGTACTAGACTTCAAAGGAAGTTGGGACAAGTACTTGCCTTTAGTGGAATTCTCCTACAACAACAGTTATCAATTAAGTATAGGCATTGATTCATTCGAGGAGTTGTATGGATAAAAGTGTCATTCTCCAGTATGCTGGGACGAGGTGGGTGAAGCAACATTGTTGGGACCAAAATTTGTACGTATGACTACAAAAAATATTTAAATGATCCGGCAACGTATACAAATCTCACAAGATTTAAAAAAGGGTTATGCTGACCTTCATCCAAGGGACGTGGAATTCAATGTTGGAGATCATGTATTGCTATGTGTTGCTCCATGGAAAGGAGTTACGAGATTTGAAAAGAGATGTAAGCTCAAGCATAGATTCATTGGTCCATTTGAAATCCTTAATAGAGTAGGAACTGTGGCTTATAGACTCGCTTTACCGCCAAACAAGTCTCGTGTGCATAACGTTTTTCACATATCTATGTTACGTAAATATGTGGAAGACCAAAACCACATTACTGAATTAGAACAAAATGAGATAGCGGAAGATTTAACGTATGAAGAGGTACCTGTTAAAATCTTGGATAAAAAGGAACATATTCTATGCTCAAAGGTTATACCTCAAGTCAAACTTTTATGGAGAAACCACGATATTGAAGAAATGACCTGGGAGTTAGAATCAGAAATGAAAACAAGGTATCCTCACCTCTTCGACATACCAGGTACGTACATCAATTTTGAGGATAAAATTTCATAAGTAGGGGAGGTTGTAAGACCCCAAATTTTTATGAATAAAGATTTAATTTTTCTCTAATTATTATTTTAAATAATAAGGTGTGAGTTGATATAATGCTATAGTTATGGGTGATATGTTCAAATTTTGCAAAGTAAGATAGTTTTCATAAAATATTAGTTTGGTCAGGGAATATTCATATGATGGCACAATCATTGATGGACCCCACAACGGAATGACTGTCGGATATAGAAAGCGACATAAATAACATCTTTAAAAAAATAATGGCAAGACTTTTACCGTTATACTATTGAAATACCCGGTGATAAAAGTACAGTAATACATGTGGTTGCATAGTAGCACACGGTATTGTACATTATCTGTGATTCTTGATGCTTATTTAAGAAGGCACTCAGTTCATCTAATAGTTTTCACAGTAGTTGCTGCATAGTATCTCATATTATTGATTTCATTATTGTCACAGTATCATCTGCACAATATTTTATAATTTTAAATCAACAATTGAGACGACACAATTATTCATATTATTATTTGCATTATTGACAATGTCTAGAAAGTTCTGTCGAGGAAAGGGGTTTGATTATTTAATTGTGCGCCAATAAGGAGAAATCCTTATCGGAAAGCACCCTCTTTCCTGGGAATGATCTGGTTGTCAATATTGTGAGTTATAATATTAATGATGAATAATTGTTGAAAGATTAAAAATGTGTTTATTGAAGATAAATCAGTTGTGGTAAATATTTATTCAATTTTTGATATAAATAGACGAGTTTTTCATGAAGTATTTGTTGTAAGTTTGACTTATTACATGGACCCCTACCTACTCATTTTTCAAAATCGTTGGTAGAAAATTATCTCATTTTTGTTTTATTATTATTATAATAGTAATAAAACAAAAAACTTTTTATAAAAAACAGAATACTTTTTATATTATATATAAAGTTATTCGTTTTAATAGATTATAAATAGATTATATTATATTTTATATAAAATTTTCATTTTATTAGAATATTTTATTGCACAGTAATGAATAGTAAAAATAAGAAATTCGCCGAATTCTTCGCCCGTGAATTTCCTTTATTGTGCGTCTGTGATTATATTCAGATAGTGCCCTGCCATTCTCTTATAAATAGGATGCTTAGTTAAGAAATGAAAATCACACCTAAATAAGAGAATTCTTCATCTATAATATTGCGGATATTTCTTTTGAGCATAAAGATACTTTGAGTGTAGAAAATAGTGCAAGTTTTCTTCAAGAATATCCCCGCTATACACGTAAGAATATCCCCGCTATACACGTAAGTTTTGCGCTTCATCTAGTATCGTTTCACTGAAATATTTTTCTGAACTTTCTTATTAAATTTTAATCTTTTCATGCTGGGGTACTATTCACCGAAAGTACTATTAGGGTACAATTCACGGGTACTATTCACCCGTAGGTACTATTCACAAGCAAAATTTGTTTCTTTTACGTACAAATTATTTTTGATACATGAATATCTTTCTTGAATTTAACTCCATAATTAATTATCATGTTGATAATTTGGACATTCTTAAATTCTTGATAAATTGAATTATAAATCATTAATATTTATCATTGATCTCACTTGATTGATTTCTTATATCATTGTCATCATCCTCATGATTATATTGTGGTGAAAGTCATCTTTTAAATCGTAGAAGATAGGAGACATCATGCTCTACTTGACTCTTCTAATGGATTGCTTGTTCCGCTGCAGTTGTTGATCTAAACTTGTTGTCTATTATATTCTATCAGATTTTACATTATTGAGGACTAATGATAATTTATTATACATTATCTTAGTCATAATATTCTTTATTGGGCTAGTTGAGCTCACTCTTTTCTTTCATTGTTCTCTTCAGGAAATGAGAATAAAGTTGGGACTAGTCGACGAATGGAGTGATGTCCAAGATGGTGGCTATAGTAGTCCTTAGTATTCTATAGAATAGTGTGATAATAATTATACTGATGACTTCATTGGAGTTTGGATATTGTCTACGAGATAATATTCGTATTAAAACTCATAGTTTACGTTTTGTCATATTTTACACGATAGTTAATATTTGTATAAATGAAGTTTGTATTTAAATTTTGTACCATATATTTGGCGACTCAGAATGGGTTGTATGGACCTATTTTGGGGGCGTCACAAAAATGATCGTAAGTATAAGGAGAAATGATTATAAAATAAGATCACGACGTGATCAGATTAAATTATTGAATAACATATGATGTGTTAAGTGATTAGAATGATATATCTTGACACTATAAAGAGAAGGTATTATTAAATTGTACGATGTAAACTCATAAAAGAGTGGTAAATGTTAAGATACAGATTAAAGAAAATTCGTATTAAGAAAAAAAAAGCGAGAATTATGTGGGATTTCAATTGAGGACTCATGTTAGTAGCTAAGTTGTATGATTCCTTGTATGGGCAGGGAATTTGTACTTGGTTTGAGAATCACTTAGCTTCCTATATTGATATAGTGGTTGAGTTGAACAATTCCTTGTATGGGCATATATTTATCCTTAGTGTAACAACCTCTTAACTTCCTATATTGATTAGTGACCGAGTTGACCAATTCCTTGTATGGGTAGGGGATTGCATTTGGTTCGACAACCACTTAATTTCTTACATTGATAATCATTGGAACCTGGTGTTACACTATTTGTTATATACATGTTGAGAAGGTGATTCTTTTCTCATGTGTATAACGAATATGTAGAGAATATAAGGATAGGTACGAGTTATTAAAACTCATACTTATGGTAAGTTTGTGACTCATAATCGCATGGTATATTTTTGAACCGCTAAGCGTATGGACAGTTCCTGATTGGTTTTTGAACTACGTATTGCTAGGATAAGTTCCTAAATTCATATTATTGTGGAAAGTTTCGGAACTCATAATGTGTGGTAAGTTTGATGAACTATACTGGTGTATAGAAAAGTTGTGAATGGAGAATTAAGGATGATAGAAATAGATAGAATTATTAAGCAATGGATCATTAGATAAAATAAACTTGATGGTGGAAGCATAGGTATTCCAAATCTTTTAGCCATGCTAGTCTTCAAAATTTTTGACATCCAGCTAAATTCACACTTATGTGCCTTTAAAAATGAATTTTTGTTATCCTTAACAAATGGTGACAAGTGTGTAGGTGTGGACTTGAACCCACTAACGCCTCGTTACCTGTTGTGGCATGATAACACCAAAGATGATTTTTAATGGTTTTGAACTGTTTAAAGAAGAGTCTATGCTAATTGTTTCGGCTAGATGAAAATGATTTCAAATATCAAAATGTATTTTATATATCATTAATGCATCATGGAACCTGGTACAGAGATGATAAAAATAATGGAGTTATCAATGCAGAATTACTTAGTGTTGGATGAGATCTAAAGATCGTCAGCCCACTATGGTATGATGTAGTATGACAAAGTCACAAAATGACAGAATCCTCAAATGGGCTGTAAATACAGTGTGAAGCACCCAAAATAGGTATACATCACCCATTCTGAATCGTCAAATACATGGTACAGAAATAAATACAACTTTAGTAATACAATTGTCGTACAGAATACGACAACGCCTATACTGTGAGTTTGAATTCAAATATTGTCTAACAGACAGTATACAAACTCAAAAGGAGTCCTCATTACAATTATTAATACACAATTTTACAAAATAGTGAGGACTACTAAAATAACTATCTTGAATCATCACTCCATACCCCGGCTAGTTCCTGCTAAATTTTCTCATCCTAAGAAGAATAATGGAACAAAAAGGAAAAAGGGTGAGCTCAACTAGCCCAGAAAAGAATATTATGACTAAGATAATATAAAATAAATTATCATTAGTCTTCAACAGGGAAAAATCTAATAAAATATAATAGACAACAAGTTTTAGATCAACAACTGCAGCGGAAACAACAATCCATTAGAAGAGTCAAGTTGAGAATGAATTCTACTATTTTCTAGGATTTAAAAGTCCATCATCAATATTTTATCCCTGTAACATCAATCAATATACATCTTGAATCAAATATTCATCTTTGCACTACATACCAAAGATATTCATTTGTATCACCAGTTGGTCATGTTCATCTTAACACCTGTTCATCTTTACACTACGGGCCAAAGATATTCATCAGTTAATCATTCATGCATCTTTGCACTACAGGCCAAAGATATTCAGTAATATCATCTTTTAGGACTGAGGACGATGAAAAATATCTTAAAGAAAACGAATCCAGTGAGATAAAAGATCAAAGATTAGGGATTCGTACTTTATTTTATCCAAGTTCAAAAATACCTTATAATAATCAATTGTGGAGCAAAATTCAAGAATAAAGATCAAAACATAAATACAATCAAAGATAGTAACCATAATAGACAACTTGGACAAAGAAAAGAAAATTTCATTTTTTCTGTGAATAGTGTCGTATTCGTGAATAGTACCGTATACGTGAATAGTGTCGTATACGTGAATAGTAACCCCGACACAAAAAGGTAGAAATTCCACAATAAAATTCATACCAATATTTTGGTATAATGATATTTAAAGAATAAAATCATTAGGAAGAAAATAATATCCCTTACCTCAAAATAATGGTACTTCTGATCGGAATATCGAATATAAAGCTGAAAGAAGCTTGTATCGAACAGCAACTCTCAAAGTATCTAAATACTCACAAAAATACGCTCGACAATATAGAGAGAAAGAAAACTTGTTTCTGGTGTGATTTTCAATTCTAACCTAAGCGCCTATTTATAGGAAAATGCTAGAACGCCAAAGGAGACTAAAATAATAAAATATAATATTTCTTTTCTTCATCTACGCACCAACCAAGACCAATTCAGAGCATGCCATCTTGGAAGAAAAAAATAGCAGCCCAGATGTTTTAAAAATAAAAGTGGGTCACACCTAATTTTAATAAAAAATATTTTATTTTTCAAAACTTCAGTAATTCATAGAAAATAGTCCGTTTATCAGAAAAATACGAATTTTATGTCCATTCCACACGAAATCGAATTCTCTACAACTTTGTAGCTTTCAGTTTTTCCAAATTCTAAACAGAAAATATCCGAAATCCAAAAACGGATGATTTTCAAAACCTCCATTCCGACAAAATATTGATAAAACACCTCAGCATTAATTCCTGCATTTATAACCACAATAAATATATCCATCATTTATATCCACATAAATTAAATATTTCCTTATCATATAAATAAATAAATAATTATTCACAAATAATATCACAGAATCACAATTATGGCAACCAGGTCGTTCCCAGGAAAGAGGGGGCTTTCCGATAAGGATTTCTCCTTATTGGCGCGCAATTAGGTGACCTAACCCTTTTCCTAGACAGAACTTCATTAGACATTGCCAATAATGCTTTCTAATAATATTATTCAAATAATATGAATTATTGATCTGATAATGGAGATACTGTGCAATGATAATTATTGAACAACAATAATATAAAATATCAACGCAGCAATTATTGAATCAATAAAATAAAATATCAAACAGTAATTACTGTAACAATTATTTAGTAGTGCCTTCTTACGTAAGAATCAATAATTCAACAATATTGTGCAATACCATGTGCTACTGTGCATCCACGCGTATTACTGTATTTTAACCACCGGGCAATCCAACAGTGTTAACGGTAACAATTATGTTGTTATTTATAAAAACTCAAACTTTGTCGTTTTCTTCATCCAACCATTTTCCGTTATGGGGCCCTGAATGGTTTGCTGGTCGCATTTAATATTCCCCGACAACAAGAATATTCCACGACCAAACGAATATTCCCCGACAACAATGAATATTTTATAACAACTTGCATATTTTGCAAAATTTTCATAATTCACCCATAACCAAAGTATTATATCAAATTATCACCTTACTATTTAAAGATAATAAATAGAGAAAATTCAATTTTATTTATAATAAGTTGGGGTCTTACATACAGTACAGTATCATGACGTCATAAATTGATTTTTAGAATTTTAAAGATAAATTTATTGCCAATTGAATTTTGGCCATACACATGTTTTGATTGATATTAGAATTATTGGTATACGTTTAAGCTATTTGATTCAGCTAGACAAATGTGTATGGAATTCAAAGTATTCTTTGAAAGCTTATACCGAACCAAATTATTTTGGTGCAGAATCTTATAATAAGTCTGAGGTGAACAACCCTTAAAATGGGGATATATATATTAATTGAATAAAATATTTCAATCTAAGAATGCATATAGTCGTTCCGATTACTAAGGTAAAATAGACTGATCATCTAATGTACCCCTACTGGTAGTTTACCTTCTTCGTGATTGTAAACATAACTAGCATAAAATGTTTTAGAGGTAGAGTACCTTTCTTTCGTAATTGAAAGAGGTAGTAGGGAGAAATACCCCTAAACCTCAAAGTTCATGATTTTTATTACCCCTCAGACAGATATGAAAAGTTTTCTTGAATGAAACTTTTTACATTATTTAAACTGCTTCATAGTTATTGAATAATTGCGAAGACTTCTGAATGTTTAGAAGATGTAAACTCCTAGTGAGTTGATATTGTGAAATGTGATGATAGAAGAGAAATCCTCAAAGGAGGAAATTGTAAAGGTTAAGTTAAAAACCTAGTTTTGATCAATAGAATAAGCATATATTAGTATGCTATAATTTCGAGGACGACTGTCTTAGAAGAAATGGTAAATGTGATAACCCAAAGTTTTGGGTAATATTAAAATAAAAATTAAACAAAGAAAATTCTTATTAGATGATATATTACGTGATATCAGAAGTGCATAAAAGGAATATGTGTAATGCAATATGTGATGTTGTTTATAATAAATATATTAGATTATATATTTATTATATGTAAGTAAAGTGTAGGAGTAAATTATTAAATGAAATTAGAGGGTAAAATTAAAATAACTTTTAATTTTAAATTATTTTAATGTGGTAAATTGGTGGCATTAAATATACTTCATGTATAACCACTATTTTATTGAAGAAATTATACATTACATTATTGAGTGTAATGTATGCATGTATTTAATGTGGTGAATATATTAATATATTTACTACGCTTAAATAAATTATGAAGACAATTTATTGAAAGGAAAAAATAATTGGATATATGATATTATGTTACATGGATAATGGTATAATATTTAATGTTATACCAAATAATGTAAAGTAAAAATATTAGATGAGATCCAATATATAAAATATGTATATTGGTATAAACTAGTTAGTAAATTAAATTCATATTGGAATAAATGATTGAATATATTAAATTATATATTTAATATATAAATAAATTATTTGGAAACAATTTATGGAGATGAGGAAATTTAATTTAATTATACAATATAAATTGTATAATTTAAATAGTTATTTAAATTAGGTATGAGAATTAAATAACCTAAATGATTATTTTTATTTAATGGTTCTAGTATTTTAAATATATACTAGTGACCTAATTTAAGAGATTTGTGGATCATGTCACAATATATTAAATTATTTTGAATGAATATGTGAGTAAGTGAATATGAATATTATGTGATTGTTTATATTTGTTTATTATATAAACAAATAAAAAGAAACTAATGTAACCTAATTATATATTGAATGAAAAATTGAATAACTTAAAGGTTATGGTATGGGAGAATAATGTTATTTAAAATATATACTAATTTTAACAGATTTATTTTATACATCCCAATTAATTAATTTATAACCAAAATAAAAACAAGTCTAATTGGGTTAAGAAATTAAATGTACTTGAATAAGGATTTAAATTCCAATTGAGTACATGGAAACCCTAATTAAATGATTAGGGTAAGATATAATTTAAGATAATGGACCATATTAATTCTTACGGCCCAAACCTTTTAGTTAGAAAGCCCAAATATTTTAATTAGAAAGCCCAAAAAGAGTTAAGTGTCCAACCGAAGTGAGCCCAATAAGTGTTAAGGAACATGTGAGACATTTGCTAAGTAAATAAAGTATTAAAAATTAAACCAAGAATGGGGAAAAGTGGCCCAATAAGCCAAACACATTAAATTAAGTGGTCCAAGCTAGGTTTATTTGTTAAGGAACATGTGGGAGAATAATAATATTAAAAATTATACCAATTTACGAGATATAATTTACTATCTCAATTTATTAATTTTATAACTTAATTAAAGCAAGTTTAATTGGGTTATAAAATTTAATATACAAGAGTAATGATATATGTGACGCCCCCAAATTCGCGTATCTTCTAATACGACATATAGTGCTACACGGTGCTACAGTTCACACAAACATTCAATTGAAATACCTCAAAAGAACGAATATGTCTTATATATATTCCAAAACAATATTACCATTCACCAGGTTCTTTATAACCGTTACATTTGTTCTTGTCATAATATCAAATATTATCATTACAAACCTATACTATTACATAGGTAATCTACAGGTTCGCCTTAGCCTTCCTTTTATCCTTGCCAGATCCTTCGGTCCATTCGGTCTTAGCTGCATTCATATGGTTCAAGCAAGAGTTAGCCTAACTAGCTCATCAAGTACAACAATTCCAATAAAATAGCATTCTTGAAACATAAGAATCATATATCTTCAATAACTGAACAATAGTTACGAAGTACTATCGATAATTCAAAATAGCACTTCTTTTCCTTCAAAATATTTTACAATGACAATATTCAGTAGAACATCAATTCTTGTCCAAGACCATGAGCATTTCATAATTTCTTTGAAAAGGACAACCCGACACTAATTCCATAAGTCTGACATATCTTATGAGCAGGTCTAGGTGATCAGCCTATAGTAGTCTATGTTGATCAACACTACATTCATTAAACGTATGTACGTTTAAGTTGTGGCAACCTCACGTGCCTATCGTTTGACGATAAAACATTTTAGCATACTCAGTCTTCATTTGAAAACCACACCAATATAGTTTGGTAAAACATTGACAATAATTTGATAGATTATAAAAATTCAAACATATCGTAAGTCTAGCCAAAAGAATTGGCTTTGACTTCATCATACATCAATTCATGCGTAAGAATACATGAATCAAAAAGCTTGTCCAGATTGAACTGAAACAAGGGTTAGAACACTTGTCTTCATCGTCTGCTGCTGTTACAACACATGCACTTTAAGTCTTTTAAGGTCTCTACTGTAGATGATCACATAACATAACACATTAGGTCATGGATAACATACATGATTCCTAACGAATCTTACCCTTCTTCTCAATCTAATTATGTATTAGATTGTTTATTATTGGTTCCAACTTTTCGTTATAACTTACATTGTCATTACATTCATGTTCGATTGATTATCTTTAACCTTTAGTTATCATACTTAAGGTTTAACAATGTCTTAAACAATGTTTCATTAAGCTTTAGTTCATTACCAATTACCTTAATTTCTTTCTATCTTCATAACCATTCATCTCTATTCAAACCCTAAGGCTGGCACTGCGGCTCCAGATTCCTTTACTTAAGCCGCGCTATGGAGCCATACTCCAGGGGCTGAGGAACGGACTCGGTGCTATGGAGCGAAACTCAAGTAGGTCACAACTTCTCTTGTAGTATCGCTTTCGGCTACCGAAATTACCCATCTATTTTTCTTTGGGCTAAGCCATGGCGCGCCAACTCATGCACCAGACAAATGACAGTTTTGGTTTGCACAACAAACTTCCCAGAATCCAAATTTGATCATTTTAAGTCCGTTTCGGCTTCTTCAAAAGCTATTAGCTCACAAATCAAATACTCTACGTGTTCATGCAAGAATTTTACCTTTTTGACTTCATTAACTCAAAATTCACGTATTAGTCCATTTTTAACGAAAACGATAAACGTTCGTGAACGTTCAATGCTCATTTCTTCGTTCTAAGTCGAAATTTGGTCATTTTCGAGTTCGCAATTCTATAATGCCAAATAAGACTTGTCTCCATCGAAAACCGACGTTTTCGAGCTCAATAACAAAATTTGACTTCCATTTTGAGAATTTTAAGAATTTGACGATTATCGTTCAATCATATGAATTCCGGCATAACTTCGTTACCTATGATTTGTTCATCGTTCCATATGGATTCTATCCAACACATTGACATCTCAAGCTACTCATTACATCAACTTATTTTTATGATAAGTTATAACTTTATTCTTCATGAGTTTATAACTTATCAAAGTATAAACTAAATATAGTTTTAATTCTCATAACTCATGATAGTTTAAGTCTTTTAACCAACATTCTTACATCTTATTAACATACTAACTTCTTAAGGTAAACATATGACAAGTTCATAAATGTTCTTCATAAGTTCATAACTTATTTATGTTTAAATTACTTATTCATGACGTATATTACTTAAGTCCATTGATTATTCATTCTCTTATCAACCTACCATAGAAGAGTTGGAAGATTAATAACATAGGAGGCTTACCCTTGATGAACTAGCTTTTCTTCTTCTCGAAACAAATGAAAGTCTAACTTATACTTGTTTATTCTCTCTAACAACACTTTATCTTGTTAGTGAAATTAACAAACAACAAATGAGCCAACTCTTCCTCTATTTATAGGATTTCCTAAGTTAGGGTAAATTGGTCATTAAGTCATCCCACCTCTTTATTACACCACACTCTTTGATTTGCCATCACAACACTTATCCAATACTTGGGCACCAAGATCACCCATGGGTTGCACCATGGATCATGCTTACCCATTGGTTCTTAATTTGGGCTTTAATAGCTTATTCTTTTGGGCTAGCATTAATTTACTTTGGACATTCATTAACCAACACTTGGGCTTTAACATTACTTAATCTTGGGCTTTCATATTAATTCTTATTGGACTTTACAAATTGATTCACAATCCTACAAGTCCACTATAATTGGCTTAAAGCCTTAAAACGTATACTATACTTATATTTCTCATATTCTCACTCGTATACTAATTAATAATATACGATATACCATCATTCATACATACTCGTATAATACTTCATATCATACTCGTATTCATTTCCTTGTACAATACTTACGTATCGTACGATTAATACAAGGCCTCATACATACTACAACCTTGTACATACATCGAACATATGCACATAGACAAGACTTCTCAAGTTTAACATCTGAGAAGTTTATGAAATTAGCACTCATTTAGAATATGAATGAAGTTAGGAAACTTGCCTTACGCACAGCTACAGCTTACACTGAACTTCTCATTCCAATTCCTATATAACACATAAGGAGAAAACATAAACACCAATTAGTCATATATTGAACTTACGTATTAGTTTACTTAACTTTACTTCTTAGGGTTCGCGTTCTTGCAATATAAGTTTACGCCACTAACTTCCTTTACCAGTTTACAGCTTCACGACATACGGAGACGTCTTACTCAAAACGTTCATCATCTTTGATGATTTGCATTCTTATCTTCTTTTTATAACTTCTCTAGGACTCAGCACACATCGCTTCTCTGCTAGTAGTCTATATGGTACTCCGAGTTGTTTCCCACAAACAACGAATAAACAAGTTCCCATCTCATCTACACTGCCATCACAGCGAGTTAGATCGGTTGCCAGTTTTGTATATACCTTCGCTCTCTGAAGGAATTGTTTAGCCCAACTCCCATATGTCAACCATCAAAGGTTACGATTGTACCACAACCTAACTTATCGTAACTTATCCGAACCACTAACTATAACGTTCGTTAAGTCACTTTCTTATTCCTTACGGCTTTCTGGCAACGAAATACCATACCTCATGATTCATTCTTTTCCGACTCACATTCGGCTTTCATTAATCTTATTACCGTTAATACATTACGGATTTCTTGATAATTCATATCTTATTAATACTTTCAATATCCATTACATGAATCCCATGTTCATTACTCGCTCTTAGTGTCGAAGCCATACTGTTCGTTGTACGATAAGATCGATTATTCATCGCAACAACGTTGCATTCACAACGTCTATACGCTTTACACTTATCTCTCACTATTATGACATAACATCGAAATGTTATTCATTACCCTTGTCGCACAACGTCTAAGGAATCACAACCATAGCAATCCCTCACGTTCGTTCATCGCGACTACGGTCCCCGAACATCGGTTACGTAACCCACGTTTATATTCTTTATCTTTTAATCTTTCTGTTCAACATTCATTTAAGGTTTAATTTGCTTGTTCAAGTATTTCATTAGTTGGACATTATGTCCTTTATCTTCCCTTACGATTCCCCCAAAAGCTGAGCAGTTAAAAGCTCATCTTTGTCTTTTTCCCTACACCAGTGCTACAGCGCCACTCTCTTCTTTATCTCTCGCACTATGGCACGAGACTTTAGTCCCTGACTCCCGGTATGGCACTGCTATGCCACTCTACAAGGCATGGCTGGCGTCGCGGTGCCAAGCCCTAGTTCTTGAAAATTTTTGTAAGTGTTAACTTGTTCTGAGACGCTTACTTCCCGATCTTATAACTCAGTCGTTATAACTCGAAACGAGGTTTTTCCAAAGCCATTCACTTCCTTGTTTTACATACTTCAATACCCCCCAGACAGAACTTCGTTCTGAATCTGTTAACGTGCCATTCGATTGGCTTGATCTTCACCCTTCGTTCATTTTTATGTTTTTAACGTTCTTTATTCGTTCGTCCGTAATTCGATCATCCAAACTCAGAACTCGTTCGTTCTTGAGTCCACGACTTATGTTTTCTACATTCTCTTGCTTTCTTATGAAACCCTACATCTTCGGGTTCAATTACACACTTTCTAATTCTTGTTCGTTTTATACAAAATTTTTGCCATAACTTTGTTATATCTCAATTTTAATCCGTTCTTCATGAACGTTTCTACCGTTCCTAACCCAGCAATAAGTATTTAACTTATACGCGATGATTTTAAACTTTTCCATCAACAAAAATTATCCTAAGATGGTTTTAAATTTGTCAATCAATAACGTTCTTCGCGTTCTTCGCGTGTTCTTCGTTCGTTCTTCATTTCTAATCGATATTTTAGATTGCGATTTCACTTTTTCTTGGAATTTGGTGTTATAGGATACCATTCCTTACTTATTTTAGCTACTCATTCATATAATCAACTCGGATCATTCTAATTCGTTAGGAATCTTACACTACCTTAAGAATTTATAAAATAACTTCAAATTCGTATTTTCTTCTTTTTTGTCAATGATTTCAACCATATGAAATCATTCCTAACATCATCTACCTTTTATTCTTATTAAGTTATGTTTTAAACATATAGGACTTAAAGAGAAATTAAATTCGACTAAGTTATAGGTTACCTCTCTTATTTATTTTTATTCCGCTAGACAAAGCCGACGATTCGCAAGCTTTTCTATTTCATGATCACCTTCAATCCGAGCATTCATACTCATTTTCTTCCTTCTCAATCTTCTCCAAGCTCTCAATCTCTCTCTCTGTCTCTAATGTTATAGGATTTTCAAAATCCCATTTAAATGAAATAAGCTTCCTATTTATAGAAAACCAAGGTTAGGGGCAATTTTGACATCATCCCCCACCTCCTTACTATTCATGGCTTAGCCAATAAGTAATCAGTTTACTTGGTGGCCAAATGGCTGGCCCACATGCTCCATGGGTCACCCCATGGGTTATTACCCATCCGGTTACCCATCGGTTTGATCCACAGTTTATTTTCTTGGTTTGGGCCTTAACCTTAATTCTTATTGGGCCTATCTTGGGTTTGATTTCACAAAGAATTGGGCTTGACATAATCCAAGTTCAATTGGATTCTACAAAGTCCATGAACTCAAAGTCCATTAAAACTAATAGTATTCTACGCATTCTATTCTCGTATTCTCTTCGTATGTAGTTCGTACGATATTCGTATTACACATCGTAATAATCTTCTTACTATACTCGTACAATAACTAGTATCATACTTGTATTTCTCACGCATAATAACCCTAGTTATTATACGAAATCATTAAATTCTCGGAACTCACTTTTTCTAACCCTTAGGTTTTTAAGTCCACACGCGAAAACTTCATTTTTGCAATAACTGAAATATTATTGAATATTCCATTACGTCTTAGAATTCTTTCATTACGCATTTCTCAGAAATTTAAACTCAATCTCTGAACAGAAATGGATGAATAATGCCTATTTCGTCTTTTTCCCCAAAAATATTTTTGTTCCCACAAAATTTTTATTTTCGTCTTGAAAATTCTTACTCGTTCAGTCTAGCTCGTTGTCAGAATCCTCCCGACTTATAATCATCCTAGGTTATAGAACGATTAATAAACACATACCACATAATAGTATTAATAAAAATTCATTTTATTAATAATTAATTATTTAACATAAATTCTGGACAATCCGGTTTTACTCGAGTTGTCACACTTCCCTCATTATAAAAATTTCGTCCTCAAAATTTCTTAAAACCACACAAAAACCCGGGTCCTGACATTCTCCCCGTATTCATATAATTTCATCCTCGAAATTTTAGCCTACTCTTCTTTTCAACTTCCTTTCAACGGAGTTCTTATCTTTTCAGCATTCCTAACCCCCATAACCTATGAAGAATCATGAAGTAGATGGAATAACGAGGAATTTAAAATTTCCTTTTAAAACGTTTCATACTTTTGCTAAGGGGTCAAATCGACCATGAACTCTTACTAGGTTTAACAGCATGACGCAGTAACCTTTCTTCCACGGTCAGTTTACAATCACAAAGAAAGAAACTACCTCTTACCCACCGTATACCCCATTTCAGAATATGTTCACCTCATACTTAATCATTAGATTCCGCACCAAAACAATTTGGTTTGGCACAACTTCTTCAAAGAAAGATCTATTTTCTTTTAAACATGACATACCATTTGTCTAGCCGAATCAAGTAGCTTAGACCATACCAATAAATTGGATATCAATGTGAAACATTTGTCTAGTCAACTCAATTGACTACTTCTGTAAATTCTTTTCGCAATACATCAAAACATTTTATGACATCATGATACCGTACTTTTCACAGTACGTTGAGGACTTCGTCAGTTTGTGACTTCGTCATTATACGTCATACCATAGCGGGTTGTTGATCCTAAGATCACATCCAACACCAGGTTCAATTGCATTAATAACTCCATCCTTTTACCATCTTTGCATCAATTGCAATGATGATATAAAATTCATTTTGATGTTTCAAATCATTTTCTGTCTAGCCTAAACAATTAGCATAGACATACTAAGAATAGTTCTTTTAAAAATCTATTGATTCCAAAAGTTGAACCAATTCTTTCCTTTTTCAAACACACATGTAAGCATGATTTCAATAAAGTTTGAAATCTAGCGTAGCTAGATGACTTGGAATATCATATTCTCCATCTTCCTTCATTGTCTTACTTGTGACAATACTTAATCTTCTCTAGTACCTTCAATACTAAGCCTACTGAAAATAACTCATTTTTAGTCTAAACATTCCTATATCTTAGTACAGTCCATCAACTTACCACACATTATGAGATCAAGAACTTTCCATAATAATATGAGTTTAAGAACTATCCAGTTAGACCATAGGCGTCCATTCGCTAAGACGTTTGAAAATATACCATATGACTTGAACTTACCATAAGTATGAGTTTCAAGAACTCGCACCTACCTTATCGTTCTCTACCTATCAAGTATATACATGAGAAAATATTCACCTTCTTGCCATATACATATTGATAGCGCGACCAATCCCAATGATTATCACTGTAATAAGCTAAGCAGTTGTTACACCAAGCACAAACTTCTGCCCATAACAAAGGTTCATACAACTCAGCTATCACATAAGTCCTCAATTGAAATTTTACAACCTCTAAATCTCTCTTTACTTAATACGAATTTTCTTTAATTCATATATTATCCTTCATAACTCAATCTGAGTTCTTCTTCCCATAATACTTCATAGTACCCTTCATTCATAGCATTATCTATAACTCATTCATCGTTTAATAACTCATATATTACTATGAATCACTATGATCATGTGGTGATCTTCTTATTCTTCTCTCTACGATTATAGTCTTAGGTACTCCTACCTAAGGTTTATAACCTATCAACTTTGATACCAACTTGTAACAACCCGAAATCCGGTCTATCTTCACACCCGGATTCTGTACGTCACGAGTACATCATTCATCAAACATACATCATTATATATTGAAATATGATAAAATACCTTCTCAAAACCCAGGTTCTAAAACCTTATAACCTCTTTCATTACAAATAATGATAATTATAATATTCATTTCATCTTACAAGAGTGACTTTTATCCGCCACCAAGGATATATAACAATTCATTACACTAGTCTATAGTTCAACTTCCTCTTTCTACATTACAAGTCTTCACTTGATCTTCTCGCGCATTCACATTCTGAATGGCACTTCACATGGATACCGTCAGCTTGATCTCTACGGGATCCTTAAGTTCTTCTAACATCGATCGCTAAAAATGTTTTTCATTTAAAGCAAGTGTGAGCATTCAATTGCCCATCAAGTCATAATGGTTGAACAACCAACTTCAAGAGTTTAAACATTTCTTCAGAACTTCAATAACCGAACAAAGGTTATGAAGCAACTTGAATAAGAGGAATAATCTCGATTCCTATCATTTTAAAACAATATTCACTTTCACTTTGAAATACTTTCATTCTTCTACCATTTTCCTACACATTCTGTCTGGCTAGAATCATTACCACAAATTTAACAATAACGAATCATGTATAAATAGAGCATTCCCTTATTGAACAGTTTAATCACAAAATAGTTCATCTCATAGAAACACTGAAGTGTTCACATTGTGGCACAAGGCCTCGTACATACTACCACCTTGTACATACATCGCACATATGCACATAGAGAAGACTTCTCAAGTTTAACATCTGAGAAGTTTAAGAAACTAGCACTCATTTAGAATATGAATGAAGTTAGGAAACTTGCCTTCACGCATGACCTACAACTTATAATCGAAGCCGCTTTCATACCAATTCCTATATAACACATAAGGAGAAAACATAAACACCAATTAGTCATATATTGAACTTATGCATTGGTTTACTTAACTTTACTTCTTAGGGTTCGCGTTCTTGCAATATAATTTTACTCGACTAACTTCTTTTACCAGTTTATAGCTTCATGACATACGAAGATGTCTTACTCAAAACGTTCATCATCTTTGTTGATTTGCATTCTTATCTTCTTTTTATAACTTCTCTAGGACTCAACACACATCGCTCATCTGCTAGTAGTCCATATAGTACTCTGAGTGGTTTCCCACAAACAACCAACAAACAAGTTCCCATCTCATCTACACTACCATCACAGTGAGTTAGATTGGTTGATAGTTTCGTATATACCTTCGCTCTCTAAAGGAATTATTTTGCCCATCTCTCATGTGTCAACCATCAAAGGTTACGATTGTACCACAACCTAACTTATCGTAACTTATTTGAACGAATAACTATAACGTTCGTTAAGTCACTTTCTTATTCCTTACGGCTTTCTGGCAACGAAATGCCATACCTCAAGATTCATTCTTTTCTGACTCACATTTGACTTTCATTAAATTATTACCGTTAATACATTATAGCTTTCTCGATAATTCATATCGTATTAATACATTCGTTATCCATTACATGAACCCCATGTTCATTACTCGTTCTTAGTGTCGAAGCCATACCGTTCGTTGTATGCTAAGACCATTCGTTCATCGCAACAACGTTGCGTTCACAACGTCTATACGCTTTACACTTATCTCTCACTATTATAACATAACATCGAAATGTTATTCATTACCCTCGTCGCTCAATGTCTAAGGAATCACAACCATAGCAATCCCTCACGTTCGTTCATCGCGACTACGGTCCCCGAACATCGGTTACGTAACCCGCGTTTATATTCTTTGTCTTTTAATCTCATTTAATCTTTCCATCCAACCTTCATTTAAGGTTTAATTTACTTGTTCAAGTGTTACATTAGTTGGACATTATGTTCTTTATCTTCCCTTACGTTTCCCCCAAAAGCTGAGCAGTTAAAAGCTCATCTCTAGCTTTTTCCCTACACCGGTGCTGCAGCGCCACTCTCTTCTTTATCTCTCGCACCTCGTCGCAAGACTTCAGTCCCTGACTCCCGGTCTGGCGCTGCTACGCCACTCTACAAGGCATGGTTGGCGCCGCGACGCCAAGCCCTAGTTCTTGAAATTTTTTTTAATTATTAACTTGTTCTGAGACGCTTATTTCCCGATCTCATAACTCATTCGTTATAAATCAGAGCGAGGTTGTTCCAAAGCAATTCTCTTCCTTATCTTACGTACTTCAATACCCCCCAGACAGAACTTTGTTCTGAATCCATTAATATGCCATTCGATTGGCTTGATCTTCACCCTTCGTTAATTTTTATGTTTTTAACGTTCTTTGTTCATTCATTCGTAATTCAATCATCCAAACTCGGAACTCGTTCGTTCTTGAGTCCACGAATTATGTTTTCTACATTCTCTTACTTTCTTATGAACCCATAAATCTTTGAGTTCAATTACACACTTTCTATTTCTCGTTCGTCTTTTACGAAATCTTTGCCATCACTTCGTTATATCTAAATTTTAATCTGTTCTTCATGAACATTTCTACCGTTCCTAACAAAGCAATAATCATCTAACTTATATGCGGTGATTTTAAATTTGTCCATCAACAACAATTATCCTTAAATGGTTTTAAATTTGTCCATCAACAACGTTCTTCGCGTGTTCTTCGTTCGTTCTTCATTTCTAATCGATATTTTGGATTGCGATTTCACTTTTTCTTAGAATTCGATGTTATAGAACACCATTCCTTATATATTTCACCTACTCATTCATATAATCCACTCGGATCATTCTAATTCGTTACGAATCTTACACTACCTTAAGAATTTATAAAATAACTTCAAATTCGTATTTTCTTCTTTTCTCAATGATTTCAACCATATGAAATCATTCCTAACATCATCTACTTTTTATTCTTATTAAGTTATGTTTTAAACATATAGGACTTAAAGAGAAATTAAATTCGACTAAGTTTTAGGTTACCTCTCTTCTTTATTTTTATTCCGCTAGACAAAGCCGACGATTCCAAAGCTTTACTATTTCACGTTCACCTTCGATCCGAGCATTCATACTCATTCTCTTCCTTATCCATCTTCTCCAAGCTCTCAAGCTCTCTCTCTCTCTCTCATGTTATAGGATTTTCAAAATCCCATTTAAATTAAATAAGCTTCTTATTTATAGAAAACCAAGGTTAGGGGCAATTTGGTCATCTTCCCCCACCTCCTTACTATTCATGGCTTAGCCACCAAGTAACCACTTTACTTGGTGGCCAAGTGGCCGGCCCACATGCTCCATGGGTCACCCCATGGGTTATTACCCATCCGATTACCCATCGGTTCGATCCACGATTTATTTTCTTGGTTTGGGCCTTAACCTTAATTCTTATTGGGCTTATCTTGGGTTTGATTTCACAAAGTGTTGGGCTTGACATAATCCAAGTCCAATTGGATTCTACAAAGTCCATGAACTCAAAGTCCATTAAGACTAATCGTATTCTACGCATTCCATTCTCGTATTCTCTTCGTATATAGTTCGTACGATATTCGTATTACACGTCGTAATAATCTTCTTACTATACTCATATAATAACTAGTATCATACTCGTATTTCTCACGCATAATAACCCTAATTATTATACGAAATCATGAAATTATCGGAACTCACTTTTTCTAACCCTTAGGTTTTTAAGTCCGCAGGCGAAAACTTCGTTTTTGCCAGAACTGATGTAATAACCCGAGAATTTATACGATTTATAAAATATAAATTGATTAATTAAAGGTTGAATAATAAGACCTAGACTGTAAATAAGGTATGGATTTAAAAAATTTCTGTGAAAGACTTTTATGGTTTTGTGTATTGTTATATGTGAGTAATTGCATATGAATAATATGTGTTTGTTTCTATTTGTTTATTATAAAACAAATAAGAGAAGCTAAGGTAACCTAATTATATATTAAGAATGAAATTTTTTTTGAATAACTTAAGGGTTATGATATGGGAGAATATTGGTATATAAAATATATACTAATTCTAAGAGATTTATTTTATACATCTCGGTTAATTAATTTTATAACCTAATTATAGCAAGTCTAATTGGGTTAAGAAATTAAGGGCATGTAAGTAAGGAATTAAGTTATAATTAAGGAAATGAAAACTCTAATTAAATAATTAGGGAATGGGAATATTAAAAGTATTGGACCTAATCTATTTTTCATGGCCCAAGAAATTAATCTAGAAGTCCAAAAAGATTAATATGGTGGCCCAAGTGTAGGCCCAATCAATTAAATTAATTTAAAGCCCAAAATTTGATCCATATATGGGGGGACATGTTTTGGCAAGGAAAGGCAAAGGAGGGACATTTTTGGACAAAGAAATTTAAACCAAATGGTGGGAGAATGAGTAAGCCACATGGCTAGTTAATGAGTGGTAGAGGAATGGCCACAAGGAAATCAAAATGTGGGGGAAAAAAGAGGCCAAGTGGCTGGATTTTTAAGGGAGAAAAGGAAGGAGCATGTCATCAATTTAAGCCACAATTTTTCAAAAGATATCCCACCAAATTAAGCTAGGTGTCCAATTGTTTAAGGGGCCACCTTGCATATTACTCTCCCACACATATCCATGTGATGATTAAGTGAGAGAAAGGAAAAGAAGTTGGGAGATGTATATAGATATACATAATATATCTAGATACATTTTTACTAGCATCAAATAAAAATCTAGTTTTCTCTCTCTTCTCTTTTATTTCATTTCCCTATTTGCTAGCATAAACTAAGAGTTAAGAGAGAGAAATAGAGAGGAGCAAGAGAGAGATAGAATTCGGTGGGAAGAGAAAGAAGAAGGAGATGAGTTCTACCATTAATGCTCCATAAGATCATCTCCTACTTTGGAAGAATAAGGAAGGGTAGTCACAAATTAAAGGTATAAACCCTTTTGTTTATGTAATTTTTGATTATTGCAAATCAAACCTTGAATCTATGTTTCTAAACTCAAAAACTATGAATATACATGTTTATGAGTGTTTCATATTTAGATATACCCATATTGGGTGTTAATTTGTTTGGAAATCAAAAGTAAAGAAAAGTTATTTTTCTAGTTTATAAACCCAAAAATTTCTATGTAATTTAGATTTTCACCGTTTGTGATCTACACCTTCTTTTTGCGATCCGTCAAATAGAGGTGCTAGATATATTAATTAACTACTAAACCCAAGTGTTAGCACTCAAAAATGTTTAGTACACATGTCGTAGTGACTATTTTAGCAAAATCAGTTTTGTGTTTTTAAGGAAAAACTTACTGTTTTAGACAGTCAAAGGGTAGGGGTAATTTAGTCATTTTTTGGCCATTCAAAAATTCTGGAAATATTTGGGAGGATAATATGATAAGTTATCTAACATCTCCAAGTAGAATCACTAAAAAAAGAGTTGTAGATTTTCGTATGGAATATTTTTAACAAAGCACGAAAAACTGCAAAATGGTCATTTCCCTTCTACCCAAAATTTTAAAAGGGCTGTTTCGGCCACATAACTTGTGAAATAAATTCATGTCTTTTGGGACATGAAAATATATGGTATTAAGTACCTCCTGTCCAAAAATGAGCTCATTCTGACTTAAAATGAGCAAGTTAAGACCATTTCAATATTTGTGATCTTCCGACGAAAACGGCTATAACCGGATTTCTATAACTCCGATTGCCACGAAATTTAAACTGGAGGCTCACGTTAAAACGTATAAGATTGTGTCAAAAGATGGGAATTTCTGGCGTAAAGCACGAGGTAGCTAATTACTTAAGGAATTAACTAAAAATGAATTTTGAAAAATACCAAAAGAAGTTGGAAAATTATGGAAAAATAATTTTTGTATATGAAATGTATGTATATATATGTTTGGACAAAGGATAGAAAAATAATAAGTTGATTTGGTATTTTTGTAAAAAGGATATTGAATCCAGCTTGCTAGATTAAAAAATCTGATGAATCCAGCTTGCTAGATTGGAAAGCAGTTTACTGAATTTATAATATGTTGAATCAACTTACTGGATTGCAATCTAGTTGCTAGATTTGAAATCCAGTTTGATGGATTGCAGTTTGGTTTGCTAGATTGGCCATCTAGGTTGCTAGATTTGGAATCTAGTCTGCTGGATTGGCGATTTGGTTGCTAAATTGAGAATTCAGGTTACTGGATTACTATTTGACTTATTAGAGTTTAAAGAAGAACTTATAATATATAAGATTAAAGTGTTAAATCATAATATATATGATATAGTGATTAAAGAATTATCAAAGGATGATAATAATGTTAATATTGTAAGGTGTTATCTAATATTTAATTATGTGATTAAGTGTTAGATAATTGATTGATAAAGTAGTTGTATTATTATACAAAGTATCATATGCTGATTGAAAGACCAATCTTATTAATGATAGGTCTTACAAAAGAGGTTAACTTAAATTGTGTAGCAGTAGTCAACGAATCAGGCAAGTTTCCTTAACTCAACCTTGAGTTAGAACATTTCAATTATTATGGTGGTTAATTATTGTTGATTAGACCACGTCTGAGAAATTATTGTTGATTATTCGCACTTAGTGCATGTTTATTAATTCAAATTGAATTAGTGATTCTGAGAATGTATTTGGAGAATAACTGTTATTGGATATTCACATCCGTATAAGTATTAGTGATTGCAAATAGTACAGATAATCCCTGTCTATTGTTGAATCGTGTTGAGAAATGTCTTAGCTAATTGTTCTAGCTAGACGAACATTTATTAGAACTTGATAGGTCCGAGAAGAGAAGAGAATTCAATTATTATTGATAGATCGATGCCAATTGTTTCGGCTAGATCGAAAAAAGAAACTTGATAGGTTTGAGAAGAGAAGAGAAGAGAAGAGAAGTGATTAGATATTGAAATCATTGTATTTCGTTGTTAAATGAAATTCTGATTCAAAAAAACTGAGAAGAACAACCTTTTATATAAAGGGAACATTTTTTGTTGTACATTCGGCCTTTGCGCGCGTTTGAATATTATGTATAATATAGGGTATACTAAAGCTGATCACTTTATATACTTGCAGAGGGGTATGATTTAATCTTTATGGTTATCTGATACAATTGGGTATATCAAAGTCAAATCTTTGATAGTTACTCGAGAAAACAAGTTCTAGATCCTTTGTGATCACTCAGCATAAATTTTGGAAAATATTTCCACCTTGTTATTTGGGTATATCAAAGTAAATCTTTGATAGTTACTCGAGAATAGAATTTCAAGATCATTTAAGATCATTCAGTATAAACTCTGGAGAATATTTCTAAATTGTTATTCAATAGATTTTCGTAGAAACTTTGAAAGCATTGTATTCTTTCATCATTGTGTTGCATAGGTTGCGAGAAGATTGTTTAGAGAAGAATAAATGGTTCAGTTATTTCATAGTTCCCCGAACTTTGGTGTCATTCTATCCAAATAGATAGTCTGTTGTTCTGATTCTTATACATTCATTGTATATCTTAACTTACGGGGCAAATTTGTTGCTCACCCTTGCTAAATAAAACATTTCAGCTAGGGACAAAGTGACTAGAGGTGCTGTGAAGAACAAAGGCAAAGGTGTTATGATGTAATAAATATGGATAACATTATTATTTATGTTGTATTTGTAAACCCTTTTGTAGATCTAAAGGGTATGTTTGTAATATAAAGATTAGATAACCTGGGACGAATGTATTAACTATATAAGTTAATGAGATGTATGTTCATTTTAATAAATAAATGGGTAGTTAGATGTTATTTATATGGTGGATCGTGAGCACCAAACTCGGGGGGTCAGGTAACCCGGATTTGGGGGCGTCACAGGTTGGTATCAAAGCTGTAAGTTATAAACCTTAAGTGGGGTGGGGGAAAAACCCTAGGATTATAACCATAAGCGAGATAGAGAATACTCATTTAGAGTACTGAGTGAGGGATTGCAGAAGCGTATCAATAGTGAGATAAGTGGACACATAGTGTAATAAATTTGTACTGATGAAGTACTAATCAAGTTGTTTAAACTGATTGTAGGATGTCAGGAGAAGATAAAATGAGTACGGAGATGCTAGCAGCTGTTGCACCAATGCCAGAAGCCGAGGTGTCAGCGCAAAGCGAATCAGTTGAGAAGGTGGGAGAAGATGAACCTATGATTAATCTGGGGAGCGATCATGACGATTATCCCGAGATGTATCTGAGTGGCTATGGGGAGGCGGAGTCTGAGCAAGCTAAGATGGAGAAAGGGAATAAGATCAAAGTTGGAGAACAAGATCAATTATCGGCAGAAGTTCAAGAATTCCGTAGTAAAGTTTTTCTCTTGGAGGATCTGTGGAAGAAGGAGCGAGCGTTACGCGTAATGACTGAAGAACAGAACGAGCTCAAGGCGCAGGTGGAAAGGATGAAGACTGAAGGTGGTGGATAGTCTGAAGGAGCAATCAAGCAGCAGAAAGACAAGAAAAAGAGAAAGAGGGACAACGACAACCCTAATTCTGAAAAGTCAAACCCGATGAAGAAGAAAGCATGTATCAAGTGTGGAAAGACTCGCGCTGGAGAATGCATGATGTAGAAGAATGTCTGTTTCAACTGTAAGCAGGAAGGACATATTTCTCTACATTGTCCTAAGCCGAATTTGAGGAAGTGTTTCTCATGTGGAAGAACGGGTCACGGATTAAGTAAGTGTTCCAACAAGAAGAAGACTGGTGAAGGGAGTGGACGGTAGATAGCTTAAGTTTGAGCGTTAGTATCTTTTGGTACAAGGTTATGATATTAAGCATTGTAATATCGAGAATGATGCTTAAGCATATGTAAATATATATATGTTTGTATGATTGAAATCTTGATTTTCTATATAAATATAAGATTAAAATTAAGTTGTGTGTTCTTAAAACTCATATTTATGCTAAGTTCATGGCTCATAATTATATGAAATGTTCTGAACCCCACAGCGAATGGACGCCAAAGGTCTGACTAAGATAAGTTCATACACTCATATAATTGTGGCAAGTTCCTGAACTCATAAGTGTGGTAAGTTTGATGAACTGGTAATAACTATGTGTGAATGGAGAATTACAACTTTTTGTTTAAAGTTGTGTTGTTAATCCTGATATGATTTAAAAAGGGATAGTAATATGTGAAGTACTAAATGTACTATGTGCTATTTGAATAAATATGCGATTATGTGAGAAATAAGTGTTGAATTCTTATTGTGTTAAGAATTTGTGAAAAAAAAAGAGAATTAATATAAGATTTTTATTTAAATCAGATCATGCCGCCTAGACGACAGAATCGAAACCAAGGAGAAGAACAGTCAGTGAATAATGAAGGAGGTCAAGCGGACCCAATGTAGAATTTCGTAGACATGCTAGCCCAAGCTATGGAAAATAGAACTCCATCTGTAAGAGGAAGGGCGAGGAATCAGCCAGCCGACAGATTGGCTAACTTCAAGCACTTTAAAGCGGTAGGACCGCCAAAATTCAAGGGAACCACGGATCCGATTGAAGCCCAAACTTGGGTGAAGGAGATGGAGAAAGCATTCGTCATTGTGCGAGTGGCGGAAGACCAAAAGATGGCTTTTGCAACTTATCTGATGAAGGGAAAAGCCAATTACTGGTGGGAGACTAATCAGGCCAGAGCTGGCACAGTGGTGGTGTTGTGGACAAGATTCAAAGAGTTTTTCTTTGAGAACTACTTCTCGTCGACTATGCAATCCAGGATGGAAGTTAAATTTCTAGAATTGAAGCAGGAAAACATGTCGGTATCAGAATACGCTGCCAAATTCAACGAGTTCGCGAGATTTTCACCTCATCAGGTGGACACAGAAGCAAGAAAAGCGAGAAGATTTGAGAATGGGCTGAAGCCGAGGATATTCAAAAAGGTAGCGGTATTGCAGATCAATACATTTGCGGCTTTAATGGAGAAAGTATTAATTGCTGAAGGAGGGAGTGAAGCTGCGTCTCGATTTCATCAGGAGAAGAAGAAGAAGACCAATGATGGTGGAAGCAGTGGTGGTAGTAACCCGAATAAGAGGAAATGGAGAAAGAATACCCAGTCGGTAGCAAGACTGAAGAGAATAAGAAAGGACGAGAGCCATGTGCGATTTGTGGGAAGAATCATGCATGTGTTTGTCTAATGAAGAAAGGAGTCTTCTATAACTGCGGGCAAGAGGGGCACATGTCACCCAATTGCCCCAATTCGAAGAAAATTTAAGGTTATTTTGCCTGCGGATCGACTGATCATATGGTACGAAATTATCTAAAGAGAAATGCGAAAAAGGAAATTGTCAACAAGGGACCCAATAGTGAAACCTTGGCGATTCGAGGACATGCTCAGCCAGTAAGGCCAATGACTAGTTCATTTAATATGACGGTGCAAGATACAATGGATGCCCAGGAGGTGGCGACAGGTAACGATTTCGTTGAGAAATTAAATTACGCAAGTAATATTGGATAGATAATAATGTGAATAGTTTCTTTTATAGATCCAAATCATATGTTAGAATATGAGACACAAAATAATATTGTGTTGATATAAGTGAATTGATGATATAACTTTAAAAGATTCTAGAGGATAAGAAAGAAGTGATTCCGAGGACGGAATCCTTATAAGGAGGGGAGAATGTGATAACCCGAGAATTTATACGATTTATAAAATCTAAACTGATTAATTAAAGGTTGAATAATAAGACCTAGACTGGAAATAAGGTATGGATTTAAAAAAATTTCAGTGAAAGACTTTTATGGTTTTGTGTATTGTTATATGTGAGTAATTGCATATGAATAATATGTGCTTTTTTTATTTGTTTATTATAAAATAAATAAGAGAAGCTAAGGTAACCTAATTATATATTAGGAATGAAAAAAAAAATTGAATAACTTAAGGGTTATGATATGGGAGAATATTAGTATATAAAATATATACTAATTTTAAGATATTTATTTTATACATCTCGGTTAATTAATTTTATAACCTAATTATAGCAAGTCTAATTAGGTTAATAAATTAAGGGCATGTATGTAAGGAATTAAGTTATAATTAAGGAAATGAAAACCCTAATTAAATAATTAGGGAATGGGAATATTATAAGTATTGAACCTAATCTATTTTTCATGGCCCAAGAAATTAATCTAGAAGTCCAAAGAGATTAACATGGTGGCCCAAGTGTAGGCTCAATCAATAAATTTAATTTAAAGCCCAAAATTTTATCCTTATATGGGGGGACATGTTTTGGCAATGAAAGGCAAAGGAGGGACATTTTTGGACAAAGAAATTTAAACCAAATGGTGGGAGAATAAGTAAGCCACATGGCTAGTTAATGAGTGGTAGAGGAATAACCACAAGGAAATCAAAATGTGGGGGAAAAAGAGGCCAAGTAGCCGGATTTTTAAGGGAGAAAAGGAAGGAGCATGTCATCAATTTAAGCCACAATTTTTCAAAAGATATCCCACCAAATTAAGCTAGGTGTCCAATTGTTTAAGGGGCCACCTTGCATATTACTCTCCCACACATATCCATGTGATGATTAAGTGAGAGAAAGGAAAAGAAGTTGGGAGATGTATATAGATATACATAATATATCGAGATACATTTTTACTAGCATCAAATAAAAATCTAGTTTTCTCTCTCTTCTCTTTTATTTCATTTCCCTATTTGCTAGCATAAACTAAGATCTAAGAGAGAGAAATAGAGAGAAGCAAGAGAGAGATAGAATTCGGTAGGAAGAGAAAGAAGAAGGAGAGGAGTTCTACCATTAATGCTCCATAAGATCATCTCCTACTTTGGAAGAATAAGGAAGGGTAGTCACAAATTAAAGGTATAAACCCTTTTGTTTATGTAATTTTTTATTATTGTAAATCAAACCTTGAATCTATGTTTCTAAACTCAAAAACTATGAATATACATGTTTATGAGTGTTTCATGTTTAGATATACCCATATTGGGTGTTAATTTGTTTGGAAATCAAAAGTAAAGAAAAGTTATTTTTCTAGTTTATAAACCAAAAAATTTCTATGTACTTTAGATTTTCACCGTTTGTGATCTACACCTTCTTTTTGCTATCCGTAAAAGAGAGGTGCTAGATATATTAATTAACTACTAAACCCAAGTGTTAGCACTCAAAAATGTTGAGTACACATGTCGTAGTGACTATTTTAGCAAAATCAGTTTTATGTTTTTAAGGAAAACTAACTGTTTTGGACATCCAAAGTGTAGGGGTAATTTAGTCATTTTTTGAACATTCAAAAATTTGGGAGGATAATATGATAAGTTATCTAACATGTCCAAGTGGAATCACTGAAAAAAGAGTTGTAGATTTTCGTATGAAATATTTTTAACAAAGTGCGAAAAACTGCAAAATGGCCATTTCGCTTCTGCCCAACATTTTAAAAGGGCTGTTTCAGCCACTTAACTTGTGAAATAAATTCCAGTCTTTTGGGACATGAAAATATATGGTATTAAGTACCTCCTGTCCAAAAATGAGCTCATTCCGACTTAAAATGAGCAAGTTATGACCATTTCAATTTTTGTGATCTTCCGACGAAAACGATTATAACCGGAGTTCTATAACTCTGATGGCCACGAAATTTAAACTGGAGGCTCACGTTAAAACGTATAAGATTGTGTCAGAAGATGAGAATTTTTGGAGTTAAGCGCGAGGTAGCTAATTTCTTAAGGAATTAAGTAAAATTTATTTTTGAAAAATACCAAAAGAAGTTGGAAAATTATGGAAAAATAATTTTTGTGTATGAAATGTATGTATATATATGTTTGGACAAAGGATAGAAAAATAATAAGTTGATTTGGTATTTTTGTAAAAAGGATATTGAATCCGACTTCTTTGGATTGAAAATCTCGATGAATCCGACTTCTTTGGATTGGAAAGCAGATTCTTGAATCGATAATATGTTAAATCCGACTTCTTTGGATTGCAATCTAATTCTTTGGATTTGAAATCCAGTTTGCTGGATTGCAGTTTTGTTTGCAAGATTGGCCATCTAGGTTGCTGGATTTGGAATCTAGTCTGCTGGATTGGCGATTTGGTTGCTAAATTTAGAATTCAGGTTACTGGATTACTATTTGACTTATTAGAGTTTAAAGAAGAACTTATAATATATAAGATTAAAGTGTTAAATCATAATGTATATGATATAGTGATTAAAGAATTATCAAAGGATGATAATAATGCTAATATTGTAATGTGTTATCTAATATTTAATTATATGATTAAGAGTTATAATTGATTGATAAAGTAGTTGTATTATTATACAATGTATGATATGCTGATTGAAAGACCAATCTTATTAATAATAGGTCTTACAAAAGAATTTAACTTAAATTGCGTAGCAGTAGTCAACGAATCAGGCAAGTTTCCTTAACTCAACCTTGAGTTAGATACTTTCAATTATTATGGTGGTTAATTATTGTTGATTAGACCACGTCTGAGAAATTATTGTTGATTATTCGCAGTTAGTGCATGTTTATTAATTCAAATTGAATTAGTGATTCTGAGAATGTATTTGGAGAATAATTTTTATTGGATATTCACATCCGTAGAAGTATTAGTGATAGCAAATAGTACAGATAATCCTTGTCTATTGTTGAATCGTGTTGAGAAATGTCTTAGCTAATTGTTCTAGCTAGACGAACATTTATTAGAACTTGATAGGTTCGAGAAGAGAAGAGAATTCAATTATTATTGATAGATCGATGCCAATTGTTTCGGCTAGATCGAAAAAAGAAAAATTGATAGGTTTGAGAAGAGAAGAGAGGAGAAGTGATTAGATATTGAAATCATTATATTTCGTTGATAAATAAAATTCTGATTCAAAAAAACTGAGAAGAACAACCTTTTATATAAAGGGAACATTTTTGGTCGTACATTCGGCCTTTGCGCGCATTTAAAAATTATGCATAATATAGGGTATACTAAAGTTGATCACTTTATATACTTGCAGAGGGGTATGATTTAATCTTTATGGTTATCTGATACACCATGGTATATCAAAGTCAAATCTTTAATAGTTACTCGAGAAAACAAGTTCTAGATCCTTTGTGATCACTCAGCATAAATTTTAGAAAATATTTCCACCTTGTTATTTGGGTATATCATAGTAAATCTTTGATACTTACTCGAGAATTGAATTTCAAGATAATTTAAGATCATTCAGTATAAACTCTGGAGAATATTTCTAAATTGTAATTCAATAGATTTTCGTAGAAACTTTGAAAGCATTGTATTCTTTCATCATTGTGTTGCATAGGTTGCGAGAAGATTGGTTAGAGAAGAATAAATGGTTCAGTTATTTCAAAGTTCCCCGAACTTTGGTGTCATTCTATCCAAATAGATAGTCTGTTGTTTTGATTCTTATACATTCAATGTATATCTTAACTTGCAGGGCAAATTTGTTGCTCACCCTTGTTAAATAAAACATTTTAGCAAGGGACGAAGTGACTGGAGGCGTTGTGAAGAACAAAGGCAAAGGTGTTATGATGTAATAACTATGGATAACATTATTATTTATGTTGTATTTGTAAACCCTTTTGTATATCTAAAGAGTATGTTTGTAATATAAAGGTTAGATAACCTGGGACGAATGTATTAACTATATAAGTTAATGCGATGTATGTTCATATTAATAAATAAATGGGTAGTTAGATGTTTTTTATATGGTGGATCGTGAGCACCAAACTCGGGGGTCAGGTAACCCGGATTTGGGGGCATCACAACTGAAATATTATTGAATATTCCGTTACGTCTTAAAATTATATCATTACGCATTTCTCAGAAATTCAAACTCAATCTCCGAACAGAAATGGATGAATAGTGCCTATTTCGTCTTTTTCCTCAAAAATATTTTTGTTCCCGAAATTTTTTTATTTTCGTATTGAAAATTCTTACTCGTTCAGTCTAGCTCGTAGCCAGAATCCTCCTGACTTATAATCATCATAGGTTATAGAACGATTAATAAACACATATCACTGAATAGTATTAATAAAAATTCATTTTATTAATAACTAATTCTTTAACTTAAATTCTGGACAATCCGGTTCTACTCGGTTTGTCACATACAGCCTTTGTAACGTCCCCAAATTCGGAACGGCACTTGGTTACTCGAATTCGGCTCATCGTGTACTCAAAGTATTACCATAATAACTAAAATCACACATTCACAACGAAAGATCTAATTTAGAATAATATACAATGATTTATTATAATTATTCCCTCAAGTCTCGCAACCTACAGTGCTTAATAGATTACATAATAATATCGAATAAAAACTTATTACATAATCCTACTTAAGCTTAAACATAGTATGAAAATAGTCTTAATACAACATAATAGACTTAAACATAAAGGAACAAGCTAGTCAGTAGCCTTGCCCTTGCCCTTGTCTTTCCCATAGACACCTCCCAGCTCTTCCTTAACTGAAAGGTTTTAAATAAGCAAGGATGAGCACAAATTACCCAGCAAGTAATATACAACAAGAGTAAAGAGTTTTATAACACAAGTTTGAAATATTGAAGTATCATCTCTTAGATAGTTCAAAGTTTCAGAATAACATCATGAATAATGAATATCAATAATTCTTGGAATAAGAACGATAATTCAATATAAATCAACAGATATATGAATTCAAATAATATCAAGGTATCCAACTGGATAACAATTTATACTAAGCAGTCACTAAGGACTATTGAACATCTACTAGAATTACCAATATTAAACTGATAACCCAAAAGAATCAAGTACTATATATAATCAGTCTATAATACTCTATGTTATGCATAAAACCACAGTAATAATCTACTCATGTGTTGGGGTTTCCAACAACATACATTACCCTTACCATAAGGGTTATTTAACTCAGTTTTCAAGATTTTCACACCAATCAATTGGTTTGGACAGTTTTATAAACATGCATATAGTCTAGCCGAATCAAAATGGCATAGACACTTTCATAATATTCAAGAACAATACCAAGTTCAACATGAATAATAGTTTGTACAAGAGTTTTAGACATACTAGCTCATTTAAACGAATAAGTAGGATAAATTGCATTCAAAGAGAAAAGCTTATGATATCTGTTGAATAAAGTAATGCAATAGTTAGGATACTTGCACAATGTAAAGGATAGTTCAGATACTTGCACGATAAAAGTAGGGTTCGGATACTTGCCTTAAGCGTAGTTTATCCACGTTAAGAAATCAACACTTTCGAGTCCTTTTTATAGCGTAATATATATTCAAGATGTTCATTAGCTAACACAATTTCTAATCAAGCTTGACATAATTCAAGTATGCACATATGGTACAAAATCAGTTTATAGATTTATCCTGAATCAAATACCTAGTTATTTCATAAGTAAATTAAGAATGCTCAAGGTTAAGTCCTTTTTACCCAGGGACTTTCCTTTTACAAGACAAACACCATCATATCATCTAAGCATCACTTATATACATGTATCAGTAGGTTTTAAACTACTTCTAGCAATATAGGCATCACACAAGTTAGCTGTCCAAAATTAGAATTGCAGAATCTCATATTCCAGACTGGCACAGCTGCGCCATGGCTAATCCTAGGACCGGCGCAGCTGCGCCATCTTCTAGCTAAACCAAAACTTAGCTGCTGCCTTGTGGTTTCCGTCCGGCTTGAACACACTATTATACATAATATATTTTATAATGGTAAGGGTCTTTTCATGCTTCTCAAGTCAATCTAGGTTCCCTTTTTATAATATAATTCTAAATTAAATATTTCAACAAGTTAAGGTCATTCAAGGTCATGAAACCACAAAGTCTATCTTGCTTGCTCTCTAAACATACAAGGTACTTATAAAACTAATATTAGGCATGCTTTAGAGTATTCGTAACATATATGTGAAATTAGCACCGCTTTTGTTGAAAATATGCTTCATTCATGCTTCACTTGAAATATGATACACAAGCATGGTATATATATGTTTATGCTATATGAGCGAGTCTAAGAAGAACATCAACATGATCACAATGTCAGATTCTAACCTTCAAGGTAGCTTGTCAAGATTCACGTTCAAAATTCGTATTTTCATTTGTAAAGCTTACTAATTAGTTCCACATGTTGCTGCTTGCTTACTAATCTCATAAACAAAAGCTAATGGTTTATTCATGCATTTCTAAGCCATACCTACATGCTTGCAAGGTCAGTATATACACATGTCATTCATACTCATCAAGTTTGTTTCTAATGGTTTATCATATATGCTAGTCTAAACATGCTCACCGTAGGTTAATATACTTATATACACCCTTTACACATGCTTGCATGCTAGTTTAAGCCATATTAGTTGACCAACACTCAGCAGATTTAAAGCGTAAGCTCGATAATCGAAATGGTCAGAAAAGCAATTTATACAAGCGCCTCGATTGTTAATCCGGTGTGTAAGCTGCGTGCGTGTCTTGTTCGAGCCAAGAATACCGCCTTCAGAGAAAACTAGCCCAACCATAGAAATTACTCATGAAATTGATTATAAACAATCCTATAACAGTTTAAACAAATTTATATGGTCAAATAACAACTATATAACCAATACCCAACCTCATTAACATCCAATTCCACATAATCAAGAATTTTAATTTCAATACTAAAGAACTCTGTTTTGACAGAGAATGAAATGGAAAGCAAGGAAAAGGAATTATACCTTTGTTATGTGAAAGGAACTTGCTCCTAATGAACTCCCAAGTTCTTAGAACACTTGTCTACCCTCAATTCCACACTTAGCAATTATCGGACAACTCAAAGCAACACCGACTGATAATGTTGTCTGCTATTTATAGAATGAGTTTGGATTGGACATTTGTGTTACACAAGATTGGAATCCATGGTGTAACGGAATGAAACAATGGTTGCTCAAGGGTTGGCCAACCACCCAAATACTCAGCCACCATCACCTAAGGCTAGCCTTTTGGAAAAATACGTGTTCTAGCTTTGAGCTACTATTCATGTACTTGGTGACACTTATTTTGGGACAAGAGAGAAAAATCTCAATAATTGGTCATGTAAATCTTGGTTTGGTCCTTTTAATTTCCATAATGTAATATTAAGGTACAATTGTTACCATATTAGGAATTTAAAGATAAATTCTATACTCACATCATATAATTCATGTAAAGTAATTACACACAATAAAATATCGCAGTTAGGCATTATTGCCCCGGTAGTTCCATAATTATCTCTACCACTCACATAACCACATTTTAACCTTATTTAATATTAATGTTTATTTAAAACATCAAATTCCTTTCTCAGATTCTAGATTACCCAGATAATTAATCATTTATGCATTACAAATTCATATGATGTCATGGTGCTACTAGGTACCTCATTTTATTGCAATATACTCCTATCATATGGTTTTATTAATGTCACACATATAACATTAATGTCCCAATTCAGTGCTACAGTAGAAAGTAACCAACTCCAACTGATCATTGGCGTAGCTACGCTGATTTGTCTTCAGTGGGACGGCCAAGAATCGCATGATCGCACTCGACGATTGCAAGATGGGTTTAGCTTCAGCAGTTGTCAACTTTCATCGCCAAACTTGTTTTACATGACATGAATTAATGTCCACAAGAGTGATATTACAAGTCTAAGAGTGTATTGATTACTTAAATGAAATCACATGATCATACACGATTAATCTTCCTAATTCTCGTTTTAACTCGCTTAGTGAATTTCCTCATTTCACATTATGCCACACAAGGCATTTCACAATTCTCATTGTCAATTCACACTTCTTAATACACATTGATCTAATACGAATCAATTGAATTAACCAACTCACAAAACAATAACACTTATATTCACATAAATATTATTTCTATTAATATATTCATTTAATAATACATGGAAATTCTCGAGTATTACAGCGTTCCCCTTGAGACAGACTCCCAAATGAGTCTTCCCACAGGGTTTGTAGGCCTCCATTCTCCTCTTAGGTTCTCTTTGCTTCACTCCAGTATTCCCAAAGTTAAACACTTTCCGCTTCTGTCCCTCGCCACTCCCGCTGGCTCCTTCTATATTTACTGCCCCCTCAACTTTTCCCTTATTCTTCTTATCATTGTGGTACTGGCTCATAGCCTTGCTCCCACCTTCGGTGATTATTTCCTTCTCTAGTATGGTCCAAAAGGAAGTACTCCGGAATACAAAAGTACGGTTATAGAGCCAGGGTTTCAAGCCCTACTCGAACCGTTGAGCTTTCCTAACCTCGGTGTCCACTTGGTGTGGAGCAAACCTCGTCAGTTCATTAAACTTTGTAGCGTATTGGGGAACCATCATGTCCCCTTGTTTCAAATCAAGAAACCTCATCTCTATTCTCCCCTACATACTCGTAGGAAAGTAGTTCTCGAAGAATATCTCCTTAAATCTTACCCACGTTACATTCTCTATATTGGCCCTAGCCTGATTAGCCTCCCACCAAAAGTTGGCCTCTCCCTTCATCATATAGGTTGCAAAGGCAACCTTTTGACCCTCGTCGATATTTGCTATGATAAATGCCTTCTCGATTTCTTTTACCCACGTTTGGGCTTCTATTGGATCCGTAGTTCCTTTGAACTCCGGCGGACCCACACTTTCGAAATCCTTAAATGTAGTAGCTCGTACTACTCCAGGATTTACGGGGATATTAGCCCCATTTCTATTGAACGATGCTGTTAATAAGTTAACAAATTCCTGCATTGGGTTAAATGGACCTCCCTTCGGTTGATTTACATTAGCGCCTTGATTACGTGGTCCTCTTCTTGGTGGCATTTTGCTGTTACAATAAACAACACATTTCGTTATTATTTGCTTCCTGTTAGTTAGTTATTATTCAAGATTAAACAATAACTTCAACATTCATTACTCAATATGTTCCGAAAGAGGCTTATATTGATTCATTACTCGAAGTATAATACTACCTCGGTTACATTACACAGCCTAAGTTGATTACATTACTATCCCGCAATTGCTTTCCAAATATTGGGATTTACAAAAGACTACCCTTTGATAAACAAAATAGGGTTTTACGTCACTACTAGATACACAATATTTACATATCTAAAACTACTCTAGCTACTACTAGATTACATCTGTCTCAAGGCATTATCAAAATCCGTGGTGGCAAGACCGCCGATAACATCACTACTGATCGTGTGCCGAGTCCTCCCAACCTCTATTGGATACACAACAACCTGCTGCTGGAAGTCCTTATGATAACTCCTATGAATATAGGACATTCTCGCTATCTTCTGTTTCTTGGTCTTTAGCTCCCCCTAAGCTCAAAGACCTCATGTTTTAGCTCACGGACCTTGTCCTTGGCTAAAACTCTCTCGTCATGTTCATGTTCCCACATCCACTCCACATTTGTCTTTTCCTCCAAGACAGCCTAGAGCTCTGCTTTTAGCTCCTTCACCTCATGATAGTAATGGAGGTTTCTATCCAACACTGTCATGAACAGTGACATCATTAACTCCCCCGGAGCCATCACTGATGTTATTGCTACTGGGTTAAAGGACTGCATCCACCATTTCTTCCAATATGTCGTCGAGCACAGACATAAGGTCTAGGCTCTCTGAGTCTCCAGAATCAACAACTACTACTTCCAGCTCTATTGCTACTGGGTTCAGTATGATCTCTATCTGATTCATTGATCTTTCACTGACTACATGTATATCTTTATACACTTCATTTCCTCCTGACATCTACAACAACACAAATAGTTTGATTACTACACATCAGTAAGAATAATAAAAACACATAACATATATAATGCATTTTTATAATGTTAATTTCCATCTTTTATTTCTTTGACTTTTCTTAAGGTTATGACTTAAGGTTCATATCCCCCCTTAAGTTTTTTAACCTAATGCTTTGATACCAACTTGTGACGCCCCCAAATTCGGGTATCTTCCAACCTGATATATGGTGCTACACGGTGCTACAGTTCACACAAACATTCAATTGAAATACCTCAAAAGAACAAATATGTCTTATATATATTCCAAAACAATATTACCATTCCCCAGGTTCTTTATAACTGTTACATTTGTTCTTGTCATAATATCAAATATTATCATTACAAATCTATACTATTACATAAGTAATCTACAAGTTCGTCTTAGCCTTCCCTTTATCTTTGTTGGATCCTTCGGTCCGTTCGGTCTTAGCTGCATAAATATGGTTCAAGCAAGAGTGAGCCTAACTAGCTCAGCAAGTACAATAATTCCAATAAAATAGCATGCTTAAAACATAGGAATCATATATCTTCAATAACTGAACAATAGTTATGAAGTACTATCGATAATTCAAAATAGCACTTCTTTTCCTTCAAAACGTTTTACAATGAAAATATTCAGTAAAACATCAATTCTGGTCCAAGACCATGATCATTTCATAATTTCTTTGAAAAGGACAACCCGACACTAAGTCCGTAAGTCTAACATATATTACGAGCAAGTCTAAGTGATCAGCCTATAGTACTCTATGTTGATCAACAATACATTCATTAAATGTATGTACGTTTAAGTTGTGGCAACCTCACGTGTCTGTCGTTTGATGATAAAACATTTTAGCATACTCAGTCTTCATTTACAAACCACACCAACATAGTTTGGTAAAACATTGACAATACTTTGATAAATTATAAGAAATCCAACATATCGTAAGTCTAGCAGAAAGAATTGGCTTTGACTTCATCATACATCAATTCATGCGTAAGAATACATGAATCACAAAGCTTATCCAGATTGAACTGAAACAAGGGTTAGAACACTTGGCTTCAGCGTCTACTACTGTTATAACACATGCACTTTAAGTATTTTAAGTTTTCTAAAGTAGATGATCACATAACGTAACACATTAGGTCATGGATAACATACATGATTCCTAACGAATCTTACATTTCTTATCAATATAATTATGTATTAGATTATTTATTATTGGTTCTGGTTTTTCGTTATAACTTACATTGTCATTACGTCCATGTTCGATTGATTATCTTTAACCTTTAGTTATCACACTTAAGGTTTAACAATGTCTTAAACAAGGTTTCATTAATCTTTAGTTCATTACCAATTACCTTACTTTCTTTCTATCTTCATAACCATTCATTTCTATTCAAACTCTAAGGCTGGCGCTGCAGCGCCAACTTCCTTTACTTAAGCCGCGATGCGGCGCCATAATCAAGGGACTGAGGATCGGACTCAGCACTGTGGCGCGAGTCCTAATGTTATACGCCGCGCTACGACGTGAAACTCCAATAGTTCACGAGCTTTCTAAGATTGCTTTCGGTCTTTAGCCGCCATCTATTTTGCTTTGAAATTTGGTGCTGCGGTGCCAGCTCTGTCCACCAGACAATTGATAGTTTTGGTTTGCACAACAAACTTCCCCGACTCCAAATTTGATCATTTTAAGTCCGAATTGGCTCGTTCAAAAGCCATTAGCTAACAAATCAAATACTCTACGTGTTCATGCAAGAATTTTACCTTTTTGACTTCGTTAACTCATAAGTCAGCTATTAGTCCATTTTTAACGAAAATAATAAACATTCGTGAACGTTCAACGCTCGTTTCTTCGTTCAAAGTAGAAATTCAGTCATTTTCGAGTCCGCAACTCTATAATGCCAAATAAGACGTGTCTCCATCGAAAACCAACATTTTCGAGCTCAATAACAAAATTCGATTTCCATTCCGAGAATTTTATGAATTCGATGATTATCGTCCAATCGTATAAATTCTGACATAACTTCGTTACTTATGATTTGTTCATCTCTCCCCATGGATTCTATCCAACACATTGACATCTCAAGCTACTCATTACATCAACTTATTTGAATGATAAGTTATAACTTTATTTTTCATGAGTTTATAACTTATCAAAGTATAAACTACATATAGTTTTAATTCTCCGACTCATGATAGTTTAAGTCCTTTAATCAACATTCTTACATCTTATTAACATACTAACTTCTTAAGGTAAACATATGACAAGTTCATAAATGTTCTTCATAAGTTCATAACTTATTTATGTTTGAATTACTTATTCATGACTTATACGGCTTAAGTCCATTGATTATTAATTATCTTATCAACCTACCATAGAAGAGTTGGAAGATTAATAACATAGGAGGCTTACCATTGATGAACTAACTTTTCTTTTTCTCGAAACAAATGAAAGTCTAACTTATACTTGCTTATTCTCTCTAACACTTAAGCACTTATCTTGTTGGTGAAATTAACAAACAACAAATGAGCCAACTCTTCCTCTATTTATAGGATTTCCTAAGTAAGGGTAAATTGGTCATTAAGTCATCCCACCTCCTTCTTACACCTCCATACTATTCATTACCTAGCAACTAAGTTAACTTGGTCACCACACTCTTTGCTTGGCCATCACAACACTTATCCAATATTTGGGCACCAAGATCACCCATGGGTTACACCAAGGATCATGCTTACCCATTGGTTCTTAATTTGGGCTTTAATCCACTTAGCTTAGCTTATTCTTTTGGGCTTGCAATAATTTACTTTGGACATTCATTAACCAACACTTGGGCTTTAACATTACTTAATCTTGGGCTTGCATATTAATTATTATTGGACTTTACAAATTGCTTCACAATCCTACAAGTCCACTACAATTGGCTTAAAGCCTTAGAACATATACTATACTTATATTTCTCATATTCTCACTCGTATACTAATTCATAATATACGATACACCATCATTCATACATACTCATATAATACTTTGTATCATACTCGTATTCATTTCCTCATACAATACTTACGTATCGTACGATCAATACAATAGCTTCTTAACGCCTTATTTTCCATAACGTTCTCAAATTAAGTCCGCATACGAAAAATTACGTTTTCCATACTTGAATTATTATTACATAATCCATCTCACCTCGATATTCTATCATTACGTATTTCTCAGAAGTTAAAAAATAATTCCCGAGCAGAAATCGATGAATAGTGTTTTTTAAAAAATTTCTCAGAAAGCTTTTTTTCGTCTTGGAAATTCAAACACTTTAATTCCTTCACGTAGTTAAAATACTACGATTTTTTGACGTTTCTAGGTTATAGAACGACATTCATCTTACTAACACATAATATATACAATTTTATTCATTATTAAATCAAATAAATTATTTTACAAATAATTCGATTTTCATGGGCGTTATAATTTAAATTCTAAATGGATGGAATGGAAACCCTAATTAAATATTTAGGGTAGGAGAAGATGGAAAGAATTGGACCTAATGTAATTTACAAGGCCCAAACAATTGTTAATTGAAAGCCCAGGAGATTAAGGAATTAGCTCAATTTAAATCTAATTTGCAAAGTCAAAATTAGTCAATTGGGTGGGACAAGAAGTTAAAAAAATAAAAATGTGGAAGAAAAAGAGCCACATAGATGGCAATTAGAGAAAGAAAAGGATAAGAAGAAAGAGAAAAAGAAGATCAGAAGAAAAAGAAGAAAGAGGAAAAGAAGAAAGAGGAAGAGGAAGAGAGAAGGAAAAGAAAAAGAAAAAGAAAGAAGAAGGGCAGCCATGGAGGGAGAAAAAGAAGAGGTGCGACAGCCCCATTAGATAGAGAAGAGGATAAAGAATAGTGGCCATGGAAGGGAAGAAGAGAAGAAGGAAGATTTTGAGTAAAAAATTAAAATCCTAACTAGTTTATTTAATTGATTTTAGTTGTTCTAAATCAAAACTTGAATCTATATTTCTAAACTCAAAAACTTTGGATTTACTTGTTGATGGGGATTTTATGTTTCGATCTACCCATTTTGGGTTTTGATTTGGTTGGAAATCAAAAGAACAGAAAAATAATTTTTCTAGTTTTATAAACCCTAACTTTTATGTACTTTTGATATCCACCGTTTTTGATCTACACCTTCTTTTTACAATCCGTCAAAGAGGGGTGTTAAACGTATAAGTTATCTAGTAAACCCAAGTGGTAGCACTCAAAAATGTTGAGTTTACAAGCCGTAATGGCTGTTGAAGCCAAAACAGTCCCGATTTTTTAAGAAGAAATAAAGATTGTTTTAGGGCAATTTATGCTAGGGGTAGTTTTATAATTTTTCTGACCTTCAAAAATTTTGGAAATATTTGGGATGATAATTTGATGAGTTAACTGGGTTCTTGCCAAAAATGGTGATTCTTGGATGTATAAAATGAGAGATATGAATTTTAAGGGAAAATACTATTTTAAAAGTAACCTGAATAACTCCTTGTGGTTAATTCCAAAATTTGTGAATTTTTTACTTAGAGTACATATATATAACATGAGCATACCTTGAAAGGTTCAGAATTTTTTGATAAAATCTCAGTTTATGATAAATGTAGCAAAATCCTACTGTTTTGTCCATTTAAAAAATAGTGAATGAATTTTAAAAATTCAAGGAAAAATATATGTTCTTTGACGCCCCCAAATCCGGGTATCTTCCAACCCAACAGATGGTACTACAGGGTGCTACAGTTCACACAAATATTCAATTGAAATGTCTCAAAAGAACGAATATGTCTTATATATATTCAAAATAATATTAATATTTCCCCAGGTTCTTTATAACCATTATAATTGTTCTTGTCATAATATCAAATATTATCATTACAAACCTATAATATTATATAGGTAATCTACGGGTTCGCCTTTGCCATCCCTTTATCCTTTCCAGATTCATTGGTTCGTTCGATCTTTGCAACATTCATATGGTTCAAGCAAGAGTGAGCCTAACTAGCTCAGCAAGTACAACAATTCTAGTAAAATAGCATGCTTGAAACATAGAAATCGTATATCTTCAATAACTGAACAATAGTTATGAAGTACTATCGATAATTCAAAATAGCACTTCTTTTCCTTCAAAACATTTTACAATGACAATATTTAGTAAAACATCAATTCCGGTCCAAGACCATGAGCATTTCATAAGTTCTTTGAAAAGGACATCTGGACACTAAGTCCGTAAGTCTAGCATAGCTTACGAGCACGTCTAGGTGATTAGCCTATAGTACTCTATGTTGATCAACACTACATTCATTAAATGTATGTACGTTTAAGTTGTGGCAACCTCACGTGCCTGTCGTTTGACGACAATACAATTTAGCATAATCAGTCTTCATTTGAAAACCATACCAACATAGTTTGGTAAAACATTGACAATTACATTGATAGATTGTAACATATCATAAGTCTAGCCGAAAGAATTGGCTTTGACTTCATCATATATTAGTTCATGCGTAAGAATACATGAATCACAAAGCTTGTCTAGATTGAACTGAAATAAGGGTTAGAATACATGCCTTTAGCATTTGCTACACTTATGACACGTGCACTTTTAGTTTAAGGTCTCTACGGTAGATGATAACATCACATAACACATTAGGTCATAAATAAACATAATAGTTCCTAAAGAATCTTAACCTTCTTCTCAATCTAATTACGTATTAGATTTGTTATTATTGGTTCTGACTTCCTGTTACGTCGTTCTTATGTTCACATACAATTGACTTACCTTAACCCTAAGTGATCATACTTGAGGTTTAATCATGACTTAATAATGTTTCATTAAGTTCCTTAGTTCATTGTTAATCAATTATCATTCATGCTATACTTATAAACTTTATTCATTGTCTAAACCCTAAGGCTGGCGATGTGATGCCAGCTCCCTTTACTTCAGCCGTGTTGCGGCGCCATACTCCAGTGGCTAAAGGGCCGAACTTCGGTCTTTGGGCATGAGTCCCTTTCATTCTGGTATTGTGCATGCACTGTGAAACTCAGATGGGTCACAACTTTTCCCGGCCAGGCTTGGGCATGACTGTTGCGGTACCACTATTTGGCCTTGAAAGTGGCAAATTGGCAGCACCTGAAAACTTGGCGCTTTTTTCAACTTTGCAAAACTCTTGGGCTCGTAATTTCTTTGTTATAAGTCTGAATTAGCTCGTTCAAGAACTTATAGTTCACAAATCACATAATCTACGTGTTCATGCAAGAATTTTATCTTTTTGACTTCGTTAATTCTAAATTCACCTATTGGTTCATTTTTAACAAAAATGATAAACGTTTGTGAACGTTCAGCACTCGTTTCTTCGTTCTAAGTCAGAATCCAGTCATTTTCGAGTCCATAACTCTATAATGCCAAATAAGACTTGTCTCCATCAAAAACCAACGTTTCCGAGCTCAAACACAAAATCCGACTTCCACTCCGAGAATTTCACAAATTCGACGATTATCGTACAATCGTGTGAATTCCGGCAAAACTTCGTTACTTAGGATTTTTTCATCGTTCTAAATGAATTCAGTCCATTCTATAGACATCTCAACCTACACATTACAACAACTTATTTTTAAGTTAGGTTATGGCTTATTCTTCATAAGTTTATAACTAAACAAATTATAAACTATAAGATTTCATTTCTTATGTCTTATTATTGATTCAAGCACTTTAGTCAACATTCTTACATCTTATTAACATATTAACTTCATTCATGTAAATATGTTACAAGTTCATATATGATCATCATAAGTTCATACATTATTTAGGTTCAAATTTCTAATTCATAACTTATATGGCTTAAGTCCATTGATTATCCAATTCTTATGTGTTCTTAGCATATATATTCATTAAGGTACACTTCTCTTAACACCCTACAATGGTAGAGATGGAAGATATAAGATTATAAGATCATTTAGCTTTGATGACAAGCTTTCTTCTTCTTGAAAATCTAACAATGGAAGTTTGACTTATAAGTGCTTATTCTCTCTAACACTTAAGTTGCTTTATGTTGGATGAAGTTAACAAACAAATAATTGAATTTGAGCTTGCTATTTATAGGCTTTCTAAAGTTAGGGTACTTTGGTCAAAAGCACATCCCACCTCCTTACTATTCACTTACATAATTATTAAGTAAACTTGCTAACCACACTAATTACTTGGTCATTACATAACATGCTTGGTCATCACAACACTTGGGCACCAAGATCACCCATGGGTTGCCCCATGGATCAAGCTTTACCCATTCGATCATTACTTGGGCTTAGATTAAATTTGTTTAGCTTAAGCTTTTGGGCTTTCTTTAAATTACCATGGGCTTCATATTATCAAACACTTGGGCTAAACATTACTACATCTTGGGCTTTCCATTTAATGCTTATTGGACTTGCACTTCATACAAGATCCCACAATTCCATTTCATTAGACTTTAATCCTTAACATTCTCAAATTAAGTCCGCATGCGAAATATTACGTTTTCCATACTTGAATTATTATTACATAATCTATCTCACCTCGATATTCTAACGTTACGTATTTCTCGGAAGTTCAAAAATAATTTCCGAGCAGAAATCGATGAATAGTGTTTTTCAAAAAATTTCTTGGTAAGCTTTTATTTTTGTCTTGGAAATTCAAACACTTTAATTCTTCCACGTAGTTAAAATAGTACGGCGTTTCGACGTTTCTAGGTTATGGAACGACATTTATCTTACTAACACATAATAATAACAAATAATATTATTTTATTCATTATAAAAGTATTTACAAAAGGTTCGATTTTCCGGGGTGTTACACTCTCTCCCCCTTATAAGGATTTTGTCCCCAGAATCTCGCAAAAAAAAAATTACACAAATAAATGAGGGTAATTCTTCTTCATATTTTCTTCAAGTTCCCGCGTTGCTTCTTCGACATCGTGGTTCTTCCATAACACCTTTACAGATGGTATAACTTTGTTCCGTAGAACTTGCTCTTTTCTATCGATGATTTGAATCGGCATCTCCTTATATGTCAAGTCCTTCTCGATATGAATCGGCTCATACTCTATTACGTGTTTGTAATCAGGCTTATATGGACGTAATACAGATATGTGAAACACGTTATGTATTCGTTCTAGGTTTGGAGGTAACGCTATGACGTAAGCTACCCCTCCCACCTTTTCTAATATTTTAAAAGGTCCTATAAATCTGGGACTTAACTTTCCCTTCTTTCCAAAGCGTATCTTTCCTTTCCAGGGAGATACCTTTAGAAATACATACGAGCCTACTTCAAACTCCCTATTTACTCGATGAAAATCTGTAAACTTCCTTTGTCTATCTTGAGTTGCTACCAATCGCATTCGTATTAGCTTCACTATATCCGTTGTTTGTTGCACCAATTTTGGTCCTAGCATTCGGCGTTCTCCCACTTCATCCCAATACAATGATGTTTTGCATTTTCTTCCGTACAAGGCTTCGTAGGGCGGCGTACCTATGCTTGCATGATAACTGTTGTTATATGCAAACTCTACTAACGGTAGATGATCATCCCAACTACCCTTGAAATCCATGATGCAAGATCTTAACATATCTTCTAACGTCTGAATTGTTCCCAACTGTTCTTGCAAACTCCTCCAAAAGTTCAACGTGAATCGTGGGTCACGATCTGACATAATAAAAACTGGCACTCCATGTCTGGAAATAATTTCCTTAACATAAAGTTTAGCTAACTGATCTAAGTTATACTTAACCCTAATTGGCAAGAAGTGAGTCGACTTTGTCAACCAGTCCACTATTACCCAAATCGCATCAACCCCTTCTGAGTAGTCGAAAGTCCCGCCACAAAGTCCATCGTGATATGCTCCCACTTCGACTCCGGAATCTTTAATGACTGTAACAAGCCACTTGGTCACTAATGTACGACCTTAACTTTATGTCAAATCAAACACCTACTCAAATACTCGGTTATTTATCTCTTCATGTTCGGCCACCAAAAACAATGTCGAAGGTCTTGACACATCTTAGTGCTACCAGGATGAATCGAGTACCTCGAACTATGAGCCTCTTGTAATACTTGTTCCTTTAATTCCGTCTCATTCGGAACCCAAATTCTTCCTTCAAATCTTAATAATCCCTCATTATCATGACTATAATGTTTATCTTTTTCATTGGTTAATCGCTTCGTCATATAGTCACACTCATCAGTTTTGAGCTGCACTTCCTTATCTCTCTCTACGATGGTAAATTGGATCTCCGTCGCAAATAGTCTCTGTCCCGATTCACTCGGCAACTTCACCTCTATCTCTATCCTAGCCATCTCTGTTATTTACTCATTTTGAGCCAATAACATAGACAACTTCTCCCAACCCTTTCTACTTAAGGCATCGACAACTACATTGGCTTTTCTAGGGTGATACAGGATTTCACAGTCGTAATCCTTTATCAACTTTAGCCATCTCCTCTGCCTCATATTATACTCCTTCTATTCGAAGATATATTTTAGACTCTTGTGGTCCGTGTATATCTCACATTTTTCTCTATAAAGATAATGTCTTCATATCTTTAAGGGAAACACTACCGCAGCCAGTTCCAGATCATGAGTAGGGTAAACTTTCTCATAATCCTTCAACAGCCATGATGCATACGCAATGAACTTGTCATGCTGCATGAGCACGCAACCAAGTCCTCTATGCGAAGCATCGCTATAAACTACGAAATTTCTTATGTCATTGGGTAATGACAAAATAGGTGCTTCACTTAACCTCTTCTTCAGTTATTGGAAACTATCCTCGCATTTCTCTGTCCACGTGTATTTCACCGTCTTCCTTGTCAAATTAGTCAACAGAGTAGCTATCTTCAAAAAATCTTGGATGAATCTCTGATAGTATCTCGCTAACCCTAGGAAACTCTGCACCTCAGTCGGCATTTTCAGTTATTCCCAATTCATCACGGCTTCCACCTTCGCTCGATCTACTGAAATCCCTTCATGGTCAATGACATGACCAAAAAATTGTACCCTCTCTAACCAAAATTCACACTTAGTGAACTTTGCATATAACTTCTCCTTCCTTTGGTAGTATTCTTAGGTGTTCAACATAATCTTCTGGCGTCTTAGAATAGACTAGAATATCATCGTTCAACAACACGATGAACTTGTTAAAATATTGTTTGAACACTCTATTCATCATATCCATAAATGCAGCTGGTGCATTAGTCAACCCAAATGACATCACCAGAAACTCGTAATGACCATAACGAGTCCTGAATGCCATCTTTGGTACATCCTCATTCCTAACCTTCAGCTGATGATACCCCGTCCTTAAATTTATTTTAGAAAAATACTTTGCCCCTTTCAACTGATCAAAAACATCATCGTTCCTGGGCAATGGGTACTTATTCTTTATCGTTAACTTGTTCAACTCTTGATATTCGATACAAAGTCATAACGATCTGTCCTTCTTCTTGACAAATAGTACCAGTGCTCCCCACAACGAAACACTCAGTTGAATTTACTTCCTATCCAACAGTTCTTGTAACTGCACCATCAACTCCTTCATCTCCACTGGTGCCATACGATAAGGTGCCCTTAAAACTAATGCCGCTCCTGGCACAATGTCTATTACGAATTCGGTCTCCCTATCCGGCGGAAGACCTAATAATTCACTTGGAAATACATCCACGAATTCACTTACTATAGGTATTTGTTCCATGGTCACTCCCACTCTCTGGGTATCAACAACATTGCACATATAACCTACACACCCCTTCCTCAATAATTTCCTAGTTTGTGTCATCGTAAGATAACACGAACATATCGGTGATTTATTACCGTAAAATAATACCTGATGTTGTCTTAACATTTTAATATTCACACTTTTCATTTGACAATCTATAATTGCCCCATAGTTAACCAACCAATCCATTCCGAGAATTACGTCGAATTCTCATAGCTTTATCGGTATCAAATCTACCGATAATTTACAACCCCGTATGTCTACGCAACAACTCCTATGAATATTTTCAACAGGAATTATCTCTTCGTTTACTACCTTAATATTTAAAGGTATTGGCAACTTTTTGGGAAGTAATCGTAATCGTCTAGCAAAAGCACATGCTATAAACGAACAAGTAGCACTCGAGTCAAACAACATTTAAGTATTTAGGTCATTGATCGGAATAATACATGCGACTACATCCCCCGATTCCATCGCATCTTGGACTGTCATGTTAAAGGTACGGGCCATCGGCCTACCCGGCTGCGCTGGACCACCAATAGCTAACTATCCGCTATTGGCACCCTTGTTCCCGTCCGTCCCCTTCTTCGGGCAGTTCTTTGCCATGTGGTCAGTTAACCCACACACAAAGAATCTGTGGTTCTTCTTCGGACTTGGACAGTCAGAATCCTAAGTGAGTCTTTCCATAGGTCTTGCAGGCCTCCATCCTCCTCTTCAGGTCTCCTTGCTTCACTCCGGTATTCCCAGAGTTAATCACTTTCCTTTTATACCCTTCGCCACTCCCGCTGTGTAAGACCCCAACTTTTATAAATAAAGATGAATTTTCTATACGTATTATTTTTGAATATTATGGAGTAAATTTGATATAATGTTATAGTTGTGGGTAATATTTATAAATTTTGCAAAGTAAGCAAGTTATTATAAATATTCTTTTCGTCGGGGAATATTCGTACGACGTCATAATCATTGGTGGACCCCACAACAGAATTATTGTTGGATAGAGAAAACGACAAAAATACTTTATGAAAATAACGGCGGAGGTGTTACCGTTAAAACTGTTGAACTACCCGGTAGTAAAAAAAGAATGTCGCGTGGTTGCATAGTAGCACACGATATTGATTATTGATGCTTACGTGAGAAGTCACTTTCATTATACTTAATTATTACTACAATGAATTGTTGCATCATATCTCTTATATTATTGATTCAATTATTGTCACAAGTATCATCTCGCACAATATGTTATATTATTAAATAAATAATTGAGACGACAAGTTATAAATGATTAGTAATTGTTGAAAGATTAAATATGTGTTGATTAAAAATAAAATGATTTGTGGTAATATTTATTCAATCCTTGATGTATATAAAGAGTCTATTATGAGACGTTTGTGGTAAGTTTGGTTATTTTATGGGGGGGCCATATGTCATCATCTAAGAGTCTCTTCGTCAATAGTAATTACCTTCATCAATAGTAATTACCTTCGTTAATAGTAACTACCTTTACCAGACGTCAAACCACTTGCCATTTCATATTACAGGCGTCGAACCAATTGTCGTTTCACATTACAGGCATCAAACCACTTTTCTTTTCACATCACCAGTCGTCAAGCCACTTGCCTTTTCACATTTCAAGTGCTAAGCTAGAAATCTTCTATAAATAGAGGCCTAGTGCTTCATTATTTTCACTTAATTCATTCAAGCTATAGAGAGAAAGTATAGAGAGAATGAGAGAGAAAGAAGAAGAGTGATACATACATTACACTACCATTGTATTCAATCTACTACTAATGTAAGGGGTGTTATTCTTTCTTATTCATGAAGAGAACTACTATTATTCCATTGCTTATTATTACATTGGAATAACTCATATCTGTGGTTTACCCTATACTTGGTGACATTCTTCTATTATTCATTGGAACATCACATGCATGTGTTTTACACCGGACTGGTTCCATCTTTATTATTATTCATTGGAACATCCATCGTGTGTTTTACAGGACACGGGTTCATCTTTATTATTACATTGGAACATCCCGCGGTGCAAATTTTGCACGACGGTTTAAGATTATTATTATTATGTTGGAATAACTTTGTCTATGCGAAGTACCGCATGCATGGTGATTTCTTTTGTTATTCCATTTTTTATTATACTCAGTTGGTTGAAGTTTTGACTTCTATACTCCATGAAATTAGTAGAATATCCTTGATATTTTCACTTCATCCAGTATCTTTTTATGGAAATATTCTTCTGATCATTCTTGATGTCAAAATAATATCGAACTCAACTCAAACTGAAATAGTTTGACTTGATATCAGGTCTTTTATGATTTATTAACTGTTAGGATTATGTGGTAATGTGTTTAGGTTATTTTATAACAATTGTGACGCCCCCCAAAATAGGTATACATCACCCATTCTGAGTCGCCAAATATATGGTACATAAATCAAATACAAACTTGTTTTATACAATACGACAAAAGCGTAGCTTAGAGTTTTTACACGAATATTATCTCATAGACAGTTGTCAAACTCAAATGAAGTCCTCATTACATTTATTATCATACTATTTCATAAAATAGTGAGGACTACTATAGCCACCATCTTTGTAAAATCCCAACTTTTTGAATAAAGATGAATTTTCTATAAATATTAATTTTGAATATTATGGAGTGAAATTGATATAATAGTTGTGGGGAATATTTATAAATTTTGCAAAGTACGCAAGTTGTTATATAATATACGATTGGTCGGGGAATATTCGTTTTAACAGGGAATATTAGTACAACGGCACAATCATTGGTGGACCCCACAATGGAATTATTGTCGGATTGAGAAAACGACAAAAATACTTTATGAAAATAACGGCGGAAGTTTTACGTTAACTGATTGAAACACTAAATTGTTAAAAAATACGATGTCTGGCGTGGTTGCATAGTAGCACGGTATTGATTATTGATGCTTACGTGATAAGTCACTCGGTTTTGTTGGTATTATTAATGTAATAATCTGTAATTTTTTTTTATATAAAGCAGAATACTTTTATAAAGTTATTCTATAAATAGAATATATTATATTCTATTATGCATAGTGTTGCATATAAATCTCGCATAGTATTTTGCATAGTAAAATCTTTTTATATAAAACGGAATACTTTTATAAAGTTATCATTTTATTAGACAATAATTAGAATATATTATATTTTATTATGCATAGTGTTTGCATAGTGCTCTGCATAGTATTTGCATAGTAAAATCTTTTATAAAGTTATTCATTTTATTAGATTATAAATAGAATATATTATATTTTATTTAAAAAATTTTGCTTTAAATATGGACCGTCAGATTAAAGTAAAATAATCTCGACCGTTCATGAGTTAGTTACTATTCATTCCATTTTTCTATAAATAGAAGCTCATTCATTCATTATTTTCTTACGAATTCACTTTGAAACTCAGAGAGATAAACTATAGAGAGAAAGAAGAAAGTATCCTCGCTACTTCACTACTTATATATCCAAACTCTTCTTCTTCTTAAGGTAGGGAATATTATTTGTTGTACTCGTAAGGAGTGTTATTCTTTCTTATTCATGAAGAGAAGCTGTTGTTATTCCAATTCTTATTATTACTGTTGGAATAACTTTGTATCTGTGATCTACCCTATACTTGGTGACATTCTTCTATTATTACGGTGGAACATCTTGTGCGTGTGTTTTACACGGGATTCGGTAAAATCTTTATTATTATTCCGTTGGAACATCACATGCATGTGTTTTGCGGACTGGTTCCGCTCTTATTATTATTCATTTGGAACATCCTCGTCATGCATGTGTTTTACAGGACTGGTTAAAATCTTTATTATTCTGTTGGAACATCCCGCCGGTGAAAATTTTGCCTGACCTGGTTTCGTTATTATTATTTTGTTGGAATAACCTATCTATGCGAAGTACCGCATGCATGGTGATTTCTTTTGTTATTTCATTCTTTATTATACTCAGTTGGTTAAAGTTTTGACTTCAAGAAATGAGAACATAGCAGGGACTAGTCGGGGAACGGAGTGACGGTCCAAAGGATAGCATTAGTAGTCCTCGTTATTCTGTGAAATAGTGTGTTAATAATTGTAATGAGGACTCCTTTTGAGTTTGTATAATCTCTAGTAGACAATAATTGTATTCAAACTTACAGTTATGTTTTGTCGTATTGTACACGACAGTTGTATTAGTAAGTTGTATTTGAATTTTGTACCATGTATCTGACGACCCAAGATGGGTGATGTATACCTAATTTTGGGGGCATCTTAGTTGGTATCAAAGCTTAGGGATATGATCCCTGGCTAAGATGTGAGACTAGAACTAGGAGGGGAGAGACGAGGAATTCCTTCGCTAGTATAACCTACTTAAATTTATTTTGTATTTAAATTGATTGGTCAGAGTTTAGAGATATTATGTTACATGTCAATTAACCTTTATTTTGTGACAGTATCTGAAAATGACATCCGAAAATGTTGAGAATAGCAATGGAGCACAAGAGACCGTTGAGTCTCCACATATCAATAATCAGGAGAATGTGCATCAGGAAGGTGACAATCCTCATGCAAACAACTACACTGACCAAATGATGAATGATGGATTGTTCAGAGGCTTTATACAATTCATGCAACAGCAGGTGAGAGCGGCTCTTGTCCAAAATGTAGGTGGAAACACTGGAAACTCTCGGGCGGTCACCGCTTAAGCAGATTCAAGGAGCTAGGACCACCGAGTTTAAGGGAGAGCCAAAACCACTTATGGCGAAACATGGATAAAGCAGATCACCAAGATATTTGATGTCTTGGGATGCTCAAACGAGCAAAGGTTCCTTCACGCCTTTTATGTTGCAGCGGAGAGAGAGGCAAATTACTGGTGGGAATCGGTAAAATGTACTCAACCTGTCGTGCTAAGGATGTCTTGGGAGAAGTTCCAAGAGCTGTTCAACGACAAATACTTTCCCAAAAATATTCGTCACATGAAGGAGGTGGAGTTTATCAAATTGGAGCAAAATAATATGACTGTGTCGCAATACGAGGCAAAACTTGCGGAGTTATCCCGGTTTGCGTCCCACTTGGTGGATAATGAAGAGAGAATGGCACGAATGTTTTTAAGAGGTTTGAAGTCAAAAATACGTCAACATCTTATTTCTCATAAACTGTGTTTGTATTCAGATGTTGTAAATAGGGCTCAGTTGGTGGAGCGCGATAACGAGTCAACGCAACCAAAAGAGAGCAGCCGGCAAAATGATAATACCAGTGAGAGCAGTCATCGAAGCGGTGACAACAAGCATGGAGGGAATCAACGGGCGTAAATGGTAACCACCACCGGTGGTAATCAGGGCCAAAACAATAAGAATGGACATTTCAAGAAGAGGAGATTCAACAATGATGGAAAGACGTTAGCACCAGCACCTGTTGTTAAGGAAGGAGAAAGACCACCTATCATATGCTTCAAATGCAGAGGGGAGGGACACATCAGTACAAATTGCGCGATGTCGTCCAAAGCATGTTATAATTGTGGAAGAGAAGGTCACTTAGCTCGATTTTGTCGTTCACCGAAGACAAATTCAGCTAGGATGGAGGCACCAAAGGCTGTCCCAGAAAAGTCAAAGCCGGTAGTGCAAGGGAGAGCGTTTGTTGTGACCTCCCAGAGAGCAAGGAACCCGAATGAGGTCATCACGGGTAAGCTTATCATAAACTCTAGCGAAGTATACACTTTATTTGATACTGGTTCTACCCATTCTTTTATTTCTCCTACTTGCGCTCAACGATTAAATTTGAATCCAGAGAAATTAGACTTTGACTTATTTGTGGAAACTCCGTTGGGAGAAACCTTCATTACATCCACAGTTTATAAGTCTTGTTTTGTTCAAGTTGGTACCCACACATTACCTGTCGATCTTATTGCATTAAAAATACTTGCATTTGATGTAATTCTAGGGATTGATTGGTTAACTACTCATCATGCAAAAATTGATTGTTTTCGTAAGGTTGTTAGCTTTCATATTCCTAATCGACCTATTATGCGAATTCAAGCAACCAAACCATTAAAATCAATCATTGTCATCTCAAGCCATAAAGTTATTCGTTTATTAAAAAACGGATGTCAAGCTTTCTTAGCTCATGTCACAGATCTAAACAAAAATACGTCAGTTTTGAATAATATTTCTATTGTTAATGAATTTCCTTGCGTATTCCCTGAAGAACTTCCTGGCCTACCCCCAGAGCGTGAAATTGAATTTTGTATCGACCTTGAACCCGGTACAAAACCCATTTCCAAAGCCCCATATCTAATGGCTCCTATTGAACTTCAGGAGTTAAAGACTTAACTGTAGAAATTGTTAGACATTGGCTTTATTCGTCCTAGTACTTCTCCTTGGGGTGCTCCTGTTCTATTCGTGAAGAAGAAATATGGGAGTATGCAACTTTGTATTGATTATCGGGAGTTAAATCATGTCACCATCAAAAATAGGTACCCATTACCACATATTGATGACCTGTTTGAGCAGTTGCAAGGAGCCAAATTCTTTTCAAAGATTGATCTTCGTTTTGGATATCACCAATTGAAGATTAGAACCGATGATATTCCAAAGCGGCGCCGTAACTCGAGACGGGCATTATGAATTCCTAGTCATGTCCTTTGGATTGACTAATGCTCCTCGCCGCTTTCATGGATATGATGGGCAAAGTATTCAAGGAATATTTGGATCATTTTGTGGTCGTCTTTATTGATGACATCCTCATATATTCCAAAAGCCGTGAAGATCATGAGGAACACTTGAGGCTGATACTCCAAAAGCTTTGTGAATACAAGCTTTATGCCAAGTTGAAGAAATGCGAGTTCTGGCTTGAGGAAGTAACATTCCTTGGGCACGTGGTATCAAGTCATGGAATATCTGTTGACCCCGCTAAGATTTAAGCTATTAAAAGCTGAGAGCAACCTAAATCAGTGACCGAAGTACGTAGCTTTCTCGGCTTAGCTGGTTATTATCGGAGATTCGTAGAAGGGTTTTCTCAAATCGCTACTCCACTAACTCAGCTGACTCGGAAAGATACAAAGTTCGGTTGGAGCGAGGAATGTGAGAAGAGTTTTCAAGAAGTCAAGAGGAGACTCATTTTAGCACCTGTTCTGTTAATACCATCTGGTTTGGAGGGATTTGTCATCTACAGTGATGCTTTGGGCAAAGGGTTAGGATGTTTTCTCATGCAACATGGGAAATTCATAGCCTATGCCTCACGACAACTCAAAGAATATGAGAGGAAATATCCTACTCATGACCTAGAGTTAGCAGCTGTTGTCTTCGCACTTAAAATTTGGAGGCATTACTTGTATGGGGAGAAAGTGCAGATCTTTACGGATCATAAAAGCCTCAAATATTTCTTCACTCAAAAGGAACTCAACATGCGACAACGACATTGGCTTGAACTGTTGAAAGATTATGATCATACTATCCAATACCATCCCCGAAAAGCGAGCGTGGTAGGCGGCGATTGAGTAGAAGATCATATCTTGCACGAAGTGCGATATTGTCAACGCAAAGACCCATTTTGTATGACTTGCAAAGGATGGAGATAGAGATAAAGACTCCAGGGACCCACGTGATGATTGCAAATATACGAGTAGAACTGACTTTAATTGATAAAATTAAAGCTGCTCAAATTACATATCTAGAACTGATGCGTATGAGGAAGAAAGTGCAAGAAGGTGCGATGCCGGAAGCAAGAATCGATGAAGAAGGAATACTTCGAGTCAACTCCAGACTTTGTGTTCCTAACGACCCTAATTTAAAGTATAAAATCATGATGGAGGCGCACAACACACCGTTTGCAATCCATCTTGGGAGTACCAAAATGTATCATGATCTTCGACATACATTTTGGTGGGACAATATGAAGAGAGAGATAGCGTTGTTTATCTCAAGGTGTCTAACGTGTCAACGCGAGTCAAAGCGTGAGCATCAAGTACCAAAAGGTCCATTGCAACCACTTGAAATTCCGGAATGGAAGTGGGAGCACATTACCATGGATTTAGATTCATGGTCTTCCCAAGGTTTCTCAAGGCATGGATGCGATTTGGGTCATTGTTGATAGATTGACCAAGTCTGCTCATTTCTTACCGATACGAGAGACTTATACACTTGAACGTCTTGCTCGTATGTACATAAATGAGATTGTAAGACTGCATGGTATGCCAGTATCCATAGTTTCTGATCGAGACCTAAGATTCACTTCACGATTTTGGGTTAGTTTGCAGAAAGCTATGGGCACAGATTTATGATTTAGCTCGGCATATCATCCTCAGACGGACGGACAGTCGGAGATGACTATTCAAACTCTTGAAGATCTATTAAGACTTTGTGTCCTTGATTTCAAGGAAAGTTGGGACAAGTTCTTACCATTGGTGGAGTTTTCCTACAACAACAGTTATCAAGCAAGTATTGGCATGGCTCCATTCGAAGCGTTGTATGGAAGAAAGTGTCATTCTCCAGTATGCTGGGATGAGGTGGGTGAAGCAACGTTGTTGGAACCAGAGTTGGTACGTATGACTACGGAGAAGATTCAAACGATCCGACAACGTATAAAAACCTCACAAGATCGACAAAAGAGTTATGATGATCTTCATCGAAATGACGTGGAATTCGATATAGGAGATCATGTGTTGCTACGTGTTGCTCCATGGAAAAGGAATTACGAGATTTGGAAAGAGAGGAAAGCTCAATCCTCGATTCATCGGCCCATTTTTAATCCTTGATCGAGTAGGAACTGTGGCCTATAGACTCGCTTTACCGCCAAGTATGTCTCATGTTCACAACGTTTTTCACATATCCATGTTACGTAAATATGTGGAAGACCCGAACCACATTATTAAGTTAGAACCGGACGAAATAGCGGAAGATTTGACGTATGAAGAGGTTCCTGTTCAAATCTTGGATAAGAAGGAACATATTCTACGCACCAAGGTTATACCTCAAGTCAAAGTTTTGTGGAGAAACCACAATGTTGAGGAAATGATTTGGGAGTTAGAATCTGAAATGAAATCAAGGCATCCTTACCTCTTCGACATATCAGGTACGTACCCTAATTTTGAGGGCGAAATTTCATAAGAATGGGAGATTGTAAAACCCTAACTTTTTGAATAAAGATGAATTTTCTATAAATATTAATTTTGAATATTATGGAGTGAAATTGATATAATTGTTGTGGGGAATATTTATAAATTTTACAAAGTACGCAAGTTGTTATATATTATTCAATTGGTTGGGGAATATTCATTTTAACAGGAAATATTAGTACAACGGCACAATCATTGGTGGACCCCACAATGGAATTATTGTCGGATTGAGAAAACGACAAAAATACTTTATGAAAATAACGGCGGAAGTTTTACCGTTAACTGTTGAAACACCCGGTGTTAAAAGTACAGTAATACACGTGGTTGCATAGTAGCACACGGTATTGATTATTAATGCATACGTGATAAGTCACTCAATTTTGTTGGTATTATTAATGTAATAATACAGAAAATCTTTTATATAAAAGCAGAATACTTTTATAAAGTTATTCTATAAATAGAATATATTATATTCTATTATGCATAGTGTTGCATAGTGTCTGCATAGTATTTTGCATAGTAAAATCTTTTTTATATATAAAAATGAATACTTTTATAAAGTTATCTGTTTTATTAGACAATAATTAGAATATATTATATTTTATTATGCATATAGTGTTTGCATAGTGCTGCATAGTGTTTGCATAGTAAAAGCTTTTATAAAGTTATTCGTTTTATTAGATTATAAATAGAATATATTATATTTTATTTAATAGATTTTGCTTTAAATATGGACCGTCAGATTAAAGTAAATCAATCTAAAATTGCATTCATGAGTTAGTTACTATGCATTCCATTTTTCTATAAATAGAAGCTCATTCATTCATTATTTTCTTACTTAATTCAATTGAAACTCTTGAGAGATAAACTATGAGAGAAAGAAAAAAAAGTATTCTCGCTACTTCACTACTTATATATCCAAATTACTCTTCTTCTTAAGGTAGGGAATATTATTTGTTGTACTCGTAAGGAGTGTAATTCTTTCTTATTCATGAAGAGAGCTGTTGTTGTTCCAATTCTTATTATTCTCATTGGAATAACTTTGTATCTGTGATCTACCCTATACTTGGTGACATTCTTCTATTATTACGGTGGAACATCTTGTCATGTGTTTTACAGGACTGGTTAAAATCTTTATTATTATTCCGTTGGAACATCACATGCGTGTTTTACAGGACCTAGTTCTATCTTATTATTATTCGCATTTGGAACATCCACGTTCGTGTGTTTTACAGGACTGGTTCCGTCTTTATTATTATGTTGGAACATCGCTTGCATACAAATTTTGCTCGACACGGTTCGTTATTATTATTATTCGTTAGAATAACCTATTCATCTGGCAATCGCATGCATGGTGATTTCTTTTGTTATTCCATTCTTTATTATGCTCGGTTGGTTAAAGTTTTAACTTCTATACTCCATGAAATTAGTAGAATATCCTTGATATTTGCGCTTCATCCAAAGATATCTTTTCATGAAAATATTCTTCCGATCATTCTTGAATTTTACTCTACAAAACAGTATCATGTTGACAATTTGGACGTTAATAATTCCTGGATAAAATAATTCTTGAACTTGTTTTATTGAATTCTTATACCATTGTCATTATCCTCATGTTTATATTTTGTTGAAAGTCATCGTGGGCCCGTAGTGCATAGATGGACTTGGTATGATTATGACCGAGGATTATTCGGTGTAATCATGGACCGTAATGTTACAAATGATGTGGTAAAAGTTCTCATTGGTTGCGTAGTGCATTAATGGACAGTTGTTGGCATGATCATGACCATTAATGAATACACAAATATTCTTGGCAGTAGTGCGAGGTGATTCGATGATGTGGATTATTTATTAAGTCGAGTCCCAATGATAATGATGATGAAAAACCTTTTAATCATAAAAGATAGTAAATTTTATTTTCTACTTGACTCTTTTAATGGATTGCTTGTTCCGCTGCAGTTAAACTTGATGTCTATTATATTTTATCAGTTTAACATTGTTGGAGACAAATGATAATTTATTCTGCATTATCTTGGTCATAATATTTCTTACTGGGCTAGTTGAGCTCACCCTTTCTTTCACTATTCTCTTCAGGAAATGAGAACATAGCAGGGACTAGTCGGGGAATGGAGTGATGGTCCAGAGGATAGCATTAGTAGTCCTCACTATTCTGTGAAATAGTGTGTTAATAATTGTAATGAGGACTCTTTTTGAGTTTGTATAATCTCTAGTAGACAATAATTGTATTCAAAATCACAGTTATGTTTTGTCGTATTGTACACGACAGTTGAATTTGAATTTTGTACCATGTATCTGACGACCCAAGATGGGTTATGTATACCTAATTTTGGGGGTATCACAATCTTGGACCGTCACTCTGTTCCCCAACTAGTCTGGGCTACGTTTTCATTTCCTGAAGAGAACAATGAAAGCAAAAGGGTGAGCTCAACAAGCCCAGTAAGAAATATTATGACTAAGATAATGCAAAATAAATTATTGTTAACCTTCAACAGTGTTAAACTGATAAAATACAATAAACATCAAGTTTAACTGCAGTGGAACAAGCAATCCATTAGAAGAGTCAAGTAGAGCATGATATGTACTATCTTCTATGATTTAAAAAGGTTTTTTATCAACTTTATCGTTGAGACTCAGCTTAATAAATAAACCACATCATCGAATTATCCCTGCACCACAGCCAAGGATATTCATCTAATCATCAATGGTCATGATTATACAGAATAATCCATGGTTATAATCATACCAACAACTGTCCATCAATGCACTGCAGGCCAATGAGGACTTTTACAACAACATTTTTAACATAATGGGTCATGATTATACCGAATGATCCCTGGTCATAATCATACCAATCAACAATCCATCTATGCACGTAAGCCAAATATTACTTTCATCACAAAATAAGCATGAGGATGATGACAATGATATAAGAATTCAATTAAAAGAAAGCAAAGTATAAATTTATAAATATTTATAATTTAATTTATCCATAATTCAATAATATCCAAATTGCCAACATGATACTGCTTTGTGAAGTAAAATTCAAGAATAATATTGTATCATAAATGATTTGGACATTAAAGAAATTAATTTTTATCATGAATAATTTCCCGGGTGAATAGTACCTGAGTGAATAGTACTTCAGGAATAGTACCCCATGAATAGCACTTTGTGATTAGTACCGTAAAAATGAATACTACTCATGGACAATACTTCGGCATAAAAAACTTAAAATTTAACAAGAATGTGCAGAAAATATCCTTGTGAAACGATACTAGATGAAGCGTAAATTTTAAGGATATTGTACCAATTTCACGGAGTATAGAAGCAATAATTTAACAAAATGAAGGTATAATCAGGAATACGAGATGAAATAATATTACTCACATACTACAGAGTATGGAAGAAAATATTATTCCTTATGAATACTGAAAAAAATAATATCACTTACCTCAGAAGAAGACTATATACTGGAATATTGAAGTAACAGACTTCACTTCTTCTTTCTCTCTATAGCTTCTCTCTCTATAATTTCTCGTAGGAGTCTTACTGAATTGGTGAGAATGAAAGAACAATGAGCTTCTATTTATAGAAAAATATAGTTTTGATAATTGCACGTTTTGGGGCTCGAAATATTACAGTATAATACCTTCATCTTTTCCTTCATTTTTAATTTAGTCCTGCAAGTATTATCATACTTGCACCACCTCCCCTAATAGTACATCATGTGAATAAATAGTGCATTCATGTGAATCAATAGTTCAATACATGCGAAAAAAATAATTACAGTATAGTACCTTCATCTATACCTCCATTTTTTAATTTAGTCATACAAGTATTATCAATCCTGCACCACCTCCCCTAATAGTACATGCATGTGAATCAATAGTACACACGTGTGAACAAATAGTTATAAGTATGTGAATCAGCTGCTAACATAAGTCCTCAATTGAAATCCCCACCTAATCTTAACTCTCTTCTCAATACGAATTTCATTCAACTCATATTCATAATTCTTTCCCGAATGCACTAATTCATAAGATAACTGGCACTCAAAGAATCTTCACAGTAAACATTCAATCATTCGCTTGATCCTTCTCCATACTATAACCTTATCTGATCACGGGGTGATCTCATCGTATATATTATGATTCATTTCTACACTATGATCGTTTTGCTTTTCGATCTTCTATCACTGCACTTTTAGTCTTTTAGAATCTATCTATTCATCAATACTGTTCAACTTTATTATCAGAGTAAGGGAACTCCGTATCTTTTATAACCCGCCGAGATTCGTCTTTGAATCTTACCGCCACACTAACTCTATTTTAGAATTAATTTAATGAATTGCATGGGTGAGCATAATTTTATAAAACAATTTAAATATATATTTATAAGAGCTATAATATATGTGAATGGGTGTGAACAAGTATTATGTGAACAAATATATACGGACCGAATGGTAATATATTGTAGAATATTTGAATTGATGTGAGAATTCTACAAATGAATCAAGAATGATTATATATTAATTTTAATTTATATATAATATATTTAATTTTGAATTATTTATTGAGTTAAATAAATAAATTTTTTTTTGAATTATTTATTGAGTTAGTAAAGGTAAGTAAGGTAATGTAGCAGATTAATTAAATGAATATTTAGTATTTAATTTAATTAATATAATAATTTTATGTTATAGTTCTAATTTAATTGAGATAATTAAATTAGATGAGTTATATGATGATTGTTACACGAAATTATAATTAACAAGTAAATATAATTATGTGACAATTTGATGAGATTGATTGATGTTAAGCTATTGATTAATTAAAATAATGAGTATTTGCCAAACATGGTCTTAGGCTTTTCAAGTTCAAGTTGGTGTAACCTATGTATTAACTAGTAATTAGTATATCTAATAATTACTAGGAGTTACATATATTATATATTACTAGTATTGTATATTATATGTATATACTACAAGTTAGTAAGTTAGTTTTAGAAAACAAACAAAAGAAAGAAGAAGAGAGTTAGAGAGAGTTGTAGGAGAGAGAAGAAGAGGAAGAAAAAAAGAAGAAGAAGGAAAGCTTTGAGAAGAAAAAACAAGCCCCATCATCATCATCATCTTCATCTCTCTCTTAAATTCATACTAATAAAGGCTATAATCTAAATTCCTTGTTTTAATTATATTTTTATGTTCTTCATAATGTAGGATAATGGTTATATAGAAGTTGTATTGAGAAATTGAGAGAGAGATAGAGAGAAATAGAGGAATTGAGATGAGCTAGAAGAAGAAGAAGAAAAAAAGCTAGAAGAAGGTAACTTCTAAACTCTTATTTAATCTTTGATTTTTGGGTAGATTTATGTTCTAGGGTAATAGATCATGCTTAATCTTGTTTGTATTGGTTTAATCTTGGATTATCAAGAATCAAACAAGAGGATTCAAGAAAGAAAATGAAATGGAAAGAAAATTTGAAGAACAAAATTCGTAGGTTTTGAGTAATTGTGGACATATCTTGTGAAATTCATATCTCTTTGGGTATAATGAGTTAGAAAGTGAGCCTTATATCAAATCGAAGATATGGAAGTAAGCTATATTCTGAAAGTGGAATCACATGAAAACTCTTTGTAGATTTCTTGCAATGTCTATTTTAGTAAGGCTTGTCCGAAGGGAAAATAATCTGTCCAGAAAATCAAAACTGTTACGGTTTCTGACTTTAAAAATTTCATATAAATTCGTGTGTTTTGAATCTGAAGAAACTTAAACTTGCAAAGTTGTAGATATGGAAGTTTACTAGCTAGAATCTTGAGATTGAGCTATTTTATGGACCGGATCATGTCCGAAATAAATTATTTAGTAAGGATGTCCAGAAAATGAAATTTTCTACACTAGTTGATGAATTGCAGAATCTGGTTTAGATGGATAAGGATCTGACTTTAAGACCTAGATGAGGTTGTAGTATACTGAGTAAGGGTTAATTCTATATAAGAAGGAACAAAAACGGACATGTAACGAAGGAGATACGTTAAAAATGAAAACAATGTTTTGTTAAAGAAATTGTGAAGATGAGTTTTATAATTATGTTTGAATTAAGATTTTGGGTGATGGTATATTTTGATGATTAAAAATATGTTTTGACATATGTAATGAATATAGATATGTGTTATCATATTCTATGCATAATTAACATTTAAGATCAAGAGTTGAGATAAATTAATGTGTGCACATAACGTTTTCGATAAAATGCCTAAAAGTAGTGTTTCTAAACTTTGGTATACAAAGTGTCTAACTAATGGCTAATATTGGATATCTAAGTATGAAAAGATGATAATACAAGAATAATAATGGAAAGAAATCGAAAAGGGTAATTTTTGATTTATGAAGGAAAATTAAACATGTAAACAAAGTGTTGAATATGCATTTTTGAAACCAAATTGGTAAAATAAAATGGTGTGATATCGCACATTAAACTAAACTACAAGTGAGATAATCTAGCATGTGTGGTGATGAAAATGAAAATAAAACTGAGTTGCATATAAAACACAGTTAGATGTCTATAAAGATATTATAAAGGATAATAAGATAAAGTAAGGTCTTAGAATAAATTTGACCATGAGATTGAGTATTGATTTTATTTCTTATCAATCTCGTATACAGTGTAGGTTGTGCAAGGACGCGAAGTATTAGCGTGTTGGTAAAAAGCAATAAGTAAAGGCAAGTCTTTAGTTCCTTTTGCTATGTGAACTTGATGATGAACTGCTTTAAAATTTTAGTGTATGATGTATTGTATATGTCAAAAGTATGAAATGTGAAAGTCAATCTATGACTATGATGATTGAGCTATGAATGATGATTGAGTAAGGAACTCAATCTTTATAGTTGTTATTGAACTACAACATGTATGCTATGTTTGTTTTATGATTATTCTTATTTGTTGAGCATATTATTATGTGCTACGTGATGCATGAAAACTGTTAGATTTTGTTGGGCTGTCGAGCTCAACCTTGCAAATAACCATTTTTGTAGGTCAAGGATTGAAGGTAACACTATGTGCTACTTGAATGACGTGGATCAGAAATAATACACGGAGATTAATATTTTAACTAAAGTTGTTATTTCTTTATACCATGATTAAGATTCATGAGATGTACTAAATGTTTTATGATGTATAATTTTATGTTGAGTTGTAAAGCTAAAGTTAGAGTTATCTGATATGTAAAGGTTATCGGATTGAAATGTAAAATTTTATATAATAACAGTGATAAAGTGAATCATAAAATAAGATTGATTCAAAGACATGTAGATGATAAAGGTTTTGATTTAGGAATTAAAGTAAGAAGACATAAAAGTTTAAATTATTCCGTATTTTATAATGTTTAGCATCGAATAATGATGTAAAATCAGAAGGTAGATGTGTTATTAACGACCGAAGTTAATAATTAAATTGTATGAATTTTGGGGTCGTTACAGTTGGTATCAAAGTTATAGGTTATAAACCTTAGGTAGGAGTACCGTAGGCTATAACCTTAGAGAAGGAATGTGAAGATAATGAAAGAATAAGCTCAGATAGAGTTTGAACAATAAGAAGTAATTTAAGAAATTTATAAAGAAGGGATTAAAACATGCGTAAGAGGATTCATGCGTAAGAAAAAAGAATCTCAGAGAGTTATAAGGAATATGAATGTGGGGTTACCCAACTCCAATAATAAGGATGTAAGGTGATAATAAATAGAGAATGTCTATAAAAAGAGAATGATAAAGAAGTTAAGAATAGAGAGTTATATCTAAGTGGTACAATTGTACTCTCAGTAGTTGATGTATGGTATATCTGGGCTAAACGATTCCTTCATAGAGCGGAGGTATATACGAACTAGTAACTCGGAACCTAGTTTGTTGGTTGTTTGTGGGAAACCACTCAGCGTACCATATTGAAACTGTTAGAGACTCGATGTGTACCAAGTGTAGAAATGGATACGTATGATGAAAGTGTAGAACTCGAATGAAATTTTGAGTGATGTAAATGAAGTTAGAAATTCTTAAAGGAAGAATTTTTTTTTATAAACAAGAAGATTCAAAGAAGAATCTAAGAGATATAAAGATAAGAAATGGGAGTTTCCTAACTCCAAAAGCCAAGATAACGAATAATGTCGTAAATGATGAAAAAGAGAAAGAAAGAGGATCGTGAAAAAAAAAGCGATCACGAGTTAAGAAAAGAATTTTAAGGAGATGATTATAGAATAAGATCACGACGTGGTGCATTTAAGTTATAAAAGAAAGATGGTCTATAATGTTTGAATAATTATAGCTTAATGCTATGAAGATGGAGTACTATGAAATAATACGAGATAACTAATGAGGAGTTATAGATGATGTGATACGAGGAATTAAGTATCGAGAAAAAAAGCAAGTTATAAGCAAGATAGAGTTAGGTGGGATTTCAATTGAGGACTCATGTGTGATGCATTTGAGTTGTACAAACCTTTGTATGGGCGAGGGTTTTGTGCTTGCTTTTCGGTTTATCACATTGATAATCATTGGAATGTTTGTGTCTATTTGCTATATGCCATTGAGAAGGTGATTCTTTTCTCATGTGTATATGAGATAGGTAGAGTATAGTTAGAGAATATTATAAGGTTAAGTGCGAGTTCTTAAAACTCATACTTATGGTAGGTTCGTGACTCATAATTATATGGTATGTTTTTGAACCCCTCAAATGAATGGGGCCTTTTATGGTGCGACTAGGATAAGTTCTTAAACTCATATGATTGTGGCAAGTTCCTGAACTCATAACGTGTGGTAAGTTTGACGAACTGGGTATAGATAAGTGTAAATGGAGTATTGAGGATGATAGGAATAGATAGACCTATTAAGCAATGGATCATTATAGAAAGTGGAGTTGATGGTGGAAGCATAGGTACTCTAAATCTACTAGCTATGCTAGACTTTCAAAATTTATTGACTTCGTGCTGATGTTTACACTTTTATTTTCTTGAAAACATTGGATCAAATGATGGAACCAATGAGTTTTAACAACAATATCTTATTATTCGTATATCTATGCTAATTGCTTCGGCTAGACAAAAATGATTTGCAATATATCAAAATGTATTTTATATCATTAATGCATCATGTAACCTGGTGCAAAGATGATAAAAATGATGGAGTCATCAATGCAGTATTACCTAGTGTTGGATGTGATCTAAGGATCGTCAGCCCACTATGGTATGATGTAGTATGATAAAATCACCAAATGACGGAATCCTCAGCCAATTTGTAAATACAATCTGATGCGGTATCGTAGCGTCATTAAAAAGATTTTGAGATTTCTTTGAGATATGAGAATACATATGTATGTATATATATGTATATTTTAGTTGATGTCCAGAATTGTTGTAGAGGTCTATGCTATTTGATTGACTAGACAAATATTGAAAGATGTTCATGAAATTCAAGAGTTTCTTGAGAAGTTATGCCAAACCAAATTGTTTTTAGTGCGGATTCGGATGTTGAAAAAGATGAGATGAACAACCCTATTATTAGGGGTTGCGCTTAGTTTTATACTTTGCCTTTGAAATGTTTGTATACAATACATGTACAATAGGTTGATCACCTAGAGTACTTTAGGAGGTGTTTTCGGTCTTTGTGATTGATAAACATTACGCCAAAGAGGGTTTAAAGTGTGAAGAAGCAGGAGGGGTGAAGCACTATTAAACCTAGAGAATAGAGTTCATGGTCTTGTGACCCTCGCGATGATTTGGAATCTTTTAAATTCTGAGTTATTCATACTACTTCCCAATTATTGAACAATTGTGGAGGATTCTTGTTATTCGCAAGATGGAAGTGAAAAGGAAAGTATTCCTTAGAAAGAAGTAAGTTGTAGAATACGACACTGAATGCTGAATGTGTTGAATAAGTGAGAAAAGAAATTTTGAAGTGAGAAGGATGTGAGTTATCAAAGAATAATGTGAAACTTTTAATAGAAAAGTTTAATAATTGTAGAATGATGTTTGTGGAAAGAAAGTGGTTATAGAAACCAATGAATGAATGAAGTAGTGACGTAAAAATCTACTTTGATAGATTGAATGAATGAAAGAGTAATAAATAAAAATTTTGAGGACGAAATTCTTAGAAGAAGGGTGAATGTAATGTCAGAGAGTTTGATCATATAATATATGATAATGATCCTTAGAGAAAGATAATGAGCGGGTCAAAGAATATGTAATACTCAAATATAATTGAGTCTAAGTAAATGTTATGAAATAAAACTTATAAGAATTTATTATCAAGAATGGTGAGTAGAAAATATAAAACCTATATTAAGGTAATGTGTTGAAGTTATTCAATGAATAGATTTGAGGAAAACTTGAGTAAGGTAGGGTTTGGTGATTAGAGGACGGAATCCTTATAAAGAGGGAAGGATGTGACATCCAGATTTTTAGAATTTATAAATGAGAATTTTATAAATAAAAGTATTATTTATGAGATATGTTGGGTGTGAGTATGTGTATGTCATATATTGTAGAATATGTGAATTGATGTGAAGAGAATGTTATATATTAATTTTAATATATATAAATATTTAATTGAATTATTTATTGAGTTAAATAAATAAATTTTGTTTTGATTATAGAGTAAGGTAATTAAGTGTAGCAGATTAATTAAATGAATATTTAGTATTTAATTTAATTAATATAATAATTTTATGTTATAGTTCTAATTTAATTGAGATAATTAAATTAGATGAGTTATGTGATGATTGTTACGAAATTATAATTAACAAGTAAATATAATTATGTGACAATTTGATGAGATTGATTGATGTTAAGCTATTGATTAATTAAAATAATGAGTATTTGCCAAACATGGTCTTAGGCTTTTCAAGTTCAAGTTGGTGTAACCTATGTATTAACTAGTAATTAGTATATCTAATAATTAGTAAGAGTTACATATATTATATATTACTAGTATTGTATATTATATGTATATACTACAAGTTAGTAAGTTAGTTTTAGAAAACAAACAAAAGAAAGAAGAAGAGAGCTAGATAGAGTTGTAGGAGAAGAGGAAGAGGAAGAAAAAGAAGAAGAAGGGAAAACTTTGAGAAGACAAAACAAGTTCCATCATCATCATCATCTTCATCTCTCTCTTAAATTCATACTAATAAGGCTATAATCTAAATTCGTTGTTTTAATTATATTTTTATGTTCTTCATAATGTAGGATAATGGTTATATAGAAGTTGTATTGAGAAATGAGAGAGAGAGAGAGAGATAGAAATAGAGATTGAGATGAGATGAGAAGAAGAAGAAGAAGAAAAAGCTAGAAGAAGGTAACTTCTAAACTCTTATTTAATCTTTGATTTTTGGGTAGATTTATGTTTCTAGGGTAATAGATCATGCTTAATCTTGTTTGTATTGGTTTAATCTTGGATTATCAAGAATCAAACAAGAGGATTCAAGAAAAAAAAAATGAAATGGAAAGAAAATTTGAAGAACAAAATTCGTAGGTTTTGAGTAATTGTGGACATATCTTGTGAAATTCATATCTCTTTGGGTATAATGAGTTAGAAAGTGAGCCTTATATCAAATCGAAGATATGGAAGTAAGATATATTCTGAAAGTGGAATCACATGAAAACTCTTTGTAGATTTCTTGCAATGTTTATTTTAGTAAGGCTGGTCCGAAGGAAAATAATCATCAGGAAAATCAAAAGCTATTACGGTTTCGACTTTGAAAAATTCATATAAATTTCGTGTGTTTTGAATCTGAAGAAACTTAAAACCGCAAAGTTGTAGATATGGAAGTTTACTAGCTAGACTTTCGAGATTGAGCCATTTTATGGACCGGATCATGTATAGAAATAAATTGTTTAGTAAGGATGTCCAGAAAATGAAATTTTCTACACTAGTTGATGAATTGCGAGAATCTGGTTTAGATGGATAAGGGTCTGACTTTAAGGCCTAGATGAGTTGTAGTACCTGAGTAAGGGTTAATTCTATATAAGAATGAACAAAAACGGACATGTAACGAAGGAGATACGTTAAAAACGAAAATAACGTTTTGTTAAAGAAATTGTGAAGATGAGTTTTATAATTATGTTTGAATTAAGATTTTGGGTGATGGTATATTTTGATGATTAAAAATATGTTTTGACATATGTAATGAATATAGATATGTGTTATCATATTCTATGCATAATTAACCATTTAAGATCAAGAGTTGAGATAAGTTAATGTGTGCACATAACGTGCTCGATAAAATGCCTAAAAGTAATAGTGTTTCTAAACTTTGGTATACAAAGTGTCTAACTAATGGCTAATATTGGATATCTAAGTATGAAAAGATGATAATACAAGAATAATAATGGAAAGAAATCGAAAAGGGTAATTTTTGATTTATGAAGGAAAATTAAACATGTAAACAATGTGTTGAATATGCATTTTTGAAACCAAATTGGTAAAATAAAATGGTGTGATATACGCACATTAAACTACAAGTGAGATAGTCTAGCATGTGTGGTGATGAAAATGAAAATAAAACCGAGTTGCATATAAAACACAGTTAGATGTCTATAAAGATATTATAAAGGATAATAAGATAAAGTAAGGTCTTAGAATAAATTTGACCATGAGATTGAGTATTGATTTTATTTATTATCAATCTCACATACAATGTAGGTTGTGCAAGGACGCGAAGTATTAGCGTGTTGGTAAAATGCCGGTAAAGGCAAGTCTTTCAGTTCCTTTTTGCTATGTGAACTTGATGATGAACTGCTTTAAAATTTTAGTGTATGATGTATTGTATATGTCAAAAGTATGAAATGTGAAAGTCAATCTATGACTATGATGATTGAGCTATGAATGATGATTGAGTAAGGAACTCAATCTTTATAGTTGTTATATGAACTATAACATGTATGCTATGTTTGTTTTATGATTATTCTTATATGTTGAGCATGTTATTACCTTTCGTGATGCATGAAAATTGTTAGATTTTGTTGGGTACATCGAGCTCAACCTTGCAAATAACCATTTTTCCAGGTCAAGGATTGAAGGTAACAATATGTGCTACTTGAATGACGTGGATCAGAAATAATACACGGAGATTAATATTTTAACTAAAGTTGTTATTTCTTTATACCATGATTAAGATTCATGAGATGTACTAAATGTTTTATGATGTATAATTTTATGTTGAGTTGTAAAGCTAAAGTTAGAGTTATCGATATGTAAAGGTTATCGGATTGAAATGTAAAATTTTATATAATAATAGTGATAAAGTGAATCATAAAATAAGATTGATTCAAAAGACATGTAGATGATAAAGGTTTTGATTTAATGAATTAAAGTAAGAAGACATAAAAGTTTAAATTATTTTAGTATTTTATAATGTTTAGCATCTAAGAATAATGATGTAAAATCTTTGTTTGAACCTAATATATAAAGGTAGATGTGTTATTAACGACCTAAAAGTTAATAATTAAATTGTATGAATTTTGGTTAATAATTACCATTAATATTAATTAATTAATGAAATTCCTCACAAAATATTAAAAGTCATCAAAAATAACTTAAAATATTTTCTTACACCATAATATAATTTTTCATGAATTTTCAAGTATTAAAATCATTTTTAAATAATTTATTTAATATTATAATTAAATAAATTAAATACCATTGCAAAAATATTAAATATTTATGAAATATACTCAAAATAATTAAAAACAAATTTTCAAACTTTAAAATAATTTTTAGGAATTTATTTTGTATTTTTAATAATTAAAAACCATTTTTATCTATTTATTAATTAAAATAATTAATTTCCAAAAATATGTGTCGCTAAAGGGCCCTATAGCGACGAAACTGTCGCTATAGGTGTTCTTAAGTTGTTCTTGAAGAAACCCAGAACATCATGTCAGTCTGCAGGGTGGGTACTTTGACTAACAATAAATTCATGTTCCTGTTATATTCTGGGCAGCTACTGGTGTTAGAATTGTAGTAATGATGTAATACTACAAGAATAAACTAATTTCATGACCAAACAACAACAGATCTGTGAGATAAAGGCCTTACAAAATCATGTCAAACACTGTTCTTCAATTTTTGGGTTTTCCATAAATTGAAGAACAATCAAGGTGCTACCTTTGAGCCCTTGAATCCTTGATGTACATGCTTACTTAATGTGTTATAAAGGTTCAAATATGTAGTGGATATGTCAGTGTATGATTCTAAAACATTAGATCAACATAAAAACATCCAAAATAGAGAGATCAAAGTCGGTCAAACTACTATCAAAAACTTTGTTCTTGAAGATTTTGGGTTTTCCAGAATCTTCATCCGGCCAGTCGGTCAACGCTGGTTTGACCTGGTATATCTTTGATTCTACTGTTATTCTGCGTGATATAATAACATGACTTTGCAGTTCATATGTGACGCCCCCAAATTCGGGTTGTTAGGTTTGTAATATTCAAGAACGCAATCAAATTGCAAAATTAATGCGGAAGCGTGTAAAATCAGAGTTTAAAAAAAATTTACAAACCATAAACCCGGATCACCCTTTATGCACAATTATTAATTAAACGAAAAGATAAAGAATAAAATCATACCCTTGAAGATCGAGCTTCCTCAGGTACAAGTTCACCTCCAATCCTTTTCGCGTTCAACTTGAATCCACCGAGTTTGGTTCCTTCCTTTGATCAACGTTAGCCACCCATGTGTTTGGCCTCTAGAGGTGATCCACCAAGGAAGAATAGGAATTCAAGAAGAAGGGGTATTGGCTCAAACCCTAGTTTTTCCTATCTCTATAGAAAAAGGGCGTACTCTCCAACAAATTGGAATTATTACGTATTAGTAAAAGTCAACAACCACATCTCCATAATAAGACTCCACCATAGTTACCGTACAATTCAATCCTTCCACCATACAATGTCCCAATTAAATATAAGACATGGAATTACTGTCAAGTCTTATTTTATTTAATTATATGTATTTCGATCCTTAAATGCACAACTCAAATAATGCAAATTAGAAACTCCTTTCTAATTTCATTACGCCATTGCCAAGGACTCTTGGGTTGTCATTTATCGAATCACATAGGACATTTCTCTTCTTTTATTAGAAGTGGTAGATTCTTTATCGATCATACATTATCTCCATGTACAACTTATTATACCCAAGCATACCCTTTGATATACCCTAAGGGTCTTAAGGAATAAGTCAAAGTATAACTCATCATACACAAGATACTATGATGATCTCAAGTCCAAGGATTACTTCAGATTACTATCACTACAGAATTCTATTGATGAGACAAATAAAACTCCATTAGGTATTCCTTAGCGAGCCACGCTCGTTGAACTTATTCTCTAATAAGCACCTACATACTTACTTTAGTGTCTACACACAAATGATCATGAGATCAATCATCCTCATCCAATGAGCAAGCAACGTATGTACCAATCTATCCGGATTCACTAATCCCCAATTTAGTAATCCAATGATTGGGAACTATTTTAGTTTTAAGCTTTCTAAGAATTTAGATCTCATTAGAATGATCATCATCATTATTCTAAAAGCTTTGCTTAAAACTATGGGTTTATCACATATTATAAAATAGCATCATGTAGATAATTAAAAGCCTTTAATAAATTAATACTTTTTATTAATAAATGAATAAGATTGTTACAAAGTATATGCTTTATCATCAAACATGATTGGCTTGTGTGCATACTACTTTCACGGGTCTCTTCCAACCCGACAAATGGTGCTCCACGGTGCTACAGTTCACACAACCATTCAATTAAAATCCCTCAAAAGAACGAATATGTCTTATATATATTCCAAAACAATACTACCATTCCCCGGGTTCTTTATAACCGTTACATTTGTTCTTATCATAATATCAAATATTATCATTACAAACCTATACTATTACATAGGTAACCTACACGTTCACTTTAGCCTTCACTTTAACCTTGACGAATCCTTCGGTCCATTCGGTCTAAGCTGCATTCATATGGTTCAAGCAAGAGTGAGCATAACAAGCAAAGCAAGTATAACAATTTCATTTTAAAAGCATGTTTGAAACATAGGAATCGTATATCTTCAATAACTGGATGATAGTTACGAAGTAATATCAATAACTTAAAATAGCGTTTCTTTTCCTTCAAAACATTTTACAATAACAATATTCAGTAATACATCAATTCTGGTTCAAGACGTGAACGTCTTATAGTTTCTTTAAAAAGGACAACCCGGTACGAAGTCCGTAAGTCCGGCATATCTTACGAGCACTTCTAGGTGATCAGCCTATAGTACTCTATGTTGATCAACACTACATCCATTAAACGTGTGTACGTTTAAGTTGTGGCAACCTCACGTGCCCATCGAATACTCGATGAAAATACATTTGTTTATTCATATTCAGGCTTACCTTTAATCCGTGCCAATTGGTTGGTGTAGGATAGCGTTAGCAATTCTATATTGAAAGACTTGTAAACAGTTCAATCAATCTATCCAGATTAGTCTAGCCGAGCTAAAATTGGCATCGACTCTTTCTTTAAAACCATACATGCATCTCATAAGTTTAATCATTTGAAAACTTGGCTAACACGAAGGTTAGACAAGCGTTTAAGAAAAACATGCCTTTAGTGTCTGCTATAGTATAATTACTTTCCCTTTTGAATCTTTACAGTCTCTACAACACATAACCATATAACATACCACATTAGGTCATGATTGAACATATATAGTTCCAAAAGAATCTTACCCTCTTCTCAATCTAATCCTGTATTAGATTTGTTATTTATTGGTTCAGGCTTTCCGTCATTCTTTACATCATTCTTACCAACTTCGTTTTCTTACCTGAAATTATTTCATTAATACAACTTGGTTCAAGTTAATTATCCTTCCTCACGGCTTACTAACGTCCTTACGTTATTTAATCAAAACTCGATCGTCATTGATTAAGTAAGCTTATTGCACACCGTTTGCGTTCATCTTCAATTGACTTACTTTAACTCTAAGTGATCACACTTGAGGTTTAGTTATGACTTAACAATATTTTATTAAGTCACTTAGTTCATTGCTAAACAATTTCCCTTCATACTCTATTTGTAACCATTCTTGTCACTTTATGTTTTTAAATTTGGCGTTATGAGCAGATTGGTTCCTTTGTTATTGCATTTATGTCGCCTATTAGGGCTTGAAGAGACCAGGACTTCGCATTTGCGGTCATGAGTCTTAGTGTTAATCGTCATGCGTGTGTGAGACTCGGTGAGGCTCACTTTGGCGGCTTTGCTTGACTTATTTTTTTTCCTTGGCAGCCATGGCCAAGACTCAACACCGTAAAATTTTTAACGCTTTTTTCTTTTAGGTGAGATTCCCGGGCTCGTAACTTCTTCGTTATAAGTCCGAATTGGCTCGTTCAAGATCCTACGGTTCACAAATTACGCACTCTATGCGTTCATGTAAGAATTTTATCTATTCGACTTCGTTCGCTAAAAATTCACCTATTAGTCCATTTTTAACAAAAACGATAAACGTTCGTGAACGTTCAACACTCATTTCTTCGTTCTAAGTCGGAATCCGACCATTTTCGAGTCCGCAACTCTATAATGCCAAATAAGACTTGTCTCCATTGAAAACCAATGTTTCCAATCTCAATATCAAAATTCAACTTTCATTCCGAGAATTTCACAAATTCGACGATTATCGTCCAATCGTGTTAACTCCGGCAAAACTTCATTACTTGAGATTTTTAAGCATACTTGTTAATCACACATAAGCACTTTGCCATTAAGCTATCTTGCTCCCCACACTTTTTACTTAGCCATTAAGTTAGCTTTACTTGCTAATCACTTTGAATTATCCATGGTTTGCCCCATGGGTTTAAACCATCCCCTAATCCATTGGATATTTACTTTGGGCTTTAGCTTAATTAGTTTAGCTTAATCATTTTGGGTTTGCAATAAATTTCTTTGGGCTTTACATTATAAATACTTAAGCTTAATATTAAAAAACACTTGGGCTAAACATTAATCTATCTTGGGCTTGCCCTTAAAGTTTATGGACTTGCATTTCATACACAATCCACAATTCTATTCATAAATGGCTTAAAGCCTTATAACGCATAATTTACATATTAATCTCATATCCTAACTCATATACTTATTCAATACATACAACATACCATCATTCATACGCATCAGTATAATACCGATATCTGTGATCATACTCGTATTCATTACTTCGTATAATACATACGTATTATACGATTATTGTTTAATTCATTAATCGCATTACATTTCCTTCCCGTAAATCATTTTCCTTAAACGTTAGGTTTTAAGTCCACAGGCAAAATATTACGTTTTCCATAACTGAAATATTATTGGATATTCCATCTCACATCGATATTCTATCGTTACGTATTTCTCGGAAGTTCAAAAATAATTCCCGAGCAGAAATGCGTGAATAGTGTTTTTTGAAAAATTTCTGGGAAAGCTTTTATTTTCGTCTTGAAAATTCAAACACTTTAATTCTACCACGTAGCCAAAATCCTACGATGTTCTAACATGTCTAGGTCATATAACGACCTTCAATTAGCTTGCTCCATAAATAATCAATTAAATTCATTTAATCATTATAATTAAATAAAATTTTAAATCTTCTAAAAATTTGATTTTTCTCGGGCGTTACATTCTTCCCTCCTTATAAGGATTCTGTCCCCAGAATCTCGCTAATAATTATATAAATAAATGAGAAAAAGTTTTCTTCATTTTAAATCTTGAGTTCCCACAATGCTTCTTCGACATTGGGGTTCTTTCAGTTCACCTTCAACAGAGGTATTATCTTAGTTCACATGACTTATTACTTCCTATCAATATTTTGAGTTGAAAGTTAAACACTTACTAACATATTACGCTATCTTCTTTTTATTAGTCCTTCTTTTAACTTGGATTTATATGAAACTCAAATTCCTCCTTCAAAATAAGACTATACTTAGTCTTCTATTTATCCTGAGTCTTCTTCTTCATCTACTAGTACTCCTTGTTACCTAGTCATATTTAATTAACTCGTTCTTTTATCAGGGATTGAGTCTACCTCTTGAATAACATTTCTACCCTTTCATTCTGTAATTTAACTTCTAACTCCGTTCTCGCCATTTCCGTTATTAACTCCTTCTGAGTTGTTAACATCGATAGCTTTCCCTACCCTTCCTACTTAACGCGTCGACTACAACGTTTACCTTCCCTGAATGATATAAGATATCACAGTCCTCTCTCTACTGTATTTTCAACTCCTTATGTATGAAGATATATTTCAGACTCTTAGAGTCCGTGTATATCTCACACTTCTCCGTAAAAATACTATCTTTCGATTTTTAATTCAAAACTACAACTGCCAATTCTAGGTCATAAGTAGGATAGACCTCCTCATAATCCATTAACTGGCTTGATACATACACAATGACATTACCATGCTATAAGAGCACGCAATCATGTCATCCATGCAAAACATTGAGATACACTATAAAATACCTCGTATCATCTGATAAGGATAATACAGGTTCCTCACTTAACCTTCCTTTTAGTTCCTGAAAACTATTTTCTCACTTCTCATTCCCATTAAACCTATAAATTACAATTATGTATATCTTTTAAGTTCAAATTCACGCATAGTGAATTTTGTATCCCACTTCTCCCTCCATAGTGTTTCTTACACTATTTTCAAATGTTCAACGTGATCTTCTGGCGTCTAAAATAGACTAAAATATCACCAATGATCATTACGACATCCTCGTCCCAATATTATTCGAACACTCTATGACGCTAATGGTACCTTCAACCATAGCACCTCACAAGAGTACCTATCAATTTGCTACCGACCTATTCGGTGCCCCTTACGAAAATCTAACTTTAGTACATTAGTCAACCCAAATGACATAACCAGAAACTCGTCATAACTATAACGAATTCTGAACATCATCTTAGGTCCCTCCTCCTTCTTCTTTACTTTCATCCGACTATAACCCGTACACAAATCTATCCTAGTAAAATTCTTTGCCCTTCTCAACTGATCAAATAAATCATCGATCTTGGGCCATGGGTATTTATCCTTAATCACTAACTTACTCCTATTACGATAGTTGATACGCAGCCGTAACGACTCATCCTCTTCTTTAACATCCTACTAACTTACGTCCACGTTAGACGACAAGGCGTCTCGGTGTTTTATTATCATAAATTACTACCTTGGGTTTTCTGAAAAACTAAAAATTCATACTTTTCTTATAACTATTTATTATAGCCACATGGTTAATCCATCACCCGTCTATACCGAGAATTACTTCAAATTCTCTTAACTTTATTATTGATGAAACCATTTCCATGAAAACAATTAACGGAAGTTATTTCCTCCTACGCTACCTTAATGTTTTAAAGGTACTTATAACCCCCTTCAGACAGACTCCTAGATGAGTCTTTCTACATGCTTTACACACTTCGATCCTACGCTTAGAATCCCCTTGTCCCCCTCTAGTATTCATGAAGTTAAAATTTCTTTCTTTTTGGCATACTGCCACTGGCATTCTCTACCTTGGTTCCTCTCTCTCTTGCTCTCATTCTTTCCCTCTTTGTGGTATTGAGTCTACTCCTCATTACCACCTTCTGTTATAATTACCTTCTCCAAAATGGTCCCATAAGAAACCCTTTAGAACACCGCAATCTTACTATAGAGCCAGAGTTTCAAGCCCTGCTCAAATCTACGAGCCTTCCTCTCCTCAGTGTCCACTTGATGTGAAAAAAACCTTGCCAATTGCATTTGGTCTCATCTTGGGGAACTGTCATGCCCCCTAATTTAAGTTCTAAAAACTAAATTTCCATCCTCTCTCGCATGTTTATAGGGAAATAATTCTCGAAGAAAACCTTCTTGAATTGTTCCCACGTTACCTCCTCTGTTCTAGCCCCACCTTGGTGAGCCTCCCACCAAAAGTTGGCTTCTCTATTCATCGTGTAAGCCGCAAAAGAAATCTTTTGCGCCTCACCTATGTTTGTAATAACAAACGTCTTCTCTATTTCTTTTACCCAGGTCTGGGCCTATTTTGGGTCCGTCGTTCCTCTGAACTCCGGCGGACCTATGCCTTTAAACTCTTTTAGAGGTAGTCGTTCTGACTATTCTAGTTTTCCGCGGTTGCTCAACCTCTGGTTTGGTTAAATACAATCACTAATAAATTAAAGAACTCTTGCATAGGGTTGTTTTAATACCCTTGGTTATCATTATGTGATTCTGCTTCTTTATTACGTTATCTTCTTCTTGACGACATTTTCTGATAAAATAAATAAAATTTCATTATTATCTATTTACTCACTTCATTATTAATTGCCACATACCAACTCGCACCATAACAAATCATTTCCATGAAAACTTCATTATATTCATATACTTCTTCATAGTTTAAAACTATTTACAATTTGCATTCATAGCCAAAAGCTATTACATCTCTATCCCGCAATTGAACTTCACAAAAGTTGGGATTTACAAAAGACTACCCTGTTATACAAAATAGAGTTTTACGTCACTACACATATACTTATAACTATGGACTTCTAATAATGCATAACAGCATCCTCGTGTTTCTCATTCGCAATCATCGCTACAGTATCCCGACTAATCGTATGACGGGTTTGTCCTAACTCTTTGGAATAACAAGAAACCTTCAGCTTGAAATCCTTATGAGCACTCTCATGCATGTAAGACATTCGTGCTATCTTCCGGTCCTTCTCCCCCAGTTCTTTACGAAGCTCATCGATCTCCTTCTTAAAATCCCTAGCCTTATTTATCATGAGCACCTTCTCATTATGCTCTGACTCAAAATCTGCTTCTGCAGACTCCTTCGCTACATAAAGAGAACTAATCTCTTCATTCTGATTATGTACAACTGCACTCAGTTGCACATTCTTGTCAAGCTCTGCCAGATACAATGATCTCATTGCATCTGGAGGTGATGACTCTAGTGCTGGTACCACCGTTTCAACAAATGTTACCTCCATTCCTTCCTCCACATCGTTCATCGTACTATGGTATGATGCTATATCCATTTCTCCCTTGGAGTAGTCTTCCTCAGAAAAGTACTCCTCTGTCTCCGACTCCTCTAAAATCACTATTGGTACCTCCACCACTGGCATGGGTACAGGCTCTACTCGGTTCACAAGCTCTTCGCTCACCGCGTGTATATCTCTATACATCAAGCTATCGATCGACATCCTACAATAACACATAACATGTTGATTAGTACATAACACAAAATAGTATAAGCACAAATCACATTTAATTTATTTAGGGTCACTTTCCATCTTTTAAATCTTTTGGTACTGAGTTTCCTCAATACATTATTAACTCATTCGACTCAAGTAAAGCTCGAGTTTACTTCCTTCGGACTTCTCTTCCTTAACGAGGTTATTAGCCTAAGGTTCTTCCCCCCTTAAGTTTTACAACCTAATGCTTTGATACCAACCTGTGACGCCCCCAAATCTGGGTCTCTTCCAACCCGACAGATGGTGCTCCACGGTGCTACAGTTCACACAACCATTCAATTGAAATGCCTCAAAAGAACGAATATGTCTTATATATATTCCAAAATAATACTACCATTCCCCAAGTTCTTTATAACCGTTACATTTGTTCTTATCATAATATCAAATATTATCATTACAAACCTATACTATTACATAGGTAATCTACACGTTCGCTTTAGCCTTCACTTTAACCTTGATGAATCCTTCGGTCCATTCGGTCTAAGCTGCATTCATATGGTTCAAGCAAGAGTGAGCATAACAAGCAAAACAAGTACAACAATTTCATTTTAAAAGCATGCTTGAAACATAGGAATCGTATATCTTCAATAACTGGATGATAGTTACGAAGTAATATCAATAACTTAAAATAGCATTTCTTTTCCTTCAAAACATTTTACAATAACAATATTCAGTAATACATCAATTCTGGTTCAAGACGTGAACGTCTTATAGTTTCTTTGAAAAGGACAACCCGGCACGAAGTCCGTAAGTCCGACATATCTTACGAGCACTTCTAGGTGATCAGCCTATAGTACTCTATGTTGATCAACACTACATCCATTAAACGTGTGTACGTTTAAGTTGTGGCAACCTCACGTGCCCATCGAATACTCGATGAAAATACATTTGTTTATTCATATTCAGGCTTACCTTTAATCCGTACCAATTGGTTGGCATAGGATAGCGTTAGCAATTCTATATTGAAAGACTTGTAAACAGTTCAATCAATCTATCCAGATTAGTCTAGCCGAGCTAAAATTGGCATCGACTCTTTCTTCAAAGCCATACATGCATCTCATAATTTGAATCATTTGAAAACCTAACTAACACGAAGATTAGACAAGCGTTTAAGAAAAACTTGCCTTCAGTGTCTACTATAGTATAATTACTTTCCCTTTTGAATCTTTACAGTCTCTACAACACATAACCTTATAACATACCACATTAGGTCATGATTGAACATATATAGTTCCAAAAGAATCTTACCCTTCTTCTCAATCTAATCCCGTATTAGATTTGTTATTTATTGGTTCCGGCTTTCCGTCATTCTTTACATCATTCTTAACAACTTCGTTCTCTTAGCTGAAATTATTTCATTAATACAACTCGATTCAAGTTAATTATCCTTCCTCACGGCTTACTAACGTCCTTACGTTATTTAATCGAAACTCGATCGTCATTGATTAAGTACGCTTATTGCACACCATTTGCGGTCATCTTCAATTGACTTACTTTAACTCTAAGTGATCACAATTGAGGTTTAGTTATGACTGAACAATATTTTATTAAGTCCCTTAGTTCATTGCTAAACAATTTCCCTTTATACTATATTTGTAACCATTCTTGTCTGCCTATGTTTTAAGGCTGGCGCTGCAGTGCTAGTGTTCCTTTGTTATGCCACGCTGCTGCGTCGCCCATTAGGGCTTGAAGACCGGACTTGGCATGGCCTGAGTATTTTGTTAATCAAGGCTGCATGCGTGAGACTCTGTGGGTCAAGCTCACTTTGAGTCAGCTGCGTGCATGACTTATTTTGCCTTGATCTACTTTGTGGCGCGCCACAAGATTTCAACACCGAAAAAATTTTAACAGCTTTTTCTTTTGGTGAGATTCCGTGCTCAGTAACTTCTTCATTATAAGTCCGAATTGGCTCGTTCAAGAGCCTACGGTTCACAAATTACGTACTCTATGTTTTCATGCAAGAATTTTATCTATTCGAATTCGTTTGCTAAAAATTCACCTATTAGTCCATTTTTAACGAAAACGATAAACGTTCGTGAATGTTCAACGCTCGTTTCTTCGTTCTAAGTCGGAATCCGGCCATTTTTGAGTCCGCAACTCTATAATGCCAAATAAGACTTGTCTCCATTGAAAACCAACGTTTCCAATCTCAATATCAAAATTCGACTTCCATTCTGAGAATTTCACGAATTCGACGATTATCGTCCAATCGTGTTAATTCTGGCAAAACTTCATTACTTGAGATTTTTAAACCGTTTCAATTGGATTCATTCCAATATACTAATATCTTGACATACATGATTCATTAACTCATAACATGATAAGTTATTACTTATTCTTGATAAATTTATAACTTATGAAAATATAAATTATTTATATTTTCATTACTCATGACTTATGTCTTCTTTTTATATGACTTATTAATGAGTTAAGTCCTTTAATCATTATTCTTACATCTTATTAATCATACTAATTTTATTAATGTAAACATGTTACAAGTTCTAACAAGTTCTTATACTTTCATTATAAGTTCATAACTTATTTACGAATGAATTTCTTATTCATGACTTATCCGGCTTATTAAGACTTAAGCCCTTTGATTCATTATTCCAACCTCTTCTTAGCATGCTTTTTCTGCCAATACCCCCTTCTCTAACAATAGAAGAGAAAGAGAATCATGACTTATGATTACTTACTCTTGATGTTCTCTTGCTAATCCTTCTTCTTGCTCCTTGAACTATAAACTCTAGCTTTTCTAACTTTTGTAGCTTATTCTCTCAAGCAAATAAGCACTTAAAAGGTTGGATGAAATACAACAACCAACAAATGAATCCAAGCTCTCTCTATTTATAGGATTTCTAAGGTTAGGGTAATATAGTCATTAAGTCATTCCACCTCCTTACTATTCCATACTTTGTCCCTAAGTAAACTTGCTCACCACATAAACTTTGCCATCACTCTTATTTAATCATTAAGCATACTTGTTAATCACACATAAGCACTTTGCCATTAAGATATCTTGCTCCCCACACTTTTTGCTTAGCCATTAAGTTAGCTTTACTTGCTCATCACTTTGAATTATCCATGGTTTGCCCCATGGGTTTAAACCATCCTCTAATCCATTGGATATTTACTTTGGGCTTTAGCTTAATCATTTTGGGCTTGTAATAAACTGCTTTGGGCTTTACATTATAAATACTTAGGCTTAATATTAATAAACACTTGGGTTAAACATTAATCTATCTTGGGCTTGCCCTTAAAGTTTATGGACTTGCATTTCATACACAATCCACAATTCTTTTCATAAATGGCTTAAAGCCTTATAACGCATAATTTACGTATTAATCTCATATCCTAACTCATATACTTATTCAATACATACAACATACCATCATTCATACGTACTCGTATAATACCCCGTATCATACTCGTATTCATTACTTCGTATAATACCTACGTATTATACGATTATTGTTTAATTCATTAATCGCATTACATCTCCTTCCCGTAAATCATTTTCCTTAAATGTTAGGTTTTAAGTCCACAGGGGAAATATTAAGTTTTCCATAACTGAAATATTATTGGATATTCCATCTCACATCGATATTCTATCGTTACGTATTTCTCGGAAGTTCAAAAATAATTCCCGAGCAGAAATGCGTGAATAGTGTTTTTTGGAAAATTTCTCGGAAAGCTTTTATTTTAGTCTTAGAAATTCAAACACTTTAATTCTACCACGTTGCCAAAATCCTACAATGTTCTAACATGTCTAGGTCATATAACGACCTTCAATTAGCTTGCTCCATAAATAATCAATTAAATTCATTTAATCATTATAATTAAATAAAATTTTAATTCTTCTAAAAATTCGATTTTTCTCGGGCGTTACATCATATACCAGTCTACAATCTTCAATCAACAACATGACCAATAACATAAAACACTGCAAGATTCAAGCCCTACAAAACGTTGTAAGAATTTTCTGGGCAAAACTGGGCTGCCCAAAAACTCATTTCGTGAACGGTTAACGACCTTTGACTGCTTATTACATTCAATCTACACATGATCTGGGCTTGATTCAAGTTCCAGATCAAAGCCCTTACAACATACTACAAGTGTAAAACTTAAAACACAACAAATAACTAACATAAATAGATCTAGAAGCCCTGACATGTGACTATCAGACAACATTTACAAAATTTTCTAGATTTAAGAAATCTTCAATTTCGAGCACTTTAATGTTATGGATCTGGGATCTAACAACCCAGATCACTAAATGACATCTTCTAACACAACTTTAAACAATAGATCATAACATCTAACATCAAATCTATGGATTTCAAACATTAGGGTTTATACCTCCTTTAATGCTTTGATCTTGATTCTGGGGTTCCTGATTTGTTATGGAAGTAGTAGGGACTTGATTGGGGACTGATTTACTAATATAATTTGGATGATTAGAGAGGGAGAGAGAGTTGTTTGAGAGTTAGTACACAAATAGGTCACTTTTGGTGACTTTCTTTCACTTTAAATCAATCTATAAGATGACATGTTGCTATGATCTGCTAAATTCGGCTGGTTGGATGGAGATTTAGGCCACATGGAGTTGGTGGAGTTGGTGGCCAACTCAATTGGCAAGATATACAAGAAACATACTAAATAATGCAAAAAGGGTAAAATAGTCATTTCGATTTTAATTTTATTGGCATATATGTCTTTTGCCCTAACCCTTAGGGTTTATGGTTTGAACCCTTAGGGTTTAGGGTTTGAACCCTTAGTTTTTAAAAATAAATTCTAGAATTTCCAAATTAGATTTTCAAAATAAAATTAATATTTATAAATTATAATTAGGATTCTATAATTATATTTAAGATTTCCTAATCATAAATTCAATCTTGCTAATTAGGATTATTATTTCCTAATTAAAATTGCTAATTTAGAAATTAGGGTCAAAATAGTACATTAGGGTTTATAACCCAAGAATTAGGGTTTAAAAATAGAAAAATAATTTTTCTAATTTAGAAATTAGGTTTCTTAATTAGATTAGGGTTTTCTAATTACTTATAACTTGAAAATTAGGATTAAGGTTTCCTAATGAACATTACAATTATTAAATTAACAATTAGGTATCACTATAAAAAAAATGGGCCTTTAGCAACGTTTTTTCAGGCAACGACTTTATAAGTTGTTGCTAAAAGTATATGTTTAGCAACAAAATTTATCATTCGTTGTAGATTGTGTCAGACTTTCACTTTTTGCAACGAAATTCATAAGTCGTTGCAAAAATTTGTTGCTAATTCATTGGAGGGAAAAATTTCGTTAGAAATTCGTTGCAAAATTTTCGGCCACTTGATTTCGTCATCGTGGGCAACAAAAGTTTTTTTGTTGCTAAAAAATGGGGCTTTAACAACGATTTTTCAGGCAACGACTTTATAAGTCGTTGCTAAAAGTGTATGTTTAGCAACGAAACTTGTCCTTCGTTGCAGATTGTGCCAGGTTTTCACTTTTTGCAACGAAATTCATAAGTAGTTGCAAATTTTGGAAACAAAAATCGTTAGAAATTCATTGCAAAATTTCTAACCATTTAATTTCTCCTTATCGTGGGCAACGAAAGTTTTTTTATTGCTATATTTCGTTGCCTAATATGGACCACTTTGATTGGCAACAATTTTTATTTTCGTTGCATATTTTATACAACTTTTTGCAACGACTATTAACATGTTGCCTTAAATTAAGATAATAATAACAACAACAACAACAACAACAACAACAACAATAATAATAATAATAATAATAATAATAATACTATTACTACTACTACTACTACTACTACTACTACTACTACTACTACTACTACTACAACTACTACTACTAATACTAATAATAATAATAATAATAATAATAATAATAAGGGTTAAGTTCAGATGACCACCTGAGGTTTGAGCGGTTTTTCACTTAACTACCTGTAGTCAGTAAAGCTACATTTAAACTCCCGACTTTTTGTGTTGAAGTGAAAACGTTACCTTTTCCATCCAAATTAACCGTTCGTGCATGTCAGACGCCAGAAACGCGTGAAAAGAGGGTGTAACAGTAAATTTTTTTTAGAAAATGTCTAAAATACCCTTCTTCTCCCTCTTGGCTTTTAGAAACATTCCTCTCCTCTTATTCTCCCTTCAAACCCACTCGATTCTGGCCATGATGTTGATGGCGGAGCGGTGGTGTGGATTCATTAGAAAAAGCGTGGGCTTTTAGATTGTGGGGGTTTCTCTGTTCGGATTAGTAGGGGTTTGATTAAGATGAAACTTCGGTTTGGAAGAGGATGCGTTCAGATCTGTTATGTTCTCCTATTCATCTTTCCATTTTCTCGAGATCTTGAATCGATTTTAGTTCTCGAGATCTTGAACCGATTTCATCTCGGTTTAGAAGAGGATGCGTTCAAATCTGTTGTGTTTTTGATCTGGATTTATTCGTTATTGCTCTATTTATTTGTTCAAATTGGATGTTATCTCCTCACCTTACGCTAAAAACCCACTTGGGCTCAATTTCTGCCGAGAAAAAGGGCCCGATGCAGATTCGATTCTCCTTCCTTGTCGATAGAGGAAATTGAAGAGCGGCTAAGTTGGTGTGCCAATTTATTTTGCATGCGATGCCTCAAAAGCAAGAATGGCTATGCAAATATTTTCATTTCCTTTTGTCATCGTTTACCCACTTGTTGGCTTTAAAAATGCGTCCAGATTCTAGTCGAGGATGGAATCTAAGTGATTCCGAAGTAGAGTTGAGGTTCAACCAAAACGCAGTCGATTTAATGGATCAGTCCAATCTCTGACACTGGAGCAAGGTCTATGCTTTTCACTCAACAAAATCTCCAAAGCAACTCTTCTTTTTGGGTTTTTTTCTTTTTAGTTAATGCAGAACTAAATTAGTAAACTTTTCAAAGAAAAACCAAAACATCTCAATTGGAGTTATTTTATTGATCGCATACAAATTAACCTATATCACTATTTTGAGCTTTTCAATTTCCTAATGAACTCTTCCTATACTGCCTTTATCTCTCGATTAGTGGTTTTGTGTTGTGCTTGTTCTTGGCTGGGGTTTGATTGGGTTTGTCCCTTAAAGATTTATTTATATAATTGTTTTTAGAATTTATTTATATAATTATTTTTGGTCTCCTTGCCGGATTTTATGGTGATGTTTGTGCCAGATTTTATGGTGATGTTTGTGCATGTTCTTTTTAATATATATATATATATATATAAAGTTATTCAAATACAAATTTCAAATAGGAATACGAATTCGAATATATTTAAAGTTTTTCGTTTTCATTGGTATTTTTGTTTGTGCATCATAGATTCATTTGTAATAGCTTATCAAATTTATAAACTTACAATAACTTTTCAAATTCGCAAACCAAATATGGTGTCCCTTTTTTCATATTCTTATTCCAATTAAAGTGATATATTATAATGATATTTCTTAAAAGTAATAAAATTATTATTATAAATATTGTCATTAACATATGCCATATTTAAATTTTATCTAATAAATTATTTATAAATTTAGTTGTATTTTGCACCAGTTATTAAACTTATTTATTAAAAAATAAAGTTTAAGTTGCTTTAAATAAACTATAATGAAGAGATTTTACATCTAGTTGTTCTATTATATCAATAATAGGTGACAATATAGTTATTAGCGAAAGAAACATCTTTCACAATTTATAATTTTTTTTCTCGCAAAATTGAGGTGATAGAAGGCTTTTTGGCTCCAATTTTTGATGAATTTTTGCGAGAAAAAAATCTATTAATGACAGAATTATTACTCATTATATATTATTGTTCAGAGTATTTTTGCGAGAGATAAATTTGGTCACTGTTTTGTTCTAAATAACTTTTTTAAAATTAATTGTGGTGAATATAAATTGTAATATAAATATATTAATTTTTTTTATCGTAGTAAATTTATTTATAATAATTACTAGGAATGAGTAAAAAAACGGATAAAACCGAATAACCGAACCGAATCAAAACTTTTATCGTTTTTTTCATTTATTCGGTTATTTTCTGAAATTTGGTTATATTAAATTTAATATCCGATTTTTGGATTCAAATTTATTTTTTAAAATTTTGTTAACCGAATAAGAAATAAAAAAAATTAAAGCCTTGAAAAGTTAAAACACAAAAACAAACACAGTAATCTCTAAAAAATAATTAAAGCCATAAAACATAAAAACAAACACAGTCATCTCTCATCTTTCATCTCTCATCTCAACACTAGTCGATACCCTCAGGCCTCAGATCTCCCATCTATCGACTCTTATCTTAGATCTCTCACTATCTGTCTATCTGATCTCTCATCTCTCAGTCTCTGCCCTAGTGCCCTAACCCAAAATCCCAGTCCCCAAATCGTGAGTCGTGACTCCGCTCCGCCTTTTTGCCCTATATTCGTCCGCAGGAATCAGGATAGTGGAAATGGAGGCTTTTTAGAGATTTAGAGAGAGAAGACAAAAATGGAGGTGTCGAGATTACCAATATCAGCATCACACATAGGGAAGCTAATATCTGCAGGCTACACTTCTATTTATTCCCTTTCCTCTCTCTCTCCTTCCGATATTGCTCGAGGTAATAATGATACATATATATATACACACACAATTATGTATTATACAACTCATACTTTTTTTTGTTTGTTTAAATTGAATAATTGATGTTTATGAACTTACAAATGTTGTATCTTATTACTCTCACTGCTTGAAATCGATGGTTTTATTTTATTGATTGATTGAGTTTAGTTATTCACCTATCAACTGTTTGATATAATTACGATTTGAGTACTGCTGCAAGCTGACTTTATAGCTACAAATTCCTGAATAGTTTCCTTATAAATTTATGACTAAAAGACAATTTACCTTTTGGCTTGTATCTTTCTTGTTGACTTTTTGACTTTTCAGACTTAAAAAAAGGTGTATAAAATCTGTTTCAAGACTTCGTTATCAAACTTCATTATAGCGTAAAAAAACACACACTTTTCGTTTTCATTTAATTCGAAAAGGCCAAAATTTAAAAAGGCTGTAACACAAGTTTTTGAGTCTTAAAATGTGCCTTTTAGGGCCTTAAACATTGGCAATAATAATTAATTTTAAATAAAATAAAATAATTTAAAAATAATTAATTTTAAAATAAAATAATTAAAATAATAAAATTAAAATAAATATTTGGAATTAATAATTAATTTTTTTATAAAACACAATTTTAAAAAACAGAATTGTAAAGCAAATTTTTTTGTAAAAATTATGTTTTACAAAAAAAATCTGTTTTTACAAAAAAAAATTAAAAACAATTTTGTTTTTACAAAATTGTAAATAAAATTGTGTTTTACAAAATTTTAAAATACAATTTTTTTTTAAAAAAAATCTATTTTACAAAAATTGTAAAATAACATTTTTTTACAAAACTGTGTTTAAAACAGAATTTTTAAAACTTGTAAAATATTTAAAAATATTCTGTTTTTACAAAAAAAAATTTAAAAGCGATTTTGTTTTTACAAAAAATTGTAAAAACAAAAGTTAAATTCTGTTTTTTGTTTTTAAAATAGTTTTTTAAACATAATATTTTTTTACAAGTTTTAAAAAATTCTATTTTTAAACACAATTTTGTAAAAATAAAATAAATTATTATTTTACAATTTTACAAATTTGTAAACCATAATTTTATTTTATAATTTTTGCAAAAACAGAATTTTTTTTTAAAAAAAATTGTATTTTACAATTTTGTAAACACAAATTTATTTAAAATTAATTATTTTAAAATTATTTTATTTTATTTAAAATTAATTATTTTTGCCAATTTTTAAGACTAAAAGATAATTTGCATCCCAAACTTGTGTTACAGCCTTAGTCGGTCACTTTTGACCGGTTAAGTGAAGAAAGTGTGCGTTTTGTTACGTATAATGAAGTTTGGGGTGTACTTAGACACCTTTTTCGGTTTGGGGTGTAAAAGTCAACAATGGTATAAAGTTTGGGGTACAAATTGTCTTTTAGTCTAAATTCATTAGTTAGGACTCACTGGTTTGACATGTGCCTGAGAAGATATATAGTTTAAAGAGTACATAATTCTATCTGGAAGTTAGAATCACTTGGATTCACTAGTGTTTATTGAGTATGCTTCTTTCCTTTATTTTTTTGGTTTAAGCAGTGGCTTTAGCTAATATCCTAGAAAGGATTTGAGTCCTTTTCTTTTAGTGGGTTCTGTAAATGAGAGATGTGATCTTTAGGTTTGTTAAAAAATTGGTGTGTCGTCCTCAATCTGAGAGTGGGGTTTTGGGTTTTGCAATTGATTTTGAATTTTTTTTTTTTTTTTTTATCATTGGTAAGTGGTAATTGTGTTGTCCTACTTCTAGTTTCTAAAGTAGTGAAATGAATAATAGTTTGTGGTACTTCTACTTTTTACAACCTAAGTGATAAGAAAGTTCATTACCAAGTTTAGACCCTTTTAATTAAGGTACCAAGAAGGATGAATTGGCTAAAAATTAACCTATTATCATAATTTGCATAAATTGACTACCCTCATATTCAACCCCACGCACTAAAACCTGTCAACCAAGCTTCAATCACTGCACCAGAAAACATTATGGGGTACTTTACTTATTAGTCACACTAGCACCTTCACCATGACCTACCTTAAAAGTTTACAATCTATCATCCACAATAGTCAAAGCCGTCAATCCTCTCTATAACCATTACATTAACATTTATTCTAGAATAGCTTGAATCAGATATCTCTTTCAAGTTTCAACAAGAAGAATCGACTTGATGGCATCATAATTGGCATCAGCAAAGGCTAGAAAAAAGTATCAAGCTTAGATTCCTTAAAACCTTCAAATCGACCAATCTCACCTACATCAACAAAAAATAGTTGTGGATTTAGCACTCTCTTTTTCAAGCTCCTTACCTGATATCCAATTTTACTTTCAACTGGCAACTCAGGTCTGTACACTGGCTTTACAATGCAAAATCCTGCAACTACTTTCAGGTGAAGTTCACGTTTCTTAATCTTGAAGCATTCTCCAGGATGTGGAAGAATATTAAACGTTGCAGCAGGCCAGGAAGCTTATCAGTAAAGAATAAGCTTTAGTTTCTGAATGTTCTAGACTCAATTTCCAAACTTTATTCGGCAGATTGTTTTACATAGTCAATTACTAGAAATCTCTTCTAGGCTTTGGTTGTTTTTAGCCCTTAATTTTAAATTTTAAGGAATATTGGGGTTGTTTTTGGTACCATCTTACTGTAAAAGTGTAAATACCTCCATTCAGTTTCCAAACTTTATTCAGTAGGTTGTTTTCCATAGGTAATTGTTGACAATCCTTCTGGGTTTTGGTTGTCTTTTAGCCCTTAATTTTAATTTTTTTTAGAAATTTTATTTGGAAGTATTGGGGTGTTTTTAGGTGTGACAGAAGTTTTGGGACCTGGTTTTTTCAAGCATGAATCATGGAGTGATCGCTACCATGTTTTGTGGGATATGGCAGTGGGTTCAGTGGGTAGAATTGGAGAAAATTAGTTGAAAACCCTTCTGGGTTTTGGTTGTCTTTTAGCCCATAATTTATTTTTAAATTTTCCTTGGAAGTATTGGGGTGTTTTTAGGTGTGACATAAGTTTTGGGACATGGGTTCTTTAAGCATGAATCGTGTAATGATTGTTACCATATTTTTGTGGGTTTTGGCAGTGGGTCCTGTGGGTGGAATTGGAGAAAATTGGGGAACACATGCAACTCACCCTTTGGAGCTATCAACCACAGTTCAGCTACTAAAGGACAATGGATTTCAAAAAGTCAAGCTATTTGATGCTGATTCAACTACTTTGACTGCCCTTAGTGGATCCGGGATGGAAATCATGGTGGGTATTCCAAATGAAATGCTTTACTCTCTGGCCAACAGTGTGGCAGCAGCAGAAAAATGGGTGGAGAAGAATGTTTCTGCTCATATCTCCTCTAATAGTGTTAACACCAGGGAAACTAATTGCTTCCCCTCTTAATTTTTTTTTGCCCCTTAATGTACCAATTTCATGTTTATTAGGGAAGAAAAAGTAGACAGAATAGAATAAAGAAGATGATTATGGTATGTAATTAATATGATAGTAAAGTGATATACCTACAAAAGCATTTCCATTTGAGATTTTCAAACAAGCCTTTGTTGCCATTCAATCTGTGTTGTCCATTTATAGGTTCGCCTCTGTAATTGGGGATACAATTTAACTTGGAACTGTTAAAGAATTACTTTATAAGTTCCTTTTGTTCCTATAATAATTTGTGCAGAATGTTTACTTTGGTTAGCTGTTCTTTGTTATTATGCAGCCTCAAACATAAGAATAGTTATGTTAGGTAGATTATATTTTGCAAATAAGACATGGATAAAAGGAAATATGAATTTTCTTATGCTAATTTTACCTAGTTCTATTGCCTACAAGCATTTATGATAAATGTCTGATGCCCTTTGAATTCAGAAAGTTAGTTTGGCACAGAGATTTGCATTGGTTCCTATTGAACTCCATTGTTATCCTATAAAAGCAACTGTAAGGCATGTTAACTGCTGTTGATGATGCTGTTCAACTGGTTTTTGATCGCCCATACAAGGCTGGCGATCCAATAGTGTTTCTAGTAAGTAGTTAGTCCATTGAGGATCTTTCCCCTGCCCACCCCGCTTCTTCTAGATGCTTTTGTAACAAGTTTTTTGAGTCGAGGTGGAGCTATGTTTTATGTATTTCAAGTTAAACTTTAAATATGAACTTATATTGCGTGCCGGAAACATGTTAGCTAATGTTGCAAAGATGAATGTTTTGAACATTTTATTTCAGAATAATTACAGTCATATTTTGATTTTGGAGACTGTTGGTTGTTTCTTAATTTTCAAAATGCTTTGGCAACTTCAACTGATAAAGAGTGGATTTGGTTTTTAGGCATATTAACATTTTAGGTGATATGTGTTAATTCATACCTGAAGTATAGTGTTTTTTAATATCATTAATGCCTAAGATATTTCAGAATATACGTTAAGATCTTGTCTTATGGAGTTTGCCAATCATTCTGGGTGATATGTCTTTAAAATTTATTTGCGTGGGGGTCTCTTTGCTATTCTAATATGATCTGGTTTGCATGGTGGCTGGGTCTGCTGCTGCAATGCTGTTTTGAGACTGGGTTTGGCTGGGTCTATTTTGCTATTATCTGGCTACTTGCAGTTGGGCTACTGGTTGTGCTGTTAGTGCAGTTAGTCTTTGTCTCTATTGCTTGTCCGTTAGGCTATATGAGCCACTTTTGCTGTTCTTGTAGATCTTTCGTCTCATTAGCCTTAACTGTAGAGTATACAGGAAAAGAGCTGGAAATCTTCCTAATATCGGTGAACGATTTGATTTGAATACGAAATTTCTTCATACTCGATCTTTGTTTTGGGGTTTACTGTGAAATTGCAGATACTGATATTAAAATTATCTGATGGCTCTACTTGGATCCAGCATCGCAAGCGAGGTAATGCATTATTTTCTTAACCAATTCAATTCAAATTTTTAGATCGAATTCATACTAAGTATTCCTGCATTTATAACTCTATCAACTTTTATCATCTCTGCACCAGGTTACATGGTACATGAGTGATAAATAAAAATATATTTTGATATTTCAAATCATTTGCGTGTAGCCAAAATAAGTAGTATAGACTATACTTTAAACCGTTCCAAAAATGATTACGAGTCTATTTTTTTTAAAAGCACATAGTGCGTATTTAGCTTGGTGTCAAAATTTTGAAGTCTAGCATAGCTAGGAGTTTTGGAAAACTTATGTCTCCACTAATAATCATTTGCTTCGTAATCTATCTATTCCTATTATCCTTAATACTCCATTTACACACAACTATACCCAGTTCGTCAAACCACACTTATGAGTTCATGAACTTGCCACAATCATATGAGTTTAAGAACTTGTCCTAGTGAGACCTTTGACGTCCATTTGTTGAGGGGTTCATAAACATTTGATATAACTATGAATCAAGAATGTCACATAAGTATGAGTTTTAAGAACTCGTACTTAACCTTATATTCTCTACCTATAACCTATCTATCTGTTATGCACATGAGAAATGAATCACCCTCTTAACATGCATATAGCAAATAACGCAACACAAACATTTAAATGATTATCATTGCGAGAAACTAAGTGGTTTTTACACCAAGTACAATTCCCCGCCCTTACAAGGAATCATACAACTCAGCTGCTGACATGAGTCCTCAATTGAAATCCCCACCTAATCTTAACTCCCTTCTCAATACGAATTTCATTCAACTTGTATTCATAATTCTTTCCTGAATCTGTACCAATTCATAGTACAAGTGACACTCAGCATTCTTGCTGTAAACTGTTCAATCATTCGCTTGATCCTTCTCCATACTATAACCTTATTTGATCACGGGGTGATCTCATCGTATATATTACGATTCATTTCTACACTATGATCATTTTGCTTTTCGATCTTCTATCACTGCACTTTTAGTCTTTTAGACTCTATCTATTCATCACTACTGTTCTATTTTATTATCAGAGTTAAGGAACTCCGTATCTTTTATAACCCGCCGAGATTCGTCTTTGAATCTTACCGACACACTAACTCTATTGGAGTTAGTACTTATCCTAATCACTACGGTTATTAGTCTCAAGTATTCTACCTAAGGTTCATAACCTACAGCTTTGATACTGTAATGCCCCGAAATCCGGTCTACTTTCAGACCCGGACTCCGTGCGTCACGATTCCATTTCCTTCCAAACATAACTCATTATATAGCTAAATATAATGAAATACATTCTCAAATCCCAGGTTCTCGAAACCTTATAACCTCTTTCATTACAAATAATGATAATTACATTATTCTTTACATCTTACACGAGTGACTTTCATTCGCCACCAAGGATTCATAACTGTTCATTAAACTAGTCTATAGTTTAATTCTATCATTCTATATTACAAGTTTTCGCTTGTTCTTCACGCACATTCATATGCTGAATGGCACTTCGTCTGGATATTGCTCAGCTTGATCTTTACGGGACCCTTAAGTTCTTTTTAACATCGTTTGCTGAAAATGTTTTTCATTTAAAGCAAGTATGAGCATTCAATTGCCCAGCAAGTCATAACAGTTGAACAAACAACTTCAGAAGTTTAAACATTTTTCAGAACTTCGATAACCGAACAAAGGTTATGAAGCAGCTTGAATAATAGGAATAATCTCGATTCCTATCATCTTAAAACATTCAGTCACTTTCACTTTGAAATACTTTCATTCTTCTACCTTTTTCATACACATCTTGTCTGGCTAGAATCATTAGCCCAGACTTAACAATAACGGTTCATGTATAAACAGAACATACTTGTATTGAACAGTTCAATCATAGAATAGTTCTTCTTAAGAAACACCAAAGTGTTCAAATTGTGGCACAAGGCCTCATACATACTACCACCTTGTACAAATATCGCACATTTGCACATAGACACAACTTCTCAAGTTCAACATCTGAGAAGTTCAAGAAACTAGCATTCAGATAGTATGAATGAAGTTAGGAAACTTGCCTTATGCACAGCTACAACTTATAGTTAACGCTGAACTGCTCATTCCAAATCCCTATATAACACATAAGGAAATAACACGTACAACAATTAGTCATATACTTGACTTACACATTGGTTACTTAACTTTACTTCTTAAGGTTCGCACTCTTGTAATCTAAACTTACGCAACTAAATTTCTTCTACCGGTTTACGGCTTCATGACATACGGAGATGTCTTAACTTAACACGTTCATCATCTTTGATGATTTACATTCTTACCTTCTTCTTATAACTTCTATAGGACTCAGCACACATCGCTTCTCTGCTAGTAGTCCATATGGTACTCTGAGTGATTTCCCACAAACAACCAACAAACAAGTTCGTGCTCTCATCTACACCGCCCATTACGGTGAGTTAGATCGGTTGCCAGTTTTGTATATACCTTCGCTCTCTGAAGGAATTGTTTAGCCCAACTCCCATATGTCAACTATCAAAGTTACGATTGTACCACAACCTAATTTCTCTTAACTTATACGAACCATTAAACTATAATGTTTGTTAAGTCAACTTGTTATTCCTTACGGCTTTTTGGCAACTAGATGTCATACCTCAGGATTCATTCTTTATTATTCAAGTCATACGGTCTTTCTCAGATAATTTTAACGATCATTCAATGTCAATACGATGAGGTTATAGCGTTAAACATTTCATATAAACTTATTCATATCTTATAACGTCCAGTTCCTGCAACTCGGAACGTTGTCCAAGTTATACTTATTAACTCGGCTTCTTCACGTTATACGTTATTAAACTTAACTTAGTTTCTTCACCGTTCACGGTTAAATCTTAGTCTTCATTACCTTACGGTCAAACCATACATGGGGTGTAGGTTCTGCCCGTTTAATAATCGCGTACACTCAACCCTTACGTTGGCTTAAGTGTCTAACGCTTACATTCATTCTAACATTCTCTATCCGACTCACCCTCAGACTTTCATAAATCTCATTACCGTTCTCTAAGGCTTTCCTTGATACCATTCATATCTTACTTACTACTTTCGTCAACGTCCAAGTCATACAACCATTGTATACATAGAACGTTCGTCCGATGCAAATACAATTCACGAGGATCGTTACGTATTCAACGTTCACATTACTCGTCTCTTAATTCTCTTATTCAACCTTTAATCAAGCTTTCAATTGCTTTCATCATTATCCAACCCATGAACCCCACGTTCATTATTCTTTCTTAATGTCGGGCCATCTGGTTCATTGTCAGATGCTAAGGCCGATCGTTCATCGCAACAGCGTTGCATTCACAGCGTCTATACGCTTTACACTTATCTCTCTTACCATGACATAACATCGGAATGTTATTCATTACCTTCATCACCCAACGTCTAAGGAATCACAATCACAGTAATCCTTCACGTTCATTCATTACGACTACGGTCCCCGGATATCGGTTACGTAATCTAGCTCTTACATTCTCTATCTTTTAATCTCACTAAATTTTTCCGTTCAACCTTCACTAAAGGTTTAAAACACTTGATTGAATGTTACATTACGTGAACTACATGTTCATACTTCTTTCTTGCACATCCTCCAGTAACTGAGAACTAAAAATCTCATTTCTGGGCATTGCTCTGCACCGGCGCTGCGGCGCCGTGCCCTTCCTTTCCTCTCGCGCTGCGGCGCGACCTACTTCTCTCTCCTCTCTTCCCGGGCTGGCGCTGCGGCGCCAAGTCCTTTGTTATCTCTCGCGCTGCGGTGCCACTCTCCAGAAGATTATGGCCGAGCTCGGTGCCACTCTCCAGAACATTCTGCGTATCCTTCCACGTGTTCAAGATAGATTTAGGATACAACCTACTCTTGGGACGACCATGGATTCATATGGCAGGGGCAGTCCCCTCCACCCTTCATCAACAATTGAAATACATTATCAACAATAGCCTATTCACGGTCAACGCTGAACCAGAGTGTCCTCAACATGGGGACATGCCATTCATTAATGCTAATGCAGATGTTGAACCGGTCAGTTTTCATGCCTTGGAAGTAAGAAATACCCAATACCATGCTATTGGTATGCCATTTCCCATGCCCAAGATTTCTGCCGAAGTAATGTCAGCTACTCAAGAAATATGTCATTGGGTCATCAGCCGGGACAAGGGCTGGGTAAAGATCGCCAGGGTATCAAGCAGCCCATTTGAGTACACAGTCAAACTGGGATAGCTGGACTAGGCTATTCTTCCAGTTCTAGTCATATGAATCCTCGTAAGCATCAGCTTTAGTTTTAGCCACATGGCGATTATCTTCACCTGCAAATTCTGAGTCCGCACAACCTCCTATAAAGGTGCCAACCAACGTAATGGCTATGTTATTTCCCAAGTCGGTACCGGTGAGGGTGAAATAATTCTTTGTTCCAGATCCCGCAGTGGAAAAGTAGGAACGAAGAATCAAGCAAGACGTCATCCGGATGATGTCAGGCATGCGCATCATCGTCCATGATGAACATACAAACAGATATACCCCAGACGATGATTGCCCAGACATAATGGCCATCATTCGGGAGAAGGAGGATGATGACAACCCCTCCATCACATGATCCACCGGACTTTGCCTTCGCTAATTGGAGCAAAGACCTTGCATTGGTCGACAGGGGTAAAAGGGGCAGAAATCTTTCAGCCCTGTAGATATCATAACTGCTCACTTTTCTGTACAGTACCAGCAGTTTATTTTGTTAGTATATGCTAACACTGTGTATGATCAAACTCTTTCATATATTCTAAGTGAAAACATATTTTGTTTGGGACCACAATTTAGATGTGCTCAGATTTAACGACACTGATTGTCTCTCTCTCCACAAGGATTGTACCTTTGATGTAGAGGTGAAGTCAGCCTTGATGGAAATACATGAGGACATTGAGGTGCCTCCAGAAATTCAAGAATGGGTCAAAGACAAACCTAAACCCAACCTTGATCAAACCACTTCCTTCAATCTCGGAACCTTAGAAAGCCCTAAGTTAATCCAGATTGGTTCAGACCTTACCCCAAACCAACGGAATGATATGGTTATGCTACTAACCCAATTCCAGGATGTGTTTTCATGGTCTCATGAAGACATGGTGGGTTTGTCCACTGACATTGTCCTTCATCACCTTCCCATTAAAGAGGGATTCAAGCTAGTCAAGCAGAAGCTCAAGCGATTGAAATCTAAGTGGAGTTTAAAGGTGAAAGAAGAAATTGTGAAACAGTTTCAAGCTGGCATCATCATGGTGTCCACATATCCTGAGTGGATATCCAATATCGTTCCAGTGCCTAAACCTGTAGGAAAGGTGCGAGTTTGCGTGGATTATTAGGACTTGAACAAAGCTTGCCTTAAAGATAACTTTTCCGTGCCATTTATCCACATTCTCATTGACAATACTACTCAATACTGCATGTACTCCTTTGCTGATTGCTTTGCGGGGTACCATCAGATCATGGTTGCTGAGGAAGATCATGAGAAAAATGCTTTCATCACGCCCTGGGGAACCTTTTGCTATAGACGGTTGTCATTCGGCCACATCAATGCCGGAGCCACCTATTAGCGAGCTATGATGGCTCTCTTCCATGACTTAATGCACAAAGAGATTGAGATCTACGTGGATGACATCATTGTCAAATCCTGGAAGGAGGAAGACCACTTAGACCATCTCAGGAAGCTATTCAACAGGTTGCGTAAGTACAACTTGAAGTTGAATCCATCCCAGTGCGCCTTTGGCGTTAAATCAGGTAAGTTGCTAGGATTCCTAGTCAGCCATGAAGGGATTGAGCTAGATCCTAAAAAAATCCAGGCCATCGCGGAAATGCCATTCCTCAGATAGAGAAGGAAATACGGGAATTTTTGGGAAGAATCAACTTCATTAGCAGGTTAATCTCTCAACTCACAGCAACCTGTGAGCCAATCTTCAAGCTTTTAAGGAAAATCTCCTCCATGAAATGGAATGATGGATGCCAGAGAGCCTTTGATGTAATCAAAGAGCAACTAGTCAAAGCTCCCATTTTGGTACCACCCAGGGATGATGTTCCCCTATTCATGTACCTGTCCGTAAGTGACAATGTCATGGACTGCATGCTGGGACAAAAAGATGATAGAGGCCGAGAACGAGCTATTTATTACCTCAACAAAAGATTCAGCAGCAGTGAACACAAGTACACTCTGATTGAGAAGACTTGTTGTGCTTTAGCATGGGCTTCCATGAGATTACAACATTACCTCCATGGTCACACAACCCATCTCATATCCCGCGTGGATCCTCTCAAGTACGTGTTTAGTAAACCCATGTTAAAATGCCGGCTGTCCAGATGGCAGTTGATCCTACAACAATTTGACATCGTCTACGTGACTCAAAAGTCCATCAAAGGTCAAGGAATTGCAAATCAACTGGCCGCTGCACTTTCAGGGGACTTCAAACCCTTGGAAACATACTTCCCCGATGAAGGAGTAATGAGAGTTCAGCAACACCATCAGTACGATACACGCCAAACATAGAAGATGTATTTTGATGGAGGTGTTAATATGGAAGGTTCCGGAGCTGGAGCAGTTCTAGTATTCGGTACGGGGGAGCAATATCCCGTCGCCATCAAATTACAGTTTGTCAGCACCAACAACACAACTAAGTATGAAGGCTGTCTCATGAGGCTTAAACTTTCCCGTTCAATGGGCATCAGACGGTTAACTATCTTTGGAGATTCAAAGTTGGTAATCAGACAATCCACGGGAATCTATCAAACTAAAGAGCTACATTTGCTGCCTTACCATTGGCAAGTTTTACAGATGGTTTTGGAGTTCGAAGAAATCTCCTTTCTACACATTCCTCGTAATAGGAATGACTTTGCAGACGCATTAACAACTTTGGCCGCCTTGATTCACATACCTGACAAGGGACACTTTCCAAGCGTCACAATTGCCCTGTATAAGGCACCAACCAATGGGAACTACGTTGGAGAAGTATCGGATGATCTACCTCCCATCCAACATCCTTGGTATCGCCATATCAAGAAATACCTACTAGATGGATCTACACCCGCTGAGGCGAGCCCGACTGAGAAAAGGCGGATCCATCGACTTGCTATGAAATTCTACCTGAGTGGAGATGCCCTCTATAAGAGAGATGCAGGAAAAGGTCTCCTCAGATGTTTAGACAAATACCAAGCTCAAAGGCTTATGGATGAGGTCCATGGTGGAGTCTGTGGCCCACACATGAGTGGCCCCTTTCTTATTAAGAAAGTCCTCAGGACAGGACATTACTGGCTATCTCTCAAAGCTGACTGCAATGACCACGTCAGGAGATGTCATCAGTGCCAAATTCATGGGAATGCTATCCATGCCCCTCCACGGGAACTCCACAATATGAGTTCACCTTGGCCCTTCTCAATGTGGGGAATGAACGTTATTGGGCCCATTGAGCCTAAAGCCAATAATGGACATTGATTTATCTTCACCATGATCGACTACTTCACCAAGTGGGTAGAAGCAGCTTCCTTCCCCATGGTTACCAAAGAAGTCATCGTTGCTTTCATTAGAAACAATGTTATTTGTCGATATGGACAACCAGAGGTGATTGTATCAGACAATGCTAAGAACCTCAACAACAAGATGATGGAGGAGTTATGCAGTAAATTCCACATCAAACATCTTAACTCTGTCATTTACCGTCATAAGATGAATGGTGTTGTTAAAGCGGCTAACAAAACCATCAAGAAGATTATGCAAAAGATGTCCTCCAATCACAAAGGATGGCCTAACTTATTGCCTCTTACTCTGTTAGCCTATAGAACATCAACGCGCACTTCCACTGGGGCAACCCCCTACGCATTAACCTATGGGATGGAAGCAGTGCTCCCCATAGAAGTTGAAATGGAGTCCATCAGAGTGTGGATAGACGCTCAGCTGGATGAAGACCAATGGGTACAAGACATGTATCACCAATTGTCTCTAATAGACGAAAGGCGAACCGCGACTATCTTCCATGGTCAGTTATATCAACAAAGGATCGCCAGATCCAACAATGAAAAAGTCCTACACTAGCGGATTTAAACAACATGACTTGGTTCTGAAGAAGATCATTGACAACCAAGATCAATCTAAGGGAAAATTCACTCCTAACTGGGAAGGCCCATTTATTGTCAAGGAAGTATTGACAGGAGGCGCTCTCAGATTGCAAGAAATGGACGACGATGAATTTTCACAACTCACCAACTCGAACACCATGAAACGGTACTATGTCTGAAGTTACCATCAAGCAAACATCCTGGTGTTGGATCATCAGATCACCATTCATTCCGGTTCTTTAACCCTTTACCACATACAACTCGTTTTCACACTTTGCCCCTCAAGGAAACATACTTTTCAAGCCAGCAACCTGGTTTCTCTGCGTTACTACAACTTCGGTCATCCCAATAGGGATTGAACCTTTCACGCTTGTAGTTTGGCTACCCATACATGAGATCAAACTTTTTATACCTGTAGTTTATCCTCAACCTAGGATCAAACTTTCCCTTCCCCGCAGTCTGACCTGTACATGAGATCACACTTTTTAACTCGCCCTGAGGGGCGAACTACGTCGACCTGATCTCCTCTTCAATAGGAGTACGTAGGCAACCATTTCATATGACCCTGTCGCAATAAAACAAAAACAACAAAAACATTTCTACGCCTTCTTCCTTACAAAAAAAAACATTCCTACACTTTTTCTACCATACAGCATTGAACCTCTTGCACCAGGTTCGAACTACGCAGACCTGATCTCCTTTCCAATAGGAGTACGTAGGCAGCCATTCATGGTTCGGTCTCACCCCCTACTAAAACACAACCACTTGTTAACTGGTACTGGGATCATCCTTCAATTCACCACATTTCATTGGCTTCAGACCAAAGGGATGGAATTACCTGAACTCCTCCCAAATATGAGATTCGACGACCATCTAAGCTACGGTTATACCTCGAAGAGCAACACCAATCCATAAGAAATGAAATTAACTAGGCTCCTCCTGAATAAGGGTACTGGCGACCATCTAGGGGCGGTCAATCTCAGAGAAGAAAGCCACATTCCTGTCCACATTTCCATACAAAAACCAGTCCTAAGACACCAAAGATGGTAGGGATACATGTGATGCCCCCAAAATTAGGTATACATCCCCCATCTTGAGTCGCCTGATACATGGTACATAATTCAAATACAACTTAATAATACAACTGTCGTGTACAATACGACAAACATAAACTGTGAGTTTGAATACAACATTGTCTACTAGAGAGTATACAAACTCAAAAGGAGTCCTCATTACAATTATTATCACACTATTTCAAAGAATAGTGAGGACTACCAATGCACCATCTAGGACCATCACTCTGTTCCCTGACTCGTCCCAGCTATATTCTCATTTCCTGAAGAGAACAATGAAAGAAAGGGTGAGCTCAACTAACCCAGTAAGAAATATTATGACTAAGATAATGAAAAAAATTTATCGTTAGCCTTCAACAGTGTTAAACTGATACAATATAACAACCATCAAGTTTAACTGCAGCGGAACAAGCAATCCATTAAAAGAGTCAAGTAGAGAATAAAATCTACTATCTTTTATGATTTAAAAGGGTTTTCATCACTTTTATCATTTGGGACAAATTTTAATAAATAATCCACATCATCGAATCACTTACGTACTACTGACGATGATATTCTTTAAGTATCACGACAACGAATTATCCATGCATTACTGCTTAAAGATAATCATGTTTTATCAATCAGCGGCCCCGATCATGCCATTAAACAATTCATCTTTGACTACTACCAAAGAGAATCCATAGCCATAATCATACCAAAAAGCGTCCCATCAATACACTACGGCCAATGAGGACTTTTTTCCACATCATTTGTAACATTACGGTTATGGTTACATCGAATAATCCTCTGGTATAACCATACCAAGTCCATCATACACATCACAATCCACGAGATGACTTTCAACAAAATATAAACATGAGGATGATGACAATGATATAAGAATTCAATAAAACAAGTTCAAGAATTAATTTATCTAGAACCGATAACGTCCAAAGTGTCAACACGATCATCGCTTTATAGAGTAAAATTCAAGAATGCTCAAGAATATGTCCATGAAAAGATCTTAGATGAAGCTTAAATATCAAGGATATTCCACTAATTTCATGGAGTATGAAGTCAAAACTTTAACCAACCGAGTATAATAAAGAATGGAATAACAAAATAAATCACCATGCATGCGGTACTTCACATAGACAGGTTATTCCAACAGAATAATAATAACGGAACCAGGTCAGGCAAAATTCACACCGACAAGATGTTCCAACAGAATAATAAAGAATAGAATAACAACAAAAATCACCATGCATGCGGTACTTCACATAGACAGGTTATTCCAACAGAATAATAAATAACGGAACCGGTCAAATTGTAAAACACACGAGATAGGATATTCCAATGTAATAATAATAAAGCGGAACCGAGTCCAAACGTAGAAACGCATGCAGATGAGGATATTCAATGTAATAATAATAAAGATGGAATAATAGAAGAATGTCACCAAGTATAGGGTAGTCCGCGTATATTAGTTATTCCAGCAGAATAATAAAGAATGGAATAAAAGAAGTTCTCTTCATGAATACAAAATAAATAATACCCCTTACGGGAACAACAAATAATATTCCCTACCTTAGACAAACTGGATACTGGAATATTGAGGTAGCAGACTTCTCTTCTTCTTTCTCTCTATAATAATCGCTCTAAAGCTTTTGTGAATTGGTGAGAAATGAAGGAAGAATGAGCTTCTATTTATAGGAAAATATAGTTTCGATAATTACATGTTTTGGGGCTCGGAATATTACAGTATAATACCTTCCTCTTTTTCTTCATTTTTAATTTAGTCCTGCAAGTATTATCAATCTTGCACCAACTCCTCTATAGTAAATAATGTGAATCAATAGTAAATCATGTGTCTCAATAGTTCTAATCATCTGATAAAACCAATTACAGTATAGTACCTCCATCTATACCTCTATTTTTAACTTAGTCATGCGAGTATTATCAATCTTGAACCAACTCCCCTAATAGTAACAAGAATGTGAAACAATAGTATACACATGTGAACAAATAGTTATAATCATGTGAATTAATAGCAATCAATTACTCATTTATCCGGTAAAATACCCGATTGGTCAATATAACCTCCAGACATCAATTATTATCGAAATAAATGTCGATTTTCACTAACACAAACAATTCCAACATAATGAAACTATTTTATCAACAATATAAATTTTGAAATTTTGAAGTTTGACTTTTCCCAAAAAGTCAACTGTTGACTTTTTGACCAAATAGTGAATCCCAAAAAATTTTGTGTTTATAGACTATTTTTACTAATTTCATCGTTCCGGACTCAAATATCACGTCCGCGTCTCCAAATTCAACTCCGAACACAACTTCAATTTTAATAACATTCATCATTAATATTATAACTCACAATATTTATCAACCAGGTCGTTCCTAGGAAAGAGGGGGCTTTCCAATAAGGATTTCTCCCTATTGGCACACAATTAGGTGACCAAACCTCTCCTTGACAGAAATTTTAGACATTGTAAATACTGCAATTTAATAATATGAATAACCTTGTCATCTCAATTATTGATTTAATAAAATAACATATTATGCAGATGATACTGTGACAATAATCGAATCAATAATATGAGAGATATGATGCAACAATTACTATAGCAATAATTGAGTATAACTGAGTGACTTCTCACGTAAGCATTAATAATTAATACTGGTGTGCTTACTATGCAACCACGCCAGACATATTCTTGTACTTTTAACACCAAGTGTTTCAACAGTTAACGGTAAAACTTCCGTCGTTATTTTCATAAAGTATTTTTGTCTTTTTCTAACTACGATAGTACTTTCGTTGTGGGGTCCACCAAGGATTATGTCGTCGTACGAATATTCCCCGACAAAAAGAATATTATATAACAACTTGCGTACTTTGCAAAATTTATAAATATTACCCACAACTATAATATTATATCAAATCCACACCATAATATTAAAAAAATTATTTCAAGAAAATTAAATATTTATTCATAAAATCTGGGGTCTCACAATCTCCCCTCTTTATGGAATTTCGCCTTCAAAATTTACGTACGTACATGGTATGCTGAAGAGGTGAGGATACCTCGTCAGATTCTAACTCTTGAGGTATAACCTTTGAGTGTTGAATACGATTCTTCTTATCCAAGATTTTAACACGTATCTCCTCATACATTAAATCTTTTTCTATCTCGTCCGTTTCTAAATCAATAATGTGGTTCGGGTCATCCACATATTTACGTAACATCGATATGTTAAAAACGTTATGAACACGCGACACACTTGGCGGTAAAACAAGTCTATAGGCCACAGTTCCTACTCGATCGAGGATTTCAAATGGGCCAATTAAATCGAGGGTTGAGATTTCCTCTCTTCGTCGATTCTTGCTTCTAGAATAACGCCCTATTGAACCTTCTTAATTCTTCCCAATCATCAGCTCTAAGTGTGTAGTTTGAGCGGCTTTAACTTTATTGATTAAAGGCAATGCTAATCGTATATTTGTTATCTTAACATGGGTCCCTAGAGTCTTTAACTCTATCTTCGTCATTTGTAAGTTATACGAAATGAGTCTTTGTGTTAACAACATCGCAATCGTAAACGCATACGATCTTTTTCTCAACACGTCAGCTACCACGTTCGCTCTTCCACGATGATATTGAATGGTACGATCGTAATCTTCAACAGCTCGAGCCAACGTCTTTGGCGCATGTTACGTTCATTTTAGTTGAAGAAATATTTGAGGGTTTAAGAAATGGGTTTTGTACTGGGGTCAATACAAAATTCGATTTCACGCTCTAGGGTAGGCTAAGAAGTCTTCAAGAATACGTCAGAAAATTTATTAACAATAGAAATATCATTCAAAACTGTGACTCTCATCCAAGACTTGGGTAACACGTCACATTGATACCTATCATCTTGCCATCGTCATTCACAGCGTCGCCTACAGAAAGTCTGGCTTTGGTGCATTCCACAGAAGGAAGTCAACAACGAAAGGACCGGGGCTCTTTACTTATGGCTTGATATGACAGTGAATGACTTTAGTGGTTTGGTTGCTTGAATTCGCATAATAGGTTGGTTAGGAATATGAAAGCTAACAACCTTACGAAAAGCTTGATAAGTAGCTAACCAATCGATTCCTAAAATCACATCCAAGGCAAGTATTTTCAAAGAGATATGATCGACAGGTAACGTGAAAGTGTCGATTTGAATTAAACAAGATTTATAAATAGTGGAGGTAACGAAGGTTTCTCCCAACTGAGTTTAAATAGATATATCAAAGTCTAACTTCTCCGGAGTTAGCTTCAAACATTGAGCACAACTAGGTGAAATAAAAGAGTGAGTAGAACTGGTATCTAACACGGTATAGACTTCGGAAGAGTTTATGACTAACATACCCGTGATAATTTTATTCAGGTTCCTCGTCACGAAAAAAAAAATGCTCTCTCTTAAACATCGGCTTTGGCTTATGCGGGACATCCTTTGGCATCACTATCCCAAATTGGACTTGACTTCACCATAATGACAAAATCAAGCTAGGTGACCTTTCTTCCATAATTAAAACATGCTTTGGATTCTGCGTCTGATTTGGACGGATGTGTCCTCTTGTCGCATTTGAAACATACGATCGATTGGTCGTTCTTCTTCCTTTGAACCAAGGGTCTTTGCCGTCTTTGTCTTTCCATCATTATTGAACCTTATCTTCTTGAATTTCCACTTCTATTATCTTGGCCATGATTACAACCGGAGTGGTTACCATTCTTGGCATGATAATTTCCCCCACGATGGTTATCATTGTTCGATGGTCGTTGCCACGGCAGACGATTATTATCGTGTTGTTGCTCGTTATCCTTTTCTTTGGTTTTGGCTCATTATCGCGCTCCTATAACTGAGCCCTATTCACTACATCTGAATATAAACAAAGTTTATGAGAAATAAGATATTGACGTATCTCCGGTTTCAAACCTCTTAAAAACATCCGCGTCATTCTCTCCTCATTATCAACCAAATGGGACGTAAATCGGGACAACTCGGCAAAATTGGCTTCATACTGCGACACGGTCATGTTGTTTTGCTCTAACTTGATGAACTCTACCTCTTTCATGTGACGAATACTTTCGGGAAAGTACTTGTCGTTGAACAGCTCTTGGAACTTCTCCCAAGACATCTTGAGTGCGTCAATCTGGGTACGTTTTACAGAATCCCACCAGTAATCTGCCTCTTCACGCAACATAAAGGTGGCAAAGGAAATCTTTTGCTCTTCTGAGCATCCCAAGACATCAAATATCTTGGTGATCTGCTCTAACCACGTCTCCGCTTTAAGTGGTTCTGGCTTTCCCAAAAACTCCGGTGGTCCCAACTCCTTGAACTTCTTAGCGGTGACCAACCGTGGGTTGCCATTGTTTCCTCCTGCATTATGAACAGGAGCCTCCTTCGCCTGATGTTGCATGAATTCTAAAAAGCTCCTAAACGTACCGTCATTCGTCAATTGATCAGTGTTGTTGTTTACAGGAGGATTATCGCCATCCTGTTATACATTGTCCTGATTATTGATCTATGGAGACTCAACGGTCTCCTGTGCTCCATTTCTATTCTCAACATTCTCGGATGTCATTTTCAAACTCTGCCACAAAACAAGCGTTAATTAACATATCACATATTATCCCTATACTCTGACCGGCCAATTAAATACCAAATAAACTTAGGTAGGTCATACTAGCGAAGGAATTCCCCGTCTCTCCCCTCCTAGTTCTAGTCTCACATCTTAGCCAGGGATCATATCCCTAAGCTTTGATACCAACTGTGACACCCCCAAAATTAGGTATATATCACCCATCTTGAGTCGCCAGATACATGGTACAGAATTCAAATACAACTTAATAATATAACTGTCGTGTATAATACGACAAACATAAACTGTGAGTTTGAATACAACATTGTCTACTAGAGAGTATACAAACTCAAAAAGAGTCCTCATTATAATTATTATCACACTATTTCACAGAATAGTGAGGACTACCAATGCACCATCTAGGACCATCACTCCATTCCCCGACTCATCCCAGCTATATTCTCATTTCCTGAAGAGAACAGTGAAAGAAAGGGTGAGCTCAACTAGCCCAGTAAGAAATATTATGACTAAGATAATGCAAAAAAATTATCGTTAGCCTTCAACAGTGTTAAACTGATACAATATAACAACCATCAAGTTTAACTGCAGCGGAACAAACAATCCATTAAAAGAGTCAAGTAGAGAATAAAATCTACTATCTTTTATGATTTAAAAGGTTTTTCATCACTTTTATCGCTGGGACTCAGCTTAATAAATAATTCACATCATCGAATCACCCCTGTACTACGGCCAAGGATATTCTTTAGTATCACGACCACGAATTATCCATGCACTATGGATAAAGATAATCATGTTTTCATCAACGGTCCTGATCATGCCATAAAATAATTCATCTTTGCACTACGGCCAAAGAGAATCCATAGCCATAATCATACCAAAAACTGTCCATCAATGCACTACGGGCCAATGAGGACTTTTTCCACATCATTTGTAACATTACGATTATGATTACACCAAATAATCCCTGGTCATAATCATACCAAGTCCATCTACGCACTACTGGTGCCATGATGATTTTCAACAAAATATAAACATGAGGATGATGATAATGATATAAGAATTCAATAAAACAAGTTCAAGAATTAATTTATCTAGGAACCGATAACGCCCAAAGTGTCAACATGATACTGCTTTGTAGAGTAAAATTCAAGAATGCTCAGAAGAATATGTCCATGAAAAGATCTTTGGATGAAGCGCAAATATCAAGGATATTCCACTAATTTCATGGAGTATAGAAGTTAAAACTTTAACCAACTGAGTATAATAAAGAATGGAATAACAAAAGAAATCACCATGTATGCGGTATGTCGACGTCAGGATTTTTGGATGTCCCTTTCTGTTACTTGTTCTTTGGTTTTCTCATTTTAGGTGAGATTTGTTTGAAAAAACAAGTGAAAAAGGTCCGACATGTATGATGTCGACGATGGGACTGTTAAGAGTCGCCAGTTGGTTTTTTAAATGGTTGTACCAACACAACCGAGAAAAGGTTTGCACATTGACCCAGTGATGTGACATTGACATACGGGTCGGTGAAACCGAGATTCGTTTAGGGTCCGGGGTCTTGGTTATGCAGGGGGAAGGTGTTAGGCACCCCCCGACATCTGTGTTACCACGGTGACCGCCTCTTTTCAATAAACTATTATCTGAGTGTGTGTGTGTGTGGGTCAATGTACTGTTATATGGAAGTTGTGCAAGGCCTCGTTCGAATCTATATACACAGGGTTTGAATTTATGTAAAAATTCAATTTTTAGGAAGATATAGAAGTAATGTTTTATAAAAGAGGTTTTTCAAACCCTGATGCTCAATAGGAATTGAGACCTTTTACACTCCCATTTTTATTAAGTGAGCGGCTGAATTGATTTTATTTGACAGATGCGAGGCATCCGTATGAAAAATAATGTACAAAAATAATGCCGACTTCCTCATGGGTATGGAAACCATCTGAGGAAATTCAGACATCACAGAATAATTTACAAGCTGCTTACAGCTGAAAATGTCCATCACGGGAACCAAATCTAGATCCAATGAGATGAATCTGTGATCACATGATTCCTAGGCGCACAGAATATTGCAATTTATATAAAAGCAATAAGCATGTATATATATAAAAGCGGTAATATATATATATATATATATATATATATATATATATATATATATATATATCTGAGACAGGATCACCAACCACTTAAGCACCTCCATGGGGATCGAAATGTAAATAAAGTTATAGATACGGCCAACCGCCACGTAAGAAGGAAACTCAAAGTGATGAATGTAAATAAAGTCAGTAAATGCGATCAATCGCCACGTAAGTAAACTCTGGTAGGGACGAAATGTAAAGAAATTTAGAAGCGATCAATCGCCACTTAAGGGAACTCGAGGCGAGGATAAAATAAATATATATATATGTATATATATATAAAGCGTAGTAAACGCACTGCATCAAAAATCTCAGGCTCATCGAACAAAGTTCGACACACGGTTGATATATATATATATATATATATATATATATATATATATATATATATATATATATATATATATAAAGTTTAATAAACGCACCAAATTCAAGTTCAGGCTCATCGAACAAAGTCAGGCACATACGCTTTATATATATATATAAAAGCGAATAAACGCTCTGCATCAAAATCAGGCTCAATCGAGGCATAACTCGATAATGTTAATAATTTATATATATATATATATATATATATATATATATATATATATATATATATATATATATATATATATATATGGAATGAAACCATGAAACCATGATCAAGTCTGGCAAAAGCAAGCAACACGACTCTCAACGTGTAGAAGGGTGTGCAAAGATCAAGAGAAAGACTCTAATGTGTGTGAGAAGGCTTACAGTTGGACCGATAAAAGGGCTTCTATATCTTTAGAGTGGGTAAACACTTGGGCTTTTGTGGGTACAAAAGAAGCTATATATGAGCTCACTGTGTGTTTGAAAGTGGGAAAATACATTTGTATGGCGAAAGTGCAAAGCAAATTGTGTGAGGGTTTCCGTCTTTTTCTTAGAAAATCAGCACCCCAAGCCCCATATTTATAGAGGTGGGAGCCGCAGTCTACCTACTGCAGACCGAGTCAGAGGTGTACTGTGGTGCCAGGGGTGCCTCAGGCGTGTGGGTCCCACTGGTGTCGAAAACGACGTCTGTATTTGCTCGATTTTGGCCGCTTCATAACTTTCAATCCGGGAGTCCGATGGAAGCGTGCCATATCATTTCGAAAAGCTCTTTCCGAGAGCTACATAATAACATAGGATTTTCCCTATTTTTGATTCCAGGAAGATGGTTCCATGACTGAAATATCATTCCCGGGTTTCCGTCAGGCAGTCCGTTGAGCCATTTTGCGTAGTTTGCGTTCGGAAGTTAAGATATGGTTCTTGTGGGACTTCCTTTGAAGTAATTTGAGTTTAGATGAGTTGATTTGATGTGAGTTGAAGTTGAGTTGGCAAAATAACCATTTTCCCCTCCCGGGGTTATCTCTGGTTTTCGCGCAGTTGTAGCAGCCGTTTCTCAGGGTTATCTCTGAGGTTGGCTTGCTGTTGACTTTGAATATCCTCAGGGTCATCTCTGAGGTTGGCTAGACCTATTCCCATGGTTGGAACTGAGACTAGATACCTCGGGGTCATCTCCGAGATTAATCGGTCTTCTCTGGTGTGTGGTCCGGTATTGTATCTACAGGCCTCGGGGTTATCTTCGAGGTTGGATTTGGTTACTCCCAGATTGCGATCCATGGTTTGATGATGAACTTTCGGTAGTATCCGATATGGATTTGGATTGTCTTTCAGGGTTCCCTCTTAAAAGACGAATCTGTCCTCCTACAATGTTAGTAACAGTAGAAGAAAATTTCGAGTGTCTACAGATGCCCCTCTTTATCATGTTTATGCAATGCAATGGAATGGACATGATAAAGATTAGTAGACACTTGAAACATGACAAGGTATTTTGAATGATGTAAATCGCAATGTAGTGAATGTTTATGATGAATGTGACAATGTTTTCGCAAATCGCAGTTCGTAAATTTCACATCGTATTTCGCACATCGCATATCTCTTTTTGCATTTGGCCAAATTACAACTCGCACATCGCATTTCGCATATCGTATTTTGCATATCGCATCGCAAATCGCATATCGCAAACCGCATATCGTATATTGCAAATCGCATATCGCAATGTAATGAATATTATGATGAATGTTAAAATGTATTCGCAAATCGCTTTACCTTTACCGATCATTGCTGATGCCTATGTTGGTGTTGACTACAATGGTTTGGCATTTAATCGCTGATGCTTGTTTGATGAAGATAAGTTGAGATGTTTTCCACATCTTTGATGGGGATGACGTTCTGAAATTACCAGACCCTCCCGATGTATTCGCTGGTAGTTGTAACGGTGACTATCCTGCTGATTGCCAAACTTTTCTAGCTCCCACTCGAACGGTGGTATACGAAGCTTTCATCGCTGAACTGTGTTGATATAGCGCTGTATTGATGGCAATGGTTTAGAATACCAGATTTTTTGATATCTTCGCTGAAGTAATATTCCACGGATTACTTCACTAGACTTCGCCTGATGTTACGTTAGATTGATGACAACCACCAGATGTCTCATCCTTTTTGAGGTGATTTGGAGTCTCATTTCGCTGTTGGGTATTTGTGCCCCATTTCCTTAAGTGTTTGAATACGCAACCCTGCTGAACTGATGACTTAAATGTCGCTAAAATCCCTGAACTGATGACTTAAATGGATCGTCGATCTGTGTGTATTCCCTACCATCTTTGGTGTCTTGGGACTTGTTTTTGTATGTGGTTATGGATATGAGTATGTTTGTTTTTATTTTATTGCGGTACGACCGGACCATATAACATGGCTACCTACGTACTCCCGTGTATTAGGGAGATCAGGTCGACGTAGTTCGTCCTTCAAGGTGAGTTGAAAAATGTGATCCCATGAGCAGGTCAGAGTGCGGGGAAGAGAAAGTTTAATCCTAGGTTGAGGATAAACGGCAGGTATGAGAAGTTTGATCCCAGGTATGGGTAGCCAAACTACAAGTGTTAGAGGTTCAATCCGCGGTGGGATGACCTAAGTCGTAGGAACGCAAAGGAGAAAGCTAGGCTGCTGGCTTGAAAAGTATATTTTCGTGAGGGGCAAAGTGTTAGAAAGTTGTATGTGGTAAAGGGTTAAAGAACCGGAATGACTGGTGATCTGATGATCCAAAATTAGGATGTTCGCTTGATGGTAACCTTAGATATAGTACCGTTTCACGGTGTCCGACATGATAAGCTGTGGAAATTCATCGCCGTCCATTTCCTGTAATCTGAAAATACCTCCTGTCAATACTTCCTTGACAACAAACGGGCCATCCCAGTTTGGAGTGAATTTTCCTTTAGACTGAGCTTGGTTGTCAATAATCTTCTTCAAAACCAAATCATGTTGTTTTGATCTGCCATAGTTGGACTTCTCTGTTGTAGGATCTTCTTTACAAGTAGAGGGTCGCTCATGTCTGTGCCACATACTACACCATGGCTCTCATCCATGAGTCTATGAGCTTGGTCCTCGTCCGGACATCCGAGGAGACCTCGTTCGCATCTCTTTTTCAGATATAGTGCATCTTCGTTCAGGTAGAATTTTATAGCAAGTTGATGGATCCGCCTTTTCTCAGTCGAGCTCACCTCAGCGGGTGTAGATCCATCTTGTAAGTACTTCTTGATGTGTTGATATCAATGATGTTGGGTGGGAGGTAGGTCATCCAATACTTTTCAATGGAATTCCATAGGCTAGAACTTTTGTTCATGCTTGAAATGTGAGGGTTGGCATGTCTTCCTTGTCATGTATGTTGATCGAGGAGGCCAAGGTTACTAGCGTGTCGCAAAATCATTCCTATTTAGGAATATGGAGGAAGGATTTTTCTTCAAACTCAAAAGCCATCTGTAGAACTTCTTTAGATGGTAAGGCAAAGAATCAGAGAACCTTTTGAAGAGATTTTTTTTTTTCTTTTTCTCTTTTATTTTTTTTTTCTCTTTTTATTTTCTTTTTTTTTTTTTTTCTTTTTTTATTAGATCATGGAAAGAGCCATACTGGCTCAGCGATAGAAAGTAACCGGCATTGATGATGAGGTCGAATGACAATCGTCTGTAGCAAAGGGCTCCCCAAGGCGTGATGAATGAAGTTTTCTCATGATCATCTTCAGCAACCATGATTTGATGGTACTTCCCAGCATTCAAGAAAGGAGTACATGTCGATCGAGTCAGATTGTCAATGATTATGTTGATGAACGGCACGTGAAAGCTATCTTTGAGGCAAGCTTTATTCAAATCTCTGTAATCCACATAAACTCGCACCTCCCTTCCCAGTTTCGGCACGAGGAGTATGTTGGATAGCCATTCAGGGTATGTTGACACCATGATGATGCATATTTGAAATTATTTTACAATTTCTTCTTTAACTTTTAACTTTCACTCAGGTTTTAATCGCCTGAGCTTCTGCTTGAGTGGCTTGAATCCCCCTTTGATGGGAAGGCGATGAATGATAATGTCCGTGGATAAACAGACCATGTCTTTGTGAGACCATGCAAACACATCCTGGAATAGGGTCAATAGAGTAACTATGTCATTCCTTTAGTTAGGAGTGAGGTCCGTACCAATCTGGATCTGTTTGGGGTTTTCTAAGGTTTCGAGGTTAAAAGAAGTGGTTTGATCAAGATCTGTCTTTGGTTTGTCTTCGACCCATTCTTTGATATCCGGAGGCACCTCAATGTCCTCTTGTATTTCCATCAAGTCTGAGTCCAACTTTACATCAAAGTTAAAGCCCTTGTGGAGAATAGGCACCTCATCAACAAGTACAGACACATCTAAATTCAGAGTCCTGAAACAAAATATGCTTTCACTTAGTATATATGAAGCTGTTTAATCACACAAAGTGTTTGCATGTCATGACAAAAGTAACTTCTAATATTGTACAGAAAAAGTAAATAGTTATTGCTATCTACAAGGCAGAGAGAGTTTCTTCCCTTTTTACCCTCGTCGGCAAATGCAAGGAGTGCTGCTTCAATTGTCGAGGGCAAAGTTTTGGTGGACTGCAGTGATGGAGGGGCTATCATCAACCTCCTTGTCCCGAATGATGACCATTACGTTTGGGCAATCATCGTCTGGGGTGTAAGTGTTTGAGAAGTGTTTGTTTGGGTTTTTGTTTGGTTTGACCGCACCATTGATGGTTGCCTACGTACTCCTATTGAAGAGGAGATCAGGTCTTTCGTAGTTCAAGCTTTGGTTTGAAAAGGTTCAAAGGGGTAAGTGGTGAAAAGAGTGTAGAGATATTTTTTTGTTTTGTTTTGTTTTGTTTTTTGTTTTATTTTTTTTGTATTTACATGCATGGAAAATAAAAGGCATACTACGAAGAAAGTGATACCGTTCCAACATTTTCTAGAACTCACAATTTTATCCCCTGGATCTACATCTTCTTGGCTAGTTGAGGCCTGATAGTCCAATTGTCAGTGGTTATGTCTCCTTCAGGGCTCGTGATAGAGGTTACCCCTTGATTCTGAATGTCTTCGCTTGTGGCCATAACTTGATCGCTTCCTGATTCAGTACATTCCTCAGGGACGCTTGATATGGACGTATTGCAAAAAGGGATGAACTCTGGATTCTTTAATGGGTTGGATTCCCCGACAATCTCACCACCTTTTTCTTCATCTATTCCTTCGCCTTCTTCATGGGTTTCAAAGGATTCAACCATGAAATCTCCCTCGAACTGTTGTCGCATTTCTTACAAAGAACTTTCCTTTTTGGTTTTTTCCTACTTGGAAAGGATTAGTATTTCCTCCACATCATCCAAGGTGATAAGATCAGGAACGTGGTTGATATCTTGGAACCATGGGACGTTTGATGTTGGCGGGGGAATCTCCTTTGGGGATGCCTTTGTCTCTTCTGTCAGTTCTTGCATCAGGATCAGTCCACCTTGTGCTCTGGTAGAATTGTCGCTCATAGCCTTCACCTCATTTGAATCGCCTGTCTTGAATGGACATCTTAAGCTTTTTATTTCCTTTTCGCTTTTTTTTGTCATGGGAAATTCTATATCCAGCTCTCCATTTTCAATGAGATCCTTGATTTTATGTCGTAAAGACCAACATTCTTCAGTCGTATGCCCAAGTGAGTTAGAATGGTAGAGACATATCTTGGTGGAGTCATAACTCTTTATCTTGGGTTTAATAGGAGGCAGCAACTCAGTAATCCTTCCTTTGCTTATCAGAAAGTGTATCATTTCTTCTTTGGATTTGCTCAGAGGGGTGAATTTTCGGACTCTTTTGGAGGTTGTTTGATCTTTCATCTTTGAGAATTCGCATTCCCTCGATTGGTTCTTCCGCTGGTGAGATCCTCTAACAATTTTATCATCCCCCTTTTCTTGTACTTTCAGCCTGCTTTGATCTTCTTCATTTAGCTGGCTCATCATGGAGAGATATGGGCTTATATTATGGTTAACCTCCTTTTTCTCTTGGCTTTCTGATAGTTGAGTGAAAAATTGCCTTGTTTCCTGATGTTGGCGCACTATCAGCTTAGCCAGCAGATTTACTTGATTCTGGATCACCTCTAATTTTTACATTACTGGCATACCCTCCTCTGAGTTTTCCCACCCTAGGAAATTTGTTATGTGCTTTTGGGGGTATTCCTCCATCCTTCGTATGTACTTATGAATTGGATACATATCAGCGCTTCCTGACCCGATCATGTTTACTTCTTCCGTATCATGTCACAACGGAAGGTTGGTGTTGACATTTTGTTGGTCAGGTTGTTCGACCACAATACTGCCACTTTCGATCAGATTTTGAATCTTATGTTTTAAGGACCAATAATCCTGTGTATCGTGTCCTGGAGACCTTGAGTGGTAAGCATATCTCTGGCTTGGATTGTATCTTTTGCTCCCTAGTTCCAGAGGTGGAGCTAGTTCGGTAATTTTCTTATGGTCCATTAATATTGCCAATACATGTTCAAGGGAATCGCCCAGTGGAGTGAATACCCGATTTTCCGTTCTTTCAAATTTTCTTTTCCTGTCTGGGTATTGGTTGAATGCAGTCTGTTGTTGGGACGACAGATTGTCTTGCATTTTCCAAATGGGGGGACTGTAGTTTGGCCTCCTAGCTTGCCCCTGTACAACAAGGGATACATCCTCATTGCCTTTATCGGATACCCCCTTGGGATCGCTCGCATACTTTCCAGTTTGTATATGTTTAGCGACTGCTTCCAAGGCAGTGAAGTCTTTAATCTTGCCTGCCTTCAGGCCCATCTCTGCCATTTCTCCATGTTTGATCATTTCCGCAAATGGATTTCCTATGCTTGCTAGGATCCTCTCGTAGTACGGAGCCTCTTGGATGTCTATAAACATCATTACCATCTCAGTTTCTATCATTGATGGAATGACTTGTGCTGCTAGATGTCTCCACCTTTGGGCATATTCTCGGAAAGATTCAGTACTTTGCTTTTTGACTTTAGTCACTTGGTATCGATCCGGTGCCCATTTTGATTTGAAAACCAGATTGATTTAGAAAGGCGTGGGCCAATTCTTCCCAGTTGTGGAATTTGGCATTGTCAAGTTGGGCATACCAGGCTTTAGCCTCTCCGGTGAGACTCTTTTGAAACTGTTGCATTCTGAGGCTTTCATCTTCAGCATAAGACCCCAGTTCGTTAATGTACAGTTTTAGGTGCGTATAGGGATCGCCTACCCCATTGTACTTTTCAAACTCTGGGACTTTGAATTTGGTAGTATATTGAGCCCTTGGGAATATACAGAGATCTGAATAGGTGACACTCCCATAATTTCCAGTCCCTTTAATTGACCGGATGGTATCCTCCATTTGTTGGACTTTCTTTCTTATATCCCCAGTTTCTCGATCATCCCTGAGATTTGTGATTTCTTTATTGGAATGAGGTTTAGGTATCTGGGTTTCCATCTTTTTACCAATGCCCTGACTGCCCCTTGGTGTGAAGGACTCTGGTTAAGTAGGCATTGTATGCGCCCTGCGCATATTTTTACTTTGTTCTTTTAGAAAGACAACCAATTACATTATCTCGATTCCTTAATCCTTCAAACTCCTCTCGGGAAGCAGAGAGTAGGATCAGTTGGCCCGTGTAGTAGCCATGCCTAACGGTGGGATTAGTGCCTTCTTGGACTTTAACCGGGTAACGGGACCGATTGTTTCCCTGCGAAAGACTTGAACAGTTTAGTTTTTAGGGAATGTGTATAATAACATGCTATGTGATGTGTCCATTTTAGGATTTTTATCCTGCAAAACGGATGTCAGTTGTTTGTAGCATGCAAAAAATATGTATGTGTACACATTTCTTCATATTTTTCATTATATGGAGATATATATGGAATGTAAGTACAAGTAATTTGAAATGAGAGCATGAAGAGACTTTCCTCCGTTTTGGGTTTATCAGAGGCTGACCTATCTTAGGTTACTCTCGCGGCTTTTTGGCATGAAGGTTCCCAAATCATCGTAATCTACTTTACGGGAAGTTAATCCGGTCTTTCAACTGGAGCGAATTTGGGTGGTTCCTTTCTTGAGCCTTAGAGAATTAGTCTTCTCACGAGTCCAGTAATCAAACAGCGACGGGTTAGCCTCCTGGTGGAGGGACCACACAACATACATTCACATACATCGTGTCTCACCGTATGAAAATGATGACATGTGCGAAACACTAATATCACAAGCAGATATGGTGCGAAGCACTAATATCACAGGCAGTTATGGTGTGAAGCACTAGCATCACAAGCAGCTATGGTGCGAAGCACTAAGTGCAATAAGGAAATGCATTCGTACACATTCATCAAATGTAAATGCAACATCCACACACAAGTAGATAACAGTTTTGAAAAGATTGTAATAGCGGCTTAAGTCCTCTTACTGGAGTCCCCAGCAGAGTCGCCACCTGTTACTTGTTACTTGTTCTGGATATCCCTTTCTGTTACTTGTTCTTTGGTGTTCTCATTTTAGGTGAGATTTGTTTGAAAAAACAAGTGAAAAAGGTCTGACATGTATGATGTCGACTATGGGACTGTTAAGAGTCGCCAGTTGGTTTTTTAAATGGTTGTACCAACACAACCGAGAAAAGGTTTGCACATTGATCCGGTGATGTGACATTTATATACGGGTCAGTGAAACCGAGATTCGTTTAGGGTCCGGGGACTTGGTTATGCGGGGGGGGGGGGGGGGAGGTGTTAGGCACCCCCCGACATCCGTGTTACCACAGTGATCGCCTCTTTTCAATAAACTATTATCTGAGTGTGTGTGTGTGTGGGTCAATGTGCTGTTATATGGAAGTTCTGCAAGGCCTCGTTTAAACCTATATACACATGGTTTGAATTTATTTAAAAATTCAATTTTCAGCAAGATATGGCAGTGATATTTTATAAAAGTGGTTTTTCAAACCCTGATGCTCAATAGGAATTGAGACCTTTTACACTCCCATTTTTATTAAGTGAGCGGCTGAATTCATTTTATTTGACAGATGCGAGGCATCCGTATGAAAAATAATGTACAAAAATAATGTCGACTTCCTCGTGGGTATGGAAACCATCTAAGGAAATTCAGACATCGCAAAATAATTTACAAAAGTCGCTACGGTGAAAATGTCCATCACGGAACAGAATCTAGATCCAATGAGATGAATTGTGATCACATGATTCCTAAAGCATGTAATATTACAATTTATATAAAAGCAATAAGCGGTATATATATAAAAGCGATATATATATATATATATACGCACGGGATCACCAACCACGAAGCACCTCCATGGGGATCGAAATGTAAATAAAGTTGTAGATATCAACCGCCACGAAGGAAACTCAAAGCGGGATGAATGTAAAATAAAGTCATAAATGCGATTAATCGCCACGTAAGTAAACTCAGGCGGAGACGAAATGTAAAGAAATCAGTAAAAGCGATCAAGCTGCCGTGAAGGAACTCGAGACAGACAATATATATATATATATATATATATATATATATATATATATATATAATAATAAATGCAATAGGATGTAAAATCTGGGCTCATCGAACATAGTTCGACTACAGTTTATATATATACGTATATATATTTATAAAAGCGAATAAACGCACCAGACCGAAGTCTAGGCTCAATCGAGGCATAACTCGATAATGTTAGTCAATTTATATATATATATATATATATATATATATATATATATATATACTGATGGAATGAAACCACGGATCAAGTCCCGCAAAAGCAAGCAACACGACTCTCAATGTGTAGAAGGGTGTGTGAAAAGATGAAGAGAAAGACTCTAAAGTGTGTGAGAAGGCTTACGGTGACCGATAAAAAGGGCTTCTATATCTTTAGAGTGGGTAAACATTTGGGCTTTTGTGGGTACAAAAGAGAGGCTATATATGAGCTCTGGTGTGTTTGAAAGTGGGAAAATACATCACATGGGCGAGTCTGAGAGCAAATTGTGCGAGGTTTCCTCCTTTTTTTCTTAGAAAATCAGCACCCCAAGCCCCATATTTATAGAGGTGGGAGCTGCAGTTCACTCATGCGGTACCGAGTAAATAGTGTGTACCCACCGCAGGGGTAAAATGCCGTCAAGACGTGACGCATTTGCTCATTTCGATCGCTCATAACATTCAATCCGGGAGTCCGATGGAAGCGTGCCATATCATTCTGGAAAGCTCTTTCCGAGAGCTACATAATGACATAGGATTTGCCCTATTTTTGATTCCAGGAAGATGGGTCCATGACTGAAATGGCATTCCCGGGTTTCCGTCAGGTAGTCCGTTGAGCCGTTTTGCGTAGTTTGCGTTCGGAAGTTAAGATATGGTTCTTGTGGGACTTTCTTTGAAGTAATTTGAGTTGAGATGAGTTGATTTGATGTGAGTTGAAGTTGAGTTGGAAAAATGACCATTTTACCCCTCCCGGGGTTATCTTCGGTTTTCGCGCAGTTATAGCAGTCGTTTCTCAGGGTTATCTCTGAGGTTGGCTTGCTGTTGACTTTGACTATCCTCAGGGTCATCTCTGAGGTTGGCTAGACCTATTCCCATGGTTGGGACTGAGACTAGATACCCCGTGGTCATCTCCGAGATTAATCGGTCTTCTCCGGTGTGTGGTCCGGTATTGTATCTTCAGGCCTCGGGGTTATCTTCGAGGTTGGATTTGGTTACTCCCAGATTGCGATCCAGGGTTTGATGATGAACTTAGGTAGTATCCGGTATGGATTTGGATTGTCTTTCGGGGTTTCCTCTTAATGAATTTAAACTGTCCTCCCGCAATGTTAGTAATGATGAAGAAAATTTCGAGTGTCTACGGTAGATTGTCAGATAGGCAAAGTTATTCCAATGTAATAATAATAATGAAACCAGTCAGGAAAAATTCGCTTGCAAGCGGGATGTTCCAACAAAATAATAAAGAATAGAATAACAACAGAAATCACCATGCATGCGGTACTTCGCATAGATAGGTTATTCCAACAGAATAATAAATAACGGAACCAGGTCCGGTGTAAAACGCACAAACAGGATATTCCAACAGAATAATAATAAAGACGGAACCAAGTCCGGCGTAAAACGCACAGACAGGATATTCCAACAGAATAATAATAAAGATGGAATAATAGAAGAATGTCACCAAGTATAGGGTAGTCCACGTATACTGGTTATTCCAGCAGAATACTAAAGAATGGAATAACAAAAGTTCTCTTTATGAATACAAAAGAAATAATACCCCTTACGGGTACAACAAATAATATTCCCTACCTTAGACAAGCTAGATACTGGAATATTGAGGTAGCAGACTTCTCTTCTTCTTTCTCTCTATAATTTCTCTCTATAATAATCGCTCTAAAGCTTTTCTGAATTGGTGAGAAATGAAGGAAGAATGAGCTTCTATTTATAGGAAAATATAATTTCGATAATTGCACGTTTTGGGGCTCAGAATATTACAGTATAATACCTTCATCTTTTTCTTCATTTTTAATTTAGTCCTGCAAGTATTATCAATCTTGCACCAACTCCTCTAATAGTAATTAATGTGAATCAATAGTAAATCATGTGACTCAATAGTTCTAATCATCTGATAAAACCAATTACAGTATAGTACCTCCATCTATACCTCTATTTTTAACTTAGTCATGCAAGTATTATCAATCTTGCACCAACTCCCCTAATAGTAACAAGAATGTGAAACAATAGTATACACATGTGAACAAATAGTTATAACCATGTGAATTAATAGCAATTAATTACTCATTTATCCGGTTAAATACCCGATTGGTCAATATAACCTCCAGACATCAATTATTATCGAAATAAATGTCGATTTTCACTAACACAAATAATTCCAACATAATGAAACTATTTTTATCAACAATATAAAATTTGAAATTTTGAAGTTTGATTTTTCCCGAAAAAGTCAACTGTTGACTTTTTGACCAAATAGTGAATCTCGGAAAATTTTGTGTTTATAGACTATTTTTACTAATTTCATCGTTCCGGACTCAAATATCACGTCCGCGTCTCCAAATTCAACTCCGAACACAACTTCAATTTTAATAACATTCATCATTAATATTATAACTCACAATATTTATCAATCAGGTCGTTCCCAAGAAAGAGGGGGCTTTCCAATAAGGATTTCTCCCTATTGGCGTGCAATTAGGTGACCAAACCTCTCCTTGACAGAACTTCTAGACATTGTAAATATTGCAATTTAATAATACGAATAACCTTGTCATCTCAATTATTGATTTAATAAAATAACATATTATGCAGATGATACTGTGACAATAATCGAATCAATAATATGAAAGATATGATGCAACAATTACTATAGCAATAATTGAGTATAACTGAGTGACTTCTCACGTAAGCATTAATAATTAATACCGTGTGCTACTATGCAACCACGCGTATTACTATACTTTTAACACCAGGTGTTTCAACAGTTAAAGGTAAAACTTCCGCCGTTATTTTCATAAAGTATTTTTGTCATTTTTTAACTACGATAGTACTTCCATTGTGGGGTCCACCAATGATTATGTCGTCGTACGAATATTCCTCGACAAAAAGAATATTATATAACAACTTGCGTACTTTGCAAAATTTATAAATATTACCCACAACTATAATATTATATCAAATCCACACCATAATATTAAAAAAATTATTTCGAGAAAATTAAATATTTATTCATAAAATCTGGGGTCTCACAATACACACAGATCAATGATCCATTCTGAACTGTCCAATGGCAACTCAATGTCCATCTATCTAGGAGGAATTCAGAATACATCAAGATCACAAGCCCTGAAGAAATAGGCAAATATCAAGGAAGCAACAGATATATCTAAAAGGGAAGTGATCAAAAATATATTTGCCTGCTATGTATAATGATGTTTGATATACATAATGTAAACTGTACATGACAAAATGACCAAGTTAGTCTGTGTAGGAAAATATCAACCCATCTACATGTCAGGGTATATGCAAGCTAACAAGCCCAACAAGGCATCCCTCTCAGAAGAAGGAGGCGAAGTTGTGGTCTCTTGTACAAGAATATCCACACGACCCAACAGATCTGCAGCCATCTGCATGGTGACCATGTGCTCATCAATGTAAGCGCTCATCTCTGCGATCATGCCAATAGTAAGGGACCTCATTACAGTACTATCTGTGACGGCTACCTCTCGGGCAGATATGGCACTATCCCGCTCAACTATCGCTACATCTCTGGCTGATCTGGCCTCGTCCCGCTCAACAAAAGCGACATCTCTAGGAGCTAATGCATCGTCTCTCTCTAGTAGAGCTGCGTCTCTCCCATCAAGGGCAGTCAACATCAAGGCTCTCACCTGGTCTCTCTCAAAAGTCATCAGATGAAGACTCTGCTCAAAGTATTGTGCTGAATACTGAATCATAACAGTACTAGTATTGGGAGAATCTAAAGGAGATGCTGTCAATTCGACAACTAGCTCCTCATTGAGGTGGAAATCAATGTCCTTTATGGGCTCTGCATCACCTGTCTCACTATCTGGTACTGTGGGTGCTACCGCAGCCGATGAAATATTTGTCTCCATCCACGTAGAATACTCTGACGAACAACCCGGATGGCTCACAGAGAAAGCAGCTATCTCGCGCTGATCCCAACAAGCATACACACGGGATCGATCCTATGCTGAAAGATAGAGAGAAGCTAAACGCTGACCTAACGCCCCCTAGAAAAGATGAAAATCCTAAAACTGATCAAACTGCGATATCACGGCTAGCGGGTGGTAGGTAGTCATGCCCCTCAAGCCAGCCAAGGGGAGATAGTCCATGCCAATAGCATGAGTAATGAAGCTGTAAGGTGAGCTGAGCCCCGAGCACAACAATATGATAAATGGATCACTGATATCCGCCAAGAACATAGACCAAGACATAGCGTCCGTACACTCTGATGGCTGGAAGGAGTATGACATGGCTATATCATGGGTGAAACAATACCCATACCGTCTAAAAGTGCCAATCAATCTCAAGTGTGACATAAATCACACGTATAGCATGACTGAGCTGCCCATAAATACTCCTGTCAGATAAGTGCAACAGTATGTAGCTGAGCTCAGAGTCTCTACTATAATCATCGGTATGATGGTACGACCCTCCCTAAGAGCTCTCACTGCCATGATGACTCCAATGTCTATCTCATCCACGTACTGTGGCATATAGACATACGAAAGTACACACAATAGCAGTACATCCACCCTGGCTAAATGCCAATGATCCTCCGATATGGTGAAATCCCCAGAATGTCGTGTATAATTATCCTCAGAGCCAAATTTGTACGTCAAACAGAATAACGTGGCCAAATGTAAGCTCATCATGTACCACCCTATGCCTCAATCCAGTGAGGGTCATGAACCGTCGACTCATGTCCCCCAAGGCCATATATACGCAAGGTCTGTCCAGTGACAACATTGTCAATCGTGCATACTCCTCCAGAGTGGGAGTCAACTCCTGGGTCCCAAATCGGAAAACCTACCTCTCCGATACCCAGTGGTCTAGCTTTCTATCCACGAATCCTATAGGAACCTGAAACATCAACAGGGTCATAGCATGCTGCAACAAATGATCTACGGTCACCCTGTCTGATGGTAACATGTTATCTTACCACGATCGCATACCAGATGCCACCAATGATGGTGCGGTATGATCAATACGACTAACTGTCGAAGAAGACATCTGTACGTGCCGTGTCATAAGACCATCCATGGGTCAATACAGAATATATCTGGAAATACATACATATGCATAACATGATACATGCACTATAGATAATAGATGGGAAGATGATATAGGGAATGAAAAACTGTGCATACATTCCTAAGTATATCAACATCTAATACATCATCTCTGTACGGCTACAAATACATGGAAATGGGGCACAAATGCCCTACTACATAAAGAGGCATATCAAAAGATATAACGATAATGGGACACATCCACCCAATAGCTAACATAGGCCTATCAAAAGAGATAAAGAGAATACACATCAGAAGAAGACAATAGTGTCAATGTCTACATCGTCAATCCTGTCCACCTAATGTAACTCCTCCTGAGTCACTGGATCTCTATCAACAGGGATGTCAGGCCTATACAAAGGAGGATCTGCACCGGTAAAACCAAATTGATCATCTGAGGGGCCAGCGCCTAAGCTGGAGGGATCAAACGAATCTGCCTCTGCCGGATCTCTACCCAAATGCCGGATAAAGAAATGTGCCTGGGCTAGTCACCGGGTCAACCTGTCAATCTGTGTCACATGAGTCGGATCTCGGACACAAGCTATCCAATCCATCATCATCAAGGATCCTGGAACCATATTCCCCATGAACTGAGTGGCGCAGGACTGGGCTCAAATAGTACAAGGGAACCACCAACGCTGGAATATCTCCTGAGTGCAGGGACCCTCTGATAATGTAAAATCGTCAACCCCCAACAATGGGATATTAGTGACGGTTGACTGTGATACATGCCAATAACGCCTGGCAGGAGGCAAGATCGGCATGCAAATCTCCCCTGTGGTGCTCCTAATAGCACGCTCTCCTAAATATAGCTCCCATCCTTCATCTATAAAGAGAGGAACTCTCCGGGTGGAGATCACATACTCGACACCAGGCGGGTACCCATCCTCAAAACTGATGGCCAAGTGCTCCCCAGAATAGGGAATCCATGTGATAATATCAGCTGTCAACAACTCCAGCTGCAAGCGGAAATGAGTGAAACCCTCAGCTACAAGGACCTTCGCCAGTATGGAATGATGTCATCGTCGTCCTCGTGGATAGGTATCTAAACCTAACACACTCATATGACGCAAGCATGGTAGCCTCTCATAGGCCCAAAATTTCCAACATAGTGGCAAAACATCTATGGTCAGTAAACAATCTTAGCCTATACATGGGAAACAACAAGAGAAATACTCACCAGCAGAAATGGGTAGAATCCTAACCAAGCCTCAGTCAAACCCTGTGAGCGCATACACATGCCCCTGAGGAAATAGGAAAAGGTGTAGGAACCCCAATCATACTCTCTAATACGGTCCACATGACGCGTGGCGCTGACCAAAGCGAACGACACCGTAGAAGAGTTACCTACTATGAAGCAGCCTCTAATGATCATCAAGAATAATCGTTGAAGAATGCGATCCCTGACTCTGACATCATCGGGCATGGGCTCGCTCAATAGCCCACTCATAGCATCTACGCTCAAAGGACCTGCACAGACAGTCCTGCCCTTGAGCGCCTCCACCGAAACTCCTAGCAAGGACCTGACGGCACTAGTGCCCCTCTAAACTCCATACCTGTGATAAACCGCCAATCCATCGGCGTCATCATCACCTCACAGTCCAACAAATGGAGTGACTGAGTCTGATGAAACCATCGCTCAGACAATGCCTTGAAGTAACCCCAGGGACAAAGACGGGGAATGATGGAAAAGAATGCTCCAAAACCCTAGTCCTGCACAACCGCTCTATAGTCAGGATGAAGAGCCTGGTACATTGAGTGAATGCTGAACAAATTCGCTCGAGGCTGTGTAAAGCCGGGAACCTGCATGAAATGCAGATCAATATAAAAACCCTTTAATCTTCATCAATAGGAAAGAAAGAGGATCACGATCTAACATCATACCTCGTTAGCGTGCAAATACATCGAGGGATGTCTACTCAAATCACCCAGCAGCTCTGGGTTTGCCACCTGAATACTCGGGAGCTCCCTACGGGGAACATGTGAAGCAGGAGCGGGGTCTACAACTAGAGCATCCTCCTCTTTGTCCTCAACGTCCGGCACATCAGCTCGGAATGGACGTATCACCGCCTTCACCAACCGACTAGGCTGTCTAACAGAATGGGGTCGAGGCACTTCAGAAGCCTTCCTTCGTACACCAGAAGTGGTCCTGCGGGAACTACTTAGCTGATCCGGATCCATAATATCTGGACAACAAGTCTCTAAATCACCTCAGAAAGGGATAGTGTTGAACACTTGTACGGTGACAGAATTTGCAGAAAGTCGCTCGAACTTAGCAGATCTGAAGAAGAGCTCTTGGATTTCCTTCGCGGCGCAAGTTGAAAATGACTTGTGAAAGCAACCTGTAAGATTATAACATCCACGATTGGCCGTAGGCCCATCTGCGGCTGAAGCAGGTGCACCTGTGGCACCCCTATATGGGCCCACCCCTCCGGCTTAGCGCAGTTCAAGTTGCAAATGAGTTCTTCAAGACTGAAAAGGTCAAATCAGGGATAAAGACGCTACACGATTGAGCAGAATAGCTTGCAAATCCTGGTCTTCTTAGAGTGAACCTTGGGTCTGCCCATCATTCATTGGTATTCTCCTAAACACATGGTACACTATACCGATGATCTCAAATGTTACCAGCCACGCTCGGCAATGTCTCGCACAGGTCCTATGTCGCCAATTTAGGGTCAACACCCTAATTTTCTAAGGTTCCCCGGCGGGGGTCACAACGCAGTCTCAAAAACAGACCCCGGCGGGGGTTACAATGCTTGCTCATCCATTGACACACATATCAACGAAGGTCAAGTAGCCTTGACATCATTATGACCATTGGCAGGTGAATCCAACGAAGCGTCGGAAGCCATCCGATGAACAACCATTGATACACACATCAATGATGATCCAAACAAACCCCGGCGGGGGTTACAACGCATTCCCCAGCGGGGGTCACCACGCGTTATCTTCCATTGGAGTACGTATCAATGAAGGTCAAGCAGCCTTGACAATATGCCCCCACAGGGTTTTTAACCGTTGATTCACAAGTCAGCGAAGGTCAAGCAGCCTTGACAATCTTCCCAACAGGGTATCAACCGTTAATTCACACATCAACGAAGGTCAGGCAACCCTGATAGCTTGTGCTGTGTGCAGTAAATCCAACAGAATCTTGACATATCCTGGCGATACAAACCAGGGAAGGTCAACATCAACAAGGAAGATCGATGATGGAATATGTTATACACATCCTCAAACAGATAAAGCTATATCCCCACAGATCTCTTACACATAAGAGGCACATCTTCAGAATCAATTCTGTATCACGGATTAAGGACCTTGGTGATAGCTCCAACGACAACAACCTAACAAATTCGGATCACACCTATCATTGGGTCATAGTTTCCAATCCTCGGTAGAAGCTACAAGGATCCGACAATCGTCCTCATCATGTTGGGCAACAACCCTACATTTTCATCATGTTGCATTTCAAGTGTCTAGGATTCTTTATCCTACCCATACATTGTATTGCATGAATATGATAAAGAGGGGCATCTGTAGACACTCGAAATTTTCTGTACACATGTCAATCGACATTGCGTAGAGGGCGATTTGTCTTCGGAGATAACCACGGAAGGCGGCTCACATCCGATCCGAGATACTACTGGAAGTTCAATCTCAACCCCGGAATACACACTGGGAGTAACAATTCCAACCTCGGAGATAACCCCGAGGTATGCAGTTCCAACATCGGAAATTCCACCAAAGAAGAACGATTAATCTCGAAGATAACCCCGAGGTATCCAGTCTTAGTCCCAACACTGGTAGTAGCAGCTATCAACCTTGGTGATAACCCCAAGGAATGCAGTTCCGGCGATAACCCTGGAAATGCTTGTTTCAATACATACGATCAGCTTCAACCTCAGCACTCACACCGAGGCATTCAGTACAAAGCCTGGATTTAACACCGGGAAGACAAGCACACCTCAGAGATGACACTGAGGACCTCCAACATTGACAGCAGTCCAATCTCAGTGATAACCCTGAACAACGTCTACTTTATCTGCCAAACCGGCGATAACACTGGTAAAGGGCAAAGTAATCATCTCACCACTTTGAAGCCACATCACGCCGTCTCAACATCATATACATACATTTCTACACAACAATGTCCCACAAGAATCAAGGAAAACCAATCCCGAGTGACTATTATGCAGGGTAACGGATAGAATTTGAAGCTTGAAGACCGGAGGGCACTGTCCCATCTTCCTGACTTTGTACAAGCTCTAATCCCATGCCATTGTATAATGTTCGACAACGACGGTCCGAAATAGGTCCTACATACCTCTGTTGGATGCCCGGATTGCAATTCTGAAACTTCGAGCAGACATTGTAGTGCCTCTGTGCACGTACTGCGAGACGACGCGACCCGCAAAACTCAGGGTAACCCGGGCAGCCTCAGGTACACCTGCGGATGGCCGTAGGTACACCTGCGGCTCCCCCCTTTATAAATAGAGGGCTTGGGGTGGCCATTTTAGAAGGAGAAACAAGGAGGAAGCCTTGTCAAATTTGCTCCGTACATGCAATATACTGAGTGCTTTCTCATTTTATACACTTGTGGGCTCACATATAGCTACTATTGTACCGGCGAGAGCCATATTTCATCCACTTTAAAGATATAGAAGTCTTCTTTGGCAGCCCACTGTAAGCCTTCTCATACACTTTAAAGCCTTTCTCCTCATCTGTGCACACACCCTTCTTCACGTTGAGAGTCGTGCTGCGTCTATTTTCCCGGACTTCGGTCCATGGTTTTATTTTAGTTCATATATATATATATATTTATATATATATATGGACTAACATTATCGAGTTATGCCTCGATTGAGCCTAGACTTCGGTCTGGAGCGTTTATTTGCTTATATAATATATATATATATACTTATATATATAAACTGTGTGTTAAACTTTGTTCGATGAGCCTAGACTTCGGTCTGGAGCGTTTACTACTTTAATATATATATACTTATATATATAAACTGTGTGTCGAACTTTGTTCGATGAGCCTAGACTTCGGTCTGGAGCGTTTATTGCTTTAATATATATATATATTTATAATATATATAAACTGTGTGTCAAACTCTATTCGATGAGGCTGGATTTTATATCCGGTGTGTTTATTACCTATATATATATATATTTCGTCACTTTGGAGTTTATTTTCGTGGCGGTTGATCGCTTCTGACTTTATTTACGTTTTGTCCCTCCACGAGTTTTCTCGTGGTGGTTGATAACTTTACTGACTTTATTTTCGTTTGTCCCCACAGGTTTCCTCCGTGGTGGTTGATAGCTTTTATAGCTTTATTTATATTTCTGATCCCCCGTGGAGGTGCTTCATGGTTGGTGGTCATGTCTGTATATATATATATATATATATATATATATATATATATCAAGCTTTTAAATATATATACCTGCTTACTACTTTTATAAAAGTTGCAGCATCATATGAGCCTAGGAATCACGCGATCACAAATTTAGTCTACTGGATCTAGATTCGGTTCCCGTGATGGACCTTTTTCAGCTGTAATCAGCTTGTAAATTTATCTGCAATGTCTGAATTTCCTCAGATGGTTTTCATACCCACGTGGAAGTCGGTATTATTCTGTATATTATTTTCTTATAGATGCTTCGCATCTCAAAAATAAAAGCAATCAAGCTGAACACTTATAAAATGGGAGTGTAAAAGGTCTCAATTACTATTGAGCATAAAGGTTTAAAAAAAACCTCTTTTATAAAACATCACTGCCATATCCTGTTAAATTGAATTTTTACATAAATTCAAACCATGTGTATATAGGTGTGAACGAGGCCTCACACTACTTCCAAATAACAGCACATTGACCCACACACACACATTTAGATAACAGTTTCTTGGAAAGTGGCGGTCACCATGGTAACACGGATGTCGAGGGGTGCTTTCGACGTCGGGATTTTTGGATGTACGTCCCTTTCCGTTACTTGTTCTTTGGTGTTCTCATTTTAGGTGAGATTTGTTTGAAAAAACAAGTGAAAAAGGTCCGACATGTATAATGTCGACGATGGACTGTTAAGAGTCACCAGTTGGTTTTTTAAATTGTTGTACCAACACAACCGAGAAAAGGTTTGCACATTGACCCGATGATGACAACTGCTAAGCGGGTTGGTGAAACCAAAAGATTCATTAGGGTCAGGGACTTGGTTATCTTGGGGAAGGTGTTTGGCACCCCCGACATCCGTGTTACCATGGTGACCGCCTCTTTTCAAGAAACTATTATACGAATGTGTGTGTGTGTGTGTGTGTGGGTCAGTGTGTCTTTGTTATTTGGAAGTAGTGTGTAAGGCCTCGCGTTAGACTTATATATATTGTGGTTTGAATTTATGTAAAATTCAATTTTAGCAAGATATGGCGGTGATGTTTTATAAAAGGTTTTTCAAACCCCGATACTCAATAGTAATTGAGACCTTTATACTCCCATTTTATTAAGTGATCTATTGATTGATTTTATTTAACGTGATCTTGAGGCATCCGCATAAAAATAATGTACAAAATAATGTCGACTTCCTCGTGGGTATGGAAACCATCCGAAAGTTAATTCGCATAACGCAAAATAATTTACAAGTCGCTACATCTGAAAATGTCCATCACGGAACCAATCTAGATTCAATGGGATGAATGTGATCACATGATTCTAAAGCATAATCATTGTAATTTATATGAAAGTAGTAAGCGTGTATATATATAAAAGTGTAAATATATATATATACGATATGATCACCAACCAATAAGCACCCATGGGGATCGTAAATGTGAATAAAGATGTAAAAAGCTATCAACCGCCATTTGGAGAAACTCCAAAGGGATTTAAACGTAAATAAAGTCAGAATACTGGCCAATCGCCATGAAGGAAACTCTAGCGGGACAAAATGTAAATAAAAGTCAGTAAATACGGCCAACCGCCAAGAAGGAAACTCTGTGTGGGGAAAGAATGTAAATAAAGCTATACAAAGTGATCAATCATCAATAAGTAAACTCCAGCGCAGACAAAAACATAAAGAAAGTCAGTAATAGCGATCAACCACACGTAAGTAAACTCTGTGTGGGACAATATATATATATATATATATATATATATATATATATATATATATATATATATATAAGCAATAAACGCATTAGGATGTAAAACCGAGGCTCATCGAACATATATATATATATATATATATATATATATATATATATATATGAAGCGTGGGTCGAACTATATATATATATATATATATATATATATATATAAGTGAGTAAACTCTCTGCATCAAGTCTCAGGCTCATCGAACAAAGTTCAACACACAGTTAATATATATAAATGTATATATATATATATATATATATATATATATATATATATATATATTAAAGCAAGAAACGCATTTTAATCAAGTCTTGGCTCATCGAACAAAGTTCGACATACGTTAATATATATAAATGTAAAATATATATATATATATATATATATATATATATATATTAAAGCAAATAAACGCCTGCATGAAGTTCAGGCTCAATCGAGGCATAACTCGATAATGTTAGTCAAAATATATGTAAATATATATATATAATATATATATATACAAACTGAAATGAAACCATGGACCGATGTCCGGGCAAAAGCAAGCAACACGACTCTCAACGTGTAGAAGGGTGTGTGCAAAGATGAAGAGAAATACTCTAAAGTGTGTGAGAAGGCTTACAGCTGACTGCTAAAGAAGGCTTCTATATCTTTAGAGTGGGTAAACACTGACTTTTGTAGGTACAAAAGGGCTATATATGAGCTCACAGGTGTTTAAAAGGGGAAAGTACACTGCATGGGGTGAGTACAGAGCAAATTGGGCAGGGCTTCTTCGCCTTTTTCTCTTACAAAATGGGCTGCCCAAGCCCTCTATTTATAGGCAATTTAGCCACAGGTGTACCTGTGGCTGAGCCGCAGGTGTACCAGAGGCAACCCGGGTGGGCCTGGGTTTGTCGGGTCGGGTCGTCTCGAAGTACGTGCACTCAGGCACTGTAATGTCCACTCGAACATTTAGAAGTGCAATCCGGGCATCCGTTTGACGTATATAGAACCTATTTCGGACCGCCGTTGTCCAGAGTTGTACGATGGCATGGGATTAGAGTTTGTACGAAGTCATTAAAGATGGGACGATGCCCTCCGGTCTTCAAGCTTCAACTTTCATCCGTTACCCCGCTGATAGTTTACCAAGGATTGGTTAGTCTTGTGGGACATTCTTTGCGCGTAGAGACGTGATGTGGCATCTTGTTGACGCGTGATGATGATGTTGCCCTCACCCGGTGTTGTCGACGGATTGGGTTGATACAGCAGACATTGCTCTGACTTCACTGAGATTGGACTGCTGCAATTGTTGAAGGTCCTCATTGTCACCTTTGAGGTGTGCCTGTCTTCCCGATGTTATTACCGGGTTGGTGCAGTGTATCTTGTTGTGAGCGCCGGGATTGAAGCTGGTCACATTTGAAACAAGCATTTCCGGGGTTATCGCCGAAACTGCATTCCTTGGGGTTATCACCAAGGTTGGTGGCTATTCCATGGTTGGAATGAGACCGGATACCTCGGGGTTATCTCTCGAGATTAATCGGTCTTTCTCGGTGTGTGTTCGGTATTGGATCTGCGCAGCCTCGGGGTTACATCCAGAGGTTGGAATTACTACTCTCGAGATTACGATCCGGGGTTGATGCTGAACTTTCGGTAGTATACGGCATGGATTTGGATCGTCTTTCAGGGTTCTCTCTTAAAAGAAGAATCTGTCCTCCTACAATGTTAGTAACAGTAGTACAGAAAATTTCGAGTGTCTACAGATGCCCCTCTTTATCATTCTCATGCATGGCGATGCATGGGTAGGATAAAGAATCCTAGACACTTGAAATGTAACAAGGCGAACGTGGTAATATGGGTAGCAAAATGATGCAAATATATGATGCATGTATGTATGCGGGTTGTATTGCCCAACATCTTTGAGTCTTTGGATCCTCGTTGCTTCAACCGAGGATTAGCATCTTGGCCGATTTGATGTGTAAACCAAATCTGTTAGGATGTTAATGTTGGAGTCATCACCAAATTCCTGTGTTCTTGATAACGACTTGATCCTGAAGATGTACCTCTTATCTGTAAGAGATCCGTGGGGATAAAGTTTGGCCTATTTTTAGGATGTGTATAACATATTCCGTTATCTATCCTATTTGATAATATTGACTTTTTCTGGTTAGTATCACCAGAGTATGTCAAGATCTTGTTGGATTTACTGCCAACATCAGATGTTGTCAGGGATGCCTGACCTTCGTTGACGTGTGAATCAACGACTGAAACATCATGTGGGATATACTGTCAAGGCTGTTTGACCTTCGCTGACGTGTGAATCAACGACTGAGATTCTATAGATTGTCAAGGTTGCTTGACCTTTGCTATCGTGTAGATCAACGGAGCATTGCGTTGTGACCCCCGCCGGGGATATGCAGGGGAATACGAGCAGTTGGGTATGAAAACCTCGAATAGCTCTAGAGCTCTGATAGGTTTAAACTCTATCGGCTGAAATTACGTCAAGGTTGCTTGACCTTCGTTAATATGTGTGTCAACGACTGAGCATGCATTGTTACTCCATGGGAGATATCGTTGTAACCCCGTCGGGGATTTCCATCGGGGACTCATGAGTACGCATCTTAACTATCGAATAGTTCTCAATGCTTCGATGGGTTTACTTGCCATCGGCTGAAATAACGTCAAGGCTTCTTTACCTTCATTGATAGACATGTCAACGAATGAACGTGTTGTAACCCCCACCGGGGATTTACGTTGTAACCCCCGTCGGGGAAATACATTGTAACCCCCGTCGGGGACTCATTTAGGTAACTTGACGAGTAAAGTGACGCATCGGACTGTCACGAGGTATTGCCGTATGTGATTTGTGACAAATGAGATCATTGGCAGGGTATACCTCGTGTTCGGGTGACTACCAATGGGCGATGTACAGATTCAAAGTCTTATATGAGAAAACCAGGATTGTATGCTGTTTTGCTCAATCGTGTGGCGTTTTTATTCTCGATTTGACCATTTTAATCCGTAAGAACTCCTTTGCAACTCGAACTGGACCGAGCCGGAGGGGTGTGACCCATATAGGGGTGCCGTAGGTGGGCCTGCGGCCAATCGTGGATGATAAATTCCAGCAGATTGGTCTCATAAGTCACTTTTAACTTGCTTCATGAATGAGAAAATGTAAGCCATCTTGATTTTCTTTGAGTTAAAGCCATTTTACGCAAAATTCATCCACCGCACAAGTGTTCTACACTATCCCGGTAATGTATGCATGTATTTTTTCCAGTTTCTATCCGGTTGGATTGTGAGTTATCGTCTGAAATGCATCTAAACACATAGTAGTGATTATGTATGCATAAATGACTTGATAAAAATATTCAACATAGTAAATGTTAGTATTAAACCATCTTTGAACATAATGATGTGAAAAAATTTGACTTTTCGAGGCGATCAATTGGCACCTTTTCTCGCTATTTTTGTCTATTTGAGGTCCAATGAGCAAAAGGTAGCAAGGCAAAGTACTCTAGTATTGAGGTTGACCTTATGCATGATGATTTTGATTTTTAATGCATATATTATGTATATGACTTTGGGGCAAAGAGTGTGCTCTTCGAATGGCCACCTAGACACGCTTATGTGCATGTGGATATCCTATTTTCAAAGGGGACTATGGCAAAATTTTTCCAAATGTAGGCATTGGGTAGTCATGCATTTTAACTCTATTATATGTTAAAGTAAATACATGCATGCATAAAGTCATAAATGCATTAAAAAAAAGCTCAAGCTAAGGAAATACCACACCCTTTCTGAGGTGATTTGGAGACTTATTTGTCCAGATATTATGGATCAGGTTCAGCCGAGTAGTTCTTATAGGACCACTTCTGGCGTACGGCGGAGGGCTTCCGAAGTGCCTCGTCCCGATTCGTCGACTGACCTCGTCGGTTGATGGGCCGTGATTAAATCTGTCCGGGTAGATGTGCGGACGTTGAGGACGAGGAGGCGGATATTCGATGGAGGATCCCGCTTCGTCTTTGCACATTTCCTCGTAGGGAGCTTAGAGCATTGGTGGCAAGCCCGGAGTTCTTTGGGTGATTTGAGTAGACATCCATCGATGTAATTGCATGCTAACGAGGTATGGCATTAGACTTTGATCTTCCTTCTTTCCTATTGATGAGGATTAAAGGGTTTTGACGTTGATCTGCATTTCATGCGGTTCACGGTTTACACGACCTCGAGGCGGGTTTAGCATTCACTCCATGTACCAGGCGCTTCATCCTGACTATAGAGCGATAGTGCATGAGTGGGAATTTGGGGCATTCTTCTCCATCCTTCCCGTCGTTGCCCGGGTTACCTCGGGGCATTATCGGCGATGGTTTCATCGGACTCGATCCTCCATCTCTATTTGGATTGCGAGGTGATGATGACGCCTTTATGGGTGGCGATTTATCACGGTATGGAGTTTGGAGGGGAGCCAGTGCCTTGCATGGAGAATATCACCCCTACTGCCGTCCGATCCTTACTAGGAGTTCCGGCGTAGGCGCTCAAAGGCAGGATTATCCGTTCAGGTCCTTTGAGCGTAGATGCTATAAGTGGGCTTTTGAGTGAGCCCATGCCTGATATTGTCAGAATCAGTGATTGCGTTCTGCGGCGATTGTTCCTGATGATCATTCGAGGCTGCTTCATAGTAGATAACTCTTCTACGGTATCATTTGCTTTGATCAGCGCCACACGTGATGTGGACTGTATTGGAGAGTATGATTAGGGCTCTTACACCTTTGCCTATTTCCTTCGAGGCATGCGTATGTGCTCACAGGGTTTGACTGAGGCTTGGCTAGGATTTTACCCATTTCTGCTGGTGAGTATTTCTCTTGTCTTTTCCCATTCATGGGTTAAGAGTGTTTCTCGATAGCAGAGATGTTTTGCCATTGTGTTGGCGGTTTTGGGCTATGAGAGGCTCCCATGTTTTGCGTCTTGTGAGTGTGTTAGGTTTAGATACCTATCCATGAGGAGGACGACGATGGCACCATTCTATTTTCTTTGGAGGTCCCTGTGGTGAGGATTCACTCATTCTTTGTGTCATTTGGAGTTCTTTGTGGCGTGTACCATTACATGGATTCCCTATTCAAGGGAGCATTTGACCATCGACTTTGAGGATCGACATCCGACCGGAGTCGAGCATTTGATTTCCACCAGGAGAGTTCCTCTCTTCACTGATGGAGGTTGGGAGCTCTATTTAGGAGAGTGTGCTATTAGGAGCACCACAGGGGAGATGCTGGTTTATAGGGTGGTATGACAATGTCAGATCAGATGGACCTACTAGCTGAGTAAGTCAAAATGATTGCTGGCGAGATTGCGTTCAGTACCAGTACCTTGTACTTTAAAGCGTTTAATGGAGCAATCTTCTAATAATCCTGAGAGCTTCAAAACCAAAGTAAATTTTCTTTCTATTTCTAATCATATTATTAAACATCCCGTGGTTAAAAAAAATACCCCAAAATTTTATTGGTAGAAATTATGTTTCACTATCGCTAGAACATGCATGGAGAACTTGTAACTTTTTATAGCCTCACCACAATGTATCGACTTTACTTGGTACATTAATTGGATCTTGAGACGATGTACAAGCTTACTTGACAGTTAGTTTACTCATTACTATGATTATGTTGTAGACCTTCTTTCTATAGGATTCTTCAAGATAATTTCAAAGTTTATAATCTAATTTTCCCTTGTTGATACATAATCAACATATGTGGTTAATATTGGTTTTTGAATGGAAATGTAGTCATGTTCTGTCTAAAGTATTTCACTGTCCAGCATCTCAGTTTAGTTGACTGTACAAGTTTAGAAGTTTGAGCATAAATTGGGTCTTCTGGTTTGTTTTCCTTATTCATTGTGGTTTATTCTTTTCACATTCACACTTATCATTTGATTCGAAATTTCAAGGATTATTGAATAAAGATTGAAACTTTAAGCATTTCAATTTGTTTCTGTCTTTTTTCTCAGTAGGTAACAGGTTTTTACTCAAAACTCTTGCAGAGTGCGTTAATCTCCTTCATCTGTATAAATAGTGTGTCTATTTTATGAGGACATAGCACTGAGTATACTATTTAATTTGAACTTTTGATTTCTTCCTTTTCCTCACATTGGAGTAACTATTATTTCTATGGTAAGGGGCTTGTGGATTCCGGAGACACATCATGGAGTCGCTAACTAAAGCAAAAAAACTGTGAAGTCCTTATAAGGATAAAGGAAACTTTGATGTGATCATACCAGGATCATTATGGAGTTCAAAAACTGAAACAAGTTTCTCAGAAGTCAATATTTGTTAACAGGTAAAAGCTTTGATGGTTCATCATAGTTTTCCATTATGGTGTTTGATGCCTTACTCACAAAAGAACCTTGATAAAAGGTGTCAGATGTGGTGTAATATGTGCAAATTTATGGAAGATGTAAAGATGTAACAACAATTATGGTCTTTGACTATTGTATGCTCCTCTCCTTTGTAACAACAATTATGGTCTTCGACTATTGTATGTAAAGATGTAACAACAATTATGGTTTTCCATTATGGTGTTTGTCGAAACTGTAGAATTGTGTGTGATTGGATTACTTGGAATCTTTGATAAATGATTGAAGTTACATCTCTTTTTTAATCTTCCAGGCAGTAGCATATTGTAGGTGTATTGATAATGTAGGTGAACAACAACATTTTTTTTAATCTACAACATTTTAAAAACGTTGTGTAAATATGCCTAAACGTTGTCTGATATACTAAACAACAACATTTTTATCCAAAAAACGTTGTGAAATCATACTTTCTACAACGTTTTTAAGCATCTGCTAATTTTTGAAAAATAAATCTACAACGTTTTTTCCCTAAAAAACGTTGTGTATTGTGCTTAACTACAACGTTTTTAAAACGTTGTGTAAGAGTGTCAAATAGACAACACCCTTAACCACGACGTTTTTCTGACTGAAACCACAACGTTTTTTTTGCGTTGTCTATTTACTGTTTTGTAGTAGTGTGTCTTAGTTATCATAGAACCTGGGATTGTTAAGGGTTGAACGGAGTTAGAAATAATTAGATCCCTGAACTTAAGTAGGGAGTGGTATGGTAGTGCCACTCCTATGTGAAAATGTGGTGTGGCCGCCGCCCATCTCGCAAAGTTAATCAAGACATGTTTGTTATTTGTCTGGACCTCAGAGCATGTCTATATTTATTCCTTAAATGCCACAAGATATGAAATAAGATTGTTTTAATAGAATAAACATGAGAATGTAATTGGCTAAGAACATACTTATCATAAGAGTATAATGAAGAAGTAAAATAAATGTTTTAAAACCAAGCTAGGAAACAATGTAAAATTTATCATTTCGTTGAGAATGTAAGAATGTGTATGAGTGATGGGTATGCATTCATGATTATATAATTGTGTAGGATTACGTGAAGTGCAGATAACTATACGTTGTTAATCTGTTGTTGATAATCAACAAACTAGGCAAGTCTTTTAGTTCCTATTTGCTATGTGAACTTGATGTTTGATTTATTTAAAACTATATTGTAAAGAGCATGATGTATTATATATGTTGCAAATATGAATGTTAAAGTCAATCTATGACTATGTTGATTGATTAAAGGATGATGATTGAGTAAAGAACTTAGTTTTTATACTTGTTATGTGAGATACAACATGTATGATTTGTTTAATCAAATGATTATGAGGTATAATTTGATCATGATATTATGTTCTACGCGATGAATGAAAACTATTAGATGTGCTGAGCTGAATCTTGCAAAATAACCATTTTGTGGGTTAAGGATTAAAGGTAATGCTACGTGTTATTTGAATGATAAGGATCAGAAGTAATGCAAGGAGATCATTTACTTTTGTTGAAAGTTTTATTTTGAATCATGTTTAAGGTTCTAAAAGATGTACTTGATAGTAGTTTATGATGTTTAATTCATGTGAGTTGTAAACTTATTGTCTGATGTATAGAGGATAATGAATTGAGATGTAAAATTTTATTTATTAATTTTGATAAAGAGAATCATAAAATAAAGTTGATTAAAAGATATTTTAAAAGATAAAGGTTGTGATTCAAGGAATATAAAGGAAGAAGACAGAAACGTTCAAATTATTCCGCATTTTTATTAGCTATGACATCGAATAATGATGTATAATTTGAAGTTAGATGTGTTGTTAACGACCAAAGTCGAGAGTTAAATTATTGAAATTTTGGGGTTTTTACAGTTGGTATCAAAGTTCATACAATTGTTATAGTTGTTACAGTTGATGTCATGGGATGCATAGAGGAGCAAAAGGTTCCCTTCTCCACCTTTATATTGCGTGAAGAGGCAAATTACTGGTGGGAATCTGTAAAACGTACTCATCTTTCCGCATTTAAGATGTCTTGGGAGAAGTTCCATGAACTGTGCAAAGACAAGTATTTTTCATAAAGTATTCTTTATATGAAAGAGGTGGAATTCATCAAACTGGAACAGAACAATATGATTGTATCACAATACGAGTCCAAGTTTGCGGAGTTATCCCGGTTTGCATCCCATTTGGTGGATAATGTGAAACAAAAGACATGAATGTTTCTGAGAGGTTTGAAACCTGAAATTCGTCAATACCTCATTTCTCATAAACTTTGTTTGTATTTAGATGTTGTGAATATGACTCCATTATTGGAGCGAGATAATGAGTCAGTTCAACCAAAATACAACAACCGACAACACGATAATAGTCCTACCAGTGGCAATTGTGACAACCCGAGAATTTGAATATTTGTAAAATCTTAAAATATTAATTTAAGGTTAAATAATAAACCTAGACATAAAATAAGTGAATGGATTTGAGATTTCTGGTAAGAAATTTTGTAAATTTAAAATTTCTTTTGATGAATTATTCAGGATTAAGTATATAAGTGAATATGTTCTGTGTATAGGGTATTATATGTGTAAAGTATGTGGTTAAGGGTCAAGGGTTGACCAGAGATGCTATATCAGTGGCCAACCCAAATATTATATTAAGAACGTCAACGTTCAGTTAGAAAATTCTTACAATTTATAAGAAACCCTAAAACTGGTTCTGTAAACCCTAATTTAAGTTCTTGGAATTCGAAATCCTAATTCGGTATATGAAACCCTAATTTGGGAATGAAAATGATAGTATAAGGTTTAAACGTTATTAATGACAACCTAATTAGGGATAATCCTAATTAATTTAGAAAATCCTAATTTCTGGATTAGAAACCCTAATTTATAATTAGGGAAAACCTAATTGTTAATTTAATAATTTTAATATTAATTAGGAAACATTAATCCTAATTTTCAAGATATAAGTAATTAGAAAACCCTAATCTAATTAGGAAACCAAATTTCTAAATTAGAAATATTATTTTTCTATTTAAAACCCTAATTCGTGGGTGTACAATTATGACCCTAATTGCTAAATTAGAAATTTTAATTAGGAAATATTAATCCTAATTAGCAAGCTTGGATTATGATTAGGAGATCTTAATATAATTATTGAATCCTAATTATAATTTAGAAATATAATTTTTTTTATTTTTGAAAACTTAAATTAAAAATTCTAGAAATTTATTTTTTTGAAACCTTAGGTTTTAACCCCAAGGGCCTAAGGGTTCAAACCCTAAGGGTTAAACCCTAAAGGTTAGATAAATGTCAAAAATGCCATTAAAATGGATAGCTAAATGACTAAGTTCCCTTTTGTTGCATAATTGGAAATAACTTATAATATTTGCCCTAGTTGTAGTTGGTAAACTACCCTAGCTCTAGCAATTGACTTATATCTCATTATATCAGCCAACATTAATCATTTTTTCCATACAAGTTCAATGGATCAAAATATATAGGCTTAAAGTGAGATAAAGCTCACTTTATTTTTTTCATTTTTGCCAACCTCCTTCTATATCTTAAAATCTGAAATCTAGAGTGAGAGAGAGTGAAATATTGAGCCATGGTCAGTGTATAACTTTCCATAATCAGATTCAATGATCAGAAATCAAAGATCAAAGTTTTAAAGGTAAAAAACCCTAATCTTAGAAATTTGATTATTTGATGTTAAATGTTGTTGTTGATTAGTTAAAGTTATGTATTAAGATGTCATTTAGTGATCAGGGTTGTTAGATCCCAGATCCATAACATCAAAGTGCCCGAAATAGCATCTTTTTAAAATCTGGGAAAAATTTGGGAAGTGGCCTGACAGTCGAATGTCAGAGGCCTTAAATCTTTATGTGTTAGATGTTTAGTATGTTTTATGTTTTGGATCTGCTTTATGATATGAGGACTGTGATCTGAAACTGGAAACAGGGTCTTAGAATGTCTAGATCGTAAGTGTGACACCCCCAAATCCGGGTACTTCAATTCCACGGGATTTGGTGTTCACTGTACAAATATCATCTATCTATCTACCCATAATAAATGCAAACCATGCAATAGATAGAAATAAAAACTTTCCCTTAAGGGTTACAACATCCGAATAATAATACAATCCAGAGTTAAACTAACCTTAAACATCATATGGAAATATAAACAATAAGTCTTAAGTAACATCAATTCTAATTACATCACATAAATAATCAGTCTTCATTACTTGCTAAGCTTGCCCTTGCCTTTACTAGTGGAAGGTTTGTTTGCCCTTTCGTTCTTAACTGCAATGTTATTATTACGCAAGAGTGAGCACGATTGTCCACAAGTATAACAGCATAACAATGAATAATAACATGCGAGAGAAATAATAACTTCTGAAATAAAAGCTCAACTTTTGAATCAAGAATGAATAACAAGAATCGAAAGATTTCTGAGGGTCATAAGACCTTGAACTATGTCCTAGGTTATCAAGGGTTATACTTGAAATCATTAACAGTCATAAGACTATGGACCTTTCTACTCGTACTTAGGGGATCAGCCCTTAGTACCATACGGTGCACAATTTCTTAACGCTAACACATAAGTAAATCCCTTTGCAGGGTTGTTCATCTCAGTTTGACATTCGAGTCCGCAGCAAAGGAAGTTTGGTTTGGATAATTGAATAAGGGTTCTGAAATTTAGAACGTTCATCAACTATGGACTAGTCGAATCAATAAGGTTTACTAGTCTAACAAGGTTCAACAATAATGATATTCAAATTGAATAATAATCTCAAGAAGTATACAATAGAACAAATATTGTATAACAAATTCATACTTTGAAAGGATAATAAATCTTTAATATAACAATTCGAACTTGAATAATAGTAATGAGAATTTACTCAAGGTAAATAATAAACTTGAACAATGATAACAAGTAGGGGTAGGAAACTTACCTCGTGCGTAGATTACACTTTAATAAAACACGTTCCTTGAATTAAATCCTACATACCATTTACATTCACAATACCAGTTAATTATAACTTAACTAATTATCAAACGTTCATTCTTTTTGTCTAACTCGAATTATGACTATACTTAGTCAAATTATCACATTTATTGTCACATACATTACACTTCACAAATAACAAGTTAATTATGTATTCAATAATTCAATTCACATGCAATTATGTTATTGATATGATAATAACTGTTTTAACATCTTCTTTGTACTTCTAATATATTCTTATGTTCATTAAATTAGAATAATATCACATTCATGGACTTAAACACTTTAAAATTTTCGTTTCGAACTTTACGAGAGTGGTATGCATGCGCCAATCGATATCTTGATTCTCATTTATTGGTATTTGATGTTCATATCATGACCTAGTCAATGGCGTTGTGGCGCGACTTATATGTCAGAATGGCGTGTATTTACGCATTGGCGTACTGCATTCTGAAATGGTAGTTCGCAAAAATCGCAGAACATGCCAATTTCTACCAATTTTTCTTATTTCTACACGAATTTAATCATACCCACATGTTAGATCTCGTATATAAACATTACTCAACATGTATAGAATGATTTTAACCCATTAAATCACATAATTACAGAATTAAAATATATAAATTTCACTGTTCTTTGTGTTCTTGTAGATTTTGAACAAAAACATAAAATTTTAACACTACGGATTCGGTATAACACCGAATCCGTTCATTTAAAGTTTGGACTCTTCGTAACAACATGCATAATCAAATAAGAGTGGGATTTTATAAAAACATTTATGTTTGACACATTAAATTTACGTATAAGGGCCATATGGCCATAACCCAAACTCTGTAATTTTGAAGCAATCATATACGGTGTAATATAATGAAACTGATGATAGGGAATCATGCAATATATATATAAAACATGCTATACTACTCGAATTATTACATATATCCATATAACAACACAATTTCCCAATTACAGAGACTTTACAGGATGAATGAAAGCCATTTTTATAAAAACTTTAATACGTAATTTAAAATTTAGGAAGGAGGAGATTACTCATAGCTTAGTGTAGATAGAAGAGATGAACTCTCTCAATTAATCAAACAACTAACAATTCTCTCAAATTCTTAATTCTCTCTGTGTGATTTCCTTGCAGAACTTAGAAAATGAAGAGAAGAAGAACACGTATAATAATAAGAGAAGGAACTGACGTGTTGTGGTCAGTTACCCAGTCATGGGTAACTTCCCTCAACTCCCACTAAGGCCATGTTTGGATATCATTTTAAAAGCTTATACCCCATTAATTTAATAAAACCTCTTATACTATAGTTAAATAATGTCACACTCCTTTATAAAATAAATCAATATCTTATTTAATTTACTTTAAATAAAATAAAATAATTTCTCATAAATTCACATAGTCACATAATTAGATTTCTCATTAATAAATAATGTCAAATTATTAACTCTATAATTAATAATTAAATTAATTAACATAACATTAGGCTTATTAAATATTTATTTTAATACAATAAGCTCACATAATGACATACTTCGATAATAAAAATTCTTCACATTAATTTAATAAATGTAACACATATAATTAAATTAATCTACCACAACTGTATCAATTAATTATTTAATCTAATAATTAAATCATCGAAAATATTTATCTACTTCAATAAATATTAAGAATTAAATTACAAAAATCTCGTTCGTCACAGTAAGTTATATGCAGTCATACCTCGTTGACCGTTCACGGAAAAACGAATTCTGGGTAGCCCAGAATTCCAGTAACGTCTGACAAGGTTTTCTTAGCCTCAGATCTAGCTTGTTTTGGATTGTTTGGCCAAGTTATCATTTTGATGTTGTTGTCTGACATGTAGGGTACATTATCATGCCTTCATATCACTTATATCTATAACAGAATGGTAGATAATGATGGTCAAAACCTACGTTGACCAACTCGCCGGAAGGAGATTCTGGGTAACCCAGATCTTCAAAGGACGTTTTTTGGCTAGTTATTTGACCAGCCTTGATCTGACATTTATGTTGTTGTTTGGATGATCTGGTTATATAGAAATGGACCCTGACATTTACTCTACATGTATGAGCCTTTTGAACATAATGTTCAAGACCATACTGCAAACTATAAAGATCTAAACCTAGCACCCTCGTCTGTTCTTCATTTTCTGGAAAATCCAAAAACGAAGAACAGTGTTGTCAGATATTTTGAAGGCTCAGATCTTCTAAGTGTGATGTTGAATGACCTATCTAGTTGTGGGAACATGTAATATTACATTAGTACTATGATCTATAAACATTAGTTAGCCCAGAACATGTATGAATTGAAAATAAGAACCGGTCAAACGTGGCACCTCGTAACTGACTTTGAGTTTCTGGGTTCTTGCTCAAGAACACCAATAACACGTATAGCGACGGTTCTATCGCTATAGGGCCAATTATTAATTATTTAATTCTAAAAATTAATTATTTTAATTAATAAATAGATAAAAATTGTTTTTAATTATTAAAAATACAAAATAAATTCCTAAAAAATTATTTTAAAGTCTAAAAAATTAGTTTTTAACTATTTTGAGTATATTTCATAAATATTTAATATTTTTGAAATATAAATGGTATTTCATTTATTTAATTATAATATTAAATAAATTATTTAAAATAATTTTAATACATGAAAAATCATGAAAAATTATATTATGGTATAAGAAAATATTTAAAGTTATTTTCGGTGACTTTTAATATTTTGTGAGGAATTTCATTAATTAATTAATATTAATGATAATTAATTTATTTACTAAATGTATTAAATAAATTATGGAAAAATTGAATTAATGATTTAAAAATCATATAAAAATGATTTAAGGGTTATAAAATATTTTCAATTATAAAATATAACTTTTGATATTTCGTCATGAAAATGTTAATATTTTAATATTAAAAGCGATTAACGGATAATGAATTTAACTTTTAAAATCATATAAATATGATTTTAAAGTATTAAAAATACTTTGTGATATTATAAATATATAATAATATTATGACATGTATTTCATTAATATTTGATAATAAATAGATATCAATGATAATAGAATATTGTGGTATTTATATTATATAAATACATTTTCAATGATGGAAAATTCATGATAAATAGTAATAATTAATTAAAAAATTATTACGAGCTTACAAAAAATATTTTGGCTATTAGTAAATTATCTTAGATAATGGTTAAGTGTTTAGACAGAGTTTAACTGAACTTAAACTCAAAATTTTATCCGACTAGACCCTCAAGAAGTTAGAATTATACCGAACTCGACTCAGACTGTAAAAGTTTGGCTTGAGGATAGGTTATATGTGTGTTATAGATTGATAGGGTTATGTGATAATGTATTTAGGTTATTTTAATTACTGTGATGATATTATTCTAATGTGTAGATCGTTATTATTTATATTAGGTTTTTCAGACAAAGATTATTAAAATGCGTAACGATAATCAATGGTTCAGGCAAGTCTTTCTTTACTCGACCTCAAGTTGTATTATTTAGTTATGTTTATGGTTAATCATTTCTGATTGCCATGTCTAAGAATTGTTTAATTGCACCCTGTGCGTATGACATGTATTTATCAGGTATGAAAGGCTAATCACTGTCATTACCATTCGGTCCAGATATATTTTTGTTCATGTTAAATACTTGTTCTGTCATAAAATTTGTTCCTGCTAGTTCGCAATTATATTGTTGAATTAGAGCCAGCTTATTATTCAAATTCTTTTAATCATGATATATCGTTAAATTATCGAACTTAAACTTGCTGGGCAAACTTATGCTCACCCTTGCTATATCATCATAAATATTGCAGATTAAGACGAATACGTCGGATACAAGGAAAGGTCAAAGACAGTTCCAGCTTTAGTATATGTGTGCATATAAATTTGTATAAGTAATATATATTAATGTTATTATAAGTCAAATAAGTAATGAATTTTGTATTAAATGAAGGTTGCTCGACCTTGGGGAATAGTTTGTAAAGTTTATTGTATAAACAATTTATGTTTATATCTTCCGCAATAGTTATAGAATGATTGTACCAGATCCGTGGTGATTTGGGACCCGGATTTGGGGCTCTCATAGCAATAGTCATCGGAGCAGTGATAACCAACGTTGAGGAAATTATCATGCCAGAAATGATAACCACTTCGGTGGTAATCATGGCTAATATAATAGGAGAGGTGAACCAAGTGGAAATAACTTTAAAAAGAGAAGATTCAACAATGATAACGGAAAGACATCGACAGCAACACCAACACCCATTTCTAGGGAAGGAGAACGAACACCAGTTAGATGTTACAGATGCGGAGAGGAGATACACAACAGTACAAATTGTACAAAGCCTTTTAAGGTGTGTTTTAATTATGAAAAGGACGGTCACATAGCTCGATTTTGTCCTGTAGCAAAGTCAAGTCCAGCTGTAATGGTGACATCAAAGGCGGCTATGGACAAGTCAAAGTCGGTGGTTTAGGGGAGAGCTTTTGTCGTGACTTCCCAAAAAGCAAGGAACCCGAACGAATTTATCACGGGTAAGCTAATCATAAACTCTTGCAAAGTCTATACCTTATTAGATACCGGTTCTACCTATTCTTTTATTTCACCTGCTTGTGCTCAATGTTTGAACTTGACCCCCTGAGAAATTAGACTCTAACTTATTTGTTGAAACTCCATTAGGAGAAACCTTCATTACATCCACTATTTATAAATCTTGTTTGATTCAAATCGGCACCCTCATATTACCTGTTGATTTAATCTCTTTGAAAATACTTGCATTGGATGTGATTTTAGGGATTGATTGATTAACTACTCATCATGCTAAAATTGATTATTTTCGTAAGGTCGTTAGTTTTTATATTCCTAATCAACCTGTTATGCGAATTCAAGCAAGCAAACCACTAAAGTTAATCACTGTCATATTAAGCCATAAAGCCATTAGTTTATTGAAAAATGGATGTCAAGCTTTCTTAGCCAATGTCACTAATTTAAACAAAAATACGTCAGATTTGAATGATATTTCTATTGTTAATAAATTTCCCAACGTATTTCCGGAAGAACTTCCTGGCCTACCCCCAGAGCGTGAAATCAAATTTTGTATGACCTTGAACCCGGTACAAACCCATTTCTAAAACCCCATATCGAATGGCTCCTATTGAACTTCAGGAGTTAAAAACCCAACTACACGAACTGTTAGACATTGGTTTCATTCGTCTTAGTACATCTCCTTGGGGTGCTCCTATTTTATTCGTAAAGAACAAAGATGGGAGTATGCGACTTTGCATTGACTATTCGGAGTTAAGCCATGTCACCATCTAAAATAGGTACCCGTTACCTCGCATTGATGACCTGTTTGACCAGTTACACGGTGTTAAATTCTTCTCAAAGATCGATCTTCATTCCAGATATCATCAATTAAAGTTTAAAATTGATGACATTCTAAAGACTGCTTTCAGAACTCGGTACAGGCATTACGAATTCCTAGTCATGTCTTTTGGATTGACTAATTCTCTTGCTACCTTCATGAATATGATGAACTGAGTATTCAAGGAATATTTGGATCATTTTGTGGTTGTCTTTATTGATGACATCCTCATCTATTCCAAAAGTCATGAAAATCATGAACAACACTTGAGGCTGATACTCCAAAAGCTTCGTGAAAATAAGCTATATGTCAAGTTGAAGAAATGCAAGTTCTGGCTTGAGGAAGTAGCATTCCTTAGGGCACGTGATATCGAAACATGGAATATTAGTCGACCCGACAAAGATTGAAGAAATATAAAGTTGGGAGCAACCTAAGTTAGTAACTAAAATACGTAGCTTTCTAGGCTTAGCAGGTTATTATCGGAGATTCCTAGAAGTATTTTCTCGAATCACCACTCCATTAACTTAGTTGACTTGAAAAGATACAAAATTATGATGGATCGAGAAATGTGAGAAGAGCTTCTAAGAACTCAAGAGGAGACTCATTTCAGAACCTGTTCTGACAATACCATCAGGTTCAGAGGGATTTGTCATATACAACAATGCTTTAGGCTGAGGTTTAGGATGTGTTCTCATCCAACATGGGAAAGTCATAGCCTATGCCTCACGATAACTCAAACAATATGAGAAGAATTATCCTACTCATGATATAGAGTTGACAGTAGTCATTTTCACGTTAAAGATCTGGAGACACTACCTGTATGGGGAGAAAGTGGAGATCTATACAGATCATAAAAGCCTCAAATATTTCTCACCCAAAAAACTTAACATTTGGCAATGCCGTTGGCTCGAGCTGTTGAAAGATTACTACCATACCATTCAATACCATCCTAGAAAAGCGAGTAGTTGACGCGTTGAGTAGAAGATCGTATACGGGTACGAGTGCGATGTTGTTAACACAAAGACCCATTTTGTATGACTTACAAAGGATGGAGATAGAGTTAAAAACTCTAGGGACCCACGTGAAGATGACAAATATACGAGTAGAACCTACTTTAATTGATAAAGTTAATGTTGCTTAAGCTACAGACCCGGAGCTGATGAGTGTGAAGAAGAAAATACAAGAAGGTGCTATTCTAGAAGCAAGAATCGACGAAGAAGGAATACTGTGGCCCCCAAAATAGGTATATATCACCCATTCTGAGTCGCCAAATACATGGTATATAATACAAATACAAACTTAAATATAAAACATGAGCTGTGAGTTTTAATACAAATATTATCTTCTAGACAGTATTCAAACTCAAAATAAGTCCTCAATACAATTATTATCACACTATTTCACAGAATAGTGAGGACTACTAATGCAAGCATCTGGACCGTCACTCCGTTCCCCGACTAGTCCCAGCTATATTCTCATTTCCATAAGAGAATAATGAAAGAAAAGGGTGAGCTCAACTAGCCCAATAAGAAATATTATGACTAAGATAATGCAGAATAAATTATCGTTAGCCTTCAATAGTGTTAAACTGATAAAATATAATAAACATCAAGTTTAACTGCAGCGGAACAAGCAATCCAATAGAAGAGTCAAGTAGAGTATAAAATCTACTATCTTCTTTGATTTAAAAGTGTTTTCATCACTTTTATCGCTGAGACTCAGCTTAATAAATAATCCACATCATCGAATCACCCTTGTACTACGACCAAGGATATTCTTAAGTATCACGACCACAAATTATCCATGCACTACGAGCTAAGGATATTTGTGTATTCACCAATAGTCATGATCATACCAACAACTGTCCATCAATGCACTATGGGCCAATGAGGACTTTTACCACATCATTTGTAATATTACGGTCATGATTATACCGAATAATCCCTGGTCATAATCATACCAAGTCCATCTATGCACTACGGCCAAAGATGACTTTCATAACAATATAAGCATGAGGATGATGACAATGATATAAGAATTCAATTAAATAAAAGTAAAGGATAAATTTTAAAGATTTATAATTGAATTTATCCAGAATTCAATAATGTCCAAATTGTCTACATGATATTACTTTGTGGAGTAAAATTCAAGAATAATATTATATTAAAAATAATTTGAACCGAAAAGAAATCAATTTTTGTCATGAATAATACCCCGGGTGAATAGTAACCGGGTGAATAGTACCCGTGAATAGTAACTTTAGGAATAGTAACCCCGTGAATAGTTCCCCGGCATGAAAAAGTTAAAACTTATCAAGAATGCTTAGAATAATATTTCAATGAAAAGATATTGGATGAAGCGCAAATATCAAGGATATTCTACTAATTTCATGGAGTATAGAAGCCAAAACATCAACAAAATGAGAATAGAATTCGAAATCTGAAACGAAATAATATTACTTACATACTACACAGTATGGAAGAAAATATTATTTCAAGCGAATATTGAACAAAAATAACATCCCTTACCTTGAAAAGAAGAGTATTCCAAATGGTATAGCGGATATATTCTTGAAGAAAAGTTTTACTATTTTCTACGCTCAAAGCTTTCTAAAACTCGAAAGAAATACGCTAAATATTATAGAAGAAGAATTCTTTGATTCTAGTGTGATTTTCAATTTTAACTAAGCATCCTATTTATAGGAGAATGGAAAGGATACTATTTGAATTTAGAAATCACGGACTACACAGTGAAGAATGCACAGGCGCTCAACCGGCGAAAATTTTCTGAATTTTGATTTTTACTGTGCATTACTATGCAATAAAATATTCTAATAAAACAAAAACTTTAAATAAAATATAATATAGTCTATTTAAAATCAAATAAAACAAAACTTATAAAATATTTATATATATATATATATATATAATTATAACATTTTCCTTACGGCAAAAACAAGGCTTATATTCATATATATATATATATACAAAATTTATATAATATATATATATATATATATATATATTATAATAATATAACTCCCTTCCTTTCCCGTAACCTTTCCCCCCTGCCAACTTAAGATTTCCAAAGTCACATGTGGGCCCCACCTTTATTATAAAAAAATACTGAAAAATTTTCTACCAATTATTTTGAAAAATGGGTAAATGGGGGTCCAACAAATACTTCATAAAAATCCCCCCAATATTTTTAACAACGTTTATTCATATTATTATAACTCACAATATTAACAACCAGATCGTTCCCAGGAAAGAAGGGGCTTTCCAATAAGGATTTCTCCCTATTGGCGCACAATTAGGTGACCAAACCCCTTTCCTCGATAGAACTTTCTAGACATTGTTAATTATGCATATAATAATTAGAATAACTTATCATCTCAATTATTGATTTAATAATATATAAAATATTGATAATAATTGAATCAAATAACGTGAGATACTATGCAACAATTACTGTAGCAATAATTGAGTAAAATTGTAACGACCGAAAAATTTGGATCCTTTGTAAAATACTTGAAAGAATTAATTAATGAATAAATAATATTATCTGTTATTACTATGTGTTAATAGGATGAATGTCATTCTATAACCTAGAAACAACGGAACATCATAGTATTTGAACCACGTGAGTAAATTAAAGTATTTGAATTTCCAAGACGAAAAGAAAAGTTTTCCGAGAAAGTTTACAAAAAACACTATTCACCGTTTATTGATCGGGAATTATTTTTGAACTTTCGAGAAATACATAACGTTATAATATTAAGGCGAGATGGATTATGTAATAATAATCTAAGTATAGAAAACGTAATATTTCGCATGCGGACTTAAATTGAGAAGGTAAGTATTAATAATTTAATGAAAGGAATTAATGTAATCTAGTATGAATTAAAAATCCAACTAGATTACAAGTATAAGCCCATGTGGGATTTATATTAAGCCCAAGTGGTTAATGCTATGAAGCCTAAAGAAAATTAATGCAAGCCCAAAAGATAAGTTGATTAGATTAAGAACTAAGCCCAAATGGTGATCCGCTAGTTGAATAGGATCTATGGGGCAACCCATGGGTGTAGTAGTGGGCAAGAACTTTATGTGATGCCCAAGTACTTTATGTGATGATCAAGTGTTGTGTTGAGCAAGAAATATGAGTAGCTAGCAAGTTTACTTAGTGGTTAAGTAGATGAATAGTAAGGAGGTTAGTTGAGGAGGTGGGGTGATTAATGACTAAGATACCCTAACCTTGGCTCTCCTATAAATAGAAGAAGTTGCTAGACTTCAAAATTCATTCAATACAAATTAACTTAAGTGTTAGAGAGAATAAGCACTTTATAAGCTAACACATAAGTCAAGACAACTTTTGTTAGATTTTCAAAGAAGAGAAGTACAAGTCTTTAAGGTAATTGATCTTGTCTCTTCTATCTCTATCATTGTAGGGTGAGAAGAGAAATGTAACGTCATAAGCATGTATGCTAAGAACATGAAAGAATTAATTAAGCAAGGGACGTAAGCCAAATAAAGTTGTGAATAAGTAACTTGAACCTAAATAAGTTATTAACTTATGATGAACTTGTCATACGTTTGTCATATGAATTAGTATGTTGGATAGGGTATGAGAACATTAAGTAAAGGACTTATACCAATAATAAGTCATAATGAAATAAAAATCATATAGTGAAGAAAATGTTAAGTTATAAGTCAAAGTCTAATTTCTCCGGAGTTAAATTTAAACGTTGAGCGCAAGTAGGAGAAATAAAAGAATGGGTAGAACCAGTATCAAATATGGTATATACTTCACTAGAGTTTATGATAAGTTTACCCGTGATGACCTCGTTCAGGTTCCTTGCTTTCTGGGAGGTCACAACAAACGCTCTCCCTTGAACTACTGGTTTTTACTTGTCTGGGACGGCATTTGGTGTCACCGTTCCAACTGGACTTGGCTTCCCAGTATGACAAAATCTACCTAGGTGACATTCTCTTCCATAATTGTAACACGTTTTGGACAGCTGCGCACAGTTTGGACTGATGTGTCCCTCCTCTCCGCATTTGAAGCATATGATAGGTGGTCGTTCTCCTTCCTTAACAACGAGTGCTGGTGATGACGTCTTTCCATCATTGTTAAATCTCCTCTTCTTGAAATGTCCACTTTTATTGTCTTGGCCATGATTACCACTGAAGTGGTTACCATTTCTGTCATGTTGATTCCCTCCGCATTTGTTGTCACCGCTTCGATGACTGTTACCACTGGTATTATCATTTTGTCGGCTGCTTTCTCTTGGTTGGTTTGACTCGTTATCGCGCTCCAATAACTGAGCCCTATTTACAACATCTGAATACAAACACAGTTTATGAGAAATTAGATATTGACGTATCTCGGGTTTCAAACCTCTTAGAAATATTCACGTCATTCTCTCCTCATTATTAACCAAGTTGGACGCAAACCGGGACAACTCGTCAAACTTAGCTTCATACTGCGACACGGTCATATTGTTCTGCTCCAGCTTGATGAACTCTACCTCCTTCATGTGACGAATACTTTCGGGAAAGTACTTGTCATTGAACAGTTCTTGGAACTTCTCCCAAGACATTTTGAGTGTGGCAGGTTGAGTACGCTTTACTGTTTCCCACCAGTAATCTGCCTCTCCTCGAAACATAAAGGTGGCAAAGGGAACCTTTTACTCCTCGGAGTATCCCAAGACATAAAATATCTTGGTGATCTATTTTATCCTCGTCTCCGCCTTAAGTGGTTTTGGTTCTTCAATAAACTCCGGTGGTCCCAGCTCCTTGAACTGCTTAGCGGTGACCATTCGAGAGTTGCCAGTGTTTCCACCCGCATTTTGGATATGAGTCTCTCTCGCTTGATGTTGAATGAATTGAAGAAAGCCCCTAAACATTCCGTCGTTCATCATTTGGTCGGTGTTATTGTTTGTATGAGGATTGTTTCCTTCCTGATGCACATTATCCAGGGTATTGATCTGGTGTGACTCAACGGTCTCCTGTGCTCCATTATTATTCTCAATATTCTCGGATGTCATTTTTAAATACTACCACAAAATAAGGGTTAATTGACATACCACATATTATCCCTATACTCTGACCGACCAATTAAATACAAATTAAACTTCGGTAGGTCATATTAGCGAAGGAATTCCCCATATCTCCCCTCCTAGTTCTTATCTCACATCTCAGCCATGGATCATATCCCTAAGATTTGATACCAACTGTGACGCCCCCAAAATAGGTATACATCACCCATTCTGAGTCACCAACTACATGGTATAGAATACAACTACAAACTTAAATATACAACATGAGCTGTGAGTTTTAATACAAATATTGTCTTCTAGACAATATTTAAACTCAAAATAATTCCTCAATACATTTATTATCACACTATTTCACAGAATAGTGAGGACTACTAATGCAAACATCTGGACCATCACTCCGTTCCCCGACTAGTCCCAGCTATATTCTCATTTCCTGAAGAGAATAATGAAAGAAAAGGGTGAGCTCAACTAGCCCAATAAGAAATATTATGACTAAGATAATGTAGAATAAATTATCGTTAGCCTTCAACAGTGTTAAACTGATAAAATATAATAAACATCAAGTTTAACTGCAGCGGAACAAGCAATCCATTAGAAGTGTCAAGTAGAGTATACAATCTACTATCTTTTATGATTTATTAAAAGGTTTTTCATCACTTTTATCGCTGAGACTCACCTTAATAAATAATCCACATCATCGAATCACCCTTGCACTACAACCAATGATATTCTTAAGTATCACGACCATAAATTATCCATGCACTACGGGCCAAGGATATTCGTGTATTCACCAATGGTCATGATCATGCCAACAACTGTTCATCAATGCACTATGGGCCAATGAGGATTTTTACCACATCATTTGTAACATTATGGTCATGATTATACCGAATAATCCCTGGTCATAATCATACCAAGTCCATCTATGCACTATGACAAAAAATGATTTTCATAACAATATAAGCATGAGGATGATGACAATGATATAAGAATTCAATTAAATGAAAGTAAGGATAAATTTTAAAGATTTATAATTTAATTTATCCAGAATTCAATAATGTCTAAATTGTCAACATGATACTGCTTTGTGGAGTAAAATTTAAGAATAATATTATATCAAAAATGATTTGGACCGAAAAGAAATTAATTTTTGTCATGAATAGTAACTGAGTTAATAGTACCCGTGAATAGTGACTTCGGGAATAGTAACCCCCTGAATAGTACCCCGACATTAAAAAGTTAAAACATATCAAGAATACTCAGAATAATATTTTCATAAAAAGATATTGGATGAAGCGCAAATATCAATGATATTCTACTTATTTCATGTAGTATATAAGCCAAAACTTCAACAAAATGAGAATAGAATTCGATATCTGAAACGAAATAATATTACTTACATACTACAGAGTATGGAAAAAAATATTATTTCAAGCGAATATTGAACAAAAATAACATCCCTTACCTTGAAAAGAAGAGTATTCCAAATGGTATAGCGGGGATATTCTTGAAGAAAACTTTTACTATTTTCTACCCTCAAATCTTTCTAAAACTCGAAAGAAATACGCTCAATATTATAGAAGAAGAATTCTCTGATTCTGGTGTGATTTTCAATTCTAAATAAGTATCCTATTTATAGGAGAATGGAAAGGATACTATTTGAATTTAAAAAATCACGGACTACTGTGATGAAGAATGCTTGGAGCCGAATGAGCAAAGTGAAATTTTTTTGAATTTTGATTTTTACTGTGCATTACTATGCAATAAAATATTCTAATAAAACAAAAACTTTAAATAAAATATAATATATTCTATTTAAAATCAAATAAATCAAAACTTATAGAATATTTATATATATATATAATTATAACCTTTTCCTTACGGCAAAGGCAAAGCTTATATTCATATATATATATATATATATATATATATATATATATATATATATATATATGCATTCCCTTCCTTTCCCGTAACCTTTCCCCCTGCCAACTTCAGATTTCTAAAGTCATATGTGGGCCCCACCTTTATTATAAAAAAAATACTGAATAATTTTCTACCGATTATTTTGAAAATTGGGTAAATGGAGGTCCAATAAATAATTCATAAAAATCCCCCAAATATTTTTAACAACGTTTATTCATATTATTATAACTCGCAATATTAACAACCAAATCGTTCCCAAGAAAGATGGGGCTTTCTAATAAGGATTTCTCCCTATTGGCGCGCAATTAGGTGACCAAACCCTTTTTCTCGACAGAACTTTCTAGACATTGTTAATTATGCATATAATAATTAGAATATCTTGTCATCTCAATTATTGATTTAATAATATATAAAATATTGACAATAATTGAATCAAATAACGTGAGATACTATGCATCAATTACTGTAGGAATAATTGAGTAAAACTGAGTGACTTCTCACGTAAGGATCAATAATCAAAACTGTGTGCTACTATGCAACCACGTGTATTACTATATTTTTAACACTGGGTATTTCAACAGTTAACGGTAAAACTTCTGCCGTTATTTTTATAAAAAGATATTTATGTCGTTTTCTCATTCGGATAATAATTTCGGTGTGGGGTCCACTAATGATTTTGCCGTCGTACGAATATTCCCTGTTAAAACGAATATTCCTCGACCAATCGAATATAATATAACAACTTGCGTACTTTGCAAAATTAATAAATATTACCCACAACTATAACATTATATCAAATTTACTCCTTAATATTCAAAAATGATATTTATAAAAAATTCATCTTTACTCATAAAAGTTGGGGTCTTACAAATACTTCGAGTCAACTCCAGACTTTGTGTTCCTACCGACTCTGATTTGAAGTATAGAATACTTATGAAAGCACACAACACACCATTTTCAATCCATCTTGGGAGTACCAAAATGTATCATGATATTCGACATACATTTTGGTAGAGCAATATGAAGAGAGAGATCGCGGAATTTATCTCAAGGTGTTTAACTTGTCAACGTGTCAAGATGGAGCATCAAGTACCAAAAGGTCCATTGCAACCACTTGAAATTCTAGAATGGAAGTGGGAGCACATCAACATGGATTTCATTACTGGTCTTCCCAAGGTTTCTCAAGGCATAGATGCAATTTGGGTCATTGTCGATAGATTAACCAAGTCTACTCATTTCTTGCCTATACGAGAAACTTAATCACTTGAACGACTTGCTCGGATGTACATAAATGAGATTGTGAGGTTACATGGTGTGCCAGTATCCATAGTTTCTAATCGAGATCCAAGTTTCACTTCACGATTTTGGGTCAGCTTACAGAAAGCTATGGGCACTAATTTACAATTCAGTTCTGCATATCATCCCAGACGGACGGGCAATCAGAAATGACTATTCAAACCCTTGAAGATCTATTGAGACTCTGCGTACTAGATTTCAAAGGAAGTTGGGACAAGTACTTGCCATTAGTGGAATTCTCCTACAACAACAATTATCAAGCAAGTATAGGCGTAACTCCATTCGAGGCGTTGTATGGATGAAAGTGTCGTTCTCTAGTGTGCTGGGACGAGGTGGGTGAAGCAACATTATTCAGACCAGAATTGGTACACATGACTACGGAAAACATTTAAATGATCCGGCAATGTATACAAACAACATAAGATCGACAAAAGAGTTATGTTGATCTTCATCGAAGGGATGTGGAATTCAATGTCAGATATCATGTATTATTATGTATTGCTCTATGGAAAGGAGTTAGGAGATTTGGAAAGAAAGGAAAGTTGAACCCTTGATTCATTGGTCCATTTGAAATCCTTGACTAAGTACGAACTGTGGCTTATAGACTTGCCTTACCACCAAGTATGTCTCGTGTTCATAACGTTTTTCACATATCCATGCTACGTAAATATGTGAAAGACCCGAACCACATTATTGAATTAGAATCATACAAGATAGCAGAAGATTTAACGTATGAAGAGGTACATATTAAAATCTTGGATAAGAAGGAACATATTCTACGCTCAAAGGTTATACCTCAAGTTAAAGTTTTATGGAGAAACCACGAGATTGAGGAAATGACACGAGAGTTAGAATCTGAAATGAAAACAAGGTATCCTCACCTCTTTGACATACTAGGTAAGTACATCAATTTTGAGGACAAAATTTTATAAGGAGGGGAGGTTGTATGACCTCAAATTTTTATGAATAAAGATTTAATTTTCTCTAAATATTATTTTGAATAATAAGGTGTTGATTTGATATAATGCTATAGTTATGGGTGATATGTGCAAAATTTTTAAAGTAAGCAAGTTGTTATAAAATATTCATTTGGACTGGGAATATTCTTTTTATCGGGGAATATTCAAAAGATGACGCAATCATTGGTGAACCACATAACAGAATAACTGTTGGATATAGAAAGCGACATAAATAACCTTTTTTATAAAAAACAACGACAACACTTTTACTGTTAAATCTTGAAATACCCAGTGATAAAAGTATAGTAATATGCATTGTTGCACAGTAGCACACATTATTGCACATTATCTCTGATTATTGAGTCTTACGTAAGAAGTCACTCAATATTCAATAATTGCCACAGTAGTTACTGCATAATATCTCATATCATTGATTCAATATGTTTTATAATTGCACGCTAGTAAGGAGAAATCCTTATCGGAACTCCCCCTCTTTACTGGGAACGATCTAGTTGTCAATATTGTGAATCTATAATATTAATTAGGAATAATTATTGAAAGATTGAAGAGTTGTAAATAATTGATGAATAAAATAAAAATTATTGATAAATATGATAAATAAATATTTGTTTAATTTGATATAAAAGGAGGAATTTTAGTATGAGATATTTGTTGAAAGTTTGACATATTTTCTATAGAACCATAATTATCTTCTCCGATAAAATATTCATTCAGATATATTATTATAATATATTATAGTAGTATAATTTTATATATTATAATTGTTTAAATAGTAAAACATGTGGAGAAATGGTGGAAGTGAGAAGCTTGGTTTTGAAAACCTTATTTTCAAAACAAGTATGATGCAAAAATCATCCGCATGTGAAATTTATCAATCCCGGTGTGCTAGCATTTTCCTATAAATAGGTTGCTTAGTTAAATAACGAAACTCACACCAGAATAAGAATTTATTTTTCTATAATATTGAGCGTATTTCTTGTGAGTATAAGGATATTTTGAGTGTTGATAACAGTGCAAGATTTGTGACACCCTCAAATTCGGGTACTTCATTCGCACAAGACTTGGTGTTCACTTTCCATACATTCATACTAACTACCCAAATATAATAGAATTTAAACCATAAGTCCTCCCATTAAAAAGGGTTACATCATTAAGTTCAATAAAAATCTCCCAGGTTATCTAACCTTTAACATAAATTAAGTGCGAAAATAAAATAACTACATCACATCATTTAAATAAAGTCTATCAACATAAAAGCCAATAAATTACAAGTCTTCATCACTTGTACAATTTTCCTTTTCCTTTGTTTGTGGTAGGTTCATCGACCTTCTCAACTTTAGCTGCAATAATTAAATTTATGCAAGAGTGAGCAAAATAAATGCTCAATAGATATAGCAATGAACAACGATAGCATAATAACCGTCAATGAATAAGCTCATTAGAAATGAATAATACTCTGTCAATGATAACCAAAAACTGGAATCAAAATATGAAATATCTGAGGATCATAAGACCACGAACTATGTCCATGGTTACACGTAATATTTTAACTTTAACCTAAACAATTATACTGTAGGGACTTCACGTACTTAGGGGGATCGACCCTTTGTACCATGTATTGTGCACAAACATCTAAACGCTTACGCGTAAGTAATCCCCTATAATAGGGTTGTTCATCTCAATTTTAATATACGAGTCCGCACCAAAGGAAGTTTGGTTTGGATAAGCTTCAAGGTAATTTAGAGTTCAACGATTATCAACTAAGGATTAGTTGAATCAGTATTGTTTAATATCACTTCAAGTGCTCGATAATAATATGATATGAAATAGTCAAGAATTATAAGTGAATCAACATTATACATTGAAAACATGATTTAGAAATGGACTAGAAAGCATATGCATTGAATATTATACCAAACCTTGCTTGAACAATAATAAGCTAAGGCTATTAATTTTACTCAATAAAAGAAGTGAGTTAATGAACGTGCATGATTAATAATAAGTTGAGGAATAAAATTTGCTCAACATAAGAGTAACAGAATTTAGGAACTTGCGTAATTAGAACAACATTAAAGATAGGAACCCTTCTCAAAGTAAGAGCTAGGTTGAAGAGTTTGCATGAACATGATCAAGTTAGAATAGATATATAAGTAGGTTTAGGAACTTGTTCTATGCATCAATAAGGTTTAAGAACTTGCACAATCGTAAAAGTAGAGTTAGAGAACTTGCCTCGTGCGTAGGTTAAACAATCACTTCTCACGTTCACCATAAGTCCTACACATACCACATGTATTGACAATACACATTAGTTACACTAATATTAGCTTCATGAGTTTCTTTCCCACTTTTAGTATAGCTCACTAACTAAGTTTAAGTTTAAACAACATCACATCTTTTCATGAGCATCATATTTTAGCTTTATTACAACTACTTAAGTGATCATGTCATTGCACCATATACCCATTAACAACTTGATTTAACATCCTATTAAATGTCCAACATGTTATCATTCTCTTTAGATTAGGTTATACTAACACACAAAGGACTGCATTTGCATTCGTGCATCCCGACGCCCTCCGATGGCCTCCAAATGCATAACAGACCTAAAGATATCCATTTTGACCCCTAATAACGACATCAAATTGAAACCCGTAAAGAATAAAAGTTATAGGTCTACACGTCCTCATTCCGTATCATCTTGAATCGCATCAATCGGAGTTTGTATGAAAACGTTATGCTTATTTTAGTAAAACATGTCCGGTTAGTTTTGTTTTCCAAAATTTGGCTAGACAGACTACCCCCCCCCATGCGCTGGGGCAGAGGTTTTTGCTCTACGGTAGCCCGCCGGGGTAGGGGGTCCCTTCTTCATTTTTCGTGATAGAACACTACAGAAAGCCAAATTAGGCCTATAAACTCCTGTCTAACAACCATACCAACCTACCCAAGGTGTAATATGTTTACAGAAACATAAACTAATGTTTCTAACACTTTTCTAGCCACCTAAACAATATAAACATCAAGATTACAACCTTTAATTTTCATTATTTCTCTTATTTCCTCTTCTTTTGACATTCATAGCGAAATTCTTCATTGTGAATTCGTTTTACAACCAAAACAATTAGTTTCAATTACTTTGCTTTCCTTTCTTCATATATTTTCACAATCAATAAACAATTTACACTTATACTATGAATTGCGTACCAATTTTAATTCTAATTTAAGCCATATTCAACATATGTCAATGTAAACTTACTGTAATATGATTTCTTCCATAATAAAATATATTATATGAATCAATTTACTCTAAATCATCTATAAACCACATGAAAACAATTTATATCAACAATTATCATACAAAATCACATAATAAACAATTAATCCTTTACACCAATTTACAGAGAACTTTTGAATAGGATAAAACTAAAACTTTGAAAAGTAGAAAGGTAGGGTTATACCTTTGCTAGAAGACGATTACAACAACTTCTTCTAAATTCTCAATTCACAGAGAATTTTCCCTTCTCCCTTCTCTCTCTTCTTTCTTTCTTTTCTCTTCTTTTTCTTCTTCTTTGTTCTTTCTCTCTTCTCTAACTTACGTACTTAGAAATATATAACGTATAATATAATAGATATTAATTATATAATATAAATATATATGTAAATGATATCAGTTACATCTTTTTCTTTTTGAAAATCAAAACCCTTAAGGCTTGTTTGGCTAAACCATTTTAAAACTTACTAACTTAAAATCCTTATGCCTTGTTTGGTAAAACCTATTAAAATTAAAGACTTAACATTCATTAATCCTTGTTTGGGAAAACAGAATTAAACTCCTTTAATTTATTTTAATAACTCATTTATAACATAGTTTATTGTCACACTTTTATTACCAAATTAAATTAAAAACATTATAATAATCTATTTAATCCCTATCAACTCTTTAACTTAATTATTAAATTAAATTAGAATATTATCTCATAATAATTAATTTCCTTAACTCATTGATTATTTATTTAATAAATAAATAATCAAATCAAATCAAATTAAACAAATATTTATTCTACAATAAACACATCAATTAAAATATTTATATAATTCAATAAATATTTGAAATAACAATTTAAAATTCTGGATTGTTACAAGATTTCCTCAACATAGTCCCCGTTATTCCAGTCAGAACTACTTTCCTACTAAGGTAAATGATGTTATTTTTTTCATACTCATAAAGGTTGTCATTCTATTCCTTATTAATCTGTGGGAATAACCTATCTACGCGGATTACCGCATGCCTGGTAAATAACCTTTTGTATTCATTCTTTATTAAATTGTAGAAATGATCTGTCTGCGCGGATTACCGTAAGATGGGTGAAAATCTATTTTCAGTTTCGTATATTCTTTCATACTCGTATGTGATATCATTTCTTTTGTACTCGTCAAAGGATATCGTTTTCTTTCATATTTTTCTCTATTTATGGTACAAATTTATTGTTTGTTTCCATAACCTTATTATTAAATGGTGAAAATTACTGAAATTAGTATAATATCCTTAATAGTTTGTGCTTCATCTAATATCATTTCATTAGCATATTGGTATGTACTTTCTTATTAAATTTTAATCTTTTCATGTCGGGGTACTATTAATCCGGGATACTATTCATGGGTACTATTCATACGGTACTATTCATAAATACTATTCACGACAAAATTTAGTTTCTTTTTCTTTGTCCAAATTATCTTCTTAAATATCATTTTTGAATTTTACTCCATAATTAGTTATCATGCTGACAATTTGGACATTCTTGAACTCTGGATAAATTGAATTATAAATCTCTAATATTTATCATTGATCTCACTTGATTGATTCTTTATATAATTGTCATCATCCTTATGCTTATATTATGCTGAAAGTCATCTTTGGCCCGTAGTGCAAAGATGGTTATTAATTGATATGATTATTACCAGGAATTGTGTATTGGTATAACATGACCTTTAATGTTACAGATAAAGGTTTGTGGTGAGAGTCCTCTTTGGCCCGTAGTGCATAGATAATTCGTTGATTGGAAATAATTATTGATTGGTGTTACAGGGATACAATATTGATGATGGACTTTTAAATCATAGAAGATAGTAGACATCATGCTCTACTTGACTTTTCTAATGAATTGTTGTTTCCGCTGCAGTTGTTGATCTAAAACTTGTTGTCTATTGTATTCTATTAGATTTTTCCCTGTTGACGACTAAGAATAATTTGTTCTACATTATCTTAGTCATAATATTCTTTACTGGGCTAGTTGAGCTCACCCTTTTCCTTTTGGTTCCATTATTCTTCTTAGGAGGGAAGAATGTAGCTAGGACTATTCGGGGAGTGGAGTAATGGTCGAAGATGGTTATCATAGTAATCCTCACTATTTTGTAAAATAGTGTGACAATAATTTTTATGTGGACTTTATTTGAGTTTGGATATTGTCTACAAGACAATATTTTTATTGAAACTCACAGCTTATGTTTTATCGTATTTTACACGATAATTAATAGTTGTATAAATAAAGTTTGTATTTTAATTCTGTACTATGTTTTTGACGACTCAGAATAGGTTGTGTGGACCTATTTTGGGGGCGTCGCAGAGGTGATTGTAGAATAAGATCACGACGTGATCTGTTTAAGTTGTAAAACGATAGATGATTTGTAATGGTTGAGACGTTATAGCTTGATGATATAAAGAGGATGTACTATGAAATAGTACGAGGTAAAGTCACGAGGAGTTATAAATGATGAAATATGAAAATTTTGTATTGACTAAAGAGCAAGTTAAGAGAAAGATGGAGTTAGGTGGAATTTCAATTGAGGACACATGTGTTGGCTGAGTTGTAAAAACCTTTGTATAGGCGGGGGTTTGTGCTTGTACTTGGTTTCTCACATTGATAATCGTTGGAATGCTAGTGTTGCGCTATCGATATATATATGGAAAGATGATGATTCTTTTCTCATGTGTATATTTGATAATTAGAGACTATTAAGATTAGGTTAGATGATGTTAAGGTTAGATGCGAGTTCGTAAAACTCATACTTATTTTAAGTTCGTGACTTATAATCGTATTATTGTTTTTGAGCCCCTACATGTATGGACAATCCCTAATTAGTTCTTGGACTATGTACTGCTAGGATAAGTTTCTAAACTCATATCATTGTGGCAAGGTCCTGAACTTATAATGTATGGTAAGTTTGATGAGCTATATTGAGATATAGGAGAGTTGTAGAACTAAGAATTTTTGTAATAGTGAGTATTGATGGTGTTGAAGATTGATAGAATGGTAAAGGAGTGAAGCAATGGAGAAGAGATTGAAGTTAATGGAGGATGGATATTCCAAATCTTCTAGCTATGCTAGATTTTGAAATTTATTGACTTCGTGCTAATGTTTGCAATTTTGGTTTTTGAAAAAAATAATATTGGATCAGATGATTGAAACAATGAGTTTTTAAAATAGTGTCACAATTCAAATGTCTATGTTATTTATTTCGGCTAAGACAAAAATGATTTAAAAAATTTCAAAATATATTTTTATAGTCATCACTGCATCATTAACATGATGTAGATGTGATAAATGATGGAGTCATCAATGCAATTGAACATGGTGTTAGATGTGATCATAGGATTGTCAGCCTACTATGGTATATTGTAGCATGACGAAGTAATATAATGACAGAATCCTCAACGTACTAGTACAACGGTACGATATCATGACATCATAAAAAGGATTTTTGGTTTCTTTAAATTAAGAAAATTTTGCTGATTGAGCTGGCTAAAATATTTTGATTGATGTCCGAATTGTTGCTAAAATTCTAAGCTACTTGATTTGGCTAGACGATTGTTGAAAGATATTTAATAAATCCAAGAGTTCTTTGAGAGTTATTGCCAAACCAAATTGTTTTGGTGCGGATTCAGATGTTGAAAAGCTGTGGTGAACAACCCTATAAAAGGGGACATGTTATCGGAGACAAAGGTTCCGAAAGTAACACATATAGTCGTTACGATGTTATGATGTAACATGTTGTGCACGATGTAGTGGTACGATAGGCTGATCACCCAGAGTACTTGTAGAGAGTGTTTTCAGTCTTTATGATTGAAAAACATTCAGCTAGAAGGGTTTACAGTGTGAATTATTGTGGTGAAGCACTATTACACATAGAGATGACTTCAAGGTCTTGTGACCCTCATCATGATTTTAAATTCTCGAGTTATTCATATCGCTTCTCAATTATTGAGCAATTGTGGAAGATTCTTATTTTTCTGAAGGGTGAATATAGAAATGAGGATATTCCTTAGTAAGAAGTAAATCGTGGGATACGATATGTAGCGATGTGTAAATTGAACAAACTATAATAATTCTAAGAGGGTAATGAAATTTCGAAAGGAGAAGGGATAAAGTTATTAAAGGATAATGTGAAACTTTTAATATAGAAAGTTATGAAGAATGCAGTGATTTTAGAAAGATCTTTAAAGAAAGAATTTGGTTATAGAGCCCAATGAAAGAATACAAATTAGCGTAAAACGTATTTTGAAAAATCGAATGGATGAAGACTAAAAAGATGAAATTTCGAGGACGAAGTTCTGAGAAGAATGGGTGAATGTAATATTTCTAGTGGTTATGAATTTAGTGTATGATCCTTAGAAAATGAAATGAATGGGTTAAATAATATATAATAATCAAAATATTCTGAGTTCAAATAAATGTTATGAGATAAAACCTAGAATTTGTTGAGGAAAAGGGATGGAGTAGAAATAATAAAACCTATAAGAGGTTATTGTGGAAAATAAATGAATATAGGAAATATAAAACCTATATTAAGGTGATGCATTGAAATTATTCAAAGATAAATTTTTTGAAGGAGATTTAATGAAAACCGAGTAAGGGAGGTTTTTGGTGATTTCGAGGATGAAATCCTTATAAGGGGGGAAGGATGTGACAACCCGAATTTTGATAAGTTATTAAAATAAGAATTTTTTAATTAAATTCTTATTATGAGATGTGATTTGGTGTAAAACCCCGGAGACAGCCCCATGGGACAACAAAAAGCTACCTCAACCCTGGGGACAACCCCTGTAGACACTCGAAATTTTTTGTACAACTGTCACTGACATTGCAGGAGGACAGATTCGTCTTTCAAGAGGGAACCCTGGAAGACAATCCACATCCATTCAGGATAGTACCAGAAGTTTAGCATCAACCCCAGAACACACACTGGGAGTAACAATTCCAACCTCGGATATAACCCCGAGGCATGCAGATCAATACCGAAACACACACTGGAGAAGACCGATTAATCTCGGAGATAACCCCAAGGTATCCAGTCTCAGTCCCAATCATGGGAATAGCCACCAACCTTGGTGATTACCCTAAGGAATGCAGTTTCAGCGACAACCCCGGAAATGCTTGTTTCAAATGCAACCAGCTTCAATCTCGGCGCTCACAACGAGATACTCAGTACCAACTCGAAGATAACACCGGGAGGACATGCACACCTCAAAGATGACACTGAGGACCTTCAGCAATTGTAGCAGTCCAATCTCAGCGAAGCCCTGAGCAACGTCTGCTTTATCAGCCCAAACTGGTGATAACACCGGTGAGGGGGAACATCGTCAACTCGCCAACACGATGCCTCATCACGTCGTCTCAACATTTCATGAACATCTCTACACAACGATGTCCCACAAGAATCATGGAAAACCAATCCCGAGTGACTATTATGCGGGGTAATAGATGGAATTTGAAGCTTGAAGACCGGAGGGCATCGTCCCATCTTTAATGACTTCGTACAAACTCTAATCCTATGCCATTGTACAACTCTCGACAAAGGCGGTCCGAAATAGGTCCTGTATACCTCAATCGGATGCTTGGATTGCACTTCTGAAAGTTCGAGTAGACATTATAGTGCCCGAGTGCACGTACTACGAGACGACCCGACCCGACCCGAGAAACCCGAGCCCACCCGGGTTACCTCATGTACACCTGTGGCTCACCTGCAGCTCCACCCTCTATAAATAGTGGGCTTGGGGTGGCCATTTTGCAAGAGAAAACGGCGAGGAAGCCCTGCCCAATTTGCTCTGCACTCACCCCATACAGTGCGATTTCTCATTTTAAACACATTTGAGCTCATATATAACTTCATTTGTACCTACAAAAGTCAGTGTTTACCCACTTTAAATATATAGAAGTCTTCTTTGGCAGTCAACTGTAAGCCTTCTCACACACTTTAAAGCCTTTCTCTTCATCTTTGCAGACACCCTTCTTCACGTTGAGAATCGTGTTGCGTGCGTTTGTCCGAATTTTGGTCCGTGGTTTTATTTTAGTTTATATATATATATATATATATAGTAACTGTGTGTCGAACTCTGTTCGTTGAGCCTAGATTTTACATCCGGTTTGTTTATCGCTTATATATATATATATATATATATATTTCGTCCCACCTGGAGTTTACTTCATGGTGGTTGATCGCTTTTACAGCTTTTTTTTAGGTTTCGTGCTGCCTGGAGTTCACTTCGTGGTAGTTGATTGCTTTGTATAGCTTTATTTACATTTTGTCCCACCTGGAGTTTCCTCCGTGGTGGTTGATAGCTTTCTGACTTTATTTACGTTTCATCACTTTGGAGTTTCCTCAAGTGGCGGTTGATACTTTTCTGACTTTATTTACATTTTTGATCCCCCATGGAGGTGCTTCGTGGTTGGTGATCATGTCTATATATATATATATATATTTCTGACTTTTATATATATACCGCTAAGCGCTTTCATATAAATTAAGATTATCGTATGCTTTAGGAATCATGTGATCACAGATTGATTTATTGGATTTAGATTCGGTTCCGTGATGGACATTTTCAAATTTGTAAACAACTTATAAATTATTCTCGCGTATGCGAATTTCCTCGAGATGGTTCCCATGCCCACGAGGAAGTCGGCATTATTTTGTATATTATTTTTAAATACGGATGCCTCGCACACGTAAAATAAAATCAATCAATAGAACACTTAATAAAATAGGAGTGTAAAAGGTCTCAATTACTATTGAGCATCGTGGTTTGAAAAACCTCTTTTATAAAACATCATTGATATATCTTGCTAAAAACTGAATTTTTACATAAATTCAAACCCTGTGTATATAGGTGCAAACGAGGCCTCGCACTACTTCCAAATAACAGAACATTGACCCACACACACACACATTCAGATAATAGTTTCTAGAAAAAGGCGACTAGTGGTAACACGGATGTCGGGGGGTGCCTAACACCTTCCCTCCGCAGAACCAAGTCCCCGGACCCTAATGAATCTCGGTTTCACCGACCCGTTTAACAGTGTCACATTACTGGGTCAATGTGCAAACCTTTTCTCGGTTGTGTTGGTACAACCATTTAAAAAACCAACTGGCGACTCTTAACAGTCCATCGTCGACATTATACATGTCGTACCTTTTTCACTTGTTTTTTCAAACAAATCTCACCTAAAATGAGAACACCAAAGAACAAGTAACGAAAAGGGACATCTAAAAAATCCCGACGTCGACAGGTGGCGACTCTGCTGAAGAATACCAGTAAGAGGACTTAAGCCGCTATTACAATCTTTTAAAAACTGTTATCTGCTTGTGTGTGGATGTTGCATTTACATTTAATGAATGTGAACGAATGCATTTCCTGATTGCACTTAGTGCTTCGCACCATATCTTCTTGTGATGTTAGTGCTTCGCACCATATCTGCTTGTGATATTAGTGCTTCACACATGTCATCATTTTCATACGGTAAGACGCGATGTATGTGAATGTATGTTGTGTGGTCCCTCCACCAGGAGGCTATCCCGTCAGTGTTTGATTACTGGACTCGTGGGAAGACCAATTCCCCGAGGCTCGGGAAAGGCACCACCCAAATTCGCTTCAGTTGAAATACCGGATTAATTTTCCGTTGAGTAAATTGCGAAGATTTGGGAACCTTCATGCCAAAAAGCCGCGAGAGTAACCTAAGATAGGTCAGCCTCTGATAGACCCAAAACGGAGGAAAGTCTCTTCATGCTCTCTCATTTCAAATTACTTGTAAACACAATTACTTGTAATTACATTCCATATATATCTCCATATAATGAGAAATATGAAGAAATGTGTACACATACATATTTTAACGTGCTACAAACAGCTGACATCCGTTTTGCAGGATAAAATTCCTAAAATGGACACATCACATAGCATGTTATTATACACATATTCCCTAAGGACTAAACTATGCAAGTCTTTCGTAGGGAACCAATCGGACCTACTACCCGGTCGAAAGCCAAAAAGTCTACAGGCCTACAGTCAATTATGTCGTCATCTGACCAGATTGACCTTAATCCAGTTTCTCGCAAAGAATTCGACGGATTAAGGAAACAAATTACAGATTTGGCTATTCTGCTCAAAGAACTACACCAGTCCAATCAGGGTCCAAAAATACCCATACATGATGAATCCTCCCACCTGAGGGGAACCCGGTCATTCTAATACGAAGCTGCGACAGATATCGACCAACAAAACTCATGATGCTGCCCATCCCACTGGAGATCCAGACATTGGTGACATCAAAAAGAAAGTCCTCCAAATGGAAGAGACCCTTCGTGCTATCAAAGGAATTGGAACACACGGGAGTGTTTCATATGCTGATCTTTGCATTTTCCCTAGTGTTCATTATCCAAAAAAATTTAAAACTCCTGACTTTGAAAAATATGATGGGTTAGGAGATCCTTACACACATTTAAAGGTGTTCATTGGAGAACTTGGATCTTATGCAGAGGATGAAAAACTCAGAATGTAATTGTTCCAAAAGAGTCTAACTGAAGAAGCCCGTTCGTGGTACACAAGATTTGACAACTCAAAGATCCATAGCTAGGAAGAGCTAGCACAAGATTTTCTCACTCAATACAACTTTCAATCTCAGATGGCTCTTGATCGGTATCAAATTACCAAGATCAAGAAACAATCTAACGAGTCTTTCAAAGAGTATGCTCTAAGGTGGAGACGCCTTGCTGCCCAAGTTAGTCCTTCCATGACAGAATCAGAGATGGTCATGACTTTCATAGACATACAAGAAGCTCCATTCTATGAAAGAGTTTTAGCGGACATCGGCAAACCATTTTCTAAAATGGTCAAACATGGGGAGATGGCTGAGATGGGATTGAAGTTCGAAAAAATTCAAGACCTAGCTGACCTCAAAGTTGTTGCTGATCACATCTAATCCAGAAATTATAGAAATAACCCCCGGAGGGTCCATAAAAAGAAAGAAGAAGATGTTTCCCTGATACTACAGGGTCAAAAAGGCAATCAAAACATGCCTGTTCAAAGGAGAAACTATACTCCCTTTCAAGCACAGTCTACGAACCCTCCAATACCAAAAGGTGGAGAAATAAAATGCCCTCGAGTGTTCACACCCTTAGGGGACACCCTCAAGAACATTCTCAATCTTCTGACAACACAGAAGAAAATTACGCATCTTCTTCCACCAGCCAACCCTAATGGACGGGGTTTCAATGCTGCTCAGAAATGTGCTTATCATGTCAGGGCACCTGGACATAATACTCAGGATTGTTGGGCCTTGAAACACAAGATCCAGGACCTGATAGACAACGGTGAGATCGTGGTCACAAAACTAGATCAGCCTCACGTTCAAGACAACTCTCTTCCTCAATACAAAGAAGAAGATGTCAACATGATCAATTAGAGTAATAGACATAATTCCAATTTCAACTGTGAATCCTCCCAGACCCTCAACGACAGTGATGACAAATGGGATTATGCCATGTTTTAGTTCACAATGGAACGAAAGATAAAAGCTTTAGGCAAGCAAATTTAATAATTGGCAGAATTGGTGACTTATCAGCATCAAGTGACACGTCAATTAATCAACCAGGAGCATGCCAGTCTCCTACCTCTTGTCATGAATGTTCCCTCGTCACTTTCAGAAAATTAAATAGTGGAAGACAAAGTGACAAAGAGAGCAAATGCCAAAGCCCGTAGTGATTTTGCCAACAAAAGGGAATTCACCTATTTAGGCCAACCTATGGAGGAAATCCTTCAGATGTTAATCAATGAAGGAAGGATCAATTCCCTTCTACCTCCAATCAACCCCCGTTTAGGGCGGTACAACTCTGATGGAGTATGTCAATATCACTCCCAGTCTTGCGGTCACAGCACAGAAAAATGCTGGGCACTCCGCCACCTTATTTAAAATCTAATTGACAGTGGTGTCCTGCACCTAGCGGACGATGATACTGTGTTACGTGAAAGTGAGAATAAAGGTCCTACTAAGTGGAAGAGTGTAGTAGCAGTCATATCCACTGAAAATGATGGAGCTAACAGATTACTCACAGTGCCAATAATTCAACTAAACGGAAGCAACAATCCTTTGAAAGTGGCCGCTCCCGAGCCAATCAACTTGCCGTATAGAGCACAATACCCTATTGTTAGCTTGCGCAAGGTTTCGTCAAATTATGGAGAAGGTGAAGGATCCACCTCACATACAACTGCTACAGTGTCGAAGTAAAATCCATTGTATCTTCCCCAACGGGTGATGAAGCCTACCACCAAATCAAAGGGGAAAATACCCATGGAGAAGATTGAAAAATTCCTCCGCACTATGGGTCATAATGAAGCTAAGGTGGTTTTAAGCTTAAGAGAAGCTCCACATCAAATGTCAATTTTGGACTTGGTCCTAACTTCCGAAGATCACCGGAAGATCTTGTTGAAGGTTTTAGAAGAAGCCTATCTACCAACATCAGTTGATACGGAAACATTTGAACATCTGGTTGATCACATTTTCAACAACAAAGTGATATCCTTCACTGATGATAACATACCGCCCGAAGGGACCGGTCATTGCAAACCGTTGCACATTGCGGTCTTGTCCCCCGGATACATGCTAGCTGGAGTCTTGATAGATGGAGGTTCATCTCTAAATATCTATCCATACGCTACCTTGGTGAAGATGAATATCAATCTCAACCGAATTCGGAGTAGCCATACCATCGAAATTCGGTCGGAGTAAATGAACTGCTAATCAAAATTGGTCCCCATACATTCTGCATATCTTTCCATGTACTCAAGATAGATTCGGGATACAACTTGCTCTTGGGGCGACCATGGATCCATATGGCTGGGGCAGTCCCCTCCACTCTTCACCAATAGTTGAAATACATTATCAACAATAGCCTGGTCACGGTCAACGCTGAACCAGAGTGTCCTCAACACGGGGACGTGCCATTCATTATTGCCAATGCAAATGTTGAACCGGTCAGTTTCCATGCCTTGGAAATAAGCAATACCCAATACCATGCTATTGGAATGCCATTACTCAAACCCAAGATTTCTGCCGAGGTAATGTCGGCTATTCAAGAAATGATGTCATTGGGTCATAAACTGGGACAAGGGTTGGGTAAAGATTTCCAGGGTATCAAGTACCCAATTCGATTAACAAGCAAATGGAGCAATTTGGACTAGGCTATTCGCCGATTCTAGTCACGGGAATCTCATAAGCATCGGCATGATTCCTTGACTCAACAACCATGCGGCGTTTATCTTCGCCTTCAAACTCGAGTCCGCACAACCTCACGTCAAAGGTGCCGGCCCGATGTAATGGCTATGTTATTTCCCAAGCCGGTACCGGTAAAGGAGAAAGAAGTCTTTGATCCAAATCCCTCAGTGGAAGAGGAGGAACAAAGAATCAAGCAAGACGTCATCCGAATGATGTTAGACATACGCATCATCGTTCATGATGAACATACCAACAGATACACCCCAGACGATGATTGCCCAGACAAAATGGCCATCATTCGGGACATGGAGGATGATGACAATCCCTCAATCACTGCGGTAATCCCTGACTTTGACCTTGCCAATTGGAACAACAATCCTTGCATTGGTCGTAAAGGGTAAAGCGGGCAGAAACTCTTTCTACCCTGTAGATATAATAACTGCTTACTTTTACATACAAAGTATTAGCGGTTTATTTTGCCGATATATGCTAACAACGTATGATCAACACATTTCATATATACTAAGTGAAAGCATATTTTGTTTCAAGACTACGAATTTAGATGTGCACATACTTAGCGTCTGATTGCCTCTTCTCCACAAGGATTGTACCTTTGATGTAGAGATGAATTGACCTTGATGGATATACATGATGACATTGAGGTGCCTCCGAAATTGAAGAATGGGTCAAAACAAACCTAAACCCAACCTTGATCAAACCACTTCTTTTAATCTTGGAACCTTAGAAAGCCCTAAGTTAATCCAGTTGGTTAGGACCTTACCCCAAACCAAGCGGAATGACATGGTTACGCTATTAACCCAATACCAGGATGTGTTTGCATGGTCTCATGAAGATATGTTGGGTTTGTCCACTGACATTGTCCTTCATCGCCTTCCCATTAAAGAGGGATTTAAGCCAGTCAAGCAAAAGCTCAGGCGATTAAAACCTGAATGGAGTTTAAAGGTGAAAGAAGAAATTGTGAAACAATTTCAAGATGGCATCATCATGGTGTCTACATATCCTGAGTGGATATCCAACATTGTGCCCGTGCCTAAACCCAGAGGGAAGGTGCGAGTTTGCGTGGATTACCGGGACTTGAACAAAGCTTGCTTAAAAGATAGCTTTCCCGTGCCATTTATCAACATTCTTATTGACAATACTGCGAAATACGACATGTACTCCTTTGCTGATTGCTTCGCAAGGTATCATCAGATCATGGTTGCTGAGGAAGATCATGAGGAAACTGCTTTCATCACGCCTTGGGGAACCTTTTGCTATAGACGGTTGTCATTCGGCCTCATCAATGTCGGAGCCACCTATCAACGATCTATGATGGCTCTCTTCCACAACTTAATGCACAAAGAGATCGAAATCTATGTGGATGACATCATTGTCAAATCCCAGAAAGAGGATGACCATCTAGACCATCTCAGAAAGTTGTTCAATAGGTTGCGTAAGTACAACTTGAAGTTGAATCCAGCTAAATGCGCCTTTGGCGTTAAATCAGGTAAGTTGCTAGGATTTCTAGTAAGCCACAAAGGGATTGAGTTGGATCCTGCCAAAATCCAAGCCATCATGGAAATGCCCATTCCTTAGACAAAAAAGGAAATACGAGGATTTTTGGGAAGAATCAACTTCATTAGCATATTTATCTCTCAACTCACAACAACCTGTGAGCCAATCTTCAAGCTATTAAGGAAGAACTCCTCCATGAAATGGAATGATGAATGCCAAAAGGCCTTCCTTACAATTAAAGAACAGCTAGTCAAAGCTCCCGTTTTGGTACCACCCAGGGATGATGTTCCCCTGTTTATGTAGTTGTCCATAAGTGAAAATTGTGAAGCCCCCAAATCTGGGTATCTTCCAACCCGACAGATGGTGCTCCACGATACTTCAATCCATACAATCATTCCATTGAGATAACAACAAAATGAGTGTAATTACTATCTTTGTATTACATTTGTAATAAATCATTTCCTAGGTTCATAACCAAATACATTCGTTGTTCTTCACAAGTATATTACATACAAATATACTAGTCTATTACAGGACGATTAATTGTCCATCTTCGCCTTGCCTTTATCTCTCTTAGAACTCTCAGTTCGTTCGGCTTTTGCTGTAAACATATGGTTCAAGCAAGAATGAGCATAACTAGCTCATCAAGTCTTAACAACGAATCATATGGATATCACATCAATAAATACATGATTTATTTCCACATCTGAACAATTATCTATGAAGCATTATAAAACATTTGACTAATACTTCTCTTACAACAATTCCAGAGCATATATAATAGCTTAGGAATGATGAACCGGTCAATAGACCAGGAACATACTCTTTTCATTTTCATACTTGAAAAGGATATCCGGCACTAAGGCCATCCACCTGTCTTTACTTACGAGCACTTCTAGGTGATCAACCTATTGTACTCTATGTTGATCAACACTCTTACGTTAAACGTATTTACGTTCAACATTTGGCAACCTCGCGTGCCCATCAAATAATCGATAAAAATTACTTTTGTTTGTACATAGACAAACTTACCTTATCATCCGTACCAAATACTTGGCATATGATAGCGTTAACAGTTCTATATCAACAGACTTGTAAACAAATCAATCAACTCTCCAAAACTTGTCTAGCCAGAATAAAATAGGCATCGACTCTTTCCTATTTACCATTCATGCATTGTATAACATGCATCACGTAAAAACTTAGCTAACACGAAGGTTATGCAAGCGTTAAGAAAGACTTGCCTTCAAGCGTCTTCGAATATATAATTCAACTATTCTCAGTCTTTACAGGATCTACATGATATATTCACATTGCACACTGTAATTAGTTATCAAACAAACTAACTTTATGGTTCTATCCAACTTCTTTCTCTTCTACGTTTTATTTGAATTAACTCCGTTAATAAAGTCGATTTAACTTTCTATATTTCGTTACATTTCATTAACGTTCTTATGTAATAACCCGATATTTTCTATATAAATAAATAAGAAATTTTGCATATTAATTTTATTTTATTTTAAATATGAGAATATGTGTCAAGTAATATGTATGTATATATGTGATAAATAAAATTATTTATTTCATGAATAATTTCAAACAATTTTATTTTAGAATTATTGATCATTATAAAGTATATTCCTATAGTAATTAATTTTTGTAAGTAGAAATGTTTTTATTAATTATTTTCCATGAAAAACATGATCTTATATTATTTAAATAATATATGAAATGTTTATTAGAATTATAATAATAAATATTTTATTATATGAATTGTTCAGAATATTTAAGTTAATTATTTTAGCTTAATTATTGATGTTATATATGAAGAATAAATCAGATATGGAATCCAAACCCTAAATTTGGGTATTGATCAATGGATGAGAATAATAATATAATATTAATTATATTTTAATTTTTCAGTGCTATAAATAAGTACTGTAAATGTGGAAACTGATAATGGTTATTCAATTGTGGTAAATTAGGGCATGACCCTCATATCGTGTTATTAAACCCTAATTGTAAACTCGGTTATGAGTTCGAGACTGTGTAGTAATTGTGTTATATGAATTTTACTGTGTATTATATAATTTCTGTAATTAGGAGAAACCCTAATTTGCTAAAATTAAAAACCCTAATTACTGTTTTAGTAAATTATAATGATAATTAAGAAACCCTAATTGTTAATTTGGGAACTCTAATGATTAAACCCTAATTTTCTAAAAAAAACCCTAATTTCCTATTAAAAAAAACCCAAATTTTTAATTTGTGTGTTTAATTAAAATTTTATCACACTTTAATTTTAATCTTTCGAACCCTAGTAATTATTTGGGAAACTTTAAAACCCTAGATTCAAGCACCTTGGACAAGAATACCCTTGAGATTAAAATGAAATTACAAAAATGCCCTTTTGTCCCATTAGTTGAATTATTACTAGCCAAATCTTATCCAAGATCTGGCCAGCCACCCTAGACCTACCTATAATCTATAGTATTGCTAGAAATCAGATTCATTACACCAGCCATATTGTGCCTTGTACCATTATTTGTATGATTCAAGAAAGAGAAAAGCACAACAAAGCTCATTTATGCAACCCACACTTAGCCATTCTCTCTCAAGCTCAAACCCACAAAATTATAGTGTTAGTTCAGTCCCCAATCAAGCCCCACGAACACCAACATCAAATCAGAAGCATAGAATCAAGAATTTGTTCATAAAGAGGTAAGAACCCTAGAAGAAATCTGACCTTGATCAAAGTGTTGGATGTTAGTTTTTTTGTGTTAAACATGTAATATGTATTATATAATGATGATCTGGGTTGCTCGATGTTAGATCCATAACATCTAGAGGCTCGGATTTAGCATTTTTCAAAATCTGGAAAAAACTTATTTTGTGTCTGACAACCAAAAGTCAGAGGCTGTAGATCTCTCTCTGTTTATTATTTGATGTGTTTTATATTTTGGAGTTGTAGTATGCTATGAGATCTTTGATCTGAAACTGGAAGCTAGCCCAGATTATGAACATGTTAAAAGTTATAGCTGGTCAAACCTAGTCGATCGAAAGCATGACTTTTACAAACTGAAAACCAGATCGTGCCCAGATGTGCACTGACAACTTTTTCAAGCGATTAGATCCGCGCGCGGTGTATTGTTGTTTTGATTCTGTTATTGTAACTAAGTTGTAGCTTGTTATGGGTACTATGAATAAATGCTTGTATATCCCTTAAATCACCAATATATTGAACACAATGGAAGGTCAAACTAGCCTGCTTGCTCACAAAATCTGTTTCTGGAAATTCCAGAAAGCTCAAGAACATGTCTTCTGACATGGTTTGACCGGCTTAAATCTACTTTATTTCTTGATGCTATATGTCTTTTATTTATTAGATCTATAGTATTACATGTTATCTACAACCTGGAATCAATAGATCACATAGAGAAAACACACAACGCGAGATATAAGGATCCAAAGTAAGATATTCGATTCGTTTCTTCATTTCGGAAAACCGAAATGATGAACAGCAATTTGATTTCTAATTTGTGAGCCCCAACGCGTTTTGATTAATTATGTTTAGACTTGACCATAGCTTGAAACATGTTCTATGATGGTTTGTCTAGATAGCCCGACGAGCAGAAAACTTGTAACATGAACAGATTGTCAGATTTAAGGCCACAAAGGGCGTTGACCGGCCATGACTATAATTTTATGGGCAGCCCAGAATATGATGAACACGCCTGACAACTACTTCAAGGCTTAATATATTTTGATTGTGATGAAGTATGACCTGGATATTTATTGTTTCATGCAGTGTTACATTAACACTACAAGATCGACCATTAGTAAAGCCTTGAAACATTTCGAGATAAGAATTAGATCGACGGTCAAACAGGCACCTCGATTACCGATCGATTTCAATGTTCTTGAGGCCAAGAACACCTAATATGATGAGAGAGATAAGTGTCGCTATAGCCTATAGCGACAGTTATAATTATTTTAGTTTTATAAATTTCTAAAAAATACATTAAAAATAGAAATAAATTCCTAAAAATTATAAAACCAGTTTTAAAAATTATTTTGAAGTTATAAAAATTAACTTTTAATAATTTGACATATTTTTCTTAAAGATTATTATTTATTTGGATATTATTGTTATTTAAATTATTTAATAAATGCATTAAATAAATTAATTAAAATGATTTTATTGTATTAAAAATCATTTTAAATAATAATAAGGTATTTAATAATATTTTAAGTTATAAAACATAAATTTTAATATTTTAAGATAAGTTTCATTAATTATTAAATATTAATGATATTAGCAATTATATTAAATAAATTAATTAAAAATGATTTTAATATTATAAAAATCATTTTAAATGAAAATAAATAGTTTAAAAATATTTGAAGTTATAAAATATAACTTTTGATATTTAAAGGTAAATTTCATCAATAATTTAATATTAATGATATTAAGTTTATTTAATAAGTATATTAAATAAATAGTTTAAAAATGATTTTATTGATTTAAAAATCATTTAAAAGGAAATAAATGAATTAAAGATATTTTAAGTTATAATTAATGACTTTTAATATTTTGATAAATAATAAATTAATATTCTAATATTAATGGTAATTTTTTTAAAATGATTTTTGATGTTTTAAAAATCATTTAAGGGTAATATTAATACTTTAAAAATATTTTGAGTTATTTTAAATAACTTTAATATTTTGGCAATAGTTTCATTAATAGTTTAATATTAATTAAATATTAATGATAATAGAATTAGTTAATATTTAAATTATTTAATAATGATTTCAGTGTTTAAAAATTCATGATAAAGTATAATAATAATTTAAAAATTATTATAAGGCTATAAAAAATAATATGACTGATATTTAAAATATCTAAATGAATATTGAACTACACGATAAAGTCTTAGACTCGATATTTACTCGATAAAACCGTCGGTACACCGAAATATTTCAGAAATTGATCTGGACTTAGATAAATTGACTAGATATGTGTTTGTTAGTGAATCAATAATTGTTAGATATATGTGACAAAGTAATTAGGTTATGTGCTGACTGTAATTAGCAGTACTATGTGTTACGATGTATTATTCTAATTGAACGAATGATCTTATTACTGATAGGTCGCTGTATAAAAGATTAATTTAAGTTGCGTTATTGTAAGCGATTTTGCTCAAAAAGATATCTAAACCTTATGCACTACTTTTATTTCATGCAAACAGGTATATCATGTTATGCAAGTTTCCTAAACTTACTCCAATTATTATTGAGCAAGTATCTGATCTATTATTTACATTGTGCATTTCCTTTATGCAACAGACATGAGTAAGAAAGTTTCAGAATCATATTATTGTGCCAGATTATTAACTCTATTATTATTGATTATGTATCCAATCTTTGTATTCATACAAGTTCTTACATTATCCAATCATTGTATTATTGTATAATTCAGATATTTATTACATTCGTTAATTCAGATATATAGGTTAGACAAGTGTCCCCACTTGGATAACCATTGTATTTAATCATATGTTGATACATACTTATTGATTTCAAGTATGTATATGTTGACTTAAAAGTCATCTAAGCTATTTGATTCAGCTAGACATAAAAATATTATTGAACAAGATAGAATGTTATTGTATCCAACCAGATTGTTTTGGTTCGAATTCCCGACTAAGTATGAACATCCCGAATATGGGAAAACTTTTGTGCACTTAAGATGGATAGAATGAACGATAATATCGTTCTTGCATGTAGTATTGATCAATCTGAGGCACATTAGGCGATCACCCTCGTGTCCGTAAGTTATGACGGTTTGCGGATGAAGTTCGCTAAAACCTAAGCGAAAATGAAAAACAATGTTCATATTGTCGATCGTGATCTCTAGTTATAATCATACGTAGTTTCAAAGATTACATATGGAAGTGATATGTTTTTATTATTTGTTCAAATTTTACTTCACAACTTTTGATTCATTTGTAGAAGTGTCTTTCAAAGAAAATATTTAATTCTTTCAGCTAATATATATTGTTGTTATTACTTGCTGGGCAATCCAATGCTCATTCTTGTTTTAAATTTAAATATTTTCAGTTAAGTATGATCAACTAGAAGGTTCAGGCAAGAACAAGGGGAAAGGAAAGCTATTTGAATGAGATTTATATTATATTGTGTAATAGTTATAGTTTATTAAGAAAATGATACTTATTATCTATGATGTAATGAATGTTTAAAGGTCTCGTACCTGGGAGTAAACTTTGATGCATATGTAAATTAAATTTGAATTTTATATTATTGTTATTATTATTTGTATTATTCAGCTTATAGAAATGGTATCGTGAAGCACCGAGTTCGGGTTTCAAGTACCCGGATTTGGGGGCGTCACAGGTTGGTATCAAAGCTTTAGGGTTAGAAACCTTAGTTGGGACAGACCTTAGGCTATAACCTTTAGGACAGAGGGAAATGTTGAAAATTTAAATAACTCGTTTAGAGTTTAAAAGAAGATGAATTGAATAAATTCATCGTTAAACAAAATAAAAGATAACTTAAATAAAATTTTTATTCTTGTGTGTATATACTATATGTTAATCAAGATATTTAGTGTGTAGATGTTATGTGAGATAAGGATTAGCATACCCTCAGGTCGTAAAGAAGGAGTTAACCTCCATAACCTAGCCAATATCAAAGCCAGTAGCTGAAATAGAGGCTCACATTAAATGCTACCTCAATGAGGTGATTATACATGAAAGTGTAGTACCGGACCCAGAAATGATAGTATGACTGATAGGTAGAGTATAGTTACAGGATAAAAGATCAAGCTCGAGTTCTTGAACTCATATGTTTGTGGTGAGTTCTTAAACTCATATGGTGAGGAAGGTTTGACGAACTAGGTATAGTTATGTGAGAATGGATTATTGAGGATAATAGAAATATATAGAATGCTAAGTAATTGATCCTTAGTGAAGGCGTATGAAATAAGTAGTATTAGTGTTATTTGAATACGTATGATTCTATGATGCGTATACGATAAGTATGTTTGTTTAAAGTAGTATTATCTACTTTTGTATAAGTTGTGGCAACGATTCCTGACTTTTATGTCACAAAGGTGATAACAGATGTTTAAAGCAGTATGTGTTATGCTATGAAAAGTACGATGGGATTAGTTAGATGAACATGATTTTATTTAATCAGATAATGCCGCCAAGACGTAAACGAAACCAAAAGGCAGAAGAACCTATCAACAAAGCTAGAGGACAACTAGACCCAACACAAAAGTTGGCGAATGTAGACGCTCAAGCTATGCAGAATGGATCTCCAGCCGTGGGAAATCAGCCAAATAATCGATCGACAAACTTCAAAGACTTCAAGGCAATCGATCCGCCAGGATTTAGAGGATCAACTGACCTTGTAGAGATGTTTGTGACAGCTAACGGATGGGCAAAAGACCGCTTTTGTCACCTATACGATGAAATGGGAGACAAATTTTTGGTGGGAAGCAAATCAAGCTAGAGCCGGAGAAGAAAATAGAGGCAGTAAGACTGGGAAAAGAAAAGGAAATAATTTCGAGAATACCAGAAGTAGGCCAGGAGGTGGAAATAAACAGGTTGCGCAGTGTGGGAATTGTGGAAAGAATCACTCAGGGGAGTGTCTTAAGGGTAAGTTTGTGTGTTACAGGTGTGGGCAGGAGGGACGTATCTCTCCCAACTGTCCCAATCCATGGATGAACAGAGGGTGTTTCAAGTGTGGATCAATGGAGCATAAGGCGAAAGACTGTCTGAAAAAGGGAAGGGATACAGGAAGCACGAGTAAAGGAAAAGGCAGCGGGACTCTAGTGACAACGGAACCTACTTCAACAAACAAACCAACAGAATCAACCGCAAGAGTTTTAAATGTGACGGTCCAGTATACGGTGGCAGTTGAGAATGCAACTCCAGGTATTATTCGTATAACTTGTATATTTCGATATATATGATTTTCCAATATATAATAAATTATTTTATAAAAATATTTTGAAGGAGGAATTTGAGTTCTTTTAGAAATCAAGCTTCCGTTTAATCAGAAAGATAAGCTTTATATGAATAGTTAAAGATCAGTTCGATCAAATTTGATCGAGATCTATTTGAAATGACTATGTATGTTATGTACCCTTGTAAGTATGAGTTTTTAGAACGGTGACTCCAGGGACAGAATCCTTATAAGGGAGGGTGAATGTAATAACCCGATATTTTCTATATAAATAAATAAGAAATTTTGCATATTATTTTTTTTTATTTTAAAGATGAGAATATGTGTCAAGTAATGTGTATGTATATATGTGATAAATAAAATTATTTATTTCATGAATAATTTCAAATTATTTTATTTTAGAATTATTGATCATTATAAAGTATATTCCTATAGTAATTAATTTTGTAAGTAGAAATGTTTTTATTAATTATTTTCCATGAAAAATATGATTTTATATTATTTAAATAATATATGAAATGATTATTAGAATTATAATAATAAATATTTTATTATATGAATTGTTCGTAATATTTAAGTTAATTATTTTAGCTTAATTATTGATGTTATATATGAAGAATAAATCAGATATGGAATCCAAACCCTAAATTTGGGTATTGATCAATGGATGAGAATAATAATATAATATTAATTAAATTTTAATTTCTCAGTGCAATAAATATGTACTGTAAATGTGGAGACTGATAATGGTTATTCAATTGTGGTAAATTAGGGCATGACCCTCATATCGTGTTATTAAACCCTAATTGTAACTCGGTTATGAGTTCGAGACTGTGTAGTAATTGTGTTATATGAATTTTTATTGTGTATTATATAATTTTTGTAATTAGGAGAAACCCTAATTATTATTTAAAAACCCTAATTTGCTAAAATTAGAAACCCTAATTACTATTTTAGTAAATTATAATGATAATTAAGAAACCCTAATTGTTAATTTCGGAACCCTAATGATTAAACCCTAATTTTCTAATAAAACCCTAATTTCCTATTAAAAAAAACCCTAATTTTTAATTTGTGTGTTTAATTAAAATTTTATCACATTTTAATTTTAATCTTTCAAACCCTAGTAATTATTTGGGAAACTTTAAAATATAAAATCTAGTGATTAAACCCTAGATTCAAGCACATTGGACAAGAATACCCTTGAGATTAAAATGAAATTACAAAAATGCCCTTTTGTCCCATTAGTTGAATTATTGCTAGCCAAATCTTATCCAAGATCTGGCCAGCCACCCTAGACCTACCTATGATCTATAGTATTGCTAGCAATCAGATTCATTACCCCAGCCATGTGCCTTGTACCATTATTTGTATGATTCAAGAGAGAGAAAAGCACAACAAAGCTCATTTATGCAACCCACACTTAGCCATTCTCTCTCAAGCTCAAACCCACGAAATTATAGTGTTAGTTCAGTCCCCAATCAAGCCCCACGAACACCAACATCAAATCAGAAGCATAAAATCAAGAATTTGTTCATACAGAGGTAAGAACCCTAGAAGAAATCTGACCTTGATCAAAGTGTTGGATGTTAGTTTTTTTTGTGTTAAACATGTAATATGTACTATATAATGATGATCGGGTTGCTTTCTTCGATGTTAGATCCATAACATCTAGAGGCTGATTAGCATTTTTCAAAATCTGGAAAAACTTTTTTTTGTGTCCCACAACCAAAAGTCGAGGTGTGTAGATCTCTCACCGCATTTATTATTTGATGTGTTTTATGTTTTGGAGTTGTAGTATGCTATGAGATATTTGATCCAAACTCGAAGCTAGCCCGGATCATGAACATGTTAAAAGTTATAATTTGGTCAAACCTAGTTGACCGAGCATGACTTTACAAATTTGGAAAACCCAGATCGTGCCCAGACAGGGCCTGGCAACTTTTTCAAACGACTAGATCTGCCAGTGTGTTGTTGTTTTGATTCTTTTATTGTAACTAAGTTGTAGCTTGTTATGGGTACTATGAATAAATGCTTGTATATCCCTTGAATCACCAATATATTGAACACAGTGGAAGGTCAAACTAGCCTGCTTGCTCACAAAATCTGTTTATGGAAATTCCAGAAAGCTCAAGAACATGTCTTCTGACATGGTTTGACCGGCTTAAATCTACTTTCTTTGTTGATGTTATATGTCTTTTATTTATTAGATCTATAGTATTCCTTGTTATCTACAACCTGGAATCAATAGATCACATAGAGAAAACACACAACGCGAGATATAAGGATCCAAAGTAGCATACTCGATCTGTTCTTCATTTCGGAAAACCCGAAATGATGAAATGATTTTATACCTAATTTGTGAGCCCCAAGCATTAATTATTTGATTAATTATGTTTAGACTTGACCATAGCTAAAACAAAACATGAACGTTATGATGATGGTTTATACTAGATATCCTCGAAAAATTCGAAAACTTGTAACATGATGCACAGTTATGTATTGTTTTAAGATCCATTTGACATCGATTGTTCTTCTTGAGCCAAGAACACTAACACGACAGATAAGTGTCAAGCATTATAGCTATATAATACCAAAGGGTTTTATAATTATTTTAGTTTTATAAATTTCGAAAAATACATTTACAAATAGTAAATAAATTCTAAAATTATAAAAATAGTTTTAAAAATTATTTTTAAGTTATAAAATTAACTTTTAATAATTTGACATATTTTTCTTAAAGATTATTATTTATTTGGATATTATTGGTATTTAAATTATTTAATAAATGCATTAAATAAATTAATTAAAATGATTTTATTGTATTAAAAATCATTTTAAATAATAATAAGGTATTTAATACTATTTGAAGTTATAAAACATAACTTTTAATATTTTAACATAAGTTTCATTAATTATTAAATATTAATGATATTAGCAATTATATTAAATAAATTAATTAAAAATGATTTTAATATTTTAAAAATCATTTTAAATGAAAATAAATAGTTTAAAAATATTTGAAGTTATAAAATATAACTTTAGAAATTTAAAGGTAAATTTCATCAATAATTTAATATTAATGATATTAAGTTTATTTAATAAGTATATTAAATAAATAGTTTAAAATGGTTTTATTGATTTAAAAATCATTTAAAAAGTAAATAAATGAATTAAAGATATTTTAAGTTATAATTAATGACTTTTAATATTTTGATAAATAATAAATTAATATTCTAATATTAATGGTAATTGTTTAAAATGATTTTTGATGTTTTAAAAATTATTCAAGGGTAATATTAATAATTTAAAATATTTTGAGTTATTATAAATAACTTTAATATTTTGGCAATAGTTTCATTAATAGTTTAATATTAATTAAATATTAATGATAATAGAATTAGTTAATATTTAAATTATTTAATAATGATTTCAGTGTTTGAAAATTCATGATAAAGTATAATAATAATTTAAAAATTATTATAAGGCTATGAAAAATAATATGACTGATATGTAAAATATCTAAATGAATATTGAACTACATGATAGAATCTTAGACTCGATATTTACCCGATAAAACCGTCGGTACACCAATATATTTTCGAAATTGATCTAGACTTAGATAAATTGACTAGATATGTGTTTGTTAGTGAATCAATAATTGTTAGATATATGTGATAAAGTAATTAGGTTATGTGCTGACTGTAATTAGCAGTACTATGTGTTACGATGTATTATTCTAATTGAACGAATGATCTTATTACTGATAGGTCGTTGTATAAAAGATTAATCTAAGTTGCGTTATTGTAAAGAAAAGTAGCTCAGTAAGTATCTAAACCTTATGCACTACTTTTATTTCGTGCAAACAGGTATATCATGTTATGCAAGTTTCCTAAACTTACTCCAATTATTATCGAGCAAGTATCTGATCTATTATTTACATTGTGCAAGTATTCTACCTTTGCATTTCTTTTATGCAACAGACATGAGTAAGAAAGTTTCAGAATCATATTATTGTGCCAGATTATTAACTCTATTATTATTGATTATGAATCCAATCTTTGTATTCATACAAGTTCTTACATTATCCAATCATTGTATTATTGTATAATTCAGATATTTTTTTTGTTCGTTAATTCGTATATAAGGTTAGACAAGTGTCCCCACTTGGATAACCATTGTATTTAATCATATGTTGATACATACTTATTGATTTCAAGTATGTATATGTTGACTTAAAAGCCGTCTAAGCTATTTGATTCAGCTAGACATAAAAATATTGTTGAACAAGAAAGAACGTTATTGTATCCAACCAGATTGTTTTGGTTCGGATTCCCGACTAAGTATGAACATCCCGAATATGGAAAAACTTTTGTGCACTTAAGATGGATAGAGTGAACGATAATATCGTTCTTGCATGTAGTATTGATCAATACAAGGCACATTAGACAGATCACCCTCGTGTCCGTAAGTTATGACGGTTTGCGGATGAAGTTCTGCTAAACCCTAGCGAAAATGAAAAACAATGTTCATAGTCTGTCGACTGATCTCTAGTTATAGTCTGTAAGTAGTTTCAAAGATTACATATGGAAGTGATATGTTGTTATTATTTGTTCAACTTACTTCACAACTTTTGATTCGTTGTAGAAGTGTCTTTCAAAGAAAATATTTAATTCTTTCAGCTAATATATATTGTTGTTATTACTTGCTGGGCAATCCAATGCTCATTCGTATTTTAAATTTAAATATTTTCAGTTAAGTATGATCAACCAGAAGGTTCAGGCAAGAACAAGGGGAAAGGAAAGCTATTCGAATGAGATTTATATTATGTTGTGTAACAGTTATAGTTTATTAAGAAAATGATACTTATTATCTATGATGTAATGAATGTTTAAAGGTCTCGTACCTGGGAGTAAACTTTGATGCATATGTAAATTAAATTTGAATTTTATATTATTGTTATTATTATTAGTATTATTCAGCTTATAGAAATGGTATCGTGAAGCACCGAGTTCGGGTTTCAAGTATCCGTATTTGGGGGCGTCACAGGTTGGTATCAAAGCTTTAGGGTTAGAAACCTTAGGTGGGACAGACCTTAGGCTATAACCTTTAGGACAGAGGGAAACGTTGAAAATATAAATAACTCATTTAGAGTTTAAAAGAAGATGAATTGAATAAATTCATCGTTAAACAAAATAAAAGATAACTTAAATAAAATTATTAATTGTTGTGTGTATATACTATATGTTAATCAAGATATTTAGTGTGTAGATGTTATGTGAGATAAGGATTAGCATACCCTGAGGTCGTAAAGAAGGAGTCAACCTCCATAACCTAGCCAATATCAAAGCCAGTAGCTTAAATAGAGGCTCACATTGAATGCTACCTCAATGAGGTGATTATACAAGAAAGTGTAGTACCGGACCCAAAAATGATAGTATAACTGATAGGTAGAGTATAGTTACAGGATAAAAGATCAAGCTCGAGTTCTTGAACTCATATGTTTGTGGTGAGTTCTTAAACTCATATGGTGAGGAAGGTTTGACGAACTAGGTATAGTTATGTGAGAATGGATTATTGAGGATAATAGAAATATATAGAATGCTAAGTAATTGATCCTTAGTGAAGGCGTATGAAATAAGTAGTATTAGTGTTATTTGAATACGTATGATTCTATGATGCGTATACGATAAATATGTCTGTTTAAAGTAGTATTATCAAATTTTGTATAAGTTGTGGCAACAATTCCTGACTTTTATGTCACAAAGGGGATAACAGATGTTTAAAGCAGTATGTGTTATGCTATGAAAAGTACGATGGGATAAGTTAGATGAACATGATTTTATTTAATTAGATAATGCCGCCAAGACGTAAACGAAACCAAAAGGCAGAAGAACCTATCAACAAAGCTGGAGGACAACTAGACCCAACACAAAAGTTGGCGAATGTAAACGCTCAAGCTATGAAGAATGGATCACCAGCCGTGGTAAATCAGCCAAATAATCGATCGACAAACTTCAAAGACTTCAAGGCAATCGAACAGCCAGGATTTAGAGGATCAACTGACCTTGTAGAGATGTTTGTGACAGCTAACGGATGGGCAAAAGACCGCTTTTGTCACCTATACGATGAAATGGGAGACGAATTTTTGGTGGGAAGCAAATCAAGCTAGAGCTGGAGAAGAAAATAGAGGCAATAAGACTGGGAAAAGAAAAGGAAATAATTTCGAGAATACCAGAAGTAGGCCAGGAGGTGGAAAAAAACAGGTTGCACAGTGTGGGAATTTTGGAAAGAATCACTCAGGGGAGTGTCTTAAGGGTAAGTTTGTGTGTTACAGGTGTGGGCAGGAGGGACATATCTCTCCCAACTGTCCCAATCCATGGATGAACAGAGGGTGTTTCAAGTGTGGATCAATAGAGCATAAGGCGAAAGACTGTCCGAAAAAGGGAAGGGATACAGGAAGCACGAGTAAAGGAAAAGGCAATGGACTCTAAGTGACAACGGAACCTACTTCAACAAACAAACCAATGTAAATCAACCGCAAGAGTTTTCAATGTGATTGGCCCAAAGATACTCACGGTGGCAATTGAGAATGCAACTCTGTGTATTATTCAGTATAACTTGTATATTTTGATATATATGATTTTCCAATATATAATAAATTATTTTATAAAAATATTTTGAAGGAGGAATTTGAGTTCTTTAGAAATCAAGCTTCCGCTTAATCGAAAGATAAGCTTTATATGAATAGTTAAAGATCGGGATTCGATCAAATTTGATCGAGATCTATTTGAAATGACTATGTATGTTATGCACCCTTGTAAGTATGAGTTTTTAAAACGGTGACTCGAGGGGACGTAATCCTTATAAGGGAGGTGAATGTAATAACCTTAATATTTTCTATATAAATAAATAAGAAATTTTCATATATTTTTTTTTTTTATTTTAAAGAGAAGAATATGTGTCAAGTAATGTGTATGATATATATGTGATAAATAAAATTATTTATTTCATTAATAATTTCAAATAATTTTATTTTAGAATTATTGATCATTATAAAGTATATTCCTATAGTAATTAATTTTTATAAGTAGAAATGTTTTTATTAATTAATTTCCATGAAAACATTATTTTATATTATTTAAATAATATATGAAATGATTATTAGAATTATAATAATAAATATTTTATTATATATAATTTTGTTCGTAATATTTAAGTTAATTATTTTAGCTTAATTATTGATGTTATATATGAAGAATAAATGGGATATGGAATCCAAACCCTAAATTTGGGTATTGATCAATGGATGAGAATAATAATATAATATTAATTAAATTTTAATTTCTCGTGTTATAAATATATCTTTGTAAATGTGGAGACTAATAATGGTTATTCAATTATGGTAAATTAGGGCACAAACCCTAAGTATATCGTGTTATTAAACCCTAATTGTAAACTCGGTTTATGAAGTTCGAGGCGTAGTAATTGTGTTATATGAATTTTACCGTGCATATTATATAATTTTTGTAATTAGAGAAACCCTAATTATTATTTAAAACCCTAATTTGCAAAATTAGAAACCCTAATTACTATTTTAGTAAATTATAATGATAATTAAGAAACCCTAATTGTTAATTTGGGAACCCTAATGATTAAACCCTAATTTTCTAATAATACCCTAATTTCCTATTAAAAAAACCCTAATTTTTAATTTGTGTGTTTAATTAAAATTTTATCACACTTTAATTTTAATCTTTCAAACCCTAGTAATTATTTGGGAAACTTTAAAATATAAAATCTAGTGATTAAACCATAGATTCAAGCACCTTGGACAAGAATACCCTTGAGATTAAAATGAAATTACAAAAATGCCCTTTTGTCCCATTAGTTGAATTATTGCTAGCCAAATCTTATCCAAGATCTGGCCAGCCACCCTAGACCTACCTATGATCTATAGTATTGCTAGCAATCAGATTCATTACCCCAGCCATGTGCCTTGTACCATTATTTGTATGATTCAAGAGAGAGAAAAGCACAACAAAGCTCATTTATGCAACCCACACTTAGCCATTCTCTCTCAAGCTCAAACCCACGAAATTATAGTGTTAGTTTAGTCCCCAATCTAACCCCACGAACACCAACATCAAATTAGAAGCATAGAATCAAGAATTTGTTCATAAAGAGGTAAGAACCCTAGAAGAAATCTGACCTTGATCAAAGTGTTGGATGTTAGTTTTTTTGTGTTAAACATGTAATATGTACTATATAATGATGATCTGGGTTGCTCGATGTTAGATCCATAACATCTAGAGGCTCGGATTTAGCATTTTTCAAAATCTAGAAAAAACTTTATTTTGTGGATCGATAACCAAAAGTCGAAATTTGTAGATCTCTCACGCATTTATTATTTGATGTGTTTTATGTTTTGGAGTTGTAGTATGCTATGAGATCTTTGATCTGAAACTGGAAGCTACCCCAGATCATGAGCATGTTAAAAGTTATAGCTGGTCAAACCTAGTTGACCGAGCATGACTTTATGAATCTGGAAAACCCAGATCGTGCCCAGACAGGGCCTGACAACTTTTTCAAGCGACTAGATCTGCCAGTGTGTTGTTGTTTTGATTCTTTTATTGTAACTAAGTTGTAGCTTGTTATGGGTATTATGAATAAATGCTTGTATATCCCTTAAATCACCAATATATTGAACACAGTGGAAGGTCAAACTAGCTTGCTTGCTCACAAAATCTGTTTCTGGAATTTCCAGAAAGCTCATAAACATGTCTTCTGACATGGTTTGACCGGCTTAAATCTACTTTCTTTCTTGATGCTATATGTCTTTTATTTATTAGATCTATAGTATTCCATGTTATCTACAACCTGGAATCAATAGATCACATAGAGAAAACACACAACGCGAGATATAAGGATCCAAAGTAGCATACTCGATCTGTTCTTCATTTCTGGAAAACCCAGAAATGATGAACAGACTTTGACACGAATTTGTGAGCCCCAACGCGTTTTGATTAATTATGTTTAGGCTTGACCATAGCTTGAAACATGTTCTATGATGGTTTGTCTAGATAGCCCGATTTGTTAGCGTAAAACTTGTAATATGAACAGATTGTCGATTTAAGGTAACCAAAGGCGTTGATTTACCCGTGACTATAATTTTATGGGCAAATTCAGAATATGATGAACACGCTGACGACTAGTTCAAGAGCTTAATATATTTTGATTGTGATGAAGTATGACTGGATATTTATTGTTTCATGCGTTGTTACATTAACATTTCTGAGATCGACCATTAGGTAAGACGTAAACATTTCGAGATAAGAATTAGACTTCGGTCAAACAGGCACCTCTAATACCGATTTTGACTTGTCGGTGTTCTTGAAAACCAAGAACACTAACATACGAGATAAATAGGGTTTTATAGCCTATAGCTTACTTAGTTATAATTATTTTAGTTTTATAAATTTAGAAAATACATTACAAATAGAAATAAATTCCTAAAATTATAAAATAGTTTTAAAAATTATTTTTAAGTTATAAAATTAACTTTTAATAATTTGACATATTTTTCTTAAAGATTATTATTTATTTGGATATTATTGGTATTTAAATTATTTAATAAATGCATTAAATAAATTAATTAAAATGATTTTATTGTATTAAAAATCATTTTAAATAATAATAAGGTATTTAATAATATTTGAAGTTATAAAACATAACTTTTAATATTTTAACATAAGTTTCATTAATTATTAAATATTAATGATATTAGAAATTATATTAAATAAATTAATTAAAATGATTTTAATATTTTAAAAATCATTTTAAATGAAAATAAATAGTTTAAAATATTTGAAGTTATAAAATATAACTTTTGATATTTAAAGGTAAATTTCATCAATAATTTAATATTAATGATATTAAGTTTATTTAATAAGTATATTAAATAAATAGTTTAAAAATGGTTTTATTGATTTAAAAATCATTTAAAAAGTAAATAAATGAATTAAAGATATTTTAAGTTATAATTAATGACTTTTAATATTTTGATAAATAATAAATTAATATTCTAATATTAATGGTAATTGTTTAAAATAATTTTTGATGTTTTAAAAATCATTTAAGGGTAATATTAATACTTTAAAAATATTTTGAGTTATTATAAATAACTTTAATATTTTGGCAATAGTTTCATTAATAGTTTAATATTAATTAAATATTAATGATAATAGAATTAGTTAATATTTAAATCATTTAATAATGATTTCAGTGTTTGAAAATTCATGATAAAGTATAATAAATATTTAAAAATTATTATAAGGCTATGAAAAATAATATGACTGATATTTAAAATATCTAAACAAATATTGAACTACACGATAAAGTGTCTGACTCGATATTTACCCGATAAAATAGTCGGTACACCGAAATATTTCAGAAATTGATCTAGACTTAGATAAATTGACTAGATATGTGTTTGTTAGTGAATCAATAATTATTAGATATATGTGACAAAGTGATTAGGTTATGTGCTGACTGTAATTAGCAGTACTATGTGTTACGATGTATTATTCTAATTGAACGAATGATCTTATTACTGATAGGTCACTGTATAAAATATTAATCTAAGTTGCGTTATTGTAAGCAACAGCTCAGGTAAGTATCTAAACATTATGCACTACTTTTATTTCGTGCAAACAGGTATATCATGTTATGCAAGTTTCCTAAACTTACTCCAATTATTATTGAGCAAGTATCTGATCTATTATTTACATTGTGCAAGTATTCTACCTTTGCATTTCCTTTATGTAACAGACATGAGTAAGAAAGTTTCAGAATCATATTATTGTGCCAGATTATTAACTCTATTATTATTGATTATGAATCCAATCTTTGTATTCATACAAGTTATTACATTATCCAATCATTGTATTATCATAATTCGGATATTTATTCTGCATTCGTTAATTAGTATATAGGTTGACAAGTGTCCCCACTTGGATAACCATCAGATTAATCATATGTTGATACATACTTATTGATTTCAAGTATGTATATGTTGACTTAAAAGCCGTCTAAGCTATTTGATTCAGCTAGACATAAAAAAATTGTTGAATAAGATAGAACGTTATTGTATCCAACCAGATTGTTTTGGTTCAGATTCTCGACTAAGTATGAACATCCCGAATATGGGAAAACTTTTGTGCACCTAAGGTGGATAAAGTGAACGATAATATCGTTCTTGCATGTAGTATTGATCAATACATGGCACATTGGGCAGATCACCCTCGTGTCTGTAAGTTATGACGGTTTGCGGATGAAGTTCTGCTAAACCCTAACGAAAATGAAAAATAATGTTAATAGTCTGTCGACTGATCTCCAGTTATACTCTGTACATAGTTTCAAAGATTACATATGGAAGTGATATGTTGTCATTATTGGTTCAGCTTACTTCACAACTGTTGATTCGTTGTAGAAGTGTCTTTCAAAGAAAGCATTTAATTCTTTCAGCTAATATATATTGTTGTTATTACTTGCTGGGCAATCCAATGCTCATTCTTACTTTAAATTTAAATGTTTTCAGTTAAGTATGATCAACCAGAAGGTTCAGGCAAGAACAAGGGGAAAGGAAAGCTGTTCGAATGAGATTTATATTATGTTGTGTAATAGTTGTAGTTTATTAAGAAAATGATACTTATTATCTATGATGTAATGAATGTTTAAAGGTCTCGTACCTGGGAGTAAACTTTGATGCATATGTAAATTAAGTTTAAATTTTATATTATTAGTATTATTCATCTTATAGAAATGGTATCGTGAAGCACCGAGTTCGGGTTTCAAGTAACCGAATTTGGGGGCGTCACATCTTACGTCATTATTAAACCGACATTCGATTATTATTGGTCAACTACCAAAGTAGAACATTATTCCCGGTGCACGTATACCGTTCTCACGTTCTTCGTTTAATTTCTAGTAAATCTTACTAGATCTTCTTACCTTAACAACTTATAAGTGATCTAAGGTAAGTCTTATCATGTACATTAAGTACCTCCTATATCTTACTTTAGGTCTACATCCAAATTGGAATAAAACCTAACTTGGTCAATATTTTTCTTCTTGGGTCTTTTGTATGACATCCTATGTATTCTAGTAATGGTATTTGTATTTCACTCTCCGAAAAGGTTTTGCTTGGGACTTGGCGTTGTGGCGTGAGTCTTCGAGACCTTTTATTTTCTCCGGCCATAAGCAGGCTGCGGTATGGCGAAAACATGTGTTTTAGCGCCGCTAAGACCTAGAACTTTAATGCACCAGTTGACCAAAACAGTTTTGTTTCCTAACGAAACTCCCAGCTTCCTAATTTGTTTGTTTTTCATCTGAATTGACCCATTCGAATTCCTACAAGTCACAAATTACATCCTTTACGTGTTCGTATAAGAATTTTACCTTTTCGAATCCGTTAACTCAGAATTCACCTTTAAGTTCATTTTTAAGCGTTCGTTTAACGTTTTTCATCCGTTCAATACTCGTTTTCTTCGTTATAAGTCAGAATGCGACGATTCTTTCACCAACAACTCTTAATTACCTTATCCCACGTGTTGACATTGGAAACCAACATTTTTAAGTCACACGATAACTTTTGACCTTTAATCCAGACTTTATACGTTTTCGACGTTTAACATCTATTTCTGCAAAATCCGCCATAACTTCGTTATTAATGTTCTCTAAGCCAAATCACATGGAATACTCCATGGACTTCATATCTACATCCTAACCAAGCAATAGGCACATTCCTTAGCTATATCGATTCTTAAATGTTCATTCAAAACTAAGTTTACGTTCAAGACATTTTATGGTTTTAACTCACGTAACCACTTACAATTTCTATTTGGTCATGACCTATCAATGATTTGGTCATTACTAGGCATCCTTATCTCTCCTCAATAAACATGCTCCACCCATCTACGATTCTTCTATGAGAAAGAAATCGAAAAAGATGAAGATTACGGTTTATGAGAATTTACCTTTGAAGTAGTTAACGTTCTTGATAAGCGCCCTAATGGTTTGCTTGGAAGTAGAAGGATTATAAGTTTCTAGCTCTTTTCTCTCTCTCAAATATGTTGGACAAGCTTTGTAAAAACTTCAAATGACCAACCTAGCTTTGTATATATAGAAAACCAAATGAGGGGCAAAATTGTCCATCTCCCCACCTCCTTATTTATTTACCACTTTGTCAACAAGTAAAATACTTGGTGACCAAGTGATGTGCTTGCCTTGCACGCCAAGTGGCCGGCCCACCTTGCCTATGGGTCATCCCCATGGGTTGCCCCATGGGTTTTACCCATTTGGTGACCCACCGGTTTGATCCACGGTTCGATTTTCTTACATTGAGCTTAACCAATCTAATATTGGGACTAGACTTGGGCTTACCACTTAATCCCTTGGGCTTGCTCATTCAATTGATTGGACTAAACATAATCCAACCAAATGAATTAACATTAAGTCTTAACTTAATTCTAGAATACAACTCGTATTCCCTACGTATACTTCACGTATTCTTTCCATATAATACTAGTATGATTATCATATTGTACTCCGTATTGACTCATCATATTATACATAGATACTAAATAATATCTTAATTGTATAACACATGCCTTAACCCTAACGCAATTTCTTCTACGCGTTTCATTTCCTTCTCGGAAATCAATATACTCAACCCTTAGATTTTAAGTCCACAGGCGAAAACTTCGTTTGCCATAAAGGAATTATTATTGGATATACCATACTATCGTAATATTCTAACATTACACGTTTCTCAGAATCTCAAATGCTAGCTTCGAACAAAATCGGATGAATAGTGTTTTTACGCAAACATTCTCGGAAAACCTTCGTTCTCGTCTTGATAATTCACAACAATTAATTCTAGCACAAAGCCAGAATACTAACCACATCTGCACATTCTAGGTCATAAAACGACCTTTGAACATCTTACTCACATAATTACTCAATTAAATTCATTTAATCCACATAATCAAATAAAAATTTAATTCATTTAAAATTCAAAATTCTCGGGCGTTACATTCTTTCCTCCTTATAAGGATTCTGTCCCCAGAATCTCGCTATTCTTACATAAGCAAATGAGGAAACTTTTCCTTCATTTTACTTTTGAGCTCCGACGTTGCTTCTTCAGCATCGTGGTTACTCCAAATTACCTTTACTGAAGGTATTACCTTATTTCTCAAGACTTGTTTTTTCCTATCAATAATCTGAATCAGAATTTCTTCATACGTTAAGTCCTTTTCAACCTGAATAGATTCATACTCTATTACGTGCTTGTAGTCCGGTTTATAAGGACGCAACACAGAGACGTGAAACACATTGTGTATTCTTTCCATTTCTGGAGGTAAGGCTACTTCATAAGCTACCTCTCCTACCCTTCTTAAAATCTCAAAAGGTCCTACATACCTCAGACTTAACTTCCCTTTCTTTCCAAAACGTATCTTCCCTTTCCAAGGCGATACTTTTAGAAAAAACATAAGACCCTACTTCAAACTCCCTCTTCTCTCAATGAGGATCTGCATACCTCCGTTGTCTATCTTGAGCCGCTACTAATCGAGCTTTTATCAGCTTCACTATGTCTGCCGTTTGTTGTACCATTTCAGGTCCTCACATTCGACGTTCACCTACTTCATCCCAGCAAATTGGTGTTCTGCATTTCCTTCCATACAACGCTTCGTAAGGCGGCATGTCTATACTAGCGTGAAAACTATTGTTGTAAGCAAATTCTACCAAAGGTAGATGCTCGTCCCAACTCCCCTTGAAATCCATAACGCAAGATCTTAACATATCTTCTAGCGTTTGAATTGTCCTTTCGCTTTGTCCATCCGTCTGTGGATGATATGCCATACTCAATCTCAAATGCGTTCCCATTTGCTCTTGCAAACTCATCCAAAAGTTCGACGTGAATCGTGGATCACTATCGGACACAATCGAAACAGGTACTCCATGTTTGGAAATGATTTCCTTAACATAAAGCTTAGCTAACTGCTCTAGGTTATACCTAACTCCTATTGGTAGAAAATGAGCCGATTTAGCTAACCGATCCACTATTACCCAAATAGTGTCGTACCCCTTTCTCGTTGTTGGAAGTCCTACCACAAAATCCATGGTGATATGCTCCTATATCCACTCCGAAATCTCCAGTGGTTGTATTAATCCACTCGGTCTTTGGTGTTCAGCCTTAACTTTTTGACAAGTTAAGGACTTACTAACGTATTCTACAATTTCCTTTTTCATGTTCTGCCACAAAAAGTTCTGACGAAGGTCTTGATACATCTTAGTACGACCAGGATGTATCGAATACCTCGAACTATGGGCCTCACACATAATCTCTTCTTTCAGCTTGAAATTATTTGGAACCCAAATTCTTCCTTCAAAATGAAGTAAACCTTCTTTATCAAGGTTATACTTAGTCTTCACGTCATCCTTCCTTATCTCTTTCATCCGCTCGCATTCTTCAGTACTTCTCTGTACCTCCTTAACCCGTTCCACTATCGTTGGCCGAGTCTCTATTGAGAATAACATCTCTGCTGTTTCACTTGGCAACTTAACTTCTAATTCCATCCTGGCCATCTCTCGTTATCAACTCATTACGAGTTGTTAACATCGATGCCTTTTCTACCCTTGGAGACTTAACGTGTCGGCTACTACATTCGCCTTCCCCAGATGATATAAGATATCATAATCATAATCGTTTATCAATTCTAACCACCTTCTCTACCTCATGTTCAACTCTTTCTCTGTGAAGATATATTTCAGACTTTTGTGGTCCGTGTATATCTCACACTTCTCCCCATATAAATAATGTCTCCATATTTTTAACACAAACACTACAGCTGCCAGTTCTAGGTCATGAGTAGGATAGACCTTCTCATAATCTTTTAAATGACGTGACGCACACGCAATGACCTTGCCATGCTGCACAGGCACGCAACCTAGTCCTCTATGCAAACCATCGCTATAAACTACAAAATTCCCCGTATCATCTGGTAAAGATAATACAGGTGCCTCACTCAACCTCCTTTTTAGTTCTTGAAAACTACGCTCACACTTTTTTGTCCACTCGTACTTTACCGACTTCCTTGTCAAATTTGTCAACAAAGTAGCTAATTTAGAAAAGTCCTGAATGAACCTTTTATTGGATCCCGCTAACCCCAGAAAACTCCTAACCTCGGTTGGCATTTTCGGTTGCTCCCACTCATTCACCGCTTCCACTTTCATTTGGATCTCTGGATATGCCATCTTTATACATAACATGTCCTAGAAAAAGCGCACTTTCGTTCAAGCCAAAATTCACACTTAGTGAATTTTGCATACAACTTCTCCCTCCGTAGTGTGTCCAACACTATTCTTAAATGTTCAGCATGATCTTCTGGCGTCTTGGAATAGACTAGAATATCATCAATGAACACTACGACGAACTTGTCCAAATACTGTTTGAACACTCTATTCATCATATCCATGAATGCGGTGGGCGTGAAATCAACCCAAACGACATAACCAAAAACTCGTAATGCCCATAACGAGTTCTGAACACCGTCTTAGGTATATCTTCCTTCCTCACTTTCAGTTGATGATACCTTGTGCGCAGATCTATTTTAGAAAAATAATTCGCCCCTTTTAACTGATCAAATAGATCATCGATCCTGGGCAATGGGTATTTATTCTTAATCGTTAACTTGTTCAACACTCGATAGTCGATACAAAGTCGTAACGATTCGTCCTTTTTCCTTACAAACAATACCGGTGCTCCCCATGGAGACACACTCGATTGAATGTACTTCCTATCTAACACTTCCTATAACTGAACCATTAACTCCTTCATCTCAACTGGCGCCATTCTATATGGTGCCTTTGAAACTGGTGTCGTACCTGGAAACAAATCAATCACAAATTCTACATCCCTATCTGTTCCATTGATGTTTCCACTCTTTGGGTATCCACAACATGACACAGATAACCCTTACACCCCTTCTTTAACATCTTCCTAGCTTGTGTCATGGTCAGACAACAAGAACATCCCGGTGATTTATTTCCATAAAACACCACCTCGGGTTTCTTAGAAAGCATTAGGTTCACACTCTTTCTATGATAATCTATTATCGCTCTAGGGTTAATTAACCAATCCATACCGAGAATCACATCGAATTCTCTTAACCTTATCGATAAAAGATCTACCGATAATCTATTACCCCTGATATCTACGAAATAATTCCTATGAATATGTTCAATGGGAATTATCTCCTCGTTTGCTACCTTAATGTCTAAAGGTATTTCTAATTTTTCAGGATTTAATCCCAATTACTAAGCAAATCCACATGCTATAAAAGAACAAGTAGCACCCGAGTCAAATAGCACGTAAACATTTATTTCGTTGACTGGAATGATACCTGCTACTACATCCATTGATGCAACTACATCTTGGACCGTCATATTAAATGTTCGGGCTGAGGGTCTACCCAATGATGGTGTTGGTCCAGTAATGACTAAATTACCACTACCAGAACCCTTATTACCCTCTGCCACTTTCTTTGGGCGATTTCTTGCCATGTCGTCCACTGACCCACAAACAAAACATCCCCGACTTTTCTTAGGATTAGGAATGTTGGGAGATATATGGCCCTCCTGCCCACAATTATAACAACCAGTCTTCCCCTTCAGACTGACTCCCAGATGAGTCTTACCGCATGTCTTACATGCCTCCATCCTACGTTTAGGATCCCCTTGTTTTGCCCCTGTATTCCCAGGGTTAAAATTCTTCCGTTTAGGCATATTGCCACTACCACTGGCAACTTCTGCCTTATTTCCTCCTTCTCCCTTACTCTTATTCTTTCTATCTTTGTGGTATTGGGTCAACGCCTCACTACCACCCTCTGCTATTATTGCCTTTTGCAAAATGGTCCCATAGGAAGCACTCTGAAAAATCGATATCCTACTATAGAGCCAGGGTTTTAGGCCCTGCTTAAATCTACGAGCCTTCCTCTCCTCCGTGTCCACTTGATGTGGAGCAAACCTTGCCAATTCATTGAATTTGGCTGCGTATTAGGGAACAGTGAAGTCCCCCTGCTTAAGTTCTAAGAACTTAATCTCCATTCTTCCCTACATGCTAGTAGGGAAATAGTTCTCGAAGAATACCTTCTTAAACTGTTCCCATTTAATGCCTTTCGCTCGGCCCACCACAGCGAGCCTCCCACCAAAGAGTTGGCTTCCCCCCTTCATCATATAGGTCATAAAGAAGTCTTTTGCGCCTCAGATATCATTGTAATAACAAACACCTTCTCTATTTCCTTGACCCATGTCTGGGCCTCCATTGGGTCCGTTGTTCCATAAAATTCGGGTGGACCTACACTCTTAAATTCCTTAAAAGTAGTCGTTTGGGCTACCCTAGGTCCTGCGGGTGCTCTACCCCCAGTTTGGTTAAATGCAGCCGTTAATAAATTAACGAACTCTTGAATTGGGTTATTAGGACCCCCCTCGTTCTCATTATGCGATTCCACCTCTTGGTTACGTTGCCTTCTTCTTGGCGGCATTTCTGATTAAATAAATAAAGTTCCGTTATTACTTATTTACTTACTTCTTTATTAGTCGTCAAACAACTGAACAATAACTCATACACAGCAAAGTAATTTAAAATAAAAACTTCTTTAAATTAAAATGCTTCTTTATAGTTCAAAACTATTTACAAATTGCTTTCCATAGCCCAAAAGCTAGTACATATACATCCCGCGATTGACTTCTACAAAAATTGGGATTTACAAAAAGACTACCCTTTAATTATACAAAAGAGGGTTTTACGTCACTACACAAAAGTATGTCGAGTGTATAATTAAAACAACATTCTCATGCTTCTGGTTCGCCAGAATCGACACAATATCTCGACTTATAGTATGTCGAGTGTGACGCCCCCAAAATTAGGTATACATCACCCATCTTGGGTAGTCAGATACATGGTACAAAATTTAAATACAACTTACTAATATAACTGTCGTGTACAATACGACATAAACTGTGAGTTTGAAAATAAATATTGTCTACTAGAGATCATACAAACTCAAAAGGAGTCCTCCTTACAATTATTATCACACTATTTCACAGAATAGTGAGGACTACTAATGCTATCCTCTCGGACCATTACTAAGTTCCACAGGCTTCGTCCCAAAGCCAATATTCTCATTTCACGAAGAAACGGTGAAAGAAAGGGTGAGCTCAACTAGCTCAAGAAGAAATATCATGACTAAGATAATGCGAGAATAAATTATCATTAGCCTACTGACGATGTTAAAATGATAAAATATAATGAACATCAAGTTTAACTACTGTTGAGAACTAGCAATCCATTAAAAGAGTCAAGTAGAAAATAAAATCTACTATCTTTTATGATTTAAAAGGTTTTCATCATTATATAATTTGAGACTCGACTTTAATAAATATTCCACATCATCGAATCACCCCCTTGCACTACTGACCGATGATATTCTTTAGTATCACGACCACAATTATTCATGCACTCTGTGCCAAGAATATTTGTGTATTCATTAATGGTCATGATCATGCCAACAAGCGTCCATCAATGCACTCACGGCCACCGAGGATTTTTACCACATCATTTGTAACATTACGGTCGTGATTTACCGAATAGTCTCTCGGTCATAATCATACCAAGTCCATCTATGCACTTCTGTGCCACAGATGACTTTCAACATAATATAAACATGAGGATGATGACAATGATATTCAATAAATCAAGTTCAAGAATTAATTTATCTAGGAACCAATAACATCAAATGTCAACATGATCATTGCTTTGTAGAGTAAAATTCAAGAATCTTTGAGAAGAATATTTCCATGAAAGGATCTTTGGATGAAGAGCAAATATCAAGGATATTCCACTAATTTCATGAAGTATAGAAGTCAAAGTTTTAACCAATTGGGTATAATAAAGAATGAAATAACAAAAGAAATCACCATGCATGCGATAAGCCTTGACAGGCAAAAGTTATTCCAATCCAGAATAATAAATAACGGAACCGGTCGTAAAAAGCGCATGCATGAGGATATTCCAACGAGAATAATAAAGAATGAAACTAGGTCCGGCGTAAAACACACTGACAGGATGTTCCAACATAATAATAATAAAGCGGAACCGAGTAGGTGTAAAACACACGCATGCAGGATGTTCCAATAGAATAATAATAAAGACGGAACCAAGTCCGGTGTAAAACACACAGACAGGATGTTCCAACAGAATAATAGAAGAATGTCACCAAGTATAGGGTAAATTAAGCAGTATACAAAGTTATTCCAACAAAATAATAAGCTATGGAATAACAACAGTTCTCTTCATGAATAAGAAAGAATAACACCCCTTACTTTTGGTAGGAGATTAAATAATGCAGTAGTGTAGTAACAAAATACTCTTCTTCTTTCTCTCTTATTCTCTCTATACTTTCTCTCTTTGTAGCTTGAATGAATTCGTGAAAAATAATGAAGCACTAGGCCTCTATTTATAGAAGATTTCTAGCTTAGCTTTTGCCGCCATGAAAAGGCAGTGGCTTGGACGGTGGTGATGTGAAAAGAAAAGTGGTTTGGCGCTTTTGTAATGTGAAGCGACAAGTGGTTCGGCGCTTGTAATGTGAAGCGACAAGTGGTTCGACGCTTTGGTAAAGGTAATTACTATTGGACGAAGGTAATTACTTTATTCACAAAGGTAATTACTATTGACGAAGGTAATTACTATTGTGAAGAGACTCTTAGATGATGACATATGGCCCTCCATAAAATAATCAAACTTACCACAAACGTCTCATAATGAGACTCTTTATATATATCAAGGATTGAATAAATATTACCCCAAATCATTTTATTTTAATTAACACATATTTAATCTTTCAACAATTATTAATCATTTATAACTTGTCGTCTCAATTATTGATTTAATATTATAACATATTATATGAGATGATAATTGTGACAATAATTGAATCAATAATATAAGAGATATGATGCGCAATTCTTTGTAGCAATAATTGAGCATAGGTGAGTGACTTCTCACGTAAGCATCAATAATCAATATCGTGTGCTACTATACAACTACGGCGTACATCGTATTTTTTACTACTAGGGTAGTTCAGCGGCTTTAACGGTAACACCTCTGCCGTTATTTTTATAGAAAGATAATTTTGTCGTTTTCTAACTACGACAATACTTCCGTTAATGGGGTCCACTAATGATTGAGTCGTCGTCACGAATATTCCAAAACAAAAAAGAATATTCCCGACCAAAAGCGAATATTTTATAACAACTTGCTTACTTTGCAAAATTTATAAATATTACCCACAACTATAACATTATATCAAATTTATTCCATAATATTCAAAAATAATATTTATAGAAAATTCATCTTTATTTATAAAAGTTGGGGTCTTACAACCTCCCCTTCTTATAAAATTTCACCCTCGAAATTAGGGTACGTACCTGGTATGTCAAAGAGGTAAGGATACCTTGATTTCATTTCAAATTCTAACTCCCAAGTCATTTCCTCAACATCGTGGTTCCTCCACAAAACTTTGACTTGAGGTATAACCTTGGAGCGTAGAATATGTTCCTTCTTATCCAAGTTTTGAACAGGAACCTCTTCATACGTTAAATCTTCCGCTATTTCGTCCGGTTCTAACTCAATAATGTGGTTCGGGTCTTTCACATATTTACGTAACATGGATATGTGAAAAACGTTATGAACACGAGACATACTTGGCGATAAAGCGAGTCTATAGGCCACAGTTCCTACTCGATCGAGGATTAAAAATGGACCGATGAATCGAGGATTGAGTTTTCCTCTCTTTCCAAATCTTGTAACTCCTTTCCATGGAGCAACTCTTAACAACACATGGTCTCCTATATCGAATTCTACGTCCTTTCGATGAAGATTAGCATAACTCTTTTGTCGATTTTGTGAGGTTTTTATACGTTGTCGGATCGTTTGAATCTTTTCCGTAGTCATACGTACCAACTCTCGGTCCCAACAACGTTGCTTCACCCACCTCATCCCAATCTAATCGAGAAGCGACACTTTCTTCTATACAACGCTTTGAATGGAGCCATGCCAATACTTGCTTGATAAGCATTGTTGTTGTGGGAAAACTCCACCAATGGTAAGAACTTGTCCCAACTTCCCTTGAAATCAAGGACACAGAGTCTTAATAGATCTTCAAGAGTTTGAATAGTCCTCTCCATTGTTTGTCCGTCTCGAGGATGATATCCGAAGCTAAATCGTGAAGTCTGTGCCCATAGCTTTTTGCAAACTAACCCAAAATCGTGAAGTGAATCTTGGGTCTCGATCGAAACTATGGATACTTAGGCATACCATGCGATCTTACAATCTCGTTTATGTACATCTGAGCAAGGCGTTCAAGTGTATAAGTTTCTCGATCGGTAAGAAATGAGCGGACTTGGTCAATCTATCAACAATGACCCAAATCGCATCTATGCCTTGAGAAACCTTAGGAAGGCCCAGAACGAAATCCATGGTAATGTGCTCCCACTTCCATTCCGGAATTTCAAGTGGTTGCAATGGACCTTTTGGTACTTGATGCTCCGCTTTAACTCATTGACAAGTTAGACACCTTGAGATAAGCAGACGCTATCTCTCTCTTCATATTGCTCCACCAAAATGTATAGCGAATATCATGATACATTTGGTACTCCCAGATGGATTGCAAATGGTGTGTTGTGCGCCTCCATCATGATATTATACTTTAAATCAGGTCGTTAGGAACACAAAGTGCAGAGTTAACTCAAGTATTCCTTCTTCATCGATTCTTGCTTCCGGCGATAACACCTTCTTGCACTTCCTTCCTCATACGCATCGGCTCCGTGTCCGTAGCTTGAAAGCGGACTTTAACTTTATCGATTAAACTTCGGTTCTACTCGTATACTCGCTATCATCACATGCGTCCACGAGTCTTTAACTCTATCTCCATCCTTTGCAAGTCACACAAAATGGGCCTTTACGTTGACAATATCGCACTTTTCGTGCTTGCATATGATCTTCTACTCAATCGTTAGCTACCACATTCGTTTTTCGAGGATGGTATTGGATGGTATGATCATAATCTTTCAACAGATTCAAGCCAGCGTCGTTGTCGCATGTTGAGTTCCTTTTCGGTGATGAAGAAATATTTGAGGCTTTTATGATCCGTAAAGATCTCCACTTTTTCCCCATACAAGTAATGCCTCCAAATTTTAAGTGAAAAGACAACACCGCCAACTAACTCTAGATCATGAGTAGGATAATTCCTCTCATATTCTTTGAGTTATCATGAGGCATAGGCTATAACTTTTCCATGTTGCATGAGAACACATCCCAACCCTTTTGCCGAAGCATCATTTGTAGATGACAAATCCTCCGAGCCAGATGGTATTGCCGAGCAGTCTTTGAAATAAGTCTCCTCTTGAGTTCTTGAAAACTCTTCTCACATTCTTCGCTCCAACCAAACTTTGTATCTTTTCGAGAGTCGGTGAGTCGATGGAGTAGCGATTCGAGAAAATCCTTCCACGAATCTCCGATAATAACCACTAAACCGAGAAAGCTACGATTTGATCATCGATTTAGGTTGTTCCCGACTTTGAATAGCTTCAATCTTTCTTTGGGTCAACAAATATTCCATGACTTGATACCACGTGCCCAAGGAATGCTACTTCTTCAAGCCGAACTCGCATTTCTTCAACTTGGCATAAAGCTTATATTCACGAAGCTTTTGGAGTGTCGACCTCAAGTGTTGCTCATGATCTTCACGGCTTTTGGAATAAATAAGGATGTCATCAATAAAGAGCGACCACAAAGTGATCCAAATATTCCTTGAATACTCTGTTCATCATATCCATGAAGGCGGAGGAGCATTAGTCAATCCAAAGGACATGACTAGGAATTCATAATGCCGTCATAGGAGTTCTAAAAGCCGTCTTTGGAATGTCACGTGGTTCTAATCTTCAATTGGTGATATCGGAGCGAAGATCAATCTTTGAAAAGAATTTGGCTCCTTGCAATCTGGTCAAACAGGTCATCAATACGTGGCAATGGATACCTATTTTGATGGTGACATGATTCAACTCCGATAATCAATACAAAGTCGCATACTCCCATCTTTCTTCTTCACGAATAGAATAGGAGCACCCCAAGGAGAAGTACTAGGACGAATAAAGCCAATGTCTAACAATTCCTGCAGTTGGGTCTTTAACTCCTGAAGTTCAATAAGAGCCATTCGATATGGGGCTTTGGAAATAGGTTTTGTACCGGGTTCAAGGTCAATACAAAATTCAATTTCACGCTCTGGGGGTAGGCCAAGAAGTTCTTCGGGGAATACGTCAGGAAATTTATTAACAATAGAAATATCGTTCAAAACTGACGTATTTTTGTTTAAATCTGTGACATGAGCTAAGAAAGCTTGACATCCATTTTTCAATAAACGAATAGCTTTATGGCTTGAGATGACCGTGATTGATTTTAATGGTTTGGTCGCTTGAATTCGCATAATAGGTTGGTTAGGAATATGAAAGCTAACAACCTTACAAAAACAATCAATTTTTGCATGATAAGTAGTTAACCAATCAATCCACAGAATCACGCCAAATGCAAGTATTTTTAATGAAATAAGATCGACGGTAATGTGAGGGTACCGATTTGAACCAAACAAGACTTATAAGCGAGTGGATGTAATGAAGGTTTCTCCCAATGGAGTTTCCACAGATAAGTCAAAGTCTAATTTCTCCGGAGTCAACGTTAATCGATGAGCACAAGTAGGAGAAATAAAAGAATGGGTAGAACAATTATCAAATAAAGTATAGACTTCATTAGAGTTTATGATAAGCTTACCCGTGATGACCTCATTCGGGTTCCTTGCTCTCCGGGAGGTCACAACAAACGCCTCCCAGACCACTAGGTTTTGACTTTTGGGATGACCTTTGGTGCATCCATCCTAGTGAATTTGTCTTGATGGCACAAAATCGAGCTAAGTGACCTTCTCTTCCACAATTATAACATGCTTTGATGACATGATGGCGCGTAGATTTGATCTGATGTGTCCCTCTCCTCGCATTTGAAGCATATGATAGGTGGTCTTTCTCCTTCCTTAACAACGAAAAGTCTTTGTCTTGACGTCTTTCCAACATTGTTGAATCTCCTTTTCTTGAAATGTCCATTCTTATTGTTTTGCCCCGATTACCCCAAAGTGGTTACCATATCGCCCGTTGATTCCCTCCACGCTTGTTGTCACCGCCGATGACTTTACTCTCTACCGGTATTATAATTTTGTCATTTGCTCTCTTTTAGTTGCGTTGACTTGTTATCGCGCTCCACTAATCGAGTCCTATTTACAACATCTGAATACAAACACGGTTTATGGAAATAAGATGTTGACGTATCTCGACTTCAAGCTGTTGGGTTTGTAATATTCAAAAACGCAATCAAATTGCATAAATAAAGCGGAAGCGATGTAAAAATCGAGTTTAAAATTTTACAAACCATATACCCGGATCACCCTTTATGCACAATTATTAATTAAACGAAAAAGATGAATAAGAAACATACCCTTGAAGATCCGAGCTTCCTCAGGTACAAGTTCACCTCCAATCCTTTTCGCGTTCAACTTGAATCCACCGGGTTTGGTTCCTTCCTTTGATCAACGTTAGTCACCCAAGTGTTTGGCCTCTAGAGGTGATCCACCAAAGAAGAAGAAGGATTCAAGAAGATGGGTGTTATGGCTAAACCCTAGTTTTCTATCTCTATAGAAAAGGCGTACTCTCCCAACTATTGGAAAAATAACGTATTCTTGATATCTGATATAAGACTCCTCTTATAAAGATATCAAGTAACCCTATTAAAATAAGGTATTATTTAATTAAACCCTTTTAATTAAAGGGGCTCCCTAATCTTATTAGGGATAATTAATTAAACTCCTTTAACTAATTGTCCTTCCTAATCCAATTAGGAATAAATGAGAGTACTTATATTAAATTAATTCCTAAACTCTTTTAGAAATTAAAATAATAATAATAATTGTAATAATATTAATAAGACTCCTCTTATTAATTTATATTTAATATTTCTAAAATATTAAATAATAAATATTAAGCTATTTAATTTATTCTATCACCATAGATTAAATTAAATATACATAACATATTATTACGATTATGCCATTAACTTCTTAAATAATTATTCTTCCTTTTATGGTGTGACCCTTTAGGTTCTCTATATTAAAATAGGTTGTAAATAAATCAATTAGAACAATTCTAATCTTATTTAAATAAATAAATTAAATAATTAATTTATTTAAATAAATAATATTTATTCTACAATAGGGATAAGCCTCCTAGCGATCAGCGACTTTCCGGATAATATAGATTTTAACATTAATCATAAAAGAACCTTTGAGTAAATAGTTACCGTATGCAATTCAATCCTTCCACCATAAAATGTCCTAATTAAATATAAGACATGGAATTCTTGTCAAGTCTTATTTTATTTAATTATATGTATTTCGACTCTTAAATGCACAACTCAAATAATGCAAATTAGAAACTCCTTTCTAATTTCTTTACGCTTAAGCCAAGGACTCTTTGGGTTGTCATTTATCGAATCACATAAGACATTTCTCTTCTTTTAATAGAAGTGGTAGATTCTTTATTGATCATACATTATCTCCATGTACAAATTATTATACCCAAGCATACCCTTTGATATACCCTAATGGTCTTAAGGAATAAGTCAAAGTATAACTCATCATACACAAGATACTATGATGATCTCAAGTCCAAGGATCACTTGTACTACTATCACAACAGGAACTCCTATTGACAGGCAAGTGAAACTCCATTAGGTATTCCTTAGCGAGCCACGTTCAGTGAACTTATTCTCTAATAAGCACCTACATACTTGCTTTAGTGTCCCCACACAAGTGATCATGAGATCAATCATCCTCATCCAATGAGCAAGCAACATATGTACCAATCTATCCGGATTCAGTAATCCCCAATTTAGTAATCCAATGATTGGGAACTATTTTAGTTTTAAGCTTTCTAAGAATTTAGATCTCATTAGAATGATCATCATCATTATTCTAAAAGCATTGCTTAAAACTATGGGTTTATCACATATTATAAAACAACATCATGTAGATAATTAAAAGCCTTTTAATAAATTAATACTTTTTGTTAATAAATGAATTTGATTGTTATAAAGTATATGCTTTATCATCAAACATGATTGGCTTGTGTGCATACTACTTTCAATCTCCCACTTGCACTAAAGCCAATCGCCATGGTATCTCATACTCTTCTTCTCTAAGTGACGATTATCCTGCTGTTGGATAAGCTTCAATAAGTGGATATGTAATGTTGTTCTTAAGAGTCCACTATCTCTATAATGATTTCCCATCTTTTAATGATTCTAATAATCAAATGAAAGTGCCACAACACATGTTTAGATCCAAGATGAGACTTAGGAACTATTCCTAGTTTTGTAATAAACTTTTAATCCAAAAATCAACTTGCAGCTTCATTTATAGCTATATACTTTGTCTTTATCACTAAACCAGCAACTCTTTGCTGTTTGGAACCTTTCAATTCAACGCACCCTTTGTTCAAGATAACGCTTTACCTTAAAGTGGATTTTTACGTCATCTTGGTGCGTCTGGAAAACTTGAGTCTGTTAAGCCCTCTAGTTTTAATTTAGACCCACCATGAATATGATCACATCCTTAGTGCTTGGGTTAAGCACTTTAAGATGTTTTTCAGCGACTCATAGTGAACTTCTCCATAATATGGTGATCAACATCGGGTCTCGTACATTTCATTGCATACATGATTGTCACTCATGCGACCTCTCTTTTCGAGAGTGCGTGGGGACTATTAAAGAGATACACTCCATAGCTCATCGACATGAGACATCTCTTGGAGTTTGCCATGCTAAACGACTTTAGCATCAAATGAATATACGTTCTTTGGGTTAAGTCAAGCATCCTCTTGTATCTATCTATATAGATTTTATCCCCAATTAAGATACTCTTCCCAAACCATTCATGGAGGAATGTTTATACAACTTTATCTTTACTGATTGTAGCATTGGTATGTAATTCCTCATCCGTAGTATATCAGCATATAATACTAGAAATTTCACGACGCTCCCACTGACCCTTTTGTACTCACTAGAAGTCTTACCTCATCGAATGTAACCCTGGATCATCATCTTCTATGATGTGTACCTCATCATCATCATCCATAATGAATCCATACCTCCTAGGTATCTTTGGTACTATTCCAGATTTACGATTCGGTTGTGGTACAATAGGTCTATCTACAGGTTCCTCTTATTTGACTTATAGTGTTTTGTGGTTCTTGAACTCTTCAAGATCTATTATCCTCCCACTAGCCCCTTCAATGATAAACACATTTATCTTAGAAAAGCGTGTTTCATAATAAACACCTTTTGCTAAGCAGGATTATAGAACATATACCCTAAACTTACTTTAGGATGTCCCACAAATCGACACTTGTCAAATCTTGTCCCATGCTTATCCTTTAAAACCTTTTCACATAAGTTGGACCCCTTATCTTAACAAACTTAAGATTAGGAATCCTCCCTGTCCATAACTTTTATGGAGTCTTGGTGGATTTTGAGGTTATCTTTTAAAAGTAGATATCGACCATTTCTAGGACATGACCACAGAAGGATCTTTGAAATGTCGGTAAAATTATTATAGACCACACCATGTCCAACAAGGTACGAATTTTCCATTCAGATACATCAATCAATTATTGCGTATCAGGATGTTTCCATTATGAGAAAACCATTTGAGATGATCTAGAAACTTATTGCTCAAGTATTTATTCCTTGATCTAATCAAAGAATCTTAATACTTTGTCAATTTGTTTCACTTATGAATTCTCTGAACTTTTCAAATAATTCACACTTGTATTTCATCAAATACACACATTTAACTCTTTGAATGATCATCTCTTTTTCTTATACTAGTTTGTTCAATTTGTAAAATTATTTTCACGTAAGTCAAGTATACAAAATCCATTAAATGATATTCCAGTCCTATACAAAACATTATTATTATAAATTGAACAACAATTATTCTTAAATATAATACCAAAGATGTCATTGTCCAACAATAAAATGGAAATAATGTTTCCAACGAGATCTGGAATATAATAACAACTTATTGACTTAATAGACTTGCCCGTAGGCATTGCTAAACTATAAGTTTTTATGGCTAATGTAGCAACCTTTGCTTCATTTCCATACATAAGATTATTTATCTTTGTTTAGCTTTCTACTTCTTCTTGGTCCCTTCATAAATCTATATTTATGATAACCAAAGTCGATATCCAATATCCAAGTAGAACCTTGACTTAAAGAAAAATTTATTTTAAATCTTGAACAAAATTGTATTTTGGCAGAAACTTCATCAAGCTTCTTTGGTTAGCCCTGCTGCAAGGTGCTTCGCAGATTTCTTTCCAAAGTGTCGGGCTTATTACGATGGAAACAAGCTCCTTTTGCTATCCGTATCAGTTTTGTTCTTATTATCCTTTGTTTATGCCTTTCTATTTACCTTCTTTGAATCGTTCTTCTTTTCAGAAGATCCTTTGGCCCCTACCAGTAAGACTTGATCTTTCTTGGTTGGAAAGTGACTCTCAACATTTTTCAATATGTTAAGCAAATCAGCGAGGCTGATATCTAGCTTGTTCATATGAAAAATTCACAACAATTGTGAAAGGAGTCCGGGAGTGAGTGCAAGATCAAATCTTGGCTCAACTCTCCATCCATGACAAAATCCGTTGTCCTAATTGATCAATCAAATTGATTATCATTAGGACATATGTCTGTACTGTAGTGGCTTCGGTCATTCTAGATCGGAAGAGCTCCTTAGATATCTGATATCTATCAGTCCTACTTTCCTCGCCATCAACTACTTGATGTGCAGGAATATAGTAAGAGCATCCATAGTTTCATCTTTGACGGCAAGCTCGTTACTTTCATGGATGCGAGCATGATGCATTGAGCCAACTATGCATCATCTTGCCACTTTCTAAAAGTAGCAATTTCTTCCTCAGAGGCATTGTCTGCAACCATTGCAGGGATAGGCGTATTAAGGACATAAGATAGCTTTTCACTATGAGAACTATTCTCAAATTCCTTAACCAATCCGTTTAATTCTTTAGAGTTAATTTAGCATCAATTATGCTTCATGATGATAGTAATTTTAGACATTGTAAAATTTCGTAAATGAATTTGTAATTAACAACATTTTAACATACATTCTTTTATTAATTACCAAAATAAATTAGGTCTTGTTTTAAATTGGTATCTCCCACTATTTTCTTCAAACTATATTACCCTCACTCATATAGTTAAGGCAAAAATCTAATTAAAGATTTGCTAGTGAGAATAAGGATCCCATTTCAAATGTATATAGCCTTGTGGTGACACAACAAACTATATATAAATAAATAGGTAGACAACTTTTGTCAATTACATCAACTATGCAACTCCTTTTCTTTTTTGCCTCTTAGATTATTTTGATCAAGTGGTGGCACATCCGAATCAAAATTATCCAAGTTAAGTCCGACCTAGCACTCCATATATTCAAAAAAGAAAAATATCATCCTTGTGGTGACACAACAAAACAATATTGTTCAATTTTCTTTATAAGCATCAAATGTGATAAATTAACATCTTAAATACTTAATACTTGCCTTGTGGTGACACAGCAAACTCATATTAAATATTTAATACTCTATTAATTTTATCATGCTAGAAGGCGACGTTCGATATTCCAAATATCTTTGAACGCTTAGGACTTAATAAAAAAAATTGAGGGGTTTGTAATTAATTTTCTCAATCTTGTTTTTAGCATTGCACATATATATATAAAATACGCGTTATATTAATGAACATGCGAAGCATGTTTGCATAATATATAATATATATAGTATAAGCATGAATATATAGAATACTATATTCTTCTCGGATTGATTATGGACTTTTATTCTAGTTTGGTTCACTAGAGCTACCAAGTGAACCAAAAGGTCAAACCCTAGGGGTGCAAGAATTAATATTTAAATATAACTATTACATTTAAACCGGGCTCCATTACAAGCGGGTTTTCATAGCGCTTCTTGTGTCCTTGATCTCCAATTCTTCAAAATAATTCTAACTATTCTTATTACAAAACTATTTAAAATAAATAGAAACCTTGATCGTGATCGAAAGGAAGTACATAGAAGAGAGATAGAATTTACATTAAAAAAAATTAGAGAAGACGAGGTACGCAGACCCCATTTAATAAAACTCATACATTCATGCATCCAACTAAAATAAAATCCAATCACATCGGTGATAGTCCATAATCAATCCCATTTATTATCATACACATCACCATATGCATCAATAAATAACATTCATCTCATGAATAATAAACATTCAATATATATATTGATATCATTTAATTGGCAAATTTAATTAGTATAAAATTTAATTTTGAATCAAAATAAACTCCTTTATTTTAATTCAAAATTTAAATCAAAATAAAACTATTTTATTTTAATTTATCCAATTTTGAATAAAATAAACTATTTTATTTTAATCATAATCTTTAATCAAAATAAACTCCTTTATTTTAATTAATTATGGAATCCAATTCCATGTAAAAAAAAAAAACTTTTATTAAAAGAAACACGGATTTTCTTTCCTATTCACAAATAAACTCCTTTATTTTGAATAATATGAAATCTTATTTCATATCTAAATAAACTCCTTTATTTAAGGAAATTAGGATTCTCTTTTCCTATTCACAAATAAACTCTTTTATTTTGAATAATATGAAATCTTATTTCATATCTAAATAAACTCCTTTATTTAAGGAAATATGGAATCCAATTTCAACTCCAATTAGTTATCATGGAATCAAATTCCAACTCTAATTAGTTAGCATGAAATCTAATTTTAAAATTAAAATAAACCTTTTTATTTTAAGATTAAAATAAATATTTTATTTTAAGATTAAAATAAATATTTTATTTTAATTATAAAATTATTATATATATATAAATATATATTACGTTAATATATATTATATATATAAACACCTCCTGCAACCATTTTTTTTAAAAATTTTATACAATAAAATTACGCCCAATTAAATTGTTCAAAACACATATCAATATACATATTAAATTAAAATAATTCGCATAAAGGTTTGGCTCTGATGCCACTGTTAGGTTTGTAATATTCAAGAACGCAATCAAATTGCATAAATAAGCGGAAACGTGTAAAAATCAGAGTTTAAAATTATTAATTAAACGAAAAAGATGAATAAGAAACATACCCTTGAAGATCCGAGCTTCCTCAGTACAAGTTCACCTCCAATCCTTTTTCGTTCAACTTGAATCCACCGGGTTTGGTTCCTTCCTTTGATCGGCGTTAGCCACCCAAGTGTTTGGCCTCTGAGGTGATCTACCAAAGAAGAAGAAGGATTCAAGAAGATGGGTGTTATGGCTAAACCCTAGTTTTCTATCTCTATAGAAAAGGCGTACTCTCCCAACTATTGGAAAAATAACGTATTCTTGATATCTGATATAAGACTCCTCTTATAAAGATATCAAGTAACCTATTAAAATAAGGTATTATTTAATTAAACCCTTTTAATTAAAGGGCTCCCCTAATCTTATTAGGGATAATTAATTAAACTCCTTTAACTAATTTTCCTTCCTAATCCAATTAGGAATAAATGAGAGTACTTATATTAAATTAATTCCTAAACTCTTTTAGAAATTAAAATAATAATAATAATTGTAATAATATTAATAAGACTCCTCTTATTAATTTATATTTAATATTTCTAAAATATTACATAATAAATATTAAGCTATTTAATTTATTCTATCACCATAAATTAAATTAAATATACATAACATATTATTATGATTATGCCATTAACTTCTTAAATAATTATTCTTCCTTTTATGGTGTGACCCTTTTAGGTTCTCTATATTAAGCAGGTTTGTGAATAAATCAATTAGAACAATTCTAATCTTATTTAAATAAATAAATTAAATAATTAATTTATTTAAATAAATAATATTTATTCTACAATAGGGATAAGCCTCCCTAGCGATCAACGACTTTCCAAATAATATAGATTTCAACATTAATCATAAAAGAACCTTTGAGTAAATAGTTCTGTGATCAATTCAATCCTTCCACCATCTGATGTCCCAATTAAATATAAGACATGGAATTCTTGTCAAGTCTTATTTTATTTAATTATATGTATTTCGACTCTTAAATGCACAACTCCAAATAATGCAAATTAGAAACTCCTTTCTAATTTCATTACGCTTCGCCAAGGACTCTTTGGGTTGTCATTTATCGAATCACATAGGACATTTCTCTTCTTTTAATAAGTGGTAGATTCTTTATTGATCATACATTATCTCCATGTACAAATTATTATACCCAAGCATACCCTTTGATATACCCTAAGGGTCTTAAGGAATAAGTCAAAGTATAACTCATCATACACACAAGATACTATGATGATCTCAAGTCCAAGGATCACTTATCTTACTATCACTACTGAGAATTCCTATTGACAAGCAAGTAAAACTCCATTAGGTATTCCTTAGCGAGCCAATGCGTTCGATTGAACTTATTCTCTAATAAGCACCTACATACTTGCTTTAGTGTCTCCACACAAATGATCATGAGATCAATCATCCTCATCCAATGAGCAAGCAACGTATGTACCAATCTATCCGGATTCAGTAATCCCCAATTTAGTAATCCAATGATTGGGAACTATTTTAGTTTTAAGCTTTCTAAGAATTTAGATCTCATTAGAATGATCATCATCATTATTCTAAAAGCATTGCTTAAAACTATGGGTTTATCACAAATTATAAAACAGCATCATGTAGATAATTAAAAGCCTTTAATAAATTAATACTTTTTGTTAATAAAAGAATAAGATTGTTATAAAGTATATGCTTTATCATTAAACATGATTAGCTTGTGGGCATACTACTTTCACAAACCTCTTAAAAACATTCGCGCCATTCTCTCTTCATTATCCACCAGTGGGGACGAAATAGTGATAACTCGCAAATTTTGCCTCGTATTGCGATTACGGTCATATTATTTTGTTCAACTTGATAAACTCCACCTCCTTCATATGGCGAATACTTTTAGGAAAGTATTTGTCGTTGAGCGACTCTTGGAACTTCTCCTAAGATATCTTGATCAAAGAAGGTTGAGTACGTTTCACCGATTCCCACCCGATGTCCGCCTCTCGCCAACATAAAGGCGTGAAGGGAACCTTTTGCTCCTCGGAGCATCCCAAGACATCAAATATCTTGGTAATCTGCTTTATCCATGCTTCCGCGAGAAGTGGTTTTGGCTCTCCCTTAAACTCGGTGGTCGGCTCCTTGAATCTGTTTAGCGGTGGACCGCCGAGAGTTTTCCGTGTTTCCACCTACGTTTTGGGCAGAGTCGCTCTCTTTCTTTGTTGCATGAATTGCATAAAGCCTCCGAATATTTGATCATTCATCATTTGGTCGGTGTTGTTGTTTGCATGAGGATTGTCGCCTTCGATGCACATTATATCACGATTATTGATATGTGGTGAATCAACGATCGCTTGTGCTCCATTGCTATTCTCAACATTCTCGGATGTCATTTTTAGATACCGCCACAAAACAAAAGGTTAATTGACATGTAACATATTATCCCTATATTACGTGACCAACAAAATAGCATATAAACTTAGGTAGGTCATACTAGCAAAGGTATTCCGTCTCTCTCCCTCCTAGTACTATTCTCACATCTTAGCGGGGATCATATCCCTAAGCTCGACGATAACTGTGTGGCGCCCCAAAATTAGGTATACATCACCCATCTTGGGTAGTCGGATACATGGTATGTAATTTAAATACAACTTACTAATATAACTATAGGTGTACAATACAACATAAAGCGTGAGTTTGAATACAAATATTGTCTACTAGAGATCATACAAACTCAAAAGGAGTCCTCCTTACAATTATTATCACACTATTTCACAAAATAGTGAGGACTACTAATGCTATCCTACGGACCATTAATCCGTTCCCGACTCGTCGGCTATATTCTCATTTCAAGAGAAAACGGTGAAAGAAAGGGTGAGCTCAACTAGCTCAAGAAGAAATATTATGACTAAGATAATGCGAATAAATTATCATTAGCCTACAATAGTGTTAAAGCGATAAAATATAATGAACATCAAGTTTAACTACAGTGAACCAAAGAATCCATTAAAAGAGTCAAGTAGAAAATAAAATCTACTATCTTTTATGATTTAAAAGGTTTTTCATCATTGTTATAGTTGAGACTCGACTTTAATAAATATTCCACATCATCGAATCACCCCCGCACTTCTGGCCGAGGATATTCTTTAGTATCACGACCACAATTATTCATGCACTACGGGCCAAGAATATTTGTGTATTCATTAATGGTCATGATCATGCCAACAAGCGTCCATCAATGCACTACAGGCCATCGAGGATTTTTACCACATCATTTGTAACATTACGGTCATGATTACACCAGAATAGTCTCTCGTCATAATCATACCAAGTCCATCTATGCACTACTGAGGCCACAACCGACTTTCAACATAATATAAACATGAGGATGATGACAATGATATTCAATAAAACAAGTTCAAGAATTAATTTATCTAGGAACCAATAACATCCAAAGCATCGACATGATACTACTTTGTAGAGTAAAATTCAAGAATCTCGAGAAGAATATTTCCATGAAAGGATCTTTGGATGAAGCGCAAATATCAAGGATATTCCACTAATTTCATTCAGTATAGAAGTCAAAGTTTTAACCAACTGGGTATAATAAAGAATGGAATAACAAAAGAAATCACCATGCATGCGATAGAGCGCACAGGCAGTGAGTTATTCAATGTAGAATAATAAATAACGGAACCGAGTTCTACGTAAAATGCATGCAGACATGATATTCCAATGAGAATAATAAAGAATGGAACCGGTCCGGCGTAAAACACATGTAGCGAGGATGTTCCAACAGAATAATAATAAAGATGGAACCAGTCCGGTGTAAAAACACACATGACGAGGATGTTCCAATAGAATAATAATAAAGAGCGAAATTAGGTAGGTGTAAAACACACGCAGCGAGGATGTTCCAATGTAATAATAATAAAGATGAAATTAGGTAGGTGTAAAACACATGCACAGGATGTTCCAATGCAGAATAATAGAAGAATGTCACCAAGTATAGGGTAAAGCCAGCGTATACAAGTTATTCAGCAGAATAATAAGCGATGGAATAACAACAGTTTCTTAATGAATAAGAAAGAATAACACCCCTTACTTTTGGTAGGAGATTGAATCTTTGCAGTAGTGTAGTAACAAAATACTCTTCTTCTCTCTATACTTACTCTCTCTATAGCTTGAATGAATTCGTGAAAATAATGAAGCACTAGGCCTCTATTTATAGAAGATTTCTAGCTTAGCTTTTTTGCCATGTGAAAAGGCAAGTGGCTTGATTAATGGTGATGTGAAAAGAAAAGTGGTTTGGCGCTTGTAATGTGAAAGCGACAAGTGGTTCGGCCTTTGTAATGTGAAACGACAAGTGGTTCGGCCTTTGGTAAAGGTAATTACTATTGATGAAGGTAATTACTATTCACAAAGGTAATTCTTATTGACGAAGGTAATTATTATTGTGAAGAGACTCTTACATGATGACATATGGCCCCCCATAAAATAATCAAACTTACCACAAACGTCTCATAATGAGACTCTTTATATACATCAGGATTGAATAAATATTACCACAAATCATTTTATTTTTAATTAACACATATTTAATCTTTCAACAATTATTAATCATTTATAACTTGTCGTCTCAATTATTGATTTAATACTATAATATATTATCTGAGATATCTTGTGACAATAATTGAATCAATAATATAAGAGATATGATGCAAAGAAATCATTGTAGCAATAATTGAGCATAGGTGAGTGACTTCTCACGTAAGCATCAATAATCAATATCGTGTGCTACTATATCAACTCACGCGTATTCATTGTACTTTTACTCTTAGGGTAGTTCAGCGGTTTTAACGGTAACACCTCTGCCGTTATTTTTATAGAAAGATAATTTTGTCATTTTCTAACTACGATAATACTTCCGTTGTGGGGTCCACTAATGATTGAGTAATCAAATCTAATATTCCCCTACAAAAATAATATTCCCAGACCAAACGAATATTTTATAACAACTTGCTTACTTTGCAAAATTTATAAATATTACCCACAACTATAACATTATATCAAATTTATTCCATAATATTCAAAAATAATATTTATAGAAAATTCATCTTTATTTATAAAAGTTGGGGTCTTACATCGAGTCTGTCCCGAGTCAATAGAATAACAAGGTATCTTAAGCTTGAAATCCTCGTGCGCACTGTCATTTATATATGACATTCGTGCTATCTTCTGGTCTTTTTCAACCAGTTTCTTACGAAGTTCTATGACCTCGTTCTTATAGTCCTAGGCCTTGTCCGTCATGAGCACTTTTTCATCATGCTTTATCTTATAGTCTAACTCTGTAGACTCTTTTGCCCCATAGAGATCACTGATCTCTTCTTTCTGGTGTTGCACCATATTGTGCAGTTGCATGTTACGGTCAAGCACTGAGAGGTACATTGCCCTCATAGTCTCTGTAGGTGTCGACTCTAAGGCAGGCATCACCGTATTAATCGATGTCACCTACATGTCATCCTCCACATCAATCATTATATTCAAATATGATGTTATCCCCATGGTCTCCTCAGAATAGTCCTCCTTCGAGTAATATTCCTCGGGCTCTGACTCCTCTAGAATCACTACAGGTATGTCTGCTATAGGCACAAGTACTGTCTCGACTCGGTTCATGGACTCCTCGCTGATCACATGTATATCCCTATACATCAAGCTATCAACCGACATCTACAATAACACATTATCAATTGATTAGTACATAATACACAATAATATAAGGACAAATCGCATTTAATCTCTTTAGGGTTACTTTCCATCTTTTAAATCTTTTGGTACTGAGATTCCTCAATACCTTATTAACTCATTTGACTCGAATTAACTTTCATCAGACTCTTCCTTTCCTACGAGGTTATTAGCCTAAGGTTCTCCCCCCCTTAAGTTTTATAACCTAATGCTTTGATACCAACCTGTGACTCCCCCAAATCTGGGTATCTTCCAACCCGACAGATGGTGCTCCACGATACTACAATCCATACAATCATTCCATTGAGATAACAAAAAAATGAGTGTAATTACTATCTTTGTATTACATTTGTAATAAATCCTTTCTAAGATTCATAACCGAATACATTCGTTGTTCTTCATAAGTATATTACATATAAATATACTAGTCTATTACAGGACGATTAATTGTCCATCTTCGCCTTACCTTTATCTCTCTTAGAACTCTCAGTTCGTTCGGCTTTAGCTGCAAACATATGGTTCAAGCAAGAATGAGCATAACTAGCTCAACCAGTCTTAACAATGAATCATATGAATATCACATCAATAAATACATGCTTTATTTCCATATCTGAACAATTATCTATGAAGCATTATGAAACATTTGACTAATACTTCTCTTATAACAATTCCAGAGCATATATAATAGCTTAGGAATGATGAACCGGTCAATAGACCAGGAACATACTCTTTTAGTTTTCATACTTGAAAAGGATATCCGGCACTAAGGCCATCCACCCGTCTTTACTTATGAGCACTTCTAGGTGATCAGCCTATTGTACTATATGTTGATCAACACTCTAACGTTAAACGTATTTACGTTCAACATTTGGCAACCTCGCGTGCCCATCGAATAATCGATGAAAATACTTTTGTTTGTACATAGACAAACTTACCTTCTCATCCGTACCAAATACTTGGCATAGGATAACGTTAACAGTTCTATATCAACAGACTTGTAAACAAATCAATCAACTCTCCAAAACTTGTCTAGCCAGAATAAAACAGGCATCGACTCTTTCCTATTTACCATTCATGCATTGTATAACATGCATCACGTTAAAACTTAGCTAACACGAAGGTTAGGCAAGCTTTAAGAAAGAGTTGCCTTCAAGCGTCTTCGAATATACAATTCAACTATTCTCAGTCTTTATAGGATCTACATAATACATTCACATAGCACACTGTAATTAGTTATCAAACAAACTAACTTTATGGTTCTAACCAACTTCTTTCTCTTCTACGTTTTATTTGAATTAACTCCGTTAATAAAGTCAATTTAACTTTCTATATTTCGTTACATTTCATTAAAGTTCTTACGTCATTATTAAACTGACATTCGATCATTATTGGTGAACTACCAAAGTTGAACATTATTCCTGGTGCACGTATATCGTTCTCACGTTCTTCGTTTAATTTCTATTAAATCTTACTAGATCTTCTTACCTTAACAACTTATAAGTGATCTAAGGTAAGTCTTATCATGTACATTAAGTACCTCCCATATCTTACTTTAGGTCTACATCCAAATTGGAATAAAACCTAACTTGGTCAACATTTTTTCATCTACAAGCCTTTCTTGTACGCGACATCTATATATACGCTTACTCTCTAGAGGTTTTGCCCGGACATGGCGCTTACTGTTGTGAGTCTCGATCCTTTTATTTTCTCCGGCCATAATCGGGCGCTGACGTGGAGAAAAATCTGGGTTTTGGCTATTTGTGGCATCGAACACAATGCACTAGTTGGCCAAAATAGTTTGGTTTCTTTACGAAACTCTCGACTTCCTAATTTGTTCGTTTTTCATCCGAATTGACCCATTCAAATTCCTACAAGTCACAAATTACATCCTTTACGTGTTCATATAAGAATTTTACCTTTTTGTATCCATTAACTCGGAATTCACCTTTAAGTTTATTTTTAAGCGTTCGTTTAACGTTTTCGTCCGTTCAATACTCGTTTTCTTCGTTATAAGTCGGAATGCAACGATTCTTTCGCCAACAACTCTTAATTACCATATCTCACGTGTTGACATTGGAAACCAAAGTTTTCATGTCACATGGCAACTTTTGACCTTTAATCCGGACTTTATACGTTTTTGACGTTTAACGTCTATTTCCACAAAATCCGCCATAACTTCATTACTAATGTTCTCTAAGCCAAATCTCATGGAATACTCCATGGACTTCATATCTACATCCTAACCAAGCAATAGGCACATTCCTTAGCTATATCGATTCTTAAACGTTCATTCAAAACTAAGTTTACGTTCAAGACATTTTATGGTTTTAACTCATGTAATCACTTACGATTTCTATTTGGTCATGACCTATCAATGATTTGGTCATTACTAGGCATCCTTATCTCTCCTAAATAAACATGCTCTATGACGCCCCCAAAATAGGTATACAACACCCATTCTGAGTCGTCAAAATATATGGTACAGAAACAACTACAACTTTATTAATACAACATAAAAACTTAGAGTATAAATACAAATATTATCATCTAGACAATATCCACACTCAAATAAGTCCTCATTACAATTATTGATACATTATTTTACAAAAATGGTGAGGACTACTAAAACGACTTTCTAGTTCCATACCCCGACTAGTACTCGCTACATTCTCACCTCCTGGGAAGAAAAATGGAACAAAAAGGAAAAGGGTGAGCTCAACTAGCCCAGTAAAGAACATTATGACTAAGATAACATAGAACAAATTATCGTTAGTCCTCAACAAGGAAAAATCTAATAGAATACAATACACAACCAGTTTTAAATCAATATTCGCAGCGAAAATAATAATTCATTAGAAGAGTTAAGTAGAGAATGAAATCTACTATCTTCTATATATGAATTTAAAAGTTCATCGTCGATATTTTATCCCTGTAACATCAATCAATATATATCTGGAATCAAATATTCATCTTTGCACAATAGGCAAAGATATTCATCGATTAGTCATGTTCATCTAAACACACATTCATCTTTGCACTACTGGCCAAAGATATTCATCGAAATCATTAATCTTTGCACTACAGGCCAAAGATATTCAATTATATTATCATTTAGGGTGAGGATGATGAAAAATATTTTAAAGAAAAGCGAATCTAGTGACACAAAAGAATAAATATTAAGGATTAGTATTTCAAACTATTCCATGTCCAAAAAATACCTCATAAATAATTATAGTGGAGTAAAATTCAAGAATGATCAAAACATGGATACAATCAAAGCTAGTATCCATAATAGATATTTTAGACGAAAATGAAAATTTAATTTTTCTATGAATAAGTGTCGATTCGTGAATAATGTCGGTATCACGTGAATAAGGTTTGTATCGTGAATAGTAATCCTGACACTAAAAGACAAGAATTTCACAAGAAAAATACTCACAATATTCTGGCATAATGATATTGAAAGAATTAATATCATTTTTTTTAAAATATCCCTTACCTCGTAAAGATAATACTTCTAGATGAAACATCGAATATAGGCTATGACTTGAAGTTGCACCGTATAGCAACACTCAACGTATTAAAATACTCACAAGAATACGCTCAATATATCGAGAGAGAAAGAGAGAGAAAACTTCAGTTTCTGGTGTGATTTTTAATTCTAACCTAAGCACCCTATTTATAGGAAAATGCTTAGAACACCAAAGCAGAAAATTGAATATAATAATGTTATTTATAAAACAAATTCCTATGCCCAATTTGAAATCTGCATTCTAGCAACATAGCACATTTATCACATGTGGGACACTCACCAAAAACGTTTTTCTTTAAAAAAATAATTAAAACTTCTAAAAATCAATTATTTCGGAACTTCCGAACTTCAATAATTCATAATAAATAGCCTTTTTATCAAAAAAATTCGAACCTCAAGTCCTTTCCATACGAAATTCCATTATCTATAACTTTGCAGAAGAAAGTTTTTCCAAATTCTAAACAGAAATTGACCGAAATCCACAAACGAGTTATTTTACAAGCTATAATCAAATTTCAATCAAGAAATGGGGTCCACCGACATGTTTAACATGTTTTTAACATTTATTGCAATAAAAATACTCTTCCTCCTCATGTACTCGTATATCCCACATTCATTGTAAAAATATCATCATTATTATATTATAATAATATAATAAAATATTATTTTATCAGAAAAGATAAAATATCGATTTTCAACAATTGTCACTTTAAAAATTTTCTCCATCTATATCCACATAAAATGAATATTTTCCTCATCATATAAATCAATAATTCATTATTCACAAATAATATTACAGAATCACAATCATCGTGACGAGGCGGTTTCGGAAAGAGGGGCTTTCCAATAAGAATTTCTCCTTACTGGCGCGTAATTAGGTGACCAAACCTCTCCTTAGACAGAACTTTCTAGACATTGCTTATAATGTTATCTAACAATATTATTCAGATAATATGAATTATTGCTTTGATAATGGAAAATACTGTGTAGTGACAATTATTGAAACAACAGTAATATAAAATATCAACGTAGCAATTATTGAATCAATAAAATAAAATCTTTGAGCAATAATTCTTTGTAATAATTATTGATTAGTGCCTTCTTACGTAAGAATCAATAATTGGTGCAATACCGTGTGCTACTATGCAACAACGCGTATTACTGTGTTTTAACCACCGAATATTCCAACAGTATTAATGGTAACAACTACGCCGTTATTTATAAACAACTTATATTTGTCATTTTTTTAATCCAATCGCTTTTCGTTATGGGGCTCACACAAGGCTGCGCCGTCGTACGAATATTCCCCGACAGTAAGAATACTCCACGACCAAACGAATATTCTCCGATAAAAATGAATATTTTATAACCACTTGCTTATTTGAAATATTTACGCATTTTACCCATAACTAACCACATTAATCAAATTAACCCTTACTATTTCAAAATAATAAATAAAGGAAATTTAATTTTATTTATAATAAGTTGGGGTCTTACATGCTCCACCCATCTACGATTCTTCTATGAGAAAAAAATTGAAAAAGATGAAGATTATAGTTTATGAGAATTTACCTTTGAAGTAGTTAACGTTCTTGATAAACGTCTAATGGTTTGCTTGAAAGTAGAAGGATTAAAAGTTTCTATCTCTTTTCTCTCTCGCAAATATATTGGACAAGCTTTGTAAAAACTTTAAATGACCAACCTAGCTTTGCATATATAGAAAACCAAATGAAGGCCAAAAATTGTCCATTTTCCCACCTCCTTACTTATTTACCACTTTGTCACCAAGTAAAATACTTGGTGACCAAGTGATGTGCTTGCCTTGCACACCAAGTGGCCGGCCTACCTTGCCCATGGGTCATCCCCATGGGTTGCCCCATGGGTTTTACCCATTCAGTGACCCACCGGTTTGATCCACGATTCAGTTTTCTTGCATTGGGCTTAACCAATCTAATAGTGGGCCTTGACTTGGTCTTACCACTTAATCCCTTGGGCTTGCTCATTCAATTGATTGGGCTAAACATAATCCAACCAAATGAATTAACATTAAGTCTTAACTTAATTCTAGAATACAACTCGTATTCCCTACGTATACTTCACGTATTCTTTCCATATAATACTAGTATGATTATCGTATTGTACTCCGTATTGACTCATCATATTATACATAGATACTAAATAATATCTTAATTGTATAACACATGCCTTAACCCTAACGCAATTTCTTCCACGCGTTTCATTTCCTTCTCGCAAATCAATATACTCAACCCTTAGGTTTTAAGTCCGCAGGCAAAAACTTCATTTGCCATAACGAAATTATTATTGGATATTTCATACTATCGTAATATTCTAACATTACGCGTTTCTCAGAATCTCAAATCCTAGCTCCGAACAAAATCGGATGAATATTGTTTTTACGCAAACATTCTCGGAAAACCTTTGTTCTCGTCTTGAAAATTCACAACAATTAATTATAGCACAAAGCCAGAATACTAACCACATCTACACATTCTAGGTCATAAAACGACCTTCGAACATCTTACTCACATAATTACTCAATTAAATTCATTTAATCCACATAATCAAATAAAAATTTAATTCAATGAAAATTCAAAATTCTCGGGCGTTACAACAATGACATGGGCTGCATGCTGGGACAGAAAGACGATAGAAGCCAAGAACGAGCTATCTATTACCTCAGCAAAAGCTTCAGCAGCAGTGAACACAAGTACACTCTGATCGAAAAGACGTGTTGTGCATTAACATGGGCTTCCATGAGGTTACAACATTTCCTACATGGTCACACAACCCATCTCATATCCCGCGTGGATCCTCTCAAATACGTGTTCAATAAACCCATGTTAAATAGCCGACTGTCCAGATGGTTGTTGCTCCTACAACAATTTGACATCATATATGTGATTCAAAAGTCCATCAAAGGTCAAGGAATTGCGGATCAACTGGCCGCTGCACCTTTTGGGGATTTCAAACCCTTAGAAACATATTTCCACGATGAAGGAGTAATGACAGTACAACAACACCATCATTACGATACGCGCCAATCATGGAAGATGTATTTTGATGGAGCTGTTAATGTGGAAGGTTCTAGAACTGGAGCAGTTCTAGTATCTTGTACGGGGGAACAATATCACGTCGCTGTCAAATTGCAGTTTGTCAGCACCAACAACACTGTAGAGCCCTCAAATCCAGGTACCTAAAACCCGAACTCGATGCTTTACGATACCATTTCTATGAGCGGAATAATACTAATAATAATAACAATAATATAAAATTCAAACTTAGTTTACATAATTATTAGAGTCTAGCTCCCAAGTACGTAACCTTTATTACATTCATTACATATCATGATAGATATATATATATATATATATATATATATATATATCATTGTCTTAATAGTCTCAAACTATTACATAGAATACCACAAATCTTATTTGGTTAGCTTTCCTTTTCCTTTGTTTCTGCATGAGATTTCTGGTTCTTCACACTTAGCTGAAAACATTTAAATTAAGCAAGGATGAGCATTTGAGTGCCCAGCAAGTAATAGCAATTATATATATATATATAAGCTGAAAGAATTTAAATGTTTTCTTTATACTACCCTTCTACAACGATTCAACAGTTATGAGGTAATCTGTACCAAAGATAATATTATATAAATTCTATATCAAATCTTTGAAACTACATACTGACTATAAATAGGGTTTAGGTGACATGCTATGAACATTGTTTTCAATTTTAAAATAGGTTAAATAGAAATTCATCTATAAACCGTCATAACTTACGGGCACGGGGGGTGATCAGGCCGTTATGCCCTGCATTAATCAATACTACATGCAAGAACGAGGGTATCGTTCACTCTGTCCACCTTAGGTGCATAAAAAGTTTTCCCGTGTAGGGATGTTCATACTTGTCTGGGTTCCAAATCAAAGGTTTTATCTTGTTCAACAATAATCTATAATTCAACATATATGCATACGGGTAATTGACAAAAGTATATCAACATGTGATTAAATACAATGATTATCCAAGTGGGGACACTTTTATAACCATTTATCGAAATTAACAAACAGAATATATATTTGAATTATCATATACTTAACATGTTGATAATCAATGGGCGTATATAATATAAGGTTAATAATATGTACAGTAATAATATAGTTTAGAAACATTCTTACTTATGTCCATTGCATAAAGAAAATGCAAAGGTAAGATACTTGCCTGATGTGCTGCTTACAATTTGTAACTTAGTTTTATCATTTATCTCACGATCTATCATTAATCAGATCATTCGTTCGATTAGAACAATATACTATAACACATAGTACTGCATTTCACAGTCAGCACATAACCTAATCACATTATTAGCCATGCTTAATAACCATTGAATCATAAATAATCACTTATATCTAATCAATTTATCTAACTCCAAATCAATTTTTGAAACATGTCGGTGTACCGACAGCTTTATCGGGTAATTATCGAGTCTAAGACTCTATTCTGTAACTTAATATCAGTCATACTATTTTTAAATGACTTAATATAATTTTAAAATATTTATTATAATTTATCATGAATTTTCAAGTATCGGAATCATTATTAACATTAATATTTAAAGTATTAATATTACCCTTAAATGATTTTTAAAATATTTAAAATCATTTTTAAATAATTAACATTAACATTTTTAATTATAAGCGCTTATCAAAATATTAGAAGTCATTAATTATAACTTTAAAATATTTTTAATTCATTTATATCCTTTTTAAATGATTTATAAATTAATTAAACTATTTTTAAACTATTTATTTAATATAATTATTAAATAAATTTAATATCATTAATAATAAGTTAATAATCATTAATATTAAATTATTAATGAAATTATCCTTTAAATATTAAAAGTTATATTTTATAACTTAAAATATCTTTAAACACTTTATTTTCATTTAAAATGATTATTATAATATTAAAATCATTTTTAAACTAAATTATTTAATAAAATTATTAAATAACTTTACTATCATTAATAATAATTAATTAATGAAATTTACCTTTAAATATTAAAAGTTATATTTTATAACCTAAAATATTTTTTAAATACCTTAATATTATTTAAAATTATTTTTAATATAATAAAATTATTTTTAATTAATTTATTTAATTCATTGAGTAAATAACTTAATATTCATTAATATTAAATAATTAATGAAATTTTCTTTAAAATATTAAAAGTTATATTTTATAACTTAAAATATTTTTAAATAACTTATTATCATTTAAAATGATATTTAATATAATAAAATTATTTTTAATTAATTTATTTAATGCATTTAATAAATAAATTAATAAATACTAATATTTATGAAAAATATTTCAAATTATTAATATTTAATTTTTATAATTTAAAATAATTTTTAAAATAATTTTTGTAATTTTGGAAATTAAATACTATTTTTAAATAATTTTCGTAATTAACATAATTAATTTTATTAAAAGTGTAAGCTAAAGATCTATTTATAATGACGTAAAATCATTATAGGTGTTCTTCGTGTTCTTCATACAAACTCAGAATTCATATGCAACTATCATGGTTACTACTTTGACCAACATTAAACTCGTGTGTGATGTGTTTCTGGGAAAGCTAATCATCAGATCTTGTAGTACCTTTGCAGTACTACATTATCCAACAACAATCTTGCTCAAACAATACATAACAAGAAAGATCTAAGCGTCCAAAATGGTCGTTGAGTTGTTCTTCATTTCGGGTTACCAGAAATGAAGAAACGATTCGATTAATCCATTTTGGACTTCTACAACTTGTAATACATGTAATGATTGTGTGAAATAAAGGTTGCAGTGTGCAGACAACATGTAGGAGAAGAGATATATCACATAACATCAACAAAAAAACATCACAATCGTCAGATCCGGACCGGTCAAAGCATGTCAGAAACAGTGTTCTTAGATTTTCTGGGTTAGCCAGAAAATCATTTTTGTGCTTGACCCTGCTAGTTTGACCGATCATTAAATCCAGTGTATTTGATATCTAGATGTACTATAAGCATATATCATAAGGGTACATAACATACTACAACATGAATACAACAAAGAACTTAAAACACCAAAAACCTGATAGATCTAGAGCCTCAAATAACTTGTCAGACACTGATAACCCATTTCGGGTTACCCGAAATGGTTTTGATCATCAATCGATCGGCGACCTTTGACCAAGAATAACTATCACTTCGTGCATGATCTGATTCTTCTATGAGCTCCAGAACACAGATCTCTCTACATACTACAAGCTCAAACCGTAAAACACAAAAACACAAAAACACATATCATACAGAGATCTATGACCACTGACATTCATTGTCAGACGACTGTTAAACCTTTTTCCAGATTTTGTAAAATGCCAAATCCGAGCCTCTAGATGTTATGGATCTAACATGTAGCAACCCAGATCATCCTTAGACACTACTAACAACACATTTAACACAAAAAATCTAACATCTAACAACAGATCGTTGGACAGAAATCATGGGTAGGGTTTATACCTGTTCTTTGAACAATCATGATCTTAGGCTACTGATTTGTTATGGCTGATCTTGGGGCTTGTTTATGGAAATGATTTAGCTTATATTTTCGGAGGTTAGAGGGAGAGAGAGAGCTTATGTAAGACCCCAACTTATTATTAATGAAATTTAATTTTCTCTATTTATTATTTTGAAATAGTAAGGGTTGATTTGATTAATATGGATAGTTAGGGGTAAAATACGCAAATATTTCAAAATAAGCAAGTGGTTATAAAATATTCATTGTTGTGGGGAATATTCATTTGGTCGTGGGAATATTAAATCATTGTCGGGGAATATTCGCATTTACAGTAGCAGACCATGTGTGGGCCCCATGTGAAAGCGATTGGATGAAGAAAATGACAAATATAAGTTGTTTAAAAATAACTGGCGTAGTTATTACTGCAATTATCTTGTTAAAATACTCGGTGGTTAAAACACGGTAGCTATTACGATATTGCACCAATTATTGATTCTTACGTAAGAAGGCTTTACTCGATAATGGTTACGATAATTATTATTCAGGTATTTTATTGATTTAATAATTGGTACGTTGATATTTTATATTGCTGTTATAATTGTCATTACACAGTATTTTTCATTATCGAAGCAATAATTCATATTATCTGAATAATATTATTAGATAACATTATTGGCAATGTCTAGAATGTTCTGTCTAAGGAGAGGTTTGGTCACCTAATTGCACGCGAATAAGGAGAAATCTTTATTGGAAAGCCCCCTCTTTCTTGGGAATTGCCTGGTTGTCAATATTGTGATTTTGTAATATTATTTGTGAATAATTAATTATTGATTCATATGATGAGGAAAATATTGATTTTATGTGGATATAGATGGAGAAAATTTTTAATGTGACAATTGTTGAAAATTGAAATTTTATCTTTTTCTGATAAAATAATTCATTTAAATATATTATTATATTTTAATAATATAATAATGGTGATATTTTTACAACGAATGTGGGATATATGAGTATACAAGGAGGAAGAGTATTTTTGTTGCAATAAATGTTTAAAACATGTTAAACATGTCTTGTGGACCCCATTTATTGGTGAAATTTGATTATAGCTTGTAAAATCGCCCGTTTGTGGATTTCGGTCAATTTTTGTTTGGAATTTGGAAAAACTTTCTTCTGCAAAGTTGTAGAGAATTGAATTTCCTATAAAAATTCGCGAGATTTGAATTTTTTGATAAAAGGGCTATTTATTACGAATTATTGAAGTTCCAAAGCTCCGAAATAATTGATTTTTGGAAGTTTTAATTATTTTTATTAAGAAAAACGTTTTTATTGTTTTTGGCACATGTGTGGCTGAAGTTTGGACCAGATTTGTGTGCGTAGGAAATTTGATTATATATATTATTATTATATTAAATTTTCTGCTTTGGTGTTCTAAGCATTTTCCTATAAATAGGGTGCTTAGGTGTTCTAAGCACTTTCTCTCTCTATATTATCGAGCGTATTCTTGTGAGTATTTTGAGTATAATTTGAGTATTGCTATACGGTGCAAGTTCAAGTCATAGCCTATATCCGGTGTTTCAGCTAGAATTACTGATCTTTCGAGGTAAGGGATATTATTATTTTTCGTAATGATATTATTTCTTCAATATCATTATGCTGAAATGTTGATCTGAAGTTTTTATCAAATTTGGAACTTTTGGTGTCGGAGTTACTATTCATGTATACGGCATTATTCACGTATACGGTACTATTCATGAATACGGCACTATTCATCAAAAAATAAAAATTTTTCTTTTCGTCTAAAATATCTATTGTGGATACTAGCTTTGATTGTATCCATGTTTTGATCATTCTTCAATTTTACACCACTGTGATTATTTTTGAGGTATTTTTGGACATGGATAAAACAAAGTACGAATCCTTAATCCTTAATCCTTGTCATTTTGTTTCATTGGATTCGTTTCTTTAAAAATATTTTTCATCATCCTCAGTCTTAAATGATGATATTATTGAATATCTTTGGCCTATAGTGCAAAGATGAATGATTTCTGATGAATATCTTTGGCCCGTAGTGTAAAGATGAACATGTGTTTAGATGAACATGACCAACTGATGAATATCTTTGGCTGTAGTAAAAAGATGAATATTTGATTCGGATGTATATTGATTGATGTTACGGGGATAAAAGATGAGCGATGAACTTTTAAATTCATACATAGAAGATAGTAGTTTGCATTCTCTACTTAACTCTTCTAATGAATTATTATTTCAGCATGAATATTGATTTAAAAACTTGTTGTCTATTGTATTCTATTAGATTTTTCCTGTTGAAGACTAATGATAATTTGATGTATATTATCTTAGTCATAATATTCTTTCTTGGGCTAGTTGAGCTTACCCTTTTCCTTTTTGTTCCATTTTCTTCTTCTCGGAGGCGAGAATATAGCGAGTACGAGTCTGGGTATGGAATGAAGGTTCTAGAGAGAGTTGTTTAGTAGTCCTCACCATTTTGTAAAATAATGTATCAATAAATGTGATGAGGATTTATTTGAGTATAGATATTGTCAGAAGATAATATTTGTATTCAAACTCACTGCTTTTCTTGTTGAAATAATAAAGTTGTAGTTGTTTACGTACCATGTATTGACAACTTTCGAGAATGGGTGATGTATACCTATTTTGGGGGCGTCACGGTTGGTATCGAGCTTAGGGATATGATCTCTGGCGGAGATGGGGAATAGAACTAAGAGGAGAGGCGAGTAAATCCTTCACTAGTGTGTCCTACCTAAGCTTATTTGTTCGTTGGTCAATATAAGGATATTATGTGATATATTGATTTCCTTAATTAACCCTTGTTTTATAACAAGATTTGAGAATGTCGTGAGAATATTAACAATCGAAATGAGACCAGTGGAGACGCTTTGTACTAGCCACGAAGAGAACGCGGCAACAGTGGCAATGTTCCTCTGTGAACAACACCAATTGGCGAGATGATGATGAACGAGGGATGTTTAGAAGCTTTTGCAGTTCATGCAAAATCGAACGAGGAGACTCGTGTTCAAAATCTGAGGAGGAAATGATATCAATTCACGGGTTATCATGACCAAGCGATTCAAAGAGTTGGGACCACCGAATTTAAGGGAAAGCCAGATCCGATCATGGCGAAACTTGGGTCAAGCAAATTACCAAGATATTCGATGTCTTGGAATGCGGAGGAACAGAAGGTTCCATTCGCCACCTTTATGTTTCGTGGCGAGGTAGACTCTCGGTGAGAGTGCGTGAAGCGTCCATCCATCGGCCACACTCGGCATGTCTTGGGAGACATTTGAAACTATTTAATGACAATTACTTTCCGAAAGTGTTAAATCTATATGAAGGAAGTGGAGTTCATAAGATTAGAACAAAACAACATGGCGGTGTCTCGAAGACGAGGCAAAGTTTGCGAGTTATCCAGTTTGCACCTCATTTGGTGGAGAATGAGGAACGTATGACGCGGATGTTTCTTAGAGGTTTGAAACCCGGCATACGAAAATATGTCATTTCTCATAAATTTTCCCTCTATTCAGATGTTGTTAACAAGGCTCAATTGTTAGAGCGAGATAATGAGTATGTTCAACCGATGGACCATAACCGAGGATCATACCGAGATAGCGATCAGCGTAATAACAATAACCGGCGGAGAAAGCAAAGGACAAAAATGGTAACCACTCTGGTGGTAATCATGTCCATGAAAATAAAAAAAGCGAGTCGGGAGGAGATTTTAAAAAGAGGAGATTTAACAACGACCATGTGAAGACGAGCGGTCTTAAGAAGAATCGGTTCTAAGGGAGGAGAAACGACCACCGGTCATATGCTACAAATGCGGAAAAGAGGGACATATCGGTCAAACTTCCACAGCAGTTCAAGGTATGCTATAATTGTGGAAAGGAAGGACATATCGCTCGAGATTAGACGGTAGCGAAACCTAGTTCAATGGGACGGTGACTTAAAAATTTGTCCCGGAAAAGTCAAAGTCAGCGATTAGGAAGCGTTTGTTGTGGTGGTCATAATGCGAGGAACCCAAGCGAGGTGATCACGGGTAAGCTATTTATAAATTCTTGCGAAGTTTATACCTTACTTGATATCTGGGGTGCTACCCATTCATTTATCTCTCCTACTTGTGCTCAACGTTTAAACTTAACTCAGGAGAAATTAGACTTTGACCTATCTGTGGAAACTCCGTTAGGAGAAACTTTCATCACATCCACATTTATAAATCTTGTTTGATTCAAGTTGGCACCATCACCTTACTGTTGACCTTATCTCTTTAAAGATACTTGCTTTTGATGTGATTTTAGGGATTGATTGGTTAACTACTCATCATGCCAAAATTGATTATTTTCGAAAGGTTGTTAGTTTTCATATTCCTAACCAACTTTGTTTATCTAATTCAAGCAACTAAACCATTAAAATCAATCACTGTCATATCTAATCATAAAGCTATTCGTTTATTGAAAAATGGATGTCAAGCTTTCTTAGCCCATGTTATGGATTTGAATAATGACACGTCAAATTTGAATAATATTCCTGTTGTTATTGACTTTCCTGACGTATTTCCTGAAAAACTTCCCGGTCTACCCCCAAAACGTGAAGTTGAATTCTTTATTGATCTTGAACCTGGTACAAAGCCCATTTCTAAAACCCCATATCGAATGGCTCCTATTGAACTTCAGGAGTTAAAGGTCCAACTACATGAATTATTGGACATCAGTTTCATTCGTCCTAGTACATCTCCTTGGGGTGCTCCTATTTTATTCGTAAAGAAGAAAGACGAGAGTATGAGACTTTGTATCGACTATCGGGAATTGAACCATGTCACCATCAAGAATAGGTATCCTCTACCTCGTATTGATGACTTGTTTGACCGATTCTGAGGGCACAATTCTTTTCAAAAATCGATCTTCATTACGGATATCATCGGTGAAGATTAGGCGAGGATATTCAAAGGCGCCTTTAGAACTTCGATGCGGGCATTATGAATTCTTAGTCATGTCTTTCGGATGACTAATGCTCCTATGACTTTTCATGGTTATGATGAATCGAGTATTCAAGGAATATTTGGATCAATTCGTTGTTGTCTTTATTGATGACATCCTCATATATTCCAAAAGCCGTGAAGATCATGAGCACCATTTGAAGTTGGTACTCAAAGGCTTCGTGAAAACCAACTATATGCCAAATTGAAGAAATGCGAGTTCGGCGAGGAAGTAGCATTCCTTGGGCGCGTGGTGTCGAAACATGGAGTATCTGTTGATCCGTGAAGATTGAAGCAATATAAAGTTGGGAGCAACCGAAATCGGTGACTGAAGTACGTAGCTTTTTGGGCTTAGCTGGTTATTATCGGAGATTTGTGGAAGGGTTTTCTCGAATCGCTACTCCATTAACTTGACTAACTAGAAAGGATACAAAATTCATTTGGAGCGAAGAATGCGAGAAGAGTTTCCAAGAGCTTAAGAGGAGACTCATTTAAGACTGTTCTAACAATACCATCCGAGTACGGATGGATTTGTTATCTCTGATGATGCTTGGGCAAAGGGTTAGGATGTGTTCTCATGCAGCGTGGGAAAGTCATAGCCTATGCCTCGCGACAACTTAAAGAATATGAGAGGAATTATCCTACTCATGATCTAGAGTTAGCGCAGCGATCGTTTTCGCGCGTAAAGATATGGAGGCATTATCTATATGGGGAGAAAGTGGAGATATATTCGGACCATAAAAGCCTTAAATATTTCTTCACTCAAAAGAACTTAACATGCAGTTAAATGACGTTGGCTCGAGCTATTGAAAGACTACGACCACACTATTCAATACCATCTGGAAAAGCGAGCGTGGTAGGCGGACGCGTTGAGTAGAAGATCATATGCTTGGGGAATGAGTGCGATGATGTCAAGTATACGCATAGAGCCAACTTTAATAGAAAAAGTTAAGGTTGCAAGCCAGCCCGCAGGCCGGAGGCGATCGCGTATGAATAAGAAAGTACAAGAAGGAGCTATTCTAAGCGAGAATTGATGAAGAAGGAATACTTGAGTCCACTCTAGACTTTGTGTCCCTAACGACTCGATTTGATGTACAAGATTATGATGGAGGCACACAATACACCATTTGCAATCCATCACGAAGTACTAAAATGTATCGTGATCTTGACATACATTTTGGTGGAACAATATGAAGAGAGAGATTGCAAAGTTTATCTCAATGTGTTTAACTTGTCAGCGTGTAAAGGCGGAGCATCTAGTACCTAAGGGTCCGTTGCAACCACTTGAGATTTTGAAATGGAAGTGGGAACACATTACCATGGATTTCGATTCACGGGTCTTCCTACGGTTTCTCAAGGCATCAATGCTATTTGGGTTATTGTTGATAGATTAACCAAGTCCGCTCATTTCTTGCCGTCACGGAGACTTATTCCTTGAGCGTCTTGCTAGTATATACGTGAATGAGATTGTGAGGTTGCATGGCATGCCTGTATCCATAGTTTGGATCGTGACCCAAGATTCACTTCAAGATTTTGGGTTAGCTTATAAAAAGCTATGGGCACGGATTTTCTGATTGATTCGCATACCATCCTCAAAAGCAGACGGACAATCGAGAAGGACTATTCAAACTCTTGAAGATCTATTAAGACTCTGTGTCCTAGACTTCAAGGGCAGTTGGGATAAGTATTTACCATTGGTGGAATTCTCCTACAACAACAGTTATCAGGAAAGTATAGGTGTGGCTCCATTTGAAGCATTATATGGACGAAAGTGTCGCTCTCCAATATGTTGGGATGAGGTGGGTGAAGCAACATTGTTGGGACCCGAGTTAGTACGTATGACTACAGAAAAGATCCAAATGATTCGACAACGTATACAAACGGCACAAGATCGACAAAAGAGTTATGCGGATCTTCATCGAAAGGACGTGGAATTTAGTGTAGGGGATCATGTATTGTTGCGAGTTACTCCATGGAAGGGAGTTACAAGATTTGGGAAGAGAGGAAAGCTCAATCCACGATTTATTGGTCCATTTCAAATTCTTGACCGAGTAGGAAATGTAGCCTATAGACTTGCGTTACCTCCGAGTATGTCTCGTGTTCATAATGTGTTTCACATATCTGTACTTCGTAAATATGTGAAAGACCCGAACCACGTTATAGAGTTAGAACCCGGATGAAATAGCCGAAGACTTAACGTATGAGGAGGTACTGTTAAGATCTTGGATAGGAAGGAGCGTGTCCTACACGCATGAAAGGTCATACCACAAGTTAAAGTTACGTGGAGGAATCATGCTTTATAGAGAAATGACACAGGAATTGGAAAGCGGAAATGAAAGCGAGGTATCCTCACCTTTTGAAACACCAATCGTCACGTCAATTTCGAGGACGAAATTTCATAAGGAGGGAGGTTGTAAGACCCCAACTTATTATTAATGAAATTTAATTTTCTCTATTTATTATTTTGAAATAATAAGGGTTGATTTGATTAATGTGGATAGTTAGGGGTAAAATACGCAAATATTTCAAAATAAGCAAGTGGTTATAAAATATTCATTGTTGTCGGGGAATATTCGTTTGGTCGTGGAATATTAGATCTTGTCGGGGAATATTAAATGCGACCAGTAGCATGAAATGTGTGGGCCCCATAATAAAAGCGATTGGATGAAGAAAATGACAAATATAAGTTGTTTAAAAATAAGCTGCGTAGTTATTCACTAATTAATCTTGTTAAAATACTCGGTGGTTAAAAACACGATGTAGCACGGTATTGCACCAATTATTGATTCTTACGTGAAGGCACTACTCAATAATGGTTACGATAATTACTTATTCAATATTTTATTGATTTAATAATTCTTTGCGTTGATATTTTATATTCTTTGTTATAATTGTCATTATTACAAGTATTTTTCATTATCGAAGCAATAATTCATATTATCTTAATAATATTATTAGATAACATTATTGATAATGTCTAGAAAGTTCTGTCTAAGGAGATGTTTGGTCACCTAATTGCACGCCAGTGAGGAGAAATCTTTATTGGAAAGCCCCCTTTTTCTTGGGAAGCGCTGGTTGTCAATATTGTGATTACGTAATATTATTTGTGAATAATTAATTATTGATTCATATGATGACGAAAATATTGATTTTATGTGGATATAGATGGAGAAAATTTTAATGTGACAATTGTTGAAAATTGAAATTTTATCTTTTTACGATAAAATAATTCATTTAAATATATTATTATATTTTAATAATATAATAATGGTGATATTTTTACAACGAATGTGGGATATATGAGTATCTGACGAGGAGGAAGAGTCTTTTTGTTGCAATAAATGTTTAAAACATCTTAAACATAAATTGGACCCCATTTATTGACCGAAATTTGATTATAGCTTTGTAAAATCGCTTGGTTTGTGGATTTGGTCAATTTACATTTGGAATTCGGAAAAACCTTTTCGCAAAGTTGTAGAGAATTGAATTTCCTATAAAAATTCGCGAGATTTGAATTTTTTTGATAAAAGGGCTATTTATTACGAATTATTGAAGTTCCAAAGCTCAAAATAATTGATTTTGGAAGTTTTAATTATTTTTATTAAGAAAAATGTTTTTTATTGTTTTTGGCACATGTGTGGTGAAGTTTGGACCAGATTTGTGTGCGTAGGAAATTTGATTATATATATTATTATTATATTATATTTTACGCTTTGGTGTTCTAAGCATTTTCCTATAAATAGGGTGCTTAGGTTAGAATTGAAAATCACACCGTAAGCTGAAGTTTTCTCTCTATATTATCGAGCGTATTCTTGTGAGTATTTTGAGTATAATTTGAGTATTGCTATACGGTGCAAGTTTAAGTCATAGCCTATATCCGGTGTTTCAGCTAGAAGTACTGATCTTTCGAGGTATGGGATATTATTATTTTTCGTAATGATATTATTTCTTCAATATCATTATCTTTGAAATATTGATCTGAAGTTTTTATCAAATTTGGAACTTTTGGTGTGAGATTCTTATTCATGATATACGGCACTATTCATATATCTGACTATTATTCATCTAAAAATGAAAATTTTCCTTTTCGTCTAAAATATCTATTGTGGATACTAGCTTTGATTGTATCCATGTTTTGATTATTCTTAAATTTTACGCCACTATGATTATTTTTGTGGTATTTTTGGACATGGATAAAACAAAGTAAGAATCCTTAATCCTTAATCCTTGTCATTTTGTTTCACTGGATTCGTTTCTTTAAAAATATTTTTCATCATCCTCAGTCTTAAATGATGATATTATTGAATATCTTTGGCACATGTAGTGCAAAGATGAATGATTTATAATGAATATCTTTGGCCGTAGTGCAAAGATGAGCAGTGTTTAGATGAAATGATTACCCGGTGATGAATATCTTTGGCTGTAGTGCAAAGATGAATATTTGATTCGGATGTATATTGATTGATGTTCTGGGGATAAAAGATAGGCGGTGGACATTTAAATTCATACATAGAAGATAGTAGTTTTCATTCTCTACTTAACTCTTCTAATGAATTATTATTTCATTGCGAATATTGATTTAAAAACTTGTTGTCATTGTATTCTATTAGATTTTTCCTGTTGAAGACTAATGATAATTTGTTGTATATTATCTTAGTCATAATATTCTTTTCTTGGGCTAGTTGAGCTCACCTTTTCCTTTTTGTTCCATTTTTCTTCTCGGGAGGCGAGAATATAGCGAGTACTTTAGTGGGGTATGGAATGAAGGTTTCTAGAGAGAGTTGTTTAGTAGTCCTCACCATTTTTGTAAAATAATGTATCAATAAATGTGATGAGGATTTATTTGAGTATAGATATTATGTCAGAAGATAATATTTGTATTCAAACTCACAGTTTCTTGTTGTAATAATAAAGTTGTAGTTGTTTACATACCATGTATTGACAACTCAGAATGGGTGATGTATACCTATTTTGGGGGTGTCACAGCTTAGGTTGAGAGTTTGTGCAAAATAAGTGAGCAAATGAGATTTTTCTCTCTCCAATTCTATATATACATGTCTTGGATACATGTATAGCTGAGATAGAGACTGATTGCTGGAGTTTTTAAGTCAAAAGAGTTGTTGGTTTAGGTCACCAACCCATCCTATTGTCAAAACCTACATGTTAGAGTTCAATTATGCACAAAAGGGTATAATGGTCTTTTGTCCAACACATTTAATGGCAAACTTGTAATCATACAAACCCTTAGGGTTTGACCCTTAGGGTTTAACCCTAAGGTTTAGTACAAAGCATTTGTAGGATTTAGCAATTAGGGTTTGCACAAAAATAAAATAAAATAAAATAAATTTTAGTTTCTAAAATTTTGAAATTAGGGTTTCATAATTATGATTAATTTTCTAATTAATCTATACAAGAACATTAGGGTTTAATATCTCTAATTATAATTAACTTTGCTAATTTAGCAATTAGGGTTTATACTTTTGGTAATTAGGGTTACCAAATTAAAATTAGGGTTTCCAATTACTAAATTAGGCTTCTAGTTCAGTAATTAGGGTTTAACAATTTAGGGTTTCTATAATTAACAATTATAATTTTAATACTTGTTAATTAATCATCTTATCACAATTACCAACAATCTTGAACTCTAATTTGAATTTCAAATTCGGGTTTCTCATTTCCAAAAATTAGGGTTTTCTAAAATTATGGTTTCTAGAATTTTAATTAAAGTTTACCTAATTAATACATTTAATACACGACATAAATTATATAACACACTTATAAAACAATCTTGCACTCTAATTTGGATCTCAAATTAGGGTTTAACATTATTACTAGGGTTTGGTCATAATACACCGTAATCGACCAACCATAATCAAATCTGAAATCTGAAGACATATTCATAGTAATCTTGAAAATCAAATTATAATTAATATTATATTATTATTCTCACACCTTGACAATAATCCAAAATTAGGGTTTGGATTCCATATCTGATTTATTCTTTCTATTTAACCTTAATAATTAAGGTAAAATAATTAACTTAACAATCTATACTAAAATTCATATAATAAAATAAGTATTATAATTATTCTAAAATTACTCCATATATTATTTAAATAATATATGATTATATTTTATGAAAATAATTAATAAAACATTTCTATCTTAAAATTAATTATTATAAGAATATACTTTATAATAATAAATAATTCAAAAATAAATTTACTTGTAAATATTCATGTAACAAATATATTTTTATTTACCACATAAACACATATACACATTATCTTGTACAAATCCTCATCCTTAAAATAAAAAAAAATTTATACGCAAAATTTCTTATTTATTTATATAGAAAATATTGGGTTGTTACATTCACCCTCCCTTATAAATATTTCGTCCCCGGAATCACCGTTTTAAAAACCTACACATATACTGTTACATAGCATACACAATCTTTGCAAGTAGATCTCGATCATAATTTGATCGAACTGATATTTAACTATTCACATAAAGCTTGTCTTTCTGATTAAACGGAAATTTGATTTCTAAAAGAACTCAAATTCCTTCCTCGAAATTTCTTTATATAATAATTTACTATATATAGGAAAATCATGTATAATAAAATAAAAGTTGTATGAATAATACCTGGAGTTCCACTGTCAGCTGCCATCGTGTCCTGGACAGTCATGTTGTAGACCCTTGACGTTGATTTTGTTGGTTTGTTTGACGAAGTTGGTCCGGTGATTACTAACGTCCCACTGCCAGTGCCCGTGTTCACACTACCTGCCTCCACCCTCCTCTTCGAACAATCCTTCACCTTGTGCTCAGTCGATCCGCACACAAAACATCCACTGTTCATCATAGGATTGGGGCAGTTGGGAGAGATATGGCCCTTCTGCCCGCACTTATAGCATACAAACTTTCCTTTCAGACATTCCCCAGAGTGGTTCTTTCCGCATGTCTTACATGGCACTATCTATTTTTTAACACCTTCCTGCTTTACCTGCAAACTTCCAAAACTGCTCACCTTCCTCTTGTTATCTCCACTCCTACTCCCACTATTAATTCCTACCTTCCCAGCTCCTTCAGTCTTACCCTTATTCTTCCTTTCCTTGTTGTAGAGGCTCATAGCCTCACTCCCCTCCTAAGCAATAATTGCCTTCTCCTTGAGTGCTGCAAATGTAGGAATCTGCAACACCGCCACCTTGTTGTAGAGCCATGGTTTTAATCCCAGCTCAAACCTTCTCGCCTTTCTAGCCTCCGTATCAACTTGATGCAGGGAAAACCTAGCTAACTCATTGAATTTTGCGGCGTATTCTGACACCGTCATGTTTTCCTGCTTCAATTCTAAAAATTTCACCTCCATCCTAGCCTGCATACTAGGTGAAAAATAATTTTCAAAAAACAGTGTTTTGAACCTATCCCATGTAACTATACCTTCTCCTGCCCTTGCCTGGTTTACTTCCCACTAAAAATTTGCCTCACCCTTCATCATGTAAGTGGCAAAAGCGGTCTTTTGCCCCTCAGCTACCCTAGCTATTGTGAACGCCTTTTCAATCTCTTTAACCCAAGTTTGGGCTTCAACAGGGTCAGTTGTACCTTTGAATTCTGACGGTCCTACATCCTTAAAATCTTTAAAGTTTGCCAAGTGATTATCCGGCTGATTCCCAGTGACTGGTATTCCTTGCTGCATAGCTTGTGCTACCATGTTTGCAAAGTGTTGCATTGGGTCAGCTTGTTATTGTCCCTCAACGTTGTTGACAGATTCTTCTGCCCTTTGGTTTTGAGTTCGACGTCTTGGCGGCATTATCTGGTTAAATAAAATCATAAATTTAACTTACATTCTAAACCTTATCACATAAGTTTGATATATTAAACTTGTTTCATTACTCAAACATAGATTCATATTCATTTAACGAATATTTTACATAACATGACACATACTGCTTTGAACTTCAGCTATCCCTTTCTGACCACAAAAGTTGGGATTTACAAACTTGATCATTACAAAAGTTGGGTACATTACCTTACACAGACATACTTATCATATTTATTACATTAAACACACCTACACAACAGAACCTATACTACTTATTTATTACACCTCTTCCTCGGACAACTTTTCGCCTGATGACCTTTTATCCCACAGATAAAACATGCTCCTGGTTTGTAATCGGGACAATATAGAGTAGTATGTCCTTCATAACCGCAAAGATAATAAATTCTTTTCCCTTTCTTCTTATCAGGTTTTCCTAAGTCATGGTCTTCTATCTTTCTTTTTCCCTTCTTGTTCGGAGCTGCACACGATGTGTTGCTTATAGCTCCCATCTGATTAATTTGGATTTTAAGCTTATCTTGTTCTTCCATTGTTTCTATTAACGCCTGATGCAACTGACTATTCAACAGATTTTCTATCTCCCACAGCCTTTCCAGAGAAGAAACCTTGTTCCTTAGATCCTGCACTTCCGTTGATGCTTGATCAGCTTCAACTTTAGTGTCTGAATCGCTATCTGTCAGCTCCACCATCTCCGGATCCAGTATTACATTTTCCACAATAACCACATCGTCCGAGTTGTTTACATTGTGAGCCTCCATTTTAGCTATTGGCTTCGATATCAGCTCAGGTGTATGGGTTTGACCCTTCTTCATGCTATATGCATATAACAAGCCTTTTCCACCAGACATCTACACACACAATTTATCCTAATTAGTATAGAGTTTATACACACAGCAAATAAGAGTTTTATATAAGTTATTTTTTATTTTGTTTGACGATGAATTTATTCAATTCATCTATTTTTAAACTCTATATGAGTTATTTATATTTTCAACGTTTCCCTCTGTTCTAAGGTTATAGCCTAAGGTCTAACCCACCTAAGGTTTTTAACCCTAAGCTCTGATACCAACCTGTAGAGCCCCCAAATCCGGGTACTTGAAACCTGAACTCGGTGCTTTACGATACCATTTCTATGAGCGGAATAATACTAATAATAATAACAATAATATGAAATTCAAACGTAATTTACATAATTAACAGAGTCTAGCTCCCAAGTACGTAACCTTTATTACATTCATTACATATCATGATAGATAATATATATATCATTGTCTTAATAGTCTCAAACTATTACATAGAATACCACAAATCTTATTTGGTTAGCTTTCCTTTTCCTTTATTTATGCATGAGCTTTCTGGTTCTTCACACTTAACTGAAAACATTTAAATTAAGCAAGGATGAGCATTTGAGTGCCCAACAAGTAATAGCAATTATATATATATAAGCTGAAAGAATTTAAATATTTTCTTTATACTACCCTTCTACAATGATTCAACAGTTGTGAAGTAATCTGTACCAATGATAATAATATATCAATTCTATACCAAATCTTTGAAACTACACACTGAATATAAATAGGGTTTAGGTGACATGCTATGAACATTGTTTTCAATTTTCAAATAGGTTAAATAGAAATTCATCTGCAAACCGTCATAATTTACGGGCACGGGGGGTGATCAGCCCGTTATGCCCTACATTTATCAATACTACATGCAAGAACGAGGGTATCGTTCACTCTGTCCACCTTGGGTGCATAAAAAGTTTTCCCGTGTAGGGATGTTCATACTTGTCTGGATTCCAAATCAAAGGTTTTATCTTGTTCAACAATAATCTATAATTCAACATATATGTATACGGTTAATTGACAAAAGTATATCAACATGTAATTAAATACAATGATTATCCAAGTGGGGACACTTGTATAACCATTTATTGAAATTAACGAACAGAATATATATCTGAATTATCATATACTTAACATGTTGATAATCAATGGCGTATATAATATAAGGTTAATAATGCATACAAGTAATAATATAGTTTAGAAACATTCTTACTCATGTCCATTGCATAAAGAAAATGCAAAGGTAAGATACTTGCCTGATGCGCTGCTTACAATTTGCAACTTAGTTTTATCGTTTATCTCACGACCTATCATTAATCAGATCATTCATTCTATTAGAACAATATACTATAACACATAGTACTGTATTTTACAGTCAACACATAACCTAATCATATTATTACCCATGCTTAATAACCATTGAATCACAAATAATCACTTATATCTAATCAATTTATCTAAGTTCAGATCAATTTCTGAAACATGTCGGTGTACCGACAGCTTTATTGGGTAATTATTGAGTCTAAGACTCTATTCTGTAACTTAATATCAGTCATACTATTTTTAAATGACTTAATATAATTTTAAAACATTTATTATAATATATCATGAATTTTCAAACATCGGAATCATTATTAAATGATTTAAATATTAAATAATTCTATTATCATTAATATTTAATTAATATTAAACTATTAATGAAATCATTTTCAAAATATTAAAGTTATTTATAATAACTTGAAATACTTTTAAAGTATTAATATTACCCTTAAATGATTTTTAAAACATTTAAAATCATTTTAAATAATTAACATTAATATTTAAATATTAATGCACTACTTATGAAAATATTAAAAGTCATTAATTATAAATTTAAAATATTTTTAAGTCATTTATATCCTTTTTAAATGATTTTTAAATTAATAAAACCATTTTTAAACTATTTATTTAATATAATTATTAAATAAATTTAATATCATTAATAATATGTTAATAATCATTAATATTAAATTATTAATGAAATTATCCTTTAAATATTAAAAGTTATATTTTATAACTTAAAATATCTTTAAACACTTTATTTTCATTTAAAATGATTATTATAATATTAAAATCATTTTTAAACTAAATTATTTAATATAATTATTAAATAACTTTAATATCATTAATAATAATTAATTAATAAAATTTACCTTTAAATATTAAAAGTTATATTTTATAACTTAAAATATTTTTAAATACCTTATTATTATTTAAAATGATTTTTAATATAATAAAATCATTTTTAAATAATTTATTTAATTCATTTAGTAAATAACTTAATATTCATTAATATTAAATAATTAATGAAATTTGCTTTAAAATATTAAAAGTTATATTTTATAACTTAAAATATTTTTAAATAACTTATTATCATTTAAAATGATTTTTAATATAATTAAATCATTTTTAATTAATTTATTTAATGCATTTAATAAATAAATAAATTATCAATAATATTTAAATAAATACTAATATTTATGAAAAATATTTCAAATTATTAATATTTAATTTTTATAATTTAAAAATAATTTTTAAAATAACTTTTGTAATTTTCGGAAATTAAATACTATTTTTAAATAATTTTCAGAATTAACATAATTAATTTTATTAAAAGTGTCGCTAAAGACTTCCTATAGCGACAGAACCGTCGCTATAGATGTTCTTCATGTTCTTCATACAAACCCAGAATTCATATCCAACTATCATGGTTACTACTTTGACCAACATTAAACTCGTGTGTGATGTGTTTCTGGGAAAGCTAATCATCAGATCTTGTAGTACCTTTGCAGTACTACATTATCCAACAACAATCTTGCTCAAACAATACATAACAAGAAAGATCTAAGCGTCCAAAATGGCTGTCAGAGCTGTTCTTCATTTCTGGGTTACCCAGAAATGAAGAACAATTCGACTGTCCATTTTTGGGCTTCTACAACTTGTAATACATGTAATGATTGTGTGGAATAAAGGTTGCAGTGTGTAGACAACATGTAGGAGAAGAGATATATCACATAACATCAACAAAAACACATCACAATCGTCAGATCCGGACCGGTCAAAGCATGTCAGAATCTGTGTTCTTAGATTTTCTGGGTTACCTAGAAAATCATTTTTGTGCTTGACCCTGCTAGTTTGACCGATCATTAAATCCAATGTATTTGATATCTAGATGTACTATAAGCATATATCAGAAGGGTACATAACATACTACAACATGAATAAAACAAAGAACTTAAAACACCAAAAACTTGATAGATCTAGAGCCTCAAATAACTTGTCAGACACTGATAACCCATTTCTGGGTTACCTAGAAATGGTTCGGTCATGGTCGGTCAACGACCTTTGACCAGGAATAACTATCACTTCGTGCATGATCTGATTCTTCTATGAGTTCCAGAACACAGATCTCTCTACATACTACAAGCTCAAACCGTAAAACACAAAAACACATATCATACAGATATCTATGGCCACTGACATTCATTGTCAGACGACTATTAAACCTTTTTCCAGATTTTGTAAAATGCCAAATCCGAGCCTCTAGATGTTATGGACGTTATCGGGACCATTTAGGCTAAAGCCAGTAATGGTCACCGATTTATCTTCACCATGATCGACTATTTCACCAAGTGGGTAGAGGCAGCCTCCTTCCCCAGGGTTACTAAAGAAGTCATCATTGTTTTCATCAGAGACAATGTCGTTTATCGATATGGACAACCAGATGTGATTGTGTCAGATAATGCTAAGAACCTTAACAATAAAATGATGGAGGAATTATGTAGTAAATTCCACATCAAACATCTTAACTCTGTCATCTATCGTCCGAAGATGAATGGTGCTGTTGAAGCGGCTAACAAAAACATCAAGAAAATTATGCTAAAGATGTCCGCCAACCATAAAGATTGGCCTGACCTATTGACTCTTACTCTGTTAGCCTACCAAACCTCAATGCGGACCTCCACTGGGGCAACCCCCTACGCATTAACCTACGGGATGGAAGCAATGCTCCCCATAGAAGTTGAAATGGAATCCCTCAGAGTGTTGATAGACGCTCAGCTGGATGAAGACCAATGGATACAAGACAGGTATCACCAATTGTCTCTAATAGACGAAAGACGAACCGCGACTATCTTCCATGGTTAGTTATATCAACAAAGGATCGCCAGATCCTACAACAAAAAAGTCCGGCTACGGCAGTTTAAACAACATTACTTGGTTTTGAAGAAGATCATTAACAACCAAGATTAATCTAAGGGAAAATTCGCTCCTAATTGGGAAGGCCCGTTTGTTGTCAAGGAAGTATTGACAGGAGGCGCTCTCCGATTGTAAGAAATGGACGGCGATGAATTTCCACAACTCATCAACTCGGACACCGTGAAACGATACTATGTCTGAAGTTGCCATCAAGCAAACATCCTGGTGTTGGACCATCAGGTCACCATTTATTTCGGTTCTTTAACCCTTTACCACATACAACTCTTACACACTTGGCCCCTCAGGGAAACATACTTTTCAAGCCAGCAGCCTGGCTCCTCTGCGTTCCTACGACTTAGGTCATCCCACTACGAATTGAACCTCTTGCGTTTGCAGTTTAGCTACCCATACATGGGATCAAACTTCTCCTACCTACAGTTTATCCTCAACCTAGGATTAAACTTCTCCTCCCCGCACTCTGACCTGCACATGGGATTACGCTTTTCCACTCGCCCTGAGGGGCGAACTACGTCGACCTGATCTCTTCCTCAATAGGAGTATGTAGGCAACCATTTCATATGGCCCGGTCGCAATAAAACAAAAACAACAAAAGCATTTCTACCCTCTTCTCCTTACAAAAACAAAAACAACAAAAACATTCCTACACCATTTCTGCCATATACATTGTTGAACTTCTTACATCAGGCTCGAACTATGTAGACCTGATCTCTTCTTCAATAGGAGTACGTAGGCAGCCATTCATGGTTCGGTCTCAGACCCTACCAAAACACAAACCCTTGTCAGTTGGTACTGGGATCATCCTTCAATCCACTACATTTCATTCGGCTTCAGACCTAAGGGATGGAATTACCTGAACTCCTCCTAAATAGGAGATTCGGCGACCATCTAAGTTACGGTCATACCTTAAAGAGCAACACCAATCCATAAGAGATGGAATTAACTATGCTTCTCCTAAATAGAAGTACTGGCGACCATCTGTGGTGCGGTCAATCTCAGAGAGGAAAGCCACACTCCTCTCCATATTTCCATACATAAACTAGTCCCAAGACACAAAAGATGGTAGGGATACATACAGATCGATGATCCATTCTGAACTATCCAGAGACAACTCAATATCCATCCACCCAGGAGGAATTCAGAATATATCAAGATCACAAGCCCTGAAGCGTCAGGCAAAATATCAAGCAAGTAGCAAAGCATATCTAAAAGGGAAGTGATCCAAAAATATATTTTCCTGTCACAAATATAATGTTGTTTGATATATACAATGTAAACTGTACATGACAAAATGGCTAAGCTAGTCTATGCAGGTAAATACAAGCTCATCTACAAGTCAGGGTATATGTGAGTTAACAAGCCCAACATGGCATCCCTCTCAGAAGAAGGAGGCAAAGTTGTGGTCTTCTATACGAGAATATCCACACGACCTAACAGATCTGCAGCCATCTGCATGGTGACCATATGCTCATCAATGTAAGCGCTTATCTCTGCGCTCATGCCAGTGGTAAGGGACCTCACTGCAGTACTATCTGTGACGGCTACATCCCAGGCAGATATAGCACTATCCTGCTCAACTATCACTGCATCTCTGGCTGATCTGGCCTCATCCTCGTCTCTCTCAAATAGAGATGTGTCTCTCCCATCAAGGGCAGTCAACATCAAGGATCGAGCATGATCTCTCTCGAAGGTCATCAGACGAAAACTCTGCCTAAGGTACTGTGTCGAGTGCTGAATCACAACAGTACTGGTACTTGGAGAATCTAGAGGAAATGCTGGCAACCTAGCAGCGGACTCCTCCTCAATGTGGGAATCAATGTCCTCCATGGGCTCTACATCATCTGACTCGCTATCCGGTACTGTGGAACTGCCGCAACCGATGCAATCTCTATCTCCATCCATGCGGAATACTCTACTGAACAACCTGGATGACTGATAGAAAAATTAGCTATCTTACGCTGATCCCAACATGCATACACATAGGATCGGTCCTCTGCTGAAAGATAGCAAGAAGCAGAACGCTGACCTATCACCCCCTCGAAAGGATGAAAATCCTGAAACTGGTCAAACTGCGACATCACGGCCAGTGGGTGATAAGTAGTCACGCCCCTCAAACCAGCCAGAGGGAGGTAGTCCATGCCCGGAGCATGAGTAATAAAGTTGTAGGGTGAACTGAGCCCCGAACAAGGCAATATGACGAATGGATCTCTGATATCCGCAAAAAATGTGGACTAAGACATAGCATCTGTACACTCCGATGGCTGAAAGGAGTATGACATGGCTATATCGTGGGTGAACCAATACCCATGTCGTCTAAGAGTGCCAATCGATCTCAAGTGGGACATAAACCACACATATAGCATGACCGAGCTACCCGTGAACACTCCTATCGGATAAGTTTAACAGTAAGATGCTTATCGCAGGGTCTCTGCTATGATCATCGGGATAATAGTACGACCCTCCCTGAGAGCTCTCACCGCCATGATGACACCAATGTCTATCTCATCCATATATCGTGGCATATAGACATACGACAATACGCATAACAACAGTACATCAACCCTGGCTAAATGCCAATGATCCTCTGATGCGGTGAAATCCCCGGAATGTTGTGAATAACTATCCTCAGAGCCAAATCTGTCATATAAAAAATGTTGGGATATCACGTGGCCAAATGTCAGCTCATCCTGCACCACTCTGCGTTGCAATCCAGTGAAAGTCATGAACTGTCTACTCATATCTCCCAAAGCCATGTGCACACAAGGTCTGTCTAATGGTAGCATCGTCAATCGTGCATATTCTTCCAGAGTATGAGTCAACTCATGGGTCCCGAATAGGAAAACCTGCCTATCCGATACCCAATGCTCTAGCATCCCATCCACAAACCCTGCGGGAACCTGAAACATCAACAACGTCATGGTATGGTGCAACAATGATCTACGGTCACCTTGTCTGATGGTGACATGCTATCATACCACGATCGCATATCCAATGCCACCAATGATGGTGGGGTATGATCAATACGGCTAACTGTCGAAGAAGACATCTGTACGGTCCGTGTCATAAGACCATCCAGGGGTCAATGCTGAATATCTCTGGACATACATACATATACATATCATGATACACGCATAGCAAATAATAGATGGCAATATGATATAGGGAATGAAAAACTATGCATACATTCCTAAGTATATCATCATCTAATACATCATCTCTGTACAACTACAAATACAGGGAAATGGGGAACAGACGCCCTACTACTAACAGAGGCCTATCAAAAGATATAACGAGAATGGGGTACAACCACGCAATATCTAACAGAGGCCTATCAAAAGATATAACGAGAATACACATCAGAAGAAGACAATGGTGTCAATATCTACATCATCAATCCTGTCCACCTGATGTAACTCCTCCTGAGTCACTGGATCTCTATCAACAGGGATGTCAGGCCTATATAGGGGAGGATCTGCACCGGAAAAACCGAATGGGTCATCTGAGGGGCCAGCTCCTGAGCTGGAAGGGTTAAATGAAGCTGCCTCTGCCGGATCTCTGCCCAAATGCCGAATATATATATGTGCCTGGTCCAACTGTCGGGTCAAACTATCAATCTATGTCATATGAGTCGGATCTCAGACACAAGTTATCCAATCCGTCATCATCATGGATCCTGGAACCATATCCCCCATAAATTGTATGGCGTGAGACTGGGCTCCTATAATACGAGGGAACCACCAACGCTGGAACGTCTCCTGAGTGCAAAGACCCTCTGATAATGCAAAACCGTCAACCCCCAATAATGGGATATCAGTGACGGATGACTGTGATACATGCCAATAATGCCTGGTAGGAGGCAAGATCAGCATACGAATCTCCCATGTGGTGCTCCTAATAGCACGCTCTCCTAAATAGAGCTCCCAGCCTCCATCTGTGAAGAGAAGAACTCTCCAGGTGGAAATCACGTACTCGACTCCAGTCGGGTATCCATCCTCAAAACCTATGGTCAAGTGTTCCCCTGAATAGGGAATCCATGTGATGGTATCAGCTGTCAACAACTCCAACTGCATATAGTAGTGAGTGAAACCCTCAGCTACAGGGACCTCCGGTAAAATAGAATGATGCCATCGTCATCCTCGTGGATAGGTATCTAAACCTAACACACTCACATGACGCAAGCATGGGAGCCTCTCATAGGCCCAAAACTGCCAACACAATGGAAAAACATCTGCGATCAGTAAACACTCTTAACCTATAAATGGGAAATGACAAGAGAAATACTCACCATCAGAAACGGGTAGAAGCCTAGCCAAGCCTTGGTCAAACCCTGTGAGCGCATACGCATGCCACCGAGGAAATAGGCAAAGGTGTATGAATCCCAATCATACTCTCCAATACGGTCCACATGACGTGTGGCGCTGATCAAAGCGAACGACACCGTAGAAGAGTTATCTGCTATGAAGCAGCCTCTAATGATCATCATGAACAATCGCTGCAGAATGCGATCCCTGATTCTGACATCATCAAGCATGGGCTCACTCAAAATCCTGCTCATAGCATCTACGCTCAAAGGACCTGAACGGACAGTCCTGCCTTTGAGTGACTCCACCGAAACTCCTAACAAGGCTCTGACGGCAGTAGGAGTAATATTTTCCATGCAAGGCACTGGCTCCCCTCCAAACTCCATACCTGTGATAAATCGCCAATCCATCGGCGTCATCATCACCTTGCAATCCAGCAAATAGAGTGACTGAGTCTGATGAAACCATCACTCAGATAATGCCCTGAGGTAACCCCAGGGACAACGACGGGGAAAGATGGAGAAGAATGCCCCGAATCCCCAATCATGCACTACAACTCTGTAATAAGGATGAAGAGCCTGATACATGGAGTGTATACTAAACCAATTCCCTTGAGGTTGTGTGAAGCCGGGAACCTGCATGAAATGCAGATCAACATCAAAACCCTTTAATCCTCATCAATAGGAAAGAAGGAAGATCAAGATCTAACGTCATACCTCGTTAGCATGCAAGTACATCGAGGGATGTCTGCTCAAATCACCCAGAAGTTCTTGGTTTGCCACCTGAATACAAGGTAGCTCCCTACGGGGAACATGTACAGCAGGAGCGATATCCTCAATCAGGATATCCTCATCCACGTCCTCAACGTCTGGTATGTCTGCCTAGACTGGATGAATCACGACCTCCACCAATCGACAAGGTCGTTTTGATGTAAGCAGGGGTCGAGGCACTTCGAAAGCCCTCATCAAGTATACCGAAGTGGTCCTACGGGAACTACTCGGCTGATCCAGATCCATGATATCTGGACAACAAGTCTCCAAATCATCTCAGAAAGGGTGTGGTATTTCTTTACCTGGAGCTTTTTAAAATGCATTTTATGACTATATGCATGCATGCATTTACTTTAACATACAATAGAGTTAAAATGTATAACTACCCAATGCCTACATTTTCAAAATTTTTGCCATAGTCCCCTTTGAAAATAGGACTATTCACATGCACATAGGCATGTCTAGGTGGCCATTCAGTAGCACACCTGCCCCAAAGTCATATACATAATATATGCATTAAAAATCAAAATTATTCATGCATAAGGTTAACCTCAATATCAGGATTACTTTGCATTTCTACCTTTTGCTCATTGGACCTCAAATAGGACAAAAATAGCAGAAAAAGGTGCCAATTTGACTGTCTCAAAAGTCAAATTTTTTCACATCATTATGTTCAGCATGGTTTAATACTAACATTTACTATGTTGAATACTTTTTAGCAAGTCGTTTGTGCATACATAATCACTACTATGTGTTTAGATGTATTTTATGCGATAACTCAAAATCCAATGGATAAAAAATGGAAAAAATACATGCATACGTTACCAGGATAGTGCAGAACACTTGTACGGTGACAGAATTTGCAGAAAATGGGCCGAACTCAGCAAATATGAAGGAGGCTCACAGACGGTTTACCGCAGGCTCATCTGCGGCTGAAGCAGGTGCACCTGCCTCACCACTATGTGGGCCCCACCCCTCCGGCTCGGTCCAGTTTGAGTTGCAAAGGAGTTCTTGCGAACTAGAAAGGTCAAATCGGGAATAAAAATGCCACGCGATTGAGTAAAACAGCATGCAATCCTGGTCTTCTCAGCTAAAACTTTGAGTCTGTACATCGCTCATTGGTAGTCACCTGAGCACGAGGTATATCCTACCAATGATCTCATTTTTAAAAATCACATCCGGTAATACCTTGTACATGTCCGATGCTGCTAACTGCGGGTCATTACCCTAAAGATCAACATAGATCCCCGACGGGGGTTACAACGTGAGTCCCCGACGGGGGTTACAATGTGAGTCCCCGACGGGGGTTACAACGTGCATATCCGACGGGGGTTACAACATAGATCCCCGTCGGGGGTTACAACGTGAAGTCCTGGCAGGGGATTACAATGCACATACAGCCGTTGACACACATATCAATGAAGGTCAAGCAGCCATGACGGTATCTCAGCCGATGGCAATTAAACCTATCAGAGCTTAAGAGATATTCGAGGATTTCATGCTCGATTACTCATATACCCCAGCGGATCCCCGGCGGGGGTCACAACACAATGTTCCGTTGATTCACACGTCAGCGAAGGTCAAGCAACCTTGACAGTATATCCCACATGGTTTTTCAGCCTTTGATTCACATGTCGGTGAAGTACACGTCAACGAAGGTCAGGCATCCCTGACAGCATTTGCTGTTGGCAGTAAATCCGATAGAATCTTGACATATCATGGCAATACCAATCAAGAGAGGTCAATGTTATCTAAAAGGATCGATGATGGAATATGTTACACACATCCTCAAAAGACCAAGCTTTATCCCCACAGATCTCTTATGCATAAGAGGTACATCTCCAGGATCAAGTCGTTATCAAGGCCATAGGAATTTGGTGATAACTCCAACATCAACATCCTAACAGATTCGGATTACACATCAAATCTGGTCATCATTGCCAATCCCCAGTTGAAGCAACAGGGAGCCAACAATCATCCCCAGCATGTTGGGCTACAACCCTGTACACATGCATCATACATTTGCATCATGTTGCTACACATAGTACCATGTTTGTCTTATTGCATTTCAAGTGTCTATGATTCTTTATCCTACCTATGCATCGCCATGCATGAGTATGATAAAGAGGGGCATCTGTAGACACTCGAAATTTTTCAGATCTTCACATCATCGACATTGCGAAGAACATGATTCATCTTTCAAGAGGGAACCCTGGAAGACAATCAACATCCATTCCGGATACTACCGAAAATTCAGCATCAACCCCAGAACACACACTGGGGGTAACAATTCCAACCTCGGATATAACCCCGAGGCGTGCAGATCCAATATCGGAACACACACCGGAGAATACCGATTAATCTCAGAGATAACCCCAGAGCATGCAGTCTTAGTCCTAATCATGGGAATAGCCACCAACCTTGGTGATTACCTCAAGGAATGCAGTTTCGGCGATAACCCTAGAAATACTTGTTTCAAATGCAACCAGCTTCAATCTCGGCACTCACAACGAGATACTCAGTACCAACCTGGAGATAACACCGAGTGGACAGGCACACCTCAAAGATGACACTGATGACCTTCAGCAATTGCAAAAATCCAATCTCAGCGAAGCCATGAGCAACGTCTGCTTTATTAGCCCAAATCGGCGATAACACCGGTGAGGGGAAACATCGTCATCTCACCAACACGATGCCACATCACATCGTCTCAACATTTCATGAACAACTCTACACAACGATGTCCCACAAGAATCAAGGAAAACCAATCCCGAGTGACTATTGTGCGGGGTAACGGATGAAATTTGAAGCTTGAAGACTGGAGGGAATCGTCCCATCTTCAATGACTTCGTACAAACTCTAATCCTATGCCATTGTACAACTCTCAACAAAGGCGGTCTGAAATAGGTCCTGTATACCTCAATCGGATGCCCGGATTGCACTTCTGAAAGTTCGAGAGGACATTATAGTGCCCGAGTGCACGTACTACGAGATGATCTGACCCGAGAAACCAGGGCCCACCTGGGTTGCCTTTGGTACACCTGCGGCTCCACCCTCTATAAATAGAGGGCTTGGGGTGGCCATTTTACAAGAGAAAATGGCGAGGAAGCCCTGCCCAATTTGCTCTGCACTCACCCCATACAATGCACTTTCTCATTTTAAACAGATGTGAGCTCATATATAGCTTCTTTTGTACCTACAAAAGCCAGTGGTTACCCACTTTAAAGATATAGAAGTCTTCTTTGGCAGTCAACTGTAAGCCTTCTCACACACTTTAAAGCCTTTCTCTTCATCTTTGGACACACCCTTCTTCACGTTGAGAGTCGTGTTGCGTGCGTTTGCCCAGATTTCGGTCCGTGATTTTATTTGGTTTATATATATATATATATATATATATATATATATATATATATATATATATATTTATGGACTAACATTATCGAGATATGCCTCGATTGAGCCTAGACTTGATGCAGGCGTTTATTTATTATATATATATATATATATATATATATATATATATATATATATATATATATATATATATATATATATATATATACCTGTGTGAACTTTCTTGATGAGCCTAGACTTTAGTGCGGAGCGTTTATCGCTTTAATATATATATATATATATATATATATATATATATATTAATTGTGTGTCGAACTCTGTTCGATGAGCCTGGATTTTACATCCGATGCGTTTATCACTTATATATATATATATATATATATAAACATATATATTTCATCCCACCTGGAGTTTACTTCGTGGTGGTTGATCGCTTTTACAGCTTTATTTACGTTTCGTCCTGCTTGGAGTTCACTTCGTGGAAGTTGATTGCTTTGTACATCTTTATTTACATTTTCTCCCGCTTGGAGTTTCCTCCACGGTGGTTGATAGCTTTACAGCTTTATTTACGTTTTGTCCCGCCTGGATTTTTCTCCGTGGCGGTTGATAGCTTTTACAGCTTTATTTATATTTTCTGATCCCCCATGGAGGTGCTTCGTGGTTGGTGATCATGTCTCGTATATATATATATTTCTGACTTTTTATATATATATACCGCCATCGATTTCATACAAATTGCGGTATCATGTGCGCCTAGGAATCATGTGATAACAGATTCATCCTATTGGATCTAGATTTGGTTCCCGTGATGGACATTTTCAGCTGTAAGCAGCTTGTAAATTATTCTGCGGTGTCTGAATTTCCTCAGATGGTTCCTATACCCACGAGGAAGTCGGCATTATTTTGTATATTATTTTCGTATGGATGCCTCGCATCTGTAAAATAAAATCAATCAAGCCGAACACTTAATAAAATGGGAGTGTAAAAGGTCTCAATTACAATTGATCATCATGGTTTGAAAAACCTCTTTTATAAAACATCATTGCTATATCTTGCTAAAAACTGAATTTTTACATAAATTCAAACCCTGTGTATATAGCTGCGAATGAGGCCTCGCACTACTTCCAAATAACAGGGCATTGACCCCCCCAAACACACATTCAGATAATAGTTTCTTGAAAAGAGGCGGTCATCGTGGTAACACGGATGTCCGGGGGTGCCTAACACCTTCCCTCCGCATAACCAAGTCCCAAGATCTTAATGAATCTCGGTTTCACCGACCCGTTTAACAGTGTCACATCACTGGGTCAATGTGCAAACCTTTTCTCGGTTGTGTTGGTACAACCATTTAAAAAGCCGACTAGCGACTCTTAACAATCCATCGTCGACATTATACATGTTAGACCTTTTTCACTTATTTTTTCAAACAAATCTCACCTAAAATGAGAACACCAAAGAACAAGTAACGGAAAGGGACATCTAAAAAATCCCGACGTCGACAACCCCGAGAGGGAAAAGAGGGGATGTTGACAACACAACATCAACAAATTGATCTCCAACTATAAACATGGTTATTAAGGGCCATTACAGCAATACTGAGTGCAAACTACTTATGACAGCTCAACGGACTTCCTGCGAAGACATAAAGATGTTATCCTGGTCATGGACCTATCTTCTCGGAATCAGAAAAGGGCAAGCCCTATGTCATTGCGTAGCTCTTAGAAAGTGCTTTCCGAAATGGTCTGACACATTTCCATAGGATTCTCGAATTGCATGTTATCAAAGTTTCAAACAACCTGTGCGAATATCGGGTGCACGTACTTCGAGGTAGTAGGGCCCATCAGGCCAGGCCGTAGGACTACCTGCAGCTGTCGCAGGTAGACTTGCGGCTGGCCGAGCTATAAATATCAGCCTCTGTGATGCCCCCAAATCCGGGTATCTTCCAACCCGACAGATGGTGCTACACGGTGCTACAGTTCACATAAACATTCAATTGAAATACCTCAAAAGAACGGATATGTCTTATATATATATCAAAAAAATATTTACATTCCCAGGTTCTTTACATCCAATACATTTGTCTTTATCATAATATTAGTATTATTCTTACAAAACCTATACTATTACATATGTAGTCTACGGGTTTGCCTTCGCCCTGCCTTTATCCTTGCCGGATCCATCGGTATGTTCGGTCTTAGCTAAATTCATATGGTTCAATCAAGAATGAGCCTAACTAGCTCAACAAGCACAACAATTCTAGAAAAATAGCATGCTTGAAACATAGGAATCGTATATCTTCGATAACTGAACAATAGTTACGAAGTACTATCGATAATTCAAAATAGCACTTCTTTTCATTCAAAACGTTTTACAACAACAATATTCAGTAAAACATCAATTTCGATTCAAAACTGTAAGCATTTCATAATTACTTTGAAAAGGACATCCCGACACGAAGTCCGTAAGTCCGACATAGCTTACGAGCACGTCTAGGTGATCAGCCTATAGTACTCTATGTTGATCAACACTACATTCATTAAACGTGTATACGTTTAAGTTGTGGCAACTTCACGTGCCTGTCGTTTGTCGACAAAAATATTTGAGCATACTTAGTCTACTTTTGAAAACCACGACAATATTAGTTGGTAAATCCTTATCAACACTTGATAGAATAACATAGCATACGTCTAGCCGAAAGAGTTGGCTTTGACTTCCTCAGACATTAACTCATGCGAGGAATACATGAATCACAAAGACTTGTCCAGATCTAACTGGAACAAGGGTTAGAGTACTTTCCTTTAGCGTCTGCTACAGTTTATAACACGTGCACTTTAGGTCCTTAAGTCTCTACAGTAGATGGTAGCATAACATAGAACATTAGGTCATGAATAATCATACATGGTTCTTTAAAGAATCTTACCCTTCTTCTCAATCTAATTACGTATTAGATTTATTATTATTGGTTTCCGGCTTTACGTTACATCATTCTTACGTTCATATGTAATTTGTGACAACCCGAGAATTTAGAATATTTTTAAAATTTTTATTAATTAATTTAAGGTTTTGTATTAGAACCTAGACAGAAAATAAGTGTATGCATTTGATATTTTTAAGATGGAATTTTGAGGATTTCAAAATTCTGTGAAGGATTTAGGTGAATTATTCAGGATTAAGGAAATACGTGAATATATTCTGTGTATATGAGTACAGTATGTGGTTAAGGGTCAAGGGTTGACCAGATAAACGATATCTATAACAAACCCTAGGTATATATTAAGAACTTCAACGTTCAGTTAAGAAAACCCTAGCGATTAACAAGAAACCCTAAAACCGGTTCTGAAATCCTAAATTCAGTTCCGGGAATTCGAAACCCTAATTCGATGTATGAAACCTGTAGACACTCGAAATTTTCTGTACTACTGTTACTAACATTGCAGGAAGATAGATTCGTCTTTTAAGAGAGAACCCTGAAAGACAATCCAAATCCATACCAGATACTAACGGAAGTGCAGCATCAACCCCGGATCGCAATCTAGGAGTAACGGTTTCAACCTCGGATCTAACCCCGAGAGACTGCGCAGATCAATCTAGGAGCATAACAGGAGAAGACCGATTAATCTCGGAGATAACCTCGAGGTATCAAGTCTCAGTCCCAACCATGGGAATAGCCACCAACCTTGGTGATAACCCCAAGGAATGCAGTTTCGGAGATAACCCCGAAATGCTTGTTTCAAATGCCATCAGCTTCAATCTCGGCACTCACAACGAGATACACTGTACCAACCCGACAATAACATCGGAAAGACAGGCACACCTCAAAGATGACAATGAGGACCTTCAACAAATGCAGCAGTCCAATCTCAGCGAAGTCTGAGCAACGTCTGCTTATCGGCCCAATCCGGCAGTAACACCGGTGAGGGGCAACATCGCCATCTCGTCTAACACGATGCCACATCTCGTCTCTACGCAACAATGTCCCACAAGGCTAACCAATCCCGAGTGACTATTGTGCGGGGTAACGGATGAGAGTTGAAGCTTGAAGACCGGAGGGCCTCGTCCCATCTTCAAAGACTTCGTACAAACTCTAATCCCATGCCATCGTACAACTCTCAACAACAATGATGCGAAATAGGTCTGAATACCTCAAAACTTATGCCGGATTGCACTTCTCAAAATCCGAGTGGACATTGCGAGTGCTCGAGTGCACGTGCATTTTGAGATGACTGACAGGCCGAATCCAGGCCGGCCGGCCGACCCGCCTCTGGTACACTGCATTTGAGCCAGCAGTACACTGCTGACACCTTTTGCCTATAAATAAGAGGCTTGGGGTGCTGATTTCTAAGAGAAAAAAGACGGGGAAACCCTGCACAATTTGCTCTGCACTTGCCACACAGTGTATTTTCTCACTTTTAAACACCTGTGAGCTCATATATAGCATCTTTTGTACCCACAAAAGCCCAATGTTTACCCACTCTAAATATATAGAAGCCCTTTTATCAATCAGCTGTAAGCCTTCTCACACACTTTAGAGTCTTTCTCTTCATCTTTGCACACACCCTTCTACACATTGAGAGTCGTGTTGCTTGCTTTTGCCCGAACTTCGGTCCGTGGTTTCATTCCAGTCTGTATATATATATTATATATATATTTATTTATATTGACTAACATTATCGAGTTATGCCTCGATTGAGCCTGAACTTGATGCGGAGCGCTTTCTTTTTATATATATATATATATATATATATATATATATATATATATATATATTAACTGTCCAATTTGGACTTTGTTCGATGAGTTCAAGCTTGATGCAGTGCGTTTATTCACTTTTATATATATATATATATATATATATATATATATATATATATCAACTGTGTGTGTGGACTTTGTTCGATGAGCCTGAACTTGATGCGCAGTGCGTTTATATATATATATATATATATATATATATATGAACTGTGGTCGAACTATGTTCGATGAGCACAGATTTTACATCAGAATGCGTTTATTGCTTTTATATATATATATACACATATATATATATATACTTATTTTATCTGCCTAGATTTCCCTTCATGGTAGTTGATCGCTTTTACTGACTTTCTTTACATTTAAATCACACTTTGGAGTTTACTTCATGGCGATTGACCATATTCTGACTTTTAATGACTTTATTTACATTTCTGATCCCCTATGGAGGTGCTTCGTGGTTGGTGATCATGTTTGTATATATATATATATATATATATATATATATATATATATATATTTACCGCTTTTGTATATATACCTGCTTATTGCTTTTATACAAATTGCAATATTCTGTGTGCCTAGTAATCATGTGATCACAGATTCATCCCATTGGATCTAGATTTGGTTCCCGTGATGGTCATTTTCAGCTGTAAGCAGCTTGTAAATTAATCTGCGATGTCTGTATTTCCTCAGATGGTTTCCATACCCACAAGGAAGTCGACATTGTTTTTGGATATATTATTTTTCATACGGATGCCTCGCATCCGTCAAATAAAATAAATTCAGCCGCTCACTTAATAAAAATGGAAGTGTAATAGGTCTCAATTCCTATTGAGCATCAGGGTTTGAAAAACCTCTTTTATAAAACATTATCGCCATATCTTGCTAAAAACTGAATTTTTACATAAATTCAAACCCTGTGTATATATGTTCGAACGAGGCCTCGCACAACTTTTATATAACAGCACATTAACCCACACACACACACACACACACACACACACACTCAGATAATAGTTTCTTGAAAAGAGGCGGTCACCGTGGAAACACGGATGTCAAGGGTTGCCTAACACCTTCCCCCTGCATAACCAAGTCCCCGAACCCTAAACGAATCTCGGTTTCGCCGACCCGCATATCAGTGTCACATCACTAGGTCAATGTGCAAACCTTTTCTCGGTTGTGTTGGTACAACCATTTAAAAAACCAACTGGTGACTCTTAACAGTCCCATCGTCGACATTATACATGTCAGACCTTTTTCACTTGTTTTTTCAAACAAATCTCACCTAAAATGAGAACACCAAAGAACAAGTAACGGAAAGGGACACCTAAAAATCACGACGTCGACAGGTGGCGACTCTGTTGGGGACTCCAGTAAGAGGACTTAAGCCGCTACTACAATCTGTTCAAAACTGTTATATGCTTGTGTGTGGATGTTGCATTTACATTGGATGAATGTGTAAGAATGCATATATTGTTTGAGCTTAGTGCTTCGCATCATATCTGCGTGTGATGTTAGTGCTTCGCACTATAAAACTGCTTATGATATTAGTGCTTCGCACATGTCATCATTTCATACGGTGAGACGCGATGTATGTGAATGTATGTTGAGTGGTCCCTCCACGAGGAGGCTATCCCGTCGGTGTTTGATTACTGGACTCGTGAGAAGACTAATTCTCCGAGGCTCAGGAAAGGCACCACCCAAATTCGCTCCAGTTGAAATACCGGATTAACTTCCTGTCTAGTAGATTGCGATGATTTGGGAACCTTCTTGCCAAAAAGCCGCGAGAGTAACCTATGATAGGTCAACCTCTGATAAACCCAAACGAAGGAAAGTCTCTTCATGCTCACATGTTAATTACTTGTAAACACAGTTACTTGTAATTTCATTCCATATCTATCTCCGTGTAATGAGAAATATGAAGAAATATGTCCACATACATGGTACAAACAGTTGACATCCAGTTTGCAGGATAAAATTCCTAAAATGGACACATCACATAGCATGTCATTATACACCTTCCCTAAGGACTAAACTATGCCGGTCTTTCGCGCGGAGGAATCGATCGGACCTACTACCGGTCAAAGTCCAAAAAAGGCGGCAGCCTACTGATCGATCATGTCGTCATCCAACCGCATGAACTTAATCCGTTTCTCGCAAAGAATTGACGGGTTAAGCAAGCAGATTCTGATTTGGTTGTTCTATTAAAAGAATTACATCTACCACACGAGGTGGAAAATACCCATACATCCGAGCCCTCCACACAAGGAGGAATTCGGTCATTACCATACGAGAGCCACCGTTGGATCGACCAACAAAACTCATGATCTTGCCCATTCCTTTGGAGATCCGAGACAATGGTGACATTAAAAAGAAAGTCCTCAAATGGAAGAGACCCTTGCTTATCAAAGGAATTGGAACACATGGGAGTGTTTCATATCTTCGATCTATGTATTTTTCACGGTGTTCACTATCCGGAAAAATTTAAAACTCGACTTTGAAAAATATGGCCGGGTTAGGGATCCTTATACACATTTAAAAGTCTTTATTGAGAGGCGGGATCCTATGCAAAGGATGAAAAACTTCGAGAATGCAATTGTTCCAAAAGAGTCTGGCTTGGAGAAGCTTGGTTAAGTGGTACACAAGATTAGACAACTCCAAAATCCACAGCTGGGAAGAGCTAGCACATGCCTTCCTCACTCAATACAGTTTTCAAACTCAAATGGCTCCTGATTTGTATCAGAGTCTAGCGAGTCTTTCAGAGAGTATGCTCAAAGGTGGAGATGCCTGGCTGCCCAAGTTAGTCCTATCATGTCAGAATCAGAAATGGTAATGACATTCATAGACATACAAGAAGCTCCCTTCTATGAGAGAGTTTTAGCAAGCATCGACAAACCATTTTCTGAAATGGTTAAACATGGGGAGATGGCTGAAATAGGATTGAAGTCAGGAAAGATTCAAGACCTAGCCACACTCAAAGCTGTTGCTGATCACATCCAATCTGGAAATTATGGGAACAACCCGAGGAATCCATAAAAAAAAAGAGGAAGATGTTTCCACGATACTACGAGGGGACAAAATCAATCAAAGTATGCCCATTCAAAGGAGAAACTACACTCCCTTTCCAGCACAGTCTGCAAACCCTCCAGTACCAAAAGGTGGAGAAGTCAAACGCCATCGAGTGTTTACACCCTTAGGGGATACCCTCGAGAACATTCTTAATCTTCTTCGACAACGAGAAGAAAATTACGCATCTTCTCCACCACCACCCCTCTAATGGGACGGGGTTTCAATCTTTGCTATGAAATGTGCTTATCATGTCGGAGCACCTGGACATGATACTCAGGATTGTTGGGCCTTGAAACACAAGATCCATGATTTAATAGACAACGGGGAGATCGTAGTCACCAAACCCAATCAGCCTCATGTACAAGACAACCCTCTTCCTCAACACAAAGAAGAAGAGGTCAACATGATTAATTGGAGCAGTGGACAGAGTTCCAACTTCAGCTGTGATTCCTCCTAGACCATCAAAGACGGTGATGACAGATGGGATTATGCTAAGTTCCAGTTCACAATGGAACAAAAGATGAAAGCTCTTTGCAAATAAATTGAGAAATTGGCCGAACTGGTGACTTATCAGCATCAAGTAAGTCGCCAATTAATCATCCAGGAGCATGCCAGTCTCCTACCTATCGTCATGAATATTCCCTCGTCACTTTCAGAAAATTAAATGTTGGAAGACAAAGTGATGAAGAGAGCAAATGCCAAAGCCCATCGGGATTTCTCCAACAAACGGGAATTCACCTATTTGCGCCAACCCATGGAAGAAATCCTTCACATGTTAATCAATGAAGGAAGGATCAGTTCCCTTCTACATCCAATCAACCCCCGTTCGGGATGGTACAACTCTGATGGAGTATGTCAATACCACTACCAGTCTTGCGGTCACAGCACAGAAGAATTCTGGGCACTCCGCCACCTTATTCAAAATATAATCGACAGTGGTGTACTGCGCCTGGAAGATAACGACACTGTGTTACGTGCAAGTGAGAATATAGGCCCTACTAAGTGGAAAAGCGTAGTAGAAGTTATATCCACTGAAGTTGAAGGGATTAATACTTTTTTCACAACACTTATAATTCAGCTCAAAGGAGGAAACAATCCTTTGAAAGTGGCCGCTCCCGAGCTAATCAACTTGCCATGCAGAGCACAATATCCTATTGTTAGCTTGCGCAAGGTTCTGTGGAATTATAGAGAAGGTGAAGGATCCACCTCACATACCACTACTGCAGTGTCAAAGGAAAATCTACTGTATCTTCCCCATCGGGTGAGGAAACCAACCCCTAAATCAAAGGGGAAAATACCCACGGAGAAGATTAAAAAATTCCTCCGCGCTATGGGTCATAATGAAGCCTCGGTGGTTTTAAGCTTGAAAGAAGCTCCACCACATATATCCATTTTAGACTTGGTCCTCACCTCTGAGAATCACCGGAAGGTCTTGTTAAAGGTTCTAGAAGAAGCCTATCTCCCGACATCAGTGGATACGGAAAAATTTCAACACATGGTTGATCACATTTTCAACAACAATGTGATATCCTTCACTGATGATGACATACCATCTGAAGGGACCGGTCATTGCAAACCGTTGTACATTACGGTCTTATCCTACGGATATATGGTGGCTGGAGTATTAATAGATGGAGGTTCCTCTCTAAATATCTGCCCATATGCAACCTTGGTGAAGATGAATATCAATCTCAACCGAATTCGGAGTAGCCATACTATCATCAAAGCTTTTGATGGAGCCTGACGTAACTCGGTTGGAGTAATTGAGCTGCCAATCGAATTGGCCCTCATACATTCTGCGTATCCTTCCATGTGCTCAAGATAGATTCGGGATACAACCTGCTCTTGGGATGACCATGGATCCACATGGCAAGGGCAGTCCCCTCCACCCTTCACCAACAATTGAAGTACATTATCAACAATAGCCTAGTCACAGTCAACGCTGAGCCGGAGTGTCCTCCACACGGGGACATGCCGTTCTTCAATGCAAATGCAGACGTAGAGCCAGTCAATTTTTATGCTTTGGAAATAAGCAACACCCAATACCACGCTATTGGAGCACCATTGCCCGAACCCCAAATTTTTGATGAGGTGATGTCAGCCACTCGAGAAATGATGTCGTTAGGTCACAAGCCAGGACAAGGGTTGGGTAAAGACGGCCAGGGTATCCAGTACCCCATTCGATTAACAAGCAAGTTGGAGCAATTTGGACTAGGCTATTCTGCCGACTCTAGTCACGAGGAATCCTCATAAGCATCAGCAGATTCCTTGACTTCAACCATGTGGTGTTAAACCGCCTTCAAACTCTGAGTCCGCACAACCTCCAATAAAGGTGCCAGCCAATGTCATTGCCATGTTATTTCCTAAGCTGAAACCGGTGGTGGAAAAGAAAATTGTTATTCCAGATCCCGTAATCGAAGAAGAGGAGCGGAGAATTAAGGAAAACGTTGTCCGAATAATGTCGGGCATGCGCATCATCGTCCATAACGAACATACCAACAAATACACCCCATATGATGATTGCCCCGACATAATGGCCATCATTCGGGACAAGGAGGATGATGACAATCCCTCCATCACTGTGGTCCACCCGGACTTTACCCTTACCAATTGGAACAACATTCCTTGCTTTGGTCGACATGGTTAAAACGGGCAGAAATTCTTTTCTGCCCTGTAGATACAATAACTGCTTACTTTTCTGTACAGTATTAGCAGTTTATTTTGCCAGTATATGCTAACACTGTGTATGATCAACACATTTCATATATACTAAGTGAATGCATATTTTGTTTCAGGACTTTGAATTTAGATGTGCTAGTATTTGCGGATACGATGCCTCTCCTACACAAGGATTGTACCTTTGATGTAGAGATGAATTCAGCCTTGATGGATCTCAAGGATGACATTGAGGTGCCTCCAGAAATTCAAGAATGGGTCACAGACAAACCCAAACATAACCTTGATCAAACCACTTCTTTCAATCTCGGAACTTTAGAAAGCCCTAAGTTAATCCAGATTGGTTCAGACCTTACCCCAAACCAACGGAATGACATGGTTATGCTATTAACCCAATTCCAGGATGTGTTTGCATGGTCTCAAGAAGACATGGTGGGTTTATCCACTGACATTGTCCTTCATCGCCTTCCCATTAAAGAGGGATTTAAGCCAGTCAAGCAGAAACTCAGGCGATTGAAACCTGAATGGATTTTAAAGGTGAAAGAAGAAATTGTGAAACAATTTCAAGCCGGCATCATCATGGTGTCTACATATCCTGAATGGATATCCAACATCGTGCCCGTACCTAAACCTGGAGGGAAGGTGCGAGTTTGCGTGGATTACCAGGACTTGAACAAAGCTTGCTTAAAAGATATTTTTCCCGTGCCATTTATCCACATTCTCATTGACAATATTGCGCAGTACGATATGTACTCCTTTGCTGATTGCTTTGCGGGGTACCATCAGATCATGGTTGCCAAGGAAGATCGTGAGAAGACTGCTTTCATCACTCCTTGGGGAACTTTTTGCTATAGACGGTTGTCATTCGGCCTCATCAATGCCGGAGCTACCTATCAACGAGCTATGATGGCTCTTTTCCATGACTTAATGCATAAAGAGATTGAGGTCTACGTGGATGACATCATTGTCAAGTCCCAGAAGGAGAATGACCATCTAGACCATCTCAGAAAGTTGTTTAACAGGTTGCGTAAGTATAACTTGAAGTTGAATCCAGCTAAATGCGCCTTTGGCGTTAAATCAGGCAAGTTGCTAGGATTTCTAGTCAGCCACAAAGGGATTGAGCTGGATCCTACCAAAATCCAAGCCATCATGGAAATACCCATTCCTCAGACAGAGAAGGAAATACGGGGATTTTTGGGAAGGATCAACTTCATCAGCAGGTTTATCTCCCAACTCACAGCAACCTGTGAGCCAATCTTCAAGTTATTAAGGAAGAACTCCTCCATGAAATGGAATGATGATGAGTGCGAATGCCTTCCTCACAATCAAGAAAACAGCTAGTCAAAGCTCTGTCTTGGTACCACCCGAGGATGATGTTCCCCCATTCATGTATACATCCATAAGTGACATTGCCATGGGATTTGTATCTTTGGAGACGAGAAAGACGATAGAGGCCAAGAAGCGAGCTATCTATTACCTCAAAGAAAAGGTTCAAGTGACGGTGAACACACGTACACTCTGATCGAAAAGACGTGTTGTGTTTTAGCATGGGCTAGCATGAGGTTACAGCATTACCTACATGGTCACACAACCCATCTCATATCCCACGTGGATCCTCTCAAGTACGTGTTCAACAAACCCATGTTGAATTGAATTCTTGCGGTACATCCGGATGGCGATTGATCCTACAACAATTTGACATCGTATATGTGACTCAAAAGTTCATCAAAGGTCAAGGAATCGCGGATCAACTGGTCGCCGCACCTTCAGGGGATGTCAAACCCTTGGAAACCTATTTCCCCAATGAAGGAGTAATGACAGTGCAGCAACACCATCAGTATAATACATGCCAATCATGGAAGATGTATTTTGATGGATCTGTAAATATGGAAGGCTACGAGGTGGAGCGGTTCTAATATACGATGCGGGGAAGGAAGATATCCATTCTTAGTCAAATTACGGTTTATAAGCACCAACAATTAATTTGAGTATGAAAGGCATCTCATGGGGCTAAAACTTGCCTGTTCAATGGGTATCAAGCGGTTAACTGTCCTTGGAAATTCGGAGTTGGTAATCAGACAATCCACCAGAGTCTATCGAACCAAGGAACTACATTTGTTGCCTTACCATCGGCAGGTCTTAAAGATAGCTTTGGAGTTTGTAGAAATCTCTTTTCTACACGTTCCTCGTAATAGGAATGATTTTGCGGACTCATTAAAAACTTTGGCCTCCTTGATTCGCATATCAGACAAGGAACACTTGCCAAGCGTCACAATTGCCCTGAACAAGGCCCCAGCCTATGGGAATTACGTTGGAGAAGTATCAGATGAGGTACCTCCCATCCAACCTCCTTTGTATCAGCATATCAAAGAATATCTGCATGATGGATCTACACCCGATGAGGAGAGCCTTACTGAGAAAAGGCGGATCCATCGACTTGCTATGAAGTTCTACCTGAGTGGAGATGCGCTCTACAAAAGAGATGCAGGACTGGGTCTCCTCAGGTGTTTAGACAAAGATCAAGCCCAGAGGCTTATGGATGAAATCCATGGTGGAGTCTATGGCCCCCACATTAGTGGCCCCTCCTTGTCAAGAAAGTCCTCGGGGCCCGGGACATTCTTGGCTATCTCTCAAAGGCGATTGCAGCGACCACGTCGAGGAAGATGTTATCGATTGCGATTTATGGGAATGCTATACCGCCCCTCCACGGGAGCTCCTGATATGAGTTCGCCTTGGCCCTTATCAATGTGGGGAATGGACGTTATTGGGCCCATTGAGCCTAAAGCCAGTAATGGTCACCAATTTATCTTCACCATGATCGACTACTTCACCAAGTGGGTAGAAGCAGCCTCCTTCCCCAGGGTCACTAAAGAAGTCATCATTGCTTTCATCAGAAACAATGTCGTTTGTCGATATGGACAACCAAAGGTGATTGTGTCACACAATGCCAAAAACCTCAACAACAAAATGATGGAGGAATTATGCAGTAGATTCCACATCAAACATCTTAACTCTGTCATCTATCGTCCAAGAAGATGAGCAGTCTTTATTGAGCGGCTAACAAAAATATCAAGAAGATTATGCAAAAGATGTCAGCCAACCAAAAAGATTGGCCTGACCTATTGCCTCTGACTTTGTTAGCCTACAGGACCACAATGCGTACTTCAACTGGGGCAACCCCCTACGCTTTAACCTATGGGATGGAAGTAGTGCTCCCCATAGAAGTTGAAATGGAGTGTCTCAGAGTGTTGATTGACGCTCAGCTGGATGAAAACCAATGGGTATAAGACAGGTATCACCAATTGTCTCTGATAGACGAAAGGCGAACCACGACTATCTTCCATGGTCATCTATATCAGCAAAGGATCGCCAGATCCTATAACAAAAAAGTCCAGCTACGGCAATTTAAACAACATGACTTGGTTCTGAAGAAGATTCTTGACAACCAAGATCAGGCCAAAGGAAAATTCGCTCCCAACTAGGAAGGCCCATTTATTGTCAAAGAAGTATTGACAGGAGGCGCTCTCAGATTACAAGAAATGGACGACGATGAATTTCCACAACTCATCAACTCAGACACCGTGAAACGGTATTATATCTGAAGTAACCAGCAAAAACTCTGGTGCATCATCATCAGGTCACCAGTCATTCCGGTTCTTTAACCCTTTACTACCTACAACTTTTCTACACTTTGCCCCTCAGGGAAACATACTCTTCAAGCCAGCAGCCTGGCTTTCTCTTTTGCGCTCATACAACTTAGGTCATCCCACCGCAGATTAAACCTCTTGCATTCGCAGTTTGGCTACCCATACATGGGATCAAACTTCTCCTGCCTGCAGTTTATCCTCAACCTAGGATTAAACTTTCTCCTCCCCGCACTCTGACCTGCACATGGGATTACGCTTTTTTTCTCGCCCTGAGGGGCGAACTACGTCGACCTGATCTCCTCTTCAATAGGAGTTCGTAGGCAACCATTTCATATGGCCAGGTCGCAATAAAATAAAAACAACAAAAACATTTCTACCCTCTCCTCCTTACAAAAACAAAAACAACCAAAAACATTCGTACACCATATCAACCATATACAGCGTTGAACCTCTTACACGAGTTGAACTACATGAGACACGATCTCCTCTTCAATAAATGCGTATGCGATGCAGCCATTCATGGTGCGGTCTCACCCCTACCAAAACATAAACCATTGTCAATAGGTGTTGGGATTCCCTTTCAATCCATTATATGTCATTGACCCGGACCAAAGGGATGGAATTACCTGAACTCCTCCCAAATAGGAGATTCGGCGACCATCTAAGCTGCGGTCATACCTCGAAGAGCAATACTAAACCATAAGAGGTGGAATTAACTAGGCTTCTCCTAAATAGAAGTACTGGCGACCATCTGTGGTGCGGTCAATCTCAGAGAGGAAAGCCACACTCCTCTCCACATTTCCATTCAGAAACAAGTCCCAAGACACCAAAGATGGTAGGGATACACATAGATCAATGATCCATTCGAACTATCCGAGCGACTCAATGTCCATCCACCGAGGAAGAATTGAGAATTCATCAAGATCACAAGCCACAAGCAAAGAGGCAAAATATCAAGCAAATAGCAAGGCATATCTAAAAGGGAAGTGATCCAAAAATATATTTCCCTATCATATATAATGTTGTTTGATATATATACAATGTGAACTGTACATGACAAAATGGCTAAGCTAGTCTGTGCAGGTAAATACAAGCTCATCTACGAATCAGGGTACATGCGAGCTAGCAAGACCAACATGGAATCCCTCTCAGATGAAGGAGGTAAAGCTGTAGTCTCCTGGATAAAAATATCCACACGACCCAACAGATCTGTAGCCATCTACATGATGACCATATGCTCATCGATATAAGCGCTCATCTGCGATCATACGGTGGTAAGGAACCTCATTGCAAGTCTTATCTGTGATACCCACATCCGGCGGATATAGCACTATCCGCTCAACTATCACTGCTGCGTCTTTGTCTCGACTGGCCTCATCCGCTCAAGAACACGGCGACATCTCTACGGGCTAATGCCTCGTCTCTCTCTAATTGGGTGGCGTCCCTCACATCAAGAGCAGTCGACATCATAGATCGAATCTGGTCTCTCTCAAAGGTCATCAGATGAAGACTTTGCCCTAAATACTGTGCCGAGTGCTGGATCACAAAAGTATTGGTACTAGGAGAATCCGGAAGAAATGGTGGCAACCCAACAGCGGGCTCCTCCTAGATGTAGGTATCAATGTCCTCCGCTGGCTCTACATCGTCTGACTCAATCTCCGGTACTGTAAATACTGCTGCAGTCGATAAAACCTCCGTCTCCATCCATGTGGAGTACTCTGTGGAATAATCGGGACGACTGGCAGGAAAAGCAGCTAGCTCACACTGATCCCAGAAAGCATATACACGAGATCGGTCTTCTGCTGAGAGGTATCGAGAAGCTGAACGCTGGCCTGCCGCTCCTTCAAAAGTATGAAAATCCTGGAACTGGTCGAACTGCGACATCACGACGAATGTGTGATAAGTAGTCACGCCCCTCAAGCTAGCAAAAGGGAGGAAATCCATGCCAGGAGCATGAGTAATGAAGCTGTATGGTGAGCAAAGCTCGGAGCACAGCAATATGCTAAATGGATCTCGGATATCTGCCCAAAATGCGGACCAGGACTGAGCATCTACAAACTCCGATGGCTGAAAGGAATACGACATAGCCACCTCATGGGAGAAACAATACCCGTGCCGTCTAAAGGTACCAACCGGTCGCAAGTGTGACATAAACCACACACACACAGCATGTTAAGAACTCCCGATAAACACACGTAATGGGTAAATCTGGCGATGGAGCCGCCGATCGTAAAGGTCTCTACCATGATCATGGGTACAATGGTACGACCCTCCCTAAGAGCTCTCACCGCCATGATAACGCCTATATCTATCTCATCCATGTACCGCGGTATGTACACATATGACAGTACACATAGTATCAGCACATCAACTCGCCAAACGCTTGATGATCTCTCAAACCGGTGAAATCCCAAGAATGTCGTGAGTAGCTATCCTCCGCGCCAAATCTGTCATACAGAAAACATTGAGAGATCACGTGCCCAGATGTCAACTTATCCTGCACTACTCTACGCCTCAATCCTGTGAGAGTCATGAATCTCCTACTCATGTCTCCCAAAACCATGTGCACGCTTGAGGTATCGAAGGGGCATCGATCGTCAAACGTGCATACTCCTCGTATAGTAGAAGAGTCAACTCATGGGTACCAAAATGGAATACACGCCTTATCGGCTAGTGATGCTCTAGCATCCCATCTACAAATCCTGCGGGAACACGAAATGCCAAAAGGGTCATGGTATCTGCGCAATAACAGATCTCTGATCACCCTATCGGTGGTGACATGCTATCGCATACCACGATCGCATACTAATGCCACCACCAGCGGTGGGGTATGATCTATCTGACTAAGCGTCGAAGAAGACATCTGTACGGGCCGTGTCATAAGACCATCCAGGGGTCAATGTCGAATATCTCTGGACATACATACATATGCATAACATGATATATGCATAACAGATAATGGATGGCAATACGATATAAGGAATAAAAAATGGTGCATACATTCCTAAATATATCATCATCTAATACATCAGCTCTATACAGCTACAAGTACATGAAAATGGGGCACAGAAGCCCTACTACTAACAAAGGCCTATCAAAAGATATAGCGAGAATGGGGAACAACCACCCAATATCTAACAGAGGCCTATCAAAAGATATAACGAGAATATACATCAGAAGAAGACAATGGTCTCGATGTCCACATCCTCAATCCTGTCTACCTGATGTAACTCCTCCTGAGTCACTGGATCTCTATCAACAGGGATGTCAGGCCTATAAAGGGGAGGATTTACGCCGGTAAAACCAAATGGGTCATCTGAAGGGCCAGCCCCCGAGCTGGAAGGAACAAATGTCTCCACCTCTGCTGGATCTCTGCCCAAATGCTGAATAAATATCTGGGTCTGATCCAACTGTCGGGTCAAGCTATCAATCTGGGTCATATGGATCGGAGATCGAACACAAGCTACCCAATTTGTCATCATCAATGATCCAGGAACCATGTCCCCCATAAATTGTGTGGCACGGGACTGGGCCCCAATAGTGCGAGGGAGCCACCGGCGCTGGAATATCTCCTGAGTACATGGACCCTCTGATAAATCAAAACTGTTAACTCCCAACAATGGAATATCAGTGGCGGGTGACTATGATATAGGCCAATGACGCCTGACAGGAGGCACGATTGGTATACGAATCTCCCCTGTGGTGCTCCTAATAGCACGCTCTCCTAAATAGAGCTCCAAGCCTCCATCTGTGAAGAGAGGAAATCTCCGGGTGGAAATCAAATACTCTAATCCAGTAGGGTGTCCATCCTCAAAACCGATGATCAAATGATCCCCTGAGTATGGAAGCCATGTGATGGCGTCAGCCGTCAGCAACTCCAGCTGCATAAGGGAATGAGCGAAGCCCTCAGATACAAGGACCTCTGGCAAAATAGAATGGTGCCATCGTCGTCCTCGTGGATAGGTATCTAAGCCTAACACACTCATAGGACGCAAACATGGAAGCCTCTCATAGGCCTAAAACTTCCAACACAATGGAAAAACATCTGTTGTCAGTAAACACTCTTAACCTGTGAAGGGAAAAAGACAAGAGAAATACTCACCAGCAAAAATGGGTAAAATCCTAGCCAAGCCTCGGTCAAACCTTATGAGCGCAGACGCATGCCCCGGAGGAAATAGGCAAAGGTGTAAGAACCCCAATCGAACTCTCCTATATGGTCTACATCGCATGTGGCGCTGACCAAAGCGAAAGATACCGTGGAAGAGTTATCTGCTATGAAGCAGCCTCGAATGATTATCAGGAACAATGGTCGCAAAACGCAATCCCTGATCCTAATATCATCAGGCAAGGGATCACTCAATAGCCCGTTCATAACATCTACGCTCAAAGGACCTAAACGGACAGTCCTACCTTTGAGCGCACCCGCTGGAACTCCTAACAAGGACCAGACGACAGTAGGGGTGATATTCGCCATGCAAGGCACTGGCTCCCCTCCAAACTCCATACCTGTGATAAATCACCAATCCATAGGTGTCATCATCACCTCGCAATCCAGCAGGTAGAGTGACTGAGTCTGATGAAACCATCGCTCAGACAATGCCCTGAGGTAACCCCAGGGACAACGACGGGGAAGGATGGAGAAAAATGCCCCAAATCCCCACTCATGCACTCTTGCTCTATAATCGGGATGAAGCGCTGGTACATGGGTGGATGCTAAACCAGATTCCCAGGTACATGTAAAACACGGAACTGCGCATGAAGCATGAGATCAACATCAGAACCCTTTTAATCCTCATCAATAGGAAAGAATGAAGATAAAGTCTAACGTCATACCTCGTTAGCATGCAAGTAAATCGATGGGTGTCTACCCAAATCACCTAGCAACTCTGGGTTCACCACCTAGATGCTCGGAAGCTCCTTACGAGGGACATGTGCAGCACGAGCGGGATCCTCCATCGGAATATCCGCCTCCTCGTCCTCAACGTCTGGCACATCTACCCGGATAGGACGAATCACGGCCTCCACTAACCGACGAGGCTGTCTAACAGAACGGGGACGAGGCACTTCGGAAGCCCTCCGTCGTACACCAGAAGTGGTCCTATAGGAACTGCTCGGCTGATCCGGATCCATAATATCTAGACAACAAGTCTCCAAATCACCTCAGAAAGGGTGTGGTATTTCCTTACCTGATGCTTTTTAAATGCATTTACTTTAACATATAATAGAGTTAAAATGCATGACTACCCAATGCCTACATTTGAAAATTTTTACCATAGTCCCCTTTGAAAATAGGACTATCCACATGCACATAGGCATGTCTAGGTGGCCAGTAAGTAGCACACCTGCCCCAAAGTCATATACATAATATATGCATTAAAAATCAAAATCATCATGCATAAGGCCAACCTCAATGCTAGGAGTACTTTGCCTTTCTACCTTTTGCTCATTGGACCTCAAATAGGATAAAAAAATAGCGAGAAAAAGGTGCCAATTTGACTGTCTCAAAAGTCAATTTTTTTCACATCATTATATTGACATGGTTTAATACTAACATTTACTCTGTTGAATATTTTTTATCAAGTCATTTGTCCATACATAATCACTACTATGTGTTTAGATGCATTTCGTGCGATATCTCACAATCTAATACAGATGACTGGAAAAAATACATGCATATCGTTACGGGATAGTGTAGAACACTTATGCGGTGATGAAATTTGCGTAAAGCGGCTCGAACTCAAAGAAATCGAAAGTGGAACACGGATTTTTAGAGAGAAACAAGTTGAAAGTGACTTGTGAAGGTGTTGTCTTGGGATTTATCATCCACCTAGCAGCGAGCTCACACTACATGCAGCCGGCAGTACTGCTGGCTCCTCTATGTGGGCCCCACCCCTCCGGCTCGGTCCAGTTTGAGTTGAAACGGAGTTCTTACGGGCTAGAAAGGTCAAATCGGGAATAAAAATGCCGCGCGATTGAGAAAAACAGCATATAATCCTGGTCTTCTCAGATAAGACTTTGAATCTGCACTTCACTCATTGGTAGTCGCCTGAACACAAGGTATACTCTGTTGATGAGTTCAGTTGTCATAAATCACATACAACAATACCTTATATAGGTCCGATGCCGCCGACTCCAGGTCTTTACCCTACGTGAATCCCCGACGGGGGTTACAACGTAGATCCCCGGTGGGGGTTACAACACTTTCATCCGTTGACAATTCTATCAACGAAGGTCAAGCAGCCTTGACATTATTTCAGCCGATGCCAGGTAAACCCATCAAAGCATTGAGAACCATTCGGTAGTTGCGTACGTACTCATGCGTCCTCGATGGGGTCCCGACGGGTTATTCTGATATATCTCTCGGCGGGAGTAAGTAACGCATGCTCGGTAGATTGACACACATATCAACGAAGGTCAAGAAACCTTGACAACATTTCAGTTGATAGCGTTTAAACCTGTCAGAGCTATAGAGCTGTTCGAGGTTCTCATACCAAGCAGCTCATATTCCCCAGCGGATCCCCGGCGGGGGTCACAATGCAATGCTCCATTGATCTACACGTCAGTGAATGTCAAGCAACCTTGACGATCTCCTCACAGAGTTTTAGTTGTTGATTCACACGTCAGCGAAGGTCAAGCAACCTTGACAGTATATCCCACGGGATGTTTCAGCCGTTGATTCACACGTCAACAAAGGTCAGGCATCCCTGACAGCATTTGCTGTTGGTAGTAAATCCAACAGAATCATGACATATTCTAGCGATACTAACCAGGAGAGGTCAACAATATCAAAGAGGATAATTAATGGAATACGTTATACACATCCTCAAACAGATCAAGCTTTATCCCCACAGATATCTTACACATAAGAGATACCCCTTCAGTATCAAGTCGTTATCAAGAACACAGGAATTTGGTGATAACTCCAACACCAACATCCTAACAGATTCGGCTTGCACATCCGATCTTGTCGGTATTGCCAATCCCCAGTTGAAGCAACATGGAACCATCAATCATCCCCAGCATGTTGGGCCACAACCCCATACACATGCATCATACATTTGCATCATGTTGTTGTCCATAGTACCATGTTTATCTTGTTGCGTTTCAAGTGTCTAGGATTCTTTATCCTACCCATAAATCGCTATGCATGAGTATGATAAAGAGGGGCATCTGTAGACACTCGAAATTTTTTGTACTACTATTACTAACATTGCAGGAAGACAGATTCATCTTTTAAGAGAGAACCCTGAAAGATAATCCAAATCCATCACGGATACTACTAGGAAGTGCGGCATCAACCGGATCGCATGAACTGGAATAGCAGTTTCAACCTCGGATCTAACCCCGAGACTGCGGATACAATCCGGAACACACACGGAGAAGACCGATTAATCTCGGAGATAACCTCGAGGTATCCAGTCTCAGTCCCAACCATGGGAATAGCCACCAACCTTGGTGATAACCCCAAGGAATGCAGTTTCGGAGATAACCCCGGAAATGCTTGTTTCAAATGCCATCAACTTCAATCTCGGCACTCACAACGAGATACACTGTACCAACCTGGAAATAACATCGAAAAGACATGCACACCTCAAAGATGACAATGAGGACCTTCAACAAATGCAGCAGTCCAATCTCAGTGAAGTCTGAGCAACGTCTGCTTATCGGCCCAAAACGGTAGTAACACCAGTGAGGGGCAACATCGCCATCTCGTCCAACATGATGCCACGTCTCGTCTCTACGCAACAATGTACCACAAGGCTAACCAATCCCGAGTGACTATTGTTCGGGGTAACAGATGAGAGTTGAAGCTTAAAGACCGGAGAGCCTCGTCCCATCTTCAAAGACTTCGTACAAACTCTAATCCCATGCCATCGTACAACTGTCGACAACGGCGGTCCGAAACAGGTTCTGAATACCTCAAAATGGATGCCCGGATTGTACTTCTCAAAATTCGAGTGGACATTATAGTGCCTGAGTGCACGTGCTTGAAATGACGACCCAATTGAGCGAAGAAAGAGGGCCGACCCGACCCGCTCTCTGGTACACTGGTTTGAGACACACAGTACACTGCGGCACCTTTTGCCTATAAATAAGAGGCTTGGGGTGCTGATTTCTAATAGAAAAAAGACGGAGAAACCCTGCACAATTTGCTCTGCACTTGCCATACAGTGTATTTTCTCACTTTTAAACACCTGTGAGCTCATATATAGCCTCTTTTGTACCCAAAAAGCCCAGTGTTTACCCACTCTAAATATATAGAAGCCCTTTTATCAGTCACTTGTAAGCCTTCTCACACACTTTAGAGTCTTTCTCTTCATCTTGCACACACCCTTCTACACGTTGAGATTCGTGTTTCTTGCTTTTGCAGGACTTGGTCAGTGGTTTTCATTCGATCTATATATATATATATATATATATATATATATATATATATATATATATATTAACATTATCGAGTTATGCCTCGATTGTGCTTGAACTTGATGCGGAGGCGTTCTTGCTTTATATATATATATATATACTTATATATATTATATATACATTGGACATTGTTCGATGAGCCTAGGCTTGATGCAGTATGTTTATTAAGCTATATATATATATATATATATATATATATATATAATATATATACTGTGTGTCGGACTTTGTTCGATGAGCTGAACTTGATGCAGTGCGTTTACTATATTTATATATATATATATATATATATATATATATATATATATATATATATATATATATATATTATATATATATATATATATATATATATATATATATAACTATGTTCGATGAGCACAGATTTTACATCCGTCATGCGTTTATTGCTTTTATATATATATATATTTATTTATTTCATCTTGCACAGAGTTTACTTCGTGGCGATTGGTAAATATTCTGACTTTTATAGATTTTATTTACATTTTCGATCCCCATGGAGGTGCTTCGTGGTTGGTAATCATGTTTATATATATATATATATATATATATATATATATACCGCTTTTATATATATATACTTATTGCTTTTATACAAATTGCAATATTACATGCTTTAGGAATCATGTGATCATGATTCATCCCATTGGATCTAGATTCGGTTCCGTGATGGACATTTTCGGTTTGTGCGACTTGTAAATTATTCTGCGATGTCTGTATTTCCTCAGATGGTTTCCATACCCACGAGGAAGTTGGCATTATTTTTGGATATATTATTTTCCATACGGATGCCTCGCATCCGTCAAATAAAATCAATTCAGCCGCTCACTTAATAAAAATGGAAGTGTAAAAGGTCTCAATTCTTATTGAGCATCAGGGTTTGAAAAACCTCTTTTATAAAACATTATTGTCATATCTTGCTAAAAACTGAATTTTTACATAAATTCAAACCATGTGTATATAGGTTCGAACGAGGCCTCGTACAACTTTCATATAACAGCACATTCACCCACACACACACACACACACTCAGATAATAGTTTCTTGAAAAGAGGCGGTCATAGTGGTAACACGGATGTCGGGGGGTGCCTAACACCTTCACCCCGCATAACCAAGTCCTCGGACCCTAAACGAATCTCGGTTTCGCTGACCCGTATATCAGTGTCACATCACCTGGCAATGTGCAAACCTTTTCTCAGTTGTGTTGGTACAACCATTTAAAAAATCAACTGCCAACTCTTAATAGTCCCATCGTCGACATTATACATGTCGGATCTATTTCACTTGTTTTTTCAAACAAATCTCACCTAAAATGAGAACACCAAAGAACAAGTAACGGAAAGGGACACCTAAAAATCCCGACGTCGACAAAACCCTAATCCAGGAATTTAAATGATTATTATATTGCTTAAGTGGTATTAATTATAATATTAATTAGGGTAAAGCTTAATTATTTAGCAAACCCTAATTTCAAAGTTTTAAACCCTAATTTATTGATTTAAAACCATAAATTAAAAAATAGGAAAAACCTAAGTGTTAATTTAATAATTTTAATGATAATTAGGAAATGTTAATCCTAATTTTCAAGTTATAGTAATTAGAAAATCCTAATCTAATTACGAAATCTAATTTTTAAAATTTAGAAAATTATTTTTCTTTTAGAAACCCTAATTTGTGGGTCATAAACCCTATTGACCATTTTGACCCTAATTGCTTAATTAGAAATTTTAATTAGGATATACTAATCCTAATTAGCAAGATTGAATTTATGATTAGGAAATCTTAATTATAATTATAGAATCCTAATTATAATTTAGAAATATTAAATTTTTATTTTTAAAATCTAAATTGGAAATTTTAGAAAATTAAGTTGCAAAACCTAAAGGGTCTCAAACCCTAAACCCTAATTGGCTCAAACCCTAAACCCTAAGGGTTTTTGCCAATGTTCAAAATGCCATTCAAAATTACATGGAAATGACTAAAATTCCCTTAATGCATTATTGAGGGTTGTTTGTATATCTTCCCATATTTGGAGTTGGTAACCTAATATAGACCAGCCGTGTGACTGAGAATAACACCAATCAGCCTTATATCTCAGCCAAACTTCATTTCATTCATATAATATAAAAATTAAAGAGAGAGAAAGAGCCACTTTAATAATCATTTCTCCCAAGACCCCCTCTCTCTAAAATTCAGGAATGGGGAGTGAGAGATAGTGAGATACAAAGCCATGTTAGCCTCTTAGTTCACCAATATTAGATCCAAGGATCAGAATCAAAGGATCAAACTTAGAAAGGTATAAAACCCTAATTTTAGTAAATCTTGTGTTTTGATGTTAATGATTGGTTAGATATGTGTTAGAAGGTGCCTTTTAGAGATGGGGTTGTTGGATCATGGATCCATAACATCTAGATGCTCGAATCTAGCATTTTTGAAAATCTGGAAATGATGAAAAAAGTGGCTTTGACGATTGAGATGTCGGACCCTCTCAATCTCTGTGTGTTATCTCATGTTTAGTGTGTTTTTGTTTTAGATCTATTCTATGTCATGTGTTCTTTTCATTCAAAATGTTTTACAACAACAATATTTAGTAAAACATCAATTCCAGTTCAAAACCGTAAGCATTTTATAATTACTTTGAAAAGGACATCCTGGTACGAAGTCCGTCAGTCCGGCATAGCTTATGAGCACGTCTAGGTGATCAGCCTATAGTACTCTATGTTGATCAACACTACATTCATTAAACGTGTATACGTTTAAGTCGTGGCAACCTCACGTGCCTGTCGTTTGACGACAAAACAATTTGAGCCTACTCAGTTTACTTTTAAAAACCACAACAATATTAGTTTGGTAAATCCTTATTAACACTTAATAGAATAACATAGCATACGTCTAGCCGAAAGAGTTGGCTTTTACTTCCTCAGACCATAACTCATTTGAGGAATACATGAATCACAAAGACTTTTCCAGATCGAACAGGAACAAGGGTTAGAGTACTTGCCTTTAGCGTCTGCTATAGTTTATAACACGTGCACTTTAGGTCCTTAAGTCTCTACAGTAGATGGTATCATAACATAGAACATTAGGTCATGAATAATCATACATGGTTCTTTAAAGAATCTTACCCTTCTTCTCAATCTAATTACGTATTAGATTTATTATTATTAGTTTCCAGCTTTACGTTACATCATTCTTACGTTCATATGTAATTGATTTAACTTAAACCTAGGTGTTCATACTTAAGGCTTAATTATGTCTTAACAACGTTTCATTAAGATCCTTATTTAATTGCTTATCAATTACTCTTCATGTTCAACTTGTAAACATTCTCTATTTTCTAGGTCATGAAATTTGGTATGACTATGGCTGGCTAATACACTTAGTGTCGCATCATGCGGCATCACATATTGTTATCCATAAATCGGACTTGTATTTATTTGAGTCCCTTTATTCTTAGTAGGCCATACATTTGAGTTTCTTGGTATTTGAAGCTCTCGTTTTGCCTGCTGGCACCATCTAAATGACTTGGAGTAAGCGCTTGCGCAGTGCACACTCTGTGCTACCTGAAATGTTTTGTGATTTTCAAAAGTTGAGATTTCGGACTCGTAACTTCTGCCCGTTATAAATGCGAATTGGCTCGTTCAAGAGCCTACGGTTCTAAATCACATACTCTATGCGTTCATGCAAGAATTTTATCTATTTTATATCGTTTGCCAAAATTTCACCTATTAGTCCATTTTAACTAAAACGATAAACGTTCGTGGAATTTCAATGCTCGTTTCTTCGTTCTATGTCGGAATCTAGCCATTTTTGAGTCCGTAACTCTATAATGCCAACCATGACTTGTCTCAATCAAAAACCAATGTTTACAATCAAACACAAAATACGACTTCCATTTCGAGAATTTCATGAATTAAACAATTATCGTTCAATCGTGTTAATTCCGGCAAAACTTCATTACTAGTGATTTGTTCATCATTCTAAATACATTCATTTTATTATCTAGACATCTTAACTTACATGCTACAACAACTTATATTCAAATTAAGTTATGGCTGACTTCATATAAGTTCCTAACTTAATAATTCTTCAATACTTGATTTTCATTTCATGATGACTTATTATTGGTTTAAGTCCTTTACTCAATGTTTTCACATCTTATCCAATATACTAATTCATATGACAAGTTCATCATAAGTTAATAACTTATTTAGGTTCAAGTTGTATAATCCTCTTATTCGGCTTAAGTTCATTCATCAATGACTTCTTATATGTTCTTAGTATCTAACTTCATTAGATTACATTTCTCTTACCATCCTATCATAGAGATAGAAGAGACAATATAAATTACCTTTGAAGATTACTTCTCTTGCTTTGGAAATCTAATGATGAAAGGTTTAAGCTTCAAAGTGCTTATTAACTCTAACAATTAAGTTGCTTTTTGTAAGGAAGTTGTTGGATGAAATAACAAACAACTAATGAATGATAAGCTTGGTATTTATAGGCCTTCTATTAGGGCCTAATGGTCATTAAGACATCCCACCTCCTCACTAATCTCCTTACTATTCACTACTTGCACACTAAGTAAAATTGGCCATTACTCTTAATTCTTGCCCACCACACAAAGGTCTTGGTCCCTACTTCACCCATGGGTTGCCCCATGGATCTTAATTAACTAATGGATCACCATTTGGGCTTAGGTTGAATTTGATTAACCAAATCTTTTTGGGCTAGTCTTCAATATAGTTTGGGCTTCACATTATTAACTACTTGGAAGCAACCTTTAGTTCATCTTGGGCTTGCCCCTTAAAGCGTATGGACTTGCACTTCATACACAATCCACAAGTTTAATTCATTATTAATACATAGCATTCTTGAATTAAGTCCGCATTTGAAATATTACGTTTTTCATACTTAGATTATTATTACATAATCCATATTGCCTCGATATTATAACGTTACGTATTTCCCGAAAGTTCAAAAATAATTCCCGAGCGATAAACGGTGAATAGTGTTTTTCGTAAACTTTCTCAGAAAACTTTTATTTTCGTCTTGGAAATTCAAACACTTTAATTCTCTCACGTGGTTCGAATACTACGATATTACGACATTTCTAGGTTATAGAGCATATACATCTTATTAACACATAAGAATAATAATTAACATTATTTTATTCATTAGAATTGTATTTACAAAATATTAGATTTTCTAGAAATTCTGACCTCCCCGACTCATTTATCTGTTTTTTTAAAGAGAGAGAGGGCGAGGAAGGAGAAAATTCTAGATCTAGAGTGAGAAATAGCTCAAATCTTTTCTTCTATCTTTGTAAATCTCTTTTGTAAGCCAAAAGTCATTCGATAGCCAATCTCGTGCCAAATTTTATTATTTATTCAGATTTGCTTCTATTTCTTGCTTTACTATATATATTAGTACTATATATATGATATATATATATATATATATATATGTATATATATCTACCTTTCTATGGAATAGATCTGGTTTTTTAACCTTTCATTTTGTGTAAATAGTTAATATTGGCGTTATATTGACTAGATCTAGCCAGATCTAGCTTTTAACCAGTTTTGAAGTTGTAAAACTTGAACCTAGAATCTAGAATGGCTATGATCTGTATAGATCTAGTTTACTTTTTACTTTTTATAAATATTAAGCATCCATGTGACCAATGATCTGTATCTAGAGGAAACGGGAAGTTTGTTTAATCGTATACAAGTATTTGTTCAATAAATTACTTTTTTAGTAAAGTTTTTTAGTTATTTTTACATAATATGTTTAAATATTTATTGTGCAAGCTTTAAATATTCATGTGAGCCTAGGAACTACAAAGGATTGATGATTCAATCAATAGATCTAGATCCGATTCCGAAAATTGACTTGTTTAAGTTGTAAAATTAAAGCTGCTCAAATTACAGATCCGGAGCTGATGCGTATGAGGAAGAAAGTGCAAGAAGATGCGATGTCGGAAGAAAGAATCGATGAAGAAGGAATACTTGAGTCAACTCCGGACTTTGTGTTCCTAACGATACGATTTAAAGTATAAAATCATGATGGGGCATATGACACACCGTTTGCAATCCATCACAGGAGTACAAAATGTATCATGATATTCGTCATACATTTTGGTGGAGCAATATGAAAGAGAGAGATAGTATTTGTTTATCTCAAGGTGTCTAACTTGTCAACGAGTTAAAGCGGGACATCAAGTACCAAAAGGTCCATTGCAACCACTTGAAATTCCAGAATGGAAGTGAGAGCACATTACCATAGATTTCATTCTTGGTCTTCCCAAGGTTTCTCAAGCATAAATGCGATTTGGGTCATTGTTGATAGATTGACCAATTACGCTCATTTCTTACTCAAATCCGAGAGACTTATACACTTGAACGTCTTGCTCGTATGTACATAAACGAGATTGTAAGACTACATGGTATGCCAGTATCCATATTTTCTAATTGAGACCCAAGATTCACTTCACGTTACAGAAAGCTATGGGCACAGATTTACGATTTAGCTCGGCATATCATCCTCAGGCGGACGGACAGTCGAAGAGGACTATTCAAACTCTTGAAGATCTATTAAGACTCTGTGTCCTTGATTTCAAGGGAAGTTGGGACAAGTTCTTACAATTGGTGGAGTTTTCCTACAACAACAGTTATCAAGCAAGTATTGGTATGGCTCCATTCGAAGCGTTGTATGGAAGAAAGTGTCGTTCTCGGTATCTTTGGGATGAGGTGGGTGAAACAACGTTGTTGGGACCGAGTTGAGTGCGTATAACTACGAAAAAGATTCAAGCGATTGACAGCGTATAAAAACCTCACAAGATCGACAAAATAGTTATGATAATCTTCATCGAAAGGGCGTGGAATTCGATATAGGAGATCATGTGTTGTTACGCGTTACTCCATGGAAAGGAGTTACGAGATTTGGAAAGAGAGGAAAGCTCAATCCTCGATTTATCGGCCCATTTTTAATCCTTGATCGAGTAGGAGCGTGGCTATAGACTCGCTTTACCATGAAGTATATCTCGTGTTCATAATGTTTTCACATATCCATATTACGTAAATATGTGGAAGACTCAAACCACATTATTGAGTTGGGCAGGACGAAATAGCGGAAGATTTAACGTTTTTCAAATGAAGAGGTTCTGCTTAAATCTTGGGAAGAAGGAACATATTCTACGCGCTTTGAGGTTATACCTCAAGTCGAAGTTTTGTGGAGAAACCACGATGTTGAGAAATGACTTGGGAGTTAGAATCGAAATGAAATCAAGGTATCCTTACCTCTTGACATATCGAGTGCGTACCCTAATTTCGATGGCGAAATTTCATAAGAAGGGGAGATTGTAAAACCCTGACTTTTTGAATAAAGATGAATTTTCTATAAATATTAATTTTGAATATTATGGAGTGAAATTGATATAATAGTTGTGGGGAATATTTATAAATTTTTTCAAGTCACATAAGTTGTTATATAATATTAGATTGGTGGGGAATATTCGTTTTAACGAGGGAGTATTAGTACAACTGGCACAATCATTGGTGGACCCTAGCGAGAATTATTATCGGATTGAGAAAGCGACAAAAAATACTTTATGAAAATAACGGCGGAAGTTTTACAGTTAAGCTGTTGAAACACGGTGTTAAAAAATACGATGTCTGGCGTGGTTGCGTAGTAGCACACAATATTAACTATTGATGCTTAAGTGATAAGTCACTCAGTTTTGTTGGTATTATTAATGTAATAATACATAAAATCTTTTTATATAAAGCAGAATACTTTTATAAAGTTATTCTATAAATAGAATATATAATATTTTATTATGCATAGTGTTGCATAGTGTTTGCATAGTGTTTTGCATAGTAAAATCTTTTTATATAAAACAGAATACTTTTATAAAGTTATCTGTTTTATTAGACAATAATTAGAATATATTATATTTTATTATGCACAGTGTTTGCATAATAATGCGCATAGTGTTTGCATAGTAAAATCTTTTATAAAGTTATTTGATTTATTAGATTATAAATATAATATATTATATTTTATTTTGCTTTAAATATGGATAAAGTCGATTAAAAAGTAAATCAATCTCGGCCAGATTCATGAGTTAGTTCTTATGCATTCCATTTTTCTATAAATAGAAGCTCATTCATTCATTATTTTCTTACAATTCTTTGAAACTCTGAGAGATAAACTATAGAGAGAAAGAAGAAAGTATTCTACTACTTCACTACTTATATATCCGATTACTCTTCTTCTTATGGTAGGGAATATTATTTGTTGTACTCGTGAGTGTTATTCTTTCTTATTCATGAAGAAGAAGCTTGTTATTCCATTTCTTATTATTACATTGGAATAACTTTGTATCTGTGATCTACCCTATACTTGGTGACACTCTTCTATTATTACATTTGGAACATCACATGCGTGTGTTTTACATCGGACACAGTTACTGTCTTTATTATTATTCCGGTTGGAACATCACATGCACGTGTGTTTTACACACGGACCTAGTTCGATCTTTATTATTATTCCTTTGGAACATCACATGCATGTGTTTTACGGGACTGGTTTAATCTTATTATTATCTGTTGGAACATCACATGCGTATGTGTTTTACAGGATGCGGTTAAAATCTTTATTATTCGGTTGGAACATCCTGTGATTGCAAATTTTGCACGACTGGTTCCGTTATTATTATTACATTGGAATAACTTTTGTGTATGCAAAGTACCGCATGTATGGTGATTTCTTTTGTTATTCCATTCTTTATGATACTTAGTTAGTTAAAGTTTTGACTTATACTTCATGAAATTAGTAGAATATCCTTGATATTTGCGCTTCATCCAGTATCTTTTCATGGAAATATTCTTCCGATCATTCTTGAATTTTACTCCACAAAATAGTATCATGTTGACAATTTGGACGTTGATAATTCCTGGATAAAATAATTCTTGAACTTGTTTTATTGAATTCTTATATCATTGTCATCATCCTCATGTTTATATTTTGTTGAAAGTCATCTGTGGCTTTTGTAGTGCATAGATGGACTTGGTATGATTATGACCGGGGATTATTGATTGTAATCATGGGTAGTAATGTTACAAATGATATGGTAAAACTTCTCATTAGCCCGTAGGGCATTGATGGAAAGTTGTTGGCATGATCATGACCATTAATGAATACACAAATATTCTTGGCCCGTAGTGCATGGATAATTGTGGTCGTGATACTAAAGAATATCCTTGGTAGTAGTGCGGGGTGATTCGATGATGTGGATTATTTATCAATAGGAGTCCAGTGATAACAATGATGAAAAACCTTTTAATCATAAAAGATAGTATATTTTATTTTCTACTTGACTCTTTTAATGGATTGCTTGTTCCGGCTGCAGGTTAAACTTGATGTACATTATATTTTATCGGTTTAACATTGTTGGAGACTAATGATAATTTATTACGCATTATCTTAGTCATAATATTTCTTCTTTGGGATAGTTGAGCTCACCCTTTCTTTCCTTTGTTCTCTTGAAATGAGAACATAGCGAGGGGACTAGTCGGGGAGCGGAGTGGCGGCGAGAGGATAGCATTAGTAGTCCTCACTATTACGTGAAATAGTGTTTAATAATTGTAATGAGGACTCCTTTTGAGTTTGTATAATCTTTAGTAGACAATAATTGTATTCAAACTCACGGTTATGTTTTTTGTCGTATTGTCTTGACAGTTTTATTAGTAAGTTGTATTTGAATTTTGTACCATGTATCTGACGACCCAAGATGGGTGATGTATACCTAATTTTGGGGGCGTCACATAATCCTTCAACTATCGTATTGCATACGCAATGACTTTGTCATGCTGCATAAGCACACAACCAACTCTTCTATGCGAAGCATCACTATACACCATAAAATTTACCGTGTCACTTGGCAATGACAAAACAGGCGCTTCACTTAATCTTTTCTTGGGTTCTTGGCTTGTCTTCACATTTATTAAATCTGTCGTATTTCACCATCTTCCTTGTTAAATTAGTCAACGGGGTAGCTATCTTCAAAAAATCATGGATAAATCTTCAATAGTACCTTGCTAACCCTAGGAAATTTTGCACCTCACTCGGGGTTTTCGGTTGCTCCTAATTCATTATTGATTCTACCTTAGCTGGATCCACTGAAATCCCCTCTTGGTCGATGACATGACCTAAAAACTGCACCTTTCCCAACCAAAATTCACATTTAGTGAATTTCGCATATAACTTCTCTTTCCTTAGTGTCTCGACACTAATCTTAAGTGTTCAAAGCATGATCTTACGGTGTCTTAGAGTAGACTAGAATATCATCGATAAACCTGACGATGAACTTGTCCAAATATGGTTCGAACACTCTGTTCATCATATCCATAAATGCGGTGGTGCATTAAATCAACCCAAATGACATCACGAAGCTTCGTAATGACCATAACGAGTCTGAATGTCGATCTTTGGTACATCTTCCTTCCTAACCTTCAATTTGGTGATACCCGTCCATAAATCTATTTTAGAAAATACTTTTCCCTTTTAATTGATCAAAGAGATCATCGATCCTGGGCAATGGGTATTTATTCTTTATCGTTAACTTGTTCAATTCCCGATAGTCGATACAAAGCCTTAACGATCCGTCTTTCTTCTTGACAAACAACACCGGTGCCCCCCACGGGGAAACACTTGGTTGAATATACTTTTTGTCCAAAAGTTCTTGTAGCTGAACCATTAGTTCTTTCATTTCCACAGGTGCCATACGGTACGGTGCCCTTGAGACTGGTGCCGCTCCTAGTAAAATGTCTATCACAAATTTGATCTCCCTATCCGGCGGTAAACCCGGTAACTCACTTGGAAATACATCCATGAATTCGTTCACTATGGGTATTTGTTCCATGGTTGCTCCCACTCGCTGGGTGTCAACAACATGGCACAGATAACCTACACATCCCTTCCTTAAAAGTTTTCTAGTTTGTGTCATCGTAAAGGAAACACGAGCGTTCATACGATTTATTACAAGTAGAATACTACGGGAGGTTGCTTCAGCGTCACGATGCTCACACATTTCTTTTGGCAATCTATAATTGCTCCATGGTTAATTAACCAATCCATTCCGAGAATTACGTCGAATTCTCCTAACTTTTTCGGTATTAAATCTACCGATAACTTACAACCACATACATCTACACAACAACTCCTATGAATATCTTCAACAAGAATTACCTCTTAGTTTGCTACCTTAATGTTCAAAGGTATAGGCAATTTTAGGAAATAATTCAAATCGTCTAGCAAAATCACATGCTATAAAAGCGAACAAGTAGCTTTTTGAATCAAATAAAGACGTATGCATTTATGTTATTGATCGGAATAATACTGCTGCAACTACATCCCCTGATGCCACGACATCTTCGACCGTCATATTAAAAGTGCGGGCCATTGATTGACCCGGCTGAGCTGGACCACTAATAGCCAACTTACCGCTATTAGTTCCTTATTTTTTTTTTATACGCTTCTTGAGGCGGTTCTTCACTATGTGGTGGGTTGATCCACATACAAAACATCTGTGATTTTTCTTTGGATTTGGAGAGTTAGGCAAAATGTGCCCTTCCTGTCCACAATTATAACATACTGCCTTTCCTTTGAGACAGACTCCTAAGTTAGTCTTCCCGCAGGTTTTATAGGCCTCCATCCTCCTCTTAGAATCCCCTTGTTTTACTCAGGTATTCCCAGAGTTAAAGCCCTTCCTCTTTTGACCGTTGCCACTTCCACTGGCTCCCTCGGTCTTGATTCCTCCATCAACCTTGCCCTTGTTTTCTTATCCTTGTAGTCTTTGGTGAGAGCCTCATTCCCACCTTGAGGAATTGTTGCCTTTTCTAATATGGTTCCAAAGGAAGTACTTTGGAACCACAGAGATTCATTTATAGAGCCGAGGGTTTGAAGCCACCTTTCGAATCTTCTAACCTTTCTCACTACTGTGTCACTTAATGTTGAGCAAATCGTGCGAGTTCATTAAACTTGGCGACATCTTTGAGGCTATCATATCCCCTTGTTTTAATTTAAGAAACCTCATTTCCATCCTCCTTTGCATACTCGTATGAAAATAGTTCTCGAAGAAAACCTCCTTGAACCTCTCCCACGTTAGGGTTTCCTATATCGGCCCTAGCTTGGTTTGCCTCCACCAAAAGTTGGCCTCTCCTTTCATCAAATAGGTTTGCAGCGGCAACCTTTTAATCCTCCTCAACATTTGCTATTTCAAATGCTTTCTCGATTTCTTTTACCCAGTATGCAGGCTTCTATAGGGTCAAGTAGTTCCTTTGAACTCGGTGGACCTACACTTTTAAAATCTTTAAAGGTAGTAGCTTCGTCTTACTCCGAGGAATCACGGGTACATTAGCCCTCGTTCTATTAAATCTGGTAGTTAAAAGATTAACGAACTCCTGGATTGGATTAACCGGACCACCCTCCGATTGGTTAACATTAGGGCCTTGATTTCGTTGTCTCCTTCTTGGCGGAATTTTGCTGTTAAGAAAACAACACATCATTATTACTTTACTCTTATTAGTTTATTATTATTTGTAATAAAACAATAACTCATACTCATTACTCAATATATTTCTATAAAAGACTTATATTAATTCATAACTTGTAGTATAACATTACATTGTTTACATTACTCGGCCATGGTGATTACATTACCATCACACCATTACTTTCCAAAATTGAGATTTACAAAAGACTACCCTTTGTTATACAAAGAGGGTTTTCGTCACTACTAGATACATAATATTTACATATCTAAACTACTCTAGCTATTGCTATATTACATACATTGTAAGGGCATTCTCAAAGTCTTTCTTTGGCGGACCCAATGATAACATCTCTCTTGATAATGTGTGTAGTGTCACTGCTTCTCTAGAATTCCCAACTACCCTACTCTTTGGAAATCCACATGAGAACTCCTATGTATATAGGACATCCTCTCAAATTCATTTGTTTAGTCTTTAGCTCCTACTTGAGCTCAAAGACTTCACCTTCGACTCTCGAACCTTGTCCTTAGCTAAAATTCTATCATCGTGCTCCTCTTCCCACATTCCTCCATGCTAGTCTTGTCCTCCTGGATGACTTGGAGTTCTTCTTTCAACTCCTTAACCTCTTGGCGTAATGGGCGTTCCTATCCAATCTTGGACATAAACAATGCCTTCATCGATTCCCCCGTAGATAATTCCTCTATAGGTGGAACACGGTGAAAGGGCATCCGTCCACCTCCTCTTCTAGCATGCCATCAAATATAGACATGTAGTCTAAATAAGTCCAGGAGTCTCTAGACTTGATTGTCACCACCTCTCTGGTTTCTCTTGCTACAGGATTTGGTAGTATCTCTACCCGATTAACGAATCCTCGCTCACTACATGTATGTCTCTATACATATCATTTCTCTCGACATCTACAATAAAACAATATAGTTTGATTAGTACTACGTCGGTAAAATAATAGAAACACATAACATAATATAATGCATATTTATAGGGTTACTTCTTTATTCTTTCTTAAGGTTATGACTTGAGGTTCTACTTTCCCCTTAAGTTTTATAACCTGAGGCTTTGATACCAACTTGTAAGCCCCCAAATTGGGTATCTTCAACTGACGGATGGTGCTATCTTGTACAACATTCATACATCCATTCAATTGAAAAGTCTCGAAGAGCGAACATAACTTCTATATATTAAAGTAATATTTACATTTCCACAGTTCTATACCCATTACAAAGGTTCTTTGTCATAATATCAATTCCATTACCACAATAGACCTATACTATTACAAGACATCTTAACAATCGCCTTAGCTTTTCCTTTATCCTTTTTTCGATCCTTGGACGTTGATCTTAAGCTGCATTCATATGGTCCAAGCAAGAGTGAGCATAACTAGCTCAACAAGTATAACAATTGATAAAAACATGCTTGACACATACCAGAATCATATATCTTCAATAAGCTGAACAATAGTTATGAAATACTATAGTTAATTCAAAATAGCACTTCATTTTTCTTACAAAATGTTTTACAATAATAACAATATTTAGTAAAACATTCATTAGATCAAAGACCTTGAGTAGTCATTATTTCTTGGAAAAGGACAACGGGACCTAAATCTATAAGCGATATTACTTACGAGCACTTCTAGGTGATTAGCTTTATTGTACTCTATCTTTGATCAACACTACAACCATTAAGCGTATATACGTTTAATCATCTGTAACCTCACGTGCCGATCGTTTTCACAAACAAAACATTTGTTTAACATTTCCGGTCTTCTTTTGAAAACCATATCAAGTAATTGACAAAAGATAACAACATTTGATAATAGATGAATAGATTATCAATAATCCACAATATATCAAGTCTAGCCAAAGGAATTGGCTTTAACTTCAACATATCTCAATTCATGCGTGAGATACATGAATTTCAAAAAATTATTGATTAAAGCTGACACAAGAGTTAGAATACTTGCCTTTGGCGTACGCTAACTACGGTATATTAACTTTATGTTCAAGTCTTTCAAGTCTCTACAATACATGATCACATAATGCCTTACATTAGGTCACATATAATAAAGTATGTATATGGACTATATCTTACCCTTCATCTCAATCTAATTGTGTATTAGATTGATTAATATCTGATACGGTTTATCATTATTCTTGCATTTATATTCCGATTAGGTTATCTCAACCTTTATACAACATCCTTAAGGTTTAACAAAATTTAAACAATGTTACCTTACATTCCTTAGGTTGTGTTTACTGTTAAATCAATTAACTTTCTTTTCTTTGCAATTAGAAATATTCATCACTATCCTTGTTACGAGGAGTATTTGTGATAGATGCGAGTCCTTACTTGAGTGGAGTCATGCACTGCGGTGCCACACTGAGAAGGTTTTTGTAATGTACGTGCCTTTGTGGCGCCACCATTTGTACTATGGTTACGTCTTTGCGCGCACTTGCGATGTCTTTCGGACATAATTCTGTGGCTGCACGTAACCAATTTGGCCTAGGGTTGGCGTCGCGGCGCCAACTCTGTGCACCAGAAAAAATTCAGTCCTTGAATTTTTTATAAATTTCCCAGAGACATAACTTCTTCGTTATAATTCCAATTGGCTCGTTCAAAAGCCTACGGTTCACAAATTATATAATCTACAGCGTTCATGTAAAATTTTATCTATTTGACTTTGTTTTTTGCTAAAAATTCACCTATTGGTTAATTTTTAACGAAAACGATAAGCGTCAAAGTAAGCGTTCAGCCTTTCGTTTCTTACGTTTTAAAGTCGAGAATCTGACCATTTTCGAGTCCATAACTCTTAAATGCCAAATATGACTAGTCTCCATCGGAAAACAATGGTTAGAGTTCAAACACAAAATTTGACTTCTATTACGAGAATTTTACGAATTAAAGCGATTATAAATCGATTATGCGATTTCAGAGCAAATCTTCATTCTTATGATTTGTTGATCATTACAAATGAATTCCATTCATCATGTGAACATCTCAACCTACTTATTACAATAACTTATATTCATTGTTGGATTTTAGACTTATTTCTTTGAGCTCATAACTTGTCAAATTATAAACTACTTAAGACTTTATTGTTCATGACTTATGACAATTAAAGTTTCTTAATCATCACACCTTATATGTTCTTAACATATAACCTTACTTATGTATTCATGATACATATGAACCTACAAGTACTTTTTTTTACATCCACATCACTTCCTTAATAAACTCATTACAAGTTCATAATTTTCATATTAACATTCAAGGTTAACTTATAATAAGTTTATAACTTTTATAAGTTGAATGACTTATTGCCAACTTATGTTGCTTAAGTTCATTGATTACTTATTCTTCTTTCTTCTTAACATCCATGTTCCTTAATCCATACTTTTCTTATCAACCTATCATGGTAGAGATAGAAGATAATGGAGAAAAGTCTTACTTTTGAAGTCTTGGTAAGGTAGCTTCTTCTTCTTCTTTCAAATGAAAGTAAGTTATTTATAACTTAATCTCTAACACTTACGAACTTTGTAATGTTTGGATTATTTGAACAACTAACAAATAAACATCGACCTCCTCTATTTATAAAAATTGCAAAGCTAGTGTGATGGGCCCTAGAATCAGGGGTCTGAATCATCATCGGATCGGTTCGATCATTACTATCACTATACAACTATTGTGGAAGATATAAACATATATCGTTTATCTGATTAACTTTACACACTATTCTCGAGGTGAGGTAACCTTAACTTATACATAATTCATAACTATCTAACACATAACATCATTTATCATACAACTATTACAAATCTAATCACGCCCTGATAACTTTCTGTTGGGCTATCTTGGACCTTTCCTTGTATCAAGCGCATTCGCTTAATACTGTAGTGTTTTATCATGATATATAGCAAGGGTGAGCATAAGAATTGCCTAGAAAGTTTAAATTCAATAATAAAAGCGATATATCATGATTGAAAGAGTCCGAACAATAAAGTGGCTATAATTGACAATATAATTATGAACTAAGCGAGAACAAATTTATGGTGAACAAGTATTATACATGAACAAATTATATATACGAACCAATTTGGTAATGAAGGTGATCGACCTTTTATATACGACTTATACATGTAATATATACGAGTACAATTCATGGCAACCAACAATGATTAACCATAAGCTTATCAAGATGAAATGACTCTTAGTAGAGTTAAGTAAAAACAAACTTGCACAGGCGAATTTGATTACAGCTACACAATTTATATCGCCTTGTCAGAAGACCTAATATTAGTAATATAGATCTCAATATTAGAATAATATCATCACTGATATAATACTATTATATAAATATACATAGAATAATCTAAACACATAACAACATATACCTATCGATTCATAATACACATAAGACTAAAGGTATCAAGTCAAACTATTGTGATACAGGTTGAACTTGACAAAATTCTAACATCCAAGCGGATTACAGTCGGACAATTCTTGAGTTTAAGTTCAATTAAACTCGCTAACACTTAACAATTATCTCGAGATAATTTTAATATCAGTCGAAAATATTTTTCTAAGTCTGTAATAATTTTAAAATAATTATCACTATTTATCACGTATTTCAATCATTAAAATGTATTTAAATGAATTAAATACCACATAATTCCATTATCATTAATATTTATTTATTATCAAATATTAATGAAATACATATCATAATATTTTAATATATCAAAGTATTTTAATACCTTAAAATCATATTTATATGATTTTAAACATAAATTCATTATCAATAATTGCTTTTAATAT